>ML058334.1:2907597-4342967 GCA_003013855.2 Liriodendron chinense
GATAATTGCATTTGATGTAGCTAGAAAAGGGCGGCCAAGTATGATGGGAATTTGAGCACCGGTACCTATCACGGGATGTGTATCCAAGACAATAAAGTCTACTGAATAGTAGAATTTATCCACTTGGACTAAGACATCCTCAATCACTCCTCTCAGTATACGAATAGATCTATCAGCAAGTTGGAGTGTGGTTTTGGTAGGTTTTAATTTACCTAACCCAAGTTGTTCATAAACCGAGTATGGAATGAGGTTAACACTCGCCCCTAAATCAAGTAAGGCTTGTTTAATCCGGTAGTCTCCTATGATGCATGAGATGGTTGGACTACCCGGATCCTTGTATTTTTGGGGCACCTCTTGTTTGGTAATAGCACTCAAATTCTCAGTCAAAAGTACTTTGTTGTGAACATTGTGTTTCCTTTTGACTGTAGACAATTCCTTTAGAAATTTGGCATAGGATGATATTTGCTTTATGGCATCCAACAACGGGATGTTGATCTTCAGTTGCTTAAAAACCTCTAAATTTTCCAGGTTTTTGTCTAAAGGTTTGGGTGAAATCAACCTTTAGGGAAACGGGGTAACCGACTTGTATTTCCTTTCCGGTTCTTTCTCTTGTGGAGTGTTGTTCGGGCTATCATCCTCTTTGGGAATTTTCGGATCATTAGGCTTTGCCTTCACCGAATTAGATTTATCGATTATTTTCCCACTTCTCAAAGTGGTGATAGCTTGAACATGCTCCGTATGTTGGGAGGATGAGCTTGCGTCTTGTATCTCAAATTGGGTCGTAGGGGTTAGGAAGAGGTTGGGCAGGAAGTGTGCCTTTCTCCCTGACACTGAGGTGAGATTCAACTCTAGGCATTGAGGTTTTCAAGTCATTGATGGCTTGAGATGAATTTTGATTAAATTTCAATTGCTTTTGCATGAACCCATCAATTTTCAGAGAATTAGTCTTGTTATACTCAGCTTGAACCGATACAAATGCACCGAACATCTCCTCTAGCGTAGCTTTCGGTGTAATGACTAGGGATGGACCTAGTAAAGGTTGAACTTGAGGAGCATTGTTTGCATTCGCAGTGGGTCCATTCCTCCAACTGAAGTTGGGATTGTTCTTCCAACTAGAATTATACATGTTTGAGTTCGGAGCACTAAATGGCACTTGATAACTGTTTATGGCATTTGATTGTTCTTATAAGATATCTTAGAATGCTGAAATTGTAGGACAATCTTGTGTTACATGTTGATTTCTGGCACAAATTTAGCAAACAGTTTCAACGTCTTTTGAGTTGATCATCTCTCCTTTCTTCAATTCTATGGCTTCGACTTTTCTTGTGAGGCTAGCCAGACGTGCACTTATATTATCCTCTTCTCAGAGGACATAAATTCCTCCTTTTTCGTTTTGTTGGCTAGTCTTGGAATTTATTGGTCTAGATGTATCCCAAGACTGTGCATTCTCGGCCAATTCATCCAAATAGTCTCATGCTTCCTCGGCTTCCTTATTCATGAACTCCCCATTACACATCATCTCTACGAATTGGCGCATGGGTGAAGTCATTCCTTCATAGAAAAAGCTTATAACCCGCCAAATTTCGTAGCCATGATGTGGGCATGCATTTAACAAGTCCTTAAACCTCTCCCAACATTGAAAGAAGGTCTCATCCTCCTTTTAGGCAAAATTCATGATAAAGCGCCTTGACATGTTCGTTTTGTGAGTAGGGAAGAACTTTTTAATGAACTCCCTAGACATCTTAGTCCATGTGCCAATTGATCTTGGCCTTAATGCATGAAGCCAACCTTTAGCTTTCTCTTTAAGGGTAAAAGGAAAAGGAAATAATTTAAGTCTCACCACATCATCGGTTACATTTTCAAAGTGCATTGTGGCTATCACCTCATCAAATTCCTTAAGATGTTGATAGGCACTTTCACTGTCTAGTCCATGGAATTTCAGGAGGAGTTGGATTACTCCCGGTTTCAAATCTACGTTCCTTGCATTTTGTGGAAAAACTTTTGTGAAAAAACTATACATGAGAGAGTGCTCGCTCTTGCTGTTTGCAAGTAGTCACGTAATGTTCTGGGCCGGGGAACATTCTCAACCACATTCTCTCCGTTTCGGTTTGGTTTTGGCCTAGATTTTGATTGACCATAGGGTTGGGTTGATTTGCAGCCATACTTTTAGACAAAATTGGAGAATTTAAATGTCTATTAGCACGTGGCTCTCTATCAATTCCTTCAACTATTCCCCTTTCACTAATGAGTTGGTTATTAGAATCCCTAGCCCAATGTGGCATGCAAATCCTAAAAGAATGAAACAAGAAAAAAAAATTCTTCCTTCCTTTACTTTTTCTCTAAGACCGAAGCATAAGGTGTCTTGCAATGGCTGAGCCAAAAGCAAGGATAGAGACCGATTTCTCCTGGTCAATAGGGGTTCAGAGAACTCCCCACCCACTCTTTGAATCTTTTGAGAAAAGTGCAGAAAAAGAAGAAAGAGGAATAAAAGTGAGAAAAGAAATCTCTGAGCACAAGGTGATCTAAGATGGCAATGCGGACCAATAAGAATCAATGCGGCACAAAGCCAACCTATCAGAGATCCAAAAAGGAGTCTCCACCCACTCTACAAGAGATGAATATGATAACAATGAATAGGGAAAGAAGAAGAGTAAGGTTAGAAAGATAAAACCTGATTTGACAACTTAAGATCCCTAACTTCTTCTTTAACTTCCTAAAATCCCTGCAAAAGAAAAAAATCAAAATAAAATAAACTAAGTTAGTACTATTCCTAAAAATTTCAATAGAAACTATCTTCAAAAATTCTGTAAAAACCATCAAAGTCCCCGGCAACGGCGCTAAAAACTTGTTCGCTTCCCCAAGTGTAGGGTTGCGATGTAGTACTAATCTCGGTAAGACCGAGGTCGATCCACAGGGACTTGTGTAGGAATTCACAAAACACCTTTAATAGTTTCTACTGAAGAACTAACAAAATAGAATTTAGTAATTTGGTGAAGATAGCAAATTATGAACTAAGTTGAAACTAGTCAATTAATAAAAAGGCACTAGGGGTTCAAGGATCCACTTGTAGCAATCCTTGATGCCCAATTCGCTGTGGTTTCTCACTTTCTCAACTAGCATCAAAATTAAGTTCTATCTAGTCGGATGATAGAGCAGTTAAAATAATCAATCTGTCATATCTATGAATCATGTACATGATTCTCTCAATTCAAGCTAGGACATGAGCACACTCAATTGCATAGGTCAATCGTAATTCCAATAGGTTAAGATCATAATCATAATCATCATCAAACTCTGTTACTAAGCATAATTAGATCATGATTTGAACTTAATCCAAATCACATACACAATCTCACATAATCCAAAATTTCCAGAAAAATAGAACTTTTGGTGTGAAGCTCCCACATGAAGATCATAGATCTAGAGCGTATTGAATCCAATTCCTCAGATCATACAGGTCTAGACTAGCTCAAAACAATTAAGAACTCAAGCAATTCTTCTAAACATCCATTAGCCATCATAAGATTAAGAAAAACTACTTAGAACTTTATTTAAACTTCAAACCATTGTTCTTCTTCACTAATAATCCAACTTGAAACTAAATCAAACGAATTAAAACATCTTATATTCACTACAAGCTTCACCTCTTAGCCCTAGCTAAGAGGTTTAGCCGTTCATGATCCAAGGAAACATGAAAACAACTAAACAAAACATGAAACTAAAAGAACAAATTAGGAGGAGTTGTAGAACTCCAAATCCGACTTCCACCGTCTCCCACCACACTTAATCTCTTCTAGGATACCTTAGGAACGTAATGGAGGAGTCCTTTTATAGCTTTGGAACCCTAGGTGTGAAGAAACTTCGAGAAATCCCGCAGATTTGCGTTTTGCGCAGAGGTTTTCGGAGCTTGCAGGAGAAGTTTTCTTACGCAGCCGACCGGTCGGACCCCCTGTCCGACCAGTTGGACAAAGTGCTTGCAATTGAAATTTTCCCTGGAGTATTTTTTACACAGTCCGACCCACCAGCCGACCGGTCGGCCGGCCGGCCGGTGGACTTACTTCAATCTGCTGAGTTTTCTGGACATTACAATGGATAGTCTGACCCTTCAGCTGGCTGGTCGGTCAGTGGGTCGGCCTTCATAAAAATGTGTCCAGAGATTTTGCTCTTTCTGGAGGGTTTGGCCGACCGATGGACATGAACTTGGTTGAAATCTTCAGCTTCCCCTCCTTCATCTTCAATGTGCTTTTGATCCACCTTTGGTCCTTCATTCCTTTGATCTTCAAGATGCGTAAATGACCTATCTTAGCCCTCATTTGATGACTTCTCTCTTTTACTCCTAAAACCACAAAATCATGCATTAGTTGGGTCTTTAATCATGTATTTCAAGCATAGTTAGTGATAAAATGGGGTTAGAATATGTACATTTAAGAGCTCAACATTGAGCACCAACCTGACCTAACCTGCCTGACTTTCAGCCCTAGTCCGAATTGCGTGAATTAGAGAGTTAGTCACTGTTCTGATTCGTAGGCCCACTAAAGGGATAAATTGAGAAATCTAAACCATCCATGAAGAGGTACATATGTCAAGGAAGCTACAACTCAAATTTCAGGGCAATTCGATCAATGGTTATCACGTACCAAGAAAAACAAAATTTGATATGTTGTTGTCCTCTTATTTGCATTATAAATATGAGAGCTCTTTTCTCTTCTAGGTGTCAAGGACGTGAGAAGTAAGGAGATCAAGACCAAGGAGGCTCCAAGCCTCTCTTTTTCTAGTTCTTATTTTTCATATTTTTCTTAATCTAACTCTCAGCTAGAGCTGAGGGGTGATACTTCTAATTTATTAGTGATGTTCTAATTCTTTTGATTTGAATTTTGGTTTTCATAGTAAATATGGTTTGATTCTAGTTTGAATAAAGTTCTAATTCTAGTTATTCTATGATCTATTGATAACTTCGGGCTCATTGGATGCTTAGAGGTTTTAAATCTAGTTACTTGTTTTGTATTGTTTGAACCTATAAAGTTCATTAATCTACCATATGAAATTGCGTCGGGTAGCCTAACACGACACCCGACGCATACGCGTGCGGAAGCTTGAGGAGCAATTAGAATTATGGCTGAACCTATAGGAGGGGGGGTATAAGGACCTTTTTAAAAAAATCTTTTTGCCTACTTAACAAATTTAACAAATTGAAGTACCTAAGCGATTAACACTTCGGCTTCCAAGCCTAAGTGGGTCCAATTAATAGACTAGCATAAGATAAAGCAATTAACAACCTAGTCTAATCAACTCATGTGGACTAGAGAGGATGGATCAAGAAATGCTCAAGTCAACATGAGGTAGTGAAAGTACATCTTGTGAGTGTGGATGTGCCTATCAAGTGCCTAGCATACATTCCTAACTAAGCATTCATAATTAATCAATTAAACATAATGCATAAAGAGAAATGTGCTCAAGAATCAATCACAAACACAATGATGTATAGTGGTTCGACTACTTGTCTACTCCACTCCCGGTTCAAGTACTCAACCCCTTTGAGCACACCGGCATTCACTGGGGAGTTTAAATCTGGTTCCTCCCAACCAAGGTGTTTTAACTCGGATCCATCCAACCGGGGAGTTTACAGGTTCCTCCCAACCTACACGTTTGCACCCGTGTTGGTGGCTCCCCCTTGGAGACTTTGTTTTAGGCCCGACTGACGTGCAAAGGAATGGCTGACGTCCCTAGATTTTAGGCCCAACTAATAGGCCAAGGATTGGCTAATGACCCCGGGGCGAGTTTGTCAAACAAACTCTACACTCAACTCCCACAGGGAATTGAGTGGATGGACTCTTAACAAGACAACCTTACTTGTCGGATTGAGCCCCTTGTTGCGCCGTCTTGGGTTGCTTCTTCTCGCTCTCCCGTGCTTGAATCAGCTCCCCTTGTGCTCCCCCGATCGTTGACGCAGTTGCTTTGCCAAGGCTTCAGCTCCAAGATCAGCTACCTTGCATGTGATGCTCCATTGGAGATGCCCAAGGTGCTAGGGAATGGTGAAACCTCTACAAATGGTAGGAAATGGGTTTCCTAGAGGAATGCACCTAAATAGACTCCTAGGTAGTATTTAGACAAAGGATTTAACTATCATCAAGGTGTCTAAACCCTAGGAATCAAGAGGGAACAAGTCCATTCTCATGATGCCATTGAATGACCCAAGCTTGTGATGAAAACACAAGGAGAATGACTTGCTTTAGGTTTGGGATAGAGCCTCTAATGATCTCTAGCAATGGTGGCTTCTATCTCCTCAAAATCCCCTCTCTTAGCTCAAAAAATGAATCCCCCTTTTAAATAGATTTTCTTCCAATGGTAAAAAAACGGGCAGATTCGCGCATCTCCGATTGATCGGAAGAAGGTCCGATTGATCGGAAACTAGTCCGATGGATCGGAGACAAGTCCGATTGATCGGAAATCCATCCAGTGAAGTCTCTAGAGGATTTTTCGATTGATCGGATCACTGTCCGATTGATCGGACGGCCCCTTCCGATGGATCGGAAGCCTGTCCGATTGATCGGAAATATGTCCAGTGAATTTTCAAAGTTTGCTGGAACAATTTCCGATTGATCAAAACTTCGCTCCGATTGATCGGAGTCCTATCGGAGCCAAAGTTCGATTGATCGGAGATCAATCGGAAACTGCTGTTTGAGCTGTTTTGTTTACAGCAGCTTCCACCTCTTTAATTAGTCTAATTTATCATGTTTTTCATGGAGTTCTAAGACTAATAATGATGACTAAAGGTATACCTAGGTGGTGCAAGTCATCTAAGAGGTTATGGGTTAGGTTTTGGTCAAGGCAAGGCACACCAAGGCATCACATTTACCTGTTTCTTCTTTCTTGATGCAGCCGGGCCACTTGAGTCTTCGGTCTTCATCTTCATTAAGCTCAACCGACACTAGACCTACTGACCTAAGTAATTGACAAACAAGGTGCACTAGTATACCACAGAAAAGTGCACTAACAATCTCCCCCTTTGTCAATTACTTACAAAAACCTAACCTACCAAAACAAAATACATGTACAAGAGATTTCATTGATAAAGCATTAAATATAGGACTCTTGACATGCCTAAACTAAGCTGCTCTTCTTCAGATTGCTCCCCCATAACCTGCATCACAAAACATAGCAAACTAGTTTTGGTGGGACTTGATCTTTCTCCCCCTTTTTGTTAGCAATTGACAAACTATTCTCTCCCCCTTAATGATATATCAATTAAAGGTGCGTTTGGTAAAACTTAATTCCACGACTTATCACTGAAAAATGATATTTTCAGTGATTTTAGTAATTCAGACCGTTTGGTAACTAAAAAAATTTAAGGCTCAATTGGAAAAATCACTTAAATTAAGTGGATTATTTTAAGTCATGCCAACTTGACTTAAAGCTTATAGCTGAATGCGGTAAGTGGTTTCTCGTTAAATTTTTAGATAAAAATGGACAAAAATATCCCAATTAACATTTAAAAATGGCAAGATTATCCTTCTTTGTTTACTTTCCCATCCATGAAACCATCCCACGCAAGTACTTGAAGTCACCATATTCTATAAGCCCCAACATAATGTATGTATTATATCTACATAGTTTATCCATTTGAAGAAATGATTTTAAGGCATGAGCCTAAAAATGAGACAGGTCCAAACCTCAGGTGGACCACACCACTAAAAGTAATGGGGACAATGATGTCCACCATTGAAACCTTACTAGGGCCCACCATGATGTTTATTTACCATCAACCCTATTCATAAGAACACAAAGACCTGAATTAAGGGAAAACACAAATATTAGCTTGATCCGAAACTTTTGTGGCCGTGATAAGTTTTCAATGGTAGTTTTTAGATAAATTACCAAACAGATTTTTCAGTTCTTATAAGTACTTAAATTCAGCACTTTAAGTTTTCAGTACTTAAATTAATTTTCAGGCTTAATTTTTCAGTTTACCAAACAGCACCTAAGATTAAGGTAAGAGAATATAGTATGTCGCAGTTATAACTATAAGCGCATGCTAACTAGAGAGAATATAGGGTGCATGAATCATAAAAACATGGAGCATGCTAAGGAACATGATTAACAAAAAAATATAACTATCTAATCATAGTTAATCATGCATAATTGGTCATCTATGATATACACTAAGCATTAAAGCTCAAGGGCTTATTGCCCAATCAACCAACCTCCCCTATTGGATATCAAGACCAATATTAAGCAAAGATTAGCATACAATGAAGCATGAAACTCAAGATGATTAGCTAATCTAAGTATGGTGATAATCTAGCAAGCAAATATATTAATTAAAAGCAAGGCTAAATTATCAAAAATTGGGCTAATGAGGCTTGAATCCTCTGATTTGCCCATACACACAGAAATGAGGCTGAAATCCTCAGATTTAACTATATAAGCATTTCTAGCTACCCTTACTAACTATGTTTAGTTTGATAAGCCTAAGGGTAACTAATTTCCTCAACACCCTCATAAAATGTAGCATGAGGTGAGAGGTTGGGAACTCCTTCTACTCCTAGAAGGGATAGCGGTTGGGATCCCCTCTTAGATAAGCGGGAAGAGGAGTAGTGGTGGAAGCCGAGAGAGCTAGATCATTATGTTGGCTCCCATCACTAGCAGAGTCATCGGATTTGGAGTCCGACTCCTCCGTATTATCCCACGTGGCAGCCATCGCCTTTTTACCTTTCGGTTTAGGCGTTTTCGGACAGTCCGGGGCAATATGGCCACGTTGACCGCAACCGTAACATCGGACGGATGAAGGTTTGGATGATTTCCCTTTATGTTTATCACCCTTCTTGTCCTTCTTGTCACGGCTATTCCCTCTATCAAATTTGAGGAATCTCTTGAATTTTTTGTTTAATTTTTCTTCCTCATCATCCTCATCATCGCTATCTTCCTCCGACTCACTCTTAATTTTCTTATGTTTGTGAGAGGATTTTAAGGCGATGTTTTTCTTTCTAGAGGGGGCCTTAAAGTGTAGTTCATGAGTTTGTAGGGAACCTATGAGTTCTTCTACTTTCATGTTATCTATGTCTCTACACTCCTCTAAGGCAACTATCTTGGAGTCAAATCTTTCCGGGAGGGACCTAAGTATTTTTCTACAAATCCTTCCTTCCGGAACCCGATCCCCCAAGACAAACATAGAGTTGCAAATATCTGACAATTTAGTATAAAACTCCATGAAAGTTTCAGTCTCTTCCATCCTAATGTTTTCAAATTTGGTGGTTAAGAGCTGAAGCTTCAAGCGTCTTACTGTGCTAGTTCCCTCGTAGGTAACCTCAAGTATATCCCACGCTTCTTTTGCAGTTGCGCATGTGAGAATGCGCTGAAATTCTTCCGGGGAAACCGCACAGCAAATCGCATTCAGAGCTTTGGCATTTGCCATGTATTAAGCTCTCTCTATGTCATCCCATTTGGAATCATCTTTGGGAATGACAATATTTTTCCCATCAACCTCCACTTGCTCGGTGGGCAAGGTATATCCAGTTTGTGTGCTAAGCCACACCGGACGGTCCATGGATTGGAGAAAAATTCTCATTCTCACCTTCCAATAAGCATAGTTGGACCCGTCAAAGAAGGGTGGACGGTTGGTGGTACTCCCATCTCGGTTAGACATGATGCTAGTGCTCCGGTATCGGATCTTACTCTAGACGGTTACGTCCTTGAAGAGCAACCCGCTCTGATACCAATTGAAATTGCGTCGGGTAGCCTAACACGACACCCTACGCATACGCGTGCGGAAGCTTGAGGAGCAATTAGAATTATGGCTGAACCTATAGGAGAGGGGGTATAAGGACCTTTTTAAAAAAATCTTTTTGCCTACTTAACAAATTTAACAAATTGAACTACGTAAGCGATTAACACTTCGGCTTCCAAGCCTAAGTGGGTCCAATTAATAGACTAGCATAAGATAAAGCAATTAACAACCTAGTCTAATCAACTCATGTGGACTAGAGAGGATGGATCAAGAAATGCTCAAGTCAACATGAGGTAGTGAAAGTACATCTTGTGAGTGTGGATGTGCCTATCAAGTGCCTAGCATACATTCCTAACTAAGCATTCATAATTAATCAATTAAACATAATGCATAAAGAGAAATGTGCTCAAGAATCAATCACAAACACAACGATGTATAGTGGTTCGACTACTTGTCTACTCCACTCCCGGTTCAAGTACTCAACCCCTTTGAGCACACCGGCATTCACTGGGAGTTTAAATCTGGTTCCTTCCAACCAAGGTGTTTTAACTCGGATCCACCCAACCGGGGAGTTTACAGGTTCCTCCCAACCTACATGTTTGCACCCGTGTTGGTGGGTCCCCCTTGGAGACTTTGTTTTAGGCCTGACTGACGTGCCAAGGAAAGGCTGACGTCCCTAGATTTTAGGCCCAACTAATAGGCCGAGGATCGGCTAACGACCCCGGGGCGAATTTGTCAAACAAACTCTACACTCAACTCCCACAGGGAATTGAGTGGATGGACTCTTAACAAGACAACCTTACTTGTCGGATTGAGCCCCTTGTTGCGCCGTCTTAGGTTGGTTCTTCTCGCTCTACCGTGCTTGAATCAGCTCCCCTTGTGCTCCCCCGATCGTTGACGCCGTTGCTTTGCCAAGGCTTCAGCTCCAAGATTAGCTACCTTGCATGTGATGCTCCATTGGAGATGCCCAAGGTGCTAGGGAATGGTGAAACCTCTACAAATGGTAGGAAATGGGTTTCCTAGAGGAATGCACCTAAATGGACTCCTAGGTAGTGTTTAGACAAAGGATTTAACTATCATCAAGGTGTCTAAACCCTAAGAATCAAGAGGGAACAAGTCCATTCTCATGATGCCATTGAATGGCCCAAGCTTGTGATGAAAACACAAGGAGAATGACTTGCTTTAGGTTTGGGATAGAGCCTCTAATGATCTCTAGCAATGGTGGCTTCTATCTCCTCAAAATCCCCTCTCTTAGCTCAAAAAACGAATCCCCCTTTTAAATAGATTTTCTTCCAACGGTAAAAAAACGGGCAGATTCGCGCATCTCCGATTGATCGGAAGAAGGTTCGATTGATCGAAAACTAGTCCGATGGATCGGAGACAAGTCCGATTGATCGAAAATCCATCCAGTGAAGTCTCTGGAGGATTTTCCGATTGATCGGATCACTGTCCGATTGATCGGACGGCCCCTTCCGATGGATCGGAAGCCTGTCCGATTGATCGGAAATATGTCCAGTGAATTTTTAAAGTTTGCTGGAACAATTTACGATTGATCGGAACTTCGCTCCGATTGATCGGAGTCCTATCGGAGCCAACGTCCGATTGATCGGAGATCAATCGAAAACTGCTGTTTGAGCTGTTTTGTTTACAGCAGCTTCCACCTCTTTAATTAGTCTAATTTATCATGTTTTTCATGGAGTTCTAAGACTAATGATGATGACTAAAGGTATACCTAGGTGGTGCAAGTCATCTAAGAGGTTATGGGTTAGGTTTTGGTCAAGGCAGGGCACACCAAGGCATCACATTTACCTGTTTCTTCTTTCTTGATGCAGCCGGGCCACTTGAGTCTTCGGTCTTCGTCTTCATTAAGCTCAACCGACACTAGACCTACTGACCTAAGTAATTGACATACAAGGTGCACTAGTATACCACAGAAAAGTGCACTAACAGCATAGACTATGGGCATGGTAGATGCTTTAGATTCCATGTGCTCTACAACATAGATCTTAATGTGAGAACTATTTCAAACCTAACTTCATATCTTTAAGAATTATGAGATGAATGTAATGGTTTATCAATTGTAATTTGATTAAAATCAAATTATGGTCTTACTTCTAGTTTAGTGACAGGATTAGAAGTAGGCCATGATTATGATTTTACATGTTTTGGAAGAAGGATTGACTTATAAAGTTCAAGGAATTAAATTCCCTGCGCCCAATACCTAAGCTTGAAAAGAGGGAACTATTATTGATGAATGTTCTAATTATCTCATATTGATTGTGATTTAACCGCTCCACATTCCTGCTACATAGGATTGAACTCTAATTCTAGTTGAAATAAGATAGAACCTAGTTGAATTAATTCATTGGAAATAGCTATAAGTGGATCCTTGATGCTCTAATGTTTGTTTTTCATTAGTTTTCGTTTAAATTTAAATTTATTCATCTTCAAACCAATTCCACTTTAGTTTATTTAACTAGTTTTCAATCTTAGTTGTCTTGAGTGTTCGAACCTAATTTCCTTCCCCGTGGATCAACCTTGATGTCATAGAGTTTATTACTATATTGCGACCTTGCTCTTGGGGTTGTGAACACTGATTGATCAAAGTACTATCAAAACTGGACTCCGATATATCGAAGTCCTATCGAAAATTGTTGCCTAAGCTATTTCATTTACAACAGCTATCACCTCTTTTATTTACCTAATCTATCATGTTTTTTCTATATGATCTAAGGCTAATAAAGATGACTAAGGGTTTTCCTAGTTGGTCCAAGTCATCTAGAGGTTTTGGGTGTTTTGGTTCGAAGGGTTAAGATTACCAAGACATCTCATTTACTTGTTCTTCTTCCTTGATGCTTTCTTGTCCACTTGAATCTTCGGTCTTTAGCTTGTCAAGGCTCAACTGACATAACAACACAAGGATTCACGTGATTGACAAATAAGGTGCACTAGTATGCCACAAAAAAGTGCACTAACACAAGCAACTACACCATATAAAATAGTGGGGATTTAAAGCCTACTGTTGAAAGCTTTTTGGGGGGGCCACCCAAGTTTTGGATTAAGGTGATATTTTTTTCCCTTCACATAGGTCTATGTGACCTTATGAACATGTTAGATGGAAAATAGACATCACGGTGGGCTCCAGGAATTTTTCAACAATAAGAGTTTAGCCCCCACTGCCTCCTTTAGTGTATCTACTTGGCCTTCGACCGGCCTCCTTTTTTTATTCATGCCCTAGAATGATCTATCTAAATAACCATGGATAAAATATATTGATCTCCGTGTGACTATCCATCGCTAACTAGATCCCAGTGAGGGTAGTAACCAATCTACGCCCTATTTTGTAAATTGTCAAATGGGTTGGGATTGCCTACCACCTGCACCAGGACCTAGCTAAAGATAGACAGTCCTACCAGGGGCTTTATGGGGTCCACCAAACTGGAGATAGGGGTAAATGTGTCAAATTAACATATTTTAGACCTTTTAAATGTTTGTTAATAAATAAGATATTTTGAATTCAATACTTAATTTTTAGACTTCAATAATAGTTACCAAACAGGTTTCAAGACTTCAGATTCAAATTTCAGATTCAGGCTTCAGGCTCCAGACTTCAAATTTAACAATCTAGCCCTTAGTCTGCACTATGTAGTATGGTAGAATGGAATCCCTTGCTTCGAAACGTGGATTCCTTGTGAAATTGATTCCCTTTCTCCATATATGGTGTTTTTCACTGTTATTATTTGACCTACTGATGTTCTTACGCTTTCATCTGGGCTACAGTTATCAAATAAATCTACGCTTTGAAAAATAAATCATTCAATAGGAGACGTTTTCTAAGAATCTTATCGCACCTATGGTTTAATAAAGGGAGCATCAGTACTAGTTAAAACTGTCCATACCTTCCAAGACACAGCAGGAGACAAACACCTGGTACCAGGAAGAGTTGGTTGGCTTGCAGGCCTCTATCAGAGATGAGGCCCATGCAAAACATGTTGGAAAGTTGTTACTCCACCGGCCCCATCTCTGATAGAGGCCCGTAGGCCAACCAAATCCCACCAAGCTGATAACTCAAACAACACTAGAGATTTTGGAGAATTCTCCTTGAGTTTTCTATCTATTACTATAGCTTCAATGGGGCTTTCATAGAGAGATACAACCTATATATGGACAGAATTACTAATTATAAAATTTGTATACATGAAAGGATATGATACGCTATCACCCCCCCTCAAACTGATGTGGGGGATAAACTAACAACAGTTTGCGAACCAGGAAAGAATGACGGGCAGTCGTCAAAGTCTTTGTGAGAATATCTGCAATCTGATCCTAAGACGCTACATGTGGAAGGGCAATAATACTTGACTAAAACTTTTCTCGAATGAAGTGACAGTCAACCTCAATGTGCTTTGTGCGCTCATGAAAGACATGATTGCAGGCAATTTGAATAGAGCTAGTATTGTCTACATGAAGTGTAGTAGGTGCAATAACATGGATCCCAAAATCAAACAGAAGATCTTGTAACCAAACAATCTTACTGCAGGCAGAGGACATAGCTTGGTACTCAGCTTCTGTGCTGGATTTAGATACCGTGGGTTACTTATTGCACTTCAAAGAGATGAGAGAAGTGCCAAGAAACATATAATAGCCAATGGTTGATCGTCTTGAAATAGCACACCCAGCCCAATCAGTGTCGGCATAAGCAACTAGCTCCAGAGGGGATGTTGATGAAAAAAATAAGGACCGATCGATTATGCCTTTTAAGTAGCAAATAATCCTCAAAACAGCAATCATATGTAAAGAACGTGGTTCGGCAACGAATTGACTAACCACCTGAACAACATAGGAAATGTCAGGTTTAGTCATCGTCAAATCGATAAGACTTCTAACAAGTCGACGAAAAAGAGTCTGGTTCTCCAGTAGATTACCATCTTGTTTTCCATATTTAACATTTAATTCCATCGAAGTTTTAACTGTGCGTTGATCAGAAAGTTGTGCGAGGTTGATGAGATCCTGGGTATATTTCTTCTGGTTGACAAGGATCCCACGGTTTGTATGAGAAAATTCCAATTCAAGGAAGTAAGTAAGAGGCCCTAGATCCTTCATGTGAAATGACGACTGAAGAATATGCTGAAGTTCCGTGATACTGGGTGTGTCGCTTCCTGTCAAGAGCAAATCATCAAGATACACAAGTAGAACAATAATTCCGCGAGATGAATGTCTTGTGAATAATGATGGATCATGACCACTTTGTGTAAAACCTGCTCCAATTACCACATCGTGGAACCTTTGAAACCAAGCACAAGGGGCCTGCTTGAGCCCATATAATGCTTTTTGAAGCTTACAAATGAAATTTGGGTGATTGTTCTTGGAACTAGGAGGTTGACCCATGTACACAGTTTCATGCAAATCGCCATGAAGGAAAGCATTTTTAACATGCATTTGGCGAATAGGTCAACTTCGAGTAGCAGTAATTGCAATAAGTGTTTGGACAGTCTTCATCATTGCTACTGGAGTAAAAGTCTCCTCATAGTCAATGTCGTACTCCTGTTTATAACCTTGGGCCATAAGATGAGCCTTGTATCTTTCAAGAGTGCCATCTGATTAAGCTTTATGGAGTACACCCATTTACTACCAATCACTTGTTGGCCAAGTGGGCGAGGAACTGGTTCCCATGTGTGATTATCTACTAATATCTGTAACTTGTCTGCCATTGTGTCTCGCCAACATTGTTGTGTAGAAGCCTGAGAATATGAGATAGTAACAGTAATAAACTCGAGACCCGAAAACATAGAGCAGATGAGTCTGTCTGGAGGATGCGATTGATGATTAGAGCGACGTACCACAATAATAGAAGGACTGACTACAGGTTGAACAACAAGAGGGGGATGAGGAGGGGAATGTGCTTCACTTTCTCATTGCGAAGAAACCTGCAAAGGTACTGGAGTCATAGGTGAGGCAGAGGGTATGTTTAGAAACCAAGTGGCCCATAGAACTAGTAGAAGTGTTACTTGGAGCAGGTGAGAGTGGAGCATGGAACGGAATGAATATGTTCGAGAAAGATGACATTTCTCGAAACACGAACATGACGAGCATGAGGATCATAGGAATGATATCCTTTTTAAATTTCTCCAAAATCGAGATACATGCATCGGGCAGATTTTGGAGATAGCTTATTCCGTTCATGGGTAGAAAGATGAACGTAGCAAACACATCCAAAAATGCAAAAAATGAGTAACGAGGAAGAGAACCAAAAAGAACATAATGAGGACATGTATTTCCAAGTATTTTGGTGGGCATGCAGTTTATAAGATAGACTGAATGTAACATTGCCTTTGCCCAGAACTTAATCAGAATGGTGTCTACCATTAAAGTGTTGGCCGTCTCGACGATGTGCCGATTTTTCCGTTCAGCAACACTATTTTGCTGAGAGTATTTGGGCATGTCTTTTGATGAATGACCCCATGTTCCCGTAGATATGCTTTAAAATATAAAGAAACATATTCCCCCCCAGAATCTAATCGAAGAATCTAATCTTTTTCTCGAATTGTATGACCACCATTTTATGAAATTGTTGAAAAATATGAAAAACTTGGGATTTGGAGTGCATGAAATATATCCAAGTATATGTGGTGAAATCATCAATGAATATCACATAATACCGCATGCCAGACATGGATAAAACATGAGAAGGTCTCCAAACATCAGTATGAACTATCTCAAAGGATGAACAAGACCGAGAAGTACTCAATGAAAATGGTAAACATTTACTTTTAGACAAACAGCATGAAGAACATTATAAATCAAGAGTAGATTTATTAACTTTTAATTTATCTAAAATTCCAGAAGAAAACATATGAGATAATCTATTAGAGTGAGGATGACTAAGGCGACAATGCCACAATTTCCACAATTTATTTACATGCGTAATATCAGCAGAGGAAGGGGAAAAACACATAGTAGGAGTAACGGAGGGATCAATGTCTAGCAAGAAGAGCTGTCCTTTGCTCCTACCCCTCCTAATTACTCTCCTCGTTGCCAGATCCTGCAGGAGACAACCATAAAAAAATCACTAAGCATAGATTTTGGACTAACTGACCCATAGAGATAAGATTAGCAGATAATTGCGGTACATGAAAAACATCAGTCAATGTAAAGGTACAATGTGGAGAAGGAGAAAAAGATAATGACTCATCTGATGATATAAGTAAATGAGTGACATCTGCAGTGGATATAACTTGGTTCCCTTGAAATGACTTAACATTATGGAGATAAGAGACATTACTGGTCATATGGTTGGATGCACCAGAATCAAAATACCAAGGAAACTGAAGAGATGTACCTGATAGGCCAACTGCAAACAAGGCCTGTACAATCTGTTGAATCATCTCAGGAGTAAGGGAATCAGAAGAAGTAAGCAAAGCACTAGTAGCGGCAGTCATGTAAGCTTTACCACGGGGCTTCCATTTTTTCTTTCTACAATCAGCAATATTATGACTGCAGATTCCAAACAAATCACAAGGTGGACTATTTTTGCAGGCATTGGCAAGATGGCCAAGCTTCTTACAACTATTACATTGGACGTGGGATATATCACGTTTTGCTTGTGTAGAGGAAGATGATAGAAGGACTGTATCTGAAATGCCAGTAATCTGGGGCGGGGTGGAAAGAACTTTGAGACGTTGCTCTTCTGCCAATAAGTCAGATATCATAGCACTCATTGCAGGCAGTGGATTGCGATTGAGTAACGCGGCCCAACAATGCTCAAATTCAGGGAAAAGTTTCATAAGAAACTGTTGAACATGAGTTCGTTCACACATGTTCTGAAAGATGGTGATAGTATTTGCTAGAAACGCCCGATCCATCATCGACATCTCAATCTAAAGGGCCACAATAGCATTATAAAATTCTTATACCGTCCGATCTCCTTGGGTGATGTGAGCTAAGTCCTGCTCTAGCCCATATAGGCAAGCATCATTGCTTTGCTCATAGATCGTTTTTTAATGATCCCACTTTGCCTTCGCGGTCTTATGAGGAGTTAGACCAACGACAATAGTCTTGTCCACCGAGTCTAATATCCATGTGACAATTTTTTCATTCTTCATTTTTCAATCATCCATATCTTTTATTTTATCCGTTGTAGGAATAGGATCAATTCCATCAACAATACACCACAAGCCTCGTCCAGGAAGAAAATTCCCAAAATGGATACACCAAAGTCCATAGCTAGTGCCATCAAACGTGTAACGAGAAAAAAAATCACATTCCATAAAACTTAAGATAAAAAAATTACTTGAAGGTAGCACACCAAAGTTAAATCTCGGGCAGTGGATCCATGTTGAACCTCCAATTTATACACAGAGTAGCCCATTACATCACATTATATGCATGGTTTGCATGTTTAAAAGGCCCATCTAATGCATGTTTTTATGATTGTAGGAACGAGAGCGACTTCGTCCAATTTGTGACAAAAAAGAGCATATTTAGGAGCCTTTGAATGAAGGCCCAAGGAAGACCAAAGAAGGAAGAAGAAAGAGGGAGAAAAGAGAAGAAAGAAAGGAAGAAAAAGAAGAAAAAAAAGAGGTCCGACCGGTCGGCCAAGGGAGTCACGACCGGTCCTGACCGATCGACCAACCTGCCAGCCACCTTGGAGGATTGCTGGACAAAGGACCAGCCTGGTCTGACCTGCCAAGACCGGTCAGCCACCCTCTGGTGCACGCTGGACTTATAACACATAGGTCCAACCGGTCACGACTGGTCGGCCATGCGTAAACAACAACTTTCTAATTCCAGCTCCGAGATTTTTTGCGTAAGTGCATAATGTTATGCAAATTCTGGAAGATTCCGATGCACTAGAGCCTCCCCACTATAAAAGGACACCTAGGGTCTCTTCCTAGGGCATCATAGAAGCTGAGGAACTTCATGGGAGGTGAAGGAAGCCATCGTGGAGTGTTTGCAACCCTCCCAACTCCGGGTTTTTACGTTTTTTATGTCTTTTTCATTGAGTTCTAGTTGTAGTATGACAATGCTCGGCTAGAATCTCTCAACTAAGACTGAGAGGTGAAGCTTATAACCAATTTCATGTTTAATTCAGTTTGATTCAAGTAGTTTCACTTTAATTTTGAATTTTGAATGTTCTATTTCATAGAAAGTTGATATTTTTAGAAGTTTTATGAAAGTTCATGTGCTTTGGACATGGATTCTTTACAATTCTCTTAGATTATCATGTTTTTCTTGATTAAATTCGAATTATGGTAACCCTTAAGCATGCCATAGTCCATAAGCATGGTTGTTACTCCGAAGGCGATGATTTCGAATGCTATGTGATTGAATAGGACTAGAACCTGGAAGTTCAACTTAAATGGGATTGAATGTTTAATGCTTTATCTTCCAACTAGATGAGAGATAGAACTTCAAATCTAGTTGTGTTTTGTGCTTGTATTGATTGGATTGACATGGGGATTGTTAAAAGTGGATCCTTGAAAGCCTTAGTTCCTTTAATTACTGTTTTTCTTAAGTTACTGTTTTAACATAATTCTCTCAATTAAATCTCTTAATTATTGTAATCCTAGTTGCTGGAATAGTTTAGAAGTTGTTTTCTAATTCGCTATGGATCGATCTTGGTCTTATCGAGATTTATTGCTACATTGCAGCCTTGCACTTGAGGCGAGCTAACAAGTTTTTGGCGCCGTTGCCGGAGATTTTAGATAACGGTTCTAGATTGTTTTAATGGCTATAAAAGTAGAAGTAAATAGGTTTTTCTGATTTCCTAGAACTAACACATTGTTTTGCTTTGTAGGATTTCTTCTTTAGTTCAAGCGAATCAGGTAATATCCTTCTAACTTAGGCTTTTTGCAGCTTTTCAATTTTTAAATTAATTTCAGATTTTAGGACTTAGGATTAGTTTAGTTTTTAGTTCAGTGGTTTATGTCCCGTTGGGAACGAGACCACTCCAATCATCTCCAATCCGAAGGTGGTCTAGTTAGACCATTATCAGTCCATAGACGAGTCCGAAAATACCAAGAGCATTGTGATAGCTTGGGGAGTATGGATCAAACACCTTTAAGGAATCCTCCCCCCTTACTCCAACTACAAACGCAGATCAAGAGGGAGTAGGAGAGAATGAGGTACATAACGTTCCTCCATTGAGATCATTTCGGGACTACCTACAACCGGCTCATGCAACTACACCCTTATGCATGGTCTTACCACCAATCTGGGGAAAATATTGATATAAAGCCAGGTGTGATTCAACTTATACTAAAGTTCCATGGGCTAGACTCTGAAAGCCAATATTTGCACTTAAAGGAATTTAAATAAGTGGTGGCTACCTTGCAATACACTAATGTTTCGGAAGATGCCATTAAACTTAAACTTTTTCCTTTTTCATTAAAAGAAAGAGCCAAGATTTGACTACACTCTCTTAGACCACACTCGATAGGGTCATGGAACGAGATGACCCGGGAATTCTTGAAAAAGTTCTTCCCGGCTCACAAAACGAACACCCTTCGAAGAGCCATAATGAATTTTTCGACTAAAGAGAGTGAATCATTCTTCCAATGTTGGGAAAGGTTTAAGGACCTCCTACTTGCTTGCCCACATCACAGCTACAAAAGTTGCCGAATCATAAACTTCTTCAATGATGGATTAAGTTCTAATATGCGCCAATTTATAGAGATGATATGCAACGGCGAGTTTATGAGCAAAAATCCAGATGAAGCTTAGAGTTATTTGGATATGTTGGCCGAGAATGCCCAATCATGAGATACCTCGGATAAATCTAATAACCCTAAGCCTACTCAAGGAAAAGAGAAAGGAGGGATTTATATCCTCAAGGAGGAAGATAATGTGAATGCAAGGCTAGCTAGCCTCACAAGGAAGATCGAAGCCATGGAACTTAGTAAGAGTGGAGTTTGAAAGTCCAATGAAGCTATTATGAACACGCGTGGGATTTGTTTTACTAATATACACGTTACACAAGATTGTCCTACAATTCCTGTGTTTCAAGAGGTGTTACAAGAACACGCAAATGCCGCATATGGTTATCAACGGCCTTTCAATGGACTGGTGGGTAACACGTACAATTCTACTTGGAAGAACCACCTAAATTTCAGTTGGAAGAATGCTCCCACGGGCAATCCTACCAACTCTTAAGGAGGGCCACCCATGCAAAATGTGGCCCCACCTCAATTATTGATGGAGGATACCTTAAAAGCATTTATGCAAGGGTAAACGCAAACCAATCAATCAAATAAGCAAATGTTCCAAGAGCTTAAAGTCTCGATTGATGAGAGTAAGGGACGCTTGAATGTTAGGGAAGGGACCTTTCCGGCCCACCTCAGCCCAATCCAAAGCAAGTACATGAAGTAAGCATTCCTAATCTCTCCAACCAATATATGGAGCAAGCCAAATTAGTTACCACTTTTAGAAGTGGTAAACAAATTGACAAATCTATTCCGGTGAAGGCCGACAAGCCTAATGATCTGGTAAATTCTAAGGATAGGGACGGATCTAACTTAGCCCTAAAAGAAACGGAATGCGTTTACAAGCTCATCGCACCATTCCCTTCGAGATTAGTCGCTCCAAAATCTCTTCCAAACTCTCATGATATTTTAGAGATTTTCAGACAAGTCAAGATCAACACTCCCTTGCTTGATGCCATCAAACAAATCCCCTCTTATGCCAAGTTTCTAAAGGACCTATGCACAACTAAACCCAAATATAATGTGCAACAAAAGGCTTTCCTAAATGAGCAAGTGAGTGTCATTCTCACTCAAAAGACCCCTCAAAATTCAAAGATCCCAGTAGTCCCACATTCTCATGTATCATTGGAGACTACCGGATTGAGCGTGCATTGCTAGACTTGGGGGCAAGCGTAAACTTGATCCCGTACTCGATATATGAGCAATTGGGTCTGGTGAATTAAAACCCAACAAAACCATGTTGCAACTTGCTGATAGATCCATTCGTGTACCGAGAGGGATAGTTGAGGATGTGCTAGTCCAAGTTGACAAATTCTACTACCCGGTAGATTTCATTGTCTTGGACACACAACCGGTTATGGATGCTAGCACCCAAATACTGGTGATTCTAAGTCGCCCCTTCCTTGCTACATCAAACGCAATTATAAATTGTCAAAATGGGGTAATGCAATTGTCCTTTGGAAACATGATGTTGGAGGTTAATGTGTTCCATTTGGGCAAAAGGCATAGGGATGATGATGATGTCCATGAGGTTGATATGATTGAATCAATCGTGGAAGAGAAGTTCGCTTTAAATCAGAATTTTGATCCTCTAGATGTTGTTAGCTTCGATCCTTTTGAGGATTGGGATGACAATGATGGCCCCCATGAGGTAAACATGATAGAATCTATGGAAGATGGAGAGTTTTTCCAACACGATCTACCTGGAAGCTTGGGGACATGTTTGACACACTCCAAGGATGAATTCAACTCTATTATTAATGAGATCTTGGAAGTGTCAATTTCTAAAAATTTATTTGACAAGTCACAAAATTCTGATTTACATAAATTTGTTATGCAGGAATTGGAAGAATTGTTGCTTGACTTGCCTACAGAGAGGCCAATTTCTGAAAGTGTAGAGGTTGAGGACCCACTTCAACCTACACAAAAGACTGAGAAAGAGGAAGACGAAAAGGGTCCAAATCTGAAAACTCCCTCCAATGAGGTCTCTTACACTCTAGAGGAGTGTTTAGCGTATTTTGAAGATTGGGATGATCCCATGATTAAGGACATAGTGCATGCCTTGAAGGAGACCCCTCCG
This sequence comes from Liriodendron chinense, assembly GCA_003013855.2. NCBI lineage: Eukaryota > Viridiplantae > Streptophyta > Magnoliopsida > Magnoliales > Magnoliaceae > Liriodendron > Liriodendron chinense. Next base: position 2,930,102 of record ML058334.1, read on the forward strand.
GTGCCTAAAAAGCTTCCTTCCACAAAATGCCAAACTGAAAAATCAATTGTGGAAGTGAAATTGCGTCGGGTTGTCTAACACGACACCCTATACATACACGTGCGGAAGCTTAAGGAGCAACTAAAATTATGGCTAAGTCCTAGAGGGAGGGTGATTAGGACCTTTTGAAATTCTTTTCGCCTACTTACACAATTTAACAAATTAAACTAAGTAAGCAATAACACTTTCGGCTTCCAAGCCTACGTGGGTCCAATCACAAGACTAACATATGGTTAAGCAATAAACAACCTAGTCTAAGCATGCATAGGTAAACAAATGATTTAACTAATCAAGCTCCTAACCTATGCAACCTATGTAGACTTATGAGAATGGATCAATAAGCTTAAGTCTACACTACTAGTGAAAGTACATCTTGTGTGTGGATGTGCCTATCTAGTGCCTAGCATACATTCCTATCAAGCATTCATAATTAAACAATCAAACTTACAATGCTAAGATATCAATGTGCTCAATTTAATCATAAAACACAAGCATGTATAGTGGTTCGACTACTTGTCTACTCCACTTTCGGTTCAAGTACTCAACCCCTTTGAGCACACCGGCATTCACTGGGGAGTTTAAATCTGGTTCCTCCCAACTAAGGTGTTTTAACTCGGATCCACCCAATCGGGGAGTTTACAGGTTCCTCCCAACCTACACATTTGCACCCGTGTTGGTGGTTCCCCCTTGGAGACTTTCTTTAGGCCTGACAAACAGGCCAAGGATCGGCAAACGACCCTAGTTCAAGTTTGTTAAACAAACTCTACACTCAACTCCCACAGGAAATTGAGTGGATGGACTCCTAACAAGACAACCTTACTTGTCGGATTGAGCCCCTTTGTAGTACCGCTTTGGGTTGCTTCTTCTCGCTCTCCCGTGCTTGAATGAACTCCCCTTGTGCTCCCCTGATCTTTGACGCTGTTGCTTTGCCAAGGCTTCAGCTCCAAAATCAGCTACCTTGCATGTGATGCCCCATTGGAGATGCCCAAGGTGTTAGGGAATGGTGAATCCTCTATAAAAGGTAGGAAATAGGTTTCCTAGACAAGGGATTTAACTATGATCAAGGTGTTTAAACCCTAGGAATCAAGAGGGAACAAGTCCATTCTCAAGATGCCATTGAATGGCCCAAGCTTGTGATGAAAACACAAGGAGAATGGCTTGCTATGGGTTTGGGATAGAGCCTCTGATGGTCTCTAGCAATGGTGGCTTCTATCTCCTCAAAATCCCCTCTCTCCGCTCAAAAATGAATCCCCCTCTTTAAATAGATTTTCTTCCAACGGTAAAAAAACGGGCAGATTCTCGCATCTCCGATTGATCGGAAAAAGGATCCGATTGATCGGAGACTAGTCCGAATGATCTGAGACATGTCCGATTGATCGAAAAATCAGTCCAGTGAATTCTCTGGAAGATATTTCGATTGATCGGAAACATGGTCCGATTGATCGGACTGATCCCTTCCGATGGATCGGAAGACTGTCCGATTGATCGAAAATATGTCCAGTGGATTTTCAAGTTTGCTGGAACAATTTTTGAATGATCGGAACTTCGGTCCGATTGATCGGAGTCCTATCGGAGCCAATGTCTGATTGATCGGAGATCAATCGAAAACTGCTATTTGAGCTGTTTTGATTTCATTAGTTTCCACCTCTTTAATTAGTCTAACTTATCATGTTTTTTATGGAGTTCTAAGACTAATGATGATGACTAAGGGTATACTTAGTTGGTCCAAGTCATCTAAGAGGTTATGGTTTTGGGTAGGTTCAAGGCAAGGCACACCAAGGCATCTCTTTTACCTATTTCTTCATCCTTGATGTAGCTGGTCCATCTTGAGTCTTCGGTCTTTGTCTTCATCAAGCTCAACCGACACTAGACTTACTAACCTAAGTGATTGACAAACAAGGTGAACTAGTATGCCACAGAAAAGTGCACTAACAGAAAGCACCGGTGGATCTGATTTTTCGGAGATCATATCGACTTGTGAAGAAGAAATACAAGTCTCCACATCTCTTTGGGTTGCTCAAACCAAAGAGCACAACTTCTGGGATGACCCATATTTGACAAATTTTTGCCCAGACAAGAAGGAAAGGAGATCCATCTTCAATAATTTACAACCAATGCAATTCTCCTTTCCTAGTACATGTGACAATTTTATTAAGGAACCTGCTGAAACCTTTTAGCAGGATTTTCAATGGGTTAGAATGATTAATGTCACCAATGTACTTTCCAAAGCAGGATGGTGGATAATTCTACTAAAAAATATATTACACCACTTGATGATCTTGCTCAACTTTGTCCTTATGAATGTTCTAATGATAATCAATCTCCTGGTCTGATGGAGATCCTCTTTTTACAAGGACGAGTTAAGTAGATTAGGTTTTGTTTGCTTTTCTGTTTTAGTTCTATTGCTTTAGTAGATTTAGTTGTCAGAGTTGCAGACTTTCATGATCGACTCTCTCAAGTACTATTGTTCTCACTCTCTTGTATTTTACCATTGCTCTCATGTTTATGCTCATTGCATATCTTTTTACATTGAGGACAATGCAAGATTTGGTTGGGGGGGTGAGATGAGATTTCTCATCTAGCAGTTTGCAACATTTCGAGCATCATATGTGCAAATTTTTTTGAATGTTCCAAAAATTCAAAACTCTTTTAGAAAACCTTATTTATATGCATTCGAGATGATACGAGTATAAGAAAAGGAGATACGAAGTGAGTGATGTTGCAAGTCTTGAACTTCTCTTAATATAATGGTTTTATATGTGAATTCCCCCATATTTATGTGATTGATAGAAAATTTGAACACTTTTACAACTAGTTCACATTACACGATTTTCATGGTTTGAAAGGATTATATGATTTGTGGATTGGCTATACTTAGAATTGAGGTGTTGAGGAACCAAGCTGGGGTACTTTGTCCATCCTTGTCCATGGGAAAATAACGAAAGATATGGATTTCTAAAAATCCTATCTAATGTAAAAGAAAACAGAAAAGGAAGGATGAAAATATGGGAATGATGAAGAAAATGGTGGAAAATTCCGAAAAGGGCTACCTATTACCAACCGGGGGATGGTCTACTCGTAACCAAAGTCGGAAATGGGACGTAGTGTGAAAGCCGTCTGAAGGATGATAGGCAAATTCCTGTCATAGGCTTCTTGTTGTTCTATACACCTTGAGATCCATAGTTTAGTTGATCTATGAAGAAGATAATCCCAGAAACTCATGAGATGAACTTTCACTATGCACACTAGGTTGAATTTGTTCGAGTTATTCTATTTATCAATCAATCAACGGGAATTTCATATGGACACTTATTATGTTTTGAGAGTTTAAGGTTTCAACTTCTATCACCTCATTTTTCTGAATTCTACACTTGTATGTCTTGGAATGGATAGAAACATAGTTTCTGAAGGAGAGTTGATTTTTGGAGGTTTGAACTTGTTTCACGCATGTTTTGCTCGGGACTAGCAAAAAGCTGGTTGGGGGGTGTGTTGAACCTCCAATTTATACACAAAGTAGCCCATTACATCACATTATATGCATGGTTTACATGTTTAAAAGGCCCATCTAATGCATGTTTTTGTGATTGTAGGAATGAGAGCGACTTCGTTCAATTTGTGACAAAAAAGAGTATATTTAGGAGCCTTTGAATGAAGGCCCAAGGTGGACCAAAGAAGGAAGAAGAAAGAGGAAGAAAAGAGAAGAAATAAAGGAAGAAAAAAAAGAAAAAAAAAGAGGTCCAACCGGTCATGCCTGGTCGGCCAAGGGCGCCACGACCGGTCCTAACCGATCGGCCAACCTGCCGGCCACCTTGGAGGCTTGCTGAACAAAGGACTAGCTTGGTCCGACTGGTCAAGACCGATCGGCCATCAGGTTGACGACCCTCTGGTGCACGTTGGACTCATAACACAAAGGTCCGACCGGTCATGACCGGTTGGCCAGCCCAATTCGACCGGTCATGATAGGTCGGCCATGCGTAAACAGCAACTTTCTAATTCCGGCTCCCAGATTTTCTGCACAAGTGCATAATGTTACGCAAATTCTGGAAGATTCCGACACAGTAGAGCCTCCCTACTATAAAAGGACACTTAGTGTCTCTTTCTAGGGCATCATAGAAGCTGAGGAACTTCATAAGAGGTGAAGGAAGCCGTCGTGGAGCGTTTACAACCCTCCCAACTCCGGGTTTTTATGCTTTTTGTCTTTTTCATTGAGTTCTAGTTGTAGTATGACAATGCTCGGCTAGAATCTCTCAGCTAAGGCTGAGAGGTGAAGCTTGTAGCCAATTTCATGTTTAATTCAGTTTGATTCAAGTAGTTTCACTTTAAGTTTGAATTTTGAATGTTCTAGTTCATAGAAAGTTGATATTTTTAGAAGTTTTATGAGAGTTTATGTGCTTCGGACATGGATTCCTTACAATTTTCTGAGATTATCATGTTTTGCTTGATTAGATTCAAATTATGGTAACCCTTAAGTATGCCATAGTCCATAGGCATGGCTGTTACTTCGAAGGCTATGATTTCGAATGCTATGTGATTGAATATAACTAGAACTTGGAAGTTCAACTTAAGTGAGATTGAATGTGGTTAATGCTTTATCTTCCAACTAGATGAGAGATAGATCTTCAAATCTAGTTGTGTTTTGTGCTTGGATTGATTGGATTGACATGGGGATTGTCACAAGTAGATCATTGAAAGCCTTAGTTCTTTAATTACTGTTTTTCTTAAGTTACTGTTTTAAGATAATTCTCTCAATTGAATCTCTTAATTATTGCAATCCTAGTTGCTGGAATAGTTTAGAAGTTATTTTCTAATTCCCTGTAGATCGACTTCGATCTTACCGAGATTTATTACTACATCCCAGCCTTGCACTTGAGGCGAAGGAACAATTCAGAGGTATGCAAAGACAAGCAGTAGCTCAATGAGAGAATTTTCAGAACTGAGCAGTGGCAGATAGATGAAATAAATCAGATAGCAAAATCTGTATGTATGCAACACGCAGAGAGTGTGTAAAAATCATCCTGACATATGTGGGGCAAAATAAATGAGGATATGTGGAGCAACCAGATCTGAAACAACGTGTGATAGCACGGATCTACCACAATTGCTGATCAGAAAACTAGCTGAGATTGTGGCCCGAATGAAAGCGATCGCAACTTCACAAACGGACCAGGGCTGCTGCTGAGATAACAGAGGCACACTGCTAATATAACAGAGGCACAACGGTGAGATATTTGACCGGACAATGGGTGCAGAGGTTGCTCCCGGCGATGACTGAGGAGGCCAGGATTCCAGCAATGGGTTTTGGTAATGGAGGGTACCAGTGAGGACGGTGGGGGCGCAGGGATGGGCAGCGGGCTGTGAGGACAGGGGCACGGGGCTGGGTAGCAGGGCTGGAGCGCGGGGCTGGGCTGGGGCATGAGGCTGTGAGGACAGGAGCACAGGGCTGGGGCAAGGTGTGAGGCTGGAGCGCAGGGCTAGGGCAGCGCATTGTGAGGACAGGGGCACGGGACTACCGGATCTGGGCCGTTGTGGATGGGGCTGCCGGATCTGAAATTGCCAAAACTGGCATGGCAACAAAGGTGCGATTGGTGAAGGACAGTGTTGGAGATGCGGGCAGAGTCTGCAACTTGACGACGATTGGAACTGTGCTGGAGATGGGTTTCTGTAATTGGAAAACCAGATCTAAATAGGGCAGATCTAAATGGCAGGGACAACCAGATCTGCCAAGGTAGCCGGCGCTACAACAGATGGATCTTGACGGAGAAGATGATGTGTTTTCCGTCCAAGGATGCGAACAAGCGGAGACCGGTGGGACAGAGGCTGCGACAACAGATTAAAGAAAATGTATCTGCATTTACAGATCTGAAGAGTCAAGGGCAGGGCTTCCAACAAGTCAGATCTGAAGATGGTTGCAAATCATGGCCGTGGATCTGTGACAGAGGCAAATCTGGACCAGAAAGATGGATCTGCGATGATAGCAATTCTTGCACGGCTGGCTGATCTGCGATGATAGTAGGTGGCAGAAGTTATTTCTATGGAGAGAACCTAGAGAGAGAGGGCCACGATAGTAGTTGGAAAAATATTGACGGACCAGATAAACCACTCTGAAACCATGATAACTCAGACAACACTAGAGATTTCGGAGAATTCTCCTTAAGTTTTCTATTTATTACTATAGCCTCAATGGGCACGGATCAGCTAGTCCCACTGGGACTAGCATAAGGGGTGGTTTCAAATCTCCATGGGCCCCACCATGATGTATCTGTTTTATCCACGCCGTCCATCCATTTTTCCATCTTATTATAAGGCACGAGTCCAAAAATGATACAGATCCAAATCTCAGGTGGACCACACCACAAGAAAACAGTGGGGATTGATGCTTAACGTTGAAAACTTTTTGGGGCCTACAGAAGTTTGGTATCAAGCTGGTATTTGTTTTTTCCCTTCATCTAGATATATGTGGCCTTATCAAGAGGTTGGATGGAAAATAAACATTACAGTGGGGCCTAGGAAGATTTTAATGGTGGACGTTCAATCCCCACTGTTTTCCTGTGGTGTGGTCCATCTGAGATTTGGATCTGTCTCATTTTTGGGATCGTGCCTTAAAATAAGATGAAAAAAATTGATAGACGGCATGGATAAAACACATACATCATGGTGGGGCCCACAGAGATTTGAAACCACTCCTTATGTAGCTGATCTGCGCCCAGCCTCAATGGGGCTTTTATAGAGAGATATGCGGACATATAACCTATATATGTACCTAATTACTAATTACAAAATCTGGACACATGAAAGGATATGATATGCTATCATAAGCTTGTCCCCCGCTGCGTCCTGGTGAGGGTAGTACCCAATCCACAAAATTGATTAGTTGATAGGCTACGGCATCTAGATGCTGGAGATGAACGGATATGCACCTCTCCAGCCCGGCCCACACACTGGTGCAATAAAGCTCATGTAACACTGCACTTGTGCCAGCATGACACAATGGGTATAAGATCCAATCTGCCCATCAAAATGGCACCACCGTATAGATGCGCTAGCTCAATAGTAAGGTTGATCCAATCGTCGGGTGGGATACAGTTAGCAATCGAATCTACATTTTGAAAAACTTGGCTGAAGTTTTCTAACCTATTCGCCTGATTCCAATATTAGGACCCACAGCTGACTAGACCAGATCTGCTTTTAGGAAAAAATGTGCAAATTCGGACTAACCTGATGGATGGATTGGATCTCTCACCTACGTGCCATGCTGGCACATGTGTTGCGCGTACCATGAGCATTGATACACAGGCGAGTGAGACTTAACGAAGCTCTAAAGATCTCTCAGTGTAGGCTCTGCAGCTATGTCTGTACCACAAAATGATCTTTCACTGTCATAACTTGTAAGCTTTACAAGTAATTTAAAAAAAAAAAAAAAAAGTTAAAAACAAAAACAAACCTCCCTTGTTGGAGAGACTGATGGTTGATAAAATGCCGCTAAGAAATTACAAGTCTGACTGGCACGCAGAAATTTATCCAATTGAAATATATATATAGAGAGAGAGAGAGAGAGAGAGAGAGAGTAATGCTCACCTACGAACCATCTCTCATGAGAACTCGTGAAAGATTTTTTTGGGCTCATCACACGTGATGTGTCCCTAAAATCTGAGCCGTCCACATGATGTAGCACTCCGAAAAACCCCTAAGGCCCAAATTTTAACCTGATCTAGAACTCTAGTAGGCCATAGAAGAGAAAAAGAGGCAAATCAAAGGAGGATATTTTTTTCATTTGCCATGGCCCACCAGATTTGTGAACTAGGTTGAAAGTTGGGCCCCGAGGGTTTTTCGAGGTGCTACATCACATGGACGACTCAGATTTTAGAAACACATCACGTGTGATGAGCCCTAAAAAATCTCTCATGAGTTCTCATGAGAGATGGTTCGTAGGTGAGCATTCCTCTCTCTCTCTCTCTCTCTCTCTCTCTCTCTCTCTCTCTCTATATATATATATATATATATATATATATATATATATATATAGCCAAAGTCATTATCCAATTGAAATAAATACCCATTAATCAGTGGTTAGGATCGTTCAATTGTACAGAAATTATGAAAATGGCCCATCTAGGTCTGTTCCTGCATTAGACAGTTTCATTTGAGTTGGTATATTTATGTGTACAATTTTGGAGCACCAGAGTATCAAACTTTAGACTCGCAAAGTATCAGATCCCTCCCATTGGGAGAAATAAACTAGGCTATGGTTATTGTACCTTATTTTTTTTATCGTTCTTGGGACAACTAATTAGAAGGGACACATGTCATTGCATAAGAAGTATGCAGCACATAAAATCTGTGGAAATATTTGAAGTGGATTTGGTGGAGGCACAACTAGCAACGACCAAGAGAAACCATGTCATCTAGAAACGAGGCAAGACCGAGCAGAATATGGTTGAATGAGAAGAGGGCCTGAGAGTGGTTGTTAAGACATGTTGTAAGGTGGAAAATAAGAATTTAGAAGGCCAGATCGTGCAAAATTGGTTATTGTAACCATCCAGACGTGAGGGGGAATGAAGCTTATAAATAGCAAAAGATTTAAGAAAGCCAAATCTCACGCCAAACCAATTAAGTAAACAAACCAGTTTCTTAGTATAACTAATACTTTATATTCCTTAGCATAATCCAATTCTTTACATTTCTTAGCGTAACCAGTATCTTAATCCTACTTTAGGAGTAGCAATAATCCAACAGTTGTAATCCATAGCTTTAACCCAAGTCTACGCTCATGCGTTGGACAAGTTATCAGTTCAATTCAAGCAAGTTCTTCATCTAGAAAGGTGTTTTGTAGTTGTTCCCTACGGTCGACTGTAAGTATTTTCTTTTGATCTGCTATTGTATTTTGAATAGTCCATTTCATTTAAAAGGTAAATGTGTGACTCATTTTCGGAGGACGAGCCCTACCCTCCGATAATCGCTTGATTATCTCAAACAACATATTACGAGTGGCTAAATAGGCGGTCAATCTTCTTAGATCTTGGTCATATACGGTTGAGTTGGACGTATCTGCCTATCTTAGTGCTCGGGTTCAAAGTTGTTTAGTTGGAATAGAGCCACACAATCAGTTTTGCCATGCCCGCATTCATCAAACATGGCCGATTTAAAACTGAGAGGCAACAATGGTCTGAGTTTAACAACAATTTTTTTTAAATGGTATTGACTTATTTATACATATGACCTAATCTAAGTCACTCGAGACCATCCAAATCATAGGCCCTCTTATGGCCTATTATGGGTAAAATACGAGCTTACCTCAGGTCAGACATGACCGACCTAGAGACAGGTCGGAATTATTCAATTTGACCTAGAGATCGACACCTAAACTTCGTCAAAGAACTGACCTCGGCCATGAGACGACCTGAGCCTTATCATTTCAATCCAATAATCTTAGGCTTACGCCAAGATAATAGGAGAGAGATTCAGAGAATTGTCAACTGGTGCGTAAATGTCTCCAACAACTGCGAAACGGCCCAGAGATCTCGGGGATCCAAGATCTCCTCCACGAGAATTACGTTTTGTTATAGGAATACGATTCCAAAACCTAAGTCTATAAATGGATACACCCTCTTCACCACAAAGGTACAAAAACTCTTACTCATAAAAGAGATTACTTATTGCAAAAGCTTCGACTGACTTATGCATCGGAGGACTAACAGTCAGTCCCTGGCCCCTCCCTTAGCCGTTGTTTATCCTTGTAGGTTTCAAAGAGAGATTAGTCTCTCTATACATCTCGTGAGATCAATCATTAACCTCACCTCGTTTGTTGTTAAAATCTCAGCAACAACAGTTGGCGCCATCTGTGGGAACTCGATTGTAAAGCCATATTCTCACCCAAGTGTGAGACTTGAATCTCGATCTGTTAGACGAAGTAAGAGAAGCTTCCCAAGTGCGAGTAGCAGCATATCAGCAAAGATTTCAATGATATTATAATTCACGGGTAAAGAAACGACGATTCAGAATAGGCGACCTCGTCCTTCGAAAGGTCGAAAAAGATGATAAAGAGAAAGCTGGTGTATTTAGTCCCAATTGGGAAGGGCCATACAAAATACTTAGCTCACTTCGTCTCGGCACCTACTAGCTTGAGGATATGAAACACTGATCTCTTCCTCATCCGTGGAACACTGATCACCTTAAGGTCTACTATCCGTAAACCGGTCGGATTCTCGAATAAGGTGAAAGTTTATATACCAAACCCTTTTTCAATACAGATGGAATTTTTTCGAATCTTTACTCTTAATGTCAAACATGTTTACGAGCTAAGTTTGACGCACATAAAGTCCTTGGCAAAGGTAATCTGAGTTCGGTCATAAGATCGTGAGATCAAAGTTGCTACGCCATATGAAGAGTAAAGATTAGCAAAGGAAGTCCGAGCTCAATCATTAGGTCTTAAAGCCGGATTTACCATGTTACACAAAACAAGCATGACCTCAAATGGTCAGGAGCTTGGCACAAGCTGTTCGCTTCCCCAAGTGTAGGGTTGCGATGTAGTAATAAACTCGGTAAGACTGAGGTCGATCCACAGGGACTTATGTAGGATTTCACAAACACATCCAAAAGTGTCTATTAAAAGCTAATAATCAGATTTTGAATAGAATTGATGTGAATAACAGTTTTAAACTAATTTGAATGTAGACAATTATAAAAAGGCACTAGGGGTTCAAGGATCCACTTGTAGCAATCCTTGATGTTCAATCCGCTGTGGTTTCTCATTCTCTCAACTAGAATCGACATTAAGGTCTATCTAGTCGGATGATAGAGCTGTTAAACCAAACAATCTGTAATATGTAAGTGTTATGCATAAGATTCACTCAATGTAGGCTGAGCTGAGCATGCTCAATGCATAGGTCATTCCCCTTTCCAAAAGGCCTAGTTCACAATCATAACCATCCTCAAGTCCTATCACAAGACAAGGCTAGATCAGGATTTGCACTTGATTCAAATCACATGCACAATCCATGCATATTACAGAAAATCAGAAAAGTAGAACTTTGGTAGGAAGTCCCTTCATGAAGATCATAGTACTAGAGCGCACTCCGATTCCTCGGATCATACAGGTCTAGACCGTCACAAACCAATTAAGCAATTAAGTAATTCTCCCAAACATCCATGAGTCATCATAAGACTAAGAAAAACTACTCAAAAACTTGTATAAACTTCAAACCATAGTTCATAATCATGAATTCCATACTTAAAACCAACTAGTTACGAATTGAAACATCTTGGATCCACTACAAGCTTCACCTCTTAGCCCTAGCTAAGAGGTTTAGCTGCTCATGATCCAAGGAAGCATGAAACAACTACAAAATTCATAAAAACAGCAAAAACAAACTCCAAGGAGTTGTGGAACTCCAAAATTCACTTCCGCCGCCTCTAAGCTTGCTTCAACCCTTCTTAGATACCCTAGGAACGATCCCTAGGTGTCCTTTTATAGTAGGGAGGCTCCACAACTTCGGAAAGATCGAGAATTTGCGTAAGAGTTACGCAGCGCAGAGAAAATCGGACTGAATTTGGAAGTTTCTAAGTCCTCACGCACAGCCGACCGGTCGGCCTCAATGGACAGCCACTCCAGCAAGCATGGCCGATCGGTCATGACCGGTCGGGCTTGTCCAGCCTTGGTCCAGCAACCATGTCCGACCGGTCAAGACCGGTGGAACGTCTTCAGCGCAGCTCCAGCAGGTATGGCCGACCGGTCAAGACCGGTCGGCCTAGTTTAGTATGGTTCCAGTGCACCTGGCTGACCGGTCTAGACCGGTCGGCAATCTTCCTTCTTCTTTTTCTTCTTTTTCTTTTCTTTCCTTGCTTCTTTCTTTTACTTTCTTTCTTCTTTTCTTCTTTGGTCCTCAAATGATCTTCATCAAAGTAGTCCCAAATGAGCCCTTTTTCTCTTCAATTAGGCGGAACCACTCTCAGTCCTGTAGTCACAAAACATGCATTGGATTAGCCTACAAACCATACAAACCTTGCACAATGAGTGATGAATTTGGGTTAGAATTTGCACAATTAAGAGCTCAACACACCCCCCAACCAGCATTTTGCTAGTCCCGAGCAAAACATGCGTGAAACCAATTCTATTCTTCAAAAACTCAACTCTCCTTCTGAAACCATTATTCTATACATTCCAAGGTACATAAGCGCAAGATTCAGAAATATTAGGCGACAGAGGTTGAAACTAAAAACTCTCAAGACATAATAAGCATTCATATGGAATTCCCGCTGATTGGTTGATAAATAGAAGGACTTGAACAAATTCAACCTAGTGTGGGTAGTGAAAATTCATCTCACGAGTTTCTAGGATTATCTTCTTCATAGATCAAGTAGACTACAGAACTCAAGGTACATAGAGTCACATCAAGCCAATGACAGGAATTTGCCTTACCGTCCTTCCGACGACTTTCACACTACGTCCCATTTTCGGCTTTGGTTACGGGTAGACCATCCCCCGGTTGGTAGTAGGTAGCCCTAATCGGAATTTTCCACCAATTTTCCATCATTCCCAATTTCATCCTTCCTTTTCCTTTTTCTTTTAGTTTAGATAGGATTTTTGAAAATCCATATCTTTCATTATTTTCCCATGGACAAGGATGGACAAAGTACCCAGGCCTGATTTCTCAACACCTTAATTCAAAGTCTAGCTAATCCATAAATCACATAATCCCTTCAACTCATGAAAATCATGTAATGTGAACTAGGTGTAAAAGTGTTCAGATTTTCTATCAATCACAAAAATAGGGGAGTTCACATATAAAACCATTATGCTATGAGAGATTCTAGACATCCAACCCCATACACTTCATATCTCCTCCTCTTATGCTCATATCAACTTGAATGCATAGAACCAGTGTTTTCCAAAAGAGTTTCGAATTTTTGAAAAATCGAAAAATTTCCACATAATTGCTTGAAATGTTGTAAAACGCTGGATTCATCCAAGTGATCCTACACCCCCCAACCAAATCTTGCATTGTCCGCAATGTAAAAGATGTGCAATGAGCAAAACATCAGAGCAATTTGAAAATAAAAGGGAGTGAGGAATGATAGTACCTGAGAGAGTGAAAAGTGAAAATCTTCCTCCTTCTAACAAACCTATGAAAAAGAAAACAAAAGCAGCAAAATCCTAATCCTAACTACTCTATACCTCCATCAGACTAGGAGATCAATCATCCTGATACACAGGATCATTCAGAGGTATGGACATACCTTCTGAAGGAAATTTCTCAAAGAACGGCTTTAATCGTTGCCCATTCGCCTTAAAAATGTTGCCGTTCCTCGGATTTAACAGCTCGACAGTCCCATATGGATAGACAGTTTGCACAATGTAGGGACCGGTCCATCGAGATCTCAATTTTCTCGGAAATAGATGTAAGCGAGAATTATACATGAGGACTTTTTGATTGATCATGAATGTCTTGCGAAGAATATTCTTATCATGGAATATCTTCCTCTTGTCCTTGTAAATTCTTGCATTCTCATAAGCCTCATTCCGGATTTCTGCAAGTTCATTCAATTGTAGTTTGCGTAACGAGCTTGCCTTGTCAGAATTGAAATTCATCTTCTTAATAGCCCAATATGCCCTATGTTCCAATTCCACAGGCAAGTGACAAGCCTTCCCATAGACAAGTCTATAGGGAGACATTCCAATAGGGGTTTTGAAAGCAGTACGGTAAGCCCAAAGCGCATCGGTAAGCCGAAGTGACCAATCCTTGCGATCGGGGTTCACTGTTTTCTCCAAAATGTGTTTAATCTCCCTATTGGATATCTCAGCTTGTCCACTAGTTTGTGGGTGATAGGGAGTGCTCACTTTGTATGTTACGCCATATTTCTTCATTAAGGTTTCAAAAGGGCGATTGCAAAAGTGAGACCCTCCATCACTTATAATGACTCGAGGCGTTCCAAACGGGAAAGAATATTCTCTTTTAAAAAACGAATGACCGTTTTATGGTCATTATTCCGGCAAGGGATGGCCTCGACCCATTTGGAAACATAATCAACGGCTAGCAGGATGTATAGGTTTCCAAAAGAAGATGGGAATGGGCCTATGAAATCGATGCCCCAACAATAAAAAATTTCGATTATTAAGATGGGATTGAGTGGCATCATATTTCTATGGGAGATTCCTCCTAATTTCTGACAAGGTTCACATGCTTTGCAAAACTCATGTGTATCTTTGAACATGGTGGGCCAATAAAACCCACATTGTAGAATTTTGGCTGTGGTCTTTTTAGCCGAAAAGTGGCCACTACATGCCTGAGAATGACAGAAGGAGATGATACTTTGTTGTTCCTCATCCGGCACACATCTCCTTATGATTTGATTGGGACAATACTTGAAAAAGTATGGGTCGTCCCATAGGAATTTTCGCACCTCTGTGAAGAATTTATCCTTATCTTGCTTTTTCCAATATGTAGGAATTGTACCTGTAGCAAGATAGTTAGCATGTCCGCATACCATGGCAATTTGGAAACAGCAAAAAGTTGTTCATCAGGGAACATGTCATTGATTACAGTCGTTTCAGGGGAATCAGTGAGGACAAGTCGAGAGAGATGGTCAGCTACTACATTCTCTACTCCTTTCTTATCACGTATTTCTATGTCGAATTCCTGGAGTAGAAGGATCCAACTTAACAACCGCGGTTTAGCATCCTTTTTAGAAAGAAGATACTTAAGCGCGGCATGGTCAGTGAATATAATGATCTTGGATCCAATCAAGTAAGACTTAAACTTGTCCAAGGCAAAAACTACTGGCTAAAAGTTCTTTTTCAGTAGTGGTATAGTTTGCTTGGGCTGAGTTTAAGGTTCTACTTGCATAGTAGATGACACATGGCTTTTTATCTTTTCTCTGGCCTAACACGGCCCCAATAGCATAGTCACTGGCATCGCACATAATCTCAAAAGGAATGTTCCAATCAGGTGGTTGCATTATGGGCGCACATGTCAACATACCTTTAAGGGTGGTAAAGGCGTTCTGACATTCTTCATTCCACTCGAATGAATTTTCCTTTTGAAGTAGGTTACATAAAGGGCGAGAGAGTGAACTGAAATCCTTTATGAACCTTCTGTAAAATCCTGCGTGTCCTAAAAAGGACCGTACATCTCGTATGCTTTTGGGTGGTGGAAGGTTAGAGATAAGATCAATTTTCGCCTTGTCCACCTCGATTCCATTTTGTGAAACGATGTGACCAAGTACAATTCCTTTTTGAACTATGAAGTGACACTTCTCCCAATTGAGCACAAGGTTCTTCTCTTCACATCTTTTCAGCACAGACTTCAAGTGCTCAAGGCACTCATCAAAGCTGCAACCAAATACGGAAAAATCATCCATGAAGACTTCGAGAATGGTCCCCACCATGTCAGAAAAAATACTCATCATACAACGCTGAAAGGTGGCAGGGGCATTACATAGTCCAAACGACATCCGTCGGTAGGCGAAAGTGCCGAATGGACATGTGAATGTAGTCTTTTCTTAGTCTTCACGGGCAATTTCTATTTGGTTGTACCCTGAGTAGCCATCAAGGAAGCAAAAGTGGGAATGACCCGCCAACCGTTCTAAAATTTGATCAACAAATGGTAGGGGGAAGTGGTCTTTCCTTGTGACAGTGTTTAGCTTCCTGTAGTCAATGCACATTCTCCAACCGGTAGTGACTCTAGTTGGCACGAGTTCATTATTGGCATTGGCTACGATGGTTATTCCGGATTTCTTAGGCACCACTTGAGTTGGGCTTACCCATTGGCTATCGGATATTGGGTAAATAATACCCACATCCAATAGCTTTACCACTTCGGCCTTCACCACATCCTTCATATTTGGATTTAATCGTCTTTGTGGTTGCCGGGATGTCTTCGCATTCTCCTCAAGGTGTATGCGATGAGTACAAACTAGTGGGTCTATGCCTTTGAGATCCGCAATTGACCACCCAATGGCACTCTTGTGCTCTAATAGAGTGGCTATTAGCCTACTCTCTTGTTCCTCATCCAAGTGGGAAGAAATCACCACTGGATATGTCTCATCTCGACCTAAATAAACATATTTCAGCTCACTTGGTAATGGTTTTAGGTCGAGTGTAGGTGCCTTGATGTTGGATGGGAGGGCCTTGTTCTCGTTTACAGGCAAAGGCTCAAATAGGGCCCTCCATCTTTTATTATCAAGCACTGGCATCATCTCTAGCATGGCATCCATCTCTTGTATTGTGTCATCATTCGTCTCATGAGAATGGGCCACACATACCTCCAAAGGGTCGGAAAATAGTGATAAGGGGACTATATCCTCCACGAATGATTCGATCATGTTTAATTCGTGGACATCATCATCAACTTCCCGTGGTTGTTTGCATAAATCAAATATGTTAAGCTCAAGGGTCATATTTCCAAAGGACATTTGTACAAGTCCGTTTCTACAATTGATAATAGCATTTGAGGTAGCTAGAAACGGTCGTCCAAGTATGACGGGAATTTGAGCACCGGTGCCAATCACAGGATGTGTGTCCAAGACAATAAAGTCTACTGGGTAGTAGAATTTATCAACTTGGACTAGAACATCCTCTATCATTCCTCTCGGTATACGGATGGATTTATCAGCAAGTTGGAGTGTGGTTTTGGTCGGTTTTAATTCACCTAACCCAAGTTGCTCGTAGACCGAGTATGGAATGAGATTCACACTTGCCCCCAAGTCGAGCAGGGCTTGTTTTATCCGGCAGTCTCCTATAATGCATGAGATGGTTGGACTACCAGGATCCTTGTATTTTTGGGGCACCTCTTGTTTGATGATGGCGCTCAAGTTCTTGGTCAAAAGTACTTTGTTGTGAACATTGTGTTTCCTTTTGACTGTACACAACTCCTTTAGAAATTTGGCATACGATGGTATTTGTTTTATTGCATCTAACAACGGGATGTTGATCTTCACCTGCTTGAAAACTTCTAAAATCTCCAGATTTTTATCTAAAGGTTTGGGTGAAATCAACCTTTGTGGAAATGGGGCAACCGGCTTGTATTGTCTTTCCGGTTCTTTCTCTTGTGGAATATTGTTTGGGCTATCATCCTCTTTGGGAATTTTCGGATCCTTAGGCTTTGGGGCCTTCACCGGATTAGATTTGTCAATTTCTTTCCCACTTCTCAAAGTGGTGATAGCTTGAACATGTTCCGTATGGTGGGAGGATGAGATTGCATCTTGTATCTCATACTGGGTCCTTGGGTTAGGAAGAGGTTGGGCAGGAAGTGTGCCCTTCTCTCTAACACTAAGGTGAGATTCAACTCTAGCCAGAGATGTTTTCAATTCATTGATGGCTTGAGTTGAATTTTGATTGAATTTTAATTGCTCTTGCATGAACCCCATCTATTTTTAGAGAATTTGTCTTGTTATACTCAGCCTGGACCGATACGAATGCACCCAACATCTCCTCTAGTGATACTTTTGGAGTGTTGTTTGTATTTGCAGTGGGTCCATTCCTCCAACTGAAGTTGGGATGGTTCTTCCAATTAGGATTAAACGTGTTTGAATTTGGAGTAACATATTGTTGTTGATAACTGTTTATGGCATTTGTTTGTTCTTGTAAGATGCCTTGGACTGCTGAAATTGTGGGACAATCTTGTGTAGTATGTTGAGTTCCAGCACAAATTCCACAAACAGTTTCAACGTCAGTGGAGTTGATTGTTTCTCCTTTCCTTAATTCCATGGCTTCGACCTTTCTTGTGAGGCTAGCCAACCGTGCACTTATGCTATCTTCTTCGGATAAGACATACATTCCTCCCTTTTCCTTTTGTTGGCCAGTCTTGGAATTAGTTGGTTTCGATGTGTCCCAAGCCTGTGCATTTTCAGCCAATTCTTCCAAATAATCCCATGCTTCATCAGCTTCCTTATTCATGAACTCCCCGTTACACATCATCTCCACAAATTGGCGCATGGGTGAAGTCAGTCCTTCATAGAAAAAGCTTATAACCCGCCAAATTTCATAGCCATGATGTGGGCATGCATTTAATAACTCCTTAAACCTCTCCCAACATTGGAAAAAGGTTTCATCTTCCTTTTGGGCAAAGTTCATGATAAGGCGCTTCAACATGTTCGTTTTGTGAGTAGGGAAGAATTTTTTTATAAATTCTCTATGCATATCAGTCCATGCACCAATTGATCTTGGCCTCAATGCATAAAGCCAACCCTTGGCTTTATCCTTAAGAGTGAAAGGGAAGAATTTGAGTCTTACTACATCTTCAGTAACATTTGCAAAGTGCATGGTGGTGATTACCTCATCAAACTCCTTAAGGTGTTGATAGGCACTTTCACTGTCTAGACCATGGAATTTAGGGAGAAGTTGAATCACTCCCGGTTTCAAATCCATATTCCCTGCATTTTGTGGAAAAACTATGCATGAGGGAGTGCTCGCTCTTGCGGGTTGCAAGAAATCACGTAAAGTCCTAGGTCGGGGAACATTCTCAACCACATTCTCCCTTGTTTCAGTTTGGTTTTTGACCGGATTAGGTTGATTTGCAGCCATATTTGCAGACAAAATTGGAAAGTTTCGATGTCTCCTAGCACGTGGTTCTCTGTCAATTCCTTCTACTATCCCCCCTTCACGTATGAGTCGGTTATTGGAATCCCGAGCCCAATGTGGCATGCAAAACCAAAAATAAGAAACAAAGAGAAAGAAGAATTCCTCCTCCCTTTCTTTACTTTTCTCTAAGACCGAAGCACAAGGTGTCTTGCAATGGCTAAGCCAGAAGCAAGGATAGAGACCGATTTCTCCTGGTCAATAGGAGTTCAGAGAACTCCCCACCCACTCTTTGAATCTTTTGAGAAAAAGTGCAGAAAAAGGAGAAAGAGGAGTAGAGATGAGAAAAGAAATCTCTGAGCACAAGGTAATCCAAGACGGCAGAGCCGACCAATAGGAATCCAGGTGGCAAAAAGGCCGACCTTTCAGAGATCCAAAAGGAGTCTCCACCCACTCTACAAGAGATGAATAAGATAGGAATGAATAGGAGAAGGAGAAGAGTAAGGTTTAGAAAGATAGAACCTGATTCGGCACTTGAAATCCTTGTATCTTCTTCAGCTTCCTAGAAATCCCTGAAAAGAAAAATCAAATAAACAAACTAAGTTAGTCCTAAAATCCTAAAAATTCTAAATAGATACTAATTTCAGAAATTTGTAAAAAAAAACCGTCAAAATCCCCGACAGCGGCGCCAAAAACTTGTTCGCTTCCCCAAGTGTAGGGTTGCGATGTAGTAATAAACTCGGTAAGACCGAGGTCGATCCACAGGGACTTATGTAGGATTTCACAAACACATCCAAAAGTGTCTATTAAAAGCTAATAATCAGATTTTGAATAGAATTGATGTGAATAACAGTTTTAAACTAATTTGAATGTAGACAATTATAAAAAGGCACTAGGGGTTCAAGGATCCACTTGTAGCAATCCTTGATGTTCAATCCGCTGTGGTTTCTCATTCTCTCAACAAGAATCGACATTAAGGTCTATCTAGTCGGATGATAAAGCTGTTAAACCAAACAATCTGTAATATGTAAGTGTTATGCATAAGATTCACTCAATGTAGGCTGAGCTGAGCATGCTCAATTGCATAGGTCATTCCCCTTTCCAAAAGGTCTAGTTCACAATCATAACCATCCTCAAGTCCTGTCACAAGACAAGGCTAGATCAGGATTTGAACTTGATTCAAATCACATGCACAATCCATGCATATTATAGAAAATCAGAAAAGTAGAACTTTGGTAGGAAGTCCCTTCATGAAGATCATAGTACTAGAGCGCACTCCGATTCCTCGGATCATACAGGTCTAGACCGTCACAAACCAATTAAGCAATTAAGTAATTCTCCCAAACATCCATGAGTCATCATAAGACTAAGAAAAACTACTCAAAAACTTGTATAAACTTCAAACCATAGTTCATAATCATGAATTCCATACTTAAAACCAACTAGCTACGAATTGAAACATCTTGGATCCACTACAAACTTCACCTCTTAGCCCTAGCTAAGAGGTTTAGCTGCTCATGATCCAAGGAAGCATGAAACAACTACAAAATTCATAAAAACAGCAAAAACAAACTCCAAGGAGTTGTGGAGCTCCAAAATTCACTTCCGCCGCCTCTAAGCTTGCTTCAACCCTTCTTAGATACCCTAGGAACGATCCCTAGGTGTCCTTTTATAGTAGGGAGGCTCCACAACTTCGGAAAGATCGAGAAGTTGCGTAAGAGTTACGCAGCGCAGAGAAAATCGGACTGAATTTGGAAGTTTCTAAGTCCTCACGCACAGCCGACCGGTCAGCCTCAATGGACAGCCACTCTAGCAAGCATGGCCGACCGGTCATGACCGGTCGGGCTTGTCCAGCCTTGGTCCAGCAACCATGTCCGACCGGTCAAGACCGGTCGGACGTCTTCAGCGCAGCTCCAGCAGGTATGGCCGACCGGTCAAGACCGGTCGGCCTAGTTTAGTATGGTTCCAGTGCACCTGGCTGACCGGTCTAGACCGGTCAGGCTCTCTTGGCCGACCGGTCAAGACCGGTCGGCAATCTTCCTTCTTCTTTTTCTTCTTTTTCTTTTCTTTCCTTGCTTCTTTCTTTTACTTTCTTTCTTCTTTTCTTCTTTGGTCCTCAAATGATCTTCATCAAAGTAGTCCCAAATGAGCCCTTTTTCTCTTCAATTAGGCGGAACCACTCTCAGTCCTGTAGTCACAAAACATGCATTGGATTAGCCTACACACTATACAAACCTTGCACAATAAGTGATGAATTTGGGTTAGAATTTGCACAATTAAGAGCTCAACACAAGCTAAGGTCGGAAAACGACGGAAAGCATGGTAGCTTGGTCGACCTAGTTCTGAGCTATGCGACCAGCTCATTTAAATACTTAGATGAATTTCAATCAAGTATGAAATGAAACAAACACCATAGCAATCACAAAAGCATATATTAATGCACAAGTGATAAAGGTAAACACCTCAGAAGGGCCAAAAAAAAATCTTTTACCTTAGGAGGGCATATATAAAAAAAAACGTATGTGTATACATCTGTGAGCAAAAAGAAAATATGTTGTCAATCCTTTGTGACCTTTGATGGGCCGACTTCAGCATCCCCGACCTGAGCTTCAGTTAGAGCAGCCCCTTTAGCAGGCTCCTCCTCGACGACCTCATCTTCATCCTCATCATCGTCCACGGGTGTGAGGTCGAGGTTCGAAAAGTGCATAAGGACGAGGCGCCTACAGTCCTGAAAGTCGTGGTTATACAGCTCCTCAGAAACTGCATTCAGCTTCTCCAGCTCAGCCTTCAAACCTTTGACCTTAGTCAGAGACTTGAACTGGACCTCCTTCGAAAGTCTGGCCAAATTCACCTTCTCCTCCTCGGCCGTCTTCAGGGCAGCCTCGAGAGATTTAGCCTTGTTCTCGTCTGACTGAGCCTTGGCCGAAGACTCCTTTAGGGCCTCCTTAAGGGACTAGGCTTGCGCATGGGACACCTCCAGATCAAATCGCGCAACTTTTAGCTTGGATCGGGCAGTCTTCATGTCACGCCCTGAAATTCGAGACTTGAGTACAACAACCCAAAGCCCGAGTTCCAGAGTGTGAACTTAATTCAAGCATAACTTTAGAGAAATTTCATTCCACACACCACAATATTAACGAAACTAAGGTACTTTATTTATCATAATTTAAATCTCAAGCTGTAAATTTAAATTAAACAACTACATCTACTCTACCAATTAATTAAGTCTACTAAAGTCTGTTTACATCAACTTTAAAGGGAAATAAATTAAACAAACTAATCTAAAATAAATCTTCTAATAGAAGTAGTCGTCCAGATACTCCGCTTCAACCGCTTCTTCTTCCTCCTGAAATCTTGCAGGAACTATGGTGATTTTGGTGAGCTAAAGCCCAGTGATGTCATTTCTATGACAGGTAATATTCCAGTTAATAAGAGATAGGATGCGAATCATCAATGGATAGAATCATATAAAATATACGAGGGTAAAGTTATGATTGATTCACTTTATGATTTATTATCAATAGAGCATGATTATCATAATGTCATGTATGTTGTGATACGTGTGAGAGAAATAAACGTCTAGGAACTCGCTACCACTGAACATTAGGAACCGGTCGCAAATCAACCATGCTCACCTAACCGGTACAGCGAGGCAGCAAATCAACCATGCACGCCAGTGGGCAAATCAACCATGCACCACTAATCCAACCGAGCAAATCAACCATGCTCAAGAAGTGAAACGACCAGAACTCGCTGCCACTGAACAATAGGAACCTGTCGCAAATCAACCATGCTCACCTAACCGGTACAGCGAGGTAACAAATCAACCATGCACACCAGGAGTCAAATCAACCATACTCCTGTTCTGTCGCAGTGTATATATGCATGTATATATCATGAGTTATGGAAGCACTATTCAAGCATGCAATGCATATCAAATTCAAATCCAATCACACCGTGCATGATTAATCTTTATTAGAGTGTTTCTTTATTTAAATCTTAAGTTATCATTAAGTAGGAAGTTTAAGAACAATATCACGTTGAATTTTGATAATATTACAACTATCTAGGGTTGTACTTCGTTGGCATCATAAGTATGTAACCTAAGTCAAGTATGTTTTAAAATTTTGATTTACGCAATAAGAAAGAAAAATTGAGATAAGAAATCAACAAGAAATGAAATATTGAAAGAAGAACCTTAAGAATGGAAACGAAAGATCGATCCCTTACCTAGGATCCATACTAGGCATAAAGGCATATCGAAATTAGGAAATACCAAAGTATGCCTGAACTCATTTAAAGAAGACAATGGAGTAACTCACTACATGGATTTGAGAATGACAAATCTTGGTTTGAAAGGTAAACAAAAGGAAAATTAAAGGAAATTATCAATGGAAGTTACGAGAGATGAATCACTCACATATGGCAGGTCCTAAGCTCCAAATCGAGTCTGAGTTGGCTCAGTGAGTCGACTCGGTTAGAAATTTCTCCTTCTTTCTTCTTTCTTTCTTCCTTCTTTCTCCTTCCTTCTTCTTTCTTCTTTCTTCTTTCTTCTTTCTTCTTTCTTTCTTTCTTCTTCTTCTTTGCCGGAGAATTCTCCCAGCAATAGGAACAGCAATAGTGGGTGGGTCCCCCACTGGTTAGAGAGATCACACGATTTCTCTCTCTCTCTCTCTCTCTCTCTCTCTCTCTCTCTCTTCTCTCTCTAACGGCTCTCTCTCTCTCTCTCAAAACTAGCTCTCTCTCTCTACCTGAACCCTCTCTCTCACAACCTGATGGAGCCAGCCCCCCCGGATTCAGTAGACATTGGTGGATGCAGAAAGAGCATCGGATTCGGTTCAAGTTGGAGTAGAAAACCCCTTTTCTGGAAGCTTCTAGCGTAAGAGGAACGTTGGGATAGTAGGTGAGGTCCACACGGTGCTCTCTAAGAAGATCTGGTCATCCATGCAAGGTAGGATTAAAGATCTTGGCAAATCTTAGATTCTTTAATTTGGTTTGGGGAGCTGAAGTGAGCCAAATAGTCGACAGAGAGTGATGAGATTTCGACGGAGTAGGTTCGGGTGGGGCACGTTTCAGATGGACGGGCTGGATTGATTAATATGGGCCCACATGATGACTGTTGAATTCACGCAAGACGACAGCGTCGTCCGCTGTTACAGCGGACGACCGGAGAAGACGGAAAAAAAAATAGTTTTTTTATTACGCATATCTGCGTACGAAACCTGTAGACTCGCTGTACTCTCACAAGTGGGGTCCACACAAGCAGGATTGGGATCATGTGATCCATCCAACAGGTTTGTATCAACATTTTAACCACTGTCCAGAAAAATGAGGTGATCCGATTTAAGGTGCCCCACTTACGGCCCAATTTCTGATTAGGGCATTTGTAGGATGATCAGAGGGTTGAAATTCACTGTGTACGGTTAAATTGTGTCCTAGAACTAGTGTATAAAGTTTTGTGCGAAAATGATCGCCAAAAATCATGATACTTGAAAATGGCCATTTAACTTAAGTTTAACTAATGGCATTTCGTTATTATTGTAAATTTGTGAGTTTTATGAAATATAATGCTTCTATGCGGTTTTAGGGTTTATTCTAAGCAACTTTAATAAAGGGACCCTACTTTAATTCTTTATGGATTATTTATTATTTATCAATAATTTAAGTGATTTAATTACTTAAATAATTAATTAAACTATTAATTAAATTATTCTAGAAATCTAAAGTTAATAAAATTATTATTTAAATTATTGTAAAAACCTGGGTTATTACACTTCAGCTCGAACTGAGGCGCCTTCAGCTCGGACGGGCTCTTTTTTAGCTCAGCCTTCATAGCTTCAGTCTTTGTCTTCTATGAAGACGCCGCGACCAGAGCCTTCTGCATCTTGTGAGTCTGCTCAGCCAACGTTTGACGGATCATAATCAGTAAGGTCCTAGTCCTTTGTTGAGCTCTTAATTGTGCATATTCTAACCCCAATTCATCACTCATTGTGCAAGGTTTGTATGGTTTGTAAGCTAATTCAATGCATGTTTTGTGACTACAGGATTGAGGGTGGACTCTACTCAATTGAAGACATAAAGAGCTCACTTGGAATCATTCGGGTGAATAAAGTTTGAGGATCAAAGAAGAAAAGAAAGAAAGAACTAAAGAAGAAAAGAAAGCAGAAGAAAGAAAAGAAAAATACAAAAAGAAAAGAGGGCTGACCGGTCGTGACCGGTCGGCCAAGGAAGCCAGACCGGTCAGTGACCGGTCAGCCATGCATGTTGGAGATATTGAGGACGTCCGACCGGTCATGACCGGTCGGATAGGATTGCTGGAACATCAATGGACAAGGCTTCTGGGACTTCACTAGGACCGACCGGTCATGACCGGTCGGTCATTGCTGCTGGATGAGGAGAAAAAAAATACATCCGACCGGTCATGACCGGTCGGAATTGCTTGCTGGACTGATGTTCTATATGGCCTGACCGGTCATGACCGGTCGGCCATGCGTACTGAGTTAGAACTTTCTAATTCCTTCCCGAAATTCTCTGCGCTGCGTAAGTGTTACGCAAATTTCCGATTCTTCCGACGTTGTGGAGCCTCCAGACTATAAATAGACACCTAGGGATTGTTCCTAAGGTATCCTGGAAGGGTTCAAGCGAGGTTGGAGGCTGTGGAAGTGAAGATTGGAGTTTCACAACTCCTTTTGGTTTGCTTTGCTGTTTTCATGTTTTTAAGAGTTGTTTCATGTTTCCTTGGATCATGAGCAGCTAAACCTCTTAGCTAGGGCTAAGAGGTGAAGCTTGAAGTGTATCCAAGATGTTTTAATTCGTAGTTAAGTGGTTTTCAGTTTTGGAATTCATGATTATGAACTAAGGTTTGAAGTTTATGCAAGTTTTTAAGTAATTTCTCTTAGTCTTGTGATGACTCATGGATGTTTGGATGAATTACTTATCTTCTTATTTGGTTTGCAACGGTCTAGACCTGTATGATCTGAGGAATCGGAGTGCGCTCTAGCACTAAGCTCTTCATGAAGGGACTTCATGCCAAAGTTCTAAGTTTTGGTTGATTATCTGGAATATGTATGGACTGTGCATATAATTTGAATCCAGTTCAAATCATGATCTAGCCTTGTCTTGTGAGAAGACTTGAGGATGGTTATGATTGGGAATTGGACCTATAGAAAAGGTGAATGACCTATGCAATGAGCATGCTCAGATCAGCCTAGAGTTGAGTGAACGTTATGTACAGGACTTATATGTTACAGACTTCTGGTTTAATAGTTCTATTATCCGACTAGATAGACCTGACTGGTGATTCTAGTTGAGAGAATGGGAAACCACAGCGGATTGAACATCGAGGATTGCTACAAGTGGATCCTCGAACCCCTAGTGCCTTCTTATAATTGTTTACATTCAATTTAGATTAAACTGTTAGTCACACACATTCTATTCAAACTTTGATTGTTAGCTTCAATAGAAACTTGTGGATGAGTTTGTGACATCCTACATAAGTCCCTGTGGATCGACCTCGGTATTACCGAGTTTATTACTACATCGCAACCCTACACTTGGGGAAGCGAACAAGTTTTTGGCGCCGTTGCCGGGGACCTTAACGGTTTTCACAAATTTCTGAAATTAGTATCTATTTAGGACTCTTTTAGATTTTTAGAACTAACTTAGTTTGTTTATTTGATTTTTTTTTTCCAGGGATTTCTAGGAAGCTGAAGAAGATTCAAGGATTTCAAGTGCGAATCAGGTTCTATCCTTCTAAAACCTTACTCTTCTCCTTCTCCTAGTCATTCTTATTTTATTCATCTCTTGTAGAGTGGGTGGAGACTCCTTTTGGATCTCTGAAAGGTCGGCCTTTTTGCCACCTGTATTCCTATTGGTCGGCTCTGCCGTCTTGGATCACCTTGTGCTCAGGGATTTCTTTTCTCATCTCTACTCCTCTTTCTCCTTTTTCTGCACCTTTTCTCAAAAGATTCAAAGAGTGGGTGGGGTGTTCTCTGAACCCCTATTGACCAGGAGAAATCGGTCTCTATCTTTGTTTCTGGCCTAGCCATTGCAAGACACCTTGTGCTTCGGTCTTAGAGAAGAGTAAAGAAAAAGAAGGAAGAATTCTTTTTCCTTTTTGTTTCTTATTTTTGATTTTGCATGCCACATTGGGCTCGGGATTCCAATAACCGACTCATAAGTGAAGGGGGGATAGTAGAAGGCATTGATAGAGAGCCACGTGTTAGGAGACATCTAGATTCTCCAATTTTATCTGAAAGTATGGCTACAAATCAACCTAACCCGATTCAAAATCAAACCGAAACAGGGGAGAATGTGGTTGAGAATGTTCCCCGACCTAGGACTTTACGTGATTTCTTGCAACCTGCATGAACGAGCACTCCCTCATGCATAGTATTTCCACCAAATGCAGAGAATGTGGATTTGAAACCGGGAGTGATCAATCTTCTCCCTAAATTCCATGGTTTAGAAAGTGAAAGTGCCTATCAACACCTTAGGGAGTTTGATGAGGTAATCACCACCATGCACTTTGCAAATGTGACTGAAGATGTAGTAAGACTTAAATTCTTCCCTTTCACTCTTAAGGATAAAGCCAAGGGTTGGCTTTATGCATTGAGGCCAAGATCAATTGGGTCATGGAATGATATGCACAGAGAATTTATAAAAAAATTCTTCCCTACTCACAAAACGAACATGCTTAAGCGCCTTATCATGAACTTTGCCCAAAAGGAGGATGAAACCTTTTCCCAATGTTGGGAGAGATTCAAGGACCTATTAAACACATGCCCACATCATGGCTATGAAAATTGGCGGATTATAAGTTTTTTCTATGAAGGACTGATTCCATCCATGCGCCAATTTATAGAGATGATGTGTAATGGGGAGTTCATGAATAAGGAAGCTGATGAAGCATGGGATTATCTGGAAGAATTGGCTGAAAGTGCACAATCTTGGGACACATCTAAACCAACAAATTCCAAGATTGGCCAACAAAAGGAAAAGGGAGGAATGTATGTCTTATCAGAAGAGGATAGCATAAGTGCACGGTTGGCTAGCCTTACAAGAAAGGTCGAAGCCATGGAATTAAGGAAAGGAGAAACAATCAACTCCACTGAGGTTGAAACTGTTTGTGGAATTTGTGCTGGGAATCAACATGCTACACCAGATTGTCCCACAATTTCAGCAGTCCAAAGCATCCTACAAGAACAAACAAATGCCATAAACAGTTATCAGCAGCAATATGGTGCTCCAAACTCAAACACGTATAATCCTAATTGGAAGAACCATCCCAACTTCAGTTGGAGGAATGGACCCACTGCAAATGCAAACAACACTCCAAAAGTATCACTAGAAGAGATGTTGGGTGCACTCGTATCGGTCCAGAATGAGTATAACAAGACAAATTCTCTAAAAATAGATGGGTTCATGCAAGAGCAATTGAAATTCAATCAAAATTCAAACCAAGCCATTAATGAATTGAAAACATCTCTGGCTAGAGTTGAAGCTCACCTGAGTGGTAGAGAGAAGGGCACACTTCCTGCTCAAACTCTTCCTAACCCAAGGACCCAGTATGAGATACAAGATGCAAGCTCATCCTCCCACCATACGGAACATGTCCAAGCTATCACCACTTTGAGAAGTGGGAAAGAAATTGATAAATCCAATCCGGTGAAGGCTCCGAAGCCTAAGGATCCGGAAACTCCCAAAGAGGATGATAGCCCAAACAATATTCCACAAGAGAAAGAACCGGAAAGACAATACAAGCCGGTTGCCCCATTTCCACAAAGGTTGATTTCACCTAAACCTTTAGATAAAAATCTGGAAATTCTGGAAGTTTTCAAGCAGGTGAAGATCAACATTCCGCTGTTGGATGCAATAAAACAAATACCATCTTATGCCAAATTTTTAAAGGAATTGTGTACAATCAAAAGAAAACATAACGTCCGCAACAAAGTGCTTTTGGCTGAGAATTTGAGTGCCATCATCAAACAAGAGGTGCCCCAAAAATACGAAGATCCGGGTAGTCCAACCATATCATGCATCATAGGAGACTACCAAATTAAACAAGCCCTACTCGACTTGGGGGCAAGTGTGAATCTCATTCCATACTCGGTCTATGAACAACTTGGGTTAGGTGAATTGAAACCCACCAAAACCACACTCCAACTTGCTGATAGATCCATCCGGATACCGAGAGGAATGGTAGAAGATGTTCTAGTCCAAGTTGATAAATTCTACTACCCAGTAGATTTTATTGTCTTGGACACACATCCTGTGATAGGCACCGGTACTCAAATTCCCGTCATACTTGGACGACCATTTCTAGCTACCTCAAACGCCATTATCAATTGTAGAAACGGACTTGTACAAATGTCCTTTGGAAATATGACCCTTGAGCTTAACATATTTGAGTTATGCAAACAACCGCGGGAAGTTGATGATGATATCCACGAATTAAACATGATCGAATCATTCGTGGAAGGTACAATCCCCTTGTCACTATTTTCCGACCCTTTGGAGGCATGTGTGGCCCATCTCCATGATATGAATGATGATACAACACAAGAGATGGATGCCATTCTAGATGTGATGATGGTGCGTGAAAATAAAAGATGGAGGACCCCAATTGAACCTTTGCCTATAAATGAGAACAAGGCCCTCCCATCCAACATTAAGGCACCAAAACTCGACCTAAAACCATTGCCAAGTGAGCTAAAATATGTTTATTTAGGTCGAGATGAGACATATCCAGTGGTGATTTCTTCCCACTTGGATGAGGAACAAGAGAGTAGGCTAATAGCCACTCTATTAGAGCACAAGAGTGCCATCGGATGGACAATTGCGGATCTCAAAGGCATAGACCCACTAATTTGCACTCACCGCATACATCTTGAGGAAAATGCAAAGACATCCCGGCAACCACAAAGACGACTAAATCCAAATATGAAGGATGTGGTTAAGGCCGAAGTTGTGAAACTATTGGATGTAGGTATCATTTACCCAATATCTGATAGCCAATGGGTGAGCCCAACTCAAGTGGTGCCTAAGAAATCCGGAATAACCATTGTAACCAATGCCAATAATGAACTCGTACCAACTAGAGTCACTACCGGTTGGAGAATGTGCATTGACTACAGGAAGCTAAACACTGTCACGAGGAAAGACCACTTCCCCCTACCGTTTGTTGATCAGATTTTAGAACGGTTGGCGGGTCATTCCCACTTTTGCTTCCTTGATGGCTATTCAGGGTACAACCAAATAGAAATTGCCCGTGAAGACCAAGAAAAGACTACATTCACCTGTCCATTCGGCACTTTCGCCTATCGACGGATGCCGTTTGGACTATGTAATGCCCCTGCCACTTTTCAGCGTTGTATGATGAGCATCTTTTCTGACATGGTGGGGACAATTCTCGAAGTCTTCATGGATGATTTTTCCGTATTCGGTTGTAGCTTTGATGAGTGCCTTGAGCACTTGAAATCTGTGCTAAAAAGATGTGAAGAGAAGAACCTTGTGCTCAATTGGGAAAAGTGCCACTTCATGGTTAAAAAGGGAATTGTACTTGGTCACATCGTTTCACAAAATGGAATTGAGGTGGACAAGGCGAAAATTGACCTTATCTCTAACCTTCCACCACCCAAAAGCATACGAGATATACGGTCCTTTTTAGGACAAGCAGGATTTTATAGACGGTTCATAAAGGATTTCAGTTCACTCTCTCGTCCTTTATGCAACCTACTTCAAAAGGAAAATTCATTTGAGTGGAGTGAAGAATGTCAAAAGGCCTTTACCACCCTTAAAGGCATGTTGACATGCGCCCCAATAATGCAACCACCTGATTGGAGCCTTCCTTTTGAGATTATGTGCGATGCTAGCGACTATGCTATTGGGGCCGTGTTAGGCCAAAGAAAAGATAAAAAGCCATGTGTTATCTACTATGCAAGTAGAACCCTAAACTCAGCCCAGGCAAACTACACCACTACTGAAAAGGAACTTCCGTAGTTTTTGCCCTGGAGAAGTTCAGATCCTACTTGATTGGATCCAAGATCATTGTATTCACTGACCATGCCGCGCTTAAGTATCTTCTCTCTAAGAAGGATGCTAAACCACGGTTATTAAGATGGATCCTCCTACTCCAAGAATTCGACTTAGAAATACGTGATAAGAAAGGAGTAGAGAATGTAGTAGCTGACCACCTCTCTCGACTTGTCCTCACTGATTCCCCTGAAACGACTGCAATCAATGACATGTTCCCTGATGAACAACTTTTTGCTGTTTCCCAATTGCCATGGTATGCGGACATTGCTAATTATCTTGCTACAGGTACAATTCCTACATATTGGAAAAAGCAAGATAAGGATAGATTCTTCTCAGAGGTACGGAAATTTTTATGGGACGACCCATACCTGTTCAAGTATTGTCCCGATCAAATCATAAGGAGATGTGTCCCAAATGATGAGCAACAAAGTATCATCTCCTTCTGTCATTCTCAAGCATGTGGTGGCCATTTTTCAGCCAAAAAGACCACAGCGAAAATTTTGCAATGTGGGTTTTATTGGCCCACCATGTTCAAAGACACACATGAGTTTTGCAAAGCATGTGAACCTTGTCAGAAACTAGGAGGAATCTCCCGTAGAAATATGATGCCACTTAATCCCATTTTAATTATCGAAATTTTTTATTGTTGGGGCATCGATTTCATGGGCCCATTCCCATCTTCTTTTGGAAATTTATACATCTTACTTGCTGTTGATTATGTCTCCAAATGGGTCGAGGCCATTCCTTGCCGGAATAATGACCATAAAACGGTCATTCGATTTTTAAAAGAAAATATTCTTTCCCGGTTTGGAACGCCTCGAGTCATCATAAGTGATGGAGGGTCTCACTTTTGCAATCGCCCTTTTGCAGCCTTAATGAAGAAATATGGCGTTACACACAAAGTGAGCACTCCCTATCACCCACAAACTAGTGGACAAGCTGAGATATCCAATAGGGAGATTAAACACATTTTGGAGAAAACGGTGAATCCCGATCGCAAGGATTGGTCACTTCGACTTACCGATGCGCTTTGGGCTTACCGTACTGCCTTTAAAACCCCTATTGGAATGTCTCCCTATAGACTTGTCTATGGGAAGGCTTGTCACCTACCTGTGGAATTGGAACATAAGGCATATTGGGCTATTAAGAAGATGAATTTCAATTCTGACAAGGCAAGCTCGTTACGCAAACTACAATTGAATGAACTTGCAGAAATCCGGAATGACGCTTATGAGAATGCGAGAATTTACAAGGACAAGACGAAGATATTCCATGATAAGAATATTCTTCGCAAGACATTCACGATCAACCAAAAAGTCCTTATGTATAATTCTCGCTTACATCTATTTTCGGGAAAACTGAAATCTCGATGGACCGGTCCCTACATTGTGCAAACTGTCTATCCGTATGGGACTGTCGAGCTGTTGAATCCGAGGAACGGCAACATTTTCAAAGCAAATGGGCAGCGATTAAAGCCGTTCTTTGAGAATTTTCCTTCAGAAGGTATGTCCATACCCCTGAATGATCCTGTGTATCAGGATGATTGATCTCCTAGTCTGATGGAGGTATAGAGTAGTTAAGATTAGGACTTTGCTGCTTTTGTTTTAGTTTTCATAGGTTTGTTAGAAGGAGGAAGATTTCCAATGTTCACTCTCTCAGGTAATATCATTCCTCACTCCCTTTTATTTTCAAATTGCTCTCATGTTTTGCTCATTGCGCATCTTTTACATTGAGGACAATGCAAGATTTGGTTGGGGGGTGTAGGACCGCTTGGATGAATCCAGCATTTTACAACATCTCAAGCAATTATGATGTGGAAGAAATTTTTCAATTTTTTTCAAAAATTCGAAACTCTTTTGGAAAACATTGGTTCTATGCATTCGAGTTGATATGAGCATAAGAGGAGGAGATATGAAGTGTATAAGGCTAGATGTCTGGAATCTCTCATTGCATAATGGTTTTATATGTGAACTCCCCTATTTTTGTGATTGATAGAAAATCTGAACACTTTTACACCTAGTTCACATTACACGATTTTCATGAGTTGAAGGGATTATGTGATTTAGGGATGAGTTAGACTTTGAATTAAGGTATTGAGAAATCAGGCCGGGGTACTTTGTCCATCCTTGTCCATGGGAAAATAATGAAAGATATGGATTTCTAAAAATCCTATCTAATTTAAAAAGAAAAAGGAAAAGGAAGGATGAAATTGGGAATGTGGAAAAACGGTGGAAAATTCCAATTAGGGCTACCTACTACCAGCCGGGGGATGGTCTACCCGTAACCAAAGCCGGAAATGGGACGTAGTGTGAAAGTCGTCGGAAGGACGGTAAGGCAAATTCCTGTCATTGGCTTGATGTGGCTCTATGTACCTTGAGTTCTATAGTCTAGTTGATCTATGAAGAAGATAATCCTAGAAACTCGTGGAATGAATTTTCACTACCCACACTAGGATGAATTTGTTCAATTCCCTCTATCTATCAACCAATCAGTGGGAATCTCATATGAATGCCTATTATGTCTTGAGGATTTATGGTGCCAACCTTTGACGCCTAATCTTTCTGAATCTTACTGTAAGACCCGTACCCTGAATTGCCCTCCGTACGTTTAGTTTCGGGTACCGGTACGTCCCGGACGGACCAGATTAGAGAGCCTTGATCGCGACCCTGATTTAGTACCGCAACGACCCAAGACTTGTACCCTTGCGACCGCGCGGGCGCCACGATTCCAACGCCGCGCGGCACGCCCCATTGCGATACCCGGTGTGTTAGATGCATACGTTCGTGCAATTCGAGGTGGGCCACGCAACACGCGTGTGGCGTGGGCCCCACTTGCACAATTCCCCACAACATGTCAAATCTATCACTATCACCCTCACCCATACCCCCATCATTATCTAGCCATCATCACCAACTCCAACCCATCCTCTCTCACCAAAAGTCAACCACAACCCATACCTCTCATGCTCTCTCCCATCATCATCATCATCATCATGGCATCATGCACCCCCCTCTTCCCATACAAGAGCCATACGTGGGGGGGGGTGGCTTCTCAATTGCAAGATTTGAGAGAGAGAGAGAGAGAGAGAGAGAGAGAGAGGGAGAGAGAGAGAGAGAGAGAGAGAGAGAGAAGAGAGAGAAGAGAGAGAAGTAGAGAGATTTAGAGGGAGATCAAGAGAGAGAAAGAGAGAGTTAGAGAGATTGAAGGTGAAGATCAAGCTTGGAGGACCCCGATCATCATCCGGACCGTCCGATCGGCAATCCAACCGTCCAACCATCATTGTGAGTGCATACCTTTCCCCCCTTTTTCTCGTTTACTTTTCGTTTTCTTTCCTTGGTCCCACCTTGTGATGGGCAATGAGATGGATGGGCTGGATCGTCCATGAATGGGTCCCACCTTTTGATGGTGTGGATCCCACTTGGGGACCCATTTGTGGCATAATTAGTGTGGCCAACAGCCACCATGATGTATGTAGTTCATCGATGCTGTCCACCATGTGGGCCCACCTTGTGATGGCCCAGCTGATAGATGGAGTGGATCTTACACATGTGGGCCCCACTTGATATTATAAAAAAAAAAAAAAAAGACAAAAAAAAAAGAGGAAAAAACATTTGGCCGCTGGACAGTCAGCGTCCAGAGGATGCTGCTGCCCAGCAGCGCCTAGCACTTTTGGGCGATGAGCAGGGTCCCCACTCGTGGGACCCACCTTGATTCATGTATGTGATCCACGCCGTCCATCTGTTTCTCCAGCCCATTTTAGGGCTGGACGACAAAAATGAAGTAGATCCAGATCTCAGGTGGACCACACCATAGGAAAACAGTGGAGGCAAAGATGCCCACTGTCGAAACTTCCGTGGCCCACCATGATGTTTGTGGACGAGATCACTAGTCCGATATTGGACTCTATGGGCTCCCCATGAGTCGGGGAACCTCATGAATGGATTGGACCTTCCCTAAGTGGGCCCCACCTGAAATAAACAAAAAAAAAAACAAAAAGAAAAACAAAAAAAAAGGGGTTGGGACGCTGGACGTTCACAGCGTCAGAACGCTGGAACAGTCCAGCGTCTCCTGGAAGGTTGAATGGGGTCCCCACTCGTGGGACCCACCTTGATGTTTGTGTTCCATCCACACCGTCTATCTGTTTTCCCATATCAGTTTAGGGCTAAGGCCCAAATATGAAGCAGATTGCATTCTTAAGCGGACCGCACCACAGGAAACAGTGGAGAATATGATGTCCACTGTCGAGACTGCCTCGGCCCACACTGGTGTTTATAGACCCCGTAACATACTCAATATTGGACTCATTGGACCCACCATGAGATGGCCCAGCTGATGAACGGAGTAGATCACTCTTATGTGGGCCCCACTCGATCAAAACCTCACAAAAACAAAAACAAAAAAAAAGAAAGAAAGAGAGAAGAAGGAAGGGCGCTGACGCGCTGGGAGTACCCAGCGTCCGTGGACGCTGGGCTCGTGGGGTGCCAGCAGGTGGGCCACCCTGTGGGTCCCACCATGATGCATGTGCTGTATCCACACCGTCCATCCAGTTGGGGAGATCATTTTAGGGCATGACTCCAAGATTGAGTCAGATCCAAGTCTCAAGGGGGCCCCACCACAGAAAACAGTAGGGATAATGGCCCTACCGTTGAAACCTTCTTATGGCCCACCATGATGTTTATTTGAGATCCAACCTGTGCATAAGTTCACACATGCATGTAAGAAGGGAAAACAAAAATATCAGCTTGATCAAAGGCTTGTGGGCCCTACTTGAGGAGAGGATATAATAAATAAATAAAAAAAAAAAAAAAAAAATGAAAGCTGGCCACAGGACAGACAGCGTCCAGGGGACGCTGCTGCCCAACGGCGCAGCCCTCTCTGGGCATGGCAATGGGCCCCACTCGTTGGGCCCACCTATAATGTATGTGCCTTATCTATTCCGCCCACATGTTTTTTTTCCAGCTCATTTTAGTGGCTGAGCCAAAATTGAAGCATATCCAAATGTCAAGTGGACCATGCCATGGGAACAGTGGGAATTATGATCTCCACCGTTGAAACCTTCCCAGGCTCTACAGTGATGTTTATTTGTCATTTAACCTGTTCATAAGATCACATGGATATGGGTGAAGGGGGAAACAAAAATATTAGTTTGATTCAAAATGCTTGGGGCCCATTTGGGTGCTATGCTCTATGGGTCCCACCACGATGTATCTGTTTTATGTATGCCGCCCATCTGTTTTTCCATATTATTTTAGGGCCGGGGGCCCTCATAATGAGGTAAATACAAACCTCAAGTGGACCACATTGTAGGGAAACCGTGGCCATTGATGCCCACCTTTGAAACCTTCCTTAGGGCCATTGTAATGTTTATTTTTTTCGTCTAACCAAAGGTGATGGGGCCCAACTTTGGGTCCCACCTTGATGAATGTTGAGTATATCGTGTCGTTCTTCTTGGCAGGGGTGTGGGCCCAGTTTTGGGTGGACCACACATAGAAAATAAGGGTGATTGAATGCCTACCATTGGAAACTTTACAGGACCCATCTATTATATTTATTTTCCATTCTCCTTGTTCTTAAATCACTCAATCATGGGTGGGGTTCCACACGTGTGGTGTGCGGGCCCCACCATAGTGCTTAATTGCCATCTCACTTGATTAGTGGTAAAGCACAAATATCGGGTTGATCCCAAACTGTTGTAGCCCCTTTGATGTATGTGGCTTCCCCACTCCTTTGTGCGGTTATACCCAACCACGGGTCCACCTTGTTATGCATGTGTTCTATCCACGTCAGCCATTGGCTTCCATGGTGCGATATGTATGTTGGCCATCCATTAGGACCGCCTTAATTTTGTGCTTAATCCAAACCATCCAAATGAATGAACCCTAGCATGTTATGTACAGGATGGCCCTTGGGACCACCTTAGTGTGCGTATTCGAATGACCGCGTTGTCCATCCCGTGGACCCACCTTGATGATTAGTTGTGTAAACCCTTATTTAAAGGTCATCCTTAGAGTTTGCTTGATCCAAGTCACAGGGCTACCTTCTTAAACTCACCCTGTGGAACCGTCTTGTCAATTCACCTTGTTAACTCACCATGATGACTCACCATGTTGACCCGCCTTATTGACCTGCCTTATTGACTCACCTTGTTGACTCACCATGTTGATTGATCTTGTTAACTCAGCTTGTATACTCATATGACTCACCCCTTCTACCCTTATACCCAACTATTAAAAGACTACCATATCGTGTATATCTCATCCACACCGTCCGTTTACCTTTAGGGCGAGTGTGGGGCTCATCCTCGACGTTCGTATGTCATCTAGGCCATCCATTATATGGAGCCTATCTTGTAGTATGAGGTTAGACCTGTCGTCTCTTTTGGACCTCATCGTATTGATCATCTGTCTCAGATTTCCCTACCATTTATGATTCTCTGTCATAACCTGTCTATCTTTCAATACGTTCTATAATATTCCTTTTATGGACCATTATTGTGTTTATCCCAACGGTACTACAGGATTATGGGTCTCGGCATGACTTTGGGTATTCTACTCTTGCCGCTCCAGTAGATTCTACCTTTGATGTGTCGGTAGTGTTTTCAATTTTTTTTCTTTCCATTTGGGTTATCTAAATATTGAAGGTTAATCCACACCGTTCAGTTGTTGGACCATCTGTGTTGTTGTATACCATCCATTTAGAGTCTTATCTCTTTATGTTTCTTTGTATTATAAGTGAATTATCTTTTATGCTATTTTGAGTATGTCTGTTGCCACACGTAGTGTTATTTGGAATACTCATATGTGATCTTTATACTATATGCTTCGACGACCACCATGCATGTGTAATGAGTATGCATCCCGAATCACCATTGTTAGTTGGGGACCACTAGGGCATAAACGCATTCATAAAGCATTCGAGATGTAGTTGCGCAAATGTAATTCATGTGCTCTCTATCGCAAACCTCTCCAATAGGTATGGGACTATTCGAGGACAGGAATCTATCATCCTGACTTACACTGTATGGTAGGAATAGCTTAGCATACCTTGTAGCCCTTGGTGCGAGATTCCCTGGCTAGCGACATCCCGCACTATGACTCGATCATTCATATGTGTCCCCTCATCTTAATCATATCTCAAATAGGTTGGACTAGATTGATTTATAGCCATCGTGGTAGATGAACTACTTGTTGGCACTCATACTGTATACTTGACTCATGCATCATGAATGCTTGGCTCATCTGATTGTCTTGTATCAACCGGCCATATCGGTCGTGATTGTCGTGCAATTCATTTCCAGCTGACGGTGACATTGTGTTTGAGACCTTATAGTTTTATGGTGCTCTTTGGAGACTTGCACGGGCATGTCGTCCCACGTTTGTATGCATGGTTGCATTTCGCACTGTCTGCTTGTGCCGCATATAGCATGGTTACTACGTTGCAACCACAGCTCCATCGTGGTTTGCAGAACACCGGAAATATGTGATCTTTAAACTGGATGCCAAAGATGTCCCTGTGTGAAAGTCCCTGATCCCGTTGGTACCAAGGTGGGTGCTCCATTCAGGGTGGTTTAATCATACACCAGTATGCCGAATACCAAACGGCGGTGTTATCCACTGCACGTGGTCAGTTTGGAAGGAGGTCTGACCTAACCTGCCGGAAGAGTGTTGGCAAAGGGGGTTGAGTTTGACCAGCTGTAAGTAGGTCCGCTATTGCACCAGATAGGCTTTGGCATTCTACTGGTGAGTAGTGAGGTCTGTGAGACCCCGGTGATGTTCCGTTTCAGAGATGGTATTGGTAT
Organism: Liriodendron chinense; assembly: GCA_003013855.2. NCBI lineage: Eukaryota > Viridiplantae > Streptophyta > Magnoliopsida > Magnoliales > Magnoliaceae > Liriodendron > Liriodendron chinense. The sequence continues at coordinate 2,968,486 of ML058334.1, forward strand.
CAGTGATGTGACTGATGTTCTGTATGGTGTGGGACGGACCTGATGTGGGCGGGTGTGATGTGGGCGAGGCTGTAAGCCTGGGCGAGCTACCACACTGGGCGAGCTACCAGTTCCTAGTCCTGCATTGCTTACGTGACTGCGTTATGACTGTTCGTATCTGGACCACTGTACTGAGAGGTGGTGATTTGCATACATGCATTGGATCATTGTATGTGACATTAGGCCCTGTAGGCCATTGCATAGTATGAGTTTATAGCCTTGGTAGGCTGGTTACCTGTATTGCACACTTACATAGCCATGGTAGGCTAGTTATATGTATTGCATGCTTGCATAGCCGTGGTGGGCTGGTTATTCATATCATATGATCATGTAGCCTGATTAGGCTAAGTCTTGGTTTAAAGTTCTCGTCATGCTTTACTGCTTACTCTGATATTTATCATGTTTGTCATACGCATTGCGCACGCACACACGCACTCACGAAGCTTCGTTCGAAGCTTATGCGCGTTTGTTACGCTGCAGGTTCTACCAGAGTATATCAGCAACGTTGAGTTGGAGTTGGGAGTGCAGTAGCAGGAGGTGCCGGATTGTGCACAGTTTTTATATTCACGCATTGTGTATTTACCTTTCAGTACTGTATGTAAACGAAATGATTTAGTGGAATTATTGTGTTGGTCTTTGATGGTACTCATATTGTGATGCTCATGTTTTCAAAAAAAAATTTCAGACCCTAAAATCCTCCTTGTGGTATCCCAGGATCGGAACCTGACGTGTAGGGTTAGGATCCGAGATCGGGGTACTACGGAGGCTGCCACCTCTGAATTCGGGTTACAGCGAATGGACGTCGAGAACCGAATTTGGGGCGTGACACTTACACTTATGAACCCTGGAATGTATAGAAGGATGGTTTCTGAAAGAGAGTTGAGTCTGAAGAATGAGATTAGCTTCACGCATGTTTTGCTCGGGACTAGCAAAATGCTGGTTGGGGGGTGTGTTGAGCTCTTAATTGTGCATATTCTAACCCCAATTCATCACTCATTGTGCAAGGTTTGTATGGTTTGTAAGCTAATTCAATGCATGTTTTGTGACTACAGGATTGAGGGTGGACTCTACTCAATTGAAGACATAAAGAGCTCACTTGGGATCATTCGGGTGAATAAAGTTTGAGGATCAAAGAAGAAAAGAAAGAAAGAACTAAAGAAGAAAAGAAAGCAGAAGAAAGAAAAGAAAAATACAAAAAGAAAAGAGGGCTGACCGGTCGTGACCGGTCGGCCAAGGAAGCCAGACCGGTCAGTGACCGGTCAGCCATGCATGTTGGAGATATTGAGGACGTCCGACCGGTCATGACCGGTCGAATAGGATTGCTGGAACATCAATGGACAAGGCTTCTGGGACTTCACTAGGACCGACCGGTCATGACCGGTCGGTCATTGCTGCTGGATGAGGAGAAAAAAAATACATCCGACCGGTCATGACCGGTCGGAATTGCTTGCTGGACTGATGTTCTATATGGCCCGACCGGTCATGACCGGTCGGCCATGCGTACTGAGTTAGAACTTTCTAATTCCTTCCCGAAATTCTCTGCGCTGCGTAAGTGTTACGCAAATTTCCGATTCTTCCGACGTTGTGGAGCCTCCAGACTATAAATAGACACCTAGGGATTGTTCCTAAGGTATCCTGGAAGGGTTCAAGCGAGGTTGGAGGCTGTGGAAGTGAAGATTGGAGTTTCACAACTCCTTTTGGTTTGCTTTGCTGTTTTCATGTTTTTAAGAGTTGTTTCATGTTTCCTTGGATCATGAGCAGCTAAACCTCTTAGCTAGGGCTAAGAGGTGAAGCTTGAAGTGTATCCAAGATGTTTTAATTCGTAGTTAAGTGGTTTTCAGTTTTGGAATTCATGATTATGAACTAAGGTTTGAAGTTTATGCAAGTTTTTAAGTAATTTCTCTTAGTCTTGTGATGACTCATGGATGTTTGGATGAATTACTTATCTTCTTATTTGGTTTGCAACGGTCTAGACCTGTATGATCTGAGGAATCGGAGTGCGCTCTAGCACTAAGCTCTTCATGAAGGGACTTCATGCCAAAGTTCTAAGTTTTGGTTGATTATCTGGAATATGTATGGACTGTGCATATAATTTGAATCCAGTTCAAATCATGATCTAGCCTTGTCTTGTGAGAAGACTTGAGGATGGTTATGATTGGGAATTGGACCTATAGAAAAGGTGAATGACCTATGCAATGAGCATGCTCAGATCAGCCTAGAGTTGAGTGAACGTTATGTACAGGACTTATATGTTACAGACTTCTGGTTTAATAGTTCTATTATCCGACTAGATAGACCTGACTGGTGATTCTAGTTGAGAGAATGGGAAACCACAGCGGATTGAACATCGAGGATTGCTACAAGTGGATCCTCGAACCCCTAGTGCCTTCTTATAATTGTTTACATTCAATTTAGATTAAACTGTTAGTCACACACATTCTATTCAAACTTTGATTGTTAGCTTCAATAGAAACTTGTGGATGAGTTTGTGACATCCTACATAAGTCCCTGTGGATCGACCTCGGTATTACCGAGTTTATTACTACATCGCAACCCTACACTTGGGGAAGCGAACATCCTTCAAAGAGATATGACAACGATCAGCAAAATAATCACAGATGCACAAAAAAAAAGAGAAGGAGAAAGTAGCAAGAGATAACTTACTCTGAGGCTGCTCTCTATTGCAACCCCAACCATCTGGTCAGGATCTGACATGGCCAGAGAGTTCAGATCCTGTAGGATACTGTTGTTAATGCGCATGTACGCGTTCACACCATCGATCTAAGTCACAAACGGACCCGCGATCGGAGGCATGTTGACCTGATCTTCTCGCGGCTCAACACCCTGAGTAGGAGCAGCCATAGAAACTCACGGTTGTTGAGGGGGACAAGACGGACCAGCACCAACAGGAGGTCGAGCAGAGCCAGCCTCAGTGGATTGTGTGGGGGTGCCAGACGAGCTGGTGCGGGTTGCAGGTCGGTTTATAGCCAACTCGGCTCGCGAGTTAGAGGTGTTTGGAACATCAACAACTGGACATCAGTGGCTGGAGGCCTGGTGGCCAAAGGTTCAACCCTAATTGGGGAAGAGCTTGAGCCCAAGGGCTGCCCAGACCCACAAACAAAGGATTGAGGCAACCGCTATTGCCTTTTGTTAGTGCACTTTTTTGTGGCATACTAGTGCACCTTGTTTGTCAATCACTTACGTCAATGAGTCTAGTGTCAGTTGAGCTTAATGAAGACGAAGACCGAAGACTCAAGTGGCCCCACTGCATCAAGGAAGAAGATACAGGTAAAAGTGATGCCTTGATGTGCCTTAACCTCGACTAAAACCCAACCCCTTATCCTCTTTTATGACCTTGACCATATTAGGAAACCATTAGTCATCATAGATTGGCCTTAGGTGTCCCAAAACATCACCCAAATCATGGCCATAGTGAGTGGGTTGGAGTATAAGTGGGTCAGCTAGCAAACAGGCTGAACCCAGGCCTGTCTGACCGGTCACGATCGGTTGTGGACCCTTGGCCGACCGGTCAAGATCAGTCGGACAGATAGTCCAATTTGGACAGAAGGCTACTGGAGTGGATGGCCATTGGGCCGACCGGTTAAGACTGGTCGGCAGGGCTGGTCCGACCGGTCACGACCGGTCGGGCAGACTCCCCGCTGAGACAGTGTACTCCCTGTCTTGTGTTGGCCTATGGCCGACAGGTCTAGACCAGTCGTGGACCCCTGGCCGACCGGTCACGACCGGTCGGCACTAGCCGTTATTTGCCCGTTTTGTATCCGTTGCTCATTCTTTTATAAATGGGGTTGGCTCGTTTTGAGGGGCAATGAGAGGGATTTCGAGAGGAGTGAAGCCACCATTGTTGGAGACCATTTGAGGCTCATTCCCAACCTATGCATCTTCCTTGTTCTTTAACACAAGATTTGAGCATTCCAAGCTCATGAAGAAGATGACATTCATCACCTCTTGATCTCTAGAGTTTGGAACCTTCTTTATTGGCAAATCCTTGTCAAAAACTCTAAGATGAGATCGTTGTAGGAGAGAACCTCTAGGCAACCCATTCCCATTAGTTGTAGAGTTCTCAAACCTACCCTCCTATCACCTTGGGCATCTCAAAGGGATCGCATGCAAGGTGTTTCATCAAGTATGGCTGAGGCATTGGCGACGCAACGGCAACATGATCGTGGGAGCAAGGGAAGCTGATTGAAGTATGGGAGAGCGGAGATCAAGCAACCCAAACCGGTGCTAAACAAGGGGCTCATCCGACAAGTAAGGTTGTCCTTTTTTAGAGTCCATTTAGAGTTTGTTTGTCAAACTCGATCTAGGGACGTTAACCGTTCCTTGGCCCATTTGCCAGGCCTAAACTAAGTCTCCAAGTGGGCGCCTTCGACACGGGAGAGAACGTGCGTCGGGTTGAGAGTTAGCCCTTGGTCCAAAACTCCGTTTGGGTTGAGAGTTAGCCCTTGGTCCAAAACTCCATTTGGGTTGAGAGTTAGCCCTTGGTCCAAAACTCCAGTTGTGGTTGAAAGGTGAACCGGTAAAACCTCTGTGTAAAGGTTGAGAGGTGAACCTCATTTAAAACCTCCGATAGTGAATGCCAGTGTGCTCAAAAGAGTTGAGTACTTGAACCGGGAGTGGAGTAGACCCAAATTTGAACCACTATACATGCTTGTGTTTGTGATTGTATTAAGCACATTAATATCTTAGCATTGGTTGTTTAATTTTTTAATTATGAATGCTTGATAGGAATGTATGCTAGGCACTGATTAGGCACATCCACACACAAGATGTACTTTCACTAGTTGTGTAGACTTGAGCTCATTGATCCATTCTCACAAGTCTACATAGGTTGCATAGGTTAGGAGCTTGATTAGTTAAATCATTTGATTACCTATGCATGCTTTAGACTTGGATGTTTATTTCTTAAACCATTTGCTAGTCATGTGATTGGACCCACTTAGGCTTGGAAGCTGAAGTGTTTTTGCTTACTTAGTTTGATTTGTTGAATTGTGTAAGTAGGCGAAAAGAATTTCAAAAAGGTCCTAATCACCCCCTCCTATAGGTTTAGCAATAATTCTAGTTGCTCTTTAAGCTTTCGCACATACATAGGTATCATGTTTGACTACCGACGTACTTTCAATTGGTATTAGAGAGGTTGCTCTTCGAGGACGTAACCGTCTAGAGTAAGATCCGGTACCGGAGCACTAGCATAATGTCTAACCGAGATGGGAGTACCACCAACCGTCCACCATTCTTTGACGGGTCCAACTATGCCTATTGGAAGGCTAGAATGAGAATTTTTCTCCAATCCATGAACTGTCCGGTGTGACTAAGCACACAAAATGGATACACCTTGCCCACCGTACAAGTGGAGGTTGATGGGAAATGCATTGTCATTCCCAAAGATGATTCCAAATGGGATGACACAGAGAGAGCACAATACATGGCGAATACCAAAGCTCTCAATGCGATTTGCTGTGCGGTTTCCCAAATGAATTTCAGCGCATTCTCACATGCTCAACTGCAAAAGAAGCGTGGGATATACTTGAGGTTACCCACGAGGGGACTAGCACAGTAAGACGCTCGAAGCTTCAGCTCTTAACCACCAAATTTGAAAACATTAAGATGAAAGAGTCTGAAACTTTCATGGAGTTTTATACTAAATTGTCAGATATTTGCAACTCCATGTTTGTCTTGGGTGATTGGGTTCCGGATGATAGGATTTGTAGAAAAATACTTAGGTCCCTCCCGGATAGATTTGACTCCAAGATAGTTGCCTTAGAAGAGTGTAGAGACATAGATAACATGAAAGTAGAAGAACTCATAGGTTCCCTACAAACTCATAAACTACACTTTAAGGCCCACTCTAAAAAGAAAAGCATCGCTCTTAAGTCCTCTCACAAACATAAGAAAATTAAGAGTGAGTCGGAGGAAGATAGTGATGATGAGGATGATGAGGAAGAGAAATTGAACAAAAAATTCAAGAGATTCCTCAAATTTGATAGAGGGAGTAGCCGTGACAAGAAGGACAAGAAGGGTGATAAACATAAAGGAAAATCATCCATGCCTTCATCCGTCCGTTGTTATGGTTGCAATCGTCGTGGCCATATTGCCCCGGAATGTTCGGATGGGCCTAAACCGAAAGGTAAAAAGGCAATGGCTGCCACTTGGGATGATACGGAGGAGTCCGAATCTGGTGACTCCGCTTGTGATGAGAGCCAACATAAAGATCTTGCTCTCTCGGCTTCCACCACAACCCCTCTTCCTACTTATCTAAGAGGGGATCCCAACCGCTATCCCTTCTAGGAGAAGAAGGAGTTCCCAACCCCTCACCTCATGCTACATTTTATGAGGGTGTTGAGAAAATTAGTTACCCTTAGGCTTATCAATCTCAACATAGTTAGCAAGGGTAGCTAGAAATGCTTTAATAGGAAAATCTGAGGATTTCAGCCTCATTTCTGTGTGTATGGGCAAATCAGAGGATTCAAGCTTCATGAGCCCAAATCTGGTAGTTTAGCCTTGCTTTGAATATGTATATTTGCTTGCTATACTATCACAATGCTTAGATTAGCTAATCTTGCTGAATTATATGCTTCATTGTATGCTAATCTTTGCTTAGTATTGGTCTTGATATACCAATAGGGGAGGTTGGTTGATTGGGCTATAAGCCCTTGTGCTTTTATTGTAAATGTATATCTTTGACCAATTATGCATGATTAACTATGCTTAGATAGTTACATTCTCTTGTTAATCATGCTTCTTAGCATGCTCCATGTTTTTATGTATCATGCACCCTATACTCACCTTGTTAGCATGTGCTTATAGTTATAAATGCGACATACTATCTACTCTTACCTTAAACTTATTGATATATCATTAAGGGGGAGAGAATAGTTTGTCAATTCCTAACAAAAAGGGGGAGAAAGCTAAAATCCCACCAAAACTAGTTTGCTATGTTTTGTGATGTAGGGATCGACAGGTTATGGGGGAGCAAACTGAAGAGGAGCATCTTAGATTAGGCATGTCAAGAGTCCTGTATTTAATGCTTTATCAATGTAATATCTTGAACATGTATTTGGTTTTGGTAGGTTAGGTTTTTGTAAGTGTTCACTTCCCCAAGTGTAGGGTTGCGAAGTAGTAATAATTCGGAAAGACCGAGCATCGTTCCCACAGAGATTTATGAATGGGTATCCTCAGAATTTGTCTAAAACAACTAGTAATTAAGATCCTATTAAGAACTAAAACTGGAAAATAGCGATTTGGGTTTAAACAGTGAATGGTTAAGGTAATTTCAATCTAAAAAGGCACTAGAGCGCCAAGGATCCACTTTTGATAAGTTTTAATGCATCAACACAACTAGGTCTCTCACAACTCAATCGGAATCGAATTCATATCTCTATCCGATCGGAATATAGAGGGGTTCAATCAACAATCATCTAAAACAAGTGCTTATTCATTGATTTGATTCCCACAACCATGCTCAGGCCTTGGGCACACTCAATTGTGTAGGCCAAGCCTCTTTCCAATCTAGTTGAGATTCATAACCATGGCTTTCACCAATTCCTGTCACTAGACTTGATTACAACTCATGATTAGAACTCTAATTAAATCAAAATCAATCAATAAACAACTATTCCAGATTATACGACAAAAGATAAGAACTTTAGTTGAATGAGTTCCCACATGAAAATCAGGCTATTGCATACAAGGCAATCAAAGCGTCTACCATGCCCGGAGTCGATGGTAGATCAATGAACTACACAAGCATAAACAATGCTCAAAGCTAAGATACTGAGATAGGATCACTAAGAATCACATGAGCCCGGAGTCATCAAGAGATCAAAGTAGAAACCAAAATAGTACTTGATTCAAATTCACATTAACTAAAATTCATCAATTAAATCATAAAAAGGAAACCTAGGTTGCATCAATCCATAAAAAATGAATCAAAAGCTTCACCTCTTAGCCCTAGCTAAGAGGTTTTAGTTCATCTCTAACATCCTTGAACTAGAAGCCTCTAAAAACATAAAAAATAACTAAAACAAGAAGAAAACTAGAAATCCAAAGTAGAATCCGTCTCTTAAGCAATCCCCACGTTCTAGCATGCTTTGGTATGAAGGGAATACGTCCTTTTATAGCTTGGAGGTGTCCTTTACGCAAGAAAGTTCCAGAATTCGCGCAAAGTTACGCAATTGCGCAGAGAAATCCGGAGCCCGAATTAGAAAGTTGCTTGTTTTCACATGGCCGACCGGTCTGGACCGGTCGGACTGGGCTGGCCGACCGGTCTTGACCGGTCGGGCTCTGTTCTGTCTTAGTCCAGCAGCTATAGCCGACCAGTCTTGACTGGTCGGTCTGGGCAATGGCCTAAGCAGATGGGTGGCCGACCGGTCTTGACCGGTCTGGCTGCCTTGGCCGACCGGTCTAGCCTACTTTTTCTTCTTCATTTCTTTCTTTTTCTCTTCTCTCTTTGCTTTGTCTTTCTTTGGTCTTCCTTCAAACTTCATCTAATGAACTTCAATGCTCTTAAAGAGCTCCATTTAGTCTTCAATTTGTAAAATCCCCCTCTTGTTCCTACAATTATAAATCATGCATTAGAGTAGTCCTTTAAATATGTAAACCGTGCATAATGAGTGATGAATTGGGGTTAGAATATGCACAATTAAGAGCTCAACAGTAAGTAATTGACGAAGGGGGAGATTGTTCGTGCACTTTTCTGTGGCATACTAGTGCACCTTGTTTGTCAATCACTTACGTCAGTGAGTCTAGTGTCGGTTGAGCTTAATGAAGACGAAGACCGAAGACTCAAGTGGCCCCGCTGCATCAAGGAAGAAGATACAGGTAAAAGTGATGCCTTGATGTGCCTTAACCTCGACCAAAACCCAACCCTTATCCTCTTTGATGACCTTGACCATAATAGGAAACCATTAGTCATCATAGATTGGCCCTAGGTGTCCCAAAACATCACCCAAATCATGGCCATAGTGAGTGGGTTGGAGTATAAGTAGGTCAGCTAGCAAACAGGCTGAACCCAGGCCTGTCCGACCGGTCATGACCGGTCGTGGACCCCTGGCTGACTGGTCAAGACCGGTCGGACAGATAGTCCAATTTGGATAGAAGGCTGCTGGAGTGGATGGCCATTGGGCCGACCGGTGAAGACTGGTCGGTAGGGCTGGTCCGACCGGTCACGACCGATCGGGCAGACTCCCTGCTGAGACAGTGTACTCCCTGTCTTATGTTGGCCTATGGCCGACCGGTCTAGACCGGTCGTGGACCCCTGGCCGACTGGTCGCGACCGGTCGGCACTAGCCGTTATTTGCCCATTTTGTATCCGTTGCTCATTCTTTTATAAAGGGGCTTGGCTCGTTTTGAGGGGCAATGAGAGGGATTTCGAGAGGAGTGAAGCCACCATTGTTGGAGACCATTTCAAGCTCATTCCCAACCTATGCAAGGCATCTTCCTTGTGCTTTAACACAAGATTGGAGCATTCCAAGCTCATGAAGAAGATGACCTTCATCTCCTCTTGATCTCTAGAGTTTAGAACCTTCTTTATTGGCAAATCCTTGTCCAAAACTCTAAGATGAGATCGTTGTAGGAGATAACCTCTAGGCAACCCATTCCCATTAGTTGTAGAGTTCTCAAACCTACCCTCCTATCACCTTGGGCATCTCAAAGGCATCGCATGCAAGGTGTTTGATCAAGTGTGGCTGAGGCATTGACAACGCAACGGCAACATGATCGTGGGAGCAAGGGAAGCTGCTTGAAGCACGGGAGAGTGGAGATCAAGCAACCCAAACCGGCGCTAAACAAGGGGCTCATCCGACAAGTAAGGTTGTCATTTTTTAGAGTCCATTTAGAGTTTGTTTGTCAAACTCGATCTAGGGACGTTAGCCGTTCCTTGGCCCGTTTGCCAGGCCTAAACTAAGTCTCCAAGGGGGAGCCTTCGACACGGGAGAGAACGTGTGTAGGGTTGAGAGTTAGCCCTTGGTCCAAAACTCCGTTTGGGTTGAGAGTTAGCCCTTGGTCCAAAACTCCGTTTGGGTTGAGAGTTAGCCCTTGGTCCAAAACTCCGGTTATGGTTGAGATGTGAACCGGTAAAACCTCCGTGTAAAGGTTGAGAGGTGAACCTCATTTAAAACCTCCGATAGTGAATGCCGGTGTGCTCAAAGGAGTTGAGTACTTGAACCGGGAGTGGAGTAGACCCAAAGTCGAACCACTGTACATGCTTGTGTTTGTGATTGTATTGAGCACATTAATATCTTAGCATTGGTTGTTTAATTGTTTAATTATGAATGCTTGATAGGAATGTATGCTAGGCACTAATTAGGCACATCCACACACAAGATGTACTTTCACTAGTTGTGTAGACTTGAGCTCATTGATCCATTCTCATAAGTCTACATAGGTTGCATAGGTTAGGAGCTTGATTAGTTAAATCATTTGATTTCCTATGCATGCTTTAGACTAGGATGTTTATTGCTTAAACCATTTGTTAGTCATGTGATTGGACCCACTTAGGCTTGGAAGCCGAAGTGTTCTTGCTTACTTAGTTTGATTTGTTGAATTGTGTAAGTAGGCGAATTTTTTTTCAAAAAGGTCCTAATCACCTCCTCCTATAGGTTTAGCCATAATTCTAGTTGCTCTGTAAGCTTCCGCACATACGTAGGTGTCGTGTTTGACTACCAACGTACTTTCACCTTTGAGCCTCAGTTGTGCCCACCCTCTTTCTTGGAGGCTCAATAGAACTTTGCCCACTGTCGAGGACGCGAGCGGGAATCTTACAAGTCTTTGAGACCACCTTCGGGGCCATACCTGTCCTAGCAAATACAGAAAAATGTGTCAGACAATTAGATACACAGAAAAGATAAGAAATGCTAACATTATTGTCTTTCAAATGAGCTGACCTAAATCACGTACGGAACTAATGGTTATTAAGTTGCGGAAATCCATCTCTTCAACAAAACAAGCTCGAGCAGCTCAGATCTGCCTGTCTTGTGCAGCAGAAAGAGCTACCCGGATAGTCGCCGAAGCTACAAATACAAAGGAATATATGTCAGGAGACATGAAACTAAGGACGAAGACCAAAATGTCAGAGAGACAGGTAGGTCGGAGTGTAGCCCGAATTGGTAGAGCAAAATTAGCTCGAACCCTGTACTTTAGAGGTTGAAGCTCATCCGGTGAAGACTCCCAACTTCCAGACACAAAGAACCAATTCCTTTTTCAAGTTCTAGTGGAAGACGGCAAACTAGTCACTAACGAGCCACCCTGGCCCAGGTGCGAAGAGAAGTAATAAAGTCCCTAACCTCCTAGAGACTTGAGAAAGTACATTGAAAACAGCTTGTTCGAGGTTAGTTCTTTATTCCCAACCCTTTGCCACAGGATGTAATATCCCACTATACATCTCCAGCCATTAGGTTGCAGCTGGCTCGGGGAAAGACCTAAGAGGCTAAGGACCTCACGCACAAAAGGGTGCAAAGGCAACCTCAGCCTGGCCTCTAAGTGCATCAGAGAAATTACTGTCTCCCCCTGGCGAGGTCGGCTCGGTTTATCAGCTCGGTTGGGAACCCTAAATCCTATGGAATCCGGGATTTCGTTTGTTTCCCTCGCAGCATCCAGCTCTTCTTGGGTAATCTGCGAGACCACGCACTCTAACTTGAAAGGCTCCTTATGAGCCGTTGCACTTCCGACTACCGACTCAGGAAGTTCAGATTCCCCTTCATTCACAAGATCTGGTGTCCTGGAATGGGATTCCTAGGGCCTATCTCCTAGGGGCCCATTGAAGGCAGGTCCGACTCAGAATCTCCGAACCTTACCTTGGGAATCACGTCAAAGCACGAGGTCTCCGATATGGTAAAATAAAAGGTGCTAATAAGAAAATGAGATCCTCTTGAAAGAGCGTACCACAAGTGCTGGTACACCGGCCTGAGAAGGAAGATCAGAATGGGAAGAAGAAAAAAATCTGAAAGTCCAGAGAAAAGGAGAGTCCGAGAATTAGAGAAATGGAAATTTTTTATTTTTCGCTTAGTCCTGAATTTTATACTCGAAGGGCTCCTTCGCATTTAATGCAGAGACTCCACGTGGCAATTTCTGACTTGATCATACAAAAGGTAACACATGACATCGACACGTGGTGACACCCCGTTCAGCAGTACTCTGCGGGTGCTATTGCGCCGTACGAGCGAATGATGGCGCCTCGATATTTCAGACGATGCAATAAATGCCGTTTTCCCGACCACCAAAATGACGGCGGTACAACTGCCAAAAGCTGAAAGCAATCAGGTCGGCTAATCTTCTTCAGCAAGCTACTCCTGAGCCAAATGAGCTAGCCTCGAGAGTAGGGGGGCTTTTGTCATGGGTAAAATACGAGTTAACCTCAGGTTGGACATGACCGACCTAGAGACAGGTCGGAATCATTCAATCTGACTTGGAGACTGACGCCCAGACTTCGTCAAAGAATTGACCTCGGCCATGAGACGACCTGAGCCTTATCATCTTAATCTAGTAATCTTAGGCTTACGCCAAGATAATAGGAGAGAGATTCAGAGAATCATCAACTGGTGCGTAAATGTCTCCAACAACTGTGAAACGGCCCAGAGATCTCGGGAATCCGAGATCTCTTCCACGAGAATTATGTTTCGTTATAGGAATACGATTCCAAAACCCTAAGTCTATAAATGGATACACCCTCTTCACCACAAAGGTACGAAAACTCTTACTCACAAAAGAGATTACTTATTCCAAAAGCTTCGACTGACTTAAGCATCGGAGGACTAATGGCTGGTCCCCGGCCCCTCTGTTAGCCGTTGTTTATCCTTATAGGTTTCAAAGAGAGATCAGTCTCTCTATACATCTCGTAAGATCGATCATTAACCTTACCTCATTCGTAGTTAAAATCTCAACAACAACATGGCCCATATATTGCACTGTTGGGATAATCTTAACCATCTAATCTCTTCCCCACTTAATTTGGGCCGTGATCCATGAACCGATTTATTTCTAATCCCCCATTAATTTGTACGAAATGGACATATGGTCGGGCTAGCTCAATCAATGCAATTCTCAAACCACGCTCAGCAACGAGCCTGAGGAATTTGGACGGTCTCGATGGATGGGGTGAATGAAACCATGGGCCTACCCTACTTCCACTTCTTCCTCTTTTGTTTTTTATTTACAGTCGTGCAGTCTTTTTCTGGCATCATAGGTTGCATAACCTATTTTGGCTTGTTATGCAAAGCTGATTGAATTCGCATCTCTTCAGTTCGGTCGTTCTCTTACGAAAGCAGCCCCCCTTCTTTGGTCAATGGACTGCGCTGGCCTGACCTGCCGACGCACGTAGAGGGCCTGATTTGCGCTGACTGATATCTACCCTAGACAAACATGCATCAGATCCACCCCGTCCATCAGCCACGTTAGTCACATTTTCACCACGGATCCTAAAAGCAAATCATGTCCAGGAGTTAGGTGGGTCACACCATGGAATGGTGTAAAATCATTCCTAAAACTCTAAATTCAGGTTATCTGGCTGAAATGAGTCTAATAATGTCATGAGCTTCAGGGAATCAATTCATCCTGGTGTCGCACGACAGACGAGTCGGTTGGATGGAATATACAGAAAAAGATGGACCCACACACAATTCTGATGATTTTAATGATGGGACTTCCCATCACAACTGTTTCCCATGGTTTAGCCCACCTGAGCATATAATCGGCCTGATTGTTTGGCCCAAAACCAAACACAGGCTGAGGCACCAGATTGATAGGGTTGAACTCGTCCATACGAGGTCGTCTCCATCCCCATATCAGCAGAACTAATGTCCTCATGCCCATACCAAAATTGCGCAAGAAAATTCAATCCCACTCTACCCAAGTGGGGACTGGGTTACCACAAAGTAACGAGCAGTGAGAGACAGAAGTCTGGGTTTAAAACATCTCCCTCCCACACAGTGGTCTCTAATATTGTAATGGCCAATTATATGACCAAAGGATATGCATGATTTTCTTATAGTTTTCCGTTCCAGAGATTATTTAAAGGACGTGGTTTGAACCCATCCTAGCCATGGTTCAATTGGGAGTGAACCAAGGTCCAATATAAGGTTTGATCAACTGGCACCTAAGGTTTTAACCACGGTGTTGATTGAGAGTGACTAAGAAATGGTTGTACACGTGACATCAATGACATGTGTTCACATGCACACGTGTCAGCAATTGTGATAACGATAATTTAGGTTACATGTGGCAATAATTTTCTACTATTGAATAACCGTTTCTATCCAAGAATGGATAGAACTAACTACCACAAGATAAAGGGTCATATGTAATGCCCGGGTTTTTTTGAAGTGGCTTTGAAAGTATAGCACTGCATATTATGTGTAAAATTCCTGATTAACAAGAATTTTAACTTATTTTGTGAATAAGTAATGATCCGTAATGAATTGGATATAGATTCTTTTGTAAGATATGCCTATAAACATAGATAGAACCTCGTAAAACCGTTAGATTTTTCAGAAGTTTTAGATTAAAAATAATTACAATAATGACATTTGTTCGCTCGCTTCAAGTACAAGGCTACGATATACGATATAGATTTAATTCTCGATGAGACCGAGGTTGATTCATAGGAAAAAGGTAAATGAAATCAAACTATTCTAATAACTAGAATATAAGAAGTTTAGGAAATCGGTTTTAAGAACTAATGTAGAAACATAAAATAGAAAAATCTGAGAATTGAGAATAACTAGAGCATCAAGGATCCACTTGTAGTAGTCTAATGCCAATCCATTCATCCAAGCACAAACACAATTAGAATCAAAGTCCTATCTCTTATCTAATTGGAAGATATTGCATTCAACATAAACAATCCCACTTAAATCTAGAAATCAGATTTCTAGTTCTAATAAAGCATATAGAACTTGAACTTATAGCCTTCGAAGTAACAGCCATACCAGGAAATCATGGCATGTTCCAAGGTTACTGTTGAGCTCTTAATTGTGCATATTCTAACCCCAATTCATCACTCATCATGCATGGTTTCATGATTTAAAGACTAATTTAGTGCATGGATTTGTGATTGTAGGAATAAGAATGACTTCACTCAAATACTGACCAAAAGGGGCTATTTCGAAGCCTTGGATGAAGATACAATGTGGACCAAAGAGAGGAGAAAGCAAAGAAAGAAAAGAAAAGAAAGAAGAAAGCATAGTGGAGAAAGAAGAGGGTTTAGACCGGTTGTGTGACCGGTCGGCCAAAGGAGTCAGACCGGTCAAGACCGGTCGGCCACACATCATTGGAGGACCAGGATACCAAAATGCACAGTCTGACCGGTCAAGACCCGTCGGCCAACAGGTCTGAGGGATCCAGAGCTCGCTGGATTGATGAGACTACCAGGTCCGACCGGTCGTGACCAGTCGACCAGGCCAGTCCGACCGGTCGTCCGACCGGTCGGCCATGCAAAACGGGCTACTTTCTATTCTGGGCGCCGAATTTCTCTGCGCAAGTGCGTAAGTTTACACGCAATCTGGAAGTTTCTTACGCAAAGGACACCTCCAAGCTATAAAAGGACTTCTTCCCTTCATACCAAAGAATGCTAGGACGTGGGGATTGCTTAGGAGACGGATTCTACTTCGAGTTTCTAGTGTTCTTCCTGTTTCAGTAGTTTTTTATATTTTTAGAGGCTTCCAGTTCAAGGATGTTAGAGATGAACTAAAACCTCTTAGCTAGGGCTAAGAGGTGAAGCTTTTGATTTGTTTTTTATGGATTGATGCAACCTAGGTTTCCTTTTTATAATTTAATTGATGAATTTTAGTTAATGTGAGTTTGAATCAAGTACTAGTTTGGTTTTACTTTGATCTCTTGATGACTCCGGGCTCATGTGATTCTTAGTGATTCTAAGCTTGGTAGCTTACCTTCTGAGCATTGTTTATGCTTGTGTAGTTCATTGATCTATCATCAACTCCGGGCATGGTAGACGCTTTGATTGCCTTGTGTACAATGGCCTGATTTTCATGTGGGACTCATTCAACTAAAGTTCTTATCTTTTGTAGTAATCTGAAATAGTTGTTTGTTCATTGATTTTGATTTAATTAGAGTTCTAATCATTAGTTGTAATCAAGTCTAGTGACAGGATTTGGTGAAAGCTCTGGTTGTGAATCTCAACTAGATTGGAAAGAGGCTTGGCCTACACAATTGAGTGTGCCTAAGGCCTGAGTATTGATGGGGGAATTGAATCAATGAATAAGCACTTATTTTGGATAATTGTTGATTGAACTGCTCTATATTCCGATCGGATAGAGATATGAATTCGATTCCGATTGAGTTATGAGAGACCTAGTTGTGTTGATGCATTGAAACTTGTCAAAAGTGGATCCTTGGCGCTCTAGTGCCTTTTTAGATTGATATTACCTTTCATAAATCATTGTTTAAACACAAATCGCTATTTTCCAGCTTTAGTTCTTAATAGGATCTTAATTACTAGTTGTTTAGACAAAATCTGAGAATACCCATTCATAAATCTCTGTGGGAACGATACTCGGTCTTTCCGAATTATTACTACTTCACAACCCTACACTTGGGAAGTGAACAGTTACTATAATTCAAATCCAAACAAATCAATCATGGCAATCTCAGAGAATTGTAAGGAACTCATGTCCGGAGTACACAAACTCTCACAAAACTTCTAAAAATCCAAACTTTATTCAAACTAAAACTTGAAAATTCAAAATTAAGAAAAAAAGTACTTAAATAAACGAATTGAGCATTATAACTAATTACAAACTTCACCTCTTAGCTTTAGGTAAGAAGTTAACTAAGATGAAGCATAGTAAACTAGAACTAGAACTAAGAAAAGAAAGAAAAACTAAAAGTAAAAGACTAGGAAGCCTCCTAAGTTTTAATCTCTTTGCTCCCCACGTTCTATGATGCCTTTAGAAGAGAGTAGAGGTGTCATTTTATAGAGAAGTTGCATCACCGACTTGGAATCTTCTGGAATTTACACAAAACTTAAGTAGTCAGGTCGGTGGTCGATCAATCGGTTGGTCTGGGCGATCAATCGATTTTTCGAGCCAACTGTAAAAAATGAATCTGGACATCTGGGTGGTCAGCCAATGATCTTTTTTTATTTCCAATCAATGTAAATTGGTCTGGCGATCAATCGCAACTGGTGTAATGATCAATCGCAATTCCTATTTTTAGTCCAATAAGCTCCAAAGTAATTTCAGCAACTTTGCATGTGAGCGATCAATCGCAAGTGGCCTGTCGATCAATCGACAACTAGCACTTTAGTCTAGCAACAATTCAACACTTTTGGAGGATTTGAGATCAATCCCAAATGGCTAGAGATCAATTAGAACTGGTCTGTAGATCAATTTAAAATGGCCTGTAGATCAATTTAAAAATGTTGAACTTCTAGATTTCATCTTCTAAGCTTCAGATCTTTAATACTTGGTTTCTCATTTCTCTTGGTTGCTGGAACTTGTTCTTTCGAAGCTCTAAATTATCAGACTTGGCTCAATTTCTCATAAATCTCTCTCAATCACCTATATTCATGAAAACAAGCTTAAGTTAGTTCATTAACCACATTGTTTCATGTAAATATAGCATGAGTTTGGGGATAGATATGCAATATTTTAGGCTCAACACACCCCCAATCAGCATTTTGCTAGTCCCGAGCAAAACATGTGTGAAACAAATCATTCCTCCAAAACTCAACTCTCTTTCAGAAACTATATTTCTATAAACTTTTAGACATATAAGTACAAAATTAAGAAAAACTTAGTGATAGAAGTTGGAATCTTAAACTTCCTAAACATAATAAGTGCTTCACATAGAATTCCTGCTGATTGATTAATAAATAGAAGAATCTGAACAATTATAGTCTAGTGTGCATAATGAATATTCATCTCATGAAGTTTTAGGATTACCTTCTTTATAGATTAGCAAAACTTAAAGATCTAAGAGTGTACAGATCAACTATATGCCTATGACAAGAATTTGCCTTACCATTCCTTTGACGGCTTTCACACTACTTCCCATTTTCAGCTTAGGTTACGGGTAGACCTTCCCCTGGTTGGTGATAGGTATCCCTTTTCAGAATTTTTCAACATATTTTCAATAGATAATCATTCTTTTCTTTCTTTTTCTTTTCATTATAAACAATGAGATATGATTTTTAGAAATCCATATCTTTAACATTCTTCACCTTTCTTATTTTCTGAACATGATAGACAAAGTTCCCTGGCTTGGTTCCTCAACACTTTAAATCTTAGTTTAGGCGGTCTATAAATCTACATAATCCCTTCAATCATGAGAATCGTGTAATGTGAACTAGACTCAAAAGTGTTCCAAACTTTCTATTGATCAATTCAATAGGGAAATTCATATAGAAAACTACTATATTATAGGTAATTCAAGGATTTTAAAATCAATCACTTCACATATCTTCCTTTTATACTTATAATATCCCAAGTGCATAGAAACAAGGTTTTCCAAAAGAGTTTTGAATTGAGAAAAATTGAAATGTTTCTACATAATTGCTCGAAATGCCACTAAAACTAGTATAGATTCATCGAGGAATCTCTCCCCCCAACCAAAATCTTACATTGTCCTCAATGTAAAAATATATGCAATAAGCAAGACATGAGAGCAATGAAATAGAATAAAGGAGAGTGAGAATGAGAGTACCTGAGGTAGCAAGTTGATCAATTCTAGTATCTTTCATGTCTCGATGAGACTTATTTAATCCTAAATGTAGAAAAATAAATCCTAACCTACCTACTTATCTTTTATTAGTCTGATCAACTACATGATCAAATTTCAGCAGGATCTTCACGAATTTTAACAAATTTCTCATGAGGACCATCTAAAGTCCTGCTCGACAGTAGACATGGGCAATCGTAATAGGCACCACATGCATGAAAGGAGGATATAAGAGCAGCAAAAAGATATCTTCTCAAATTTTGGACTAGGTTATGATTGATTAGAAATGGGTCCTCCCAGTCAGAATTCTCAATGGGTTGAAGAACCCATGGTGGTGGAGAGACATTCATCAAATATTCTTCAGTTAGGGTTGTCTCCTTCACAATTTCAGAATTGTACAGTGCTTCCACAAACAATGGTAAAGAGTGTAAATCAGTAGAATGATGTTCTTCAGGCACCGACACTGTGTCTAACAAACTATCTAACTCCTTAATCATCTCATCATCAACATCATAGTAGTGGGCCAAGCATTCCTCTAGGAAATCGAGATAGTCGGATGAAAGGTCCTCTTCCTCCCTTAATGATTGAAGAAATTTTGTTTCAATGGCAATGAATTCCTTCTCTATAGAGAGGAGGTCTTCCAAAGAAAGTTCTTCAGGTTTAGAGGTAAGCACATCATCTAGAATTGGTTGTTCTTTTGAAATTTCAGATTGTGCCACCCCATCATCCAAAGAAACAAAATTTTCAACCCAATGGGGTCTTCCACAATAAGATTTGATATGTTATGTTGGTGGAAGGACTAAAGAATATCAACTTTGGCTAACTCTTTAGCATGCATATCCTCTAAAGACTCATAAGCATTATGCCATTGGAAAAAAGAAACCATAGGCTCATAGGCATCCACCGAACCCTCATTGTAGGAAACCCCACTATCGCTTTCAGATTTTATGGATTCCTCGAGTTTGTCAACTTTCATTGGAATCTCTTCATCATTTTGATCAAAACATTTGAAACAAATAATGGATTCACCATAATCGATGATTACATTGGGATCATCGAGATTAATTTTCTCTAGAAGTTTATTCATTATATTCGAAGAAGGTGGGACTTCGATAGCCCCATCCTCTTCATTAGAGGGGATTGATTCGATGCCCCTAATTTTGGGCTCAATGTCTTTACAAGATGGCAAGTAACTTTGATTTGATTGTTCATCTTCATACTCTTTCCATAATTCCTCAAGTATTTTTATGTATTCGTTATCATGGGAGGAAGAAGTTTTAGGGTGATTGTTAATAACCACGGTTGGTTCTTCCCTTGAACAAGGTGAATGATGGCTTCCCCAATTAAGATTGTACACATTGTAGGATGAAGAGTTATATGATGGTTGATGTTCGCTCTCCTTAAGTGTAAGGTTGTGATGTAGTAATAATCTTGGCGAGACTGAGGTCGATCCACAGGGAAAGAGGTAAACAATTCCAAATTATTCTAATAACTTCAAATCAATCAGTCTTGGAAATTCAGAATTAAGAACTAGAACTAAACAGAAAGTAAAGGAAAATCTGAGATTTAAAGAGAAACTAGGGCTTTTAAGGATCCACTTGTAGCAGTCCAATGCTAATTCATTCATCCAACCACAACACAATTAGAATCAAAGCTCTATCTCTCATCTAATTGGAAGATATTTCATTCAACACAAACTGTCCCACTTAAATCTGGAAAATCAGATTTTTAGTTCTAATAAAGCATGTAGAATTCAAACTTGTAGCCTTCGGAGTAACAGCCATACCAAGAGATTATGGTATGATTTAGGGTTACTACAATTTGAATCTAATCAAACTAAAATGATAATCTTAGAGAATTGCAAGTAACTCATGTCCGAAGTACACGAACACTCATAAAACTTCTAAAAATACCAACTTTATTCGAATTAGAACTTAAAAATCAAAACTTAAAGTAAGAGTACTTGAAATAAACAAATTGAACATTGAAACTAGCTACAAGCTTCACCTCTTAGCCCTAAGAGGTTCTAGCCGAGCATTGTCATACTACAACTAGAATCAAAAGAGAAACTACTTGAAAGCATAAAAAACTGTAAAAACCCTAGTTGGAGGAGTTATGAACGCTCCATGACGATCCTCTTCACCTCCCACGACTTCATAAGCCTTCTATGATTCCTTAGGAACGATGTAGAGGTGTCCTTTTATAACAAAAATTCGCCACAGACTTGGAATCTTCTAAAATTTGTGAAGAGTTTACACACTCTAAGCGGTGGCCACCCGGCCGGACCCCCTGGCCAGCTGGTCGGAGCTTGCAAAACAACTGTAAAAACAGTTTATCAAAAAAACATGTGGCAGACCTATTTTCCGACTGGCCGGTCGAATGACAGGTCGGGTAGTGTAAAAAATGGTCCAGAGAATTTGTGATTTCTCGAGGGTTTGGCCGACCCGTCTGCTGCAGTGGCCAGCCGGTTGGATACTCTATGACTTGTGATTTTTCATGCTTCTCCTCCTTAATCTTCATTGCATCTTTCTTCCACCTCACGTCATTTCTTCCTTTGATCTTTAAGGCATAAAAAATGAATCTTTTAACATCATATAGGTAAAGTCTCTCTTTCATTCCTACAAACACAAAAGCATGTATTAGATTAGTCTTTAAACATGAAAACCATGTACAATATGTGATGAATTGGGGTTAGAATAAGCATAATTCAGAGCTCAATAGTTGATAGACCTATCCATATAAGTGATCACGCATTGTCTTAACCGGTTGGTCATTATGCACCCGTTCCTTTTGTTGATGCATACCTCCTACCATACCCGATGAGCCTCTATGTATACTATTTTCAATCAAATATTCACACAACGTTTTACCCAGTTGGTATTTATTTGATTTAGCTTCATTTCAATACTCTCCCATCGTCTTACGCCGTGTCTCAACATGTGTATTGTTTTCATTATAATAATCATGCATCGTCTTACGTGTGTGTGTGTGTGTGTGTGTGGGGGGGGGGGGGGGGGGGGGGGGGGGGGGGGGGGGGTAGTGGAAGTTGTTTGAATCTCAGAAAAATACTCATGCTTTGAGGGATTTCGATCACAATAAGTTTGGATCCCATGGTCTGGCATCTTATCTTCCAAAAGGTATTCATATGCACCACCCGTCCAATCAGCCATGATGAAATTTAAAGGAGTTAAAACCTAACATATCCTAAGAAAAGAAATAAATAAAACCAAGGGAGATGGGAAGATGTTACCCAATAGGGTGAGAACTATGTCAGCAATAATGTCCTATAATAAAAAATGTTAGTAATCTAGAAAAAATCAGAAAATCTACTTCTAGAAAAACTAGAAATCCTACCTAACTAACATTACTTTATAGCTACTAGAACAATTAGAACCGTTTAACCTTTTCCTCGGCAACGACGCCAAAAACTTATTCGCTCGCCTCAAGTGCAAGGCTGTGATGTAGTAATAATTCTCGGTGAGACCGAGGTTGATCCACAGGGAAAAGGTAAATGAACTCAAACTATTCTAATACCTAGAATCTAAGAAGTTTAGGAAATCGATTTTAAGAACTAATGTAGAAACATAAAATAAGAAAAATCTGAGACTTGAGAATAACTAGAGCTTCAAGGATCCACTTGTAGTAGTCCAATGCCAATCCATTCATCCAAGCACAAACATAATTATAATCAAAGTCATATCTCTCATCTAATTGGAAGATATTGCATTCAACACAAACAGTCCCACTTAAATTTAAAAATTAGATTTCTAGTTCTAATGAAGCGCATAGAACTTTAACTTGTAGCCTTTGAAGTAACAGTCATACCAGGAGATCATGGCATGTTCCAAGGTTACTATAATTCAAATCCAAGTAAACCAATCATGGCAATCTTAAAGAATTGGAAGGAACTCATGTCCGGAGTACACAAACTCTCACAAAACTTCTAAAAATCCAAACTTTATTCAAATTAGAACTTGAAAATCCAAAATTAAGAAAAGAATACTTGAATAAACAAATTGAGCATTAGAATTAACTATAAACTTCACCTCTTAGCTCTAGCTAAGAGGTTAACTAAGAGAAACCATAATAAACTAGAACTAGAACTATGAAAAGAATGAAAAACTAAAAGTAGAAGGCTAGGAAGTCACCTAGCTCTTTATCTCTTTGCTCCCCACGTTCTATGATGCATTTAGAAGAGAATAGATGTGCCCTTTTATAAAGAAATTGCGCCACTGACTTGGAATCTTCTGAAATTTGCGCAAAACTTAAGCGGTTTCCGCAACCATAACCATTTGTCACTCCGATTACTTCATCCATAAACCCTTTTGTATTATTTCAATAGCGGTACGCTCTAAAAAAAAAAGTCAAGGATAAGCTTGCATTCTAGAAGCGGTAGCTTCCCGCCAGTCAGGTTTGTGGTCGATCAATCGGTTAGTCTGAACGATAATCGGTTTTTCGAGCCAACTGTAAAAACTGAATCTAGACATCTGGGGGTCAGCTGATTGATCGGTTTTTATTTTCAATCAATTGTAACTGGTCTAACGATCAATCGCAACTGGTTTAGTAATTGATCGCAAGTCCTATTTTTAGTACAGCAAGGTCCAGAGTAATTTCAGCAACTTTGCGGGTGAGCGATCAATCTCAAGTGGCCTGTCGATCAATCGATAACCCGTACTTTAGTCCAGCAACAATTCAACACTTTTGGAGGATTTGAGATCAATCTCAAATGCTAGAGATCAATCGGAACTCGCCTGTAGATCAATCTAAAAATATGGAACTTTCAGATTTCATCTTTTAAGCTTCGGATCTTTAATACTTGGTTTCTTCATGTCTCTTAGTTGATGAAACTTGTTCTTTTGAAGCTCTAAATCATCGGACTTGGCTCAATTTCTCACAAATCTCTCTCAATCACCTACATTTATGAAAACAAGCTTAAGTTAGTTCATTAACCACATTGTTTCATGTAATTATAGCATGAATTTGAGGATACATATGCAAAATTTTTAGCTCAACACCGTTAGACCCCCAGATTCGTGATTTTGATCACTCGGGTAGGTAGTTTTTTAATCTCTCTGAAAGGTAGGCATAGTTTTAGGTGTGTATTGATGCCATAAAGTCAAATTTTGCAAGTGGCCGAGAGATCATGGAGATCTTAACCTAGGAGCATCTGCGATTGTTAATCAAGGAAGCTAGTCGGGAAAGTAGCCATACCAAACTGATCATCTTAGTGGAAAACCCTTATCTTAGGATTTTTGTGGTTATCCGAGGTATGTAAATATGAAATCTTAAGTATCAAAAAAATGAGAATGACTCACCTTAAGCTAGACCCTTGATTTCTAGTTCACATGGTTCTCATGATCTAATTGATGTGAAATTTTATACCATGTCTATCTATCATAAATAAACTATACACATCAAATTCCAGCCTTTAAATCATGGTATAAATTCTCTAATTAGTAAATCATCCCATTAACCCTTGATTTTAATGTCCATCTAGTAAGGAAAGTAGATGGTTAGTCGTAGTCGAATATTTTCCTTCATGTGAGTGACTCAAATAGTGCACTACCTTAATAAGCCTCTTTCTTAAGCTCGAAGTTATCTCGTTTTAGGAAATAATCGAGTTATCAACTCTTTTCAAATCTGGACCTTTCAATTAACCCACTTTCCACCGTCAATCGCAACTCAAATTTGGAATATATATTGGCCTCATATAACTATGAGACTCCACAAAATTTGGACCCCGATCTATGATCATACACCATCGAACCCTAAGGCCCGTACATGCATTTATTAACTAAAGGTGGAATTTCAGATCTAGGCATTTTCCACCATCGATCAACCACTAAATTTTATCCAATCATTTGCCTATCATGACTATACATTTTTTTTTAATTTTGGGCCCTGATCATCAAATGTGGACCATTATTTGAGATCCAGCCCGTTTTGGCAGCCTCCGGGCCATTTTTTAAGATCGCCCAATCTAGATTTCGGATCACCAAAAAAATTACATATTTCGATTTTACTCTTCATGCCTAACATGATGAACGGACTAGAATTAATTAAAGATTGTCCGAAACTAATTTTTAGAAGAAACCCAATGGATATGGGAGGGTGTGCATGCCCACCCCTTGTTATAAGGGTAGTTTGCACGCCCCTTCTCTCCCTTCTCTTCCTTAAACCTTATATTCCCACCAAAATTCTAGCACTACATGCCTAAAGAGAGAGAGAGAGAGAGAGAGAGAGAGAGAGAGAGAGAGAGAGAGAGAGAGAGAGAGAGCTAGCCTGCCCATCATCATCTTCTTCTTCCTTTTTCATTAACATGTGTAGCCGTCTCCAACCCATCCTCATGTCACCATGGTTTGTGGAGAGATCTTCTCCATCAATTCTACCTAGGGTTTCATCTAAGGCTAAGGTGAGGATTCTCTTTAAGCCTAGTTATAATAATATAGTATTACTTGTCGATTTCATGCTTAAAATTTGGAGTTTTGTTGTATGATTGCTTGACACCCATGTTTATTGAATTCTCTCCATATAAACATGAATTTTGTAAATCCCTTGATGTAGTTATGCTGAATTCTTGGAATGATATGGACCATGATTTACGTTAAATGTTTGAAATCATGATGGTATACATGCTTATGTGAGAACTATGTGAAATCTATGCTTAATTTACGATTCTTACATGCCTATGATGAATATGATGAGTAATGTGTGGTGTGATACGAGATTATGTATAAGGATGTTACATTAATGGAAGCCCTTTACCTCGTGAATGATGTAATCATATGTTGGAAAGGATTGACTCATAAAGGGGTCGTATTGTATGTTTTTGGAAAGACCATATATGTGATATTTGTGAATTAATGATCCAAGTGTGGATGTGTATGAAGGGCCCTTGAGGAATTTATGTTAATTGTGTGTCATGTGTAACGTCATGACTAAGATGTGTATGCCTCTTCACAGTTGCCCCCGTTGAAGGGAAATGGCTATTCTATGTCATGATGGACCATGTGATGGGGTAAAGAGTGACCATTGGTCGTGGACATTATTAAATTGGCTGGATTTTAAATTTACTTAATTAAAAGTGAACCTAATCATACATTCATTTACACCTTGGGTGATATAATAGAGAAAGTGTGCATAAGCCCTGTTTCTCTCGCTATCTAGTGAAAGTGTGCATAAGGCCCATTTCACTAGTTGGGTTTTAAAGTGAGTGGAGAGAGTGGAGTAATTTTCATTCTAGCAAGAACCTCTGGTGACTAGTGGTAAATAAGAAGAGTGGAATAAGTCTTGTCTCATTTAGTCAGGGTGCCTTAACTAGAGCATGCATAACATGCATCGCATTAAATAAGATTTTGTCATGAATGTTTTATTTTGGGTATGATAATCATGCTTGCAAATTATTGTGCTAACTTATAGGGTATTCCCTCACTGAGTTGATCGTGAGCAACTCACATCCTCATGGGACGGTGTTTTAAAACATTAACCTAGATATTGCATGTGACGATCCAGTAGATGAACTCGACTTGCAGGGTGAGGAATATGAAAGTTCGTGGCAGTAAATGGCGGATGATGAAGCCGAAATGGCATAAAGACAAATTTTATTTGTTTTAATTTCATTCTTTAGAATAGTTTTAATTTTTGTATAAACTTATAATAAGTCTTCCATGGGAAGACATAGAGTGAAACATTTTTCTTAGTATGAATTTAAGACAATATGATTGAGAACATAGAGTAGAAATCTATGAAATAAGAACTTTATTTTTCTTCTTTATGCTATGAATGCCATGAATATATGAAAGATATATAAAAGTGTGGAAATATGTGCCTAGCATGTTTAGGTTAACACCCGAAACTTGACCCATCGTATTATCTACGAGAGTTGAAATTTCAGGGCGTTACATCATGTCCATTCACGGTAGAGTCAGGTTGTTATGAATGGTAGTCTGAATGTCCTTAAGATGACCAAAGTGTCTATTCAAGTAGGACACCATGTCTTTTCAAGTTCTATATAACCTACATATTATTATCCTGAGAACTACACTCCATTCATAGATCAAGCCATCCTGCTGACAAAATGAAAATCTTTCTTCGAGTCAAGAAAACTTTAAACTGAGAGATGAAGGGTTAAATTGGACTTAGGATGAGGCAAGATCATATTCATTAGAAGGGTTATAAAAAATACCTTCTAAGGAACCTAAAATCATCTCATTCTTAGATTGGATAAGCTGACCATAGGTGAAATCCCCAAAATTGTATACAATTCAGAAGTTTATTCAAGGACTTTGCTACCTACTTGAGAAAGACAGGCCCGAAACTCCTAATTTTGGATCTAAGACTAAGAATATTATTCCATACATTTAAAGGTTATTCAGATACCTTCTAAGAAGTCTAAGACCAGCTAAATTGGAGCTAAACGAAGAAGTTATGACTTCTCCTCCGTGAGCTTACAAACTCATCTGAGTTAAGAAGGCACACACCCTAAGATCACTTTAAGGCCACTTCTGGTAGGCTATGTAAACCCCAATGGCCCTCATTTTTGTATGGCTTGATATCCTTATGACTTATCTTTCCAACAATATTGGAATCAACCCAATCGTACTTGTAATAAGGGAGTTATAACGATTCTACTAAAGTCACGCTTTGATGCCCAAGTCCTCGTTCCAAGTCAAATTAGCGTTTGACTCACCAAACACGTGTCCCTGATTTCCACCAAAATTTCCTATTTACATGTCCCTGATTCCCATCGAAATTGTTTATAAATAGGGCTATCAGAGTCCTCATTTGGGACTTCTGCTCGAAAAGTTTTCGTAGAGGGAAGTTCTGGGGTGATTCAAGGCGACTCAAGGAGTAACCAGCTCACGATGAAGCCTTGCCAATGCAAGGTCAACTTGCCCACACATGGGCTTGATTGAACCTAGAAGTTGACAATCTTAAGTGCAGGGCTATGTTGTAGTAAAAATTCAATAAGACTGAGATCGTCCATGGGGTTCAAATAAGTAACAATTCAAAACACTCCCTTGGTGCACCTTGTTTGTCAATCATGTGAGTGTGCACGTCAATGAGTCGGTTGAGCCATTAGAAGTTGAAGACCGAAGACACATGACAACAAGAAGCATCGAGGAGAGAAGAAACAGGTAAATGAGGTAACTTGGTGTCCCTAACCCTTAAAATCAAAACAACCTAGCCTCTAGATGATCAGACTTTGATAGGTAAACCTTTGTTGGTCATCCCTTATCCTTAGGATCCCTTAAAAGATTAGATTATGTAAGGCCTTAAAGGTTAATGAGCTATTGTAAAATAAACTAGACTAAATAATAGACTCAGTGTGTTGTCAACCAGACCATCGACCGGTTAAGCATAAGTTTGATAGCTCGAGGTCACGGGTTAATAAGTCGAAATGGTCAAAATCAGGATACAAAGAAGAATAGTTGTTCCTGAATAATTCGACCCATAGATGGTCCATGTCGAGAGGTCGAAGTCAAGTTCAACTAGTTGAAAATGAGAGTCGACGGTCGAAAGTGAGAAAAACTATACAGCGAGAAATACCTTGAGCCACTGAATATTTTGACAGGTCCAATCCTCGTTTCGACAGGTCAAATGACCATTTCGACCAGTTGAAGCCTCGAGTCGATAAGTTGATGTCTAGCCGTTTCTTCCTATTTTCTAGTTGTTGGAACCTTAAGTCTATATATTGGGCATTTGGAAATTGGGCTTTGGTAATGGGTTTTTAATGCATTAGAAGCCACAACAACTCTATATCACCAGAGGCTCTAATCCTAGGGGATTTAAGACATCTTCCTTGTGATTTATCACATGTTGGAGCATTCCAAGTTAAATAAAGATGAACTTGGTCTCCCTCATTCTTTATAATTTAAGCACTAAGCCTATTGGAGAGCTGTCTAATTGAATCCCTATTTGCAACACACTATCCATTAGTTGTAGGAGATTCAACCTCACTCCCATTACCTTGGTCACTTCAACGGAGCAGCACTTGGAAGATAGCTAATCGTTGAAGCTGAAGAAGATCGACATCAAAGTTTAAGGGAGTAGTTAGTTGTAGATTCAAGAATGGGAGAGCATGAAGAAGAATCTCAATAACGACACAATAAAGGGGCTCAATCTGACAAGTAAGGTTGTCAATTTGTAGAGTTCACTCACACTCCTTCCTAGCATATGATTGAGTATAGAGTTTGATTGCCAGACTCAACAAAGTCCTTGTGTAGGCCATCGACCATGGGTGTGTATAAGTTAGTCTCTAGTGAGCCTCCGGTGGAGTATACGTAGATCCTTGTATTAGGATCGACTTTATTAGTTAGCCTTGAAAACCATTGCAGATCTTTGGATTAGGATCAAGGTTATTGGTTAGCCTTGAAAATCATTGTAGGTCCTTGTGTAAGGTTGTAAAAGTTGGGAGGAACCCATTAGAACTCATAGATAGTGAAATCTGATACACTCGAGTGAAGAGTGTGGAAGCCATGAGTGGAGTAGGAAAATCGAACCACTATACATCGCTTATGTTTGTGATTGTTCATTGGCGCATCATTTCTAATATGCGTATGAGTTTACTTGTTAGAATTACATGAATGCATGTTTAGATATAAGCTAGGGATTGTATGGTTTACACATGAACACACACGTGCTCACTATCTCCTTATAACCAGTTGCTTACATTGTTGCATCTATTGTAGTTTATGTGATTGGACCCACTTGGCTTGGAAGCCTAAGTGTTAATTACTTAATTAATTTTTAATTCATAAATATTTTAATTTGGCTTGAATTTTTAAGTGGTCCCATTCAACTCCGCCCCCAACCCCTCTAGGACTTAGCCAAGATTCTAAGCTTTCACTCTAAGCTTCTGCAAAGCGTTCCATGCCAGTGTTGTGTTAGACTACCCCATACACGAAATTTCAATTGGTATTAGAGAGGGTTACTTTTATAGAGCAAGTGTGAGTTTCTCTTGAAGGACATAATTGCCCAGAGTTGATCCAAATGAGCTTTAGGATCATGTCTACCCAAGAGGGGAGCATCGTCTCTTGACCACTGTATTTTGTTGATAGGTCTAATTACACCTATTGGAAAGCGAGAATGAAAATATTTTTATAATCCCTTATTCATTTGGTTTGGCCTAGTGTTCAACGAGGTTATCATATTCCCATGGAATAACTCATGGTTGAGGTAGATTCATTAGCACTCACAGAGATGATTTCAAATGGGCTGCCGATGTGAGAGCTCAGTTTTCTGATGATGTTAAGGCTCTTAATGCTATTTACTGTGTTGTTTCTCCCAATGAATTTAAATGTATTTGTACATGTGAAATGAGCAAAGAGGAGTAGGACTTGGTAAAAAGCACCCACGAGGGAACGAGTACAGTAAAAAGATCAAACTTCATCTCTTGATCACTGATGAGCTCTGAATTGTGCATATTCTAACCCCAATTCATCACATATTATGCATGGTTTGCATATTTAAAAGACTACTCTAATGCATGATTTGTGATTGTAGGAACGAGATGAAGATTTCACTGATTCAAGGTTAAAAAGAGCACTTTATATACATTGAAGATTAAGGAACCAAGTGCAAAAGGATTGAAAAAAGAAGCAAGGGAGAAAAGGAAGAAGTGCAAAAAACTGCACTGAAGACCGATCGGCCAAGGCAAACGACCGGTCTGAAATTACGTCGGGTAGTCTAGTACGATACCCTACGCATACGCGTGTGGAAGCTTAAGGAGCAACTGGAATTATGACTAAGTCCTGAGGGGGGGTGGTGATTAGGACCTTTTGAAATTCTTTTCGCCTACTTATGTAATTTATCAATTCAAACTAAGTAAGCAATTAACACTTTGGCTTCCAAGCCTAAGTGGGTCCAATCACAAGACTAGTAGATGGTTTATGTAATAAACATCCTAGTCTAATCAACTCAAATAGACTATAGAGGATGGATCAACATAAGCTCAAGTCTACATGAGGAGTGAAAGTACATCTTTTATGTGTGGATGTGCCTATCAAGTGCCTAGCATATATTCCTAATTAAGCATTCATAACTAAGCAATTAAACACAATGTATAATAAGAAATGTGCTCAAATACAAGCACAAACACAAGTATGTATAGTGATTTGACTACTTGTCTACTCCACTCCCAATTCAAGTACTCAACCCCTTTGAGCACACCAGCATTCACTATGGAGTTTAAATCTGGTTCCTCCCAACCAAGGTGTTTAAATTCAGATCCACCCAACCAGGGAGTTTACAAGTTCCTCCCAGCCTACACGTTCACACCTGAGTTGGTGGCTCCCCTTGGAGACTTGTTTATGTCCACCAAACGTGCCGAGAAACAGCAAACGTCCCTGAATTTAAGCCTGGCAAACGAGCCAAGGAGTGTCAAACAACCCCTAGTCTTTAGGCCGACAAACAAGCCAAGGAACGGCTAACGTCCTTAGAGTTTTAGGCTCAACATCAAGCTAAGGATCGGCAAATAACCCTAGTTCGTGTTTGTCTACTCCCACAGGGAATTGAGTGGATAGACTCTCAAGAAAGACAACCGTACTTATTAGATGAGCCCCTTATTCAGCGCCGCTTTGGGTTGCTTGATGTCCGCTCTCCCGTGCTTCAATCAGCTACCCTTTTGCTCCCTCGATCTTTGATGCCGCTGCTTGGCCAAGGCTTCAGCTCCAAGATCAGCTCCCTTGCATGTGATGCTCCATTGGAGATGCCCAAGGTGCTAGGGAATGGTGAAACCTCTACATATGGTAGGAGATGGGCTTCCTAAAGGACTACACTTATTTGGACTCCTAAGTGGTGTTTAGACAAGGGATTTAACTATGATCAAGGTGTTTAAAACCCTAGGAATCAAGAGGGAACAAGTTCATTCTCATATTGGCATTAAATGCCCCAAGCTTATGATGAATCACAAGGAGAATGACTTGTTATGGGTTTAGAGTAGAGCCTCTGAAGGTCTTTAGCAATGATGGCTTCTATCTCCTCAAAATCCCCTCTCTTAGTCCTAAAAATGAACCCCCCGCTTTTATAAAGTTTATCCCAACGGTCAAATAACGGGCAGATTCGTGCAGGGTTGGGCGCCCGAAATCCAGTTCATAAAATAAATTTGGTCACTGGTCATATTTTGAATTGGTCGGGCGCTCGGACATGGTGTGGTCGAGTGCCCGATGACCATACTTGCACTAGTCGGGCCCCCGATGGTCACTTTGGTCGGGCGTCCAAAATTCAGTCGAGAATGGTCTGTGCTACTGGACATTTTTTATAGTGGTCGGGTGCCCGGACAAGTTGTGGTCGGGCGCCCGATGACCATCTGGATACTTGGCCAACTCATTGGACGGATTCCCTTTTAAGTCGGCGGCCCAGTGGACATTGGGTTGGGCGCCCGGCCGGGTATGTTTTTCTGCTGTTCTTGGTTTATGTTTTGCAGTAGAACATGCAACCTTTTAGCCACTCTTTTGTTGGTCTTTTGTGACACCTAAGGCCAATTTAAGATGACTAAAGATATACCTATTGGTTATGGTCATCTAGAGGTTAAGGTTTTGGGTAGGTTCAAGGTAAAGGCTCACCAAGGCATCACTTTCACCTATTTCTTCTTTCTTGATGCAGCAGGTCCATCTTGAGTCTTCGGTCTTCGTCTTTAGTAAGCTCGACCAACACTAGACTCACTGACCTAAGTAATTGATAAATAAGGTGCACTAGTATGGCACGGAAAAGTGCACTAACAATCTCTCCCTTGTCAATTACTTAGAAAAACCTAACCTATCAAAACAAAGTGCATGAACAAGAGATTACATTGATAATGAAATAAATACAAGACTCTTAATATGCCTAACTAAGCAACTCCTCTTCAATTTGCTTCCCTATAACCTATCAATCCCTGTATCACAAAACATAGCAAACTAGTTTTGGTGGGACTTGATCTTTCTCCCCCGTTTTGTCAGCAATTGACAAACTATTCTCTCCCCCCTTAATGATACATCAATTAAGGTTAAGGTAAGAGAAGATAGAATGTCGTAGTTATAACTTTAAAAACATGTTAATTAGAGAGAGTATGGGGTGCATGAACATATAAAGCATGGAGCATGCAGGGGAACATGATTAATAAGAAAATGTACTATTCTAAGAACAGTTAATCATGCACAATTGGTCATCTATGATATACATTTAAGCATTGAAAGCTCAAGGGCTTATAGCCCAATCAACCAACCTCCCTAAAGGATGTACATCATGACCAAACCTAAGCAAAGATTATCATATAATTAAGCATGAAATTCGGTAGGATTAGCTAATCTAAGCAAGATGATAATCTAGCAGAAAATATATCAAATAAAAGCAAGGCTAATTTATCAAAATTTGGGCTAATGAGGCTTGAATCCTCTGATTTGCCCATACACACAGAAATGAGGCTGAAATCCTCAGATTTTCCTATTGAAGCATTTCTAGCTACCCTTATTAACTATGTTTAGTTTGATTAGCCTAAGGGTAACTAATTTTTACAACACCCTCGTACAGTGTAGCATGAGGTGAGGGGTTGGGAACTCCTCCTAGAAGGGAAAGCGGTCAGGATCCTCTCTTAAATTAGGGGGGAAGAGAGGTAGTGGTGGAAGCCATGAGAGCTCTCACTATATCTTGGCTCTCATCACTATTGGAGTCACTAGATTCAGAATTTGACTTCTCCGTATCATCCCACATGGTTACCATGGCCTTTTTACCTTTCGGTTTAGGCATTTCTGGACAATCCGGGGCAATATGGCCATGTTGACCGCAACCGTAACATCGGACGGATGAAGTTTTTGATGATTTTCCTTTATGTTTATCACCCTTCTTATCCTTCTTGTCATTGATACTCCTTCTATCAAATTTGAGGAATCTCTTAAATCTTTTATTAAGATCATCATCCTCATCATCGCTATCTTCGGACAACTCACTCTTAATTTTCTTTTGCCTATGTGAGTGTCTATATGAAGATTTCAAAGCGACGTCTTTCTTCTTAGAGGGGGCGCTAAAGTGTAGTTCATGAGTTTGTAGGAAACTTATAAGTTCTTCTACTTTCATGTTATCTATGTCTCTACACTCCTCTAAGGCTACTACCTTGCTACCGAATCTTTCCAAGAGGGACCTAAGTATTTTGTTACATATCGTTCCTTCCGGAACCTTTTCCCCCAAGGCAAACATAGAGTTGCAAATATCAGAAATTTTTGTATAAAATTGCATGAAGGTTTCGGTCTCTTCAATCCTAATGTTTTCAAGTTTGGTGGTTAAGAGCTGAAGCTTCGAGTGTCTTACTATACTAGTTCCCTCGTGGGTTACCTCAAATATATCCCACACTTCTTTTGTAGTTGCGTATGTGAGAATGCGTTAAAATTCTTCCAGGGAAACTGCACAACAAATTGCAATGAGAGCTTTGACATTTGCCATATATTGAGCTCTCTCATTGTCATTCCATTTCTCATCATCTTTGGGAATGACAATGATCTTACTATCAACCTCCACTTGTTAAGTGGGCAAGGAATATCCATTTAATGTTGCTAGTCAAACGGATCGGTTGATGGATTGGAGAAAAATCCTCATTCTAGCCTTCCAATAGGCGTAGTTGGATCTGTCAAAGTACGATGGACGGTTGACAGTATTCCTATCTCGGGTAGACATGATGCTAATGCTCCGGTATCGGATCTCACTCTAAACGGTTAGCCCTTGAAGAGTAACCCGCTCTGATACCAATTGAAATTACGTCGGGTAGTCTACATATCGTTCCTTCCTGAACCCTTTCCCCCAAGGCAAACATAGAGTTGCAAATATCAGAAAGTTTTGTATAAAATTCCATGAAGGTTTCAGTCTCTTCCATCCTAATGTTTTCAAGTTTGGTGGTTAAGAGCTGAAGCTTCGAGCGTCTTACTATGCTAATTCCCTCGTGGGTTACCTCAAATATATCCCACGCTTCTTTTGCAGTTGCGCATGTGAGAATGCGTTGAAATTCTTTCGAGGAAATTGCACAGCAAATCGCATTGAGAGCTTTGACATTTGCCACATATTGATCTCTCTCATTGTCATTCCATTTCTCATCATCTTTGGGAATGACAATGATCTTATTATCAACCTCCACTTGTTAAGTGGGCAAGGAATATCCATTTAATGTTGCTGCTCATATGAATCGGTTGATGGATTGGAGAAAATCCTTATTCTAGCTTTCCAATAAGCGTATTTGGATCCGTCAAAGTACGGTGGATGGTTGACAGTATTTTCATCTTGGGTAGACATGATGTTAATGCTCCAGTATCGAATTTCACTCTAGACGGTTAAGTCCTTGAAGAGTAACCCGCTCTAATACCAATTGAAATTACGTCGGGTAGTCTAACACGACACCCTACGCATACGCGTGGAGAAGCTTAAGGAGCAATTAGAATTACGGCTAAGTCCTAGAGGGGTGGGGGGTGATTAGGACCTTTTGAAATTCTTTTTGCCTACTTATGTAATTTATCAATTCAAACTAAGTAAGCAATTAACACTTCAACTTCCAAGCCTAAGTAGGTCCAATCACGAGACTAGCAGATGGTTTAAGCAATAAACATCCTCGTCTAATCAACTCAAATAGATTATAGAGGATGGATCAACATAAGCTCAAGTCTACATAAGGAGTGAAAATACATCTTTTATGTGTGGATGTGCCTAACAAGTGCCTAACATACATTCCTAATTAATCATTCATAATTAAGCAATTAACACAATGCATAATAAGAAATGTGCTCAAATACAATCACAAACACAAGCATGTATAGTGGTTCGACTAATTGTATACTTCACTCCCGATTCAAGTACTCAACCCCTTTGAGCACACCAGCATTCACTAGGGAGTTTAAATCTGGTTCCTCCCAACTAAGGTGTTTTAATTCGGATCCACCCAACCAGAGAGTTTACAGGTTCCTCCCAACCTATATGTTCACACCCGTGTTGGTGGCTCCCCTT
The DNA here is from genome assembly GCA_003013855.2 of Liriodendron chinense. NCBI lineage: Eukaryota > Viridiplantae > Streptophyta > Magnoliopsida > Magnoliales > Magnoliaceae > Liriodendron > Liriodendron chinense. The sequence continues at coordinate 3,004,174 of ML058334.1, forward strand.
GGAGACTGTTTATGCCCACCAAACGTGCCAAGGAACGGTAAACGTCCCTGAATTTAGGCCAGGCAAACGAGCCAAGGAGTGACAAACAACCCTAGTCTTTAGGCCGACAAACAGGCCAAGGAATGAATAATATCCTTAGAGTTTTAGGCTCAACAATCAAGCTAAGGATCGGCAAACGACCCTAGTTCAAGTTTGACAAACAAACTCTACACTGAACTCCCATAGGGAATTGAGTGGATGGACTCTCAACAAAGACAACCTTACTTGTTAGATGAGCCCCTTGTTCAACGCCGCTTCGGGTTGCTTGATGTCCACTCTCCCGTGCTTCAATCAGCTACCCTTGTGCTCCCCTGATCTTTGATGCTACTGCTTTACCAAGGCTTCAGATCCAAGATCAGCTCCCTTGCATGTGATGCTCCATTGGAGATGCCCAAGGTGCTAGGGAATGGTGAAACCTCTATAAATGTTAGGAGATGGGTTTCCTGGAGAAAAACACCTATTTGGACTCCTAGGTGGTGTTTAAACAAGGGATTTAATTATAATCAAGGTGTGTAAAACCCTAGGAATCAAGAGGGAACAAGTCCATTCTCATATTGGCATTGAATGCCCCAAGCTTGTGATGAATCACAAGGAGAATGACTTGCTATGGGTTTGGAGTAGAGCCTCTAATGGTCTTTAGCAATAGTGGCTTCTATCTCCTGAAAATCCCCTCTCTTAGTCCTAAAAACGAACTCCCCGCTTTTATAAAGTTTGTCTCAACCGTCAAATAACGGATAGATTCGCGCAGGGCCGGGCGCCCGGTGGACATTGGGTTGGGCGCCCGAAATCCAGTCCATAAAATAAATTTGCTCAATGATCATATTTTGAGTTGGTTGGGCACCCAGATAAGGTGTGGTCGGGCCCCTGATGACCATACTTTCACTAGTCGGGTGCACGGTGGTCACTTTGGTCGGGCGTTTGAAATTCAGTCGAGAATGGTCTGTGTTGCTGGACATTTTTTGCACTGGTCAGGCACCTGGACAAGTTGTGGTCGGGCGCTCGATGACCATCTAGATACTTGGCCAACTCACTGGACTGATTCCCTTTTAGGTCGGGCGCCCGGTGGACACTAGGTCGGGTGCCCGGCCAGGTATGTTTCTTTGCTGTTCTTGGTTTATGTTTTGCAGCAGAACATTCAACCTCTTAGCCATTCTTTCAGTGGTCTTTTGGGACACCTAAGGCCAATCTAATATGACTGAAGATATACCTATTGGTCATGGTCATCTAGAGCTTAAGGTATTGGGTAGGTTCAAGGTAAAGGCTCACCAAGGCATCACTTTCACCTATTTCTTCTTTCTTGATGCAACAGGTCCCTCTTGAGTCTTCAATTTTCATCTTTAGTAAGCTCAACCGACACTAGACTCACCGACCTAAGTAATTGACAAATAAAGTGCACTAGTATGTCATGAAAAAGTGCACTAAAATGGTCGTCTGACCGGTCGGTGATTCAACAGAGACCTCCCCTTGCTGCCCAAACTCCCTGGATCAAAATCGACCATTTAAGACCGGTCGTCCGACCGGTCAACCACTACTCAGATAGGTCGTCCGACCGGTCGAGCACTCAACAAAGAAGGGGTGAAAATCTCAAATGATTGTTGGACATAATTTGACGTTTTACGACTGGTCGTCCATGGGTTTAAACCGGTCGTCCTACCGGTCGACAGCATAACAAGCTTGTTTTACAAGCTCTGAAATTTGTTGCGCAAAGCGCTATTTTTACGGGATTTCTTGAAGGTTCTTCACAATTGGAGTCCGAAACCTATAAAAGACCTCTCCTCTTCATACCCAAGCATGCTAAGACGTGGGAAATATCAAAGAAACTTTGAATAAGGATTTCTTATTGCTTCTCTTCTAGTTCTTAGTTAGTTTTTATGTTTTCGAGGATTTTAGTTCAAGGATGTTAGAGATGAATTAAAACCTCTCAGCTAGGGCTAAAAGGTGAAACTTTTGATTCATTTTTTATGGATTGATGCAACCAAGGTTTCCTTTTCATGCTTTGATTGAAGGATTGAGTTTAATATGAGTTTAAATAAAGTACTAAATCAATTTTTACTTTGATCTCTTGATGACTCCGGGCTCATATGATTTTTAGTGAATCTAAACCTAGTAATTTACCTTTTTGGCATTGTTTATACTTGTGTAGTTCATTGATCTATCATCGACTCCAGGGCATGATGGAAACTTTGATTGCCTTGTGTACAATGGTACGATCTTCACGTGAGAACTCATTCAAACTAAAGTTTCAATCTTTTGTTATAATCTGAGATAGATGTTTGCTGATTGATTTTGATTTAGTTGAAGTTCAAATCATGAGTTGTAATCAAGTCTAGTGACAGGATTTGATGAAATCTATGATTGAGATCTTAATTGATTTGGAAAGAGGCTTGGCCTATAAAATTGAGTGTGCCCAAGGCCTGAGCATTGTTGTGGGAATCGAATCAATGAACAAGCAACTGTTTTAAATAAGCGTTGATTGAACCACTCTATATTCCGATTGGATAGAGACATGAATTCAATTTCGATTGAGTTATGAAAGACCTAGTTGTGTTGATGCATTAAAAAACTGTCAAAACTGGATCCTTGGTAGTCTAGTGCCTTTTAGATTATTATTACCTTATACATTCATTGTTTAAACCAAATTCTCTATTGTTTAGATTTAGTTCTTAATGCAATCATAATTATAAGTTGTTTTAGATAAATTCTGAGAATATTCATACATAAATCTTTGTGGGAACGAAACTCGGCCTTTCTCAATTATTACTACTTCACAACCCTATACTTGGGGAGTGAACAAGTTTTTGGCACCGTTGCCGGGGATTTGATACGGTGTTTTTAAAATTTTCTGAGATAGCTTTTAGTTGTGATTGTGTTAAGTTAGGTTTATGAGTTGTTTTTCTTTTTAGGATAGGTTTTCTTCTAAATTCATAATACTAACTTAGTTTTCTTTTGATTTTATAGGATTCTAACATAGATCTTCCATTCAGGTTCTATCCTTTTACCTCTCTCGCTATAGATAGTTTCAAATTTTTATTTTTAGAATTAGGATTAGATTTTAGGATTGTGTTGAGTGGTTCATGCCCAAGTGGGTTCGTGATCACACTCGGAGATTGTTAAGTGACAGAGTAATTGTTAAAGGGATTGATAGAAAGCCTCGTGCTAGAAAATGTCAAAATCTTCCTGAAATTGCTAGAGATATGGTTGAAAATCAACCCAATCAAGGGCTAATCAAAATTAAGCCCAAAATTTTACTGAAATTGATGAGAATGAAGTGGGGGATGCTCCTCAACCTAGGACTTTACGTGACTATTTACAACCTGCTAGGACGAGTACTCCATCTTACATAATTTTCCCTCACAATGTGGGAAACATTGATTTTAAACCGGGGTTGATCCAACTTCTCCCCAAATTCTATGGACTCGACTCCGAAAGCGTTTATAAACATATTAAGGAGTTCGAAGAGGTTATTACCACAATAAACTATGATAATGTAACCAAGCATATCATAAAACTCAAATTGTTTCCTTTCTCCTTGAAAGAGAAGGCCAAATCATGGCTACATTCCTTAAGGATGAGGTCTATTGGGACATGGGCTGAGATGACTCGGGAGTTTCTTTAAAAATTCTTCCCGGCTCATCGAACCAATACGCTGAGAAGGGCCATAATGAACTTCACCCAAAAAGATGATGAAACCTTTTTTCAATGTTGGGAAAGGTATAATGAGCTATTAAACGCATTCCCACATCATGGTTACGAACGGTGGAGGCTGATTAGTTTCTTTTATGATGGACTAAACTCAGTCATGCGCCAATTTGTGGAGATGATGTGCAATGGGGAGTTCATGAACAAGAAAACAGAGGAAGTTGGGACTATTTTGACATGTTGGCTGAAAACACAGAATCATGGGATACATTTAAGCCGACAAGTTCAAAATAGTCCCACGCCAAGGAAAAGGGAGGAATTTACGTTTTGAATGAGGAAGATGATCTAAGTTCTAAAGTGGCTAATCTCACACAAAAGGTTAAGGTGATGAAAATAAGGAAAGTGGACAAAACCCAACAAAGGGGGGTTGTTGAAACTGTTTGCGGTATTTGTGCTTCGAATGTGCATCAAACGGATGATTGTCCAACAATTCCTACGTTTCGAGAAATTTTATACGAACAAATGAACGCTTTAAATAGTTATCAACAACCTTTTATTACTCCAAACCCAAACACATACAATTCTAGCTGGAGAAACAATCCTAACCTCAATTAGGCGAATGGACCCACAACCAACCAAAGTAATCCTCAAAGGGGGGCCCCAATGAAATTTCCTATGGCCCCACCTTAAATGTCTATGGAGGATACATTCAAAACATTCATGCAAGGCCAAGCTCAAATCAACCAATCAAACAATACAATGATGCTTGAGATTAAAAATTCGGTAGAGGAGATCAAAGGGACCCTTCCGATCCAACCCATACCTAATCCAAAATCACAATGCGAAATAAGCGTGCCTAGTTCCTCTTACCAACACATGGAACATGTTAAGTCCATCACCATTCTTAGAAGTGGTAAAACTATTGAAAAATCTGACCCGGTGAAGACTTCAACGCCTAATGATCCGGTATCTTCCAAAGAGGATGATGGACCTAGCACTGCCATGCATGAAAAAGAGTCATTGAAAGAATATAGGCCCGTTGCTCCATTCCCTCAACGCTTGATTTCAACCAAACCTCAAGATAAATATCAAGAATTTTTGCAGGTTTTTAAGCAAGTCAAGATCAACATCCCATTGTTGGATGCTATTAAACAAATACCATCATATGCCAAATTTTTAAAAGACCTTCGTACGGTAAAAAAAATTACATGTGCAAAAGAAGGCATTCCTAATAGAGATTTTGAGCGCCATTATAAATCACGGGATGCCCAAAAAATACAAAGATCCTGGTAGTCCAACAATATCTTGTATAATCGGAGACTACCGGGTGAAGCATGCTTTACTTAATCTAGGGGTAAGTGTGAACTTAATCCCTTTCTGGGTTTATGAACAATTGGGTTTAGGAGAATCAAAACCCACCAAAACCACGTTACAACTTGCTGACCGATTGATTTGTATACTGAGAGGAGTGATTGAGGATGTCCTTGTCCAAGTTGACAAGGTCTACTATCCGGTAGACTTTATTGTCTTAGACACACGACCCATGGTTAATATTGGCACTTAAATCCCTGTCATACTTAGCCGGCCATTCCTAGTGAAATCAAATGCAATCATCAATTGTCGGAGTGGGGTCGTACAAATGTCTTTTAGTAATATGACGATTGAGTTAAATGCTTTCAATATTGACAACCAACAAGAGGATGAAGATGAGGAGGTCCATGAAATAAACATGATCGATTCAATTGTGGAAGATGAGTCCCTCTCACCTCTTTGCTCCGATCACTTAGAAGAAGACCTGACCTACTCCCCTGATAAGAATGTTGATGTGATAGGGTATGTAGTTGCACTTATAGAGTCGGTATCGGCGTATGACATTAGCCGAAAGGAGGATGTGGAAATAACATTTCATTGTGCCGAGAAATTAATTCATGTTCCCACACCTTTATGGATCATGCATACCGAACTCTACCAATCCTGAGACGACCCATACTTGCAATATTATTACCCAGGAAAATCTGAATGGAGGCATATTTTTTCTGAAAAATATGATGATGTCTCTTCTTATACATGTGGTGAAAACATTAAGGAACCCACTGAAATTTCTTTTTGGGATTTTCAGTGGCTTATCATGATCGTTCACACACATGTATATTGTAAAGCAGGATCTTGGATGACTTTATTACGAAACCTTTTTATCCATCTAATGATTCTGCTCGACTTTATGCTTTTGGATGAGTTATTGAGATTAACCTCCTAGTCTGACGGAGGATGGTTTAAAATCTTTATTGCTTTTCTAGAATTAGATTGCATTAGGATTTGCTTTGATTAATAGATTTAGTTTGTGAAGTAATCCATCTCCACAAGCAAAGTTTCTCGTACAATGTATTTCTCAGGTGATATCTCTCTTTCTCACTTTTCTTATTTTGTCCTTGCTCTCACGTTGTTGCATTCATTGCATATTTTCTTACATTGAGGACAATGTAAAGTTTTGGTTGGGGGTAGAGATTACTAGATGAATTTAGCTTTTGTGACATTTCGAGTAATTATGTAGAAAATTTTCAAATTTTTTGAAAATTCAAAATTAAAAACTCCTTTGGAAAACCGTGTTTATATGCGCTTGAGATGTCATAAGTATGAAAAGAAGAGAGATGTAGTGAGAAGATTTTGAAACTCTTAAAGGACCTATAATATGATAGTTTTCTATTTGAATTCCCCTATTGATGTGATTGATAGAAAGTCTGAAGACTTTTAAGTTTAGTTCACATTACACGACTCTCATGTTTGAAGGGATTATGTAGATTTGTGGATTGGCTAGACTTAGATTTGAGGTGTTGAGGAACCAAGCTGGGGTACTTTGTCCATCCTTGTCCTTGGGAAAAGAACGAAAGATATGGATTTCTAAAAATCCTATCTAATATGTATGAAAAGGAAGGAAAGAAAGAAAATATGGGTATGATTGAAAATATGGTGGAAAAATTCAAAAAGGGCTACCTATTACCAACCGGGGGATGGTCTACCCGTAACTAAAGCCGGAAATGGGACGTAGTGTGAAAGCCGTTGGAAGGACTGTAAGGCAAATTCCTGTCATAGGCTTGTGGTTGATCTGTACATTGTTAGATCTATAGTTTAGTTGATCTATGAAGAAGATAATCTCGAAAATTCATGAGATGAACATTCACTATGCACACTAGGTTAAACGTGTTTAGATTCTTCTATTTATCAATCAATTAGCAGGGATCCTATATGAATACTTATTATGTTTTAAGAGTTTAAGGTTTCAGTCTATCACCTTGTAATGTGTGTCTTGGAAGGAATAGAAGCATAGTTTCCGAGAGAGTTGAATTTTGAGAATTGAATTTGTTTCACGCATGTTTTGCTCGGGACTAGCAAAATGCTGGTTGGGGGTTATGTTGAGCTCTGAATGTGCATATTCTAACCCCAATTTATCACATATTATGCATGGTTTGCATGTTTAAAAGACTACTCTAATGCATGATTTGTGATTGTAGGAACAAGATGGAGATTTCACTGATTCAAGGCTAAAAAGAGCACTTTATATACATTGAAGATCAAGGAACCAAGTGCAAAAGGATTGAAGAAAGAAGCAAGGGAGAAAAGGAAGAAGTGTAGAAAACTATACTGAAGACCGATCGTCAAATCGGTCTGCCAAGGCACACAACCGGTTGTCTGACTGGTTGGTGATTTAATAGAGACCTCCCCTTACTGCCCAAACTACCTGGACCAAAATCAACCATTTAAGACTGGTCGACCACTACTCAGACCAGTGGAGCACTCAACAGAGAAGGGATAAAAATCCCAAAAGCTTGCTGGACATAATTTGACGTTTTACGACCAGTTGTTTGATCGGTCGTCCATGGGTTTAGACCGGTCGTCCGATCGGTCGACAACGTAACAGAGCTTGTTTTACAAGCTCCGAAATTTGTTGCGAAAACGCTATTTTTACGGAATTTCTCGAAGGTTCTTCACAATTAGAGTCTGAAACCTATAAAAGGACCTCTCTGAAAGTACGTCGGGTAGTCTAACACGACACCCACGTATGTGCGAAAGCTTAAAGAGCAACTAGAATTATGGATAAACCTATAGGAGGGGGTGATTAGGACCTTTTTTAAAATTCTTTTCGCCCACTTATATAATTCAACAAATCAAACTAAGTAAGCAAGAACACTTCGGCTTCCAAGCCTAAGTGGGTCCAATCACAAGACTAGCATATGATTAAGCAATAAACAACCTAGTTTAAAGCATACATAGGCAATTAAAAGATTTAACTAAACAAGCTCCTAACCTATGCAACCTATGTAGACTTATGAGAATGGATCAATGAGCTCAAGTCTACACAACTAGTGAAAGTACATCTTGTGTATGGATATGCCTAATTAGTGCCTAGCATACATTCCTCAAGCATTCATAATTAGACAATTAAACTAACAATGCTAAGATATCAATGTGCTCAATTCAATCACAAACACAAGCATGTATAGTGGTTCGACTTTGGGTCTACTCCACTCCCGGTTCAAGTACTCAACTCCTTCGAGCACACCGGCATTCACTATCGGAGGTTTTAAATGAGGTTCACCTCTCAACCTTTACACGGAGGTTTTACCGGTTCACCTCTCAACCATGACCGGAGTTTTGGACAAAGGGCTAACTCTCAACCCAAACGGAGTTTTGGACATAGGCTAACTCTCAACCCGACGCACGTTCACTCCCGTGTCAGAGGCTCCCCTTTGGAGACTTAGTTTAGGCCTGGCTAACGGGCCAAGGAATGGCTAACCTCCCTAGATCGAGTTTGACAAAGAAAATCTAAATGGACTGTCAATAAAGACAACCTTCTTGTCGGATGAGCCCCTTGTTTAGCGCCGGTTCGGGTTGCTTGATCTCCACTCTCTCGTGCTTCAATCAGCTTCCCTTGCTCCCACGATCGTGTCACCATTGCGTCGCTAATGCCTCAGCCACACTCGATCAAACACCTTGCATGTGATGCCTTTGAGATGCCCAAGGTGATGGGAGGATAGGTCTTCTAGAGGTCTTGAACAAGAGATATGCCTATATGGTATAGTATTTCACCTCTAGAATTGAGAGAGGAATCAAGTCATCTCTATATTGCATTTGAATGCCCTCACTTGTGTTTAAACACAAGGGATATGACTTGAAACTCCTCCTCTTTGAGGCCCCAAATGATGTACACAAGGTGTGGGTAATGGGCTCTCAAAACCCTCTCTCTCAGCCCTTAAAACAAGCCAAGCCCTTATATAGAAAAGTGTGCAACGGATACAAAATGGGCAGAAAATGGCTAGTGCCGACCGGTCGCACGACCGGTCGTCCAAGGTCCACGACTGGTCGGCCATAGGCCAGTGTAAAGACAAGCTTGCTGTCTTAAGTAGAGTGGTCTGCACAACCGGTCAAGACCGGTCGGCCAAGGGTCCACGACCGGTCTGCCCAATGGCCATCCACCCCAGCAGCCTACTGTCCAAATTGGACTGTCTGTCCGACCGGTCTTGACCGGTCGGCCAGGGGTCCACGACCGGTCGTGAGCGGTCGGACAGGCCTGGGTTCAGCCCACTATTTTGTTGACCCATCCATTCTTCAACCCTCTCACTTAGGCCAAGATTTAGGTGATGTTTTGGGACACCTAGGGCCAATCTATGATGACGAAAGGTTCCCTAATATGGTCAAAGTCATCAAAGAGGTTAAGGGGTTGGGTTTTGGTCCAGGTTAAGGCACATTAAGGCATCACTTTTACCTGAATCTTCTTCCTTAATGCAGCGGAGCCACTGAGTCTTTGGTCTTCATCTTCATTGGGCTCAACCGACACTCGACTCACTGACGTAAGTGATTGACAAACAAGGTGCACTAGTGTTAGAGCTTAGAAAAATCGAAAATGCTCGTTGTTATAGGCAAAATGGTGGAGATAAGATTTCACGTGGAAATGTCCATTCGACTCTCGAGATCATTTAATCGAGAGTCGAATATTGGACAAGTGCGGGACGCCCATTCGACTCTCGAGATCACCTGATCGAGAGTCGAATATTGGACAGGTGCGGGACGCCCATTCGACTCTCGAGATCACTTGATCGAGAGTCGTATATTGGACAAGTGCAGTCGCGAGCATACCTTCTCACAAGTCGTTGAAAGATATTACACCCAAAATATGTACTTGGACTCGCGACCACATTTTAACCTGCGAGCAGCTTTACTACGGGCGTCTCCTTCCTTTTCGGAGGTCGTGACTCCCAGCTACGGGCGTCTCCTTCCTTTTCGGAGGCCGTGACTCCCAGCTACGGGCGTCTCCTTCCTTTTCGGAGGCTATGACTCCAACTATGGCTTCCGGCCGGATCCAGTCGGATTTCAAGGGATTACCATCTAGGGGCGTGATTGTTGGAATAAATCATTGGGTTGGATCTGACTAAAAAGATAGGATCTTATCCCATGAAATCAGCGGATTCTCAGTATCATATGCAACATTAACGGGATTTCGACATCTCACGTAACAGATTGGATTGTTTCAGATCTATATAAGGGGATGGCTCCCTTGAATAGGAGGTACGTACTCATCATTCAATCTTGGTCCAGTTTTGTTTGGCTTCTCTTCTGTGGCCTAACTTAAGCGTCGGAGGGCTAACGGCTGGTCCCCAGCCACCCTTATTCGCTGTCTTGCTTCAGGTCTGGTGGTGGAAATCCCTCCTGGAGCGAAGGAGAAAAGCCGGAGGATCTCGTTACAAAATCTGACATTAACAGTTTGGCGCCGTCTGTGGGAAGCGACTTGATCATCAAAATCAATCGTGTTAACCACCGATCAAAATCCTTCGGTGATGCCTCCTAAAAAGACTGTTCATCCTTCAACTTCAAGGCAGGCACCACCTCCGCCCGGTGAGATGGAATCCGCACCTGCCCTCCCACCTGTTCCGGCAGATATCCCTCAAGGAGCCCCAAATATGCCATCAACAAATCCATTATTGGAGGCCTCTGGAAATCAGGATGATGTCCTACGATTCCTCGGGAACACCCTCCTAACTTTAAACGCCGGAGTTCAGGCACTGTCAAATCGGCTTGATCAGCACTTCCCCGAACCGCAAAGACAACCTTCCAAAGGATTACCACCGCCACCCATACCAGTTGCTTCCAGGCATTCTATGGATGAACCACAGGTCCCACCACTTGGCGGCCATCCCCCTGTGCCGTCTCCACATTCTATACATTCCAGTTCGTCTCGACAACCTCAACCGCAAGGCTCCAACGCCGAAACGTCTAGCTATACCTTGCCATGGGAAGGGGATCTCAAAAGAATCCAAGACCGTTTTGATCTCATGGAGCAGAGATACCAGGCAAATCGGCCATCTGCTGTCATGGCGGCTATACATCAATCTGAATCTCCCTTCACAAGCGAGGTCATGGAAGCCCCGTTGCCCAGAAAGTATCGAACGCCTGTTATCGCTCCGTATACAGGCATTGGCGATCCTCTGGAACATCTGGAAACATATAGGTCCCTCATGGAGTTAGAGGGACATGGTTCAGAAATCATGTGTAGGGCTTTTCCCCTTACGTTGAAGGAAGCGGCTCGTACGTGGTTTCGGGGGTTAAAGCCTCTTTCCATCAGTTCCTTTTCCCAATTATCGGAGATATTTCTTTCTCAATTCATGGGAAGTATTCGCATTAAAAAGCCAGCCTCCCATCTGATGAATCTAAAACAGCAACATGGGGAGACAATAAAAGAGTTCACAGTACGGTTCACTGCCGAAGCCGTTCAAACTGAGGGTTACACTGAAGAAAAGGGTCTCACAGCCCTCATTGCTGGAATAACGAGTGAGAGGTTTAGGTTTGCCTTAGATAAGAGTCCGCCGAAAACTATGGCGGAATTCCAAGCCAAAGCTCAGAAATATATCAATGCAGAAGAAGTCGCATTGACACGCCATGGAGTACAAAGTAAGAAACGCAAGCCAGAAGGAACTTCTACAGATAAAAAATACCATCGCGATCAGCGCGATCGATCTCCCAAGAAGCCTTACTCTGGTAAATATCATAATTACACTCCTCTTAATCGGTCTCCTGAAAAGGTTCTAATGGAGATAAAACACAAGCCATATGTGAAGTGGCCTGCAAAGATTAAATCCGATCCCGAGAAGAGAGATAAGAGTAAGTTCTGTTACTTCCACAAAGATCACGGGCATAGGACTCAGGACTGTATCTCTCTACGAGACCATATCGAAGCACTTATCCGAAAAGGCCATCTCCAGGATTATGTTGCTCGTAAAAATCGGTCACCAGAAAGGGCGAAGACCTCATCTCGCCAAAAGGAACCGTCTCAAACCGACCAAGAGGATGCTGAGCCCACAGGAGAAATTCGCACTATCGTCGGGGGTCCAGCTTGCGGGGGTGACTCTCAAGCTTCAAGAAAGGCATACGCTCGAAAGGCGTCCAAAGAACCCCAGCAGATCTATTGGCTGGAACAAACTTCCAATTCTTCGAAAGCTAGCCACCCCCCAATTTCTTTCACCCTCGAAGATGCAGCGGGAATTCATTTCCCTCATGAAGATTCCATCGTAGTCACACTGAAGGTATCAAATTATCTGACTCATCGAATTATGGTGGATACAGGTAGCTCGGCCGATATTCTGTATTTGGAGGCTTTCGACAAGATGGCACTTGCCAGAAACCTCCTCAAGCCAGTATCGACCCCTCTTGTCGGCTTTGGAGGAGAAGTGGTGACACCTGAAGGAAGTATCGATCTCCCAGTCACCTTTGGGGAGAGTCCAGCGAAGACCACCGTCTTCGTAAACTTCCTCGTCGTGGATCGAAAATCAGCATATAACGCCATCTTGGGGAGACCGTCACTAACTAAGATTGGAGCGGCCTTGCGCCCTTCATATTTATGCGTTAAATTTCCGACCCCAAATGGCATAGGGGTCGTGCGAGGAAGTCAGCAGGAGGCACGGTCCTGTTACCAGATAGCCCTCCAAGATCGAAAGAAGGCTCAAGCGACACCTGTCATGGAAATAGTTCAAGGATCATCCGACGTTCTCGCCACCCGCGTTGGACCCAAGAGAAAGTGCTCTGAAATCAGGAACTCCAGGGGAGGAAACAGTGGCGATCCGCTTGACCGAAGACAACCAGTCTAAGATCGTGTACATCGGTTCCTCCTTAAACAGTATCCACCGCGAAGATCTGATCCGTTTCCTCACTGAATACCAGGACGTGTTTGCTTGGTCTCATAAGGATATGCCGGGCATCGATCCTAATGTCATCGTACATCGTCTCAACATTGACCCAAAGCATAAACCCGTACATCAGCGTCGACGTGCTTTCACTGCAGAAAGACAAATGGCGATCAAAACTGAAGTTGAGAAGCTGCTCGCGGCAAATTTCATAAAAGAAGTTGACTACCCCCAGTGGGTCGCCAACGTAGTTCTCGTCCGGAAAGCTAATGGCAAATGGAGGATGTGCGTCGATTATTCAGACTTAAACAAAGCATGTCCCAAAGATAGCTTCCCGACACCGCGAATCGACCAGTTGGTCGACTCGACAGCTGGACACGCCCTCCTCAGTTTTATGGATGCTTACTCTGGTTACAACCAGATTATGATGCATCCACCTGATGGCCAACACACTGCCTTCATCACAGATCGAGGACTATATTGCTACCAGGTAATGCCATTTGGTCTCAAAAATGCAGGGGCCACTTATCAGCGTCTTGTCAACAAAATATTTGCTGCTCAAATCGGTAGGAACATGGAAGTATATGTCGACGATATGCTCGTGAAAAGCATCAAAGAAGATGACCACATTCCAGATCTTCGAGAAGCCTTTGATCTGATGAGGAAGTATCAGATGAAATTAAATCCAGAAAAATGCGCGTTTGGAGTATCTGCAGGAAAATTTCTTGGATTCATGGTTGGCCAACGCGGAATTGAGGCGAATCCCGAAAAGATTAAAGCATTGATAGAGATGAAATCCCCAGTGACTCTGAAGGACGTTCAGCGTCTAGCTGGTCGCATCGCATCATTGAACAGGTTCATCTCGCGAGCATCCGACAAGTGCCTGCCCTTTTTCAAACTCCTTCGTGCAACGGCCAAGTCTGATTGGAAGTGGACACCTCAATGTGAAGAAGCTTTTCAACAACTGAAGCAATATATGAGCACTCCCCCCATTTTATCTAAGCCTGTGGCGCATGAGCAACTCATTCTTTATTTATCTGTGTCTTCCACGGCCGTTAGTGCCGCTTTAATAAGAGAAGATTCCGGGGTACAAAGGCCCGTTTATTATATCAGTCGAGCAATGGTTGATGCAGAAACTAGGTATTCTGATTTGGAGAAACTGGCCCTAGCCTTAATCACGGCAGCTCGAAAACTGCGACCATACTTTCAAGCCCATGCCATTTTAGTACCAACAAATCATCCACTACGTCAAGTCCTTCAAAAGCCTGAGGCTTCCGGGCGCTTAACTAAATGGGCGGTCGAGATCAGCGAGCATGATATTTCATTCTGTCCTAGGACCGCAGTCAAAGGCCAGGCCGTGGCTGACTTCATCGCCGAATTTACATATTCTTCTGAAGATGGCGTCATGACCAGCGATCAACCTCCTTGGTCGCTCTTCGTGGACGGGTCGTCACGGGCCAGTGGCAGTGGAGCGGGCCTGATTTTAGTGGCTCCAGACGGGTCGCATTTTCAATACGCTCTGCGTTTCGAATCACGCGTCTCCAATAATGAAGCAGAATATGAGGCCCTTATTGTTGGCCTCGAGCTAGCCGTTGTCCTCGCAGTCCAGAATTTGATAATTCATAGCGACTCCCAGCTCATTGTCAACCAAGTTCTTGGCGAATTCGAAACCAAAGAAGAAAGAATGGCCTTATACAAATCTCGTGTCCTCATCCTGCTCGCCAAACTGAAGACTTACAAAATATTCCATATCCCTCGCGAGCAGAACCAACTGGCCGATTCCTTGGCAAAACTCGCGTCTGCACCAGAATCAGAATTATCGCATTCGATCCCCATCGAGCACCGTCAACATTCGAGTATCGATCAAGTGACTCCCGAGCAAGTTATATCGGTACAATCGTCTCCATGCTGGATGGATCCTATCATCTTTTATCTCAGAGATGGATACCTACCAGAAAATAAGAAAGCTGCAAGACAAATTCAGCTTCGAGCTGCCAGGTACACCTTACAAGATGGAATCTTGTTGCGAAAAAGCTTCTCCTTGCCTTATTTGAGGTGTCTTCACCCAGAAGAAGCACATCGTGTTCTAGATGAAGTACACCAGGGGGCATGTGGTAATCATCCCAGGGGGCGATCCCTAGCATATAAAGCGATGAGGCAAGGATATTATTGGCCTACTATGAAAGCAGATGCCATAGAATTTTCTAAAAAATGCGACAAGTGTCAACGATATCAACCTATACCTCGCGTACCGTCTGAGCGGATGACCCCAGTCGACAGCCCTTGGCCTTTTGCTCAGTGGGGGATCGATATCATCGGTCCCTTACCTATGGGAAAGGGACAGAATAGGTTCGCGATCGTGGCGGTTGATTATTTCACCAAATGGGCCGAGGCAGAACCATTAGCCAAAATTACTGAAAAGCAAACTACCAAGTTTATGTGGAGAAATATTATATGTCGCTTCGGACTTCCTCATACCATAATTACCGATAACGGAACGCAGTTCGACAACGCAGCCTTTGATGAATTTTGCGACAAATGGAAAATACGTAATCTCCGCACTTCTCCATATCATCCACAGGCGAATGGGCAGGTCGAGGCAGTGAATAAAATTATAAAGCATCATTTAAAGACCAAGCTAAGTGAATGTAAAGGGGTGTGGCCAGAACTTCTGCCAGAAGTGTTATGGGCCTACAGAACCACAGCTTGTACATCGACAGGTGAAACTCCTTTCTCCTTAGCATTTGGTGTTGACGCAGTGGTACCAGTGGAAATTCAAGTGCCCTCATATCGGATCGAACAGTATGATCCCGCGAGCAATCAGGAAAATATCCGACTTCATCTCGATTTCTTGGAAGAGCGAAGAAATGCTTCCCAAGTACGAGTGGCGGCATATCAACAACGTATTGCTCGTTATCGGAATGCAAAGGTTCGACCTAGATCTTTCCAGTTCGGAGATTTGGTTCTAAGGCGGAATCTTGGAATTCCTGTTCGTTCATTGGATCCGAAATGGGAAGGCCCGTATCGGGTTATTAGGGTTGTGCGACCCGGTACTTATTATCTTGAAGACATGCAAGGGAAGCCTGTACGTCGCCCTTGGCACGTGGAGCATTTGCTAAGATACTACCTCTAGATTCGATGTAGTTTATCATAACATTTTATGAATAAAGTGAAAAATATCTTTTGGCCGCTACTCCATTTATATGGACCCGAATAGCCCTGAAGAGTGCTTACACATCCTCTTGGCCAATTGCCTACCCTTGGTAGGGCTGAAATCATTACTAGTTGGTCGCTTCTCCATTCTCATGGACCTGAACAGCCCCGAAGAGAATGAATACCATCTCTTGACCAACCTTCTGCCCTTGGTAGAATCAAAATCTCAATCGATAGATCAGTCTATCTCAACGCGGACATGGTCTCACGACCCCCGGATTGAGTCTAATTCATTTTTTCATGAGTTAGTTACTCGCGATTGGTGAGGAGGAATCGCACTCCAAAATGCGAGCACCACAGCTCGTGCCCAAATTAGGGCAGCGAACGGGGTCACATCCTGATCGCGAGCAGCTTAGTTCATGCTCGAATTAAAGGGTCACATCTCTGACGAATCCATTCAAGATTAACAAGCCAAAAATGAAAGATGAAGGGAGAACAGCAACGAAACAGCAATACTTCCAAAAATATCTTTTCATTGATAATCATATGATTACATATACATGAGCGCAGATACAAGAAAAGAAAATAAAAGGAAATCAATCGCTAGGAGGAGCCACGCTCTCGACTTCAGGGCCCATTTCAGGAGCCCCTCCAGCCTGCGTGGCTTCGGTCACCTCGTTCTCGGCAGCAGCTTGCTCTTCTGCAGCTATGATGGTCGCGACTCGACCGAATTCCCCCATATCGAAGGATGGGATCATTCGTTGCACTACTCTCAATGCAAAGTCTCGACCAGCATCGTATGACTCATATCGTTCATCGTCATACAGCTGCGAAGTCCGGAACTCGGAAACTGCCCGAGTACCTTCCTCCGAGAGCATTTTTACAAGGGCGACTCTCTCCTCGTCCCAGTGGATCGAATCGTCCTTAAGCTGCGCAAGAGCGGTGCGCTCCCTAGTCAGGTTATCGTAGGCCTCCTTGAGCTGCGACCTGGCTCCCGCGAATTGCTCCTCTAATGAGATCTTGTCTTGTCGGAAGATCTCCCTCTCTCTCTCTGCCTTCTCTTTCAGACCCGTGAGCTTCACATAGTCTGAGTCCAAGGCCTGATACCTGTCGGTCAGGACTTGGATCTTCTCGATGAGGATCTTTTTCTCCTCATCTCTCTTCGAGATCACTGCCTCACGAGCCTTGAGCAGTTGATCTCTTCCTTGAACTGCCTTTTCCAAGGCAGTCCTCTTTCCTTCAGCCTCCTCTATCGTGCGACGGGCGGCGACGATATCACGCCTCGTTCGCAGAATAAGATCTAAACCCTGCAAAGAGATGAAAAAGTTAAGATTTCGGGAACGTAGCGACAGGTCGAAAACAGATCTTGACAAAAGTTTTACCTGAACCATCCTCATCCCTGCTTCGAGGATGAGGTTCTCAGGACTTGGCTCGGGGAGGGAGCCGAAGGCGTGAGGCGGGACGTTCTCAAACAAGAACTTACATACAGGGTGGAGGTGGCGTGGAATCGAGTACGTCCCGCTCCCAGACGGTTGAGCAACGACCAAACCGGCCTGCTCGTGAGGTGGAGGCATGGACTCGCGAGCAGGTCCCTGCTCGGCAGCTGGGACCAGTTCCCGAGCAGGAGTCGGCTCTTGAGGCTCTACCTGCTCACGAGCCTCTTCAGCTGGGGGGCCGCTGGACCCCACCCCATCTGGGGAATTATCTGCAATGTTGATCACCGGTGGCCCAGGTGCGACCACCAGTGATGGGATAGTAGGCCCAGCTGGGGCCCCCGCCGTACTCGCGGGAAGGGCAGGCTGATCGTTGCCCGCGCGGATGGAAGATTTAGATGGTTCGGCAGGGGTCCTCTTCTGTCTTTTGGAACCTGTGCCCTTTAGACGGGGCAGTAGGCCTCTCTTCTCTCCAGCCTTCGTCATTTCGACTTCTCTGCTGGATATGAGGCCTGCTGCTGCAAGTCGTGAAGGAGATAAGCAAGCCTCGATATGCCTATCTCCGACAGGCACCTTATATACCCTGACGATCTTCTCGTTGATTCCACCCTTCAAATTCAGTTTCCGCAAAGCTGGGATACCTGCGAGCACAAATCATGGTCAAAGCAAAACCCTAAAATTTATTCTAAGGAAACTGCACAATACGGGATTGTGTCTACCTTCACAGAAAAACCGGGTCACTCCTGGACCCCTGGAGGAGGCAGACTCCCAGCTCCCGGAAGCATAGAACCACCGCTTCCTCCAGCCGGGATAGTTCGAGGAGGGTTTACCCAACACGAAGTTATCCCGGTGCCAGTAACATAAATAATACCAGCCTTCGCTGGATGGAGCTTTCTTCAGGCGGAACATACGGAGGAACTCCTCCGCCGTGAGTTCCCCGTTGCCAGCCTGAGCCCAAAGGGCAAAGGAGCCCAACACCACCCTCCACCCGTTCACAATGAGTTGCCCAGGGGCAATCTTGTAACATCGTAATACATCGCGAACAAAGGGATGGAGGGGAAGGCGTACCCCCAAGATGAGCTGGTACTCGTAAAATGCTACGCATCCTGGGGGCGGGGAGTCGGGTGTTTTTCCACCTCCGGGCAAGCGGAGAGTTACAGATTCAGGGATTTGGTATCTCTCCCGTAGCTACGCCAGCCGGTCCTCCGATAAAATGGAAGGATATCCGGCTGCTGTGTATCTCCCCGCCGAAACCCTTGCACTGCTGGAGGCAGAGGACTCCGGAGTGGCATCGCCAAGGGGGACAGTAGTCTCGTCAGAGTTCCCAGCCATGGGGAGATGAAAATAAAAGAAGAAGAAAAAGGAAGTATACCGAGAAAAGAAAGATTTGAGCACCGGAGGAAGAAGAAGAATGGAAAGAAAGGGTTGCAGGATTCTTTCGAATAAAACTTCTGTAGAAAATCAAAGAAATGGCGGACTCCGTATATTTATAGGCAATCATTCCGCCGTATCTGATGGCACGCGGCAGTCCCTCGTTGGACACGGCGCTCGAGCAGGCACGCCCATTAACTCCTCAAACACGTGGCGAGCGCCCCTTCATTTCCCATCAGCGAAAAGGCTGCGGAAAGCTGGCGCTCATTAAATTCAGCCCATCATGAGGGGTGTCGTTCTCGATGAAGGTAGCGAGCGGTTTCGTGTGATAGTGAGCTAAGTCCTTTCCTTAAGAATTCTTGGCGGCAAGGACTTGGGGGGCATCTGTTATAGGCAAAATGGTGGAGATAAGATTTCACGTGGAAATGTCCATTCGACTCTCGAGATCATTTAATCGAGAGTCGAATATTGGACAAGTGCGGGACGCCCATTCGACTCTCGAGATCACCTGATCGAGAGTCGAATATTGGACAGGTGCGGGACGCCCATTCGACTCTCGAGATCACTTGATCGAGAGTCGAATATTGGACAAGTGCGGTCGCGAGCATACCTTCTCACAAGTCGTTGAAAGATATTACACCCAAAATATGTACTTGGACTCGCGACCACATTTTAACCTGCGAGCAGCTTTACTACGGGCGTCTCCTTCCTTTTCGGAGGTCGTGACTCCCAGCTACGGGCGTCTCCTTCCTTTTCGGAGGCCGTGACTCCCAGCTACGGGCGTCTCCTTCCTTTTCGGAGGCTATGACTCCAACTATGGCTTCCGGCCGGATCCAGTCGGATTTCAAGGGATTACCATCTAGGGGCGTGATTGTTGGAATAAATCATTGGGTTGGATCTGACTAAAAAGATAGGATCTTATCCCATGAAATCAGCGGATTCTCAGTATCATATGCAACATTAACGGGATTTCGACATCTCACGTAACAGATTGGATTGTTTCAGATCTATATAAGGGGATGGCTCCCTTGAATAGGAGGTACGTACTCATCATTCAATCTTGGTCCAGTTTTGTTTGGCTTCTCTTCTGTGGCCTAACTTAAGCGTCGGAGGGCTAACGGCTGGTCCCCAGCCACCCTTATTCGCTGTCTTGCTTCAGGTCTGGTGGTGGAAATCCCTCCTGGAGCGAAGGAGAAAAGCCGGAGGATCTCGTTACAAAATCTGACATTAACACTCGTCAACAGTCTTTTTCCTGTGTTTCATTATTCTGAGGGAATTCTGAGTATAGAGACATTCATAGACAATCATAAGCAATCACAAAGTATACACGAGAAAGCACCGCGAGGTGAATTTTATTCCAGAGATTCCGAGATCTTTTACATTCCGGGCTGTGAACTGGTCATGAACCCTTAATTACATCAACGGATGATCACCCTTGATTAGAAGGCAAAAGTAAATGCATGCATGTATCATAAATGAATTAAATAAATCATTAAAAGAGCATAAATATAAATAAAGTACAGCATAGACAACACAGAGATTTTTACGTGAAAACTCTTACGGGAGAAAACCACGCCACAAAGCGACAAGATTCCACTATGAATTGTAGTTATACAATAGATGGAATATTAAAGGAATGAAGCTCGGATAGATCGAGCAAGTAGTTTAAATCGTCAGGGATTATAGTCTCGAGTTCATGGTCGCAGAAACCAAGTCTAGGATTTATTATGGACTAAGCCATCGTTAAGACCAGTTAGATGTCGGTCCCATACTCCTCGGGCATTCCTAGTTGAGTAGCAACCGGGATTTTAACCGAGTCGTATATCTCAGTGTCATGACGCGTCTCTATGGACGATATGAATTTTAGGGATACACTTCACGGTTTCCGTTTAGTGCAACCAGGGCCAGTGACCGTCTCCGATGGGACGGGTGACTTGCTGGAAGGCACTCCATGGGGTCTTTGTGCAAACAGGGTTTCGACCGAGTCGTATATCTCAGTGTCATGACGCATCTCTATGGACGATATGACTTTCAAAGATACACTCCAGGGCGTCCACTTACTACAACCAGGGCCAGTGACCGTCTCCGATGGGACGGGTGACTTGCTGGAAGGCACTCCATGGGGTCTTTCTGCAAACAGGATTTCGACCGAGTCGTATATCTCAGTGTCATGACGTGTCTCTGTGGATGATATGACTTTCAGAGATACACTTCACGGTGTCCACTTATTGCAACCAGGGCCAGTGACCGTCTCCGATGGGACGGGTGACTTACTGGAAGGCACTCCATGGGGTCTTTGTGCAAACAGGGTTTCGACCAAGTCGTATATCTCAGTGTCATGACGCGTCTCTGTGGACGATATAACTTTCAGAGATACACTTCAGGGCGTCCACTTACTGCAACTAGGGCCAGTGACCGTCTCCGATGGGACGGGTGACTTGCTGGAAGGCACTCCATGGGGTCTTTGTGCAAACAGGGTTTCGACCGAGTCGTATATCTCAGTGTCATGACGCGTCTCTGTGGACGATATGACTTTTAGGAGATACACTTCACGGTGTCCACTTACTGCAACCAGGGCCAGTGATCGTCTCCGATGGGACGGGTGACTTGCTGGAAGGCACTCCATGGGGTCTTTGTGCAAACAGGGTTTCGACCGAGTCGTATATCTCAGTGTCATGACGCGTCTCTGTGGACGATATGACTTTCAAAGATACACTTCACGGTGTCCACTTACTGCAACCAGGGCCAGTGACCGTCTCCGATGGGACGGGTAACTTGCTGGAAGGCACTCATTACCTTAGCCACTCAATTGATGGATCCCGCCTTGGACAGGACGCACATCAACTGGTCTTAACGATGAAGTATTTCAGACGTTTAGAACTCTTTGGTTACAATTTTCGATGATAACCATAGTCCCCTTTGATTTAGTTTCGTAGCTCTATCCGAGATGAAATAAATTCATGCAATGGATGCAAATGAGTACAGTACAAAGTAATTATGCTTTATGCATGCTCAAGAAAAGATAGCATTTATGCTAGATGTTAAGTGTATCAGACAAATTATGCATTTTCTTTGATCAATCTACTTCGTATATATCTTTGCGTCATCTATATGTTGCCCTCGCGTCTTTGAGATCGCGATTGATTTCATTTGGCATTAGTAGATTTTCGGGTCATCAGGGCACTTCCCAAGGCCTGTTTACGATCTGATCGGAGGATTTGGTGAGTACCTGTCACGATTGTTTTTTGGATAGGCGTGGATTATGTCCACGAGGGTCGCAATGCGATCGCATTTCGATTTTGTTTAGCATGGGTCTATTTTCGAGCCGACTGGGCACTTCCCAGGGCTAAAAACAACTAAGTAGTGGGCCTACTGACCACTTGATTAAGGTATTTGGGGCTCCTGAGTTTGGATAACCTTGTTGCGGTGCATGATTATGATATATCATGTTATGGCGGAGAGAAGTCTCCCTCTCAGGTTCGGTCAAATTTCGCCCGATTCCTCTCGATTTCGGCCGTTTCTGGCTCTTTCGGAAGGGTTTCTAAGGTTTGCAATATTGGCTAAGTGTTGGCCTTTTTTATCAAATTGCTGATTTGGGCCTACTTAACATCGACCGTTGGCGAATCCAGTCTGGGGGATGGATAGAGGACATTAATGTGTGTCTAGGAGCGTCCTCTTGATCGGAACGAGGGCCACATCACAGAAGGCCTCACCTCCCCATTAGCGTCCAGGCGCATCTCCCATGGGGTGCGAGCGCATGTGATCTCAAGTTGGGTGCATGTGATCCCATCCCAAGCGCATGTGAGAGAAAAGTGAGGAGAGAGAGGGAAGGGAAGGGAGGTAAGCGCATGTGCCTGCCCCTTGGGCGCACTTGTGCACATGTGGCTTCTCCCTTGGGCGCATGTCCTCCAAGGACTTGAGAAATTTCTCATTTGCTTCCAATAAAAGGATGAGCGCATGTCCCATGGGACTTGGAGGATTTTGCTCCGGTGGGAGAAATCCCTTTCCGGCGAGGGCATCCGGCGAAGGGATGGGCGCATGTCCCTATCCCGGTGAGGAATTTTTACCTCTGCAAGAAGAATGCTCTGGGACTGATGATCTCGTCCCTGTCTCATCAAGTAGAGGGGTATTTATAGTATGTTAATCGAGTATCGGGTACCGGGCGCATGTTGTTTGCAAAAGGGAGGGCATGCGCATGCATTTGGAGAGAGGAGTCATACGCATGTGATGGGATCATGCGCATGTCACCATGCATCAGGCGCATGTGGCTATGGCATGCGCATGCAATGGTGTGTAGGCGCATGTTGCAAAGAAGGTGGGCGCATGTGCCCTCTTCTGTGGTGCGCACATGTGCGCATGTGCTCACACTTAGCACATATTTTATTATTTTTGATATTTTTGAAAATTTAAAATATGGAAAGGGAGAGAGAGGGCTCTCATGCGCATGTGGTGAGAGAGAAAATGCATGTCTCCTCATGGCATCCGCATGTGGAGAGAGAGTGGGCAAATGCATGTTCCAACACTTAGAATATTTCAGGTTTTAGGCTCCGACGGGCGACCTCCAAAGGGGGGCTACCTTTTCGGAGACTGAGGTTACTGACGCCAAGCCACTTTTAGGCCATGATCAACCTCGTGAATGAACGGGGTGGGATACCGATGGTCATCTGCTGTAAATTTTGGTAGTTCTTTACCGATTTGGACCCTCCCATCAGCTCTTTGCATAGGAATATTGTTCAGGGAAGCGCGCACATGGAAATATGCACCGCAAGGACTTCAAACTTGCTACTTAAGGTTTTTTGGGCATTCTGGATCATTTGGCGGCCATCCGCATGTCTAATTCCAGCCTGAAATGGTACCTGTAAGCTTTCGGGCCCTTATAGTCGGATACGGTCAGGGCAAAAATGCATTTGGAAGCGCACGGGTAAAGATATGCATCATGCGACCTTGAAACTTGCAGGTTAAGGGTTTTAGGGCATTTTGGATCATTTGGCGGTAATCTGCATGTCTGATTCCACCCCGAAATAGCATTTGTAGGTTTCGGTCATGATCAAGCATGTTTGGGTTGCACTGGCATTTTCTGAGTATTTCGGATCTCGAAATCAGTCCAAACCGTCGTAGATGGATCACTGAATACTATTTTATAATGGGTACAAATTTGAGCCCCAACAAGTGCCCCCCGGTGTGCTGCGATGGATGCTTACGTCAGGCCAGTGTGGTGCACCGGTCCCCAGGCTCAAGTATAAATACCGGACTCACAGAGTCATTTGGTCATTTCCGAATCAAGAAAACCAAAATTCTAAGAGGTGAGAGAGCTCCTCATGAGGGAGTAGGCGCATGTGCTCTTCCCATGGGCGCATGTGCCCCTCCAACCGATAATGGGCATATGGGATCTTGCTCCACGCGCATGTCATTGGCTCCATGCGCATGTAGAGATAGCTTAGGCGCATGTGGGAACATGTTAAGAGCCAGGCGCATGTGGAAGTGTTATGGGGTTAAGCGCATGTACCCTCAGCACAAATGCATGTGTGGAAACCCCTCATAATGCAGGCGCATGTGAGTTTCTCTTTGGTGAAGTGAATATGGGCGCACGAACATATACCTCCATTTACATGGAATGGGCGCATGGGGGGTCACATGCGCCTGGGGCATTGGCTTGGGCACATGTAACTCCACTACTTAGTGAAATTTTTTGAATTCTGGCATTTTTCATCGCCCTTGGTGATAACTCATGCATTTGGCCCTATTCTCTACTGAATTCGATGTCGTTTGTGGCTGTCTCGCTCAATGCTCGAATATGATTGTGACTTAGTGCTCGAGGCCCATGATATACTGCTTATGTTGGTCTTTGATGGCTTGCAACTGCTCCCTTAAGCAGTTCTACGATGTGCACTTCCAAATGGGTGCTTATGCATCATTTGGGGTTAGTGCGAATTTGTACGCACTCCGAGTGTACATGTAGGGCTGCTACTGTATTTGCTGCGCTATGATATGTGCGCGCTTATTTGTCGGATGTGCGCTCGAATTCCACTATTTCCATATTGTTGTGGGTCATGACTTTATGCATGTGTTTACCGATGTATTTTGTGTGTGAAATCCATGCTTGAATGATGCGGTGCTTACCTTATTGCGTTGCCTGTTGCATACGCTGGTCTTCTGTTTGATGCACTTTTGTTTGCGTATTGCAGTGAATCATGGCGACAGCAGCAGGTTCTTCTGGTGAAGCTTCCAAATCGCAAGTTTCCAGCTCTTCATCTATACGACGCGGTAAGAAGAGGGTGACTGGAGATACTGCTAACCCGTCTTCGGTAGAATGTCATTCGTAATCCTTTGAGACAATCGAATCTGAAGTGAAGGATTTCTCTGATCGAATTAAGCAGCTCTCCCATAAAGTATTACTGCGTATCTATGTGGATAAAACCACATCTGAGCCTCCGACACAAGAGACTGAAGGGGAATGGTCTGCCTGGTATTGTCAGTTCACTGATGCTACCAATGTCGTTGAGGCAGGTCCTTCTAGTGTGCGCGGCCGACATTCTAAGGATGATCAGGAAGGTCAAAAGAAAAATAGACGAAATCGAGGTAAGAAGCCGGCTGAGGAAGTTGACAAGGTGGAGCAATCGCCACAGCTCGTTGATCCAAAGAATGAGCGGATGAAGATCGGCTGGAATAGAAACAAGATCATTATGACGTGCGGTTTCTCCATCGTCAATCCTTATACCGACCGAGTCATCTTGCATGAAAAATCTCTTACGAGGCACAGGCCCTTCCCGAGCATCGAACCATCCAACGTTCAAGGCCCTTTTCAGTTCTATGGAGTCAAGAGGTGGACATCTGCCCCCGAGCAGTTGTTCACTACCATACTGGTCGACGATGGGAGAGAACAGCAGGTAGGTTCCTCGAGAGAAATGGTTTTCCTTGCGCCTACTTGTGATCCTCACACTCCTTCTCCAGTCCATTATTTTGAGACAGTGCAGTAAAGGTTTCGACACCTGGACAAGGCGACAATGTGGGCGACGAAGAGCTTTCGTACGCGGGGTCATTTGAACGAGCGAGTTGGTTATGAGCCGTGGGCAAAAGAGATTTTGATCTGACATGAGAGGATTTTAAAACAAGTCGGCCTATATCAGGCTATCGATGCGACTTCTGAACATTTCTCCCGAGATCCAACAATTCTTCGAAGCTTCTTGAACTATTGGTCTTCTGTTACCAATTCGTTCCACTTTCCATATGGAGAGATGAGCATAACTTTATGGGATCTCCGGATGATGGCTGGGTTGTCTGTGATAGGAGAATATTACCAGAAATACATCCCAACTGATGAAGAGCTATCTTCGTTTTGGCTCAAAAGTCCTCGAGATGCGTATCATTCAAAGGCTTGTCTAAAGTTGTTTGCTGAGTTGTCGCAGTTCGACAATATTAAAAAAATTTACTATGATGACTGGTTGATCTACTTCAGCCAGAGGATGAAGTAATACTTCTTTTGATGCCTTCTTTTGTACTTTATGCTCTGCATACTTTAATTTCTTTGTTTCTGACATGGGCACTTCTTTCTCCTCGCAGCATTAATTACGAAGAGTATGAGATCTTACCCGAAGACCAGGCTTTAATGAAGGAATGTTTTGAACAAAAGTTTCGCAATCCGAATGAGCTTACACCGTCTTGTGAACTGGCAGGATTCTTAGCATACTGGTTGTCGGCAGTTATGTTGCCTAGCTCCAAGAGTGCTGATGGTGTCAGGGTTTCTTGCTTCGTCGTGGCGGGAGCTCTTGCAAATGGTCGTCAATTTTCTCTAGCACCCCCCGTGTTATGCAGTTTATATAGGGCTTTTGGCAATATTGCGAGTAACAAAGACCAACCCTGGCGAGGGATGAACACAGCTTATTGCCCATGGCATTTCTTCTGCGGATGGTTGGGCATATATTTCCCGTGGACATACGGAGTGGATCTCTTCCAGTATCTCCATGCTGATCACGCACATCTTTATCGCTATAGAAAACTTAACATGATAACGCAGTCGTCTGATTGGATAGCTTCCAAAATTGGCAGTTGGTCGGAGATTTGCTTCTACCACTTTCCTGTTTCTGATGCCGGGGAAGATCGAGAAGTCGTTGATGATGAACATTCTGTGGATGCCACTGATAGGGAATTTCTGGTGTCTATTCGTACTGCCTCACTTCCATTGCGCGAAGGAATAGAGTTCTGGCGAGAACCTTATTACCCTAGTCGGTTTGCCAGGCAATTTAGGTACGATCAGGGTGTTCCGATGATGTTACCAAATGTAACTAAAGTAGAGCGGGCGTATGGTACAGGTCCTGCTCACTGGGAGTGGATATGGCATCAACTTTTGATGACGCGAACAGGCGCGAGGTTCATGCTTCCCAGCCTCTATCGGAAGACTAGCGGTCCTTATAGTTGGCTGAGATGGTGGGTGCATCAGTATGCTCTGGTCTGGAACAACAGCTCTGTTGATAATCCACTCTACATTCCTCCTCCAGGGTTGACAGAGGTCCTCGCTGACGGATTGGGTTATTATAGAGAGTAGGCTGAAGCGTATTTATCGCTGAGCACTGAGCATAAGATCTCCCTGAGTGTGTCAATTGACCATCGTAAGGAGGATACCGCGTTGGATGGCTGGCATATTTTCGGAATACCTTTAGCAAAAAGGTCTCAAGAAGCCGGGTTCACACGTCTTCTGGTGGTTGAAGGTGATAAGGGTGCCAGTCGATTAATTAATGAAGATGACCCAACGATGACTGGGCCGGCAAATGAAATATCGGGCCATGCTGGCGTGAGAGAGCAAGCTGAGCCGATTGGAGAGGATAATCTGCAAGGGTCCACTATGCCAGGGAATGACACGACTGTGTCTATGGCCCCTGGTGCTTCCAGTGTTGAGGGTATGGTGGAGTCGCCAGCGGTAACTGAAATGATCGATACTGATAGCGACACTACTGAACTTCTGGATGTGACCTCGACACCACTGACCGAGACTATTGAGCCATTCCTTGATGTGACAATACATACTGTAAATTCCTCCGAACCTGTCGTCGACCCATCTTTCGGTATAGTTCTTTCATAGTTCCTTGGTGTATTCTTTTTCTATACTTGTCATTTCATTGCATACTCGCTCTGTTCCTTTTGTTGCAGATACTGTCAGTTCTGAGGTGGCTGCCCATAAAGCATTCGACGTTCCTTGTTTCGATCGTTTAGATTGTTTCGGACAGAGCGTACTGAGGGGTCTACTATCCATCATTTCAAAGGCGTTGGCTGAGCCAAGCGAGTGGCATACACTAGGAGCCGGGGTGAAGGCATTGGAAGCTTGTGCAGGAGTAATCGGGCCTGATGTATCCAAAATAGTCTGTTGCATTTCTTCTTTCGAGGATTCTATTGCGCAGGTTATTATGACTGAACGGATTGAACCTGACCCTATTGCCGAAGAGAAATGGCAAGTGCTGTCTTCTTTGCGGCCTGTCATAGAGCAGCGAGAACATTCAACGGTTAATGCTAGAACAACCTTAGAAGATAGTGAGACTCAACGTCGCGGGTATATTAATCATCTTGCTGATGTCAAATCTGAGATCGCGCGGCTACAAGCGGAAGAAACGGTCATAAATCTTGAGGTTGCCCGCCTTGATCTTGTCGTTAATCAGAACCGTGCCGAGGTCGCACAACTCGAGAGTGAAGGAGAGGCGGCACGCAAGCAAATGGAAGATTTAGAAATCGAACTTCGTGATATTTCAAATCCTGCCCTGACGCTAACGGAGGCAAAGGCTACCATGGAGGTAACACGAAAAGATGTATTGAAGTTCATAACAGGGTGTCTGGAGAAGCTGTAATTCTGTTCTTTTGCTTTTTACGGTCATTGTCAGACAAAAATAGTATTAGACAGCTGTCCTGAATACCTAACTGTCACTTGTACCAGATGTAATCGACATCAGAACTTGTTAACTGCATGCTTCATGATCTAAAATAATGAAATGATTCTTTTGCTAAACCACTACTTGGTATTGTGTGTTTGAGACTAGTATGCATAAAATAATGTATTATGTGTGAATTTAATGTAAACTGAGTATATCAAAGCATAGAAAATGGAAAAAACCCATAGGAATAATACTTCCCTTTTTACTTAACCTGCGTACCCTTGGGTCATCGCTTTCGAGAGACGTTCGTGTCATAAGCTCGAAACTTTCTTTTAGCACCGTGTTTTTGGGTTTATTTGTCATCCTTCCTGGCCTGCCCCCAGTCATTTCTTTCTGCAGACTTGAGATTTTGATAATATATTAGGGCTTGCCCCCAGTGCTTCTTCTTCTTATAAACTTGAATTTCATATAACATATTGGGGCTTGGCCCTAGTGCTTCTGGCTCGTCACTTTGTAAGACCACTTCATTCTAGTGAGACAAATCTTGTGCTTTAGGAATCCGTGCCGAATACCCGTCTGATCATAATCTTTAATTGCATATTCTTGTCGCAGAGTTCTTCATAAGAGGAAGTTGTCGATATGTTCAAGGTGAAGTGATACATAATAGAATGCCTTAATCGTCTTCATATAAGGCCGTATGTATACATATGTATACAGGAGATTCCCAACCGTGACTTATCTTCATATACAGTAGAAGAATAATGCGATAATGATGGGAGATCCATGACATAATATGAAAGCTGGATATAGATAGCGATGTTCCGATTATCTTCATATAAAACATTGTGCAAAAGTATAAGAGATTGATAATAATAGAGTATCCCGGCCGTCTTCATGTAAAACCACACACACATATATATATATATATATATATATATATATATATATATATATATATATATATATATATATATGAGAATCCATCAATTCTGAAGTATTTTCCTATTAAGCAGAGGAATGCCAGAATACCAGGATACTTAATATGAGAACCTGTGACAAAGATACCATAATATGGGGATGTTGTGATTCGCGTAGACTTTCTATAAGATATTCTCTACTGATTCGACCGGTCTGATGAGGATATAATAAGTCAGTTGATGATTCGTGGAGTCGATTCTTTAATATTCTCCGACTATGGTACCTGTCATAAAGAAGAGCTCTACGAACATTTTATATTCATATGCACAACAGTATGATGTGAGTGAACATGTAAACAAGCATGAAACACAGCATATAGATGAAGTAGATGCATGAGTGAATGTAAGTATATTCCTATCTACTTTATAAACCGCCAGGACTATTTGTAAACGTTCACGATTATTGAAGTTTAGGAAATGGAGTTCTTCGAGCGAAGTTCTTCCTAAGCGATATCTACTGGAACCGTATTGGCCGGGGTTTTATCAGACTCTCCCATTTTCAAACTGACGACGCCTTGGTTTATCATCTTTTGTATCTTTCCTTTTAGGACGAAGCATTGCTCGATTTTATGGCCTATGCATCTGTGATATTCGCAATAGTTGGGATCATCCACGCGTTCTACTTCTGCTGGTCGAACAGACTTTGGGAGTCGCAATTTTCTTTCTTTGATTAGCCGCTCCATAATTGGGACAAGGTCTTTGATGTCAAATGTGTATGGTCCATTCTTTTCATCTCGCTCACTGATTGTCATGTGCCGCGACTTCTGAGTTTCTTTGCCCTTGTCTTGTGTCCTCATTACACTGGTCGCTGCCTCGTGTCCTGGATTTGCTCAGTTTTCGGTTTCTAGGGTTCTTTCTTACGTCTACCCGTGTCCTCTTTCTCATTCTGTGTCTTGACTTTTCTGCTTGAGATCGTGTTTTCGAAACGGATTGCTCTATCATGCGAACTTCTGCAGCCAGGTTACGAAGGGTGAAAGAGATATTGCCTAGCAGTTCGTATGGGATCATGGAGTCTGAACCCGACATACGCGTGTTTATTTGTTCGGTGTGGCTCTGTTGTCTTACTTCAACAACATTACGGGCTGCCCCCGGTGCTTCTTCTTCCAACTGTTGGACAGGCAAAGCAGTACTAGGGGTCGTTTTCTTTGAGACCAAGATGGCTAAAGCCTCCTGAACTTCTCCCATCTGTTTGGATAGCTCCCTATGGGCCTGGACCAATTTGCTGACTTGTTCTCGGATTGCCAACAATTCGACGTCGTGTCTTGCCGATTCCCTTTCTTCGATAGCTTGTACCATTGTTGTTTGTACCAGTCTTTCGTCATGAACTGGTGTTATCATAGGTGCTATTGTCACCACAGCTGACGTAGCCCTACTGATTTCATCTGTCATTAGTTTAATAGTACCTTAGTTGATTAGTCTCTGTACTTTCCCTTTCAAGACGAGGCATTCTCCCGTCTCATGTCCCAGGCTTCGATGATACTTGTAATAATTGGGGGCATCCGTTTGTCCTGCTTCCTCTGGTCGAATCAGTTCTGGCAATTGTAGCTCCCCTTCTTCGACTAGGCGTTCCATTATTGGGATAAGGTCTTCCGGGTCAAACGAGTAACGTCCTTCTACCCTGTCCCGTCCGACAATCATCATCCTTTTCGGTTTTCGTGGCCCTTCGGCTCTGAACTGAGTTTCTGCTAGCTTGCCTTTAATCTCGTGTTCTGGATGTGGCCGTTTTCGATCTTTCGAGGCTTTGCTTTTGTCGATGTAACTTGATGTGACCGTCTTCCCGATCTCACGCTTCGGTCTTTCCGCTTTGAATTGCGTTCTTAGCGCGGCTTCCTCTACCATATGGGCCTTTGTCGCTAGGTCCCTGAACGTTGAGAAATTGTGTCCGGATAAACCAAATGAGATTATTGATCCATGGCTTGGGTGCACATCTTAACTTGCTCAGGCTCGCTAGGCAACTCTCGGCATTGCGCCGCTATGGCTCCCCATCTGTCAATAAACGCCTCGACTGACTCTCCTTGCCTCTGATGGACTAAGGCTAAATCCGTCAGCGAGACTTCTCTCTCAGTGGAGAAAAATTTGGAAATGAACAAATCTTGCATCTGATCCCAGGTCTTGATAGACCCTGCGGGTAATGACATATACCATTGAAATGCCTTTCCAATTAGCGTCGACCCAAACAATCGGAGGCAATATTGAGGTACTACGGACAAATTCCCTAGCGCTGTCATGAATTGGGTCATATGTTCCTCTGGTGACCCTTTCCCGTCGAATTGTGGGAAGTCGGGATGCTTAAATTCGTCAGGGAACGGGATTTCGTTAACTTCGGACGGATACGGTACCCGATATATATATATTTTCCTATCTTCTCCTTTTCTCTTTCCTGACACATCAGGTTCGCGACTGTCTGGGACACCTCTTCTTTCGTGGCATGAGATGATTGCGGCGGTGCACGGTCGAATGCAACATTCCTTGGGTGAATTTGTGGTTCTACGGCTACTGGTTCACCTATTGTATCCAATGACTCTCCCAGTGGTTGTCCAAAGGGAACGGTTGGGCTTCTGACTGCCCCCTGGGCGACTAGAGCCACTAATGCTTCTTTTATTTTTCTGATCTCTCTGGCTGTGTCTTCTTGGACCTGAATGATTTCATCTATTTGCTCTTGGATCAGAGGCAGCTCTGCATCTTGCTCGCTCTCCTCCCTTTCTACGACTTGCACCACTGCAACCTGTACTTGCTGTGGTCTAGCACTGGTCATATTGGTTTCGGTTGTTCAAGATCAGTCCATAAATCATCAGGCTTGACTGTGGTAGTGGTGACCCCATCTGTGACAGTGCTCAAGAGGGGTATTTCGTATTTGATTTCCACAGATCTCCATGTTGCATGATCCAATGATTGCAAGAAGACTCTCATTCTTGCTTTCCAATAAGCATAGTTTGATCCATCAAAATATGGAGGTTTGGAAACCATACTAGAATCCCCTTTTGACATGATTTCAAGCTTCTAGAGACGGATCACACTCCGGGCGGTTACGCCTTTAAGGAGGAACCCTCTCTGATACCAATTGAAAATGCGGTTTAAGTTTGATTACCGCTAATGTAGAGAAGCAAGAAACAAGTTGTCTTGTCCTAGAGGGGGGTGAATAGGACACTTTTTAAATTTTCCAATCACACACTTGTAATCATGCAATATATTTTCAGAGTACTTTCATCAAACACAAGACATGCAGAATATAAATCAATAAAAGCACATGTGAAAGAAGTAAATCAAGTTATCCATTCACCACACAACAGAAGATTTTTATAGTGGTTCGGTTATGTACCTACTCCACTCCCGGCTGATCCACTCACTCCTTGAGTGGCCGGATTTCACTATCACTATGGTTTTAAATGAGGTTAACCATAAACCTTAACAGCCTACAAAAGGACTTACGAGTCAACACATGGATTCATCCTTCCATAGGACTAATCCATAGCCACTGGGTCCTACACAAGGACTTGTCCTACTCAAGGACTTGTCCTACACAAGGACTCTTACGAGTTTGGGTCTTCAAACTCTGAAACCCAAATCTCAATCTTGAGGTGGTTTCTTGGACTCGAAAGACTAAATATACTTAGCTGATTGAGTCCCTTGATGATGCCTTTGTTGAAGAAGCTTCGGCTTGTACGGAAGATGGCTTCTTCAGCTCCCTCGATCAGCAACCTTGCTCCGGATGACTCATTGTAGATTTCAAGGTGAGGGATTAGGGTTAGGTTGAGGCTATATTGGGATATGGCTTTTATGTGAGGAAAGCTTCTACCTAATCCACCATTAATGGCAATGATGACAAGAGAATATCTATGAAAGGTAGGTCAAGATGCCATTAAAGAGGGGTTGAGTTCATGATTCAATCCAAGCTTTGAATGCTTCATCAATGTTGGTCAGATCAACATGGATTGAAGTATGAACTCAACAAATCTTAGGGTTTGGAAGAAGGGGATCTCAAGAAGAAGGCTCACACAAACCCTAGATGATGCTCAAGGTGTATTGGGCAAGATCCAACCGAGTTCTATAAATAGACATGGCATTCAACGGTCAGAAAACGGTCAGCTCGATAGGATTCGATCGATCGGACATAAGATTTAGCTAGATTTGAATTTTGCCCAAAAACAGGTTCTCCGATTGATCGGACTTATTTCCGATTGATCGGAAGACCCTTTCCGATTGATCGGACAGATGGTCCGATTGATCGGAATTCCTTCCAGAGAGTTGATGTAATATTTCTGGAAATTCCTCCGATGGATCGTATGTGTGTCCGATGGATCGGAGCACCCCTGTCCGATGGATCGGACAGACCTCCGAGGGATCGTAAAAGTGTCCAGAGAGATTTTCAATGTATTCTGGATAATTATACGATTGATCGGACATACTGTCCGATTGATCGGAACACCCTGTCCGATGGATCGGACAGGCCTCCGATGGCTCGGAAAAGTGTCCAGAGAGTTTTCAATGTAACTGGACTATTCTCCGATGGATCGGACACATTGTCCGATTGATCGGACACCTATCGGAATAATCTCCGATGGATCGGGTATGTATCGGAGAGAGCAGACATTAGTTTTTTCAATTTTTACGTAACTTCTGCTAACATTAACCCTTCCAAAGCTGATCTAAATGGAAGGTGGGCTATAGATGGTGCTAAGGGTGTGCCTAGGAAGGATTTGGGCCATCTATAGAAGGTTTTGGGATCAAAGGTTTGGATGGAGAGGCTAGAAGCTGTCTTGATGAGGGATCTTCTTTGAGAAGCTTCTGTCTTCAGCCGCAAGGAAACTGTCTTCAGCCGCAAGGAGACTCGACGACACACTAACCATGGTAATTGACAAATCTTTGCATTAACAATCTCCCCCTTTGTCAATTACCAGACAAAACCAATCCTATACAAGTCTTGGTCCATACCACAGACTTATCCTGGACACCAAAACCAAAATACATCATGTCGAGGAAAATAAAAACTTTATACATAGACATGACACATTACATACAAAATGTACAGACTCAATGTACAGACTAGGCTTCACTTGAACTCCCCCTTGGTCCCTGCACACAAAAGATCAACAAAAAAGATAACCTGGACCTTTTGGTGGGATAGATTCTCCCCCTTTTTGTCAGTGATTGACAAAGGTTAGTGAAATGAGAATGCAGCGCATAT
This sequence comes from Liriodendron chinense, assembly GCA_003013855.2. Lineage (NCBI taxonomy): Eukaryota > Viridiplantae > Streptophyta > Magnoliopsida > Magnoliales > Magnoliaceae > Liriodendron > Liriodendron chinense. The sequence continues at coordinate 3,038,998 of ML058334.1, forward strand.
GTCATAGACTAAAGAAGGAAATAGACATTATCATGCCGAGAGAGGAAGCCAACACACACATGGTCATGCAAGGATATACAAGAATATGACAGTAAGCACAGAGGGCTTATAGCCCAAGCAACCAACCTCCCCTCCTGAAATGTATATCATGACCAACATACCATATATACAAAATCCAAAAGAGGGCAAGAAGCCCAAAAGGTTAAAGCAATTTCGCACAATCATATGTATATATGCACAAGATAGCCAAAGAGAATGATCATCATACGATTCAATATAAGATCATAACAAAAGATCATAACCAAAAAACATAATGATCATCCGAATATCCATATCGAACACAAATCATACCAAAATATCCAAAATACCCAACAAGAATGACCATCAGACTATCCAAAGCAAAATATGTCAAAGAAAAGATGTATCAATCAATACAATTAACAACGTCGCTCCAAAAAGATATCTGCGACGACTAGACACTAGGGACCCTGACTAAAAAGATAGGCAGCTATGGAGCAGGGCCAGCGACGTCATCTCGACGACATGAGAGGGCTGATGTGAGGCGCTGGACAGCATCATGAATGGTCTGAATCAAGCCCTCAAGACGTGACAACCGCTCACCATGCTATGTAAGGGCGCCCTCCACTCGATCTAGTTGAGCAGTGATCTGCTCCGTGCTGGGAGGAGGAGGTGCTGAAGAGGCGTCGGACTGAAGTCGCCACTTGACGGAGCGACGAGCTGGGGCTGGTGACGGTGATGGAGCTGAAGACCTGCTGTGGGTGTCAGCCGACACCTGTGTGGGTGTGTGAGAGAAATCCCGGTCTTCTACATTATCCTCTTTTGGGAGGGTCATCTTCTTGATATTGAGGTCTCTGAAGGTGCGGCGAGGAATTGGGTGGACCACAATATCTGTGAACCTGCACTCGTGCCCCAATCTGGTAATGATCCAGCCGAACGGAATGGTGTTGCGGTTGTGTGGTAGAGCGTCCAGAATATGATGCAAAATGATGGATGGGAGACACAGGCGTGTCCCATGACCAACGTGATAGAGCAGATTGACCATATTTGCAGTAAGGTCAGATTTGTTGGTACTGCGTGGGTAGACATTTGTGCTGAAGATCTGGTGGAGCACTCGAAACCTATTGGACATTTCAGATGCCCGAAGCGCACTACCGTCTATCCACTCCGGATTGGGACCCCGACATAAGTATTGAGTCCAATCAGCCCTAAGAGTAGTATCAAGAAGATTGTCATTTGGTTGTGGGGCTGTGGACACGGGAACACCAATCAGGTCGGCTATGGTTTGGGCTGTGACCTTGACTACCCGGCCTCTGACAATAACCTCACATGAGGGAGGGTTTCCAACGGGGTTGATGATTTTAGATAGAAATGTATACACAACCTCAGAATGGGCTACGCCGCCAAATTGTAGCAAACCATCCCACCCAATCTGTGCAAGAAGAGCGGGAATGCCAAAGGGCTCCACACATGACACAGCGACCTCTCTCTCATATATAATGGTGCGAGATTGAAACCGAGAGAGAGAGGCTGGACTCTCAGGCTGGGCAAGAGAAGCAGCAGGAGGAGGAGAGCCCTGAGAGGGTCGAGAAGTTTGCAGCTTCTTGGGCCTGGTAGTGGTGGATGGCCCTGCAGCCATCTTGGACTTGCCTTTCGGATCTTTAGGCATGGTGTATCAAGATTGGAGAATGGATTTGAACAATGCAGACACCAAGATGGATAGGAAGAACCTCAAATCCCTACAAATGAGAAGCTAATAGAGGAAAGGGATAGAAGAAACCGATCGGACAGCAAGAAACCGAAATCACAGCTTGTGAGATCTTACCTAGGAGACACGAAGAGCTATTGTGGCTGCAAATGAGGACCGATGGAAAGCCAGCTGAGCTACAGTCCGATCGCACAGGGATGCCCTACCAGAAGAGGCTGAGAGAAAACAGAAACTAAGGCAGAAATGAATAGGGCTGCGTATATAACGATCGGTCTCCCGATATTTTCGATTGATCGGAGAAGTGTCCGATCAATCGAAAATGCCCCCAATGACATTTAAGCAGTTAAACCCTTCCTCCCTTCAGCAAATGATTCCCCAGTTAATTTTATGAGAATGTAAGCTTTGGGATATCAATGATCACTCAATAAAATGAGGCTAATTCCTTAGATATACCTATATGCACATGATTTTCCAATTTGCTAGAGTGAGCATACACCGATAGACTTCCGAAGGTGTTCAAACCTTGTGGAATCTAACGGCTTAGTAAGGATGTCGGCCAATTGCCGCTCGGTTTGGATGTATTCAAGATTGATCAGTTTTTCCTCAACTAGTTCTCTTATAAAATGGTGCCGGATGTCGATATGCTTGGTTCGAGAATGTTGAACCGGATTTTTTGAGATATTAATGGCGCTTGTGTTGTCACAAAAAAGTGTCATTTCGTCCTGATTAAGACCATAATCCTTCAACATCTGCTTCATCCAAAGTAGTTGAGCACAGCAACTACCGGCAGCAATATATTCAGCTTCAGCAGTGGACAATGAAATGGAGTTTTGCTTTTTGCTATGCCAAGCAACTAAGCAGTTTCCGACGTAAAAACAGCCACCGCTAGTGGATTTTCTATCATCCATATTTCCGGCCCAATCAGCATCGTAGTACCCCGCAATGATGGTTGAGGTGTCAAAGGGGTACCACAAGCCATATTCAGTTGTGCAGGCCACATATCTAATCACTCTTTTTACAGCAATGAGGTGTGATTCCTTAGGATCGGCTTGAAATCTAGCACATGCCCCTACACTAAAGGCAATATCGGGTCTACTAGCTGTGAGGTAGAGAAGACTCCCAATCATACTTCTATATAAATGTTCATCAACACTTTTGCCAGATAAGTCTTTAGAAAGTTTAATGGTAGTGGCCATAGGTGTGGTGTGTGATCGACCCGAGTCTAGCCCAAACCTCTTGACTAAATCTTTTGCATACTTAGTTTGGTTGATAAAGATTCCATTTTTCAGTTGTTTAACTTGTAATCCTAGGAAAAAATTCAGTTTGCCAACCAAACTCATCTCAAATTCAGATTTCATTAGTTCAGCAAATAAGCCAGAAAATTCTTCACAGTTAGACCCAAATACAATATCATCCACATAAATCTGAGCAATGAGAAAGGAATCAGCCGTCCTCTTAACAAATAGGGTTTTATCAACACTCCCCCTAACAACTGGTGAGCAATAAGAAATTGAGTAAGGCGTTCATACCATGCTCGGGGGGCTTGTTTTAACCCATAGAGAGCCTTTTTCAATCGGTAGACTCTTTGAGGATAACTAGGGTCCACAAACCCTTTTGGTTGTTCAACATACACCTCCTCATCAAGTATACCATTTAGAAAGGCACTTTTCACATCCATTTGAAATAATTTAAATTTGAGAGCACATGCTATGGACATGAGAATTCGAATGGATTCGAGTCTAGCTACCGGGGCAAAAGTTTCATCAAAATCAATTCCCTCAATTTGAGAGTACCCTTGAGCTACAAGACGTGCTTTGTTTTGAATCACATTGCCAGATTCATCTGTTTTGTTTTTGAAGATCCATTTAGTTCCAATGACATTTTTCTCATATGGTCTTTCAACCAGAAGCCAAACATCATTTCTGGTAAACTGTTGAAGTTCCTCTTGCATTGCAAGTATCCAAAACTTATCATTGAGAGCCTCATTTATATTTTTCGGTTCAATTTTTGAAGTGAAGCACACATGACTGTTGATGGCCTCAAGTTGTCTTCTCGTCTTGACTCCAACATCCGGATCTCCAATGATTTGATTGAGGGGATGATCCTTGATGTGTGGAACATTTCCAGAAGCTATTGAGGCATTGGGAGTGGGAGATTTTTCAACAGGTTTACCTATGTGGCACGGTTCTCCCACTTCATCATCATCCAGTCTTGTGTCTTCTTTGGATTGGTCATCAATGACAACATTTATGGATTCTTGAGTTGTTTTAGTCCTTGTGTTGTACACTCTATAGGCCCGACTATCAGAAGCATATCCTAGAAATATTCCCTCATCGCTCTTAGAGTCAAATTTTCCTAGGTTTTCTTTGTCTCGAAGGATGTGGCATTTGCTACCAAAGACCCTAAAGTACTTGATGTTTGGGACTTTTCCATTCCACAGTTCATATGGGGTCTTATCTAGGCCAGCTCTCAAATAAACTCGATTAATGATGTGACATGCTGTATTCACTGCTTCGGCCCACAGATTTTTTGCTATATTTTTGCTGTTCATCATAACTGTGGCCATGTCGAGTAGCACTCTGTTTTTCCTCTCTGCTACTCCATTTTGTTGTGGAGTCTTTGGGGCTGAGAATTCATGTTTGATGCCTAAATTTTCACAAAATAGTTCAAAGCGCCCATCCTCAAATTCCCCCCCATGATCACTCCTAATACGTTTTACTGTGCATTCTTTTTCATTGTGGAGTCGTTTCATGAGTTTCTCAAATTCTTCAAATGTATCCGACTTTTCTTTTAAAAATACAACCCATGTATATCGGAAATAGTCGTCAACAATTACGAAGAAATACCTCTTACCACCTTGACTCATTACTCTTGTGGGACCTACAAGATCCATGTGGAGTAGATCAAGGGGTTTTGATGTAGCAATGATGGATGTCTTCTTATGTGCAACTTTAATTTGTTTACCTTTCAAGCATTCAGCACATACTTCTTTTGGTTTCTTCCCAATCTTTGGTAAACCTCTTACCAATTTCTTTCTACTCAACCTAGCAAGGTTCCTGTAATGAACATGACCGAGCCGTTGATGCCATAACTCAGTTTCATCATTAATCGCCATGTGGCATACGGCAGATGGTCCCTCATCACCTTTGTTTTCAATCACATAGCAGTTATCACCCGTGCGAAACCCTTTTAATATTAATTTTCCAGATTGATCCATAATTTCGCACATTTCTTTGGAGAATTTCACCGAATGTTGTTCATCACATATTTGAGAGATGCTTAATAGATTATGTTTTAAACCGTCAACACATAGTACATCCTCAATTTTGGGCAATCCTGGCCCGGTGATGGTTCCCTTTCCAACAATCTTGGCAACACTCCCATCTCCAAAAGTAACAGACCCACCATCAAATTCAACAAAATCACAAAACTGAGTCTTGTCACCTGTCATGTGTCGGGAGCATCCACTATCAAGGTACCACCTAGTGTTTCTTCTGGCTCTAAGGGCTATATGGATAACTAAGCATTTGTTCTTTACTACCCATTTAGAGACTACCCTTTTTGGAGAACTAGGCTTCTTGGTTGATTCTAGGGATGTCATCGTTTGAGCATAAGGTGTTGTGGTTTTCTCTTTACTTGATTTCTCTTTCATCAGCTCCATGGTTCTTTTGTTCAATTGTTTTACCATTTCTAGGAGCTCTTCCATTCTTTTGTCTTTCTTCGGTGGAGTGGGATAATTTTTCCTCACGTTTGGTGTTTGTTTAGGAGGACTCCACATCTGATTCATCCTTTTTCCGGTAGGTACAAATTTACCTTTCAAGTTCCGAACCGGATTCTTAAGGATCAAGCATTCAAATTTCAAATGTCCAACATCTCCACATGCATGGCATATAGGTGAATTTCTCTTAGTGCTTCCTGATGCATTCCTAATCTTTCTAGGTTCTGGGTTACTAACCTTAGTTTGCTCACCATAGCCTAGCCCTCTTGTATTCCTACAAGGCTTACCTGATTTAAGGATATCATCTCGTTTTTCTCGACTTTGGGCAAACCTTTCATTTAGTTGACTTTCTTGATTAAGTTGCAAGACTAGACACTGATTTGTAGATTTGGCCTTTTTCAGCTCATCTTCTAAGGTATTAATTTTGTCTTGAGCTGCTTTGTTTTTCTTTTCTAATTCACAGATCTGATGGTAAAATCCGTTGTTTTCTCTCTTTACTTCTTGCATTTCATCAGCCAATTTGTTGTTGTCAATATTTGCTTGGCTCAACTTCTTGGTAAGAAGGATGCTTTGACGAAATAGCTCATCATAGGCAACTTGCAAACCATCATTATCATCCTCGTCATCATCGGAGGATGTTTGACTGTTTTCTGATAGCTCATGATCATCCTTGTCTCTTTCACCTTGTATGTCTGGGACAATCTCCGAGATAGAGGCCATCAGAATTTTAACTGATCCTCTCTCATCACTTTGATATTCTTCTATTTCTGAATCTGTACTCTCGAGGTTGTCCCATGTGGCTGCCATTGCTTTCTTTTTGAATTTTTCTTTGGCAGGAGCTTGGCAGTCAGAGGCAATATGACCATAGTGTCCACAGTTGTAGCACTTAGGATCTTTTGGCTTGTTGTAAGATTTTCCTGTATAGCGCTTTTTGTCAAAAGATTTGCTATTTTTGTCAACCCTCTTTCCTTTGTTTTTGAAGAATTTTCTAAACTTCTTGGCCATAAGAGCCATTTCATTCATATCCATTTCTTCATCACTATCAACTATAGATTCTTGTGTAGTGTGTGAAGTTTTCAGCACCGTGTTTCTACTTTTTGGGGATTTTTTGAAATGAAGTTCATGGGTCTGTAGAGATCCAAGTAGGTCTTCTATTTTCATAGTATCAATATCTCTACATTCGTCAATCGTTATGACCTTGGAGGAGAATCGTTCAGGTAAGGATCTTAGAATTTTCCTACAAATGCGCGGATCCGATATCCTCTCTCCCAATCCCCACATAGCATTGGTGACATCACTCAGTCGGGTGTAAAAGTCCATGAAGTTCTCATGTTCCTCCATTTTCATATTCTCAAATTGAGTGGTCAAGATCTGAAGTTTTGACCTCTTGACTATACTAGTTCCTTCATGAGTGGTTTCAAAGATGTCCCATGCTTTCTTAGCAGTTGTACAATTACAAATTCTTTTAAACTCATCAGCTGAAACGGCACAAAAGATAGCATTGAGTGCCTTGGCATTGCTAATGTATCTCAGTTGTTCAAGATCAGTCCATAAATCATCAGGCTTGACTGTGGTAGTGGTGACCCCATCTGTGACAGTGCTCAAGAGGGGTATTTCGTATTTGATTTCCACAGATCTCCATGTTGCATGATCCAATGATTGCAAGAAGACTCTCATTCTTGCTTTCCAATAAGCATAGTTTGATCCATCAAAATATGGAGGTTTGGAAACCATACTAGAATCCCCTTTTGACATGATTTCAAGCTTCTAGAGACGGATCACACTCCGGGCGGTTACGCCTTTAAGGAGGAACCCTCTCTGATACCAATTGAAAATGCGGTTTAAGTTTGATTACCGCTAATGTAGAGAAGCAAGAAACAAGTTGTCTTGTCCTAGAGGGGGGTGAATAGGACACTTTTTAAATTTTCCAATCACACACTTGTAATCATGCAATATATTTTCAGAGTACTTTCATCAAACACAAGACATGCAGAATATAAATCAATAAAAGCACATGTGAAAGAAGTAAATCAAGTTATCCATTCACCACACAACAGAAGATTTTTATAGTGGTTCGGTTATGTACCTACTCCACTCCCGGCTGATCCACTCACTCCTTGAGTGGCCGGATTTCACTATCACTATGGTTTTAAATGAGGTTAACCATAAACCTTAATAGCCTACAAAAGGACTTACGACTCAACACATGGATTCATCCTTCCATAGGACTAATCCATAGCCACTTGGTCCTACACAAGGACTTGTCCTACGCAAGGACTCTTATGAGTTTGGGTCTTCAAACTCTGAAACCCAAATCTCAATCTTGAGGAGGTTTCTTGGACTCGAAAGACTAAATATACTTAGCTGATTGAGTCCCTTGATGATGCCTTTGTTGAAGAAGCTTCGGCTTGTACGGAAGATAGCTTCTTCAGCTCCCTCGATCAGCAACCTTGCTCCGGATGACTCATTGTAGATTCCAAGGTGAGGGATTAGGGTTAGGTTGAGGCTATATTGGGATATGGATTTTATGTGAGGAAAGCTTCTACCTAATCCACCATTAATGGCAATGATGACAAGAGAATATCTATGAAAGGTAGGTCAAGGTGCCATTAAAGAGGGGTTGAGTTCATAATTCAATCCAAGCTTTGAATGCTTCATCAATGTTGGTCAGATCAACATGGATTGAAGTATGAACTCAACAAATCTTAGGGTTTGGAAGAAGGGGATCTCAAGAAGAAGGCTCACACAAACCCTAGATGATGCTCAAGGTGTATTGGGCAAGATCCAACCGAGTTCTATAAATAGACATGGCATTCAACGGTCAGAAAACGGTCAGCTCGATAGGATTCGATCGATCGGACATAAGATTTAGCTAGATTTGAATTTTGCCCAAAAACAGGTTCTCCGATTGATCGGACTTAGTTCCGATTGATCGGAAGACCCTTTCCGATTGATCGGACAGATGGTCCGATTGATCGGAATTCCTTCCAGCGAGTTAATGTAATATTTCTGAAAATTCCTCCGATGGATCGTATGTGTGTCCGATGGATCGAAGCACCCCTGTCCGATGGATCGGACAGACCTCCGAGGGATCATAAAAGTGTCCAGAGAGATTTTCAATGTATTCTGGATAATTATACGATTGATCGGACATACTGTCCGATTGATCGGAACACCCTGTCCGATGGATCGGACAGGCCTCCGATGGCTCGGAAAAGTGTCCAGAGAGTTTTCAATGTAACTGGACTATTCTCCGATGGATCGGACACATTGTCCGATTGATCGGACACCTATCGGAATAATCTCCGATGGATCGGGTATGTATCGGAGAGAGCAGACATTAGTTTTTTCAATTTTTACGTTACTTCTGCTAACATTAACCCTTCCAAAGCTGATTTAAATGGAAGGTGGGCTATAGATGGTGCTAAGGGTGTGCCTAGGAAGGATTTGGGCCATCTATAGAAGGTTTTGGGATTAAAGGTTTGGATGGAGAGGCTAGAAGCTGTCTTGATGAGGGATCTTCTTTGAGAAGCTTCTGTCTTCAGCCGCAAGGAAACTGTCTTCAGCCGCAAGGAGACTCGACGACACACTAACCATGGTAATTGACAAATCTTTGCATTAACATCATGTTATGGCGGAGAGAAGTCTCCCTCTCGGGTTCGGTCAAATTTCGCCCGATTCCTCTCGATTTCGGCCGTTTCTGGCTCTTTCGGAAGGGTTTCTGAGGTTTGCAATATTGGCTAAGTGTTGGCCTTTTTTATCAAATTGCTGATTTGGGCCCACTTAACATCGACCGTTGGCGAATCCAGTCCGGGGGATGGATAGAGGACATTAATGTGTGTCTAGGAGCGTCCTCTTGATCGGAACGCGGGCCACATCACAGAAGGCCTCACCTCCCCATTAGCGTCCAGGCGCATCTCCCATGGGGTGTGGGCGCATGTGATCTCAAGTTGGGTGCATGTGATCCCATCCCAAGCGCATGTGAGAGAAAAGTGAGGAGAGAGAGGGAAGGGAAGGGAGGTAAGTGCATGTGCCTGCCCCTTGGGAGCACTTGTGCGCATGTGGCTTCTTCCTTGGGCGCATGTCCTCCAAGGACTTGAGAAATTTCTCATTTGCTTCCAATAAAAGGATGAGCGCATGTCCCATGGAACTTGGAGGATTTTGCTCCGGTGGGAGAAATCCCTTTTCGGATAGGGCATCCGGCGAAGGGATGGGCGCATGTCCTTATCCCGGTGAGGATTCCAGTGAAGAATTTTTACCTTTGCAAGAAGAATGCTCTGGGAGTGATGATCTCGTCCCTGTCTCATCAAGTAGAGGGGTATTTATAGTATGTTAATCGAGTATCGGGTACCGGGCGCATGTTGTTTGCAAAAGGGAGGGCATGCGCATGCATTTGGAGAGAGGAGTCATACGCATGTGATGGGATCATGCGCATGTCACCATGCATCAGGCGCATGTGGCTATGGCATGCGCATGCAATGGTGTGTAGGTGCATGTTGCAAAGAAGGTGGGCGCATGTGCCCTCTTTTGTGGTGCGCACATGTGCGCATGTGCTCACACTTAGCACATATTTTATTATTTTTGATATTTTTGAAAATTTAAAATATGGAAAGGGAGAGAGAGGGCTCTCATGCGCATGTGGTGAGAGAGAAGATGCATGTCTCCTCATGGCATCCGCATGTGGAGAGAGAGTGAGAAAATGCATGTTCCAACACTTAGAATATTTCAGGTTTTAGGCTCCGACGGGCGACCTCCAAAGGGGGGCTACCTTTTTGGAGACTGAGGTTACTGACGCCAAGCCGCTTTTAGGCCATGATCAACCTCCTGAATGAACGGGGTGGGATACCGATGGTCATCTGCTGTAAATTTTGGTAGTTCTTTACCAATTTGGACCCTCCCGATCAGCTCTTTGCATAGGAATATTGTTCCGGGAAGCGCGCACATGGAAATATGCAACGCAAGGACTTCAAACTTGCTACTTAAGGTTTTTTGGGCATTCCGAATCATTTGGCGGCCATCCGCATGTCTAATTCCAGCCTAAAATGGTACCTGTAAGCTTTCGGGCCCTTATAGTCGGATACGGTCAGGGCAAAAATGCATTTGGAAGCGCGCGGGTAAAGATATGCATCGTGCGACCTTGAAACTTGCAGGTTAAGGGTTTTAGGGTGTTCCGGATCATTTGGCGGTAATCCGCATGTCTGATTCCACCCTGAAATAGCATTTGTAGGTTTCGGTCATGATCACGCATGTTTGGGTTACACTAGCGTTTTCTGAGTATTTCGGATCTCGAAATCAGTCCAAACCGTCATAGATGGATCGCTGAATACTATTTTATAATGGGTACAAATTTGAGCTCCAACAACTAGTATGCCACAGAAAAGTGCACTAACACTCTCCTCTTCATACCCAAGCATTGTTAGGACGTGGGGAAGATCAAGGAAGCTTTGGAGAAGGATTTCTTATTGCTTTTCTTCTAGTTCTTAATTAGTTTTTATGTTTTCGAGGATTTCAGTTCAAGGATGTTAGAGATGAACTAAAACCTCTTAGCTAGAGCTAAGAGGTAAACATTTTGATTCGTTTTTGATGGATTGATGCAACCTAGGTTCCCTTTTTATGCTTTGATTGAAGGATTTAGTTTAATATGAGTTTGAATAAAATACTAGTTTAGTTTTTACTTCAATCTCTTGATGACTCTGGGCTCATGTGATTCATAGTGAATCTAAACCTAGTAGCTTACTTTTTAGCATTGTTTATACTTGTGTAGTCATTGATCTATCATCGACTCCGGGCATGATGGAAACTTTGATTGCCTTGTGTACAATGGCACGATTTTCACGTGGGAACTCATTCCAACTAAAGTTCTAATCTTTTGTTATAATCTGAGATAGATGTTTGCTGATTGATTTTGATTTAGTTGAAGTTCAAATCATGAGTTGTAATCAAGTCTAGTGATAGGATTTGATGAAAGCTATGATTGAGATCTTAATTGATTTGGAAAGAGGCTTGTCCTATATAATTGTGTGTGCCCAAGGCCTAAGCATTATTGTGGGAATCGAATCAATGAACAAGCAACTGTTTTAGATAAGTGTGGATTGAACCGCTCTATATTCCGATCGGATAGAGATATGAATTCGATTCCAATTGAGTTATGAAAGACCTAGTTGTGTTGATGCATTAAAAACTGTTAAAAGTGGATCCTTGGCACTCTAGTGCCTTTTAGATTATTATTACCTTACACATTCGCTGTTTAAACCCAATTCTTTATTGTTTAGATTTAGTTCTTAATGCAATCGTAATTATAAGTTGTTTTAGATAAATTCTGAGAATATTCATACATAAATCTCTGTGGGAACGAAACTTGATCTTTCTGAATTATTACTATTTCACAACCCTATACTTGGGGAGTGAACAAATTTGTGGTGCCGTTGCTGGGGATTTGATACGGTGTTTTTAAAATTTTCTGAGATAGCTTTTAGTTGCGATGGTGTTAAGTTAGGTTTAGGAGTTGTTTTTCTTTCTAGGATAGGTTTTCATCTAAATTCAGAATACTAACTTAGTTTTGTTTTGATTTTTTAGGATTCTAACATAAATCTTCTATTCAGTTTCTATCCTTTTACCTCTCTTGCAATAGATAGTTTCAAATTTTTGTTTTTAGAATTAGGATTAGATTTTAGGATTGTGTTGAGTGGTTCATGCCCAAGTGGGTTCGTGATTACACTCGGAGATTGTTGAGTGACAGAGTAATTGTTGAAGGGATTGATAGAGAGCCTCGTGCTAGAAAATGTCAAAATCTTCCTGAAATTGCTAGAGATATGGTTGAAAATCAACCCAATCAAGAGGCTAATCAAAATCAAGCCCAAATTTTTACTGAAATAGATGAGAATGAAGTGGGGGATGCTCCTCAACCTAGCACTTTACGTGACTATTTACAACCCACTAGGACGAGTACTCTTTCTTACATAATTTTCCCTCACAATGTGGGAAATGTTGGTTTTAAACCAGGGTTGATCCAACTTGTAAGACCCGTACCCTTATTCGCCCTCCGTAAGCTCAATTTTCGGTGCCGGTACGTCCCGGATGGACCAGATTAGCGAGCCTTGATCGCGACCTTGTTTTAGTACCGCATCGACCCAAGACCTATACCCCGGCAACCGCGTAGGCGCTAATATTCCAACGCCACGCGGCACGCCCCATTGCGATACCCGGTGTGTAAGTTGTGGCATTTGCGTAATTCGATGTGGGTCGCGCAACGCGTGTGTGGCGTGGGCCCCACTTGCACAAATCCCAAAATCATGTCAAATCAATCAAATCCTTCACCATCACTCTCACCCATACCCCTACTCTACACACACCATACCCCCCCATCCCTCTCTTACCTCTAAAGTCAACTCTACCCATACCTCCCATACCCCTCTCCCATGCTAGCCATCATCACCCCCCATGATTCCTTCTCTCTCTCTCCCCCCCATACAAGTGCATACGTAGGGGGAGAGGAGGGCTTCTCATTTCCATATTGCTAGAGGAGAGAGAGAAAGGAGAGAGAGAGAGAGAAAGAGAAAGATTTGAGAGAAGAGAGAGATTAGAGAAATTGAGGGTGGAGATCAAGCTTGGAGGACCCCGATCACCGTCCGGATCGTTAGATCGTCAACCCGATCCAATCCAACCGTTCAACCATCCTTCGAGGTGAGTGCAAGGGGGACATGAACCCCATTTTCTTAATTTCATTTCATTTTATTTCCTTGGGCCCACCTTGTGATGGGCAATGAGATGGATGGACTGGATCATCCATGAATGGGCCCCACCTACTAATAATAATAAAAAAAAGGAAGGAGAGTTTGGCCGCTGGACAGACAGCGTCCAGAGGACGCTGCTGCCCAGCAGCGCCTGGGCTAAAGCCCTTTGGGCGCTGACCGTTGGTCCCCACTCGTGGGACCCACCTTGATGCATTTATTTGATCCACGTTGTCCATTTGTTTCTCCAACCCATTTTAGGGCTGGACACAAAAAATGAAGTAGATCCAGATCTCAGGTGGCCCACACCATAGAGAACAGTAGAGGCAAGGATGTCCACTATTGAAACTTCTGTGGCACACCGTGATGTTTTTGAACCTTTTTACCTATCCAATATTGGGCTCTGTGTGTTCCTCACTGGCTGGAGAACATGATGAATGGAGTGGATCATACCCATGTAGGCCCCACTTGAAATAAACAAAGGAAGAAAAAAAAGGTGAATGTCCAGACGCTAGACGTTCACAGCGTCAAAGAGCTGGAATAGTCCAGCGTCACCGGACGTGTGAGTGGGGTCCCCACTTGTGAGACCCACCTTGATGTGTGTGTTAAATCCACGCCGTCCATCTGTTTTCTCATATCCTAATAGGGCCAGAGCCCGAATATGAAACTGATCCAAATCTTCAGTGGACCGCACCACATAAAACAGTGGAAACAATGATTTCTACTGTCAGAAATCCTTTGGCCCACCTTCATGTTTTTCTAGACCGAATTACATACCCAATATTGGGCTTGTTGGGTCTCCCATAAGATGGGGAACCTGATGAACGGAGTGGATCAGACCCATGTGGGCCCCACTTGATATAAGCACAATAAAAAAAAGAAAGAAAGGAAAGAAGAAGCAGGCGTCTCTGACGCTGGGCGTACCAGCGTCCGCGGACGCTGGCTCGTGAGGCCAGCTGGTGGCCCACTCGTGGGTCCCACCATGATGCATGTGTTGTATCCACACCGTCCATCCATTTGGGGAGATTATTTTAGGGCATGATCCCAAGAATGAGACAGATCCAAGTCTCAAGGGGGCCCCACCACAGAAAACAGTAGGGACAGTGACCCTACCGTTGAAACCCTCCTATGGCCCACCATGATGTTTATTTGAGATCCAACCTGTTCATAATTTCACACGCATGTGAATGAAGGAAAAACAAAAATATCAGCTTGATCGAAAACTTCTGTGGCCCCCACTGGATGAGAATATAACAAAAAAAAGAAGGAACGTGGCTGCTGGACAGACAGCGTCCAGGGGACGCTGCTGCCCAGCAGCGTAGCCTCTTTGGGCTTGACAATGGGCCCACCTAGAATGTATGTGCCTTATCTATTTCGTCCATATGTTTTTCCAGCTCATTTTAGTGGCTGAGCCCAAAATTTAAGCATATCCTAAAGTCAAGTGGACCATGCCACGGGACAACAGTGGGAATAATGATCTCTACCGTTGAAACCTTCCCAGCCCTACAGTGATGTTTAATTGTCATCCAACCTGTTTCATAAGTGGCCGAGCCCAAAATTTAAGCATACCCAAATGTCAAGTGGACCCTGCCACGAGAAACAGTGGGAGATAATGATTTCCAACGTTGAAACCTTTCCAAGTTCTACAGTGATGTTTTTTGCCATCCAACCTACTCTTAAGATCACATGGATATGGATGAAGGAGAAAACATAAATATCTGCTTGATTCAAACTTCTTGGAATCAGCTGGGTACCACGCTGCCCAATAGGTGGCCCACCCTATGGGTCCCAACGTGATGTATCTATTAGTTTCATCATGATGTATCTGTTCTATTCATGCTGCCCATCTATTTTTCCATATTATTTTAGGATACGGCCCCAACAATAAGGCAAATCCAGTCGTTGGATGGACCACACCCGCAGGGAATAGTGGTCATTGATGCCCACCATGGTTCCTTCTTTGATATATATGTTTTATCCATGCCGTACACATATTTTGACGGCCTATCTTATATGTGCAGGCCCAAGTATGGGGCTAATGTGGTCTCAAGTGGGCTATGCCACGAAGACCTTTACATTTCCAATGGGACCCACAGTCCGGGTCCCACTCTCTATATATATATTGGGCCTTTTAAGGCCAATGTTACCTGATACGTTTTGGTAACATGCTAGTATGATTAGCTTGATATGTCATGTTCACTCCCCAAGTGTAGGGTTGCGAAGTAGTAATAATTCGGAAAGACCGAGTATCGTTCCCACAGAGATTTATGTATGGGTATTCTTAGGATTTAACTAAAATAACTAGTAATTAAGATCCTATTAAGAACTAAAGCTGGAAAACAATGAATTGAGTTTAAACAGTGAATTGTTAAGGTAATTTCAATCTAAAAAGGCACTAGAGCGCCAAGGATCCACTTTTGATAGGTTTCAATGCATCAATACAACTAGGTCTCTCATAACTCAATCGGAATCGAATTCCTATCTCTTTCCGATTGGAATATAGAGCGGTTTAATCAACAATTATCCAAAACAAGTGCTTATTAACTGATTTGATTCCCACAACCATGCTCAGGCCTTGGGCACACTCAATTGTATAGGCCAAGCCTCTTTCTAATCTAGTTGAGATTCATAACCATAGCTTTCACCAATTCCTGTCACTAGACCTGATTACAACTCATGATTAGAACTCTAATTAAATCAAAATCAATCAATAAACAATTATTCCAGATTATATACAAAAGATAAGAACTTTAGATGAATGAGTTCCCACATGAAAATCAGGTCATTGCATACAAGGCAATCAAAGCGTCTACCATGCCCGGAGTTGATGGTAGATCAATGCATTACACAAGCATAAACAATGCTCAAAAGCTAAGATACTAAGCTTAGAATCACTAAGAATCACATGAGCCCGGAGTCATCAAGAGATCAAAGTAAAACCAACTTAATACTTGATTCAAACTCATATTGAACTAAAATTCATCAATTAAAACACGAAAGGAAACCTAGGTTGTATTAATCCATAAAAAACGAATCAAAAGCTTCCCCTCTTAGCCCTAGCTAAGAGGTTTTAGTTCATCTCTAACATCCTTGAACTAGAAGCCTCTAAAAACATGAAAAGCTACTAAAACAGGAAGAAAACTAGAGATCCGAAGTAGAATCCGTCTCCTGAGCAATCCCCACATCGTAGTCTCTTTGGTATGAAGGGAAGACATCCTTTTATAGCTTGGAGGAGTCCAATACGCATTTCGCGTAAAACTACGCACTTGCGTAGAAAATCCCGAAGATCCAAAATAGAAACAAGCTGTTTACGCTGGCCGACCGGTCATGACCGGTCGGACTTGCTTGGCTCTTTTCCAGCAGCAATGGCCGACCGGTCATGACCGGTCGGCTGCGTTCCTGAGTGGTCCAGCAACTATGCCCGACCGGTCATGACCGGTCGGGCTGGGCAGTCCTTCTATTTTTGGCAGGTAAATGGTGGCCGACCGGTCTTGACCGGTCGGGCTTGCTTGGCCGACCGGTCTGGCTTCTTTTCCTCTCTATTTCTTTCTTTCTTTCTTCTTTTCTCTTCTCTCCTTGCCTTGGCTTTCTTTGGTCCTTCTTCATGCTTGATCCAATGGTCTTCAATGCTCGTAAGGAGCTACATTTAGCCTTCAATTGGTGACATCTCCTTCTGGTTCCTACAATCACAAATCACGCCTTAGAATAGTCCTTTAAACATGTAAACTGTGCATAATGAGTGATGAATTGGGGTTAGAATATGCACAATTAAGAGCTCAACACACCCCCAACCAGCTGTTAATGTCAGATTTTGTAACGAGATCCTCCGGCTTTTCTCCTTCGCTCCAGGAGGGATTTCCACCACCAGACCTAAAGCAAGACAGCGAATAAGGGTGGCTGGGGACCAGCCGTTAGCCCTCCGACGCTTAAGTTAGGCCACAGAAGAGAAGCCAAACAAAACTGGACCAAGATTGAATGATGAGTACGTACCTCCTATTCAAGGGAGCCATCCCCTTATATAGATCTGAAACAATCCAATCTGTTACGTGAGATGTCGAAATCCCGTTAATGTTGCATATGATACTGAGAATCCGCTGATTTCATGGGATAAGATCCTATCTTTTTAGTCAGATCCAACCCAATGATTTATTCCAACAATCACGCCCCTAGATGGTAATCCCTTGAAATCCGACTGGATCCGGCCGGAAGCCATAGTTGGAGTCATAGCCTCCGAAAAGGAAGGAGACGCCCGTAGCTGGGAGTCACGGCCTCCGAAAAGGAAGGAGACGCCCGTAGCTGGGAGTCACGACCTCCGAAAAGGAAGGAGACGCCCGTAGTAAAGCTGCTCGCAGGTTAAAATGTGGTCGCGAGTCCAAGTACATATTTTGGGTGTAATATCTTTCAACGACTTGTGAGAAGGTATGCTCGCGACCGCACTTGTCCAATATTCGACTCTCGATCAAGTGATCTCGAGAGTCGAATGGGCGTCCCGCACCTGTCCAATATTCGACTCTCGATCAGGTGATCTCGAGAGTCGAATGGGCGTCCCGCACCTGTCCAATATTCGACTCTCGATCAGGTGATCTCGAGAGTCGAATGGGCGTCCCGCACTTCTCCAATATTCGACTCTCGATTAAATGATCTCGAGAGTCGAATGGGCGTCCCGCACCTGTCCAATATTCGACTCTCGATCAGGTGATCTCGAGAGTCGAATGGGCGTCCCGCACTTGTCCAATATTCGACTCTCGATTAAATGATCTCGAGAGTCGAATGGACATTTCCACGTGAAATCTTATCTCCACCATTTTGCCTATAACAGATGCCCCCCAAGTCCTTGCCGCTAAGAATTCTTAAGGAAAGGACTTAGCTCACTATCACACGAAACCGCTCGCTACCTTCATCGAGAACGACACCCCTCATGATGGGCTGAATTTAATGAGCGCCAGCTTTCCGCAGCCTTTTCGCTGATGGGAAATGAAGGGGCGCTCGCCACGTGTTTGAGGAGTTAATGGGCGTGCCTGCTCGAGCGCCGTGTCCAACGAGGGACTGCCGCGTGCCATCAGATACGGCGGAATGATTGCCTATAAATATACGGAGTCCGCCATTTCTTTGATTTTCTACAGAAGTTTTATTCGAAAGAATCCTGCAACCCTTTCTTTCCATTCTTCTTCTTCCTCCGGTGCTCAAATCTTTCTTTTCTCGGTATACTTCCTTTTTCTTCTTCTTTTATTTTCATCTCCCCATGGCTGGGAACTCTGACGAGACTACTGTCCCCCTTGGCGATGCCACTCCGGAGTCCTCTGCCTCCAGCAGTGCAAGGGTTTCGGCGGGGAGATACACAGCAGCCGGATATCCTTCCGTTTTATCGGAGGACCGGCTGGCGTAGCTACGGGAGAGATACCAAATCCCTGAATCTGTAACTCTCCGCTTGCCCGGAGGTGGAGAAACACCCGACTCCCCGCCCCCAGGATGCGTAGCATTTTACGAGTACCAGCTCATCTTGGGGGTACGCCTTCCCCTCCATCCCTTTGTTCGCGATGTATTACGATGTTACAAGATTGCCCCTGGGCAACTCATTGTGAACGGGTGGAGGGTGGTGTTGGGCTCCTTTGCCCTTTGGGCTCAGGCTGGCAACGGGGAACTCACGGCGGAGGAGTTCCTCCGTATGTTCCGCCTGAAGAAAGCTCCATCCAGCGAAGGCTGGTATTATTTATGTTACTGGCACCGGGATAACTTCGTGTTGGGTAAACCCTCCTCGAACTATCCCGGCTGGAGGAAGCGGTGGTTCTATGCTTCCGGGAGCTGGGAGTCTGCCTCCTCCAGGGGTTCAGGAGTGACCCGGTTTTTCTGTGAAGGTAGACACAATCCCGTATTGTGCAGTTTCCTTAGAATAAATTTTAGGGTTTTTCTTTGACCATGATTTGTGCTCGCAGGTATCCCAGCTTTGCGGAAACCGAATTTGAAGGGTGGAATCAACGAGAAGATCGTCAGGGTATATAAGGTGCCTGTCGGAGATAGGCATATCGAGGCTTGCTTATCTCCTTCACGACTTGCAGCAGCAGGCCTCATATCCAGCAGAGAAGTCGAAATGACGAAGGCTGGTGAGAAGAGAGGCCTACTGCCCCGTCTAAAGGGCACAGGTTCCAAAAGACAGAAGAGGACCCCTGCCGAACCATCTAAATCTTCCATCCGCGCGGGCAACGATCAGCCTGCCCTTCCCGCGAGTACGGCGGGGGCCCCAGCTGGGCCTACTATCCCATCACTGGTGGTCGCACCTGGGCCACCGGTGATCAACATTGCAGATAATTCCCCAGATGGGGTGGGGTCCAGCGGCCCCCCAGCTGAAGAGGCTCGCGAGCAGGTAGAGCCTCAAGAGCCGACTCCTGCTCGGGAACTGGTCCCAGCTGCCGAGCAGGGACCTGCTCGCGAGTCCATGCCTCCACCTCACGAGCAGGCCGGTTTGGTCGTTGCTCAACCGTCTGGGAGCGGGACGTACTCGATTCCACGCCACCTCCACCCTGTATGTAAGTTCTTGTTTGAGAACGTCCCGCCTCACGCCTTCGGCTCCCTCCCCGAGCCAAGTCCTGAGAACCTCATCCTCGAAGCAGGGATGAGGATGGTTCAGGTAAAACTTTTGTCAAGATCTGTTTTCGACCTGTCGCTACGTTCCCGAAATCTTAACTTTTTCATCTCTTTGCAGGGTTTAGATCTTATTCTGCGAACGAGGCGTGATATCGTCGCCGCCCGTCGCACGATAGAGGAGGCTGAAGGAAAGAGGACTGCCTTGGAAAAGGCAGTTCAAGGAAGAGATCAACTGCTCAAGGCTCGTGAGGCAGTGATCTCGAAGAGAGATGAGGAGAAAAAGATCCTCATCGAGAAGATCCAAGTCCTGACCGACAGGTATCAGGCCTTGGACTCAGACTATGTGAAGCTCACGGGTCTGAAAGAGAAGGCAGAGAGAGAGAGGGAGATCTTCCGACAAGACAAGATCTCATTAGAGGAGCAATTCGCGGGAGCCAGGTCGCAGCTCAAGGAGGCCTACGATAACCTGACTAGGGAGCGCACCGCTCTTGCGCAGCTTAAGGACGATTCGATCCACTGGGACGAGGAGAGAGTCGCCCTTGTAAAAATGCTCTCGGAGGAAGGTACTCGGGCAGTTTCCGAGTTCCGGACTTCGCAGCTGTATGACGATGAACGATATGAGTCATACGATGCTGGTCGAGACTTTGCATTGAGAGTAGTGCAACGAATGATCCCATCCTTCGATATGGGGGAATTCGGTCGAGTCGCGACCATCATAGCTGCAGAAGAGCAAGCTGCTGCCGAGAACGAGGTGACCGAAGCCACGCAGGCTGGAGGGGCTCCTGAAATGGGCCCTGAAGTCGAGAGCGTGGCTCCTCCTAGCGATTGATTTCCTTTTATTTTCTTCTCTTGTATCTGCGCTCATGTATATGTAATCATATGATTATCAATGAAAAGATATTTTTGGAAGTATTGCTGTTTCGTTGCTGTTCTCCCTTCATCTTTCATTTTTGGCTTGTTAATCTTGAATGGATTCGTCAGAGATGTGACCCTTTAATTCGAGCATGAACTAAGCTGCTCGCGATCAGGATGTGACCCCGTTCGCTGCCCTAATTTGGGCACGAGCTGTGGTGCTCGCATTTTGGAGTGCGATTCCTCCTCACCAATCGCGAGTAACTAACTCATGAAAAAATGAATTAGACTCAATCCGGGGGTCGTGAGACCATGTCCGCGTTGAGATAGACTGATCTATCGATTGAGATTTTGATTCTACCAAGGGCAGAAGGTTGGTCAAGAGATGGTATTCATTCTCTTCGGGGCTGTTCAGGTCCATGAGAATGGAGAAGCGACCAACTAGTAATGATTTCAGCCCTACCAAGGGTAGGCAATTGGCCAAGAGGATGTGTAAGCACTCTTCAGGGCTATTCGGGTCCATATAAATGGAGTAGCGGCCAAAAGATATTTTTCACTTTATTCATAAAATGTTATGATAAACTACATCGAATCTAGGGGTAGTATCTTAGCAAATGCTCCACGTGCCAAGGGCAACGTACAGGCTTCCCTTGCATGTCTTCAAGATAATAAGTACCGGGTCGCACAACCCTAATAACTCGATACGGGCCTTCCCATTTCGGATCCAATGAACGAACAGGAATTCCAAGATTCCGCCTTAGAACCAAATCTCCGAACTGGAAAGATCTAGGTCGAACCTTTGCATTCCGATAACGAGCAATACGTTGTTGATATGCCGCCACTCGTACTTGGGAAGCATTTCTTCGCTCTTCCAAGAAATCGAGATGAAGTCGGATATTTTCCTGATTGCTCGCGGGATCATACTGTTCGATCCGGTATGAGGGCACTTGAATTTCCACTGGTACCACTGCATCAACACCAAATGCTAAGGAGAAAGGAGTTTCACCTGTCGATGTACAAGCTGTGGTTCTGTAGGCCCATAACACTTCTGGCAGAAGTTCTGGCCACACCCCTTTACATTCACTTAGCTTGGTCTTTAAATGATGCTTTATAATTTTATTCACTGCCTCGACCTGCCCATTCGCCTGTGGATGATATGGAGAAGTGCGGAGATTACGTATTTTCCATTTGTCGCAAAATTCATCAAAGGCTGCGTTGTCGAACTGCGTTCCGTTATCGGTAATTATGGTATGAGGAAGTCCGAAGCGACATATAATATTTCTCCACATAAACTTGGTAGTTTGCTTTTCAGTAATTTTGGCTAATGGTTCTGCCTCGGCCCATTTGGTGAAATAATCAACCGCCACGATCGCGAACCTATTCTGTCCCTTTCCCATAGGTAAGGGACCGATGATATCGATCCCCCACTGAGCAAAAGGCCAAGGGCTGTCGACTGGGGTCATCCGCTCAGACGGTACGCGAGGTATAGGTTGATATCGTTGACACTTGTCGCATTTTTTAGAAAATTCTATGGCATCTGCTTTCATAGTAGGCCAATAATATCCTTGCCTCATCGCTTTATATGCTAGGGATCGCCCCCTGGGATGATTACCACATGCCCCCTGGTGTACTTCATCTAGAACACGATGTGCTTCTTCTGGGTGAAGACACCTCAAATAAGGCAAGGAGAAGCTTTTTCGCAACAAGATTCCATCTTGTAAGGTGTACCTGGCAGCTCGAAGCTGAATTTGTCTTGCAGCTTTCTTATTTTCTGTTAGGTATCCATCTCTGAGATAAAAGATGATAGGATCCATCCAGCATGGAGACGATTGTACCGATATAACTTGCTCGGGAGTCACTTGATCGATACTCGAATGTTGACGGTGCTCGATGGGGATCGAATGCGATAATTCTGATTCTGGTGCAGACGCGAGTTTTGCCAAGGAATCGGCCAGTTGGTTCTGCTCGCGAGGGATATGGAATATTTTGTAAGTCTTCAGTTTGGCGAGCAGGATGAGGACACGAGATTTGTATAAGGCCATTCTTTCTTCTTTGGTTTCGAATTCGCCAAGAACTTGGTTGACAATGAGCTGGGAGTCGCTATGAATTATCAAATTCTGGACTGCGAGGACAACGGCTAGCTCGAGGCCAACAATAAGGGCCTCATATTCTGCTTCATTATTGGAGACGCGTGATTCGAAACGCAGAGCGTATTGAAAATGCGACCCGTCTGGAGCCACTAAAATCAGGCCCGCTCCACTGCCACTGGCCCGTGACGACCCGTCCACGAAGAGCGACCAAGGAGGTTGATCGCTGGTCATGACGCCATCTTCAGAAGAATATGTAAATTCGGCGATGAAGTCAGCCACGGCCTGGCCTTTGACTGCGGTCCTAGGACAGAATGAAATATCATGCTCGCTGATCTCGACCGCCCATTTAGTTAAGCGCCCGGAAGCCTCAGGCTTTTGAAGGACTTGACGTAGTGGATGATTTGTTGGTACTAAAATGGCATGGGCTTGAAAGTATGGTCGCAGTTTTCGAGCTGCCGTGATTAAGGCTAGGGCCAGTTTCTCCAAATCAGAATACCTAGTTTCTGCATCAACCATTGCTCGACTGATATAATAAACGGGCCTTTGTACCCCGGAATCTTCTCTTATTAAAGCGGCACTAACGGCCGTGGAAGACACAGATAAATAAAGAATGAGTTGCTCATGCGCCACAGGCTTAGATAAAATGGGGGGAGTGCTCATATATTGCTTCAGTTGTTGAAAAGCTTCTTCACATTGAGGTGTCCACTTCCAATCAGACTTGGCCGTTGCACGAAGGAGTTTGAAAAAGGGCAGGCACTTGTCGGATGCTCGCGAGATGAACCTGTTCAATGATGCGATGCGACCAGCTAGACGCTGAACGTCCTTCAGAGTCACTGGGGATTTCATCTCTATCAATGCTTTAATCTTTTCGGGATTCGCCTCAATTCCGCGTTGGCCAACCATGAATCCAAGAAATTTTCCTGCAGATACTCCAAACGCGCATTTTTCTGGATTTAATTTCATCTGATACTTCCTCATCAGATCAAAGGCTTCTCGAAGATCTGGAATGTGGTCATCTTCTTTGATGCTTTTCACGAGCATATCGTCGACATATACTTCCATGTTCCTACCGATTTGAGCAGCAAATATTTTGTTGACAAGACGCTGATAAGTGGCCCCTGCATTTTTGAGACCAAATGGCATTACCTGGTAGCAATATAGTCCTCGATCTGTGATGAAGGCAGTGTGTTGGCCATCAGGTGGATGCATCATAATCTGGTTGTAACCAGAGTAAGCATCCATAAAACTGAGGAGGGCGTGTCCAGCTGTCGAGTCGACCAACTGGTCGATTCGCGGTGTCGGGAAGCTATCTTTGGGACATGCTTTGTTTAAGTCTGAATAATCGACGCACATCCTCCATTTGCCATTAGCTTTCCGGACGAGAACTACGTTGGCGACCCACTGGGGGTAGTCAACTTCTTTTATGAAATTTGCCGCGAGCAGCTTCTCAACTTCAGTTTTGATCGCCATTTGTCTTTCTGCAGTGAAAGCACGTCGACGCTGATGTACGGGTTTATGCTTTGGGTCAATGTTGAGACGATGTACGATGACATTAGGATCGATGCCCGGCATATCCTTATGAGACCAAGCAAACACGTCCTGGTATTCAGTGAGGAAACGGATCAGATCTTCGCGGTGGATACTGTTTAAGGAGGAACCGATGTACACGATCTTAGACTGGTCGTCTTCGGTCAAGCGGATCGCCACTGTTTCCTCCCCTGGAGTTCCTGATTTCAGAGCACTTTCTCTTGGGTCCAACGCGGTGGCGAGAACGTCGGATGATCCTTGAACTATTTCCATGACAGGTGTCGCTTGAGCCTTCTTTCGATCTTGGAGGGCTATCTGGTAACAGGACCGTGCCTCCTGCTGACTTCCTCGCACGACCCCTATGCCATTTGGGGTCGGAAATTTAACGCATAAATATGAAGGGTGCAAGGCCGCTCCAATCTTAGTTAGTGACGGTCTCCCCAAGATGGCGTTATATGCTGATTTTCGATCCACGACGAGGAAGTTTACGAAGACGGTGGTCTTCGCTGGACTCTCCCCAAAGGTGACTGGGAGATCGATACTTCCTTCAGGTGTCACCACTTCTCCTCCAAAGCCGACAAGAGGGGTCGATACTGGCTTGAGGAGGTTTCTGGCAAGTGCCATCTTGTCGAAAGCCTCCAAATACAGAATATCGGCCGAGCTACCTGTATCCACCATAATTCGATGAGTCAGATAATTTGATACCTTCAGTGTGACTACGATGGAATCTTCATGAGGGAAATGAATTCCCGCTGCATCTTCGAGGGTGAAAGAAATTGGGGGGTGGCTAGCTTTCGAAGAATTGGAAGTTTGTTCCAGCCAATAGATCTGCTGGGGTTCTTTGGACGCCTTTCGAGCGTATGCCTTTCTTGAAGCTTGAGAGTCACCCCCGCAAGCTGGACCCCCGACGATAGTGCGAATTTCTCCTGTGGGCTCAGCATCCTCTTGGTCGGTTTGAGACGGTTCCTTTTGGCGAGATGAGGTCTTCGCCCTTTCTGGTGACCGATTTTTACGAGCAACATAATCCTGGAGATGGCCTTTTCGGATAAGTGCTTCGATATGGTCTCGTAGAGAGATACAGTCCTGAGTCCTATGCCCGTGATCTTTGTGGAAGTAACAGAACTTACTCTTATCTCTCTTCTCGGGATCGGATTTAATCTTTGCAGGCCACTTCACATATGGCTTGTGTTTTATCTCCATTAGAACCTTTTCAGGAGACCGATTAAGAGGAGTGTAATTATGATATTTACCAGAGTAAGGCTTCTTGGGAGATCGATCGCGCTGATCGCGATGGTATTTTTTATCTGTAGAAGTTCCTTCTGGCTTGCGTTTCTTACTTTGTACTCCATGGCGTGTCAATGCGACTTCTTCTGCATTGATATATTTCTGAGCTTTGGCTTGGAATTTCGCCATAGTTTTCGGCGGACTCTTATCTAAGGCAAACCTAAACCTCTCACTCGTTATTCCAGCAATGAGGGCTGTGAGACCCTTTTCTTCAGTGTAACCCTCAGTTTGAACGGCTTCGGCAGTGAACCGTACTGTGAACTCTTTTATTGTCTCCCCATGTTGCTGTTTTAGATTCATCAGATGGGAGGCTGGCTTTTTAATGCGAATACTTCCCATGAATTGAGAAAGAAATATCTCCGATAATTGGGAAAAGGAACTGATGGAAAGAGGCTTTAACCCCCGAAACCACGTACGAGCCGCTTCCTTCAACGTAAGGGGAAAAGCCCTACACATGATTTCTGAACCATGTCCCTCCAACTCCATGAGGGACCTATATGTTTCCAGATGTTCCAGAGGATCGCCAATGCCTGTATACGGAGCGATAACAGGCGTTCGATACTTTCTGGGCAACGGGGCTTCCATGACCTCGCTTGTGAAGGGAGATTCAGATTGATGTATAGCCGTCATGACAGCAGATGGCCGATTTGCCTGGTATCTCTGCTCCATGAGATCAAAACGGTCTTGGATTCTTTTGAGATCCCCTTCCCATGGCAAGGTATAGCTAGACGTTTCGGCGTTGGAGCCTTGCGGTTGAGGTTGTCGAGACGAACTGGAATGTATAGAATGTGGAGACGGCACAGGGGGATGGCCGCCAAGTGGTGGGACCTGTGGTTCATCCATAGAATGCCTGGAAGCAACTGGTATGGGTGGCGGTGGTAATCCTTCGGAAGGTTGTCTTTGCGGTTCGGGGAAGTGCTGATCAAGCCGATTTGACAGTGCCTGAACTCCGGCGTTTAAAGTTAGGAGGGTGTTCCCGAGGAATCGTAGGACATCATCCTGATTTCCAGAGGCCTCCAATAATGGATTTGTTGATGGCATATTTGGGGCTCCTTGAGGGATATCTGCCGGAACAGGTGGGAGGGCAGGTGCGGATTCCGTCTCACCGGGCGGAGGTGGTGCCTGCCTTGAAGTTGAAGGATGAACAATCTTTTTAGGAGGCATCACCGAAGGATTTTGATCGGTGGTTAACACGATTGATTTTGATGATCAAGTCGCTTCCCACAGACGGCGCCAAACTGTTAATGTCAGATTTTGTAACGAGATCCTCCGGCTTTTCTCCTTCGCTCCAGGAGGGATTTCCACCACCAGACCTGAAGCAAGACAGCGAATAAGGGTGGCTGGGGACCAGCCGTTAGCCCTCCGACGCTTAAGTTAGGCCACAGAAGAGAAGCCAAACAAAACTGGACCAAGATCTATATAAGGGGATGGCTCCCTTGAATAGGAGGTACGTACTCATCATTCAATCTTGGTCCAGTTTTGTTTGGCTTCTCTTCTGTGGCCTAACTTAAGCGTCGGAGGGCTAACGGCTGGTCCCCAGCCACCCTTATTCGCTGTCTTGCTTCAGGTCTGGTGGTGGAAATCCCTCCTGGAGCGAAGGAGAAAAGCCGGAGGATCTCGTTACAAAATCTGACATTAACACCAGCATTTTGCTAGTCCCGAGCAAAACATGCGTGAAACCAGTTTCATTTTCCAAAACCCAACTCTCCTCTAGAAACTACTCTTCTATACATTCCAAGACACATAAGCATAAAAATCAGAGAAATTAGGTGATAAAGGTTGAAATCTTAAACTCTCAGAATATAATCAGTGTTTATATGAAATTCCCGCTGATTGATTGATAAATAGAAGAACTTGAACAAATTCAACCCAGTGTGCATAGTGAAGGTTCATCTCATGAGTTTCTGGGATTATCTTCCTCATAAATCAACTAAACTACCGATCTCAAGGTATATAGAGCGACAACAAGCCTATGACAGGAATTTGCCTTACCGTCCTTCCGACGACTTTCACACTACATCCCATTTCCGGCTTTGGTTACGGGTAGACCATCCCCCGGTTGGTAGTAGGTAGCCCTAATCGGAATTTCCACCATTTTTCTTTCCTTCCCGATTTCATCCTTTCATTCCTTTTTCTTTTAAATTAGATAGGATTTTTAGAAATCCATATCTTCTGTTATTTTCCCATGGACAAGGATGGACAAAATACCCCGGCTTGGTTTCTCAATACCTCAAATCAAAGTCTAGCTAATCCATAAATCACATAATCCTTTCAAATCATGAAAATCGTGTAATGTGAACTAGGTGCAAAATGTGTTCAAATTTTCTATTAATCATAAAAATAGGTGAATTCACATATAAAACCATTATATTAAGAGAAATTCAAAGCTTGCAACATCCCTCACTTCGTATCTCATCTTCTTATACCCATGCTATCTCGAATGTATAGAATCAAAGTTTTCCAAAAGAGTTTCGAATTTTAGAAAAATTGAAAAATTTCTACATCTTTGCTCGAAATGTCACAAAAGCTAGCAGATTCATCATCTAAGGAATCTCTCACCCCCCAATCAAAACTTTGCATTGTCCTCAATGTAATAAGATATGCAATATGCAAGACATGAGAGCAATGACATATAACAAAGGAGAGTGAGAAAGAGAGATATCACCTGAAGCATAGGCAAGATTAACTTTTGGAGATGGATTACTTCACAACTAAATCAAAGCAAATCCTAATGGGAAAGCATTCTAACAAATCATCCTCCGTCAGACTAGGAGGTTAATCCCAATAATTCATCCAAAAGCATAAAGTCAAGCAGAATCATTAGATGGATCAAAAGGTTTCGCAGTAAGGTCATCCAATATCCTGCTTTACAATGTACATGTGTGTGAGTAATCGAAATGAGCCACTCAAAATCCCAAAAAGGAATTTTAGCGGGTTCCTTAGTGTGCGCACCACATGTATCAGGGGAGACACCATCATATTTATCAGAAAAAATATGTCTCCATTCAAATTTTCCTGGGCATTGATATTGCAAGTAAGGATCATCCCAGGGTTGGTGGAGTTCGGTATGCATGATCCACAAAGGTGTGGAAATCTGAATTGATTTTTCAGCGCAAAAAGGTATTGTTTCCACATCCTTCTCTCGGCTAACGTCATATGCCGATACCCACTCAAAAAGTGTGACCATATCCCGTATCATATCATCGTTCTCATCAAGGGAGTGAGTCACTTCTTCGTCTAAGGGACCGGAGTAAAAAGGTGAGAGGGACTCATTTTCCACAATAGAATTGATCATGTTTATTTCGTGGACCCCCTCATCCTCATCCTCTTGTTGGTTGTCAATATTAAAAGCATTCAACTCAATCGTCATATTGCCAAAAGATATTTGTATGCCCCCACTCCTACAATTTATGATAGCATTTGATGTAGCTAGGAATGGGCGGCCAAGTATGACAGGAATTTGAGGGCCAATATTAACCATGGGTCGTGTGTCCAAGACAATAAAGTCTACCGGGTAGTAAACTTTGTCAACTTGGACAAGAACGTCCTCAATCACCCCTCTCGGAATACGAATCGATCGGTCAGCAAGTTGTAATGTGGTTTTGGTGGGTTTTAATTCACCTAAACCCAATTGTTCATAGACCGAAAAGGGAATTAAGTTCACACTTGCCCCTAGATCAAGTAAAGCATGTTTCACCCAGTAGTCTCCAATCACACATGATATTGTCGGACAACCGGGATCTTTGTATTTCTTGGGCATCCCGTGGTTGATAATGGCACTCACATTCTCTGTAAAAAATGCCTTCTTTTACACATGTATTTTTCTTTTAACCGTGCAAAGGTCTTTTAAAAATTTAGCATATGACGGTATTTGTTTAATGGCATCCAACAATGGGATGTTGATTTTGACTTGCTTGAAGACCTCCAAAAATTCCTGATATTTATCTTGAGGTTTGGCTGGAATCAAGCGTTGGGGGAATGGAGCAACGGGCCTATATTCTTTTAATGGCTCTTTTTCATTCATGGTGATGCTAGGTCCATCATCCTCTTTGGAAGATACCAGATCATTAGGTTTGAAACCTTCACCGGATCAGATTTTTCAATGATTTTACCACTTCTAAGAGTGGTGATGGCCTTCGCATGTTCCATATGTTGGTTAGAAGAACTAGGCATGCTTATTTCGCATTGTTGTTTTGGATTTGGTACGGGTTGGGCTGGAAGCATCCCTTTCCTTGCGTTTAAGCGAGCCTTGATTTCCTCCACCGAACTTTTAAGCTCAAGCATTATCGTATGGTTGGATTGATTAATTTGAGCTTGTCCTTCCATGAATGCTTTCAAAGTATCCTCTATAGGCATTTGAGGTGGGGCCATTTGCATTGGGGGCCCCCTTTGAGGATTATTTTGATTAGCCGTGTTTCCATTCGCCCAATTGAAGTTTGGGTTGTTTCTCCAACTAGAATTGTTCGTGTTTTGATTTGGAGTACTGAAAGGTCGTTGATAGCTATTCAAGCTATTCAAGGCATTCGATTGTTCAAATAAAAGTTCTCGAAACGCATAGATTGTTGGACAATCCGGTGTTTGATGCACATTGGAAGCACAAATACCACAAATAGTTTCAACAGCCCCCTTTTGTTGGGTTGTATCCACCTTCTTTAGTTCCATCTCCTCGACCTTTCGTGTGAGTTTAGCCACTCTAGAATCTAGATCATCTTGCCCATCTAAAACATAAAGTTCTCCCTTTTCCTTGGTTTGGGGTTGTTTTGAACTTGTTGGCTTAGATGTATCCCATGATTGTGTATTTTCAGCCAACATGTCAAAATAATCCCAAGCTTCCTCCGTTTCCTTGTTCATGAACTCCCCATTGCACATCATCTCCACAAATTGGCGCATGGTTGAGTTCAATCCATCATAGAAGAAACTAATCAACCTCCACCTTTCATAGCCATGATGTGGGCATGCGTTTAATAGCTCATTATACCTTTCCCAACATTGGAAAAAGGTTTCTTCTTCTTTTTAGGTGAAGTTCATTATGGCCCTTCTTAGTGCATTTGTTCGATGAGTAGGGAAGAATTTTTTAAGAAACTCCCTAGTCATCTCAGCCCATGTCCCAATAGACCTCGGCCTTAAGGAATGTAGCCATGATTTGGCCTTCTCTTTCAAGGAAAAAGGGAATAATTTAAGTTTTATTGTATCCTTGGTCACATTGTCATAGTTTATTGTGGCTATAACCTCTTCAAATTCCTTAATATGTAAATAAGCGCTTTCAGAGTCGAGTCCATGGAATCTAGGAAGAAGTTGGATCAACCCCGGTTTAAAATCAATATTTCCCACATTGTGAGGGAAAATTATGCAAGAGGGAGTACTCGTCCTAGCTGGTTGTAAATAGTCACGTAAAGTTCTAGGTTGAGGTACATCCCCCACTTCATTCTCATCCAATTCAGTAAGGTTTGGGGCTGGATTTTGATTAACCCCTTGATTTGGTTGATTTTCAGCCATCTCTCTAGTAATTTCAGGAAAATTTTGACGTTTCCTAGCACGAGGCTCTCTATCAATCCCTTCAACAATTACTCCGTCCCTTACAAGTCGGTTATTATAAGTCCGAGCCCAATGTGGCATGCAAAACCAAAAAGAATGAACAAAAAGGAAAAGGAATTCTTCCTTCCTTCCTTTACTCCTCTCTAGGACTTAAGCACAAGGTGTCTTACAATGGCTAAGCCAGAAGCAAGGACAGAGACCGATTTCTCCTGGTCAATAGGGGTTCAAAGAACTCCCCACCCACTCTTTGAGTCTTTTGAGAAAAAGTACAGAAAAAGAAGAAAGAGGAATAGGTTGAGAAGAGAAATCTCTGAGCACAAGGTGATCCAAGGCGGCAGAGCCGACCAATAGGAATCCAGATGGCACAAGGACTACCTTTCAGAGATCCAAAAGGAGTCTCCACCTACTCTACAAGAGATGAATATAATAGGAATGAGTAGGAGAAGAAGAAGAGTACAGTTAGAACGATAAAACCTGATTTGTGACTTAAGATGCCTTCTTCTTCTTCAACTTACTAAAAATCCCTGGATTAGACCTATGTTAGAATCCTGCAAAAAATCAAAACAAACTAAGTTAGTAATTAGAAGAAAACCTATTCTAGAAAGCAAAACAAATCCTAAACCTATCTTAACACAATCTCAACTAAAAGTTATTTCAAAAAAATTCTAAAAATACCGCATAGAAATCCCCGGCAACGGCGCCAAAAACTTGTTCACTCCCCAAGTGTAAGGTTGCGAAGTAGTAATAATTCGGAAAGACCGAGTATCGTTCCCACAGAGATTTATGTATGGGTATTCTTAGGATTTAACTAAAATAACTAGTAATTAAGATCCTATTAAGAACTAAAGCTGGAAAACAATGAATTGAGTTTAAACAGTGAATTGTTAAGGTAATTTCAATCTAAAAAGGCACTAGAGCGCCAAGGATCCACTTTTGATAGGTTTCAATGCATCAACACAACTAGGTCTCTCATAACTCAATCGGAATCAAATTCCTATCTCATCCGATTGGAATATAGAGCTGTTTAATCAACAATTATCCAAAACAAGTGCTTATTAACTGATTTGATTCCCACAACCATGCTCAGGCCTTGGGCACACTCAATTGTATAGGCCAAGCCTCTTTCTAATCTAGTTGAGATTCATAACCATAGCTTTCACCAATTCCTGTCACTAGACCTGATTACAACTCATGATTAGAACTCTAATTAAATCAAAATCAATCAATAAACAATTATTCCAGATTATATACAAAAGATAAGAACTTTAGATGAATGAGTTCCCACATGAAAATCAGGCCATTGCATACAAGGCAATCAAAGCGTCTACCATGCCCGGAGTCGATGGTAGATCAATGCATTACACAAGCATAAACAATGCTCAAAAGCTAAGATACTAAGCTTAGAATCACTAAGAATCACATGAGCCCGGAGTCATCAAGAGATCAAAGTAAAACCAACTTAATACTTGATTCAAACTCATATTGAACTAAAATTCATCAATTAAAACACGAAAGGAAACCTAGGTTGTATTAATCCATCAAAAACGAATCAAAAGCTTCCCCTCTTAGCCCTAGCTAAGAGGTTTTAGTTCATCTCTAACATCCTTGAATTAGAAGCCTCTAAAAATATGAAAAACTACTAAAACAGGAAGAAAACTAGAGATCCGAAGTAGAATCCGTCTCCTGAGCAATCCCCACGTCGTAGTCTCTTTGGTATGAAGGGAAGACATCCTTTTATAGCTTGGTGGAGTCCAATACGCAAGAGAACTCCAAATTTCGCGTAAAACTACGCACTTGCGTAGAAAATCCCGGAGATCCAAAATAGAAACAAGCTGTTTACGCTGGCCGACCGGTCATGACCGGTCGGACTGGCTTGGCTCTTTTCCAGCAGCAATGGCCGACCGGTCATGACCGGTCGGCTGCGTTCCTGAGTGGTCCAGCAACTATGCCCGACCGGTCATGACCGGTCGGGCTGGGCAGTCCTTCTATTTTTGGCAGGTAAATGGTGGCCGACCGGTCTTGACCGGTCGGGCTTGCTTGGCCGACCGGTCAGCCGACCGGTCTGGCTTCTTTTCCTCTCTATTTCTTTCTTTCTTTCTTCTTTTCTCTTCTCTCCTTGCCTTGGCTTTCTTTGGTCCTTCTTCATGCTTGATCCAATGGTCTTCAATGCTCGTAAGGAGCTACATTTAGCCTTCAATTGGTGACATCTCTTTCTGGTTCCTACAATCACAAATCACGCCTTAGAATAGTCCTTTAAATATGTAAACCGTGCATAATGAGTGATGAATTGGGGTTAGAATATGCACAATTAAGAGCTCAACATGTCACACTGATAACATGCTTAGTATAATGAATATCATGCTTATTCATATGCCCATACGCATCATTTGTATGCCTGTTATGGATCATGATTAACCATAGCATATGCTAGTTGACTTGTTATACTTTGGGGACCCATGTGAGACAGGGTCGCCCCACATGATTGCACAGTATGCTTAAGTTTGGTGCGTGATTTGGATTGTATGACTCATGCATTTCGCATTATGTATGTCACGATCGCTTTCACACCCTAGCAGCATCGGGGTGGTGGCCACCATAGTCACATCATGGTTGGTAGTATTGGACACCGAAAACTTGTTCTAGTACGTGGGCGCTATGGATGTCCTTGGGTGAAAGTCCCTAAACCCTATGGTACCAATAGGATGCTCCACCGTCGAGACCGAGTGGATAACATGAGTGCCCGTGTGCCAAATACCAGTAGGCCGCTTCTCCCACTATGTCGAGGTCGGTTGGAAAGGGGTGTGACCTTATCCGCCCGGGTGCAGTGGGCTGTAAGCTAGGTCGAGTCTGACCAGCTCATGGAATGGGTCCGCTATCGGCGAGCCGGGTGGGCATTGGCATACCACTGACGAGGCAGATAGTGAGGTCTTTTCTACTCGCTTGGTTATGCGCGTGATGTGCGGTGGCCAGTATTAGAGTATACTAGACCCCGGTGATGTCCCAGATGAGAACTATTTTGATATGTGGATCATTTGAGGATTGACGTGTTTGCATTGCATCTCTAGCATGTAACACTCGGCCATGTAGGCCCTTGCATCGCATAGCCTTGGGATGGCTGAAAGCATTCATGAACTTGATAACTTAGCCATGTACTACTTTCGCTTACTCTGATATCTGTATACCTATCATATGCATCACACGCGCACACACGCACTCTACTAAGCTTCGTAGGAAGCTCATGCGCGTTTGTTTACAATGCAGGTATTAGGGCACATCAGCAGCGTTGAGCACGGTGCATGTACCTAATATTTTGGACTTCTGCTACATGTTGTATTTCCCTTTCCAGCACTGTACTCAACAAACTTTTTAGTGGATATTTGATGATGTTTTATGGTTTTGATTATACTCCTGTACAAAAAAATTTACCCTGAAAATCCTCCTGGTAGGATCCTAGGATCGGAACCTGGCACATGAGAGCTAGGAGCCGAGAATGGGGTACTACGGAGGCTGTTGGCACCAACGTCGGTGATCGGGAATTTAGTGAGCCCGGTCCCCGGGTTTGGGGCATGACAGAAGTTGGTATCAGAGCATAACTTGGGAATACTTACGGATGACATCACATATCTACTAATGACCTTCGATTAACTACCCTTAACTGAATGATTGTTGCAAACTTAGGATGATTAGGATCCCGATCTCATGCACTTAGCGACCCACACTAGGATCCTATTACAACATAGTTATAATAGGATTCCCTATTTTGATCTTAGAAACTTCTGAATATGATTCCCTAACGTGTGTGCATTCGAGAGTATCAATGCTAAGAGGTACCTGTCCTTTTCTATAGGATATGGTGCCCAAGAGAGCCACCGGTAGGCCGTCAACCGGTGCGGGTACATCCCAAACCGCCTCAGCCCCAGCTCCAGCTATGACTGCTGGGCAGTTCCAAGAGATGATGCGGATTATGACCTCCATGGTAGAGCGCCAGGAGAGGAGGTCATTTGATGTAGTTGCCCCATCGGAGCAGGATCGTGCTCGTTCCTAGCTGATGGATTTCAGGCGGATGGATCCCCCACCGTTTTTGGGCGGGCCAAACCCGGTGGCAGCAGAGAGATGGAAATCGGAGGTAACGAAGATCTTTACCACGATGCGATGCTCGACCAAGGAGCGAGTTCCTCTTGCCATTTTCCTCCTTCAGGGAGAGGCCGAGCACTGGTGGGCATCGGTTACCCGAGCCGTTGGGCCCGATTTCGAGTGGACATGGGAGGACTTTGTAGACCGGTTTGACCGAAAATTCTTCCCTGAGCATGTCTGCCAAGAGCGTACTCTAGAGTTCGAGACATTGGTCCAGGGAGATATGCCAGTGTCGCAGTACAAGGCTCGATTAGTTGAGCTATCCAGATCTGTGACGTATCTCGTGGATGATGAGGTGCGGAAGGCCCGTCGATTCGAGACCGGACCGCGCCTTGGCCTTTGTGGCCGTGTCACGGGACACAAGCTTCCTACGTTCGAGGAGGTGGTAGAGCGGGCCCAGATATATGATGCAGAGTGGGCCGATGCGCAGCGGATCCGTGACCAGAGCGGAGACCGGAAGGGGAAGAGGAAGGCTCCTTCTAGCAGCTTCCGGCAGCAGCAGACTCGGGCACATCAGATGCACCCGATTCGTCCATCCGTTCGACCGCCAGTAGCACCAGCAGGATCCTCAGGCACTTGGAGGAGTCGTTGATGGTACACTCATTGTCTCTGCATGCATAGCTCATGTTTTGTTTGATTCTGGTGCATCGCATTCTTTTGTATCCGATGATTTCTACTGATCGACTTGTTTTTCATTAGAATCCGTGCGCGAGGGTTTATCAGTGTCGACACCCTTAGGAAAGACCGCAGTATTGAGTTTGATCTGTTCGTCTTGCCCCGTCTTGGTAGGAGAGACCTTTTTGCCCGCCGATTTATTTGTTTTACCGATGACCGAGTTTGATGTTATCCTGGGCATGGATTGGCTGGCCGAGTATCACGCTGTATTGGACTGCTTCGCAAGAACAGTCACTTTCTTTATACCCGGCATGCCGCAGTTTCAGTTCGTTGCCGAGCCCAGAGGAGAGCAGTTGTCATCTTTGATGTCGTGTGCCGTAGAGGAACCAGTTGCCGTGTGCATCGACTAGCTGCCGATAGTTTGTGATTTTCCGGATGTGTTTTAGGAGATTCCGGGGTTGCCGCCTCATCGACATACCGAGTTTCAGATTGACCTCGTGCCCGGTACTGCGCCTATCTCAAAGGCCCCGTACCGTATGGCACCATTGGAGTTGCGGAAGCAGTTGGATGACATGCGTGAACTAGGCTTCATCCGTCTGAGCAGTTCACCGTGGGGAGCGCCGGTACTCTTCGTGAAGAAGAAGGATGGCTCGTTGAGGCTCTGCGTGGATTACCGCGAGCTCAACAAGGTTACGATTAAGAATATGTACCCGCTTCTGAGGATCGATGATTTATTTGACCAGTTGCGAGAGGCCCAGTTCTTTTCGAAGATTGATCTACGGTCTGGTTATCATCAGGTCCGTGTCCGGGAGGAGGATATCCCGAAGACGGCATTCAGGGCGCGTTACGGTCATTTTGAGTTCCAGGTCATGTCTTTCGGACTGACCAATGCGCCCGCTGTGTTCATGCAATTGATGAACGAGGTCTTTCGTCCCTACCTTGAACAGTTCGTTATGGTGTTTATCGATGACATTCTGATCTATTCGAGGACTTGGGAGGAGCATGCGCAGCATCTGAAGATCACCTTGCAAACCCTCCGCACACACCAGCTTTATGCGAAGTTGGAGAAGTGTGAGTTTTGGCAGGAGGTGAAGTTCCTCGATCATGTGGTGACGAGGCAGGGAGTAACAGTAGATCCGGTGAAGATTGATGTCGTGCGTCAGTGGGGTCAGCCCACGAACGCATCCGAAATCCGGAGTTTCCTGGGGTTAGCAGGTTATTATCTTCGTTTCATAGAGGGCTTCTCTCATATTGCAGCCCCGCTGACCAGGTTGACCCGGAAGGGCGCTGAGTTCGTTTGGAGTGATGCCTGTGAGCGAGCATTTGCAGAACTGAAGGACCGTCTTACTTCTACACCAGTCCTCACTCTTCCCTCCGGGAGTGAAGGATTCGTGGTTTTTACAGATGCCTCACGTATTGGCTTAGGTGCTGTCCTGATGCAACATGGCAGAGTAGTAGCGTATGCGTCTCGCCAGCTCAAGGTCCATGAGCAGAACTACCCCACGCATGATCTGGAGCTAGCAGCGGTAGTCTTCGCACTGAAGGTGTGGAGGCACTATCTTTATGGGGTCAAGTTCGAGCTCTTTTCTGACCACAAGAGCCTGAAGTACCTCTTCTCACAGTCCGAGTTGAACATAAGGCAGAGATGTTGGATGGAGCTCCTGAAGGATTATGATTTTGATCTTCAGTACCACCCTGGTAAGGCCAAAGTGGTGGTAGATGCCCTTAGCCGTCAGCCATGAGACCTGGTGGCGCATATGATGGTCCAAGAGTGGAGGATGCTCGAGGAGGTTGTCGAGTATGATTTTGAGCTGAGCCTGCCGGTCTTCTATCGCGCAGTTATCGAGCTTGTCGATTCAACCCTCTCTTGTTTCTAGGGTGATCGAGGCTCAGTAAACAGATCAGACATTGAAGGATTATTGGGAAGAGGCCGCGTCAGAGGGTCAGACAGATTGGCAGATTGGGTCAGATGGTGGACTTCATTTCAGGGGTCGGTTTTGTGTCCCAGATATTCCTCAGTTGTGCAGAGCTCTTATGGATGAGGCACACCGATCGAGGTTCACGATTCACCCAGGCTCTACCAAGAAGTATCGTGATATGAGGAGGCAGTATTTTTGGGCTAGTATGAGCGTCAGATTGCCAGTTTTGTGGCTGAGTGTGACACTTGCTAGCGTGTCAAGGCCGATCATCGCAAACCTCCAGGTCCCCTGCAGCCGTTGAGTGTCCCGTTGTGGAAATGGGAGCACGTCATCACAGACTTCATTATGGGCTTGCCGAGGACTGATCGCGGTCATGACGCCATCTGGGTTGTTGTTGATCGTTTGACGAAGTCGGAACATTTTCTTACGATACATGCGACTTGGCCATTGGACCGACTTGCAGAATTGTTTATTGAGGAGATTGTGAGGCTGCGCGGAGTCCCAGTTTCGATCGCTTCTGACCGAGATCCGAGATTTACATCGCGGTTCTGGAGGAGTTTTCAAAAGGCGATGGGGCCTGCCTTGAAGTTCAGCACTGCATATCATCCTCAGACTGATGGACAGACCGAGAGGGTTAACCAGATCCTTGAGGACATGCTTCAAGCTTGCGTGTTGAATTTCTCAGGTAGTTGGGATAAACACCTGCGTTTGGCTGAGTTTGCATATAATAACAACTACCAGGCGACTATTGGTATGGCTCCTTTCGAGGCATTGTATGGTAGACCTTGTAGGTCTCCTAGTTGTTGGACCGAGGTTGGAGAGCATCGTCGCCTGGGTCCGAGCTTGTGCAGAGGACATCAGAGGCTATCGATATCATCAGGCAAAGGATGCGCACAGCTCAGAGTCGACAGAAGAGTTTTGCAGATCGTCGACGTCGTCCCCTAGAATTTTCCATTGGGGATCATGAGTATCTCAGGGTCTCGCCCATGAAGGGCGTGGTTCAGTTTTGGAGCCAAGGGGAAGCTTGCCCCGAGATTCATTGGACCCTTCGAGATCACTAGGCGCGTTGGCGCCGTGGCCTATCAGCTTGCCTTGCCACTTCAGTTGTCTAGCGTCCACAATGTTTTTCATGTTTCTATGTTGTGGATGTGTGAGTCAGACTTGGTTCCTGTGATAGATTGATAGCCGTTGGAGGTTCGTGAGGATGCTTCTTACATTGAGCAACCGGTTTGTATCCTTGACCGGAAGGAGCAGGTCCTCCGGACCAAGGTCATTCCCCCTTAGTGAAGGTCCAGTGGAGTCATCATAGAGCAGATGAGGCGTCGTGGGAGCGAGAGGCAGAGATTCGCGAGTCTTATCCTCATTTTTTTTATGATTGATTGTATTTGTATGATTGCTTTTCGATTCGATATGCATATATAGTGATGCGATTCCCTTTTTTTTATGATCTTCGGCTAGTTTGGGTTTGTATTGCAAATTTCGAGGATGAAATTTTTTTAGGAGGGGAGAGTTGTAAGACCCGTACCCTTATTCCCCCTCCGTACGCTCTATTTTCGGTGCCGGTACGTCCCGGATGGACCAGATTAGCGAGCATTGATCGCGACCCTGTTTTAGTACCGCATCGACCCAAGACCTATACCCCGTCGACCGCATAGGCGCTGCGATTCCAACGCCCCACGGCACCCCCCATTGCGATACCCAGTGTGTAAGTTGTGTCATTTGCGTAATCCGATATGGGCCGCGCAACGCACGTGTGGCGTGGGCCCCACTTGCACAAATCCCATCACCCATACCCCTACTCTACACACACCATACCCCCCCATCCCTCTCTCACCTCCAAAGTCAACTCTACCCATACCTCCCATACCCCTCTCCCATGCTAGCCATCATCACCCCCCATGATTCCTTCTCTCTCCCTCCCCCCCATACAAGTGCATACGTAGGGGGAGAGGAGGGCTTCTCATTTCCATATTGCTAGAGGAGAGAGAGAAAGGAGAGAGAGAGAAAGAGAAAGATTTGAGAGAAGAGAGAGATTAGAGAAATTGAGGGTGGAGATCAAGCTTGGAGGACCCCGATCACCGTCCGGATCGTTCGATCGTCAACCCGATCCAATCCAACTGTTCAACCATCCTTCGAGGTGAGTGCAAGGGGGACATAAACCCCATTTTCTTAATTTCATTTCGTTTTATTTCCTTGGGCCCACCTTGTGATGGGCAATGAGATGGATGGACTGGATCATCCATGAATGGGCCCCACCTACTAATAATAATAAAAAAAAGGAAGGAGAGTTTGGCCGCTGGACAGACAACGTCCAGAGGACGCTGCTGCCCAGCAGCGCCTGGGCTAAAGCCCTTTGGGCGCTGACCGTGGGTCCCCACTCGTGGGACCCACCTTGATGCATTTATTTGATCCACGTTGTCCATTTGTTTCTCCAACCCATTTTAGGGCTGGACACAAAAAATGAAGTAGATCCAGATCTCAGGTGGCCCACACCATAAAGAACAGTAGAGGCAAGGATGTCCACTATTGAAACTTCCGTGGCCCACCGTGATGTTTTTGAACCTTTTTACCTATCCAATATTGGGCTCTGTGTGTTCCTCACGGGCTGGAGAACATGATGAATGGAGTGGATCATACCCATGTGAGCCCCACTTGAAATAAACAAAGGAAGAAAAAAAAAGGTGAATGTCCAGACGCTGGACGTTCACAACGTCAGAGACTCTGTAACAGTCCAACGTCACCGGACGTGTGAGTGGGGTCCCCACTTGTGGGACCCACCTTGATGTGTGTGTTAAATCCACACCGTCCACTGTTTTCTCATATCCTAATAGGGCCAGAGCCCGAATATGAAGCGGATCCAAATCTTCAGTGGACCGCACCGCATAAAACAGTGGAAACAATGATATCTACTATCAGAAATCCTTTGGCCCACCTTCATGTTTTTCTAGACCGAATTACATACCCAATATTGGGCTTATTGGGTCTCCCATGAGATGGGGAACCTGATGAACGGAGTGGATCAGACCCATGTGGGCCCCACTTGATATAAGCACAATAAAAAAGAAAGAAAGAAAGGAAAGAAGAAGCAGGCGTCTCTGACGCTGGGCGTACTAGCGTCCACGGACGCTGGCTCGTGAGGCCAGCTGGTGGCCCACTCGTGGGTCCCACCATGATGCATGTGCTGTATCCACACCGTCCATCCATTTGGGGAGATTATTTTAGGGGATTATTTTAGGGCATGATCCCAAGAATGAGATAGATCCAAGTCTCAAGGGGGCCCCACCACAAAAACAGTAGGGACAGTGACCCTACCGTTGAAACCCTCCTATGGCCCACCATGATGTTTATTTGAGATCCAACCTGTTCATAATTTCACACGCATGTGAATGAAGGGAAAACAAAAATATCAGCTTGATCGAAAACTTCTGTGGGCCCCGCTTGATAAGAACATAACAAAAAAAGAAAGAAAGAAGGAACGTGGCCGCTGGACAGACAACGTCCAGGGGACGCTGCTGCCCAGCAGCGTAGCCTCTTTGGGCTTGACAATGGGCCCCACTCATTGGGCCCACCTAGAATGTATGTGCCTTATCTATTCCGTCCATATGTTTTTCCAGCTCACTTTAGTGGCTGAGCCCAAAATGTAAGCATATCCTAAAGTCAAGTGGACCATGCCACGGGACAACAATAGGAATAATGATCTCTACCGTTGAAACCTTCCCATCCCTACAGTGATGTTTAATTGTCATCCAACCTGTTTCATAAGTGGCCGAGCCCAAAATTTAAGCATACCCAAATGTCAAGTGGTCCCTACCACGGGAAACAGTGGGAGATAATGATTTCCAATGTTGAAACCTTTCCAGGTTCTACAGTGATGTTTATTTGCCATCCAACCTGCTCCTAAGATCACATGGATATGGATGAAGGAGAAAGCACAAATATCTGCTTGATTCAAACTTCTTGGAATCAGCTGGGTACCACGCTGCCCAGCAGGTGGCCCACCCTATGGGTCCCAACGTGATGTATCTATTAGCTCCATTATGATGTATCTGTTCTATTCATGCTGCCCATCTATTTTTCCATATTATTTTAGGATACGGCCCCAACAATGAGGCAAATCCAGATGTTAGATGGACCACACCCGCAGGGAATAGTGCTCATTGATGCCCACCATGGTTTCTTCTTTGATATATATGTTTTATCCATGCCGTACACATATTTTGACGGCTTATCTTGTATGTGCAGGCCCAAGTATGGGGCCGATGTGGTCACAAGTGGGCTATGCCACGAAGACCTTTACATTTCCAATGGGACCCATAGTTCGGGTCCCACTCTCTATATATATACATATTGGGCCTTTTGAGGCCATGTTGGCCCTTGCATCGCATAGCCTTGGGATGGCTGATAGCATTCATGAACTTGGTAACTTAGCCCTCTACCACTTTCACTTACTCTGATATCTGTATACTTGTCATATGCATCACACGAGCACACACGCACTCTACAGAGCTTCGTAGGAAGCTCATGCCCGTTTGTTTACACTGCAAGTACTAGGGCACATCAGCAGCGTTGAGCGCGGTGCATGTACCTAATATTTTGGACTTCTGCTACATGTTGTATTTCCCTTTCCAGCACTGTACTCAACAAACTTTTTAGTGGATATTTGATGATGTTTTATGGTTTTGATTATGCTCCTGTTGTTCGCTTCCCCAAGTGTAGGGTTGCGATGTAGTAATAAACTCGGTAAGACCGAGGTCGATCCACAAGGACTTATGTAGGATTTCACAAACACATCCAAAAGTGTCTATTGAAAGCTAATAATAAGATTTTGAATAAGATTAATATGAGTAACAATTTTAAACTAATTTGAATGTAAACAATTATAAAAAGGCAATAGGGGTTCAAGGATCCACTTGTAGCAATCCTTGATGTTCAATCCGCTGTGGTTTCTCACTTTCTCAACTAGAATCGATATTAAGATCTATCTAGTCGGATGATAGAGCTATTAAACCAAACAATCTGTCATATGTAAGTTCAATGCATAAGATTCACTCAATGTAGGCTGAGCTGAGCATGCTCAATTGCATAGGTCAGTCCCCATTCCAAAAGGTTTAGTTCACAATCATAACCATCCTCAAGTCCTGTCACAAGACAAGGCTAGATCAGGATTTGAACTTGATTCAAATCACATGCACAATCCATTACATAATTCAGAAAATCAGACAAATAGAACTTTGGTAGGAAGTCCCTTCATGAAGATCATAGTACTAGAGCGCACTCCAATTCCTCGGATCATACAGGTCTAGACTGATACAAACCAATTAAGAAGTTAAGTAATTCTCCCAAACATCCATGAGTCATCATAAGACTAAGAAAAACTATTTAAAAACTTGTATAAACTTCAAACCATTGTTCATAAACATGAATTCCACACTTAAAACCGACTGAAAATGAATTGAAACATCTTGGATCCACTACAAGCTT
Source organism: Liriodendron chinense (assembly GCA_003013855.2). Taxonomy (NCBI): domain Eukaryota; kingdom Viridiplantae; phylum Streptophyta; class Magnoliopsida; order Magnoliales; family Magnoliaceae; genus Liriodendron; species Liriodendron chinense. The sequence goes on from ML058334.1 coordinate 3,082,191, forward strand.
CACCTCTTAGCCCTAGCTAAGAGGTTTAGCTGCTCATGATCCAAGGAAACATGAAACAGCTAAAAAAATTCATAAAAACAGTAAAACAAACTAGAAGGAGTTGTGGAACTACGAAATCCACTTCCGCCGCCTCCAAGCTTGCTTCAACCCTTCTAAGATACCCTAGGAACGATCCCTAGGTGTCCTTTTATAGTGGGGAGGCTCCGCAACTTTAGAAGATTCGAGAATCTGCGTAACACTTACGCACTGCGCAGAGAAAATCGGCGCCAGAAATAGAAGGTTTGAATCTTACGGAGGTGACTGGTCGTACGACCGGTCGCAGTGGGTGGACGACCGGTCTCAAAATGACCAAAAACAATCCAGAGAGTTTCAGCTTGGAAAATTAATTTAAGGACCGGTCGCACGACCAGTCGCAGAAGTGGACGACCGGTCGCACGACTGGTCGTGAATGGTCCAGAGAGCAATGGCTTCTGGGTCTTCCTCTATGCATGCACGGACCGGTCGGATGACCGGTCTTTGGCTTTGGACGACCGGTTGGACGACCGGTCGTGGGCACCTTCTTCTGCATTCTTTTCTTCTTTTCTCTGACTTCTTTCTTTCATTCTTCGACGCTAGCTCCTTTGATCTTCTTTGCTTCTAACTAGCACCTTTAGGTCTTCAATTGATGCTTCTCTCTCTCATCCCCTACAATCATGAATCCATGCATTAGATTAGTCTATAAATCATAACAGCTAGCATAATGAGTGATGAATTGGGGTTAGAATATGCACAATTAAGAACTCAACACACCCCCCAACCAGCATTTTGCTAGTCCCGAGCAAAACATGCGTGAAACTAATTCCATTCTTCGAAACTCAACTCTCTTTCAGAAACCATTATTCTATACATCCCAAAACATACAAGTGTAAGATTCAGAAATATTAGGTGACAGAGGTTGAAACCGTAAACCCTCAAAACTTGATAAGCATTCATATGAAATTCCCGCTGATTGGTTGATAAATAGAAGGACTTGAACAAATTCAATCTAGTGTGGGATAGTGAAAATTCATCTCACGAGTTTCTAGGATTATCTTCTTTATAGATCAACTAGACTATAGAACTCAAGGTACATAGAGCCACATCAAGCCAATGACAGGAATTTGCCTTACCGTCCTTCCGATGACTTTCACACTATGTCCCATTTCCGGCTTTGGTTACGGGTAGACCATCCCCCGATTGGTAGTAGGTAGCCCTAATCAGAATTTTCCACCCTTTTTTCCATCATTCCCAATTTCATCCTTCCTTTTCCTTTTTCTTTTAATTTAGATAGGATTTTTAGAAATCCATATCATTCGTTGTTTTCCCATGGACAAGGATGGACAAAGTACCCCGACCTGAATTCTCAACACCTTAATTCAAAGTCTAGATAATCCATGAATCACATAATCCCTTCAACCCATGAAAATCGTGTAATGTGGACTAGGTGTAAAAGTGTTCAGATTTTCTATCAATCACAAAAATAGAGGAATTCACATATAAAACCATTATGCTATGAGAGATTCCAGACATACAGCCCCATACACTTCATATCTCCTCCTCTTATGCTCATATCATCTTGAATGCATAGAAACGATGTTTTCCAAAAGAGTTTCGAATTTTTGAAAAATCGAAAAATTTCCACATAATTGCTTGAAATGTTACAAAACGCTGGATTCATCCAAGTGATCCTACACCCCCCAACCAAACGTTGCATTGTCCTCAATGTAAAAGATTTGCAATGAGCAAAACATGAGAGCAATTTGAAAAATAAAAGGGAGTGAGGAATGATAGTACCTAGGAGAGTGAAAAGTGGAATTCTTCCTCCTTCTAACAAACCTATGAAAAAGAAAACAAAAGCAGCAAAATCCTAATCCTAACTACTCTATACCTCCATCAGACTAGGAGATCAATCATCCTGATACACAGGATCATTCAGAGGTATGGATATACCTTCTGAAGGAAATTTCTCAAAGAACGGCTTTAATCGCTGCCCATTCGCCTTAAAAATGTTGACGTTCCTCGGATTTAACAGCTCGACAGTCCCATATGGGTAGACAGTTTGTACAATGTAGGGACCGGTCCATCGAGATCTCAATTTTCCCAGAAATAGATGTAAGCGAGAATTATACATGAGGACTTTTTGATTGATCGTGAATGTCTTGCGAAGAATATTCTTATCATGAAATATCTTCGTCTTGTCCTTGTAAATTCTCGCATTCTCATATGCTTCATTTCGATTTCTGCAAGTTCATTCAATTGTAGTTTGCGCAACGAGCTTGCCTTGTCAGAATTGAAATTTATCTTCTTAATTGCCCAATATGTTCCAACTCCACAGGCAAGTGACATGCCTTCCCATTGACAAGTCTATAGGGAGACATTCCATAGGGGTTTTGAAAGCAGTACGGTAGGCCCAAAGCGCATCGGTAAGCCGAAGTGACCAATCCTTGCGATCGGGGTTCACCGTTTTCTCTAAAATGTGTTTAATCTCCCTATTGGATATCTCAGCTTGTCCACTAGTTTGTGGGTGATAGGGAGTGCTCACTTTGTGTGTTACGCCATATTTCTTCATTAATGTTTCAAAAGGGCGATTGCAAAAGTGAGACCCTCCATCACTTATGATGACTCGAGGTGTTCCAAACCGGGAAAGAATATTCTCTTTTAAGAAGTGAATGACTGTTTTATGGTCATTATTCCGGCAAGGGATGGCCTCGACCCTTTTGGAAACATAATCAACGGCAAGCAAGATGTATAGGTTTCCAAAAGAAGATGGGAATGGGCCCATGAAATCGATGCCCCAACAATCAAAATTTTCGATTATTAAGATGGGATTGAGTGGCATCATATTTCTATGGGAGATTCCTCCTAATTTCTGACAAGGTTCACATGCTTTGCAAAACTCATGTGTATCTTTGAACATGGTGGGCTAATAAAACCCACATTGCAGAATTTTCGCTGTAGTCTTTTTAGCCGAAAAGTGGCCACCACATGCTTGAGAATGACAGAAGGAGATGATACTTTGTTGTTCCTCATCTGGAACACATCTCCTTATGATTTGATTGGGATAATACTTAAATAAGTATGGGTCGTCCCATAGGAATTTCCGCACCTCTATGAAGAATTTATCCTTATCTTGCTTTTTTCCAATGTGTAGGAATTGTACCTGTAGCAAGATAGTTAGCAATGTCCGCATACCATGGCAATTGGGAAACAGCAAAAAGTTATTCATTAGGGAACATGTCATTGATTGCAGTCGTTTCAGGGGAATCTGTGAGGACAAGTCTAGAGAGATGGTCAGCTACTACATTTTCTACTCCTTTCTTATCACGTATTTCTATGTCGAATTCCTGGAGTAGAAGGATCCATCTTAACAACCGTGGTTTAGCATCCTTCGTAGAGAGAAGATACTTAAGCGCGGCATGGTCAGTGAATATAATGATCTTGGATCCAATCAAGTAGGACCTAAACTTGTCCAAGGCAAAAACTACGGCTAAAAGTTCTTTTTCAGTAGTGGTGTAGTTTGCTTGGGCTGAGTTTAGGGTTCTAATTGCATAGTAAATGACACATGGCTTTTTCTCTTTTCTTTGGCCTAGCACGGCCCCAATAGCATAGTCACTAGCATCGCACATAATCTCAAAAGGAAGGCTCTAATCAGGTGGTTGCATTATGGGAGCACATGTCAACATACCTTTAAGGGTGGTAAAGGCCTTTTGACATTCTTCATTCCACTCGAATGAATTTTCCTTTTGAAGTAGGTTACATAAAGGGCGAGAGAGTGAACTGAAGTCCTTTATGAACCTTCTGTAAAATCCTGCGTGTCCCAAAAAGGACCGTATATCTCGTATGCTCTTGGGTAGTGGAAGGTTAGAGATAAGATCAATTTTTGCTTTGTCCACCTCGATTCCATTTTGTGAAACGATGTGACCAAGGACAATTCCCTTTTGAACCATGAAGTGGCACTTCTCCCAATTCAGCACAAGGTTCTTCTCTTCACATCTTTTCAGCACAGATTTCAAGCGCTCAAGGCACTCATCAAAGCTACAACCAAATACGAAAAAATCATCCATGAAGACTTCGAGAATGGTCCCCACCATGTCAGAAAAGATACTCATCATACAACGCTGAAAGGTGGCAGGGGCATTACATAGTCCAAACGGCATTCGTCGGTAGGCGAAAGTACCGAATGGACATGTGAATGTAGTCTTTTCTTGGTCTTCACGGGCAATTTCTATTTGGTTGTACCCTAAATAGCCATCAAGGAAGCAAAAGTGGGAATGACCCGCCAACCGTTCTAAAATTTGATCAACAAACGGTAGGGGGAAGTGGTCTTTCCTCGTGACAGTGTTTAGCTTCCTGTAGTCAATGCACATTCTCCAACCGGTAGTAACTCTAGTTGGCACGAGTTCATTATTGGCATTGGCTACGATGGTTATTCCGGATTTCTTAGGCACCACTTGAGTTGGGCTCACCCATTGGCTATCGGATATTGGGTAAATAATACCCACATCCAATAGTTTTACCACTTCGGCCTTAACCACATCCTTCATGTTTGGATTTAGTCGTCTTTGTGGTTGCCTAGATGTCTTCGCATTCTCCTCAAGGTGGATGCGATGAGTACAAATCAGTGGGTCTATGCCTTTGAGATCCGCAATTGACCATCCAATGGCACTCTTGTGCTCTAATAGAGTGGCTATTAGCCTACTCTCTTGTTCCTCATCCAAGTGGGAAGATATCACCACTGGATATGTCTCATCTAGACCTAAATAAACATATTTCAGCTCACTTGGTAATGGTTTTAGGTCGAGTGTTGGTGCCTTGATGTTGGATGGGAGGGCCTTGTTCTCGTTTACAGGCAAAGGCTCAAATAGGGCCCTCCATCTTTTATTATCAAGCACCGGCATCATCTCTAGTATGGCATCCATCTCTTGTATTGTGTCATCATTTATCTCATGAGAATGGGCCACACGTGCCTCCAAAGGGTCGGAAGATAGTGACAAGGGGATTGTATCTTCCACGAATGATTCAATCATGTTTAATTCGTGGACATCATCATCAACCTCCCGTGGTTGTTTGCATAAATCAAATATGTTAAGCTCAAGGGTCATATTTCCGAAGGACATTTGTACAAGTCCGTTTCTATAATTGATAATTGCATTTGAAGTAGCTAGAAACGGTCGTCCAAGTATGACGGGAATTTGAGCACCGGTGCCTTTCACGGGATGTGTATCCAAGACAATAAAGTCTACCAGGTAATAGAATTTATCAACTTGGACTAGAACATCCTCTATCATTCCTCTCGGTATACGGATGGATCTATCAGCAAGTTGGAGTGTGGTTTTGGTGGGTATCAATTCACCTAACCCAAGTTGTTCGTAGATTGAGTATGGAATGAGATTCACACTTGCCCCCTAAGTCGAGTAGGGCTTGTTTAATCCGGTAGTCTCCTATGATGCATGAGATGGTTGGACTACCCGGATCCTTGTATTTTTGGGGCACCTCTTGTTTGATAATGGTGCTCAAATTCTCAGTCAAAAGAACTTTGTTGTGAACATTGTGTTTCCTTTTGACTGTACATAATTCCTTTAGAAATTTGGCATAAGATAGTATTTGTTTTATTGCTTCCAACAACGGGATGTTGATTTCACCTGCTTGAATACTTCTAAAATTTTCAGATTTTTATCTAAAGGTTTAGGTGAAATCAACCTTTATGGAAACGGAGTAACCGGCTTGTATTGCCTTTCCGGTTCTTTCTCTTATGGGGTGTTGTTCGAGCTATCATCCTCTTTGAAAATTTCTGGATCCTTAGGCTTTGGGGCCTTCACCGGATTAGATTTGTCAATTTCTTTCCCACTTCTCAAAGTGGTGATAGCTTGAACATGTTCCGTGTGGTGTGAGGATGAGCTTACATCTTGTATCTCAAATTGGGTTCTTGGGTTAGGAAGAGGTTGGACAGGAAGTGTGCCCTTCTCTCTAACACTAAGATGAGATTCAACTCTAGCCAGTGATGTTTTCAATTCATTGATGGCTTGAGTTGAATTTTGATTGAATTTCAATTGCTCTTGCATGAACCCATCTATTTTAGATTATTTGTCTTGTTATACTCAGCTTGGACCGATACGAATGCACCCAACATCTCCTCTAGTGATACTTTTGGAGTGTTGTTTACATTTGCAGTGGGTCCATTCCTCCAACTGAAATTGGGATGGTTCTTCCAATTAGGATTAAACGTGTTTGAGTTTGGAGCACCAAATTGCTGTTGATAACTGTTTATGGCATTTGTTTGTTCTTGTAAGATGCCTTGAACTGCTGAAATTGTGGGACAATCTTGTGTTGCATCTTGAGTTCCAGCACAAATTCTACAAACAGTTTCAACGTCAGTGGAGTTGATCGTTTCTCCTTTCCTTAATTCCATGGCTTCGACCTTTCTTGTGAGGCTAGCCACCCGTGCACTTATGCTATCCTCTTCTGATAAGACATACATTCCCCCCTTTTCCTTTTGTTGGCCAGTCTTGGAATTTGTTGGTTTCGATGTGTCCCAAGACTGTGCATTCTCAGCCAATTCTTCCAAATAATCCCATGCTTCATCAGCTTCCTTATTCATGAACTCCCCATTACACATCATCTCTACAAATTGGCGCATGGGTGAAGTCAGTCCTTCATAGAAAAAGCTTATAACCCGTCAAATTTCATAGCCATGATGTGGGCATGCATTTAATAAATCCTTAAACCTCTCTGAACATTGGAAGAAGGTTTCATCTTCCTTTTGGGCAAAGTTCATGATAAGGCACTTCAACATGTTCGTTTTGTGAGTAGGGAAGAATTTTTTTCATGAATTCTCTGTGCATATCAGTCCATGCACCAATTGATCTTGGCCTCAATGCATAAAGCCAACCCTTAGCTTTATCTTTAAGAGTGAAAGGGAAGAATTTGAGTCTCACCACATCTTCAGTCACATTTGCAAAGTGCATGGTGGTTATTACCTCATCAAACTCCTTAAGGTGTTGATAAGCACTTTCACTGTCTAATCCATGGAATTTAGGGAGAAGTTGAATCACTCCTGGTTTCAAATCCACATTCCCTGCATTTTGTGGAAAATACTATGCATGAGGGAGTGCTCCCTCTTGCGGGTTGCAAGAAATCACGTAAAGTTCTAGGTCTGGGAACATTCTCAACCACATTCTCCCCTGTTTCAGTTTGGTTTTGGCCCGGATTAGGTTGATTTGTAGCCATATTTTCAGACAAAATTGGAGAGTTTAGATGTCTCCTAGCACGTGGTTCTCTGTCAATTCCTTCTACTATCCCCCCTTTACTTATGAGTCGGTTATTGGAATCCCGAGCCCAATGTGGCATGCAAAACCAAAAAAATTAAGAAACAAAGAGAAAGAAGAATTCTTCCTCCCTTTCTTCACCCTTCTCTAAGACCGAAGCACAAGGTGTCTTGTAATGGCTAAGCCAGAAGCAAGGATAGAGACCGATTTCTCCTGGTCAATAGGGGTTCAAAGAACTCCCCACCCACTCTTTGAATCTTTTGAGAAAAAGTGCAGAAAAAAGGAGAAAGACGAGTAGAGGTGAGAAAAGAAATCTCTGAGCACAAAGTGATCCAAGACGGCAGAGCCGACCAATAGGAATCCAGGTGGCACAAGGCCGACCTTTCAGAGATCCAAAAGGAGTCTCCACCCACTCTACAAGAGATGAATATAATAAGAATGAATAGGAGAAGGAGAAGAGTAAGGTTTAGAAGGATAGAACCTGATTTGGCACTTGAATTCCTTATATCTTCTTCAGCTTCCTAGAAATCCCTGCAAAAAAAGAAAAATCAAATAAAACAAACTAAGTTAGTTCTAAAGTCCTAAAAATCCTAAATAGATACTAATTTCAGAAATTTGTGAAAACCGTCAAAATCCCCGGCAACGGCGCCAAAAACTTGTTCTCTTCCCCAAGTGTAGGGTTGCGATGTAGTAATAAACTCGGTAAGACCGAGGTCAATCCACAGGGACTTATGTAGGATTTCACAAACACATCCAAAAGTGTCTATTGAAAGCTAATAATCAGATTTCGAATAAGATTAATATGAGTAACAATTTTAAACTAATTTGAATGTAAACAATTATAAAAAGGCACTAGGGGTTCAAGGATCCACTTGTAACAATCCTTAATGTTCAATCCGCTGTGGTTTCTCACTTTCTCAACTAGAATCGATATTAAGATCTATCTAGTCGGATGATAGAGCTATTAAACCAAACAATCTGTCATATGTAAGTTCAATGCATAAGATTCACTCAATGTAGGCTGAGCTGAGCATGCTTAATTGCATAGGTCAGTCCCCATTCCAAAAGGTTCAGTTCACAATCATAACCATCCTCAAGTCCTGTCACAAGACAAGGCTAGATCAGGATTTGAACTTGATTCAAATCACATGCACAATCCATTACATAATTCAGAAAATCAGAAAAATAGAACTTTAGTAGAAAGTCCCTTCATGAAGATCATAGTACTAGAGCGCACTCCAATTCCTCGGATCATACAGGTCTAGACTGATACAAACCAATTAAGAAGTTAAGTAATTCTCCCAAACATCCATGAGTCATCATAAGACTAAGAAAAACTACTTAAAAACTTGTATAAACTTCAAACCATTGTTCATAAACATGAATTCCACACTTAAAACCAACTGAAAACGAATTGAAACATCTTGGATCCACTACAAGCTTCACCTCTTAGCCCTAGCTAAGAGGTTTAGCTGCTCATGATCCAAGGAAACATGAAACAACTCAAAAAATTCATAAAAACAGCAAAACAAACTAGAAGGAGTTGTGGAACTCCAAAATCCACTTCCGCCTCCTCCAAGCTTGCTTCAACCCTTCTAAGATACCTTAGGAACAATCCCTAGGTGTCCTTTTATAGTGGGGAGGCTCCGCAACTTCAGAAGATTCGAGAATCTACGTAACACTTACGCACTGCGCAGAGAAAATCGGCGCCAGAAATAGAAGGTTTGAATCTTACGCAGGCGACCGGTCGTACGATCGGTCGCAGTGGCTGGACGACCGGTCGTGGATGCTGGACGACCGGTCTCAAAACGACCAAAAACAGTCCAGAGAGTTTCAGCTTGGAAAATTAATTTAAGGACCGGTCGCACGACCGGTCGTGAATGGTCTAGAGAGTAATGGCTTCTGGGTCTTCCTCTGTGCATGCGCGGACCGGTCGGACTGACCGGTCTTTGGCTTTGGACGACCGGTCGTGGGCACCTTCTTCTGCATTCTTTTCTTCTTTTCTCTGACTTCTTTCTTTCATTCTTCGACGCTAGCTCCTTTGATCTTCTTTGCTTCTAACTAGCACCTTTAGGTCTTCAATTGATGCTTCTCTCTCAAATCCCCTACAATCATGAATCCATGCATTAGATTAGTCTATAAATCATAACAGCTAGCATAATGAGTGATGAATTGGGGTTAGAATATGCACAATTAAGAACTCAACACCTGTACAAAAGAATTTACCCTGAAAATCCTCCTGGTAGGATCCTAGGATCGGAACCTGGCACATGAGAGCTAGGAGCCGAGAATGGGGTACTACGGAGGCTGTTGGCACCAAGGTCGGTGATCGGGAATTTAGTGAGCCCGGTCCCCGGGTTTGGGGCATGACAGAAGTTAGTATCAGAGCATAACTTGGGAATACCTGCGGATGACATCACATATCTACTAATGGCCTTAGATTAACTACCCTTAACTGAATGATTGTTGCAAACTTAGGATGATTAGGATCCCGATCTCATGCACTTAGCGACCCACACTAGGATCCTGTTACAACATAGTTATAATAGGATTCCCTATTTTGAGCTTAGAAACTTCTGAATATGATTCCCTAACGTGTGTGCATTCGAGAGTATCAATGCTAAGAGGTACTTGTCCTTTTCTATAAGATATGGCGCCCAAGAGAGCCACCGGTAGGCCGTCGACTGGTGCGGGTACATCCCGGACCGCCTCAGCCCCAGCTCCAGCTATGACTGCTGGGCAGTTCCAGAAGATGATGTGGATTATGACCTCCATGGTAGAAACAAGGACGCTGGGAGCAACCAGCGCCCACGGCACTGGATCCGTTGGGCTGCCCAGCAGGTGGCCCACTCGTGGGACCCACCATGATGTATATGTATCTTCCACACCGCCCATCCTGTTGTCCAGATCATTTTAGTACATGGGCCCACATCTGAGCTAGCTCCAAGTAGTAGGTGGGCCACAACGTAGGAAGCAGTGGGAGACAATGGTGGCTACAGTTAAAGCCTTCCTAAGGCTCACTGTAATGTTTATAATGCATCCAAACCTGTGGCATAGGTCTGGATGGTGGGGAAAACACAAATATTAGCTTGATTCGAAACTCGTGTGACCGGGGGGGGGGGGGGGGGGGGGGGGTCTCATGCTGTAGAAGCGTGTGTGCGTATGCTGCCCAGCAGGTGGCCCACCCTGTGGGTCCCACCATGATGTATTGTCTTATCCACACTGCCCATCTGTTTTCCCCATATTATTTTAGGACATGGCACCAAATATGAGGTAGATCCAAACGTCAGATGGACCATACCCGCAGGGAATAGTGGTCAATGATGCCCACCATTGAAAACTTTCTTGGGGCCACTGTGATGATTATCTTCCATCCAACTAGAGGGTGTGGGCCCATCTTTGGGTTCCACCTTGATGGATGCATTATGTATCATGCCACCCGTCTTAATCGACACGTGGGGCCCGATTTGAGTGGGTTTCACTTAGAAAATGGTGGTGATTGAATACCTACCACTAAAACTTCTTAAGACCTCCGACGATGTATATTTTCTATCCGACCAGTGGGTGGGGCCCGCCAGGGATCCTTCCTTTGATATATATGTTTTATCCATGTCGTACACCTATTTTGTCAGCCGATTTTGGTATGGGCGAGCCCAAGTATGGGCTGATGTGGTCTCAAGTGGGCTATGCCACGAAGACCATTACATTTTCAATGGGGCCCACAGTCTGGGTCCCACTCTCTGTATATATATTGGGACATTTAAGGCCAACATTACATGATATGTTTGGTAACATGCTAGTGTACTTGGCTTGATACTTCACATTGATAATATGCTTAGTATAATGAATACCATGCTCATTCATATGCCCGTACGCATCATTTGTATGCTTGTTATGGACCATGATTGATCATAGCATATGCTAGTTGGCTTGTTATACTTAGGGGACCCGTGCGAGACAGGGTCACCCACATGATTGCGCAGTATGCGTAAGTTTGGTGCATGACTTGGATTGTATGACTTATACATTTCGCATTATGTATGTCACGATCGCCTTCACATCCTAACAACATTAGGGTGGTGGCCACCATAATCACATCGTGGTTGGCAGTAATGGACACCGGAAACTTGTTCTAGCACGTGGGCGCTATGGATGTCCTTGGGTGAAAGTCCCTAAACCCTGTGGTACTAGTAGGATGCTCCAACGTCGAGACCGAGTAGATAACACGAGCGCCCGAGTGCCAAATACCAGTAGGTCGCGTCTCCCACTGTGTCGAGGTCAGTTGGAAAGGGGTGTGACCGTATCCACCTGGGTGTAGTGAGCTATAAGCTAGGTCGAGTCTGACCAGCTCGTGAAATGGGTCCGCTATTGGCGAGCCGGGTGAGCATTGGCATACCATTGACGAGGCGGATAGTGAGGTCTTTTCTACTCACTTGGTTATGCGCGTGATGTGCGGCGGCCAGTATCAGAGTGTACTAGACCCCGGTGATGTCCCAGATGAGAACCATTTTGATATGTGGATTAGTTGAGGATTGACATGTTTGCATTGCATCTCTAGCATGTAACACTCGGCCATGTAGGCCCTTGCATCGTATAGCCTTGGGATAGCTGATAGCATTCATGAACTTGGTAACTTAGCCCTCTACAGCTTTCACTTACTCTGATATCTGTATATTTGTTATATGCATCACACAAGCACACACGCACTCTACTAAGCTTCGTAGGAAGCTTATGCGCGTTTGTTTACGCTGCAGGTACTAGGGCACATCAGCAGCGTTGAGCTCGGTTCATGTACCTGATATTTTGGGCTTTGCTACATTTTGTATTTTTCTTTCCAGCTCTGTACTCAATAATTATACAGTAGATATCTGATGATGTTTTATGGTTTTGATTATGCTCCTTTACAAAAAAAAAATTTACCCTGAAAATTGTTGAGCTCTCAATTGTGCATATTCTAGCCCCAATTCATCACTCATTGTGCAAGGTTTTCATGATCTAAAGACTAATTTAATGCATGTGTTGTGATTGCAGGAATGAGAGTGGACTTCACCTAATAGGAGACCAAAAAGATCCCTTTAAGAACCTTGGATGAAGACTCAAGGTGGGCCGAAGGAAGAAGGAAGCAAAGAGAGAAGAAAAGAAGAAGGAAATGAAGAAGTAATGGCCACGACCGGTAGTCCGACCAATCGGCCAAGGGAGCCAGACCGGTCAAGACCGGTCGGCCAACCCCTTGCATACACTGGACGCAGGACTAGACAAACTGACTGGTCGTGACCGGTCAGCCAGCCCAGTCCGACTGGTCCAGACCGATCGGCCAGAATAATTTTCCAGTCCAGAGGCTGCTGGACTAATTCCAATAGTGAGTTCAACCGGTCGTGACTGGTCGGCCAGTCACCCAGACCGGTCGTCCGACCGGTCGGCCATGCATCTAAAACAGAAATTTCTGTTTTTGGCGCCGAAGATCTCTGCGCACTACGTAAGCTTACGTAGATTCTAGAATAATCTGACGTTGTGGAGCCTTCCCACAATAAAAGGACACATAGGGATCGTTCCTAAGGTATCTAAGAAGAGTTTGAGCAAGGTTGGAGGCGGTGGAAGTGAATTTTGGAGTTCCACAACTCCTTCTAGTTTGTTTTGCTATTTTTATGATTTTTCTAGTTGTTTCATGTTTCCTTAGATCATGTGCAGCTAAACCTCTTAGATAGGGCTAAGAGGTGAAGCTTGTAATGGATTAAGATGTTTCAATTCGTTTTTAGCTGGTTTTAAGATTGGTTTTCATGATTATGAACAATGGTTTGAAGTTAATACAAGTTCTAAGTAGTTTTTCTTCTTATGATGACTCATGGATGTTTGGGAGAATTACTTAAGTTCTTAATTGTTGTGTGCTAGTCTAGACCTGTATGATCCAAGGAATTGGAGTACGCTCTAGTACTATGATCTTCATGTGGGGACTTCCTACCAAAGTTCTACTTTTCTGATTTTCTGAATTATGTATGGGACTGTGCATGTGATTTGAATCAAGTTCAAATCATAATCTAGACTTGTCTTATGACTGGACTTGAGCATGGTTATGATTGTGATCTTATCCTATTGGAATTGGGACTGACCTATGCAATTGAGCATGCTCATCCTAGCTTGCATTGAGTGAATCATATACATTGGCCTTACATATGACAGATTGTTTGGTTTAACAGCTCTATCATCCGGCTAGATAGATCTTAATTTCGATTCTAGTTGAGAGAATGAAAAACCACAATGAATTGAGCATCAAGGATTGCTACAAGTGGATCCTTGAACCCCTAGTGCCTTTTTAAATTGTTTACCTTCAATTTAGTTCAAAGTTGCTACTTACATCAATCTCAAACAAAATCTGATTGTTAGCTTTTTAATAGAAACTGTTGGATGTGTTTGTAAATTCCTACATAAGTCCCTGTGGATCGACCTCGGTCTTACCGAGTTTATTACTACATCGCAACCCTACACTTGGGGAAGCGAACAAGTTTTTGGCGCCGTTGCCGGGGACTTTGACGGTTTTTCATAAATTTCTGAAATAGTATTTATTTAGGATTTTTAGGATTCTAGGATTAACCTAGTTTGTTTTATTTGATTTTTCTTTTTCAGGGATTTCTAGGAAGCTGAAGAAATATAAGGATCTCAAGTGCCGAATCAGGTTCTATCTTTCTAAACCTTACTCTTCTCCTTCTCCCATTCATTCCTATCATTTTCATCTCTTGTAGAGTGGGTGGAGACTCCTTTTGGATCTCTGAAAGGTAGGCCTTGTGCCACCTGGATTCCTATTAGTCGGCTCTGCCGTCTTGGATCACCTTGTGCTCAGAGATTTCTTTTCTCACCTCTGCTCCTCTTTTTTCTTTTTCTGCACTTTTTCTCAAAAGATTCAAAGAGTGGGTGGGGAGTTCTCTGAACCCCTATTGACCAGGAGAAATCGGTCTCCATCCTTGCTTCTGCCTTAGCCATTGCAAGACACCTTGTGCTTCGGTCTTAGAGAAGAGTAAAGAAAGGGAGGAAGAATTCTTCTTTCTCTTTGTTTCATACCTTTTGGTTTTGCATGCCACATTGGGCTCGGGATTCCAATAACCGACTCATAAGTGAAGGGGGGATAGTAGAAGGAATTGACAGAGAACCACGTGCTAGGAGACATCTAACTTCTCCAATTTTGTCTGAAAGTATGGCTGTGAATCAACCTAATCCGATCGCCAATCCTAATCTGGGCCAAAACCAAACTGAAACAGGGGAGAATGTGGTTGAGAATGTTCCCCGACTAAGAACTTTACGTGATTTCTTGCAACCAGCAAGAGCGAGCACTCCCTCATGCATAGTTTTTCCACAAAATGCAGGGAATGTGGATTTGAAACCGGGAGTGATCCAACTTCTCCCTAAATTCCATTGATTAGACAGTGAAAGTGCCTATCAACACCTTAAGGAGTTTGATGAGGTAATAACCACCATGCACTTTGCTAATGTGACTGATGATGTGGTGAGACTCAAATTCTTCCCTTTTACTCTTAAAGATAAAGCTAAAGGTTGGCTTCATGCATTAAGGCCAAGATCAATTGGTGCATGGACTGATATGCATAGGGAATTCACAAAAAAATTCTTCCCTACTCACAAAACAAACATGTTGAAGCGCCTTATCATGAACTTTGCCCAAAAGGAAGATGAAACCTTCTTCCAATGTTGGGAGAGGTTTAAGGACTTATTAAACGCATGCCCACATCATGGCTATGAAATTTGGCGGGTTATAAGCTTTTTCTATAAAGGACTGACTTCACCCATGCGCCAATTTGTAGAAATGATGTGTAATGGGGAGTTCATGAATAAGGAAGCTGATGAAGAATGGGATTATTTGGAAGAATTGGCTGAGAATGCATAGTCTTGGGATACATCGAAACCAACAAATTCCAAGACTGGCCAACAAAAGGAAAAAGGGGGAATGTATGTCTTATCGGAAGAGGATAGCATAAGTGCACGGGTGGCTAGCCTCACAAGAAAGCTCGAAGCCATGGAATTAAGGAAAGGAGAGATGATCAACTCTAATGACGTTGAAACTGTCTGTGGAATTTGTGCCGGAAATCAACATACAACACAAGATTGTCCCACAATTTCAGCAGTTCAGGACATCTTATAAGAACAATCAAATGCCATAAACAGTTATCAATGGCAATTTGGTGCTCCAAACTCAAACACGTTTATTGCTAGTTGGAAGAACCATCCCAACTTCAATTGGAGGAATGGACCTACTGCGAATGCAACCAATATCCCTCAAGCTCAACCTATACTAGGTCCATCTCTAGTCATTACTCCAAAAGTTACGCTAGAGGAGATGTTAGGTGCATTTGAATCGGTTCAAGCTGAGTATAACAAGACAAATTCTCTGAAAATAGATGGGTTCATGCAAGAGCAATTGAAATTCAATCAAAATTCAACTCAAACCATCAATAAATTAAAAACATCAATGGCTAGAGTTGAATCTCATCTCAGTGTTAAAGAGAAGGGCACACTTCCTGCCCAACCTCTTCCTAACCCAAGAACCCAATTTGAGATACAAGATGCAAGCTCATCCTCCCATCATACGGAGCATGTTCAAGCTATCACCACTTTGAGAAGTGGGAAAGTAATTGACAAATCTAATCCGGTGAAGGCCTCAAAGCCTAAGGATCCAAAAAATTCTAAAGAGGATGATAGCTCAAACAACACCCCACAAGAGAAAGAACCGGAAACACAATACAAGCCGGTTGCCCCATTTCCACAAAGGTTGATTTCACCTAAACCTTTAGACAAAAATCTGGAAATATTAGAAGTTTTCAAGCAGGTGAAGATCAACATCCCGTTGTTGGATGCCATAAAACAAATACCATCTTATGCCAAATTTCTAAAGTAATTGTGTACGGTCAAAAGGAAACATAATGTTCACAACAAAGTACTTTTGACCGAGAATTTGAGCGCTATCATCAAATAAGAGGTGCCCTAAAAATATAAGGATCCGGGTAGTCCAACCATCTCATGCATCATAGGAGACTACCGGATTAAACAAGCGTTACTAGATTTGGGGGCAAGTGTGAATCTCATTCCATACTCGGTCTACGAACAACTTGGGTTAGGTGAATTGAAACCGACCAAAACCACACTCCAACTTGCTGATAGATCCATTCGTATACCAAGAGGAATGATTGAGGATGTCGTAGTCCAAGTTGATAAATTCTACTACCTAGCAGACTTTATTGTCTTGGAAACACATCCCGTAACAGGTACTAGTGCTCAAATTCCCATCATACTTGGCCGCCCCTTTCTAGCTACTTCAAACGAAATTATTAATTGTAAAAACAGGCTTGTACAAATGTCCTTTGGAAATATGACTCTTGAGCTTAATATTTTTTATTTATGCAAACAACCACGGGAAGTTGATGAGGATATCCACAAAATAAACATGATTGAATCATTCGTGGAAGATACATTCCCCTTGTCATTATATTCCGACCCTTTAAAGGCATGTGGTGGCCACTTCTCGGCTAAAAAGACCACAGCAAAAATTCTGTAATGTGGGTTTTATTGGCCCACCATGTTTAAAGACACACATGAGTTTTGCAAAGCATGTGAACCTTGTCAGAAATTAGGAGGAATTTCTGTAGAAATATGATGCCACTCAATCCCATCTTAATAATATAAATTTTTTATTGTTGGGGCATCGATTTCATGGGTCCATTCCCATCTTCTTTTGGAAACGCATACATCTTGCTTGTCGTTGACTATGTATCCAAATGGGTCGAGGCCATCCCTTGCCGGAATAATGACCATAAAATGGTTATTCGCTTCTTAAAAGAGAATATTCTTTCCCGGTTTGCTACACCTCGAGTCATCATCAGTGATGGAGGGTCTCACTTTTGTAATCGCCCATTTGAAATATTAATGAAGAAATATGGCGTAACACACAAAGTGAGAACTCCCTATCACCCACAAACTAGTGGGCAAGCTGAGATATCTAATAGGGAGATTAAACACATTTTAGAGAAAACGGTGAACCCCGATCGCAAGGATTGGTCGCTTCGGCTTACCGATGCGCTTTGGGCCTACCGTACTGCTTTTAAGACCCCTATTGGAATGTCTCCCTATAGACTTGTCTATGGGAAGGCTTGTCACTTGCCCGTGGAGTTGGAACATAGGGCATATTGGGCAATTAAGAAGATGAATTTCAATTCTGACAAGGCAAGCTCGTTGCGCAAACTACAATTGAATGAACTTGCAGAAATCCGGAACGAAGCATATGAGAATGCGAGAATTTACAAAGACAAGACGAAGATATTCCATGATAAGAATATTCTTCGCAAGACATTCACGATCAATAAAAAAGTCCTCCAGTATAATTCTCGCCTACATTTATTTCTGAGAAAATTGAGATCTCGATGGACCGGTCCCTACATTGTGCAAACTGTCTATCCATATGGGACTGTCGAGTTGTTAAATCCATGGAATAACAACATTTTTAAGGCGAATGGGCAGCGATTAAAGCTGTTCTTTGAGCAATTTCCTTCAGAAGGTATGTCCATACCTCTGATTGATCCTGTGTATCAGGATGATTGATCTCCTAGTCTGATGGAGGTATATAGTAGTTAGGATTAGGATTTTGTTGCTTTTGTTTACTTTAGCTTACATTTGCTAGAAGGAGTAAGAATTCCACTTTTCACTGTCTTAGGTACTATCATTCCTCACTCCCTTATATTTTCAAATTGCTCTCATGTTTTGTTCATTGCACATCTTTTACATTGAGGACAATGCAAGATTTGGTTGGGGGGTGTAGGATCACTTGGATGAATCCAGCGTTTTGTAACATTTCGAACAATTATGTAGAAATTTTCAATTTTTCTAAAATTCAAAACTCTTTTGGAAAACTTTGTTTCTGTACATTCAAGATGATGTGAGCATAAGAGGAGGATATATGAAGTGTATGA
Organism: Liriodendron chinense; assembly: GCA_003013855.2. NCBI lineage: Eukaryota > Viridiplantae > Streptophyta > Magnoliopsida > Magnoliales > Magnoliaceae > Liriodendron > Liriodendron chinense. Next base: position 3,100,438 of record ML058334.1, read on the forward strand.
GGTTGTAGGTCTTTGAACTTCTCTTAATATAATGGTTTTATATGTGAATTCCCCTATTTTTATGATTGATAGAAAATTTGAACACTTTACACCTAGTTCACATTACACGATTTTCATGGGTTGAAGGGATTATGTGATTTGTGGATTAGCTAGATTTTGATTTTAGGTGTGGAGAAATCAAGCCGGGGTACTTTGTCCATCTTTGTCCATGGGAAAATAACGTAAGATATGGATTTCTAAAAATCCTATCTAAATTAAAAGAAAAAGGAAAAGGAAGGATGAAATTGGGAATGATGGAAAAATGGTGGAGATTTTCGATTAGGGCTACCTACTACCAACCGGGGGATGGTCTACCCATAACCAAAGCTGGAAATGGGACGTAGTGTGAAAGTCGTCAGAAGGACGGTAAGGCAAATTCCTGTCATTGGCTTGATGTGGCTCTATATACCTTGAAATCTATAGTCTAGTTGATTTATGAACAAGATAACCCTGGAAACTCATGAAAAGAATTTTCACTATGCACACTAGATTGAATTTGTTCAAGTTCTTCTATTTGTCAACCAATCAGTGGGAATTTCACATGAATGCTTGTCATGTTTTGAGGGTTTACAGTTTCAACCTCTGTCACCTAATATTTCTGAACTTTACACTTGTATGTCTTGGGATGTATAGAAGAATGGTTTCTAAAGGAGAGTTAAGTTTTGGAGAATGGAATTGATTTCACGCATGTTTTGCTCGGGACTAGAAAAATGCTGGTTGGGGGTGTGTTGAGCTCTCAATTGTGCATATTCTAGCCCCAATTCATCACTCATTGTGCAAGGTTTTCATGATTTAAAGACTAATCTAAGGCATGTTTTGTTATTGTAGGAATGAGAGCGGACTTCACTCAATTGAAGATGAAAAAGATCCCTTTAAGAGCCTTGGATGAAGACCCAAGGTGGACCGAAGGAAGAAGGAAGCAAAGAGAGAAGAAAAGAAGAAGGAAATGAAGAAGTAATGGCCACGACCGGTCGTCCGACCGGTCGGCCAAGGGAGCCAGACCGGTCAAGACCGGTCGGCCAACCCCTTACATATGCTGGACGCAGGACGAGACAAACCGACCGGTCGGCCAGCCCGGTCCGACCGTTCCAGACCGGTCGGCCAGAATAATTTTTCACCTCCAGAGGCTGCTGGACTGTTTCATAGTGAGGCACGACCAGTCGGCCATGCGTAAAGCTGCGTACTTTCAATTTTGGCGCCGAAAATATCTGCGCACTGCGTAAGCTTACGCAGATTCTGGAATATTCTGACGTTGCGGAGCCTTCGCAGTATAAAAGGACACCTAGGGATCGTTCCTAGGGTATCTAAGAAGAGTTTGAGCAAGGTTGGAGGCGGCGGAAGTGGATTTCGGAGTTCCACAACTCCTTCTAGTTTGTTTTGCTGTTTTTATGATTTTTCTAGTTGTTTCATGTTTCCTTGGATCATGAGCAGCTAAACCTCTTAGATAGGGCTAAGAGGTGAAGCTTGTAGTGGATCTAAGATGTTTCAATTCATTTTTAGTTGGTTTTAAGATTGGTTTTCATGATTATGAACAATGGTTTGAAGTTAATACAAGTTCTAAGTAGTTTTTCTTAGTCTTATGATGACTTATGAATGTTTGGGAGAATTACTTAAGTTCTTAATTGTTGTGTGCTAGTCTAGACCTATATGATCCGAGGAATTGGAGTATGCTCTAGTATTATGATCTTCATGTGGGGACTTCCTACCAAAGTTTTACTTTTCTGGTTTTCTGAATAATGTATGGGACTGTGCATGTGATTTGAATCAAGTTCAAATCATAATCTAGACTTGTCTTGTGACTGGACTTGAGGATGGTTATGATTGTGATCTTATCCTATTGGAATTGGGACTGACCTATGCAATTGAGCATGCTCATCCTAGCTTGCATTGAGTGAATCATATACATTGGCCTTACATATGACAGATTGTTTTTGTTTAACAGCTCTACCATCCGGCTAGATAGATCTTAATATCGATTCTAGTTGAGAAATTAAAAAAACCACAACGGATTGAACATCAAGGATTGCTACAAGTGGATCCTTGAACCCCTAGTGCCTTTTTATAATTGTTTACCTTCAAATTAGTTTAAAGTTGTTACTTACATCAATCTCATACAAAATCTGGTTGTTAGCTCTCAACAGACACTATTGGATGTGTTTGTGAATTCCTACACAAGTCCCTATGGATCAACCTCGGTCTTACCGAGTTAATTACTACATCGCAACCCTACACTTGGGGAAGCGAACAGTCGGCCATGCATCTAAAACAGAAATTTCTATTTTTGGCGCTGAAAATCTCTGCGCATGGCGTAAGCTTACACAGATTCTGGAATATTCTGACGTTGCGGAGCCTTTCCACTATAAAAGGACACCTAGGGATCGTTCCTAGGGTATCTAAGAAGAGTTTGAGCAAGGTTGGAGGCGGCGGAAGTGGATTTCGGAGTTCCACAACTCCTAGTTTGTTTTGTTGTTTTTATGATTTTTCTAGTTGTTTCATGTTTCCTTGGATCATGAGCAGCTAAACCTCTTAGCTAGGGCTAAGAGGTGAAGCTTGTAGTGGATCTAAGATGTTTCAATTCGTTTTTAGTTGGTTTTAAGAATGGTTTTCATGATTATGAACAATGGTTTGAAGTTAATACAAGTTCTAAGTAGTTTTTCTTAGTCTTATGATGACTCATGGATGTTTGGGAGAATTACTTAAGTTCTTAATTTTTGTGTGCTAGTCTAGACCTGTATGATCCGAGGAATTGGAGTACGCTCTAGTACTATGATCTTCATGTGGGGACTTCTTACCAAAGTTCTACTTTTTTGGTTTTCTGAATTATGTATGGGACTATGCATGTGATTTGAATCAAGTTCAAATCATAATCTAGACTTGTCTTGTGACTGGACTTGAGGATGGTTATGATTGTGATCTTATCCTATTGGAATTGGGACTGACCTACGCAATTGAGCATGCTCATCCTAGCTTGCATTGAGTGAATCATATACATTGGCCTTACATATGACAGATTGTTTGGTTTAACAACTCTATCATTCAGCTAGATAGATCTTAATTTTGATTCTAGTTGAGAGAATGAGAAACCATAGCGAATTGAGCATCAATGATTGCTACAAGTGGATCCTTGAACCCCTAGTGCCTTTTTAAATTGTTTACCTTCAATTTAGTTCAAAGTTGTTACTTACATCAATCTCATACAAAATCCGATTGTTAGCTTTTTAATAGAAACTGTTGGATGTGTCTGTGAATTCCTACATAAGTCCTTGTGGATCGACCTCGGTCTTACCGAGTTTATTACTATATCGCAACCCTACACTTGGGGAAGCGAACAAAAATCCTCCTGGTGGGATCCCAAGATCAGAACTTGGCATAGGAGGGCTAGGAACCAAGAATGGGGTACTACGAAGGCTGTTGGCACCAAGGTTGGCAATCGAGAATTTAGTGAGCCCGGTCCCCGGGTTTGGGGCAGTGACAGAAGTTGGTATCAGATCATAACTTAGGAATACCTGTTGATGACATCACATATCTACTAATGGCCTTAGATTAACTACCCTTCACTGAATGATTGTTGCGAACTTAGGATGATTAAGATCCTGATCTCATGCACTTAGCGACCCACACTAGGATCCTGTTACAACATAGTTATAATAGGATTCCCTATTTTGAGCTTAGAAACTCCTGAATATGGTTCCCTAACGTGTGTGCATTTAAGAGTACCAATGCTAAGTGGTACCTGTCCTTTTCTATAGGATATGGCACCCAAGCAAGCCACCGGTATGCCATCAACTAGTGCGGGTACATCCCGGATAGCCTCAGCCCCAGCTCCAGCTCCAGCTATGACTACTGGTCAGTTCCAGCAGATAATGCGCGTTATGACCTCCATGGTAGAGCGCCAGGAGAGGAGGTCATCCGATGTAGTTGCCCCATCAGAGCAAGATCGTGCTCATTCTTTACTGATGGATTTCAGACGGATGGATCCCCCACGTTTCTTAGGCGGGCCAGACCTGGTGGCAATAAAGAGATGGAAATCGGAGGTAAAGAAGATCTTTACTACGATGCGATGCACGACCGAGGAGCAAGTTCCTCTCACCGTTTTCCTTCTTCAGGGAGAGGCTGAGCACTGGTGGGCATCGGTTACCTGAGCCGTCGGGCCTGATTTTGAGTGGACATGGGAGGACTTTATGGACCAGTTTGACCGGAAGTTCTTCCCCGAGCATGTCTGCCAGCAGCGTGCATTAGAGTTCGAGACGCTGGTCCAGGGAAATATGTCAATGTCGCAGTACGAGGCTCGATTCGTTGAGCTATCCAGATTTGCGACATATCTTGTGGATGATGAGGGGATGAAGGCCCGTTGATTCGAGAGCGGACGACGCCTTGGCCTTCATAGCCGTGTCATGGGACACAAGCTTCCTACGTTCGAGGAGATTGTGGAGTGGGCCCATATATATGAGGCAGAGTGAGCCGATGCGCAGTGGATCCGTGACCAAGGCAAAGATCGGAAGGGGTAGAGGAAGGCCCCTTCTGGTAGCTTCCAACAGCAGCAAACTTGGGCACCGCAGAGGCATCCGATTCGTCCATCCTTTCGACCGCTAGTAGCACCAGTAGCACCTCCAGCATCGTCCCAGAGACAGTTTGTAGGTGTTTGTTACGGATGTGGAGGGACAGGGCATCATAGACATGAGTGTCCCCATCCACAGCAGCAGCAGCAGCAGCAGCAGCTACAGCAGCAGAGGCAGCACCATAGGCCGCAGCAGTAGCAGCGATGACCGCAGAGGGGACAGACACATCCCCACTAGACTCAAGGCAGGTTTTATGCAGCCCAATAGGATCCTCAGGCACCTGGAGGAGTCGTTGATGGTACACTCATTGTCTCTGCATGCATAGCTCATGTTTCGTTTGATTCTGGCGCATCGCACTCTTTTGTATCCAATGATTTTTGCCGATTGACTGGTTTGCCATTAGAATCCATGCGCGAGGGTTTATCAGTGTCGACACCCTTAGGGAAGACCGCGGTATTAAGTTTGATCTGTTCATCTTGCCCCGTCCTGGTATAAGAGACCTTTTTGCCTGCCGACTTGTTTGTTTTACCAATGACCAAGTTCAATGTTCTCCTGGGCATGGATTGGCTGGCTAAGTATCATGCTGTATTAGACTGCTTCACAAAAATAATCACTTTCCTTATACCCGGCATGCCGCAGTTTCAGTTCGTTGTTGAGCCCAGAGGAGAGCAATTGTCATCTTTCATGTCGTGTGCCGTAGAGGAGCCGGTTGCCTTGTGCATCGACCAGTTGCCGGTAGTTTGCAATTTCTCAGATGTGTTTCAGGAGATTCCGGGGTTGCCACCTCGTCAGCATACCGAGTTTCAGATTGACCTCGTGCCTGGTACCTTGCCTATCTCAAAGGCCCCGTATCGTATGGCACCATTGGAGCTACAGGAGCTGTAGAAGCAGTTGGATGAGTTGCGTGAACTAGGCTTCATCCGTCCAAGCAGTTCACCGTGGGGAGCGCCGGTACTCTTCGTGAAGAAGAAGGATGGCTTGTTGAGGCTCTCCGTGGATTACCGCGAGCTCAACAAGGTCACGATTAAGAATAGGTACCCGCTTCCGAGGATCGATGATTTATTTGACCAATTGCGGGAGGCGCAATTCTTTTCGAAGATTGACCTACGATCCAGTTATCATCAGGTCCGTGTCCGAGAGGAGGATATCTAGAAGACAACATTCAGGACACATTACGGTCATTTTGAGTTCCAGGTCATGTCCTTCGGACTGACCAATGCACCTGTTGTGTTCATGCAATTGATGAACGAGGTCTTTCATCCTTACCATGATCAGTTCGTTGTGGTGTTTATTGATGACATTCTGATCTATTCGAGAACTCGGGAGGAGCATGAGCAGCATCTGGAGATCACCTTACAGACCCTCCGCACGTACTAGCTTTATGCGAAGTTGGAGAAGAGCGAGTTTTGGCAGGAGGTGTTCGCTCGCCTCAAGTGTAAGGCTGCGATGTAGTAATAAAAACTCGGTAAGACCGAGGTCGATCCACAGGGAAATAGTGACAGCTCCCAAATCACTCCAGCAACTCAGTTTTTAAAAGAAATCAGATTTAATAGAGTGTTTACTTAAAACAGGAATTTAATGAAAAATCAGAGATAAAGTACTAAGGCTTTCAAGGATCCACTTGTAGCAATCCTATGTCAATTCAGTCAATCCAAGTAGAGAACACAACTAGATTTGAAGTCCTATCTCTCATCTAGTTGGAGAATAAAGCATTCACATACATTCCATCACATTCAAGTTGAACTTCCAAGTTCTAGTTCCATTCAATCAATACAAAACTCAAAACTATAGCCTGCGGAGTAACAGCCATGCCTCTGGACTATGGCCTGCTCAAGGATTACTATAATCCGAATTTAGAAACACACATGATAATCTCAGAGAATTAAAAGGAATTCATGTCCGGGGCACATAAACTCAGATAAAACATCTCAAACTATCATTATTTGGAACTAAACCATGCAAAAATCCAAACTTGAATGTAAATTACTTGAATTAAACTGAAATCAACATAGTATTAGCTACAAGCTTCACCTCTCAGCCTTAGCTGAGAGGTTTTAGCCGAGCATAGTCATGCTACAACTAAAAACTCTGAAATAAAGCATAAAAATAGAAAAACCCGAATAGGAGAGTTGCAGACGCTCCACAATCGCCTTCACCCTCCAAACTCACGTTCCCTAGCTTCTCTGATACCTTAGGGAGAGCCCTTAGGTGGCCTTTTATAGCAACAAACCTCCCTTGCGTCGGATTCTGCGAAAGACTACGCATTGCGCAATGTTTTTCGGAGTCTTGAATTAGAAAGGAATCCTCTTACGCAGGGCCGACCGGTCGTGACCGGTCGGACTGATGTTTTACACATTCCAGGGGTTGTTGCCGACCGGTCAAGACCGGTCGGATAGACCTGTCCAACATATCCAGCGTGCCTACCCGACCGGTCATGACCGGTCGGGCTCGTTCCTGCGCTGTCCAGTGCATACAGCCGACCGGTCATGACCGGTCGGGCTCTGCTGTCCAGCCTCCAGTGCTCATGGCCGACCGGTCATGACCGGTCGGCCTGTTTTCCCCTTTTATTAGCAACTGTGGCTGACCGGTCAAGACCGGTCAGCCCTCTTCACATTGTTCTTCTTTCTGTCTTTTCTTCTCTTCTTTCCCTCTTTTTCTTCTCCTTGCTTTCTTCTATCTTCAATTCTCTTTCGTCCTTCATGCAAAAGCTCCAAAAGCTTTCTTTTCATCCCAATTGAATGAAGTCCGCTCTCATCTCTTGTAATCACAAAACATGTGTTAGGTAGGCCTTTAAACCATAAAAATCATGCAAACCATGTAGTGTAATGGGCAATGCAATGTATAAATTGGAGGTTCAACAGGAGGAGGTGAAGTTTCTCGGTCATGTTGTGACGAGGCAGGGAGTAGCAGTGGATCCGGTGAATATTGATGCCGTGCGTCAGTGGGGTCAACCCACGAACGCGTCTGAAATTCAGAGTTTCCTTGGGTTAGCAGGTTATTATCGTCGTTTCATCGAGGGCTTCCCCCATATTGCAGCCCCGTTGACCAGGTTGACCCGGAAGGGCGCTGAATTCATTTGGAGTGATGTCTGTGAGCGAGCATTTGCAGAACTGAAGGACCGTCTTACTTCTACACCAGTCCTCACTCTTCCCTCCGGGAGTGAAGGATTCGTGGTTTTTACAGATGCCTCGCATATTGATTTGTGTGCTGTCCTGATGCAACATGGTAAACCCGTGGCCTTCGCGTCTCGCCAGCTCAAGGTCCATGAGCAGAACTACCCCACACATGTTCTGGAGCTAGCAGTGGTAGTCTTCGCACTGAATGTGTGGAGGCACTATCTTTATGGGGTCAGGTTCGAGCTCTTTTCTGACCACAAGAGCCTGAAGTACCTCTTCTCGCAGTCCGAGTTGAACATGAGGCAGAGACGCTGGATGGAACTCTTGAAGGATTATGATTTTGATCTTCAGTACCACCCTGGCAAGACCAACGTGGTGGTTGATGCCCTTAGCCGCCAGCCACGAGGCCTGGTGGCGCATATGATGGTTCGGGAGTGGAGGATGCTCGAGGATGTTGCCAAGCCTGCAGTTATCGAGCTTGTCGATTCAACCCTCTCTTGTTTCTAGGGTGATTGAGGCTCAGCAGGCCGATCAGACCTTGCAGGATTATCGAACAGAGGCCGTGTCAGAGGATCAGACAGATTGGCAGATTGGGTTAGATGGTGGACTTCGTTTCAGGGGTCGGTTGCGTGTCCTAGATATTCCACAGTTGCGCAGAGATCTTATGGAGGAGGCACACCGATCGAGGTTCACGATTCACCCAGGCTCTACCAAGATGTATCGTGATATAAGGAGGCAGTATTTCTAGGCCAGAATGAAGAGTCAGATTGCCAGTTTTGTGGCTAAGTGTGACACTTGCCAACGTGTCAAGGCCGATCATCGCAAACCTCCAGGTCCCATGTAGCCGTTGAGTGTCCCGTTATGGAAATGGAAGCACGTGACCACAGACTTCATTATGGGCTTGCCGAGGACTCAGAGCAATCATGACGCCATTTGGGTTGTTGTCGATCATCTGACGAAGTCGGCACATTTTCTTACGAGACGTGCGACCTGGCCATTGGACTGACTTGCAGAATTGTTTATCGAGGAGATTGTGAGACTACACGATGTCCCAGTTTCGATCGTTTCTGACTGAGATCCGAGATTTACATCGCGGTTCTGGAGGAGTTTTCAGAAGGCGATGGGGCCTGCCTTGAAGTTCAGCACCGCATATCATCCTTAGACTGATGGAAAAACCGAGAGGGTCAACCAGATCTTTGAGGACATGCTTCGAGCTTACGTGTTGGATTTTTCAGGTAGTTGAGACAAACACCTGCATTTGGCTGATTTTGCATACAATAACAGCTACTAGGCGACTATCGGTATGGCTCCTTTTGAGGTGTTGCATGGTAGACCTTGTAGGTCTCCTAAGTCCTGAGCTTGTGCAGAGGACATCAGAGGCTATTGATATTATCAGGCAGAGGATGCGCACAGCTCAGAGTCAACAGAAGAGTTTTGCAGATCGTCAACGTCATCCCCTAGAGTTTTCTATTGGGGATCGTGTGTATCTCAGGGTCTCACCCATGAAGGGCGTGGTTCATTTTGGAGTCAAGGGGAAGCTTGCCCCAAGATTCATTGGACCCTTCGAGATCACTGGGCGCGTTGGCGCCGTGGCCTATCAGCTTGCCTTACCACTTCAGTTGTCTAGCATCCACAACATTTTTCATGTTTCTATGTTACGGAAGTGTGGGTCAGACGTGGTTCCTGTGATAGATTGGCAGCCGTTGGAGGTTCATGAGGATGCTTCTTACATTGAGCAGCCGGTTCGTATCCTTGACCGGAAGGAGCAGGTCCTCCGAACCAAGGTCATTCCTTCAGTTAAGGTCCATTGGAGTCATCATAGCGCAGATGAGGCGTCGTGGGAGCGAGAGGCAAAGATTTGTGAGTCTTATCCCCATCTTTTCGATGATTGATTGTATCTATATGATTGCTTTTCATTTGATATGTGTATTTAGTGATGTGATTCCCTTTTTCTTATGATCTTCGGCTAGTTCAGGTTTGTAGGGCAAATTTCGAGGATGAAATTTTTGTTAGGAGGGGAGAGTTGTAAGACCCGTACCTTGAGTTGCCCTCTGTACACTTATTTTCAGTACCGGTACGTCCCGGATGGACCAAATTAGCGAGCCTTGATCGCGACCCTATTTTAGTACAGCATCGACCCAAGACCTATACCCCGGCGACCGCGTAGGCGCTGCGATTCCAACACCATGCGGCACGCCCCATTGGGATACCCGGTGTGAAAGTTGCAATCATTTGCGCAATCTGAGGTGGGCCGAGTAATATAAGAGATGTCGAATTCAGACATGAGTAGTTGCCATTTAGTTATCCTTTCAATGAGTACTGGTTTCTCGAGTAGGTATTTGAGCGGATCCATGCGAGCGAGGAGGAGAATAGGGAACGCAATCATGTATTGATGGAGTCACTGAGTTACCCAGACTAGGGCGAGGCAAGTCTTCTCGATCGGGGAGTACCTGTCCTCGTAGTCGGTGAACTTTTAGCTCAAATAGTATATTGCTTATTCCTTCTTCCCAGTCTCGTCGTGCTGTCCAAGAACACAACCAATGGCTTTTGCTGCTACCGAGATGTATAACAGTAGTGGTCGTTTGGGAGTGGGCGGCACTAGAACTGGAGGATTCATGAGATACTTCTTGATGCGGTTGAAGGCGATGTGGAAATCGTCATTCCATTCTTTTGGGACATTCTTCCGAAGGAGCTTGAATATGGATTCACAGATAGGTGTGAGCTGTGCGATGAAACGACTGATGTATTGAATTCTGCCAAGGAAACCACGAATTTATTTCTCAGTTCTTGGAGGGGACATCTCGATGATTGCTCTGTTTTTGGTCTCGTCGACCTTGATGCCATCCTCGCTCACCATAAAACCAAGGAGTTTGCCCCCAGTTGCACCGAAGACACATTTCTGAGGGTTGAGACGGAGCTTGTATTTTTCTAATCTGTTGAATAACTTCTTCAGATCTTCAAAGTGTCCTTCAATTGTGTGAGATTTGACGATCATATCGTCCACATATACTTCAAGCTCTTTGTTCATCATATCATAGAATAATGCTGTCAATGCTCACTGATATGTTGCTCCTGCGTTCTTTAGACCGAATGACATTACCCTGTAATAAAAGGTTCCCCATGGAGTGATAAACAAGCTAGTAGAAACTTAGTTCAAAGCCAAAGGGCCACGAAAACCGAAAAAGATGACGATCGTCGGACAAGGCAGGGTAGAAGGACGTTACTTGTTTGACCTGGAAGACCTCATTCCGATAATGGAACGACTAATCGAAGAAGGGGAGCTACAATTACCAGAACCAATTCGACTAGAGGAAGCAGAGCAAACGGATGCCCCCAATTATCATAAGTATCATCGAATCCTGGGACATGAGACGGGAGAATGCCTCATCTTGAAAGGGAAGGTATAAAGACTGATCAACCAGGGTACTATTAAGCTAATGATAGAAGAAATCAGTCGGGTTACGTTAGCTGTAGTGACAATAGCACCTACGATACCACCAATTCATGATGAAAGACTGTTACAAACAACAATGGTACATGCCGTCGAAGAAAGGAAATTAGCAGGACACGACGTCGAATTGTTGGCGATCCGAGAGCAAATCAGCGAATTGGTCCAAGCCCATAGGGAGCTATCCAAGCAGATGGGAGAAGTTCAGGAGGCTTTAGCCATCTTGATCTCATAGAAAGCGACCCCTAGTACCGCTCTGCCTGTCCAACAATTGGAAGAAGAAGCACCGGGGGCAGCCCGTAATGTTGTTGAATCGAGACAACAGAGCCACACCGAACAAACAAATGCGCGTATGTCGGGTTCAGACTCCATGATCCCATATGAACTGTTGGGCAATATCTCTTTCACCCTTCGTAACCTGGCTGCAGAGGTTCGCATGATAGAGCAATCCGTTTCGAAAACACGATCTCAAGCAGAAAGGTCAAGACACGAAATGAGAAAGAGGACACGGGTAGACGCAAGAAAGAACCCTAGGAACCGAAAACGACTGAATCTAGGGCATGAGGCAGATATCAGTGTAATGAGGACACAAGACAAGGGCAAAGAACCTCAGAAGTCGTGGCACATGACAATCAGTGAGCGAGACGAAAAGAATGGACTGTATACATTTGACATTAAAGACCTTGTCCCAATTATGGAGCGGCTAATCGAAGAAGGAAAGTTGCGACTCCCAAAATCTGTTCGACCAGCAAAAGTAGGACGCGTAGATGATCCTAACTACTGCGAATATCACAGATGCATAGGCCATAAGACCGAGCAATGCTTCGTTTTGAAAGGAAATATACAAAAGATGATAAATCAAGGCATCATCTGTCTGAAGATGGAAGGGTCTGATGGAGCCTCGGCCAGTGCAGTTTCAATAGATATCACTTAGGGAGAACGTTCGCTCAAGAACTCCATTTCCTAAACGTTAATAATCGTGAATGCTTACAAATAGTTCTGAAAGTTTATAAAGTAGATAGGGACATACTTATGTTCACTCATGCATCTATTTCATCTGTATGCTGCATTCCATACATACTCACATGTTCACTCACATCATACTGTTACGCATATGAATATAAAATGTTCGTAGAGCTCTTCTTAATGACAGGTACCATATTCAGAGAATATCAAAGAATCGACTCTACGAATCATCAACTGGCTTATTATGTCCTCATCAGACCGGTCGAATTGGGAGAAAATATTTTATAGAAAGTCTACACGAATTACAACATCCTCATATTATAGTATCTTCGTCACAGGTTCTCATATTAAGCATCCTAGTATTCTAGCATTCCTTTGCTTAATAGGAGGATACTTCAGAATTGATGGATTCTCATATATATGTATATGTGGTTCTATATGAAGACAGCCGCGATACTCTATTATTATCAATCTCTTACACTTATGCACAATGTTTCATGTGAAGATGATCGGAATATTGCTATCTATATACAACTTTCGTATTATGTTATGGATCCCCCATCATTATCACATTATTCTTCTACTGTATATGAAGATAAGTCAAGGCTGGGAATCTCCTGTATATATATATACATACGGCCTTATATGAAGATGATTAGGGCATTCTATTATGTATCACTTCACCTTGAAAATATCGACAACTTTCTCTTATGAAGAACGCTGTGACAAGAATATGCAATTAAAGATTATGATCAGATGGGTATTCGGCACGGATTCCTAAAGCACAAGATTTGTCTCATTAGAATGAAGTGGTCTTACAAAGTGACGAACCAGAAGCACTGGGGACAAGCCCCAATATATTATGAGAAACTCGAGTTTATAAGAAGAAGACGATTGGAGGCAAGCCCTAATATATTATTAAAATCTCAAATCTGTAGAAAGGAATGACTGAGGGCAGGCCAGGAAGGATGCCAGATAAACCTGAAAACATGGAGCTAAAAGAAATTTTTAGACTTATAGCACGAACGTCTCTCGAAAGCAATGACCCAAGGGTACACAGGTTAAGTAAAAAGAGAAGTATTATTCCTATGGGTTCGTCCATTTTTATGCTTTGATATACTCAGTTTACATTAAACTCATACATAATACATCATTTTATGCATACTAGTCTCAAACACATAACACCAAGTAGTGGTTTAGCAAAAGAATCATTGTCATTATTTAGATCATGAAGCATGCAGTTAACAAGTTCTGATGTTGATTACATCGGATACAAGTGACAGTTAGGTATTCAGGACAGCTATCTAATACCACTTTTACCTGACAATGACCGTAAAGAGCGAAAGAACAGAATTACAACTTCTCCAGGCACCCTACTATGAACTTCATCACATCTTTCCGCGTTGCCTCCATGGTGGCCTTTGCCTCCGTTAGCATAAGCATAGGATCCGGAATATCACGAAGTTCGATCTCTAAGTCTGCCATTTGCTTGTGCCCCGCCTCTCCTTCACTCTCGAGTTGTGCGACCTCGGCACGATTTTGATTAACGACAAGATCAAGGCGGGCAACCTCAAGATTTATGGCCGTTTCTTTCTCCTGCAGCCGCACGATCTCAGATATGACATCAGCAAGATGATTAATACACCCACGACGTTGAGTCTCACTATCTTCTAAGGTCGTTCTAGCAGTAACTGCCGAAGGTTCTCGCTGCTCTACAACAAGCTGCAAAGAAGACAACACTCGTCGTTTCTATTCAGCCGTAGGGTCAGGTTCAATCTGTTCAGTCATAGTAACCTATGCAACAGAATCCTTGAAAGAAGAAATGCGACAGATTATTTTGGATACATCAGGCCCGATTACTCCTGTGCAAGCTTCCAATGCCTTCACCCCAGCTCCTAGTGTATGCCACTCGCTCGGCTCATCCAACGCCTTTGAAATCCTGGATAGTAGACCCCTCAGTATGCTCTGTCTAAAACAGTCTAAATGATCAAAACAAGGAATGTTGAATGCTCTGTGGGCAGCGGCATCAGAACTGGCAATATCTGCAACGAAAGGAACAGAGCAAGTATTCAATGAAATGATAAGTACAGAAAAAAGAATACACTAAGGAGCTATGAAAGAACCGTACCGGTAGATGAGTCGACGACAGAATCAGAGAAATCCGCAGTATATGTCGTCACATCAGTGGACAGCTCAATGGTCTCGGTCAGTAGCATCGAGGTCACATCCAGAAGTTCAGTAGTATCGCTATCAGTACCGATCATTTCAGTTACCACCAGCGACTCTACCATACCCTCAACACTGGAAGCACCAGGGGCCATAGACACAGTCGTGTCATTCCCTGGCATAGTGGACCCTTGCATTTTATCCTCTCCAATTGGCCCAGCCTGCTCTCTCACGCCAGTGTGGTCTGATGTTTCATTCGTCGATCCAGCCATCGTCAGGTCACCTTCACTAATTAACCGATCGTCATCCTTATCACCTTCAACCACCAGGAGACGTGTGAACTCGATTTCTTGAGACCATTTCGCTAAAGGTATTCCGAAAGTATGCCAGCCATCGTCAGGTCACCTTCACTCACTAATTAACCGATCGTCATCCTTATCACCTTCAACCACCAGGAGACGTGTGAACTCGATTTCTTGAGACCATTTCGCTAAAGGTATTCCGAAAGTATGCCAGCCATCCAACGTAGTATCCTCCTTACGATGGTCAATTGACACACTCAGGGAGATCTTATGCTTAATGCTCGACGATAAATACGCTTCAACCTGCTCTCTATAATAACCCAATCCGTCAGTGTTCACTCCCCAAGTGTAGGGTTGCGAAGTAGTAATAATTTGGAAAGACCGAGTATCGTTCCCACAGAGATTTATGAATGGGTATTCTCAGAATTTGTCTAAAATAACTAATCATTAAGAACCTATTAAGAAATAAAGCTGGAAAATAATGATTTGGGTTTAAACAGTGAATGTGTAAGGTAATATCAATCTAAAAAGGCACTAGAGCGCCAAGGATCTCCTTTTGATAAGTTTCAATGCATCAACACAACTAGATCTCACATAACTCAATCGGAATCGAATTCATATCTCTATCCGATCGGAATATAGAGCGGTTCAATCAACAATTATCTAAAACAGTTGCTCATTCATTGATTCAATTCCCACAACAATGCTCAGGCCTTGGGCACACTCAATTGTGTAGGCCAAGCCTCTTTCCAATCTAGTTGAGATTCACAACCATAGCTTTCATCAAATCCTGTCACTAGACTTGATTATAATCAATGATTAGAACTCTAATTAAATCAAAATCAATCAGCAAACAACAGGAAGATAAGAACTTTAGTTGAATGAGTTCCCACAGGAAGATCAAGCCATTGTACACAAGGCAATCAAAGGGTCTACCATGCCCAGAGTCGATGATAGATCAATGAACTACACAAGCATAACCAATGCTCAGAGGATAAGCTACTAAGTTTAGAATCACTAAGAATCACATGAGCCCGGAGTCATCAAGAGATCAAAGCGAAACAAACTAGTACTTGATTCAAACTCATATTGAACTAAATTCTTCAATTAAAACATAAAAAGGAAACCTAGGTTACATCAATCCATTAAAAATAAATCAAAAGCTTCACCTCTTAGCCCTAGCTAAGAGGTTTTAGTTCATCTCTAACATCCTTGAACTAAAAGCCTTAAAAACATAAAAAAAACTACTAAAACTGGAAGAAAACTAGGAAAACTTGAAGTAGAATCCGTCTCCTAAGCCTCCTTAATGATCCCCACGTCTTAGCATACCCTGGTATGAAGAGGAGAAGTCCCTTTTATAGATTGACGCGGAAGATTCCAGATTGCGCAAGGAATTACGCAATTGCGCAGAGAAAATCGGAGCTTCATGCACAAGACCTGTTACGCTGACGACCGGTCGCACGACCGGTCTCAAAACCTCAAAAACAGTCCAGTGAGTTTTGTGTTTCTGGACTCATCTCGACCTGTCTAGCGACCGGTCTAGCAACCGATCTACAGACAGGTCTAAGTACAAAAATTCAGATTTTCTTCTTTATCTCTTCTCTTTCTTTCTTGCTTCTTTCTTCCACCTTTTGTCACTTGTTCTATTGATCTTCAATGCATATAAAGTGACTCTTTTAACTATGAATTAGTGAAGTCTCCCTCTCATTTCTACAATCACAAATCCATGCATTAGATTAGTCTTTAAATCATGAAAGCCATGCATAATGAGTGATGAATTGGGGTTAGAATATGCACAATTAAGAGCTCAACACACCCCCCAACTAGCATTTTGCTAGTCCTGAGCAAAACATGCGTGAAACAAGATCAATTCTCCAAAAACTAACTCTCCTTCAGAAACTATGCTTCTATCCATTCCGAGACATACAAGTGTAAAATCCAGAAAAATTAGGTGATAGAAGTTGAAACCTTAAACTCTCAAAAAAGTAATAAGTGTCCATATGAAATTCTCGCTGATTGATTGATGAATAGAAGAACTCCAACAAATTCAACCTCGTGTGCATAGTGAAATTTCATCTCATAAGTTTCTGGGCTTACCTTCTTCATAGATCAACTAAACTATGGATTTCAAGGTGCACAGAGCAACAACAAGCCTATGACAGGAATTTGTCTTACCATCCTTCCAACGACTTTCACACTACTTCCCATTTCTGGCTTTGGTTATGGGTAAACCATCCCCCAGTTGGTAATAGGTAGCCCTTTTCGGAAATTTCTACCATGTTTTCCATCATTCCCAATTTTCATCCTTCCTTTTCGTTTTTCTTTTTCATTAGATAGGATTTTTAGAAATCCGTATCTTTCGTTATTTTCCCATGGACAAGAATGGACAAAGTACCCCGACTTGGTTTCTTAACACCTTAAATCAAAGTCTAGCTAATCCACAAATCACATAATCCTTTCAACCCATTAAAATCGTGTAATGTGAACTAGGTGTAAAAGTGTTCAAATTTTCTATCACTCACATAAATATGAGAATTCACATATAAAACCATTATATTAAGAGAAGTTCAAAGCTTGCACCATCACTCACTTCGTATCTCCTTTTCTTATTCTCATATCGTCTCGAATGCATAGAATTAAAGTTTTCCAAAAGAGTTTTGAATTTTAGAAAAATCGAAAAATTTCTACATCATTGCTCGAAATATCACAAAAGCTAGTAGATTCATCTAAGGAATCTCTCACTCCCCAACCAAAACTTTACATTGTCCTCAATGTAAGAAAATATACAATGAATGCAACACATGAGGGCAATGACAAAATAAAGGGAGTGAGAAAAAGAGATATCACCTGAGGAATATATTTCATGGCAAGATTAGCTTTTGGAGATGGATTACTTCACAACTAAATCGACTGATCAAAGTAAATCCTAATGGGATATCATTATAGAAAAACTACTTAAAATCATCCTCCGTCAGACTAGGAGGTTAATCCCAACAACTCGTCCAAAAGCATAAAGTCAAGCAGAATCATTAGATGGATCAAAAGGTTTTGCAATAAAGTCATCCAATATCCTGCTTTACAATATCATGTGTGTGAGTGATCTAGATAAGCCACTGAAAATCTGAAAAAGGAATTTCAGCATGTTCCTTAATGTTTTCACCACATGTATACGAGGAGACATCATCATATTTGTCAGAAAAAATGTCTCCCTTCAGATTTTTCTGGGCATTGATATTGCAAGTATGGATCTTCCCAGGGTGGGTAAAGTTCGGTATGCATGAACCATAGAGGTGTGGAAATATAAATTGATTTCTCAGCACAACAAAGTGTTGTTTCCACATTCCTCTCTTGGCTAACATTATATGCCAATTCCAATTCTAAAGGTGTGACCATTGTTGAGCTCTTAATTGTGCATATTCTAACCCTAATTCATCACTCATTATGCATGGATTTCATGATTTAAAGACTAATCTAAAGCATGGATTTGTGATTGCAGGAATGAGAGGGAGACTTCACTAATTCATAGCTAAAAGAGTCACTTTGTATGAATTGAAGATCAATAGAACAAGTGCCAAAAGGTGGAAGAAAGAAGCAAGAAAGAAAGAGAAGAGATGAAGAAGAAAATCTGAAATTTTATTCTTAGACCTGTCTGTAGACCGGTCGCCAGACAGGTCGACAAATAGGTATACAGTGTATTTTTGGACTATTTTTCTCCTCTTAGACCGGTTGCTAGACTGGTCGCCAGACCGGTCGCCAGACGGGTCAAGAGTAGTCCAGAAACACAAAACTCACTGGACTATTTTTGAGGTTTTTAGACCGGTCGTGCGACCAGTCGTCAGCGTAACAGAGCTTGTGCGTGAAGCTCCGATTTTCTCTGCGCAATTGCGTAATTCCTTGCGCAATCTGGAATCTTCCGTGCCAATCTATAAAAGGGACTTCTCCTCTTCATACTAGGGCAAGCTAGGATATGGGGTTCATCAAGGAAGCTTAGGAGACGAATTCTACTTCAAGTTTTCCTAATTTTTCTTCCTATTTTAGTTGTTTTTATGTTTTTAAGGCTTTTAGTTCAAGGATGTTAGAGATGAACTAAAACCTCTTATCTAGGGCTAAGAGGTGAAGCTTTTGATTGTTTTTAATGGATTGATGCAACCTAGGTTTCATTTTTATATTTTAATTGAAGAATTTAGTTCAATATGAGTTTGAATCAAGTACTAGTTTGATTTTACTTTGATCTCTTGATGACTCCGGGCTCATGTGATTCTTAGTGATTCTAAACTTAGTAGCTTATCTTCTGAGCATTGGTTATGCTTGTGTAGTTGATTGATCTATTATCGACTCCAGGCATGGTAGACCCTTTGATTGCCTTGTGTACAATGGGCTGATCTTCATGTGGGAACTCATTCAACTAAAGTTCTTATCTTTTGTTATAATTTGAATAGTTGTTTACTGATTGATTTTGATTTAATTAGAATTCTAATCATTGGATATAATCAGGTCTAGTGACAGGATTTGATGAAAGCTATGGTTATGAATCTCAACTAGATTGGAAAGAGGTTTGGCCTACACAATTGAGTGTGCCCAAAGCCTAAGCATTGCTGTGGGAATCGAATCAATGAATAAACAATTGTTTTAGATAATTGTTGATTGAACTGCTCTATATTCCGATCGGATAGAGATATGAATTCGATTCCGATTGAGTTATGTGAGATCTAGTTGTGTTGATGCATTGAAACTTATCAAAAGTGGATCCTTGGCGCTCTAGTGCCTTTTTAGATTGACATTACCTTACACATTCACTGTTTAAACCCAAATCATTATTTTTCAGCTTTAGTTCTTAATAGGATCTTAATTATTAGTTATCTTAGACAAATTCTGAGAATACCCATTCATAAATCTCTGTGCGAACGATACTCGGTCTTTCCGAATTATTACTACTTCACAACCCTACACTTGGGGAGTGAACAACCATATCCCCTATCACATCATTGTTGAGCGCCTAATTGTGCATATTCTAACCCCAATTCATCACTCATTGTGCGAGGTTTGTATGGTTTATAGATGAATCTAATGCATATTTTGTGACTACAGGATTGAGAGTGAACTCCACCCATTTGAAGATGAAAAGAGCATGTTAGGACCTTGGATGAAGACCCAAAGGAGGGCCAAAGCAAAGAAGGAAGTAAAGAAGGAAGAAAGTGGAAGAAAGAAAGAAAGAAAACAAGAAAAAAAGGAGACCGACCGGTCTTGACCGGTCGGCCAAGGAAGCCTGACCGGTCTTTACCGGTCGGCCAAGGAAGCCTGACCGGTCTAGACCGGTCAGCCATGCATTCCAAGGCTCTAATGAAGATGACCGACCGGTCTTGACCGGTCGGCCACAGCTGCTGGAGGATTGTTGAAGACGTCCGACCGGTCTTGACCGGTCGGACATGCTTGCTGGACCAATGTTGAATAGGCCCGACTGGTCTTGACCTGGTTGGCCACACTTGCTGGAACATTAATGAAGACGTCCGACCGGTCAAGACCGGTTGGACATGGTTGCTGGACTAAGGATAAACAAGGGCCGACCGGTCATGACCGGTCGGCCATGCGTACTAACTTAGAAGTTTCCAAATCAAGTCCGACTTTCTCTGTGCTGCGTAAGTTTTACGCAATTTCTCAATTCTTCCGAAGTTGTGGAGCCTCCAGACTATAAAAGAACACCTAGGGATCGTTCATAGGGTATCCTAGAAGGGTTCAAGCGAGGTTGGAGGCTGTGGAAGTGGAGATTGGAGTTTCACAACTCCTTTTGGTTTGCTTTGCTGTTTTCATGCTTTTTATAGTTGTTTCATGTTTCCTTGGATCATGAACAGCTAAACCTCTTAGCTAGGGCTAAGAGGTGAAGCTTGTAGTGGATCCAAGATGTTTTAATTCGTAGTTAAGTGGTTTTAAGTGTGGAATTCATGATTATGAACTATGGTTTGAAGTTTATACAAGCTTTTGAGTAGTTTTTCTTAGTCTTATGATGACTCATGGATGTTTGGGAGAATTACTTAATTGCTTAATTGGTTTGTGACGGTCTAGACCTGTATGATCCGAGGAATCGGAGTGCGCTCTAGTACTATGTTCTTCATAAAGGAACTTCCTAACAAAGTTCTACTTTTCTGATTTTTCTGTAATGTGTATGGACTGTGCATGTGATTTGAATCCAGTTCAAATCCTGATCTAGCCTTGTCTTGTGACAGGACTTGAGGATGGTTATGATTGTGAACTAGACCTTTTGGAAAGGGGAATGACCTATGCAATTGAGCATGCTCAGATCAGCCTGCATTGAGTGAATCTTATGCATAGAATTTACATATTACAGACTGTTTGGTTTAACAGCTCTATCATCCGACTAGATAGACAGGAATGTCGATTCTAGTTGAGAGAATAAGAAACCACAGCGGATTGAACATCAAGGATTGCTACAAGTGGATCCTTGAACCCCTAGTGCCTTCTTATAATTAGTTACTTTCGATTTAATTCAACTTTTATTACTCATATCAATTTCATAACATTCTGGTTAATAGATTTCAATAGATACTTGTGGATGAGTTTGTGAAATTCTACATAAGTCCCTGTGGATTGACCTCGGTCTTACCGAGTGTTAAGCTCTTAATTGTGTATATTCTAACCCCAATTCATCACTCATTGTGCAAGGTTTGTATGGTTTGTAAGCTAATTCAATCCATGTTTTGTGACTACAGGATTGAGGGTGGACTCTACTCAATTGAAGACATAAAGAGCTCACTTGGGATCATTCTGATGAAGAATGTTTGAGGACCAAAGAAGAAAAGAAAGAAAGAACCAAAGCAGAGAAGAAAGCAGATGAAAGAAAAGAAGAAAATAAGAAGAAAATGAAGCTGACCGGTCGTGACCGGTCGGCCAAGGAAGCCAGACCGGTCAGTGACCGGTCAGCCATGTATGTGGGCATTACTGAAGAGGACCGACCGGTCATGACCGGTCGGTCATTGGTGCTGGAAAAATGCTGAAGGCGTCCGACCGGTCATGACCGGTCGGACATGTTTGCTGGATCAAGGAGGAATAGGCCCGACCGGTCATGACCGGTCGGAGATGCTTGTTGGAGTGTTTTCACTTGAGGCCGACCGGTCATGCGTACTGAGTTAGAACTTTCTAATTTCTTCCCGAAATTCTCTGCGCTGCGTAAGTGTTACGCAAATTTCCGATTCTTCCGACGTTGTGGAGCCTCCAGACTATAAGAGGACACCTAGGGATCGTTCCTAGGGCATCCTAGAAGGGTTCAAGCGAGGTTGGAGACTGTGGAAGTGGAGATTGGAGTTTCACAACTCCTTTTGGTTTGCTTTGCTATTTTCATGCTTTTTGTAGTTGTTTCATGTTTCCTTGGATCATGAGCAGCTAAACCTCTTAGCTAGGGCTAAGAGGTGAAGCTTGTAGTGAATCCAAGATGTTTTAATTCGTAGTTAAGTGGTTTTTAGTTTGGAATTCATGATTATGAACTAAGGTTTGAAGTTTATACAAGTTTTTAAGTAATTTTTCTTAGTCTTGTGATGACTCATGGATGTTTGGATGAATTACTTATCTTCTTAATTTGTTTGCAACGGTATAGACCTGTATGATCCGAGGAATCGGAGTGCGCTCTAGTACTAAGCTCTTCATAAAGGGACTTCAGGCCAAAGTTCTATTTTAGTTGATTTTCTGGAATATGTAAGGACTGTGCTGGTGATTTGAATCTAGTTTAAATCTTAATCTATCTTTGTCTTGTGAGAGGACTTGGGGATGGTTAGGATTGAGAACTGGACCTATAGGAAAGGGGAATGACCTATGCAATTGAGCATGCTCAGCTCAGCCTAGATTGAGTGAATCTTATGCATAGAACTTACATATTACAGACTGTTTGGTTTAACAGTTCTATCATCCGACTGGACGGACAGGAATGTCGATTCTAGTTGAGAGAATAAGAAACCACAGCAGATTGAACATCAAGGATTGCTACAAGTGGATCCTTGAAACCCTAGTACCTTCTTATAATTAATTACTCTCGATTTAATTCAGCTTTTGTTACTCACATCAACTTTATACAACAATCTAATTAGTAGACTTCAATAGACACTTGTGGATGAAATTGTGAGATCCTACATAGTCCCTGTGGATCGACCTCGGTCTTACCGAGATTATTACTACATCGCTGCCTTGCACTTGAGGCGAACGAACAAGTTTTTGGCGCCGTTGCCGGGGACCTTGACGGTTTTCACAAATTTCTGAAATTAGTATCTATTTAGGATTCTTTTAGATTTTTAGAACGAACTTAGTTTATTTATTTGATTTTTTTTCTTTTCAGGGATTTCTAGGAAGCTGAAGAAGATACAAGAGTTTCAAGTGCGAATCAGGTTCTATCTTTCTAAAACTTACTCTTCTCCTTCTCCTATTCATTCCTATTCATCTCTTATAAAGTGGGTGGAGATTCCTTTTGGATCTTTAAAAGGTCGGCCTTTTTGCCACCTGGATTCCTATTGGTCGGCTTAGCCGCCTTGGATCACCTTGTGCTCAGAGATTTCTTTTCTCATCTCTACTCCTCTTTTTCCTTTTTCTGCACTTTTTCTCAAAAGATTCAAAGAGTGGGTGGGGAGTTCTCTGAACCCCTATTGACCAGGAGAAATCGGTCTTTATCCTTGCTTCTGGCCTAGCCATTGCAAGACACCTTGTGCTTCGGTCTTAGAGAAGAGTTAAGAAAAGGGAGGAAGAATTCTTCTTTCTTTCTATTTCTTATTTTTGGTTTTGCATGCCACATTGGGCTCGGGATTCCAATAACCGACTCATAAGTGAAGGGGGGATAGTAGAAGGAATTGATAGAGAGCCACGTGCTAGGAGACATCTAGACTCTCCAATTTTATCTGAAAATATGGCTACAAATCAACCTAACCAGGTCCAAAATCAAACTGAAACAGGGGAGAATGTGGTTGAGAATGTTCCCCGACCTAGGACTTTACGTGATTTCTTGCAACCTGCAAGAACAAACAAATGCCATAAACAGTTATCAGCAGCAATATGGTGCTCCAAACTCGAACACGTATAATCCTAATTGGAAGAACCATCCCAACTTCAGTTGGAAGAATGGGCCCAATGCAAATGCAAACAACACTCCAAAAGTATCACTAGAAGAGATGTTGGGTGCATTCGTATCGGTCCAGAATGAGTATAACAAGACAAATTCTCTAAAAATAGATGGGTTCATGCAAGAGCAATTGAAATTCAATCAAAACTCAAACCAAGCCATCAATGAATTGAAAACATCTTTGGCTAGAGTTGAAGCTCACCTTAGTGTTAGAGAGAAGGGCACACTCCCTGCCCAACCTCTTCCTAACCCAAGGACCCAATATGAGATACAAAATGCAAGCTCATCCTCCCACCATACGGAACATGTCCAAGCTATCACCACTTTGAGAAGTGGGAAAGAAATTGATAAATCTAATCCAGTGAAGGCCCCCAAGCCTAAGGATCCGGAAATTCCCAAAGAGGATGATAGCCCAAACAATATTTCACAAGAGAAAGAACCGGAAAGGCAATACAAGCCGGTTGCCCCATTTCCACAAAGGTTGATTTCACCTAAACCTTTAGATAAAAATCTGGAGATTTTGGAAGTTTTCAAGCAGGTGAAGATCAACATCCCGCTGTTGGATGCAATAAAACAAATACCATCTTATGCTAAATTTTTAAAGGAATTGTGTACAATCAAAAGGAAACATAACGTTCACAATAAAGTGCTTTTGGCTGAGAATTTGAGCGCCATCATCAAACAAGAGGTGCCCCAAAAATACAAGGATCCAGGTAGTCCAACCATCTCATGCATCATAGGAGACTACCAGATTAAATAAGCCCTACTCGATTTGGGGGCAAGTGTGAATCTCATCCCATACTCGGTCTACGAACAACTGGGGTTAGGTGAATTGAAACCCACCAAAACCACACTCCAACTTGCTGATAGATCCATCCGGATACCAAGAGGAATGGTAGAGGATGTTCTAGTCCAAGTTGATAAATTCTACTACCCAGTAGATTTTATTGTCTTGGACACACATCCCGTGATAGGCACCGGTACTCAAATTCCCGTCATACTTGGACGACTGTTTCTAGCCACTTCAAACGCCATTATCAATTGTAGAAACGGACTTGTACAAATGTCCTTTGGAAACATGACCCTTGAGCTTAACATATTTGAGTTATGCAAACAACCGCGGGAAGTTGATGATGATGTCCACGAATTAAACATGATCGAATCATTCGTGGAGGATACAGTCCCCTTATCACTATTTTCCAACCCTTTGGAGGCATGTATGGCCCACTCTCATGAGGCAAATGATTACACAATACAAGAGAGGGATGCCATTCTAGATGTGATGCTGGTGCTTGAAAATAAAAGATGGAGGGCCCCAATTGAACCTTTACCTGTAAATGAGAACAAGGCCCTCCCATCCAACATCAAGGCACCAAAACTCGACCTAAAACCATTGCCAAGTGAGCTAAAGTATGTTTATTTAGGTCGAGATGGGACATATCCAGTGGTGATTTCTTCCCACTTGGATGAGGAACAAGAGAGGAGGCTAATAGCCACTCTATTAGAGCACAAGAGTGCCATTGGATGGTCAATTGCGGATCTCAAAGGCATAGACCCTCTGATTTGTACTCACTGCATACACCTTGAGGAAAATGCAAAGACATTCCGGCAACCACAAAGACGACTAAATCCAAACATGAAGGATGTGGTTAAGGCTGAAGTGGTGAAACTATTGGATGTAGGTATCATTTACCCAATATCCGATAGCCAATGGGTGAGCCCAACTCAAGTGGTGCCTAAGAAATTTGGAATAACCATCGTAGTCAATGCCAATAACGAACTCGTGCCAACTAGAGTCACTACCGGTTGGAGAATGTGCATTGACTACAGGAAGCTAAACACTGTCACGCGGAAAGACCACTTTCCCCTACCATTTGTTGATCAGATTTTAGAACGGTTGGCGGGTCATTCCCACTTCTGCTTCCTTGATGGCTATTCAGGGTACAACCAAATAGAAATTACCCGTGAAGACCAAGAAAAGACTACATTCACATGTCCATTCGGCACTTTCGCCTATCGACGGATGCCGTTTGGACTATGTAATGCCCCTGCCACATTTCAGCGTTGTATGATGAGCATCTTTTCTGACATGGTGGGAACCATTCTCGAAGTCTTCATGGATGATTTTTTCGTATTTGGTTGTAGCTTTGATGAGTGCCTTGAGCACTTGAAATCTGTGCTAAAAAGATGTGAAGAGAAGAACCTTGTGCTCAATTGGGAAAAGTGCCACTTCATGGTTCAAAAGGGAATTGTACTTGGTCACATCGTTTCACAAAATGGAATTGAGGTGGACAAGGCGAAAATTGATCTTATCTCTAACCTCCCACCACCCAAAAGCATACGAGATATACGGTCCTTTTTAGGACACGCAGGATTTTACAGAAGGTTCATAAAGGATTTCAGTTCACTCTCTCGCCCTTTATGTAACCTACTTCAAAAGGAAAATTCATTCGAGTGGAATGAAGAATGTCAAAAGGCCTTTAACACCCTTAAAGGTATGTTGACATGTGCCCCAATAATGCAACCACCTGATTGGAGCCTTCCTTTTGAGATTATGTGCGATGCTAGCGACTATGCTATTGGGGCCGTGTTAGGCCAAAGAAAAGATAAAAAGCCATGTGTCATCCACTATGCAAGTAGAACCCTAAACTCAGCCCAGGCAAACTACACTACCACTGAAAAGGAACTTTTAGCCGTAGTTTTTGCTTTGGAGAAATTTAGATCCTACTTGATTGGATCCAAGATCATTATATTCACTGACCATGCCGCACTTAAGTATCTGCTTTCTAAGAAGGATGCTAAACCACGGTTATTAAGATGGATCCTCCTACTCCAAGAATTTGACTTAGAAATACGTGATAAGAAAGGAGTAGAGAATGTAGTAGCTGACCACCTCTCTCGACTTGTCCTCACTGATTCCCCTGAAACGACTGCAATCAATGACATGTTCCCTGATGAACAACTTTTTGCTGTTTCCCAATTGCCATGATATGCGGACATTGCTAATTATCTTGCTACAGGTACAATTCCTACATATTGGAAAAAGCAAGATAAAGATAGATTCTTCTCGGAGGTACGGAAATTCCTATGGGACGACCCATACTTGTTCAAGTATTGTCTCGATCAAATCATAAGGAGATGTGTCCCAGATGATGAGCAACAAAGTATCATCTCCTTCTGTCATTCTCAAGCATGTGGTGGCCACTTTTCGGCTAAAAAGACCACAGCGAAAATTCTGCAATGTGGGTTTTATTGGCCCACTATGTTCAAAGACACACATGAGTTTTGCAAAGCATGTGAACCTTGTCAGAAACTAGGAGGAATCTCCCGTAGAAATATGATGCCACTCAATCCCATCTTAATTATCGAAATTTTTTATTGTTGGGGCATCGATTTCATGGGCCCATTCCCATCTTCTTTTAGAAATTTATACATCTTACTTGCTGTTGATTATGTTTCCAAATGGGTCGAGGCCATTCCTTGCCGGAATAATGACCATAAAACGGTCATTCATTTTTTAAAAGAAAATATTCTTTCCCGGTTTGGAACGCCTCGAGTCATCATAAGTGATGGAGGGTCTCACTTTTGCAATCGCCCTTTTGCAGCCCTAATGAAGAAATATGGCGTTACACACAAAGTGAGCACCCCCTATCACCCACAAACTAGTGGACAAGCTGAGATATCTAATAGGGAGATTAAACACATTTTAGAGAAAATGGTGAATCCCGATCGCAAGGATTGGTCACTTCGACTTACCGATGCGCTTTGGGCTTACCGTACTGCCTTTAAAACCCCTATTGGAATGTCTCCCTATAGACTTGTCTATGGGAAGGCTTGTCACTTGCCTGTGGAGTTGGAACATAAGGCGTATTGGGCTATTAAGACAATTAATTTCAATTCTGACAAGGCAAGCTCGCTACGCAAACTTTAATTAAATGAACTTGCAGAAATCCGGAATGAAGCTTATGAGAATGCGAGAATTTACAAGGACAAGACGAAGATATTCCATGATAAGAATATTCTTCGCAAGACATTCACGATCAATCAAAAAGTCCTCATGTATAATTCTCGCTTACATCTATTTTCGGGAAAATTGAGATCTCGATGGACCGGTCCCTACATTGTGCAAACTGTCTATCCGTATGGGACTGTCGAGCTATTGAATCCAAGGAACGGCAATATATTTTAAGGCAAATGTGTTAGTGCACTTTTTCGTGGCATACTAGTGCACCTTGATTGTCAATCACTTACGTCAGTAAGTCTAGAGTCGGTTGAGCCCAATGAAGACGAAGAACGAAGACTCAAGACGTCCAGCCGCATCAAGAATGAAGATTCAGGTAAATGAGATGCCTTGGTGCCTTAACCTCGACCAAAACCTATCCCCTTTGTATCCTTGATGACCTTGACCATATTTAGAACCCTTTAGTCATCATAGATAGGCCCTAGGTGTCCCATTTGATCAAATCAACCTAGGACTATATGAACCAGCTGGAGAAAGAAGAACTCAGCTCAGCATAGAGGGGACCCAGGCTGGTCCGACCGGTCAAGACCGGTCGGCCAGCATTCCTACTGGATTTACAAAGACCAACCGACCGGTCATGACCGGTCGGCCTTCACAATGGAAGGGTTCAGCAAGCCTGGCCAACCGGTCTTGACCGGTCGGCCTTCACAATCTAGGCCGTCCAGCAAGAGTGGCCGACCGGTCATGACCGGTCGGCCTGATATATTGAGGCTGTCCAGTGAGGGGGTCCGACCGGTCATGACCGGTCGGCCCATATGTTTGGCCTATGTAATGCTTGTCTTTCAGCAGGGGGGGTCCGACCGGTCATGACCGGTCGGGACAGGTCGGCATAGAGCCGTTTTATGACCGTTGGAGCCTCTTTTCTATAAATATGGAGCTCCATTCTTGGGTCAGATAGAGAGGTTTTAGAGAGCCCTTTACCCACATCATTTGTACATCCTTTGGGGCCTCAAAGAGGAGGTTTTCAAGGCATATCCCTTGTGTTTCAAACACAAGTATGGGCATTCAAATGCTATCAAGAGATGACTTGATTCCTCTCTCAAATCTAGAGGTGTGACACTATTCCACATAGGTATATCCTTTGTCCAAGACCTCTAGAAGACTCTCTAGGTGAATCTCCTAGTTGGAATAACCTACACATCCCATGTACGAGATTCACCCATCCTCCTAGCACCTTGGGCATTTCAAGGCATCGCATGCAAGGTGTTTGATCGAATGTGGCTGAGGCATTGGCAACGCAACGGCGGCACGATCGAGGGAGCAAAGGGACGCTGATTGAAGCACGGGAGAGCGAAGATCAAGCAACCCAATACGGCGCTAAACAAGGGGCTCATCCGACAAGTAAGTTGTCTCATTTGAGAGTCCAATTTGAGTTTGTTTGTCAAGCTCGTCTTAGGGACGTTAGCCGTTCCTTGGTCCGTCAGCCGGGCCTAAACTAAGTCTCCAAGGGGGAGCCTCCGACACGGGAGTAAACGTGCGATAAGGTTGAGAGTTAGCCTATGTCTAAAACTCCGGATACGGTTGAGAGGTGAACCGATAAAACCTCCGTGTAAAGGTTGAGAGGTGAACCTCATTTAAAACCTCCGATAGTGAATGCCGGTGTGCTCAAAGGGGTTGAGTACTTGAACCGGGAGTGGAGTAGACACGTAGTCGAACCACTATACATCCTTGTGTTTGTGATTGTTATTGAGCACATTGATATCTTTGCATTGTTAGTTTAATTGCTTAATTATGAATGATTGATATGAATGCATGCTAGGCACTTTTTAGGCATCCTTGCACAAGATGTACCTTCACTACTTGTGTAGACTTGAGCTCATTGATCCAATCTCATAAGTCTACACAAGGTGCATAGGTTAGTAGCTTAATTAGTTGAATCATTTTCTTACCTATGCATGCTTAGACTAGGTTTGGTTATTGCTTAACTCTTGCTAGTCTTGTGATTGGACCCACCAAGCCTTGGAAGCCAAGGTGTTCTTGCTTACCTAGCTTAAACTTGTTGAATTGCATAAGTAGGCGAAAAGAATTTTAAAAAGGTCCTATTCACCCCCCCCTCTAGGTCCATAGACATATCTCCGAGTATCTCTCTAAGGCGGTGAAACCGCACTTTTAAAATGGGCAGCGATTAAAGCCGTTCTTTGAAAATTTTCCTTCAGAAGGTATGTCCATACCCCTGAATGATCCTGTGTATCAGGATGATTGATCTCCTAGTCTGATGGAGGTATAGAGTAGTTAGGATTAGGATTTTGCTGCTTTTGTTTTCGTTTTCATAGGTTTGTTAGAAGGAGGAAGATTTCCAATGTTCACTCTCTCAGGTAATATCATTCCTCACTCCCTTTTATTTTCAAATTGCTCTCATGTTTTGCTCATTGCGCATCTTTTACATTGAGGACAATGCAAGATTTGGTTGGGGGGTGTAGGACCGCTTGGAGGAATCCAGCATTTTGCAACATCTCAAGCAATTATGTGGTGGAAATTTTTTAATTTTTTCAAAAATTCGAAACTCTTTTGGAAAACATTGGTTTTATGCATTCGAGTTGATATGAGCATAAGAGGAGGAGATATGAAGTGTATAAGGCTGGATGTCTGGAATCTCTCATGGCATAATGGTTTTATATGTGAACTCCCCTATTTTTGTGATTGATAGAAAATCTGAACACTTTTACACCTAGTTCACATTACACGATTTTCATGAGTTGAAGGGATTATGTGATTTAGGGATTAGTTAGACTTTGAATTAAGGTATTGAGAAATCAGGCCGGGGTACTTTGTCCATCCTTGTCCATGGGAAAATAATGAAAGATATGGATTTCTAAAAATCCTATCTAATTTAAAAAGAAAAAGGAAAAGGAAGGATGAAATTGGGAATGTGGAAAAACGGTGGAAAATTCCGATTAGGGCTACCTACTACCAACCGGGGGTTGGTCTACCCGTAACCAAAGCCGGAAATGGGACGTAGTGTGAAAGTCGTCGGAAGGACGGTAAGGCAAATTCCTGTCATTGGCTTGATGTGGCTCTATGTACCTTGAGTTCTATAGTCTAGTTGATCTATGAAGAAGATAATCCTAGAAACTCGTGGAATGAATTTTCACTACTCACACTAGGATGAATTTGTTCAATTCCCTCTATTTATCAACCAATCAGTGGGAATCTCATATGAATGCCTATTATGTCTTGAGGATTTACGGTTCCAACCTTTGACACCTAATCTTTCTGAATCTTACACTTATGAACCTTGGAATGAATAGAAGGATGGTTTCTGAAAGAGAGTTGAATCTGAAGAATGAGATTAGCTTCACGCATGTTTTGCTTGGGACTAGCAAAATGCTGGTTGGGGGGTGTGTTGAGCTCTTAATTGTGTATATTCTAACCCCAATTCATCACCCATTTTGCAAGGTTTGTATGGTTTGTAAGCTAATTCAATGCATGTTTTGTGACTACAGGATTGAGGGTGGACTCTACTCAATTGAAGACATAAAGAGCTCACTTGGGATCATTCTGATGAAGAATGTTTGAGGACCAAAGAAGAAAAGAAAGAAAGAACCAAAGCAGAGAAGAAAGCAGATGAAAGAAAAGAAGAAAATAAGAAGAAAATGAAGCTGACCGGTCGTGACCGGTCGGCCAAGGAAGCCAGACCGGTCAGTGACCGGTCAGCCATGTATGTGGGCATTACTGAAGAGGACCGACCGGTCATTGGTGCTGGAAAAATGCTGAAGGCGTCCGACCGGTCATGACCGGTCGGACATGTTTGCTGGATCAAGGAGGAATAGGCCCGACCGGTCATGACCGGTCGGAGATGCTTGCTGGAGTGTTTTCACTTGAGGCCGACCGGTCACTGAGTTAGAACTTTCTAATTTCTTCCCGAAATTCTCTGCGCTGCGTAAGTGTTACGCAAATTTCCGATTCTTCCAACATTGTGGAGCCTCCAGACTATAAGAGGACACCTAAGGATCGTTCCTAGGGCATCCTAGAAGGGTTCAAGCGAGGTTGGAGACTGTGGAAGTGGAGATTGGAGTTTCACAACTCCTTTTGGTTTGCTTTGCTGTTTTCATGCTTTTTATAGTTGTTTCATGTTTCCTTGGATCATGAACAGCTAAACCTCTTAGCTAGGGCTAAGAGGTGAAGCTTATAGTGAATCCAAGATGTTTTAATTTGTAGTTAAGTGGTTTTTAGTTTGGAATTCATGATTATGAACTAAGGTTTGAAGTTTATACAAGTTTTTAAGTAATTTTTCTTAGTCTTGTGATGACTCATGGATGTTTGGATGAATTACTTATCTTCTTAATTTGTTTGCAACGGTATAGACCTGTATGATCCGAGGAATCGGAGTGCGCTCTAGTACTAAGCTCTTCATAAAGGGACTCAGGCCAAAGTTCTATTTTAGTTGATTTTCTGGAATATGTAAGGACTGTGCTGGTGATTTGAATCTAGTTTAAATCTTAATCTATCTTTGTCTTGTGAGAGGACTTGGGGATGGTTAGGATTGAGAACTGGACCTATAGGAAAGGGGAATGACCTATGCAATTGAGCATGCTCAGCTCAGCCTAGATTGAGTGAATCTTATGCATAGAACTTACATATTACAGACTGTTTGGTTTAACAGTTCTATCATCCGACTGGACGGACAGGAATGTCGATTCTAGTTGAGAGAATAAGAAACCACAGCGGATTGAACATCAAGGATTGCTACAAGTGGATCCTTGAAACCCTAGTACCTTCTTATAATTAATTACTCTCGATTTAATTCAGCTTTTGTTACTCACATCAACTTTATACAACAATCTGATTAGTAGACTTCAATAGACACTTGTGGATGAAATTGTGAGATCCTACATAGTCCCTGTGGATCGACCTCGGTCTTACCGAGATTATTACTACATCGCAGCCTTGCACTTGAGGCGAGCGAACACCGAGTTTATTACTACATCGCAACCTTACACTTGGGGAAGCGAACAAGTTTTTGGCGCCGTTGCCGGGGATTCTGACGGTTTTCATAAAATTCTGAAATTAGTATCTATTTAGGATTTTTAGGATTTTAGGACTAATTTAGTTTATTTATTTGATTTTTCTTTTTAAGGATTTCTAGGAAGCTGGAGAAGATACAAGGATTTTAAGTGCGAATCAGGTTCTATCTTTCTAAACCTTACTCTTCTCCTTCTCCTATTTATTCCTATCTTATTCATCTCTTGTAGAGTGGGTGGAGACTCCTTTTGGATCTCTAAAAGGTCGGCCTTTTTTGCCACCTGGATTCCTATTGGTCGGCGCTGCCGTCTTGGATCACCTTGGGCTCAGAGATTTCTTTTCTCATCTCTACTCCTATTTCTCCTTCTTCTGCACTTTTTCTCAAAAGATTCAAAGAGTGGGTGGGGAGTTCTCTGAACCCCTATTGACCAGGAGAAATCGGTCTCTATCCTTGCTTCTGGCCTAGCCATTGCAAGACACCTTGTGCTTCGGTCTTAGAGAAGAGTTAAGAAAAGGGAGGAAGAATTCTTCTTTCTTTCTATTTCTTATTTTTGGTTTTGCATGCCACATTGGGCTCGGGATTCCAATAACCGACTCATAAGTGAAGGGGGGATAGTAGAAGGAATTGATAGAGAGCCACGTGCTAGGAGACATCTAGACTCTCCAATTTTATCTGAAAATATGGCTACAAATCAACCTAACCAGGTCCAAAATCAAACTGAAACAGGGGAGAATGTGGTTGAGAATGTTCCCCGACCTAGGACTTTACGTGATTTCTTGCAACCTGCAAGAACGAGCACTCCCTCATGCATAGTATTTCCACCAAATGCAGGGAACGTAGATTTGAAACCGGGAGTGATTCAACTTCTCCCTAAATTCCATGGATTAGATAGTGAAAGTGCTTATCAACACCTCAAAGAGTTTGACGAGGTAATTACCACCATGCACTTTGCAAACGTAACGGAAGATGTGGTGAGACTTAAATTCTTCCCTTTCACTCTTAAAGATAAAGCTAAGGGTTGGCTTTATGCATTGAGGACAAGATCAATTGGTGCATGGACTGATACGCACAGAGAATTCATAAAGAAATTCTTCCCTACTTACAAAACGAATATGTTGAAGCGCCTTATCATGAACTTTGCCCAAAAGGAAGATGAAACCTTCTTCCAATGTTGGGAGAGGTTTAAGGACCTATTAAACGCATGCCCACATCATGGCTATGAAATTTGGCGGGTTATAAGCTTTTTCTATGAAGGACTGACTTCACCCATGCGCCAATTTGTAGAGATGATGTGTAATGGGGAGTTCATGAATAAGGAAGCTGATGAAGCATGGGATTATTTGGAAGAATTGGCTAAGAGTGCACAGTCTTGGGATACATCTAAACCAACAAATTCCAAGACTGGCCAACAAAAGGAGAAGGGAGGAATGTATGTCTTATCAGAAGAAGATAGTATAAGTGCACGGTTGGCTAGCCTCACAAGAAAGGTCGAAGCCATGGAATTAAGGAAAGGAGAAACAATCAACTCCACTGAAGTTGAAACTGTTTGTGGAATTTGTGCTGGAAATCAACATGCTACACCAGATTGTCCCACAATTTTAGCAGTTCAAGGCATCTTACAAGAACAAACAAATGCCATAAACAGTTATCAACAGCAATATGGTGCTCCAAACTCAAACACATTTAATCCTAATTGGAAGAACCATCCCAACTTCAGTTGGAGAAATGGACCCAATGCAAATGCAAACAACACTCCAAAAGTATCACTAGAAGAGATGTTGGGTGCATTTGTATCGGTCCAGAATGAGTATAACAAGACAAATTCTCTAAAAATAGATGGGTTCATGCAAGAGCAATTGAAATTCAATCAAAATTCAAACCAAGCCATCAATGAATTGAAAACATCTCTGGCTAGAGTTGAAGCTCACCTTAGTGTTAGAGAGAAGGGCACACTTCTTGCTCAACCTCTTCCTAACCCAAGGACCCAGTATGAGATACAAGATGCAAGCTCATCCTCCCACCATACGGAACATGTCCAAGCTATCACCACTTTGAGAAGTGGGAAAGAAATTGACAAATCTAATCCGGTGAAGGCTTCAAAGCCTAAGGATCCGAAAATTCCCAAAGAGGATGATAGCCCAAACAATATTCCACAAGAGAAAGAACCGGAAAGACAATACAAGCCGGTTGCCCCATTTCCACAAAGGTTGATTTCACCTAAACCTTTAGATAAAAATCTGGAGATTCTGGAAGTTTTCAAGCAGGTGAAGATCAACATCCCGCTGTTGGATGCAATAAAACAAATACCATCTTATGCCAAATTTCTAAAGGAATTGTGTACAGTTAAAAGGAAACATAACGTTCACAACAAATTTCTTTTGGCTGAGAATTTGAGCGCCATAATCAAACAAGAGGTGCCCCAAAAATACAAGGATCCAGGTAGTCCAACCATCTCATGCATCATAGGAGACTACCAGATTAAACAAGCCCTACTCGACTTGGGGGCAAGTGTGAATCTCAATCCATACTCGGTCTACGAACAACTTGGGTTAGGTGAATTGAAACCCACTAAAACCACACTCCAACTTGCTGATAGATCCATCCGGATACCGAGAGGAATGATAGAGGATGTTCTAGTCCAAGTTGATAAATTCTACTACCCAGTAGATTTTATTATCTTGGACACACATCCCGTGATGGCACCAGTGCTCAAATTCCCGTCATACTTGGACGACCGTTTCTAGCTACCTCAAATGCCATTATCAATTGTAGAAATGGACTTGTACAAATGTCCTTTGGAAATATGACCCTTGAGCTTAACATATTTGAGTTATGCAAACAACCGCGGGAAGTTGATGATGATGTCCACGAATTAAACATGATCGAATCATTCGTGGAGGATACAGTCCCCTTATCACTATTTTCCAACCCTTTGGAGGCATGCATGGCCCATTCTCATGAGACAAATGATTACACAATACAAGAGACGGATGCCATTCTAGAGATGATGCCAGTACTTGACAATAAAAGATGGAGGGCCCCAATTGAACCTTTGCCTGTAAATGAGAACAAGGCCCTCCCATCCAACATCAAGGCACCAACACTCGACCTAAAACCATTGCCAAGTGAGCTAAAGTATGCTTATTTAGGTCGAGATGAGACATATCCAGTGGTGATTTCTTCCCACTTGGATGAGGAACAAGAGAGTAGGCTAATAGCCACTTTATTAGAGCACAAGAGTGCCATCGGATGGTCAATTGTGGATCTCAAAGGCATAGATCCACTGATTTGTACTCACCGCATACACCTTGAGGAAAATGCAAAGACATCCCGGCAACCACAAAGACGACTAAATCCAAACATGAAGGATGTGGTTAAGGCCGAAGTGGTGAAACTATTGGATGTAGGTATCATTTACCCAATATACGATAGCCAATGGGTGAGTCCAACTCAAGTGGTGCCTAAGAAATCCGGAATAACCATCGTAGCTAATGCCAATAACGAACTCGTGCCAACTAGAGTCACAACCGGTTGGAGAATGTGCATTGACTACAGGAAGCTAAACACTGTCACGAGGAAAGATCACTTCCCCCTACCGTTTGTTGATCAGATTTTAGAACGGTTGGCGGGTCATTCCCACTTTTGCTTCCTTGATGGCTATTCAGGGTACAACCAAATAGAAATTGCCCGTGAAGACCAAGAAAAGACTACATTCACATGTCCATTTGGCACGTTCGCCTATCGACGGATGCCTTTTGGACTATGTAATGCCCCTGCCACCTTTCAGCGTTGCATGATGAGCATCTTTTCTGACATGGTGGGGACCATTCTCGAAGTCTTCATGGATGATTTTTCCGTATTCGGTTGTAGCTTTGATGAGTGCCTTGAGCACTTGAAATCTGTGCTGAAAAGATGTGAAGAGAAGAACCTTGTGCTCAATTGGGAGAAGTGCCACTTCATGGTTCAAAAGGGAATTGTACTTGGTCATATCGTTTTACAAAATGGAATTGAGGTGGACAAAGCGAAAGTTGATCTTATCTATAACCTTCCACCACCCAAAAGCATACGAGATATCCGGTCCTTTTTAGGACACGCAGGATTTTACAGAAGGTTCATAAAGGACTTCAGTTCACTCTCTCGCCCTTTATGTAACCTACTTCAAAAGGAAAATTCATTCGAGTGGAATGAAGAATGTCAAAAGGCCTTTACCACCCTTAAAGGTATGTTGACATGCGCTCCAATAATGCAACCACCTGATTGGAGCCTTCCTTTTGAGATAATGTGCGATGCTAGCGACTATGCTATTGGGGCCGTGTTAGGCCAAAGAAAAGATAAAAAGCCATGTGTCATCTACTATGTAAGTAGAACCCTAAACTCAGCCCAAGCAAACTACACCACTACTGAAAAGGAACTTTTAGCCGTAGTTTTTGAAAATGCGGTATAAGTTTGATTACCGCTGTTGTAGAAGCAAGAAACAAGTTATCTTGTCCTAGAGGGGGGTGAATAGGACACTTTTTAAATTTCTCAATACAAAGTATCCTTAGAGCACTTTCATCAAACACCAGATATGCAAAGTATAAATTAATAAAAGCACATGTGAAAGAAGTAAATCAGTTCATCCATTCACCACACAACAAGGGATTTTTATAGTGGTTCGGTTATGTACCTACTCCACTCCCGGCTGATCCACTCACTCCTTGAGTGGCCGGATTTCACTATCACTATGGTTTTAAATGAGGTTAACCATAAACCTTAACAGCCTACAAAAGGACTTACGACTCAACACATGGATTTATCCTTCCATAGGACTAATCCATGACCACTTGGTCCTACACAAGGGCTTGTCCTACTCAAGGACTTGTCCTACGCAAGGACTCTACCGAGTTTGGGTCTTCAAACTCTGAAACCCAAATCTCAACTTGAGGAGGTTTCTTGGACTCGAAAGACTAAATATACTTAGCTGATTGAGTCCCTTGATGATGCCTTTGTGGAAGAAGCTTCGGCTTGTACGGAAGACGTCTTCTTCAGCTCCCTCGATCAGCAACCTTGCTCCGGATGACCCATTGTAGATTCCAAGGTGAGGGATTGAGGTTAGGTTGAGGCTATTTTGGGATATGGCTTTTATATGAGGAAAGCTTCTACCTAAACCACCATTAATGGCATTGATGACAAGAGAATGTCTATGAGAGGTAGGTCAAGATGCCATTAAAGAGGGGTTGAGTTCATGTTTCAATCCAAGCTTTGAATACTTAATCAATGTTGGTCAGATCAACATGGATTGAAGAATGAACTCAACAAATCTAAGGGTTTGGAAGAAGGGGATCTCAAGAAGAAGGCTCACTCAAACCCTAGATGATGCTCAAGGTGTCTTGGGCAAGATCCAACCGAGTTCTATAAATAGATTATGCCATTCAACGGTCAGAAAACGGTCAGCTCGATAGGTTCCGATCGATCGGACATAAGTTTTAGTCAAATTTGAATTTTGCTTGAAAACAGGTTCTCCGATTGATCGGACTTAGTTCCGATTGATCGGAATACCCTGTCTGATTGATCGGACAGATGGTCCGATTGATCGGAATTTCTTCCAGAGAGTTGATGCAATTTTTCTGGAAATTCCTCCGATGGATCGTATCTATGTCCGATGGATCGGAGAGCCCTGTCCGATGGATCGGACAGACCTCCGATTGATCGTAAAAGAGTCCAGAGAGTTTTTCATATATTTGCTGGACAATTGTACGATTGATCGGACATACTGTCCGATTGATCGGAATACACTGTCCGATGGATCGGACAGCCCTCCGATGGCTCGGAAAAGTGTCTAGAGAGTTTACAATGTAACTGGACTATTTTCGATGGATCGGACACATTGTCCGATTGATCGTACATCTATCGGAATATTCTCCGATGGATCGGGTATGTATCGGAGAGAGCAGACTTATATATTTTAAATTTTAAAGAAACTTCTGCTACCAAGAACCTATCCATTGCTGATCTTAATGGAAGGTGGGCTATAGATGGTGCTAAGGATGTGCCTAGAAAGGATTTGGGCCATCTATAGAAGTTTTTGGGATCAAAGGTTTGGGTGGAGAGGCTTGAAGCTGACTTGATCTTCTAGAAGCTTCTGTCTTCAGCCGCAAGGAAAACTGTCTTCAGCCGCCAGGGACTCGACGACACACTAACCATGGTAAATGACAAATCTTTGCATTAACAGTTTTTGCCTTGGACAAGTTTAGGTCCTACTTGATTGGATCCAAGATCATTATATTCACTGACCATGCCGCGCTTAAGTATCTTCTTTCTAAGAAGGATGCTAAACCACGGTTGTTAAGATGGATCCTTCTACTCCAGGAATTTGACATAGAAATACGTGATAAGAAAGGAGTAGAGAATGTAGTAGCTGACCACCTCTCTCGACTTGTCCTCACTGATTCCCCTGAAACGACTGCAATCAATGACATGTTCCCCGATGAACAACTTTTTGTTGTTTCCCAATTGCCATGGTATGCGGACATTGCTAACTATCTTGCTACAGGTACAATTCCTACATATTGGAAAAAGCAAGATAAGGATAGATTCTTCTCGGAGGTGCGGAACTTCCTATGGGACGACCCATACTTATTTAAGTATTGTCCCGATCAAATCATAAGGAGATGTGTCCCAGATGATGAGCAACAAAGTATCATCTCCTTCTGTCATTCTCAAGCTTGTGGTAGCCACTTTTCTGCTAAAAAGACCACAGCGAAAATTCTGCAATGTGGGTTTTATTGGCCCACTATGTTCAAAGACACACATGAGTTTTGCAAAGCATGTGAACCTTGTCAGAAATTAGGAGGAATCTCCCGTAGAAATATGATGCCACTCAATCCCATCTTAATAATCGAAATTTTTTATTGTTGGGGCATCGATTTCATGGGCCCATTCCCATCTTCTTTTGGAAACCTATACATCTTGCTTGCCGTCGACTATGTTTCCAAATGGGTCGAGGCTATCCCTTGCCGGAATAATGACCATAAAACGGTCATTCGATTTTTAAAAGAAAATATTCTTTCCCGGTTTGGAACGCCTCGAGTCATCATAAGTGATGGAGGGTCTCACTTTTGCAATCGCCCCTTTGAAACCTTAATGAAGAAATATGGCGTAACACACAAAGTGAGCTCTCCCTATCACCCACAAACTAGTGGACAAGCTGAGATATCCAATAGGGAGATTAAACACATTTTAGAGAAAACGGTGAACCCCGATCGCAAGGATTGGTCACTTCGGCTTACCGATGCGCTTTGGGCTTACCGTACTGCCTTTAAAACCCCTATTGGAATGTCTCCCTATAGACTTGTCTATGGGAAGGCTTGTCACTTACCTGTGGAGTTGGAACATAGGGCATATTGGGCTATTAAGAAGATGAATTTCAATTCTGACAAGGCAAGCTCGTTACGCAAACTACAATTGAATGAACTTGCAGAAATCCGGAATGAAGCTTATGAGAATGCGAGAATTTACAAGGACAAGATGAAGATATTCCATGATAAGAATATTCTTCGCAAGACATTCACAATCAATCAAAAAGTTCTCATGTATAATTCTCGTTTACATCTATTTCCGGGAAAATTGAGATCTCAATGGACCGGTCCCTACATTATGCAAACTATCTATCCATATGGGACTGTCGAGCTGTTGAATCCAAGGAACGGCAACATTTTTAAAGCGAATGGGCAGCGATTAAAGCCGTTCTTTGAGAAATTCCCTTCAGAAGGTATGTCCATACCTCTGAATGATCTTGTGTATCAGGATGATTGATCTCCTAGTCTGATGGAGGTATAGAGTAGTTAGGATTAGGATTTTGCTGCTTTTGTTTTCTTTTTCATAGGTTTGTTAGAAGGAGGAAGATTTCCACTTTTCACTCTCTCAGGTACTATCATTCCTCACTCCCTTTTATTTTCAAATTGCTCTCCTATTTTGCTCATTGCACATCTTTTACATTGAGGACAATGCAAGATTTGGTTGGGGGATGTAGGATCACTGGATGAATCCAGCGTTTTGCAACATTTCAAGCAATCATGTGGAAATTTTTTCGATTTTTCAAAAATTCGAAACTCTTTTGGAAAACACCGGTTCTATGCATTCAAGTTGATATGAGCATAAGAGGAGGAGATATGAAATGTATGGGGCTGGATGTCTGGAATCTCTCATAGCATAATGGTTTTATATGTGAACTCCCCTATTTTTGTGATTGATAGAAAATCTGAACACTTTTACACCTAGTTCACATTACACGATTTTCATGAGTTGAAGGGATTATGTGATTTATGGATTAGCTAGACTTTGAATTAAGGTGTTGAGAAATCAGGCCGGGGTACTTTGTCCATCCTTGTCCATGGGAAAATAATGAAAGATATGGATTTTTAAAAATCCTATCTAATTTAAAAAGAAAAAGGAAAGGGAAGGATGAAATTGGGAATGATGGAAAAATGGTGGAAAATTCCGATTAGGGCTACCTACTACCAACCGGGGGATGGTCTACCCGTAACCAAAGCCGAAAATGGGACGTAGTGTGAAAGTCGTCGGAAGGACGGTAAGGCAAATTCCTGTCATTGGCTTAATGTGGCTCT
The DNA here is from genome assembly GCA_003013855.2 of Liriodendron chinense. Classification (NCBI taxonomy): domain Eukaryota; kingdom Viridiplantae; phylum Streptophyta; class Magnoliopsida; order Magnoliales; family Magnoliaceae; genus Liriodendron; species Liriodendron chinense. The sequence continues at coordinate 3,141,736 of ML058334.1, forward strand.
ATGTACCTTGAGTTCTATAATCTAGTTGATCTATGAAGAAGATAATCCTAGAAACTCATGGGATGAATTTTCACTACCCACACTAAGTTGAATTTGTTTAAGTCCTTCTATTTATCAACCAATCAGCGGGAATTTCATATGAATGCTTATTATGTTTTGAGGATTTACGGTTCCAACCTTTGACGCCTAATCTTTCTGAATCTTACACTTATGAACCTTGGAATGTATAGAAGGATGGTTTCTGAAAGAGAGTTGAGTTTTGAAGAATGGGATTAGTTTCACGCATGTTTTGCTCGGGACTAGCAAAATGCTGGTTGGGGTGTGTGTTGAGCGCCTAATTGTGCATATTCTAACCCCAATTCATCACTCATTATGTGAGGTTTGCATGGTTTATAGATGAATCTAATGCATGTTTTGTGACTACAGGATTGAGAGTGAACTCCACCCATTTGAAGATGAAAAGAGCATGTTAGGACCTTGGATGAAGACCCAAAGGAGGGTCGAAGCAAAGAAGGAAGTAAAGAAGGAAGAAAGTGGAAGAAAGAAAGAAAGAAAACAACAAAAAAAAGGAGACCGACCGGTCTTGACCGGTCGGCCAAGGAACCGGTCAGCCATGCATTCCAAGGCTCTAATGAAGATGACCTACCGGTCTTGACCGGTCGGCCACAGCTGCTGGAGGATTGTTGAAGACGTCCGACCGGTCTTGACCGGTCGGACATGCTTGCTGGACCAATGTTGAATAGGCCCGACTGGTCTTGACCGGTCGACCACACTTGCTGGAACATTAATGAAGACGTCCGACTGGTCAAGACTGGTCGGACATGGTTGCTGGACTAAGGATAAAAAGGGCCGACCGGTCATGACCGGTCGGCCATGCGTACTAACTTAGAAGTTTCCAAATCAAGTCCGACTTTCTCTGCGCTGCGTAAGTTTTACGCAATTTCTCGATTCTTCCGAAGTTGTGGAGCCTCCAGACTATAAAAGGACACCTAGGGATCGTTCCTAGGGTATCCTAGAAGGGTTCAAGCGAGGTTGGAGGCTGTGGAAGTGGAGATTGGAGTTTCACAACTCCTTTTGGTTTGCTTTGCTGTTTTCATGCTTTTTATAGTTGTTTCATGTTTCCTTGGATCATGAACAGCTAAACCTCTTAGCTAGGGCTAAGAGGTGAAGCTTGTAGTGGATCCAAGATGTTTTAATTCGTAGTTAAGTGGTTTTAAGTGTGGAATTCATGATTATGAACTATGGTTTGAAGTTTATACAAGTTTTTGAGTAGTTTTTCTTAGTCTTATGATGACTCATGGATGTTTGGGAGAATTACTTAATTGCTTAATTGGTTTGTGACGGTCTAGACCTGTATGATCCGAGGAATCGGAGTGCGCTCTAGTACTATGTTCTTCATAAAGGAACTTCCTACCAAAGTTCTACTTTTCTGATTTTTCTGTAATGTGTATGGACTGTGCATGTGATTTGAATCCAGTTCAAATCCTGATCTAGTCTTGTCTTGTGATAGGACTTGAGGATGGTTATGATTGTGAACTAGACCTTTTGGAAAGGGGAATGACCTATGCAATTGAGCATGCTCAGATCAGCCTGCATTGAGTGAATCTTATGCATAGAATTTACATATTACAGACTGTTTGGTTTAACAGCTCTATCATCCGACTAGATAGACAGGAATGTCGATCTAGTTGAGAGAATAAGAAACCATAGCGGATTGAACATCAAGGATTGCTACAAGTGGATCCTTGAACCCCTAGTGCCTTCTTATAATTAGTTACTTTCGATTTAATTCAACTTTTGTTACTCATATCAATTTCATATAACATTCTGGTTAATAGATTTCAATAGATACTTGTGGATGAGTTTGTGAAATTCTACATAAGTCCCTGTGGATCAACCTCGGTCTTACCGAGTTTATTACTACATCGCAACCCTACACTTGGGGAAGCGAACAATCATCGTTCTTATCAAGGGAGTAAGTCACGTCTTCGTCTAAGTGACGGGAGTAGAAAGGTGAGAGGGACTCATCTTTCACAATAGAATTGATCATGTTTATTTCGTGGACCTCCTCATCTTCATCCTCTTATCGGTTGTCAATATTGAAAGCATTTAACTCAATCATCATATTGCCAAAAGACATTTGTATGACCTCACTCCTACAATTGATGATAGCGTTTGATGTAGCTAGGAATGGGCGGCCAAGTATAACAGGAATTTGAGGCCCAATATTAACCATGGGTCGTGTGTCCAAGACAATAAAGTCCACCGGGTAGTAAACCTTGTCAACTTGGACAAGAACGTCGTCAATCACCCCTCTCGGAATACGAATCGATCGTTCAGCGAGTTGTAACGTGGTTTTGGTGGGTTTTAATTCACCTAAACCTAATTGTTCATAGACCGAAAAGGGAATTAAGTTCACACTTGCCCCTAGATCGAGTAAAGCGTGTTTCACCTGGTAGTCTCCAATTACACATGATATTGTCGGACTACCGGGATCTTTGTATTTCATGGGCATCCCGTGATTTATAATGGCACTTACATTCTCTGTCAAAAATGCCTTATTTTGCACATGTATTTTTCTTTTCACCGTGCAAAGGTCTTTTAAAAATTTAGCATATGACGGTATTTGTTTAATGGCATCCAACAATGGGATGTTGATTTTGACTTGCTTAAAAATCTCTAAAAATTTCTGATATTTATCTTGAGGTTTGGTTGAAATCAAGCGTTGAGGAAATGGAGCAACGAGCCTATATTCTTTCAATGGCTCTTTTTCATTCATGACGGTGCTAGGTCCATCATCCTCTTTGGAAGATACTGGATCATTAGGCTTTGAGGCCTTCACCGGGTCAGATTTGTCAATAGTTTTTCCACTTCTAAGAGTGGTGATGGCCTTAACATGTTCCATGTTAGAGGAACTAGGCATGCTTATTTCGCATTGTGATTTCGGATTTGGTAGGGGTTGGGCCGGAAGAATCCCTTCCTTTGTGTTTAAGTGAGCCTTGATTTCCTCCACCGAATTTTTAAGCTCAAGCATTATCGTATGGTTTGATTGATTTATTTGAGCTTGACCTTTTATGAATGCTTTCAATGTATGCTCTATAGGCATTTGAGGTGGGGCCATAGGAAATTGCATTGGGGCCCCTTTTGAGGATTAATTTGGTTGGTTCCATTTGCCCAATTGAAGTTAGGGTTGTTTCTCCAACTAGAATAGTTCGTGTTTGGATTTGGAGTACTAAAAGGTTGTTGATAATTATTCAAAGCATTCGATTGTTCATAAAAAAAGTTCTCGAAACGCATAAATTATTGGACAATCCGGCGTTTGATGTACATTGGAAGCACAAATACCACAAATAGTTTCAACAGTCCCCCTTTGTTGGGTTGTATCCACTTTCCTTAATTCCATCTCCTCGACCTTTCATGTGAGATTAGCCACTCTAGAACCTAGATCATCTTTCTCATTTAAAACGTAAATTTTTCCCTTTTCCTTGGCTTGGGGTTGTTTTGAACTTGTTGGCTTAGATGTATCCCATGATTGTGTGTTTTCAGCCAACATGTCAAAATAGTCCCAAGCTTCCTCCATTTCCTTGTTCATGAAATCCCCATTGCACATCATCTCCACAAATTGGCGCATGGTTGAGTTTAATCCATCATAGAAGAAACTAATCAACCTTCATCGTTCATAGCCATGATGTGGGCATGCGTTTAATAGCTCATTATACCTTTCCCAACATTGGAAAAAGGTTTCATCTTCTTTTTTAGCAAAGTTCATTATGGCCCTTCTTAGTGCATTGGTTCGATGAGTAGGGAAGAATTTTTTAAGAAACTCCCGAGTCATCTCAGCCCATGTCCTAATAGACCTTGGCCTTAAGGAATGTAGCCATGATTCGGCCATCTTTTTCAAGGAAAAAGGGAATAATTTGAGTTTTATAGTATCTTTGGTTACATTGTCATAGTTTATTGTGGCAATAACCTCTTCGAACTCCTTAATGTGTAGATAAGCGCTTTCAGAGTCGAGTCCATGGAATCTGGGAAGAAGTTGGATCAACCCCAGTTTAAAATCAATATTTCCCACATTGTGAGGGAAAATTATGCAAGAGGGAGTACTCGTCCTAGCTGGTTGTAAATAGTCATGTAAAGTTCTAGGTTGAGGTACATCCCCCACTTCATTCTCATCCAATTCAGAAAAGTTTTGGGCTTGATTTTGAGGCTGATTAGCCCCTTCATTTGGTTGATTTTCAGCCATCTCTCTAGTAAATTCAGGAAAAATTTTACGTTTTTTAGCACGAGGCTCTCTATCAATCCCTTCAACAATTACTCCGTCACTAATGAGTCAGTTATTAGAATCCCGAACTCAATGTGGCATGCAAATTCTAAAAGAATGAAATAAAAAGGAATTCTTTGTTCCTTCCTTTACTTCTCTCTAAGACCGAAGCACAGGGTATCTTGCAATGGCTGAGCCAGAAGCAAGGATAGAGACCGATTTCTCCTGGTCAATAGGGGTTCAGAGAACTCCCCACCCACTCTTTGAATCTTTTGAGAAAAGTGCAGAAAAAGAAGAAAGAGGAATAGAGTTGAGAAGAGAAATCTCTAAGCACAAGGTAATCCAAGACGGAAGAGCCGACCAATAGGAATCAAGGCAGCATAAGGCCAACCTATCAGAGATCCAAAAAGGAGTCTCTACCCTCTCTACAAGAGATGAATATGGTGGGAATGAAATAGGAGAAGAAGAAGAGTAAGGTTTAGAAAGATAAAACCTGATTTGAGCACTTAAGATCCTTGTGTCTTCTTTAACTTCCTAAAATCCCTGAATTGTAGATCTAAGTTAGAATCCTGCAAAATCAAACAAACTAAGTTAGTATTCTGATATTAAAAGAAAACTTACCATAGAAAGCGAAACAAATCCTAAACCTATCTTAACACAATTTCAACTAAAAGCTATCTCAAAAAATTCTAAAAATACCGCATAGAAATCTCCGGCAACGGCGCCAAAAACTTATTCACTCCCCAAGTGTAGGGTTGCGAAGTAGTAATAATTCGAAAAGACCGAGTATCGTTTCCACAGAGATTTATGAATGGGTATTCTCAGAATTTGTCTAAAATAACAAATAATTAAGATCCTATTAAGAAATAAAGCTGAAAAATAATGATTTGGGTTTAAACAGTGAATGTGTAAGGTAATATCAATCTAAAAAGGTACTAGAGCGCCAAGGATCAACTTTTGATAAGTTTCAATGCATCAACACAACTAGATCTCACATAACTCAATCGGAATCGAATTCATATCTCTATCCGATCGGAATATAGAGCGGTTAAATCAACAATTATCTAAAACAGTTGCTCATTCATTGATTCGATTCCCACAACAATGCTCAGGCCTTGGGCACACTTAATTGTGTAGGCCAAGCCTCTTTTCAATCTAGTTGAGATTCACAACCATAGCTTTCATCAAATCCTGTCACAAGACTTGATTATAATCAATGATTAGAACTCTAATTAAATCAAAATCAATTAGCAAACAACTAATTCAGATTATAACAAAAGATAAGAACTTTAGTTGAATGAGTTCCCACGTGAAGATCAAGCCATTGTACACAAGGCAATCAAATGGTCTACCATGCCCGGAGTCGATGACAGATCAATGAACTACACAAGCATAACCAATGCTCAGAGCATAAGCTACTAAGCTTAGAATCACTAAGAATCACATGAGCCCGGAGTCATCGAGAGATCAAAGGGAAACCAAACTAGTACTTGATTCAAACTCATATTGAACTAAATTCTTCAATTAAAACATAAAAAAGGAAACCTAGGTTGCATCAATTCATTAAAAACAAATCAAAAGCTTCACCTCTTAGCCCTAGCTAAGAGGTTTTAGTTCATCTCTAACATCCTTGAACTAAAAGCATTAAAAACATGAAAAAAAAAACTAGTAAAACTGGAAGAAAAACTAGGAAAACTTGAAGTAGAATCCATCTCCTAAGCCTCCTTGATGATCCCCACGTCCTAGCATACCCTGGTATGAAGAGGAGAAGTCCCTTTTATAAATTGGCGCGGAAGATTCCAGATTGGGCAAGGAATTACGCAATTGCGCAAAGAAAATCGGAGCTTCACGCACAAGCTCTGTTAAGCTGACGACCGGTCGCACGACCGGTCTCAAAACCTAAAAAATAGTCCAGTGAGTTTTGTGTTTCTGGACTCATCTCGACCTGTCTAGCGACCGGTCTGGAGACCGGTCTACAGATAGGTCTAAGTACAAAAATTTAAATTTTCTTCTTTATCTCCTCTTTCTTTCTTGGTTCTTTCTTCCGCCTTTTGTCACTTGTTCTATTGATCTTCAATGCATACAAAGTGACTCTTTTAACTATGAATTAGTGAAGTCTCCCTCTCATTCCTACAATCACAAATCCATGCATTAGATTAGTCTTTAAATCATGAAAACCATGCATAATGAGTGATGAATTGGGTTAGAATATGCACAATTAAGAGCTCAACAGTTAGCGAGGACCTCTGTCAGCCCCAGAGGAGGAATGTAGAGTGGATAATCAACAGAGCTGTTGTTCTGGACCAGGGCATACTGATGCATCCACCATCTCATCCAACTATAAGGACCGTCAGTCTTCCGATAGAGGCCCGGAAGCATGAACCTCGCGCCTGTTCGCATCATTAAAAGTTGATGCCATATCCATTCCCAGTGAGCAGGACCTATGTCGTACGCCCGCTCTACTTTAGTTACATCTGGTAATGTCATCGGAACACCCTGATCGTACCCAAATTTCCTAGCAAACCGACTAGGGTAATAAGGTTCTCACTAGAACTCTATTCCTTCGTGCAGCGAAAGTGAGGCAGTACGAATAGACACCAGAAATTCCCTATCAGTGGCATCCATAGAATGTTCATCGTCAATGACTTCTCGATCTTCTCCGGCATCAGAAACAGGAAAGTGGTAGAAACAAATCTCCGCCCAATTGCCAATTTTTTAAGCTATCCAATCGGATGACTGCGTTATCATGTTAAGTTTCCTGTAGCGATAAAGAGGTGCGTGATCGGCATGGAAATATTGGAAGAGATCCATTCCGTATGTCCACGGGAAATATATGCCCAACCATCCGTAAAAGAAATGCCATGGGCAATAAGCCGTGTTCATCCCTCACCAGGGTTGGTCTTTGTTACTCGCAATATTGCCAAAAGCCCTATATAAACTGCATAGTGTTCGCTCGCCTCAAGTGTAAGGTTGCGATGTAGTAATAAATCTCGGTAAGACCGAGGTTGATCCACAGGGAATTAGAAACAACTTTCAAACTATTCCAGCAACTTAGTTTGCAATGGATATGAGTTTCAATTGAGTAATTAAACTAAAACAGAAACTTAAAGGAAAATCAGTAATTTAAGGTACTAAGGCATCCAAGGATCCACTTGTAGCAATCCCATGTCAATTCAATCAATCCAAGTATAGAACACAACTAGATTTGAAGTCCTATCTCTCATCTAGTTGGAAAATAAAGCATTCAAACACATTCAATTCCATTCAAGCTGAACTTCCAAGTTCTAGTCCCATTCAACACATGTAGGATTCAAAATCATAGCCTTCGGAGTAACAGCCATGCCTATAGACTATGGCTTGCTCAAGGGTTACCATAATTCGAACCTAAACAAACACAACATGATAATCTCAGAGAATTGCAAGGAATCCATGTCCGGAGCACATGAACTCTCATAAAACATCTCAAACTACCAACTTAAGGGACTAAAATAAATAAAAATCCAAACTTGAATTGAAATTACTAGAATTAAACTGAATCAAACATGAAATTAGCTACAAGCTTCACCTCTCAGCCTTAACTGAGAGATTCTAGCCGAGCATTGTCATACTACAAGTAGAACTCATAATAAAAAGCATAAAAACTAGAAAAATCGAAAATTGGAGGGTTGCAGACGCTCCACGACGGCTTCCTCTCTCTAGAACCACGTCCCTTAGCTTCTATGATGACCTAGGAAGAGCCCCTAAGTGTCCTTTTATAGTGTGGAAGCCCCTTGCGTCGGAAAAATCCAGAATTTGCGTAAGGTTACACACTGCACAGAAAATCTCAGAGCTTCACGGAGAAGCTTTATTACGCAAACGACCGGTCGCACGACCGGTCTGAGCTCTTTGACGACCGGTCGCACGACCGGTCGCAAAACATCACTTTTTAGTCCAGAAAGTTTTGCTAAAATTCTGATTTAAATTTTAAATTCAAGGACCGGTCGCACGACCGGTCATGAATGGTCTAGTGACCTTCTGTAAAAATTCCTCTTCTGTGCACAATCGGACCGGTCGGACGACCGGTCCTGGCGATGGACGACCGGTCGCACGACTGGTCTTGGCCTCTGTTTCCTGCTTTCTCCTTTTGCTTCTTTCTTCCTTTCTTCTCCTCTCTTTCTACTTTCTTTAGTCCTTCTTTCTTCTTCATCCAATGGCTTCAAATAGCTCTCTTTAGTCTCTAATTGGGTGAATTCCGCTCTCATTCCTGAAATCACAAAACATGCATTAGATAGGCCTTTTAAGCATGAAAACCGTGCATATAATGTGACGTACTGGGCAATGCAATGTATAAATTGGAGGTTCAACACACCCCCCCAACTAGCTTTTTGCTAGTCCCGAGCAAAACATGCGTAAAACAATTTCAAACCTCCAAACCAAACCTCCAACAGAAACCATGTTTTTATCCATCCCAAGAGATACAAGTATAAAATTTGGAGAAATTAGGTGCTAAAAGCTGAAACCTTAAACTCTCAAAACATAATAAGTGTCTACATGAAATTCCCACTGATTGATTGATAAATAGAAGAACTCGAACAAATTCAACCTAGTGTACATAGTGAAAGTTCATCTCATGAGTTTCTGGGATTATCTTCTTCATAGATTAAGTGAACTAAGGATTTTAAGGTGCACAGAGCAACAACAAGCCTATGACAGGAATTTGCCTTACCGTCCTTCTGACGGCTTTCACACTACGTCCCATTTTCAGCTCTGGTTACGGTTCGACCATCCCCCGGTTGGTAATAGGTAGCCATTTTCAGAATTTTCCACAATTTTTCCTTCATTCCCGATTTCATCCTCTCTTTTCCTTTTTCTTTTGATTTAGATAGGATTTTTAAAAATCCATATCTTTCGTTATTTTCCCATGGACAAGGATGGACAAAATACCCTGGCTTGGTTTCTCAACACCTCTAAATCAAAGTCTAGCTAATCCATAAATCACATAATCCTTTCAACCCATGAAAATCGTGTAATGTGAACTAGGTGTAAAAAGTGTTCAAATTTTCTACTGATCACAACAATAGGGGGATTAACATATAAAACCATTATGTTGAGAGAAATTCAAGACTTACAACATCACACACTTCGTATCCCCTCTTCGTATACTCCTATCATCTTGAATGCATGGAAATAAGGTTTTCTAAAAGAGTTTTGAATTTTCAAACAATTCAAAAAAAATTTGCGCATATGAGGCTCGAAATGATGCATCATGCTAGATGAAGGACTCATCTCACCCCCCAACCAAATTTTGCATTTCCCTCAATGTAAAAAAATATGCAATGAGCATGAACATGAGAGCAATGGTAAAGTATGAGAGAGTGAGAACAATAGTAACTAAGAGAGCGATCATGGACGTCTACAACCCAACAACTAAAACTACTAAAACAGTAAAACTAAATAAAACTAAACCTACCTATGCTATACCTCCATCAGACTAAGAGATCAATCATCCTGATACACAAGATCATTCAGAGTGATGGACATGTCCTCTGAATCAAATTTCTCAACAAATGGTTTAAGGCGTTGTCCATTGACTTTAAAACAGTTACCATTCGCTGCATTCTCAATCTCCACAGCCCCATGAGGAAAAACTTTTTTGACAATATATGGGCCGGTCCATCGAGATTGTAATTTTTCCAAAAAAAGATGAAGTTGAGAATTATACAAGAGTACTTTCTGTCCTTCATGGAAAGATTTCCTGAAGATGTGCTTGTAATGAAAGGCCTTGATCTTACTCTTGTAAATTCTTGAGTTCTCATATGCATCATTCCGGATTTCATCAAGCTCATTTAATTGAAGTTTGCGAAGCGAGCTAGGATTGTTAATGTCAAAATTTAAAGCCCGAATTGCCCAATAGGCTTTGTGTTCTATCTCCACAGGTGTTCACTTCCCCAAGTGTAGGGTTGTGAAGTAGTAATAATTTGGAAAGACCGAGTATCGTTCCCACAGAGATTTATGAATGGGTATTCTCAGATTTTGTCTAAAACAACTAGTAATTAAGATCCTATTAAGAAGTAAAGCTAGAAAATAGTGATTTGGGTTTAAACAGTGAATGTGTAAGGTAATATCAATCTAAAAAGGCACTAGAGCGCCAAGGATCCACTTTTGATAAGTTTCAATGCATCAACACAGCTAGGTCTCTCATAACTCAATCGGAATCGAATTCATATCTCTATCTGATCGGAATATAGAGCGGTTCAATAAACAATTATCTAAAACAGTTGCTCATTCATTGATTCGATTCCTACAACAATGCTCAGGCCCTGGGCACACTCAATTGTGTAGGCCAAGCCTCTTTCCAATCTAGTTGAGATTCACAACCATAGCTTTTATCAAATCCTGTCACTAGACTTGATTACAACTAATGATTAGAACTCTAATTAAATCAAAATCAATCAGCAAACAGCCATTTCAGATTATAACAGAAAAATAAGAACTTTAGTTGAATGAGTTCCCACATGAAAATCAGGCCATTGCATACAAGGCAATCAAAGAATCCACCATGCCCGGAGTCGATGATAGATCAATGAGCTACACAAACATAAACAATGCTCAGAAGGTAAGCTACCAAGCTTAGAATCACTAAGAATCACATGAGCCCAGAGTCATCAAGAGATCAAAGTAAAACCAAACTAGTACTTGATTCAAACTCACATTAACTAAAATTCATCAATTAAATCATAAAAAGGAAACCTAGGTTGCATCAATCCATGAAAAACGAATCAAAAGCTTCACCTCTTAGCCTTAGCTAAGAGGTTTTAGTTCATCTCTAACATCCCTGAACTAGAAACCTCAAAAACCATAAAAAAAACTACTAAAATAGGAAGAAAACTAAGAAACTCGAAGTAGAATCCGCCTCCCAAGCAATCTTCACGTCCTAGCATGCCTTGGTATGAAGGGAAGAAGTCCTTTTATAGCTTGGAGGCGTCCATTACGCAAGAAACTTTCAGATTGCGCGTAAACTTACGCACTTGCGCAGAGAATTTCGGAGCCCGATTTAGAAACTGCTATTTACGCATGGACGACCGGTCTGACGACCGGTCTGAGGCTGCAGACGACCGGTCATAAAACGGCCAAAATCTGTCCAGCGAGTTTGCATAATTTTCATCCTTCAATTTTTATTCAAGGACCGGTTGCACTGACCGGTCTGATGTGTGGACGACCGGTCGCACGACCGGTCGCAGATGGTTCAGAGATAATGTGCACACAGGCTTCTGCTGTTGAGTAGCCAGACCGGTCGGACGACCTGTCCTAAGCTTTGGACGACCGGTCGCACGACCGGTCGTGGATGGCTTTTCTCTGTCTTCTTTTCTTCTCTCCTTTGCTTCTTTCTTCTACCCTTTCATGCTTGATCTTGTGGTCTTCAATGCTTGTAAAGTAGCGCTATTTAGCTTTGAATCAGTGAAATCTCCATCTTGTCCCTACAATCACAAATCATGCATTAAAGTAGTCCTTTAAACATGTAAACCGTGCATAATGAGTGATGAAGAATATGCACAATTAAGAGCTCAACACACCCCCCAACTAGCATTTTACTAGTCCCGAGCAAAACATGCGTGAAACAAGGTTCATTCTCCAAAACCCAACTCTCCTCTAGAAACTATTCTTCTATACATTTCAAGACACATAAGCATAAAATCAAAGAAATTAGGTGATAAAGGTTGAAACCTTAAACTCTCAGAACATAATAAGTGTTTATATGAAATTCCCGTTGATTGATTGATAAATAGAAGAACTCGAACAAATTCAACCTAGCGTGCATAGTGAAAGTTCATCTCATGAGTTTCTGGGATTATCTTCTTCATAGATTAAGTGAACCAAGGATTTTAAGGTGCACAGAGCAACAACAAGCCTATGACAGGAATTTGCCTTACCGTCCTTCCGACGGCTTTCACACTACGTCCCATTTCCGGCTTTGGTTACGGGTAGACCAACCCCCGGTTGGTAGTAGGTAGCCCTAATTGGAATTTTCCACCATTTTTCCATCATTTTCAATTAGATAGGATTTTTAGAAATCCATATCTTTCGTTATTTTCCCATGGACAAGGATGGACAAAGTACCCCGGCTTGGTTTCTCAATACCTTAAATCAAGGTCTAGTTAATCCACAAATCACATAATCCTTTCAAATCATGAAAATCGTGTAATGTGAACTAGGTGCAAAAGGTGTTCAAATTTTCTATCAATCATAAATATAGGTGAATTCACATATAAAACCATTATATTAGGAGAAATTTAAAGCTTGCAACATCCCTCACTTCATATCTCCTCTTCTTATACTTATGCCATCTCGAATGCATAGAATCAAAGTTTTCCAAAAGAGTTTTGAATTTTAGAAAAATTGAAAAATTTCTACATCATTGCTCGAAATGTCACAAAAGCTAGCAGATTCATTATCTAAGGAATCTCTCACCCCCCAACCAAAACTTTACATTGTCCTCAATGTAAGAATGTATACAATGAATGCAACACATGAGAGCAATGCCAAAAGAAAAGGAGAGTGAGAAAGAGAGATATCACCTGAAGCATATATTTCATGGCAAGATTAGCTTTTGGAGATGGATTACTTCACAAATACTTCTACAATTTATGATAGAGTTTGATGTAGCTAGGAATGGGCGGCCAAGTATGACAGGAATTTGGGGGCCAATATTAACCATGGGTCTCGTGTCTAAGACAATAAAGTCCACTGGGTAGTAAACTTTGTCAACTTGGACAAGAACGTCCTCAATCACCCCTCTCGGAATACGAATCGATCGGTCAGCAAGTTGTAATGTGGTTTTGGTGGGTTTCAGTTCACCTAAACCCAATTGTTCATAGACCGAAAAGGGAATTAATTTTACACTTGCCTCTAGATCAAGTAAAGCATGTTTCACCCGGTGATCTCCAATTACACATGATATTGTTGGGCAACCGGGATCTTTGTATTTCTTGGGCATCCCGTGGTTGATAATGGCACTCACATTCTCTGTCAAAAATGCCTTCTTTTGCACATGTATTTTTCTTTTTACCATGCAAAGGTCTTTTAAAAATTTAGCATATGACGGTATTTGTTTAATGGCATCCAACAATGGGATGTTGATTTTGACTTGCTTGAAAACCTCCAAAAATTCCTGATATTTATCTTGAGGTTTGGCTGAAATCAAGCGTTGGGGGAATGGAGCAACGGGCTTATATTCTTTCAATGGCTTTTTTTCATTCATGGCGGTGCTAGGTCCATCATCATCTTTGGAAGATACCGGATCATTAGGCGTTGAAACCTTCATCGGATCAGATTTTTCAATAATTTTACCACTTCTAAGAGTGGTGATGGCCTTAGCATGTTCGATATGTTGGTTAGAAGAACTAGGCACGCTTATTTCGCATTGTGGTTTTGGATTTGATATGGGTTGGGCTGGAAGAATCCCTTCCCTTGCATTTAAGCGAGCCTTGATTTCCTCCACCAAATTTTTAAGCTCAAGCATTATCGTATGGTTGGATTGATTTATTTGAGCTTGACCTTCCATGAATGCTTTCAGAGTATCCTCTATAGGCATTTGAGGTGGGGCCATTGGAATTTGCATTGGGGGCCCCCATTGAGGATTATTTTGATTAGCTGTGTTCCCATTCGCCCAATTGAAGTTAGGGTTGTTTCTCCAACTAGAATTATTCGTGTTTGAATTTGGAGTACTAAAAGGTCGTTGATAACTATTCAAGGCATTCGATTGTTCAAATAAAAGTTCTCGAAACGCATAGATTGTTGGACAATCCGGCGTTTGATGCACATTGGAAGCACAAATACCACAAATAGTTTCAACAGTCCCCCTTTGTTGAGTTGTGTCCACTTTCTTTAGTTCCATCTCCTCGACCTTTCGTGTGAGTTTAACCACTCTAGAACCTAGATCATCTTGCTCATCTAAAACATAAATTTCTCCCTTTTTCCTTGGCTTGGGGTTGTTTTGAACTTGTTGGCTTAGATGTATCCCATGCTTGTGTATTTTCAGCCAACATGTCAAAATAATCCCAAGCTTCCTCCGTTTCCTTGTTCGTGAACTCCCCATTGCACATCATCTCCACAAATTGGCGCATAGTTGAGTTTAATCCATCATAGAAGAAACTAATCAACCTCCACCGTTTATAGCCATGATGTGGGCATGCGTTTAATAGCTCATTATACCTTTCCCAACATTGGAAAAAGGTTTCTTCTTCTTTTTCGGCGAAATTCATTATGGCCCTTCTTAGTGCATTGGTTCGATGAGTAGGGAACAATTTTTTAAGAAACTCCCTAGTCATCTTAGCCCATGTCCCAATACACCTTGGTCTTAAGGAATGTAGCCATGATTTGGCCTTCTCTTTCAAGGAAAAAGGGAATAATTTGAGTTTTATTGTATCCTTAGTCACATTGTCATAGTTTATTGTGGCAATAACCTCTTCAAATTCCTTAATATGTAGATACGCGCTCTCAGAGTCGAGTCCATGGAATCTAGGAAGAAGTTGGATCAACCCCGGTTTAAAGTCAATGTTTCCCACATTGTGAGGGAAAATTATGCAAGAGGGAGTACTCGTCCTAGCTGGTTGTAAATAGTCACGTAAAGTTCTAGGTTGAGGTACATCCCTCACTTCATTCTCATCCAATTCAGTAAGGTTTGGGGCTGGATTTTGATGTTGATTAGCCCCTTGATTTAGTTGATTTTCAGCCATCTCTCTAGTAATTTCAGGAAAATTCTGACGTTTCCTAGCACGAGGTTCTCTATCAATCCCTTCAACAATTACTTCGTCACGATTGAGCCGGTTATTAGAATCCCGAGCCCAATGTGGCATGCAAAACCTAAAAGAATGAACAAAAAGGAAAAGAATTCTTCCTTCCTTCCTTTACTCCTCTCTAAGACTTAAGCACAAGGTATCTTGCAGTGGCTGAGCCAGAAGCAAGGATAGAGATTATTTCTCCTGGTCAATAGGGGTTCAGAAAACTCCCCACCCACTCTTTGAGTCTTTTGAGAAAAGTACAGAAAAAGAAGAAAGATGAATAGGTTTGAGAAGAGAAATCTCTGAGCACAAGGTGATCCAAGATGGCAGAGTCGACCAATAGGAATCCAGGCGGCACAAGGCCAACCTATCAGAGATCCAAAAGGAGTCTCCACCCACTCTACAAGAGATGAATATGGTAGGAATGAGTAGGAGAATAAGAAGAGTAAGGTTAGAATGATAAAACCTGATTTGTGACTTAAGATACCTACTTCTTCTTCAACTTCCTAAAAATCCCTGAATTAGACCTATGTTAGAATCCTGCAAAAATCAAAACAAAGTAAGTTAGTATTTAGAAGAAAACCTACCCTAAAAAGCAAAACAAATCCTAAACCTATCTTAACACAATATCAACTAAAAGTTAATTCAGAAAATTCTAAAAATACCGCATAGAAATCCCCGGCAACGGCGCCAAAAACTTGTTCACTTCCCCAAGTGTAAGGTTGCGAAGTAGTAATAATTCGGAAAGACCGAGTATCGTTCCCACAGAGATTTATGAATGGGTATTCTCAAATTTTGTCTAAAACAACTAGTAATTAAGATCCTATTAAAAACTAAAGCTAGAAAATAGTGATTTGGGTTTAAACAGTGAATGTGTAAGGTAATATCAATCTAAAAGGGCACTAGAGTGCCAAGGATCCACTTTTGATAAGTTTCAATGCATCAACACAACTAGGTCTCTCATAACTCAATCGGAATCGAATTCATATCTCTATCCGATCGGAATATAGAGCGGTTCAATCAACAATTATCTAAAACAGTTGCTCATTCATTGATTCGATTCCTACAACAATGCTCAGGCCCTGGGCACACTCAATTGTGTAGGCCAAGCCTCTTTCCAATCTAGTTGAGATTCACAACCATAGCTTTCATCAAATCCTGTCACTAGACTTGATTACAACTAATGATTAGAACTCTAATTAAATCAAAATCAATCAGCAAACAGCTATTTTAGATTATAACAGAAAAATAAGAACTTTAGTTGAATGAGTTCCCATATGAAAATCAGGCCATTGCATACAAGGCAATCAAAGAATCTACCATGCCCAGAGTCGATGATAGATCAATGAACTACACAAACATAAACAATGCTCAGAAGGTAAGCTACCAAGCTTAGAATCACTAAGAATCACATGAGCCCGGAGTCATCAAGAGATCAAAGTAAAACCAAACTAGTACTTGATTCAAACTCACATTAACTAAAATTCATCAATTAAATCATAAAAAGGAAACCTAGGTTGCATCAATCCATCAAAAACGAATCAAAAGCTTCACCTCTTAGCCCTAGCTAAGAGGTTTTAGTTCATCTCTAACATCCTTGAACTAGAAGCCTCTAAAAACATAAAAAACTACTAAAACAGGAATAAAACTAAGAAACTCGAAGTAGAATCCATCTCCCAAGCAATCCCCACGTCCTAGCATGCCTTGGTATGAATGGAAGAAGTCCTTTTATAGCTTGGAGGTGTCTATTACGCAAGAAACTTCCAGATTGCGCGTAAACTTACGCACTTGCGCAGAGAATTTCGGAGCCCGATTTAGAAATTGCTGTTTACGCATGGACGACCGGTCTGACGATGCAGACGACCGGTCGCACGACCGGTCGTAAAACGGCCAAAATCTGTCCAGCGAGTTTGCATAATTTTCATCCTTCAATTTTTATTCAAGGACCGGTTGCACAACCGGTCTGATGTGTGGACGACCGGTCGCACGACCGGTCGTAGATGGTTCAGAGACAATGTGCACACAGGCTTCTTCTGTTGAGTAGCCAGACCGGTCGGACGACCGGTCCTAAGCTTTGGACGACCGGTCGCACGACCGGTCGTGGATGGCTTTTCTCTGTCTTCTTTTCTTCTCTCCTTTGCTTCTTTCTTCTACCCTTTCATGCTTGATCTTGTGGTCTTCAATGCTTGTAAAGTAGCTCTATTTAGCCTTGAATCAGTGAAATCTCCATCTTGTCCCTACAATCACAAATCATGCATTAAAGTAGTCCTTTAAACATGTAAACCGTGCATAATGAGTGATGAATTAGGGTTAGAATATGCACAATTAAGAGCTCAACAACAGGCAAGTGGCAAGCTTTCCAATAGACAAGTCTATAAGGGAACATTCCAATGATTATCTTGTAGGCGGTACGGTAAGCCCAAAGTGCATCATCTAATCTTAGGGACCAATCCTTGCGATCCGGTCTCACCGTCTTTTCCAAAATCTGTTTGATTTCCCTATTGGAGATTTCAGCTTGCCCACTTGTCTGTGGGTGGTATGGGGGACTCACTTTATGCCTAATACCGTATTTCTTCATTAAAGCTTCAAAAGGTTTGTTGCAAAAGTGAGCACTACCATCACTAATGATGGCTCGAGGCGTCCCAAATCTAGAGAGTATGTTTTCTTTAAGGAACTTAAGAACCGTACGATGATCGTTGGTTCTACATGGGATAACCCCTATCCATTTAGACACATAGTCTACGGCAAGCAATATATAGACATGTCCAAATGATGAGGGGAATGGTCCCATGAAATCGATGCCCCAACAATCAAAGACTTCAAGATATTGCATTGGGGTGAGAGGCATCATATTTCGACGGGATAATCCTCCTAACTTTTGGCAGCGCTTGCATGCTTTGCAAAACTCGTGGGTGTCCTTGAATAGTGTGGGCCAATAAAAACCACACTACAGAATTTTTGCAGTAGTTTTCTTGGCGGAAAAATGACCCCCACATGCTTGATCATGAAAAAAGGAGATGACGGAATTATGTTCATCATCAGGGACACATCTCCTTATAATTTGGTCTGGGCAATGTTTAAACAATAAAGGTTCATCCCAGAAAAATCTGCGCACTTCCCTTAGGAATTTACGTTTGTCCTGCGCTGTCCAATGAATCGGCATCGCACCTGTGGAAAGATAATTGGCTATATCAGCGTACCATGGTGGATGCATAGCAACAAAGAGTTGGTCATCAGGGAATGAGTCCTCAATAGGTGACTCGTCAATGGAATTAGATAGGACCAGGCGGGATAGATGATCCGCCACCACATTTTCTACCCCTTTCTTGTCTTTGATCTCCAAGTCGAATTCTTGAAGGAGTAGGATCCATCTAAGCAAACGGGGCTTAGCATCCTTCTTAGAAAGAAGGTGTTTCAGCGCCGCATGATCCGTGTAAACAATAACCTTGGATCCTATTAAGTAAGGCCTGAATTTGTCCAAGGCAAAAATGACAGCCAGGAGCTCTTTCTCCGTAGTCGAATAATTAACTTGGGCGGGATTCAAGGTCCTACTTGCGTAGTAGATAACATGGGGCTTCTTATCCTTCTTTTGGCCTAACACCTGCCCCAATAGCATAATCGCTCGCATCGCACGTCAACTCAAAAGGAATGGACCAATCTGGTGGTTGCATGATAGGAGCGGATGTCAACATGTCTTTTAGCTTTGAAAAAGCTAATTGACATTCGGCACTCCACTCAAATTGGTTCTCCTTTTGTAGAAGGTTACATAAAGGCCTTGAGATATGACTAAAATCCTTTATGAATCTTCTATAGAAACCTGCGTGTCCAAGGAAAGACCGCACATTGCGTATGCTTTTAGGTGGTGGTAGATTGGAAATTATGTCAATTTTTGCCCGGTCTACCTCTATTCCATTGGACGAGATGATATGTCCAAGGACTATTCCTCTATGTACCATGAAATGACACTTTTCCCAGTTTAAAACGAGGTTCTTCTCCTTACACCACATCAAGACCAACTTCAAGTGCTTAAGGCACTCATCAAACGTACAACCAAAAACAGAAAAGTCGTCCATAAATACCTCAAGAAACTCACCCACCATGTCCGAGAAAATACTCAACATGCATCGTTGGAATGTGGCGGGTGCATTACATAGCCCGAATGGCATTCTTCGGTAAGCGAAGGTACCAAACGGGCATGTAAATGTGGTTTTCTCTTGGTCCTCCGGAGCTATCTCAATTTGGTTATATCCGGAATAGCCATCTAGGAAGCAATAATAGGAATGGCCTGCTAACCTCTCCAAGATTTGATCCATGAATGGGAGAGGGAAGTGGTCTTTCCTAGTAACCGTGTTGAGCTTTCGATAATCAATGCACATACGCCAACCGGTGGTCATCCTAGTCGGTATAAGCTCGTTGTTGGCGTTTTCTATGATGGTAATACCGGATTTCTTAGGGACAACTTGGGTAGGACTCACCCATTGGCTATCTGAGATGGGGTAGATGATACCCACATCTAATAGCTTTAACACCTCGGCTTTGACAACCTCCATCATGTTTGGATTTAACCGTCTTTAAGGTTGTCTAGTCATTTTTGCATTTTCTTTAAGGTGTATACGGTGAGTGGAAACCGAAGAATCTATCCCTTTGAGATCCGCTATTGTCCAACCTATGGCTTCCCTATGTTCTTTGAGTAGCTCAATCAAGTTGAGCTCTTGGTCTTTCTCTAGGTGAGAGGCAATGACAACTGGGAAAGTTTCCTCTTGACCCAAATATACATATTTAAGCTCGGATGGCAATGTTTTAAGGTCAAGCTTCGGTGGTTTGATGTTAAACGGTAGAGGCCTTGATGTGGTTGGTGGCAACTTTTCAAAATGGGGCCTCCACCGGCTATTACCAACTACCGGTCTTTCTATGTTCAATGCTTGCACAATTCCACTAATGATGGGGTCTTCGGAATTCATGAAATGTGCCAAGCATGTCTCCAAGCTTTCTAGTGGTTCAAGTTGGAGGAGTTCTTCTTCTTCAAAAGATTCAAGCATGTTTACCTCGAAGAACTCATCATCATCGACATCCCTATGTCTTTTGCCCAAGTGAAACACATTCACCTCTAATGTCATGTTTCCAAAGGATAGTTGCATCACTCCATTCCGG
This sequence comes from Liriodendron chinense, assembly GCA_003013855.2. Lineage (NCBI taxonomy): Eukaryota > Viridiplantae > Streptophyta > Magnoliopsida > Magnoliales > Magnoliaceae > Liriodendron > Liriodendron chinense. The sequence goes on from ML058334.1 coordinate 3,161,908, forward strand.
CAATTGGTGATTGCGTTTGATGTGGCAAAGAATGGGCGGCCTAATATCACCGGTATTTGAGTGCTAGCATCCAAAATCGGTTGTGTGTCCAAGACGATAAAATCTACCGGGTAGTAGAATTTGTCAACTTGGACTAGAACATCCTCAACTATTCCCCTCGGTACACGGATAGATCTATCAGTGAGTTGCAACATGGTTTTGGTGGGTTTTAATTCACCAAGACCCAATTGCTCATATACCGAGTATGGGATCAAGTTCACACTCGCCCCCAAATCTAGCATGGCACGCTCAATCCGGTAGTCTCCAATGATACATGAAACGGTGGGACTACCGAGATCTTTAAATTTTGGGGGGGTCTTTTGAGTGAGAATGGCACTCACTTGCTCATTTAAGAAGGCCTTTTGGTGCACATTATATTTGCGTTTTGTTGTGCATAGGTCCTTTAGAAACTTAGCATAAGAGGGGATTTGTTTGATGGCATCAAGCAAAGGGATGTTAATCTTGACTTGTCTGAAAATCTCTAGAATATCATGAGAGTTTGGAAGAGATTTTGGGGCAACTAATCTCGAAGGGAATGGTGCTACGGGCTTGTAAACGCGTTATGTTTCTTGTGGGGCTAAGTTAGATCCATCCTTATCCTCAGAATTTACCGGATCATTAGGCTTATTGGCCTTCAATGGAATAGATTTGTCAATTTGTTTATCACTTCTAAGAGTGGTGATGGATTTGGCTTGCTCCATGTGTTGGTTGGAGGGATTAGGAATGCTCACTTCATGTACTTGCTTTGGATTGGGCTGAGGTTGGGCCGGAAAGGTCCCTTCCCTAGCATTCAAGCGTCCCTTAATCTCATCAACCGATACTTTAAGCTCTTGGAACATTTGCTGATTTGTTTGGTTGATTTGCGTTTGCCCTTGTATAAACGCTTTCAAGGTATCCTCCATTGAGAACTGAGGTGGGGCCATATTTTGCATGGGTGGCCCTCTTTGAGAGTTGGTAGGATTGCCCGTAGGAGCATTCTTCCAACTAAAATTTGGGTGGTTCTTCCAACTGTCATTGTACGTATTACCCACCGGTCCATTGAAAGGCCGTTGATACCCATATGTGGCATTTACATGTTCATGTAATACCTCCTGAAATACAGGAATTGTGGGACAATTGTTCACTCCCCAAGTGTAGGGTTGCGATATAGTAATAATTCGGAAAGACCGAGTATCATTCCCACAGAGATTTATGAATGGGTATTCTCAGAATTTAACTAAAACAACTAATAATTAAGATTTTATTAAGAATTAAATCTGAAAAATAATGCTTTGGGTTTAAACAGTGAATGTGTAAGGTAATATCAATCTAAAAAGGCACCAGAGCGCCAAGGATCCACTTTTGATAAGTTTCAATGCATCAACACAACTAGGTCTTTCACTACACAATCGGAATCGAATTCATATCTCTATCCGATTAGAATATAGAGCGGTTCAATCAACAATCATCTAAAACAGTTGCTCATTCATTGATTTGATTCCCACAGTAATACTCAGGCCTTGGGCACACTCAATTGTGTAGGCCAAGCCTCTTCCAATCTAGTTGAGATTCACAACCATAGCTTTCATCAAATCCTGTCACTAGACTTGATTACATTAATGATTAGAACTCTAATTAAATCAAAATCAATCAGCAAATAGCTATTTCAGATTATAATAAAAAGATAAGAACTTTAGTTAAATAAGTTCCCACATGAAGATCGGGCCATTGTACACAAGGCAATCAAAGGGTCTACCATGCCTGGAGTCGATGGTAGATCAATGAACTACACAAGCATAACTAATGCTTAGAGGATAAGCTACTAAGCTTAGAATTACTAAGAATCACATGAGCCCGGAGTCATCAAGAGATCAAAGTAAAACCAAACTAATACTTGATTCAAACTCATATTAAACTAGAATTCTTCAATTAAAACATAAAAGGAAACCTAGGTTGCATCAATTCATCAAAAACAAATCAAAGGCTTCACCTCTTAGCCCTAGCTAAGAGGTTTTAGTTCATCTCTAACATCCTTGAACTGGAAGCCTCAAAAACATGAAAAACTACGAAAACAGGAAGAAAACTAAGAAAACTTGAAGTAGAATCAGTCTCCCAAGCAATCCCCACATCCTAGTATGCTTTGGTATGAAGGGAAGAAGTCCTTTTATAGCTTGGAGGTGTCCATTACGCAAGAAACTTTCAGATTGCGCGTAAACTTACGCACTTGCGTAGAGAAATTTGGCGCCCAGAATAGAAACATTGCTGTTTACGCATGTCCGACCGGTCGCACGACCGGTCTGAGCCTGTGGACGACCGGTCGCACGACCGGTCTTAAAACTGCATAATCTGTCCAGAGAGTTTTTATGTTTCTAGACTACTCTCGACCTGTCTGGCGACCGGTCTAAGTGAAAAAAAACAGCCAAAAAATACACTTAAGACCTGTCTGTCGACCTGTCTGACGACCGGTCTACAGACAGGTCTATGAACAAAATTTTAGTTTTTCTTCTTTATCTCTTCTCTTTCTTTCTTGCTTCTTTCTTCCACCTTTTGGCACTTGTTCTATTGATCTTCAATGCATATAAAGTGACTCTTTTAACCATGAATTGGTGAAGTCTCCTTCTGATTCCTACAATCACAAATCCATGTATTAGATTAGTCTTTAAATCATGAAACGCATGCATAATGAGTGATGAATTGGGGTTAGAATATGCACAATTAAGAGCTCAACACACCCCCCAACCAGCATTTTGCTAGTCCCGAGCAAAACATGCGTGAAACAAGTTTCATTCTCCAAAACCCAACTCTTCTTTAGAAACTATTCTTCTATACATTCCAAGACACACAAGCGTAAAAATCAGAGAAATTAGGTGATAGAGGTTGAAACCTTAAACTCTCAGAACATAGTAAGTGTTTATATGAAATTTCCGCTGTTTGATTGATAAATAGAAGAACTTGAACAAATTCAACCTAGTGTGCATAGTGAAAGTTCATCCCATGAATTTTCGGGATTATCTTCTTCATAAATCAACTAAACTATAGATCTCAAGGTGTATAGAGCAACAACAAGCCTATGACAGGAATTTGCCTTACCGTCCTTCCGACGGCTTTCACACTACGTCCCATTTCCGGCTTTGGTTACGAGTAGACCATCCCCCGGTTGGTAGTAGGTAGCCCTAATCGGAATTTTCCACCATTTTTCCATCATTCTCAATTTCATCCTTCCTTTCCTTTTTCTTTTACATTAAATAGGATTTTTAGAAATTCATATCTTTCGTTATTTTCCCATGGACAAGGATGGACAAAGTACCCCGGCTTGGTTTCTCAATACCTTAAATCAAGGTCTAGTTAATCCACAAATCACATAATCCTTTCAAATCATGAAAATCGTGTAATGTGAACTAGGTGCAAAAGGTGTTCAAATTTTCTATCAATCATAAAAATAGGTGAATTCACATATAAAACCATTATATTAAGAGAAATTCAAAGCTTGCAACATCCCTCACTTCATATCTCCTCTTCTTATACTTATCCCATCTCAAATGCATAGAATCAAAGTTTTCCAAAAGAGTTTTGAATTTTAGAAAAATCAAAAAATTTCTACATCATTGCTCGAAATGTCACGAAAGCTAGCAGATTCATCATCTAAGGAATCTCTCACCCCCCAACCAAAACTTTACATTGTCCTCAATGTAAGAATGTATACAATGAATGCAACACATGAGAGCAATGCCAAAAGAAAAAGAGAGTGAGAAAGAGAGATATCACCTGAAGCATATATTTCATGGCAAGATTAGCTTTTGGAGATGGATTACTTCACAAATAAATCAACTAATCAAAGCAAATCCTAATGGGAAAGTATTCTATAAAACTATTTAAAATCATCCTCCGTCAGACTAGGAGGTTAATCCCAACAACTCATCCAAAAGCATAAAGTCAAGCAGAATCATTAGATGGATCAAAAAGTTTCGCAGTAAGGTCATCCAATATCCTGCTTTACAATGTACATGTGTGTGAGTGATCGAGATAAGCCACTCAAAATCCCAAAAATGAATATCAGCAGGTTCCTTAATGTGTGCACCGCATGTATAAGGGGAGACAACATCATATTTATCAGAAAAAATATGTCTCCAATCAGATTTTCCTGGGCATTGATATTGCAGGTATGGATCATCCCAGGGTTGGTGGAATTTAGTGTGCATGATCCACAAAGGTGTGGAAATATGAATTGATTTCTCAGCACAAAAAGGTATTGTTTCCACATCCTTCTCTCGGCTAACATCATACGCCGATACCGACTCGAAAAGTGTGACCATATCCCTTATCATATCATCGTTCTCATTAAGGGAGTAAGTCATATCATCATCTAAGTGACAGGAGTAAAAAGGTGGGAGGGACTCATTTTCCACAATAGAATTTATCATGTTTATTTCGTGGACCTCCTCATCCTCATCCTCTTGTTGGTTGTCAATATTGAAAGCATTCATCTCAATCGTCATATTACCAAAAGACATTTGTATGACCCCACTCCTACAATTTATGATAGCGTTTGATGTAGCTAGGAATGGGTGGCCAAGTATAACAGGAATTTGGGGGCCAATATTAACCATGGGTCTCGTGTCCAAGACAATAAAGTCCATCGGGTAGTAAACTTTGTCAACTTGGACAAGAACGTCCTCAATTACCCCTCTCGGAATACGAATTGATCGGTCAACAAGTTGTAATCTGGTTTTGGTGGGTTTTAATTCACCTAAACCCAATTGTTCATAGACCGAAAAGGGAATTAAGTTTACACTTGCCTCTAGATCAAGTAGAGCATGTTTCACCCGGTAGTCTCCAATCACACATGATATTGTTGGACAACCGAGATCTTTGTATTTCTTGGGCATCCCGTGGTTGATAATGGCACTTACATTCTTTGTCAAAAATGCCTTCTTTTGCACATGTATTTTTCTTTTGACCGTGCAAAGGTCTTTTAAAAATTTAGCATATGACGGTATCTGTTTAATGGCATCCAACAATGGGATGTTGATTTTGACTTGCTTAAAAACCTCCAAAAATTCTTGATATTTATCTTGAGGTTTGGCTGAAATCAAGCGTTGGGGGAATGGAGTAACGGGCCTATATTCTTTCAATGGCTCTTTTTCATTCATGACGACGCTAGGTCCATCTCATCCTCTTTGGAAGATACCGGATCATTAGGCGTTGAAACCTTCACCGGATTAGATTTTTTAATAATTTTACCACTTTTAAGAGTGGTGATGGCCTTAGCATGTTCGATATGTTGGTTAGAAGAACTAGGCACGCTTATTTCGCATTGTGGTTTTGGATTTGATATGGGTTGGGCTGGAAGAATCCCTTCCCTTGCGTTTAAGCGAGCCTTGATTTCCTCCACCGAATTTTTAAGCTCAAGCATTATCGTATGGTTGGATTGATTTATTTAAGCTTGACCTTCCATGAATGCTTTCAAAGTATCCTCTATAGGCATTTGAGGTGGGGCCATAGGAATTTGCATTGGGGGCCCCCTTTGAGGATTATTTTGATTAGCCGTGTTTCCATTCGCCCAATTGAAGTTTGGGTTGTTTCTCCAACTAGAATTGTTTGTGTTTGAATTTGGAGTACTAAAAGGTCGTTGATAACTATTCAAAGCATTTGATTGTTAAAATAAAAGTTCTAGAAACGCATAGATTGTTGGACAATCCGGCGTTTAATGCACATTGGAAGCACAAATACCACAAATAGTTTCAACAGCCCCCCTTTGTTGGGTTGTGTCCACTTTCTTTAGTTCCATCTCCTCGAACTTTCGTGTGAGTTTAGCCACTCTAGAACCTAGATCATCTTGCCCATCTAAAACATAAATTTCTCCCTTTTCCTTGGCTTGGGGTTGTTTTGAACTTGTTGGCTTAGATGTATCCCATGCTTGTGTATTTTCAGCCAACATGTCAAAATAATCCCAAGCTTCCTCCGTTTCCTTGTTCGTGAACTCCCCATTGCACATCATCTCCACAAATTGGCGCATAGTTGAGTTTAATCCATCATAGAAGAAACTAATCAACCTCCACCGTTTATAGCCATGATGTGGGCATGCGTTTAATAGCTCATTATACCTTTCCCAACATTGGAAAAAGGTTTCTTCTTCTTTTTCGGCGAAATTCATTATGGCCCTTCTTAGTGCATTGGTTCGATGAGTAGGGAACAATTTTTTAAGAAACTCCCTAGTCATCTTAGCCCATGTCCCAATACACCTTGGTCTTAAGGAATGTAGCCATGATTTGGCCTTCTCTTTCAAGGAAAAAGGGAATAATTTGAGTTTTATTGTATCCTTAGTCACATTGTCATAGTTTATTGTGGCAATAACCTCTTCAAATTCCTTAATATGTAGATACGCGCTCTCAGAGTCGAGTCCATGGAATCTAGGAAGAAGTTGGATCAACCCCGGTTTAAAATCAATATTTCCCACATTGTGAGGAAAAATTATGCAAGAGGGAGTACTCGTCCTAGCTGGTTGTAAATAGTCACGTAAAGTTCTAGGTTGAGGTACATCCCCCACTTCATTCTCATCCAATTCAGTAAGGTTTGGGGCTGGATTTTGATGTTGATTAGCCCCTTGATTTGGTTGATTTTTTGCCATCTCTCTAGTAATTTCAGGAAAATTTTGACTTTTTCTAGCACGAGGCTCTCTATCAATCCCTTCAACAATTACTCCGTCATGATTGATTCGGTTATTAGAATCCCGAGCCCAATGTGGCATGCGAATCCAAAAAGAATGAAACAAAAAGGAAAAAGAATTCTTCCTTCCTTCCTTTACTCCTCTCTAAGACTTAAGCACAAGGTGTCTTACAATGGCTGAGCCAGAAGCAAGGATAGAGACCGATTTCTCCTAGTCAATAGGGGTTCAGAGAACTCCCTACCCACTCTTTGAGTCTTTTGAGAAAAGTGTAAAAAAAGAAGAAAGAGGAATAAGATTGAGAAGAGAAATCTCTGAGCACAAGGTGATCCAAGACGGCAGAGCCGACCAATAGGAATCTAGGCAGCACAAGGCCAACCTATCAGAGATTCAAAAGGCGTCTCCACCCACTCTACAAGAGATGAATATGGTAGGAATGAGTAGGAGAAGGAGAAGAGTGAGGTTAGAATGATAAAACCTGATTTGTGACTTAAGATGTCTACTTCTTCTTCAACTTCCTAAAAATCCTTGAATTAGACCTATGTTAGAATCCTGCAAAAATCAAAACAAAGTAAGTTAGTATTTAGTAGAAACCCTACCCTAGAAAGCAAAACAAATCCGAAACCTATCTTAACACAATCTCAACTAAAAATTATTTCAGAAAATTCTAAAAATACCGCATAGAAATCACCGGCAACGGCGCCAAAAACTTGTTCACTCCCCAAGTGTAGGGTTGCGATGTAGTAATAATTCGGAAAGACCGAGTATCGTTCCCACAGAGATTTATGAATGGGTATTCTCAGAATTTAACTAAAACAACTAATAATTAAGATTTTATTAAGAATTAAATCTGAAAAATAATGATTTGGGTTTAAACAGTGAATGTGTAAGGTAATATCAATCTAAAAAGGCACCAGAGCGCCAAGGATCCACTTTTGATAAGTTTCAATGCATCAACACAACTAGGTCTCTCACTACACAATCGGAATCGAATTCATATCTCTATCCGATCGGAATATAGAGCGGTTCAATCAACAATCATCTAAAACAGTTGCTCATTCATTGATTCGATTCCCACAGTAATACTCAGTCCTTGGGCACACTCAATTGTGTAGGCCAAGCCTCTTTCCAATCTAATTGAGATTCACAACCATAGCTTTCATCAAATCCTGTCACTAGACTTGATTACAATTAATGATTAGAACTCTAATTAAATCAAAATCAATCAGCAAACAGCTATTTCAGATTATAATAAAAAGATAAAACTTTAGTTGAATGAGATCCCACATGAAGATCGGGCCATTGTACACAAGGCAATCAAAGGGTCTACCATGCCCGGAGTCGATGGTAGGTCAATGAACTACACAAGCATAACTAATGCTCAGAGGATAAGCTACTAAGCTTAGAATTACTAAGAATAACATGAGCCCGGATTCATCAAGAGATCAAAGTAAAACCAAACTAGTACTTGATTCAAACTCATATTAAACTAGAATTCTTCAATTAAAACATAAAAGGAAACCTAGGTTGCATCAATTCATCAAAAACAAATCAAAGGCTTCACCTCTTAGCCCTAGCTAAGAGGTTTTAGTTCATCTCTAACATCCTTGAACTGGAAGCCTCAAAAACATAAAAAACTACTAAAACAGGAGGAAAACTAAGAAAACTTGAAGTAGAATCTGTCTCCCAAGCAATCCCCACGTCCTAGCATGCTTTGGTATGAAGGGAAGAAGTCCTTTTATAGCTTGGAGGTGTCCATTACGCAAGAAACTTTCAGATTGCGCGTAAACTTATGCACTTACGTAGAGAAATTCAGCGCGCAGAATAGAAACCTTGTTGTTTACGCATGTCCGACCGGTCGCACGACCGGTCTCAAAACTGCATAATCTGTCCAGAGAGTTTTTGTGTTTCTGGACTACTCTCGACCTGTCTGGCGACCGGTCTAAGTGAAAAAAAACAGTCCAAAAAATACACTTAAGACCTGTCTGTCGACCTGTCTGACGACCGGTCTACAGACAGGTCTATGAACAAAATTTTAGTTTTTCTTCTTTATCTCTTCTCTTTCTTTCTTGCTTCTTTCTTCCACCTTTTGGCACTTGTTCTATTGATCTTCAATGCATATAAAGTGACTCTTTTAACCATGAATTGGTGAAGTCTCCTTCTGATTCCTACAATCACAAATCCATGTATTAGATTAGTCTTTAAATCATGAAACGCATGTATAATGAGTGATGAATTGGGGTTAGAATATGCACAATTAAGAGCTCAACAACAATCTTGCGTAGTGTGTAAATCGGTGAGACAAATCCCACATATGGTTTCAATAGCTTCATTGGACTTTGGAACTCCACTTTTACTAAGTTCCATAGCCTCGACCTTCCTTATGAGGTTGGCTATCCTTGCATTCACATTGTCTTCCTCCTTAAGGATATAGATCCCTCCTTTCTCTTGAATAGGCTTGGGGTTATTGGGTTTATCCGAGGTATCCCAAGATTGGGCATTTTCAGCCAACATGTCCAAGTAACTCCAAGCCTCATCTGGATTTTTGCTCATAAACTCGCCATTGCACATCATCTCTACAAATTGACGCATATTGGAACTTAATCCATCATTGAAAAAATTTATAATTCGCCAACTCTCATAGCCATGATGTGGGTAAGCAAGTAGGAGGTCCTTAAATCTCTCCCAACATTGGAAGAAAGATTCACCCTCTTTAGCTGAGAAATTCATTATGGCTCTTCGTAGGGTGTTCGTTTTATGAGCCTGGAAAAACTTTTTCAAGAATTCCCGGGTCATCTCATTCCATGACCCAATCGAATGTGGTCTAAGAGAGTGAAGCCAATCTTTGGCTCTTTCTTTCAATGAAAAGGGAAAAAGTTTAAGTCTAATAGTATCTTCTGAAACATTTATGTACTGCAAGGTAGCCACCACTTCTTCAAATTCTTTCAAGTGCAAATACGGGCGGTCAGAGTTTAGCCCATGGAACTTTGGTATAAGTTGAATTACACTCGGCTTTATATCAATGTTTCCCCCGTTTGGTGGTAGAACCACGCAAGAGGGTGTAATTGCACGGGCTGGTTGTAGGTAATCTCGCAGTGATCTCATTGGAGGAACGTTATGTACCTCATTCTCTTCTACTCCCTCTTGATTTGCGTTTGCAGTTGGACTAGGGGGGAAGGATTCCTTAAAGGAGTTTGATCCATACTCCCCAAACTTTCACAATGCTCTTGGTAATTTCGGACTCGTCTATGGACTGACAATGGTCCAACTAAACCACCTTCAGATTGGAGACGATTTTAGTGGTTACGTTCCTAATGGGACGTAAACCACTCAACCAAAAACTAAACTAGTCCTAAGTCCTAGAAATCTGAAATTAATCTGAAAATAGAAAATCTGTAAAAAGCTAAGTTAGAAAGGTATCACCTGATGTGCTTGAACTAGAGAAGAAATCCTACAAAACAAAACAATTTGTTAGTTCTAAAAAAAAAATCAGAAAACCTATCTACTTCTACTTCTACAGCCACTAAAACAATTTGAAAACCATTATCTAAATTCCCCGGCAATGGCGCCAAAAACTTGTTCGCTTGCCTCAAGTGTAAGGTTGCGATGTAGTAATAAATCTCGGTAAGACCGAGGTCGATCCACAGGGAATTAGAAACAACTTTCAAACTATTCCAGAAACTCAGTTTGCAATGGATATGAGTTTCAATTGAGTAATTAAACTAAAACAGAAACTTAACAAAAAATCAATAATTTAAGGTACTAAGGCATTCAAGGATCCACTTGTAGCAATCCCATGTCAATTCAATCAATCCAAGTATAGAACACAACTAGATTTGAAGTCCTATCTCTCATCTAGTGGGAAAATAAAGCATTCAAATACATTCAATTCCATTCAAGCTGAACTTCCAAGTTCTAGTCCCATTCAACACATGTAGGATTCGAAATCATAGCCTTCGGAGTAACAGCCATGCCTATAGACTATGGCTTGCTCAAGGGTTACCATAATTCGAACCTAAACAAACACAATATGATAATCTCAGAGAATTGCAAGGAATCCATGTCCGGAGCACATGAACTCTCATAAAACATCTCAAACTACCAACTTAAGGGACTAAAATAAATAAAAATCCAAACTTGAATTGAAATTACTAGAATTAAACTGAATCAAACATGAAATTAGCTACAAGCTTCACCTCTCAGCCTTAGCTGAGAGATTCTAGCCGAGCATTGTCATACTACAACTAGAACTCATAATAAAAAGTATAAAAACTAGAAAAACAGGAAATTGGAGGGTTGCAGACGCTCCACGACAGCTTCCTCTCTCTAGAACCACGTCCCTTAGCTTCTATGATGACCTAGTAAGAGCCCCTAGGTGTCCTTTTATAGTGTAGAAACCCCTTGCGTCGGAAACATCCAGAATTTGCGTAAGGTTACACACTGCGCAGAAAATCTCGGAGCTTCACGGAGAAGCTTTATTACGCGGACGACCGGTCTGAGCTCTCTGACGACCGGTCGCACAACCGGTCGCAAAACATCACTTTTTAGTCCAAAGAGTTTTGCTAAAATTCCAATTTAAAATTTTAATTTAAGGACCGGTCGCACGACCAGTCTGGGCATCGGATGACCGGTCGTGAATGGTCCAGTGACCTTCTGTAAAAATTCCTCTTCTGTGCACAATCAGACCGGTCGGACGACCGGTCCTGGCGATGGACGACCGGTCGCACGACTGGTCTTGGCCTCTGTTTCCTGCTTTCTCCTTTTGATTCTTTCTTCCTTTCTTCTCCTCTCTTTCTACTTTCTTTGGTCCTTCTTTCTTCTTCATCCAATGGCTTCAAATAACTCTCTTTAGTCTCCAATTGGGTGAATTCTGCTTTCATTCCTGAAATCACAAAACATGCATTAAATAAGACCTTTTAAGCATGAAAATCGTGCATATAATGTGATGTACTGGGCAATGCAATGTATAAATTGGAGGTTCAACACATAGCACAAGCGGTGCTAGAGAAAATTGACGACCATTTGCAAGAGCTCCCGCCACGGCAAAGTAAGAAACCCTGACACCATCAACACTCTTAGAGCTAGGCAACATAACCGCCGACAGCCAGTATGCTAAGAAGCCCGCCAGTTCACAAGATGGCGTAAGCTCATTCGGATTGTGAAACTTTTGTTCGAAACGTTCCTTCATTAAAGCCTGGTCTTCTGGTAAGATCTAATACTCTTTGTAATCAATGCTGCAAGAAGAACGAAGTGCCCATGTCAGAAACAAAGAAATTAAAGTATGTAGAGCACAAAGTATAAAAGAAGGCATCGGAAGAAGTATTACTTCATCCTCTGGCTGAAGTAGATCAACCAGTCGTCATAGTGAATCTTTATAATATTGTCGAACTGCGACAACTCAGCAAACTACTCCAAACAAGCCTTTAAATGGTAAGCATCTCGAGGACTCTTGAGGCAAGATGAAGACAGCTCTTCATCACTTGTTCACTCCCCAAGTGTAGGGTTGCGGAGTAGTAATAATTCAGAAAGACAGAGTATCGTTCCCACAGAGATTTATGTATGGGTATTCTCAGAATTTATCTAAAAATAACTTATAATTAAGATCCTATTAAGAACTAAAGCTGAAAAATAGTGATTTGGGTTTAAACAGTGATTTATGAAAGGTAATATCAATCTAAAAGGGCATTAGAGCGCCAAGGATCCACTTTTGATAAGCTTCGATGCATCAACACAACTAGGTCTCTCACTACACAATCGGAATCGAATTCATATCTCTATCCGATCGGAATATAGAGCGGTTCAATCAACAATCATCTAAAACAGTTGCTCATTCATTGATTCGATTCCCACAGTAATACTCGGTCCTTGGGCACACTCAATTGTATAGGCCAAGCCTCTTTCCAATCTAGTTGAGATTCACAACCATAGCTTTCATCAAATCCTGTCACTAGACTTGACTACAACGGATGATTAGAACTATAATTAAATCAAAATCAATCAGCAAACAACTATTTCAGATTATAACAAAATATAAGAACTTTAGTTGAATGAGTTCCCACATGAAGATCGGGCCATTGTACACAAGGCAATCAAAGGGTCTACCATGCCCGGAGTCGATGGTAGATCAATGAACTACACAAGTATAACCAATGCTCAGAAGATAAGCTACTAAGTTTAGAATCACTAAGAATCACATGAGCCCAGAGTCATCAAGAGATCAAAGTAAAACTAAACTAGTACTTGATTCAAACTCATAGTAAACTAAATTCTTCAATTAAAACATAAAAAGGAAACCTAGGTTGTATCAATCCATAAAAAAAAAAATCAAAAGCTTCACCTCTTAGCCCTAGCTAAGAGGTTTTAGTTCATCTCTAACATCCTTGAACTAAAAGCCTTAAAAACATAAAAACTACTAAAACTGGAAGAAAAACTCAGAAAACTTGAAGTAGAATCCGTCTCCTAAGCTTTCTTGATGATCCCCACGTCTTAGCATGCCTGGGTGTGAAGAGGAGAAGTCCTATTTATAGATTGGTGTGGAAGATTCCAGATTGCATAAGGAATTACGCAATTGGGCAGAGAAAATCGGAGCTTCACGGACACTCTGTTACGCTACCGACCGGTCGGACGACCGGTCTGAGCCTATGGACGACCGGTCGCACGACCGGTCGTGAATGGTCCAGTGAAATTTACAGTAGAGTCTCCTTCCATTGAGTGTTCAGACCGGTCGGACAACCGGTCCTGGGCTATGGACGACCGGTCAGACGACCGGTCTGCAGTGTATTCTTCTGCCTTCTTTTCTTCTCTCCTTTGCTTCTTTCTTCCACCCTTTCATGCTTGGTCTTGTGATCTTTAATGCTTGTCAATAGTATCTTTAAGTCTTCAATTAATCAACCTCTCTCTTATTCCTACAATCATAAATCCATGCATTAGATTAGTCTTTAAATCATGAAACCATGCATAATGAGTGATGAATTGGGGTTAGAATATGCACAATTAAGAGCTCAACATGCATTTCCATCATCAACATGCGCCCACACCCTATGGAGCAAAGCTACATGCGCCCACTACCATCATTTGGAGGCTGCATGCGCCTGGGTGTTTTGGTTTAAAGGGCTAGGGCCATCAAGTCATCTCATTTACCTATTCTTCTTCCTTGAGATTCTTATCCACTTGAATCTTTGATCTTCAGCTTGCCAATGCTCAACCGACTTTACAACACATGGACACATGTGATTGACTAATAAGGTGCACTCGTAGCCACAGAAAAGTGCACTAACAATCTCCTCATTTGCCAATTACATGGCAAAAACCTAACCTAAGACCCATGTCATGGTCTATACCAATGACATTACCAAAACACAAATAAATTACATGTTATAGGAAAATAAACATTACAACTCGATTACACTAAGACATGTATACTAGCAAGCTCCTCTTAAATGCTCCCCCATAACCTGTCAATCCTTGAAACACAAAATAGAAATTTTGTTTTGGTGGGACATAATCTTTCTCCCCCTTTTTGTCAGCAATTGACAAACCAATCTCTCCTCCTTAATGATGCATTAATTAAGTAAAGGGTAGAGGGATTTGAGTGTCGTAGTTATAAGTATAAAAACATGTTAATTAGAGAGATATAGGGTGCATGATCATTAAAACAGGGAGCATGCTTTGGGAACATGATTAATAAGAAAATGTACTTATCTAAGCATAGTTAATCATGCACAATTGGTCATCTATGATATATATTAAGCAATAAAGGCTTAAAGGCTTATAGCCCAATCAACCAACCTCCCAAAAAATTATTATGTACATAATGACCAAACCTAAGTAAAGATTAGCATATAATGAAGCATGAATTTCAGGAAGAGTAGCTAATCTAAGCAGGGTGATAATCTAGCAAGCAAAAATAAAACAATGCTAAACTACCAAATTGGGCTAATGAAGCTTGAATCCTCTGATTTTCCCATACAAACAGAAATTAGGCTAAAATTCTCAGATTTTTCTATAAATCCAAATTCTAGCTACCCTTATGAACTATGTTTAGTTTGATTAGCCTAAGGGTAACTAATTTCCTCAACACCCTCATAGAATGTAGCATGAGGTGAGGGGTTGGGAACACCTTCTTCACCTAGAAGGGAAAATGGTCGCGATCCTCTCTTAAATTAGGGAGAAGAGAGGTAGTGGTGGAAGCCATGAGAGCTCTCACTATATTTTGGCTCCCATCACTATTGGAGTCACCATATTTGGATTCGGACTCCTCCGTATCATCCCATGTTGCTGCCAAAGCCTTTTTACCTTTTCTTTTAGGCTCTTTTGGACAATCAGTGGCAACATAACCATATTTATCACAGTTGTAACATTGAACATTCTTTTTAGTAGATTTTCCTTTATATTTATCCACTTTCTTGTCCTTCTTGTAACAACATTTTCCTCTTTCAAATTTAAAGAATCTCTTAAATCTTTTATCAAGATCACCATCATCATCATCGCTATCTTCGAAATACTCACTCTTAATAGCCTTTTTCCTATGTGAGTGTCTATGTGAAGTCTTTAAGGCGATGTCTTTCTTCTTAAAGGGGGGCCTAAAGTGTAGTTCATGAGTTTGTAGAGAACCTATAAATTCTTCTACTTTCATGTTATCTATATCTCTACACTCTTCTAAGACTACTACCTTGGTACCGAATCTTTTCGGGGGGGACCTAAGTATTTTTCTACAAATCCTTCCTTTCGGAACCCTTTCCCCCAACACAAACATGGAGTTGCAATGGAGTTGCAAATGTCAGAAAGTTTAGTGTAAAACTCCATGAAAGTTTCAGTCTCTTCCATCTTAATGTTTTCAAGTTTGGTGGTTAAGAGCTGAAGTTTCGAGTATCTTACTATGCTAGTTCCCTTGTGGGTTACCTGAAATATATTCCACGCTTCTTTTGCAGTTACGCATGTGAGAATGCGATGAAATTCTTCCCGGGAAACCGGACAACAAATCACATTAAGAGCTTTGGCATTTGCCACATATTGAGCTCTCTTATTTTCGTTCCATTTCTCATCATCTTTGAGAATGACAATGATCTTACCATCAACTTTCACTTAGTTTCGTGGGCATGGAATATCCATTTAGTGTACTTGGCCACACAGATCGATCCATGGATTGAAGAAAAATCCTCATCCTAGCCTTCCAATAAGCATAGTTGGACACGTCAAAGTATGGTAGACGGTTGACAATATTCCCATCTCGGGTAGTCATGATGTTAGTGCTCCGGTATCGGATCTCACTCTAAACGGTTAAGTCTTTGAAGAGCAGCCCGCACTGATACCAATTGAAATTATGTTGGGTGGTCTAACACGACACTAATGTATACGTGTGTGGAAGCTTAGAGAGCAACTAGAATTATGGCTAAGTCCTAGAGGGGGGAGGGGGTGATTAGGACCTTTTGAAATTCTTTTCGCCTACTTAATAGTTTTATTAAATTAAACTAAGTAAGCAAGAACACTTCGGCTTCCAAGCCTAAGTGAGTCCAATCAATAGACTAGTATATGATTAAAACAATTAACATCCTAGTCTATGCATGCATAGATTGACATAAGATTAAACTAATCTATCCCTAATCTATTCAACTCAAGTAGATTATGAGAGTGGATCATATAAGCTCAAGTCTACTCAAGGTGTGAAAGTGCATCATATATGTATTGATGTGCCTATCAAGTGCCTAGCATACATTCATAATTAAACAATTAGACACAATGCATAATAAGAAATATGCTCAAATACAATTACAAACATAACGATGTATAATGCTTCGACTTCGGGTCTACTCCACTCTCGGTTCAAGTACTCAACCTCTTTGAGCACACCAGCATTCATTAGGGAGTTTAAATCTGGTTCCTTCCAACCAAGGTGTTTTAACTCGAATCCACCAAATCGAGAAGTTTACAGGTTCCTTCCAACCTACACGTACACACCCGTATTGGTGGCTCCCCTTAAAGACTTGTTTAGGCTCTACAACCAAGCCAAGGTCCTACAACCAAGCCAAGGTCGTACAACCGAACCTCAATTTATACTCCACTCATGAGTCAAGGTCCTACAATCAAACCTCAATGGTTTTAGGCTCTACAATCGAGCCAATGTTCTACAACTGAACCTATCGAGTTTGAAAACAAACTCTACACTCAATTCCCCACAGGAAAAGAGTGAAACTGAACTCTTACAATTGACAACTTACTTGTCGGGTCGAGCCCCTTTGTTGTGCCACTTCGACTTGCTTGATCTCCGCTCTCACGTGCTTCAATCAGCTACCCACGTGCTCCCCCGACGTTGATGTCATTGCGTCGTCAATGCTCCAGCTCCAACGATCAATCCCCTTGCATATGCTCTTCTTGAGATGACCAAGGTGGATGGGAGGTAGGTTTGAGATCTCTACAACTAATGGGAATGGGTTGCCTAGAGAGTCTCACCTACAAGGATCTCACATAGAGTATTGGATAGGAATATCACTATAAAAAATAATCCAATCTCTAGAGATCAAAAGAGGGACAAGTGCATCTTCATCTTGAGCTTTGAATGTTTCACTCTTGTGATGAATCACAAGAAAGATCACTTGTTTGGGTTAGGAATAGAGCTCCTAAAGGTAAGCAATGGTGGTAGCTTCTATCTCCTCAAAATCCCTCTCCTTAAGTCTAAAGACCATCTTTCTTGTATTTAAAGAAAATCTGCAATGGTCATAAAACGGGCAGAAAATGACCACTTTGATATATCAAATTGGGGTTTCGATTGATCGAAGTTATCTGCGATATATCGAAATACCCTGTTCGATATATCAATGAATCTGTCTAGAGAGTTAGCAAGTTGCTGGACTGTTGGGGCTCAAATTTGCACCCATTGTAAAATAACATCCCGTGGTCTATTGACAATAATTTGGATCAGTTTTGAGGTCGGAAAAGCCCTGCAAATGCCAGCACAAGCCTGATCGCTGGGTAGCGACCAGAATTCGTAAACAGCATTTCAGAGCAGAACTGGACATGCGCTTTGCTGCCAAATGATCCGAAATGTCCTAAAACCCTTAACCTACAAGTTTTGAAGTCATCCGATGCATATTTTTACCCGCGCACCTCGAAATGCGTTCCGTCCCTGCCCGAAACTGACCAAAAAGGGTCCATAAGCCTACAGCTACCATTTTAGAGTGGAACTGGACATGCGCTTCACCGCCAAATGATCCGGAGCACCCCAAAACCCTTAAATAACAAGTTTGAAGTCATTACTATGCGTATTTCCATGCACGCGCTCCCTGGAACAACGTTCCTATACGACAAGCCGACCCGGAGGCTCCAAATTAGGAAGGAAGTACCAAAATTAGAGACATCTGGACTTCCACACCCCATCCCATTCATTCAGGAGGTCAATCATAGCCTAAAAGTGGCTTGGCGACAGTGAGTGCATGTCTACAAAAGGTAGCTGTCCTTTGGAGGTCCCCCGTCGGAGCTGAAATCCTGAAATTTTCTTAGTGGGAAAGCGCCGGCAAAGGACATGCACCTGGCCTCCAACCACATGCGCTTGCACCCTATTAGTGAAATGGAGTGAATTAAACACTTTTTTGAAAGCACTAGGAAATGCGCCGGTAAAGCACATGCGCCCGGATCCACCACATGCGCTTGGCTGCTTTCTGCCACATGCGCTTGACATTGTTTTCTACCACATGCGCCGAGAAATACCCGCCGGACCGGACCCGAACCTGATTACCCCCTATAAATAGTGATGTCACTTCACTTCATCGGCACGAGATCATCCCCCGCCGACCTCAGAGTGATGTAAACACCACATGTGCTTGCTCTGTTTCCCCTCGCCAGATGCCTTGGCCGGAGTGGATTCCCTCACCGGAATCCCTTGCCGGAAAGGGATTTCCCTCGCCGGAATCCCAAGTTCAGGAAGAAATCCTGAAATTTTCTAAGTGTTGGCCAACATGCGCCGGCTTTTCCCCCACATGCGCCGGCTTTTTTGGCCGGAAAATCTCGAATTTTCTCTAAGTCTGGGAGAGACATGCGCCCACTCTTTGGGTCCAGGCGCATGTGCACTACCACATGCGCCCGGAACACTCCCTGTTAATGTCAAATTTCGTAACGAGATCCTCCGGCTTTTCTCCTTCGCTCCAGCAGGGATTTCCACCACCAGACCTGAAGCAAGACAGCGAATAAGGGTGGCTGGGGACCAGCCGTTAGCCCTCCGATGCTCAAGTTAGACCACAGAAGAGAAGCCAAGCAAAACGGGACCAAGATTGAATGATGTGTACGTACCTGCTCTCAATGGAGCCACCCCTTTATATAGATCTGAAGCAATCCAATCTGCTACGTGAGATGTCGAAATCCCGTTGATGTCGCATACGATACTGAGAATTCGCTGATTTCTTGGGATAAGATCCTATCTTTTTAGTAGATCCAACCCAATGACTTATTCCAACAATCACGCCCCTAGATGGTAATCCCTTGAAATCCGGCTGGATCCGGCTGGAAACCATAGTTGGAGTCATGACCTCCGAAAAGGAAGGAGACGCCCGTAGTTGGAGTCATGGCCTCCGAAAAGGAAGGAGACGCCCGTAGATGGAGTCATGGCCTCCGAAAAGGAAGGAGACGCCCGTAGTTGGAGTCATAGCCTCCGAACTGGTTGCAACCCGTAGGAAAGCTGCTCGCAGGTTAAAATGTGGTCGCGAGTCCAAGTACATATTTTGGATGTAACATCTTTCAACGACTTGTGAGAAGGTCTGCTCGCGGATCGAGCTTTGCCGTATTTGACTATCGGTTATGAAGACTCGAGACTTGTGAATAGCTGCTCCATATTTTTCAATCTATGACTCCTGATCAGGTGAGCTCGAGAGTCGAATGGTCGTCCCGCACTTATCCAATATTCGACTCTCGATCATATAATCTCGAGAGTCGAATGGACGTCCCGCACTTATCCAATATTCGACTCTCGATCAGATAATCTCGAGAGCGAGAGCGAAGTGGGCATTTCCGCATGAAATCTTATCTCCATCATTTTGCCTATAATAGATGCCCCCCAAGTCCTTGCCGCCAAGAATTCTCAAGGAAAGGACTTAGCTCACTATCACACGAAACCGCTCGCTACTTTCATCGAGAACGGCACCCCTCATGATGGGCTGAAATTAATGAGCGCCAGCTTTCCGCAGCCTTTTCGCTGATGGAAAATGAAGGGGCGCTCGCCACGTGTTTGAGGAGTTAATGGGCGTGCCTGCTCGAGCGCTGTGTCCAAAGAGGGACTGCCACGTGCCATCAGATACGGCGGAATGATTGCCTATAAATATACGGAGTCCGCCATTTCTTTGATTTTCTACAGAAGTTTTTTCGAAAGAAACCTGCAATCCTTTCTTTCCATTCTTCTTCCTCTTCCGGTGCTCATTCTTTCCTTTTTCCGGTATACTTCCTTTTTCTTCTTCTTTTATTTTCATCTCCCCATGGCTGGGAACTCTGACGAGACTACTGTCCCCCTTGGTGATGCCACTCCGGAGTCCTCTGCCTCCAGCAGTGCAAGGGTTTCGGCGGGGAGATACACAGCAGCCGGATATCCTTCCGTTTTATCGGAGGACCGGCTGGCTGAGCTACGGGAGAGATACCAAATCCCTGACTCTGTAACTCTCCGCTTGCCTGGAGGTGGAGAAACACCCGACTCCCCCCCCCCCCCCCCCCCCCAGGATGCGTAGCATTTTATGAGTACCAGCTCATCCTGGGGGTACGCCTTCCCCTCCATCCCTTTGTTCGCGATGTACTACGGTGTTACAAGATTGCCCCTGGGCAACTCATTGTGAACGGGTGGAGGGTGGTTTTGGGCTCCTTTGCCCTTTGGGCTCAGGCTGGCAACGGGGAACTCACGGTGGAGGAGTTCCTCCGTATGTTCCGTCTGAAGAAAGCTCCATCCAGCGAAGGCTGGTATTATTTATGTTACTGGCACCGGGATAATTTCGTGTTGGGTAAGCCCTCCTCGAACTATCCCGGCTGGAGGAAGCGGTGGTTCTATGCTTCCGGGAGCTGGGAGTCTGCCTCCTCCAGGGGTCCAGGAGTGACCCGGTTTTTCTATGAAGGTAGACACAATCCCGTATTGTGCAGTTTCCTTAGAATAATTTTTAGGGTTTTGCTTCGTTTGACCATTATTTGTGCTCGCAGGTATCCCGGCATTGCGGAAACCGAATTTGAAGGGTGGGATCAACGAGAAGATCGTCAGAGTGTATAAGGTGCCTGTCGGAGATAGGCATATCGAGGCTTGCTTATCTCCTTCGCGACTTGCAGCAGCAGGCCTCATATCCAGAAGAGAAGTCGAAATGACGAAGGCTGGAGAGAAGAGAGGCCTACTGCCCCGTCTGAAGGGCACAGGTTCCAAAAGGCAGAAGAGAACCCCTGCCGAACCGTCTCAATCTTCCATCCGCGCGGGCAGCGATCAGCCTGCCCTTCCCGCGAGCATGGTGGGGGCCCCAGCTGGGCCAACTATTCCTTCACTGGTAGTCGCACCTGGGCCACCAGTGATCAACATTGCAGATAATTCCCCAGATGGGGTGGGGTCCAGCTGCCCCCCAGCTGAAGAGGCTCGAGAGCAGGTAGAGCCTCAAGAGCCGACTCCTGCTCGGGAACTGGTCCCAGCTGCCGAGCAGGGACCTGCTCGCGAGTCCATGCCTCCACCTCGCGAGCAGGCCTGTTTGGTCGTTGCCCAACCGTCTGGGAGCGGGACGTACTCGATTCCACGCCACCTCCACCCTGTATGTAAGTTTTTGTTCGAGAACGTCCCGCCTCACGCCTTCGGCTCTCTCCCCGAGCCAAGTCCTGAGAACCTTATCCTTGAAGCGGGGATGAGGATGGTTCAGGTAAGACTTCGTCAAGATCTGTTTCGACCTGTTGTTACGTTCCAGAAATCTTATATTTTCCATCTCTTTGCAGGGTTTAGATCTTATTCTGCGAACGAGGCGTGATATTGTTGCCGCCCGTCGCACGATAGAGGAGGCCGAGGGAAAGAGGACTGCCTTGGAAAAGGCAGTTCAAGGAAGAGATCAACTGCTCAAGGCTCGTGAGGCAGTGATCTCGAAGAGAGATGAGGAGAAAAAGATCCTCATCGAGAAGATCCAAGTCCTGACCGACAGATATCAGGCCTTGGACTCAGACTACGTGAAGCTCACGGGTCTGAAGGAGAAGGCAGAGAGAGAGAGGGAGATCTTCCGACAGGACAAGATCTCGTTAGAGGAGCAATTCGCGGGAGCCAGGTCGCAGCTCAAGGAGGCCTACGACAACTTGACTAGGGAGCGCACCGCTCTTGCGCAGCTTAAGGACGACTCGATCCACTGGGACGAGGAGAGAGTCGCCCTTGTAAAAATGCTCTCGGAGGAAGGTACTCGGGCAGTTTCCGAGTTCCGGAC
This sequence comes from Liriodendron chinense, assembly GCA_003013855.2. Taxonomy (NCBI): domain Eukaryota; kingdom Viridiplantae; phylum Streptophyta; class Magnoliopsida; order Magnoliales; family Magnoliaceae; genus Liriodendron; species Liriodendron chinense. The sequence continues at coordinate 3,183,991 of ML058334.1, forward strand.
TTCGCAGTTGTATGACGATGAACGATATGAGTCATACGATGCTGGTCGAGACTTTGCACTAAGAGTAGTGCAACGAATGATCCCATCCTTCGATATGGGGGAATTCGGTCGAGTCGCGACCATCATAGCTGCAGAAGAGCAAGCTGCTGCCGAGAACGAGGTGACCGAAGCCACGCAGGCTGGAGGGGCTCCTGAAATGGGCCCTGAAGTCGAGAGCGTGGCTCCTCCTAGCGATTGATTTCCTTTATTATTTTTTTTTCTTGTATCTGCGCTCATGTATATGTAATCATCTGATTATCAATAAAAAGATATTTTTGGAAGTGTTGTTGTTTCGTTGCTGTTCTCCCTTCATCTTTCATTTTTTGCTTGTTAATCTTGAATGGATTCGTCAGAGATGTGACCCTTTAATTCGAGCATGAGCTAAGCTGCTCGCGATCAGGATGTGACCCCGTTTGCTGCCCTAATTAGAGCACGAGCTGCGGTGCTCGCATTTTGGAGTGCGATCCCTCCTCTCACCAATCGCGAGTAACTAACTCATGAAAAAATGAATTAGACTCAATCCGGGGGTCGTGAGACCATGTCCGCGTTGAGATAGACTGATCTATCGATTGAGATTTTGATTCTACCAAGGGCAGAAGGTTGGTCAAGAGATGGTATTCATTCTCTTCGAGGCTGTTCAGGTCCATGAGAATGGAGAAGCGACCAACTAGTAACGATTTCAGTCCTACCAAAGGTAGGTAATTGGCCAAGAGGACGTGTAAGCACTCTTCAGGGCTATTCTGGTCCATATAAATGGAGTAGCGGCCAAAAGATATCTTTTACTTTATTCATAAAATGTTATGATAAACTACATCGAATCTAGGGGTAGTATCTTAGCAAATGCTCCACGTGCCAAGGGCGACGTACAGGCTTCCCTTGCATGTCTTCAAGATAATAAGTACCGGGTCGCACAACCCTAATAACCCGATACGGGCCTTCCCAATTCGGATCCAATGAACGAACAGGAATTCCAAGATTTTGCCTTAGAACCAAATCTCCGAACTGGAAGGATCTAGGTCGAACCTTCGCATTCCGATAACGAGCAATACGTTGTTGATATGCCGCCACTCGTACTTGGGAAGCATTTCTTCGCTCTTCCAAGAGATCGAGATGAAGTCGGAGATTTTCCTGATTGCTCGCGGGATCATACTGTTCGATCCGATATGAGGGCACTTGAATTTCCACTGGTACCACTGCGTCAACACCAAATGCTAAGGAGAAAGGAGTTTCACCTGTCGATGTACAAGCCGTGGTTCTATAGGCCCATAACACTTCTGGCAGAAGTTCTGGCCACACCCCTTTACATTCACTTAGCTTGGTCTTTAAATGATGCTTTATAATTTTATTCACTGCCTCGACCTACCCATTCGCCTGTGGATGATATGGAGAAGTGCGGAGATTACGTATCTTCCATTTGTCGCAAAATTCATCAAAGGCTGCGTTGTCGAACTGCGTTCCGTTATCGGTAATTATAGTATGAGGAAGTCCGAAGCGACATATAATATTTCTCCACATAAACTTAGTAGTTTGTTTTTCAGTAATTTTGGCTAATGGTTCTGCCTCGGCCCATTTGGTGAAATAATCAACCGCCACGATCGCGAACCTATTCTGTCCCTTTCTCATAGGTAAGGGTCCGATGATATCGATCCCCCACTGAGCAAAAGGCCAAGGGCTGTCGACTGGGGTCATCCGCTCAGTCGCATTTTTTAGAAAATTCTATGGCGTCTGCTTTCATAGTAGGCCAATAATATCCTTGCCTCATCGCTTTATATGCTAGAGATCGCCCCCTGGGATGATTACCACATGCCCCCTGGTGTACTTCATCTAGAACACGATGTGCTTCTTCTGGATGAAGACACCTCAAATAAGGCAAGGAGAAGCTTTTTCGCAACAAGATTCCATCTTGTAAGGTGTACCTGGCAGCTCGAAGCTGAATTTGTCTTGCAGCTTTCTTGTTTTCTGGTAGGTATCCATCTCTGAGATAAAGGATGATAGGATCCATCCAGCATGGAGACGATTGTACCGATATAACTTGCTCGGGAGTCACTTGGTCGATACTCAAGTGTTGACGGTGCTCGATGGGGATCGAATGTGATAGTTCTGATTCTGGTGCAGAAGCGAGTTTTGCCAAGGAATCGGCAAGTTGGTTCTGCTCGCGAGGGATATGGAATATTTTGTAAGTCTTCAGTTTGGCGAGCAGGATGAGGACACGAGACTTGTATAAGGCCATTCTTTCTTCTTTGGTTTCGAATTCGCCAAGAACTTGGTTGACAATGAGCTGGGAGTCGCTATGAATTATCAAATTCTGGACTGCGAGGACAACGGCTAGCTCGAGGCCAACAATAAGGGCCTCATATTCTGCTTCATTATTGGAGACGCGTGATTCGAAACGCAGAGCGTATTGAAAATGCGACCCGTCTGGAGCCACTAAAATCAGGCCCGCTCCACTGCCACTGGCCCGCGACGACCCGTCCACGAAGAGCGACCAAGGAGGTTGGTCGCTGGTCATGACGCTATCTTCAGAAGAATATGTAAATTCGGCGATGAAGTCAGCCACGGCCTGGCCCTTGACTGCGGTCCTAGGACAGAATGAAATATCATGCTCGCTGATCTCGACCGCCCATTTAGTTAAGCGCCCGGAAGCCTCAGGCTTTTGAAGGACTTGACGTAGTGGATGATTTGTTGGTACTAAAATAGCATGGGCTTGAAAGTATGGTCGCAGTTTTCGAGCTGCCGTGATTAAGGCTAGGGCCAGTTTCTCCAAATCAGAATACCTAGTTTCTGCATCAACCATTGCTCGACTGATATAATAAACGGGCCTTTGTACCCCGGAATCTTCTCTTATTAAAGCGGCACTAACGGCCGTGGAAGACACAGATAAATAAAGAATGAGTTGCTCATGTGCCACAGGCTTAGATAAAATGGGGGGAGCGCTCATATATTGCTTCAGTTGTTGAAAAGCTTCTTCACATTGAGGTGTCCAGTTCCAATCAGACTTGGCCGTTGCACGAAGGAGTTTGAAGAAGGGCAGGCACTTGTCAGATGCTCGCGAGATGAACCTGTTCAATGATGCGATGCGACCAGCTAGACGCTGAACGTCCTTCAGAGTCACTGGGGATTTCATCTCTATCAATGCTTTAATCTTTTCGGGATTTGCTTCAATTCCACGTTGGCCAACCATGAACCCAAGAAATTTCCCTGCAGATACTCCAAACGCACATTTTTCTGGATTTAATTTCATCTGATACTTCCTCATCAGATCAAAGGCTTCTCGAAGATCAGGAATGTGGTCATCTTCATCGATGCTTTTCACGAGCATATCGTCAACATATACTTCCATATTCCTACCGATTTGAGCAGCGAATATTTTGTTGACAAGACGCTGATAAGTGGCCCCTGCATTTTTGAGACCAAACGGCATTACCTGGTAGCAATATAGTCCTCGATCTGTGATGAAGGCAATATGTTGGCCATCAGGTGGATGCATCATAATCTGGTTGTAACCAGAATAAGCATCCATAAAACTGAGGAGGGCATGTCCAGCTGTCGAGTCGACCAACTGGTCGATTCGTGGTGTCGGGAAGCTATCTTTGGGACATGCTTTGTTTAAGTTTGAATAATCGACGCACATCCTCCATTTGCCATTAGCTTTCCGGACGAGAACTACGTTGGCGACCCACTGTGGGTAGTCAACTTCTTTTATGAAATTTGCCGCGAGCAGCTTCTCAACTTCAGTTTTGATCGCCATTTGTCTTTCTGCAGTAAAGGCACGTCGACGCTGATGTACGGGTTTATGCTTCGGGTCAATGTTGAGACGATGTACGATGACATCAGGATCGATGCCCGGCATATCTTTATGAGACCAAGCAAACACGTCCTGGTATTCAGTGAGGAAACGGATCAAATCTTCACGGTGGATACCGTTTAAGGAGGAACCGATGTACACGATCTTAGACTGGTCGTCTTCGGTCAAGCGGATCACCACTGTTTCCTCCCCTGGAGTTCCTGATTTCAGAGCATTTTCCCTTGGATCCAACGCGGTGGCGAGAACGTCGGATGATCCTTGAACTATTTCCATGACAAGTGTCGCTTGAGCCTTCTTTCGATCTTGGAGGGCTATTTGGTAACAGGACCGTGCCTCCTGCTGACTTCCTCGCACGACCCCGATGCCATTTGGGGTCGGAAATTTAACACATAAATATGAAGGGTGCAAGGCCGCTCCAACCTTAGTTAGAGACGGTTTCCCCAAGATGGCGTTATATGCTGATTTTCGATCCACGACGAGGAAGTTTACGAAGACGGTGGTCTTCGCTGGACTCTCCCCAAAGGTGACTGGGAGATCGATACTTCCTTCAGATGTTACCACTTCTCCTCCAAAGCCGACAAGAGGGGTCGATACTGGCTTGAGGAGGTTTCTGGCAAGTGCCATCTTGTCGAAAGCCTCCAAATACAGGATATCGGCCGAGCTACCTGTATCCACCATAATTCGATGAGTCAGATAATTTGATACCTTCAGTGTGACTACGATGGAATCTTCATGAGGGAAATGAATTCCCACTGCATCTTCGAGGGTGAAAGAAATTGGGGGATGGCTAGCCTTCGATGAGTTGGACGTTTGTTCCAGCCAATAGATCTGCTGGGGTTCTTTGGACGCCTTTCGGGCGTATGCCTTTCTTGAAGCTTGAGAGTCACCCCCGCAAGCTGGACCCCCGACGATAGTGCGAATTTCTCCTGTGGGCTCAGCATCCTCTTGGTCAGTTTGATGATGAGACGGTCCCTTTTGGCGAGATGAGGTCTTCGCCCTTTCTGGTGACCGATTCTTACGAGCAACATAATCCTGGAGATGGCCTTTTCGAATAAGGGCTTCGATATGGTCTCGTAGAGAGATACAGTCCTGGGTCCTATGCCCGTGATCTTTGTGGAAGTAACAGAACTTACTCTTATCTCTCTTCTCGGGATCGGATTTAATCTTTGCAGGCCACTTCACATATGGCTTGTGTTTTATCTCCATTAGAACCTTTTCAGGAGACCGATTAAGAGGAGTGTAATATGATATTTACCAGAATAAGGCTTCCTGGGAGAACGATCGCGCTGATCGCGATGGTATTTTTTATCTGTAGAAGTTCCTTCTGGCTTGCGTTTCTTACTCTGTACTCCATGGCGTGTCAATGCGACTTCTTCTGCATTGATATATTTCTGAGCTTTGGCTTGGAATTCCGCCATAGTTTTCGGTGGGCTCTTATCTAAGGCAAACCTAAATTTCTCGCTCGTTATTCCAGCAATGAGGGCTGTGAGACCCTTTTCTTCAGTGTAACCCTCAGTTTGAACGGCTTCGGCAGTGAACCGTACTGTGAACTCTTTTATTGTCTCCCCATGTTGCTGTTTCAGATTCATCAGATGGGAGGCTGGCTTTTTAATGCGAATACTTCCCATGAATTGAGAAAGAAATATCTCCGATAATTGGGAAAAGGAACTGATGGAAAGAGGCTTTAACCCCCGAAACCACGTACGAGCCGCTTCCTTCAATGTAAGGGGAAAAGCCCTACACATGATTTCTGAACCATGTCCCTCCAACTCCATGAGGGACCTATAGGTTTCCAGATGTTCCAGAGGATCGCCAATACCTGTATACGGAGCGATAACAGGCGTTCGATACTTTCTGGGCAACGGGGCTTCCATGACCTCGCTTGTGAAGGGAGATTCATATTGATGTATTGCCGCCATGACAGCAGATGGCCGATTTGCCTAGTATCTCTGCTCCATGACATCAAAACGATCTTGGATTCTTTTGAGATCTCCTTCCCATGGCAAGGTATAGCTAGACGTTTCGGCGGTGGAGCCTTGCGGTTGAGGTTGTCGAGACGAACTGGAATGTATAGAATGTGGAGACGGCACAGGGGGATGGCCGCCAAGTGGTGGGACCTGTGGTTCATCCATAGAATGTCTGGAAGCAACTGGTATGGGTGGCGGTGGTAACCCTTCGGAGGGTTGTCTTTGCGGTTCAGGGAAGTGCTGATCAAGCCGATTTGACAGTGCCTGAACTCCGGCGTTTAAAGTTAGGAGAGTGTTCCCGAGGAATCGTAGGACATCATCCTGATTTCCAGAGGCCTCCAATAATGGATTTGTTGATGGTATATTTGGGGCTCCTTGAGGGATATCCGTCGGAACAGGTGGGAGGGCAGGTGCGGATTCCGTCTCACCGGGCGGAGGTGGTGCCTGCCTCGAAGTTGAAGGATGAACAGTCTTTTTAGGAGGCATCACCGAAGGATTTTGATCGATGGTTAACACGATTGATTTTGATGATCAAGTCGTTCCCACAGACGGCGCCAAACTGTTAATGTCAAATTTCGTAACGAGATCCTCCGGCTTTTCTCCTTCGCTCCAGCAGGGATTTCCACCACCAGACCTGAAGCAAGACAGCGAATAAGGGTGGCTGGGGACCAGCCGTTAGCCCTCCGATGCTCAAGTTAGACCACAGAAGAGAAGCCAAGCAAAACGGGAACAAGATTGAATGATGTGTACGTACCTGCTCTCAATGGAGCCACCCCTTTATATAGATCTGAAGCAATCCAATCTGTTACGTGAGATGTCGAAATCCCGTTAATGTCGCATACGATATTGAGAATTCGCTGATTTCTTGGGATAAGATCCTATCTTTTTAGTAGATCCAACCCAATAACTTATTCCAACAATCACGCCCCTAGATGGTAATCCCTTGAAATCCGGCTGGATCCGGCTGGAAACCATAGTTGGAGTCATGACCTCCGAAAAGGAAGGAGACGCCCGTAGTTGGAGTCATGGCCTCCGAAAAGGAAGGAGACGCCCGTAGTTGGAGTCATGGCCTCCGAAAAGGAAGGAGACGCCCGTAGTTGGAGTCATGGCCTCCGAAAAGGAAGGAGACGCCCGTAGTTGGAGTCATAGCCTCCGAACTGGTTGCAACCCGTAGGAAAGCTGCTCGCAGGTTAAAATGTGGTCGCGAGTCCAAGTACATATTTTGGATGTAACATCTTTCAACGACTTGTGAGAAGGTCTGCTCGCGGATCGAGCTTTGCCGTATTTGACTATCGGTTATGAAGACTCGAGACTTGTGAATAGCTGCTCCATATTTTTCAATCTATGACTCCTGATCAGGTGAGCTCGAGAGTCGAATGGTCGTCCCGCACTTATCCAATATTCGACTCTCGATCAGATAATCTCGAGAGCGAGAGCGAAGTGGGCATTTCCGCGTGAAATCTTATCTCCATCATTTTGCCTATAACACTCCCCTTCATCCATTTTTCATGAAAAATGATGACATGTGCCTGAGAGATGATGACATGTGCCTGGCACCTTGTCCAAAATGGCCACATGCGCCTGTACACACCCCTCCATGTGCGTGGACGCTGATAGGAGGGGTGAACCTTCCATCGCGCGGCCCGCCTTCGTCCAAGATCAGATTTTGATGAAACCGCCTCTCCTAGATGTGTCTCGATGAGATCTATCCATCCACCAGATCAGATTCTCCAACGGTCAATGATAAATGGCCCAAATCAGTGTTTTGGTCCAAAATGGCCAACACTTAGCCAATTTGGCAGCTCCGGAAATCCTTCCGAAAGAGCCGAAAACAGCCGAAATCGAGAAGAATCGGGCGGAATTGGATCGAGCCCGAGAGGGAAACTTTTCTTCTACATGACATGATACACCATAATCATGCACCACGACGAGGTTATCCGATCTCAGGACCTTTGAATACCCTAATCAAGCGGTCGGCAGGTCCGCTACTTAGTCATTTCCAGCCTTGGGAAGTGCCCTGTTGGCCCGAAAATTGACCTCTGCTAAGCAAATCGAAATGCGATCGCACCACGATCTTCGTGGACACAATACACCCCTGTTCAAAGATGGTCATCGATGATATTCACCGATTTCCCTGATCAGACCGCAAACAAGTCCAGTACTTAGTCGTTTTCAGCCTTGGGAAGTGCCCTGTTGGCCCAGAAATCGACTTCTGCTAAGAAAATTGAAATGCGATCTCACTGCGATCTTTGTGGACGTAATCCACCCCTGTTCAGAGGCAGTTATCGATAATATTCACCGATCTCTCTAATCAGATCGCAAACAGGTCCACTACTTAGTCATTTTCAGCCCTAGGAAGTGCCCTGTTGACTTGAAAATTGGCTGATGCCAGATGAAATCAACCGCGATCTCAAAGACGTCGAGGCAAAGCTGAAGCGCTCAGGCTATCCAACAGCCGAGTTAAGCATTTATGGGGCACCGATCCCCATCATTCATAAGAAATTGGCATGAACAGGAGTCCATCGGACCCTTTACTTAGCCACTTGCAGGCATCGAAAATAGCCGATCCAGCCTATTGAATTTGGATCTTCGAAAGATCTTGGCTCGATAAAGCCTATTCGATCCCAAACAGATCATTGAAAATACTCAGAAGAAAGAGTGTTCTCGAAGACGAGTCGCCCGACTCTAGAAGAAATACGTTTACTTTACTATCCAAAGCTCTATTCATCCCGGATAAAGGTCCGAGGCTAAACCTAAGGGGTTATGGTTGCCACGAGAAACCACAAACAAAGAGTTCAAACTAAGCTTGAAACATCCTGCTATGGATTGCCACTATGAAAAAGACAGTCGATGCCCTACCCATCGACAACGGGTCCGTCGGTTGAGCTGATGAGGCAGTTGCGGATTGCTTTCCTAAGGTCACCTGTTCACAGTAATAGGCGCGGGCTTTAGATTATGCCGACCAACATTTTGATGTACGTGTATTCCAGCGGTCACCTATTCACAGTAACAGGCGCGGGCCCAGAGTTGCACCACTCGATTAAAAACCTTGTTCGGGAACGTTACGGAGTGCTCTCCTAAGGTCACCTGTCATAAAAGTATGGGAGCGGGCCTTGGGTTAACCCGACCAACATTCGAGGATCGTGTATTCCAGCGGTCACCTGTTCACAGTAACAAGCGCGGGCCCAGAGTTGCACCACTCGAATCTTGACAGTCTCTCAACCCGGACAATCCGAAAGAAAATGGAACATAGACATCCGGCGTGTCTAATAAATGTGGCTCAGTCCATAACAAGAAAACAAAGGTCTACACGACCATGAACTCAAGACCATAATCCCCGACGGATTAGTCTTTTGCCTTCCAATCAAGGGTGATCAACCATTGATGTAATTAAAGGCTCGTGACCAGTATCACAGCCTAGAATGTAAAAGATCTCAAAATCTCTGGAATAAAATTCACCTTACGATATCTCTCTCTTGTGTACACTTTGTGATTGCTTATGATTGTCTATGAATGTCTCTATACTCAGAATTCCCCCAGAATAAAAGAAACACAGGAAAAAACAAAAGAAGGACTACTGACGAGCAAGTTCTTATTCTCTTTTTTTTTCTAAGTTCTAACATGGACAAAATTCTCGATCTATAGAAATGGGTTTCGATATATCGAATCCACACATTCCAATATATCGAATGTGCATTCTAATTGATCGAACAAAGGATTTGTGCATTTGCTGGATGCTTAAATCGATATATCAACTTCCACCTCTTAAATTAGTCTAACTTATTATTTTTTTCAAGGTGTTCTAAGACTAATGATGATGACTAAGGGTATTCCTAATTGGTCCAAGTCATCTAAGAGGTTTTGGGTGTTTTGGTTCAAAGGGCCAGGGTCACCAAGGTGTTCGCTTCCCCAAGTGTAGGGTTGCGATGTAGTAATAAACTCGGTAAGACTGAGGTCGATCCACAGGGACTATGTAGGATCTCACAAATTCATCCACAAGTGTCTATTGAAGTCTACTAATCAGATTGTTGTATGAAGTTGATGTGAGTAACAAAAGCTAAATTAAATTGAAAGTAATTAATTGTAAGAGGGCACTAGGGTATCAAGGATCCACTTGTAGCAATCCTTGATGTTCAATCCGCTGTGGTTTCTTATTCTCTCAACTAGAATCGACATTCCTGTCCGTCCAGTCGGATGATAAAACTGTTAAACCAAACAATCTGTAATATGTAAGTTCTATGCATAAGATTCACTCAAACTAGGCTGAGCTGAGCATGCTCAATTGCATAGGTCATTCCCCTTTCCTATAGGTCCAGTTCTCAATCATAACCATCCCCAAGTCCTCTCACAAGACAAGGTTAGATTAGGATTTGAACTAGATTCAAATCACCAGCACAGTCCTTACATATTCCAGAAAATCAACTAAAATAGAACTTTGGCCTGAAGTCCCTTTATGAAGAGCTTAGTACTAGAGCGAACTCCGATTCCTCGGATCATACAGGTCTATACCGTTGCAAACAAATTAAGAAGATAAGTAATTCATCCAAACATCCATGAGTCATCACAAGACTAAGAAAAATTACTTAAAAACTTGTATAAACTTCAAACCTTAGTTCATAATCATGAATTCCAAACTAAAACCACTTAACTACGAATTAAAACATCTTGGATTCACTACAAGCTTCACCTCTTAGCCCTAGCTAAGAGGTTTAGCTGCTCATGATCCAAGGAAATATGAAACAACTACAAAAAGCATGAAAACAGCAAAGCAAACCAAAAGGAGTTGTGAAACTCCAATCTTCACTTCCACAGCCTCCAACCTCGCTTGAACCCTTCTAGGATGCCCTAGGAACGATCCTTAGGTGTCCTCTTATAGTCTGGAGGCTCCACAACGTCAGAAGAATCGGAAATTTGCGTAACACTTACGCAGCGCAGAGAATTTCGGGAAGAAATTAGAAAGTTCTAACTCAGTACGCATGGCCGACCGGTCATGACCGGTCGGCCTCAAGTGAAAATACTCCAGCAAGCACATCCGACCGGTCAAGACCGGTCGGACGTGTATATTAACATTCCAGCAACCCTGTCCGACCGGTCATGACCGGTCGGACGTCTTCAGTAGACCTCCAGCAGCTGTAGCCGACCGGTCAAGACCGGTCGGTCACCTTTATTTGTTCTTCAGTACCATGGCTGACCGGTTGCTGACCGGTCTGGCTTCCTTGGCCGACCAGTCTTGACCGGTCGGCAGTCTTCATACTTCTTCATTTCTTCCTTTTCTTTCTTTCCTTGCTTCTTTCTTTCGCTTTCTCTCTTCTTTTCTTCTTTGGTCCTCAAGTAATCTCCATTAGAATGATCCCAAGTGAGCTCTTTATGTCTTCAATTGAGTAGAGTCCACCCTCAATCCTGTAGTCACAAAACATGCATTGAATTAGTTTACAAACCATATAAACCTTGCACAATGAGTGATGAATTGGGGTTAAAATATGCACAATTAAGAGCTCAACACAAGGCATCTTATTTACCTGTTCTTCTTCCTTGATGCTTCTGGTCGACTTGAATCTCCAATCTTCATCTTGTCAAGGCTCAATCGACTTTAAACACATGTGAAATTACGTCGGGTAGTCTAACATGACACCCTATGCATACACGTGCGGAAGCTTAAAGAGCAACTAGAATTATAGCTAAACCTATAGGAGGGGGTGATTAGGACCTTATTTGAAATTCTTTTCACCTACTTGTATAATTCAACAAATCAAACTAAGTAAGCAAGAACACTTCGGCTTCCAAGCCTAAGTGAGTCCAATCACAAGACTAGCATATGATTAAGGCTATAAACAACCTAGTCTAAATAAGCAAAGATTAATAAATGATTAAGCTAATGAAGAACCTAATCTATGCTACTCAAATAGACTTGAATGAGGATGGATCAATAAGTTCAAGTCTACTTGAGGTAGTGAAAGTACATCTTATGAGTGTGGATGTGCCTATCAAGTGCCAAGCATACATTCCTAACTAAGCATACATAATTAACAAGTTAAACACAATTGCATAAAGAGAAATGTGCTCAAGAACAATCACAAACACAAGAATGTATAGTGGTTCGACTACTTATCTACTCCACTCCCAGTTCAAGTACTCAACCCCTTTGAGCACACCGGCATTCACTGGGGAGTTTAAATCTGGTTCCTCCTAACCAAGGTGTTTTAAATCGGATCCACCCAACCGGGGAGTTTACAGGTTCCTCCCAACCTACACATTTGAACCCGTGTTGGTGGCTCCCCCTTGGAGACTTTGTTTAGGCCGACTAACGAGCCAAGGAATGGCTGATGTCCCATGAATTTAGGCCGACTAACAGGCCAAGGATCGGCTAACGACCCTAGATTTTAGGCCCAACTAATAGGCCAAGGATCGGCTAACGACCCTAGTTCGAGTTTGTCAAATAAATTCTACACTCAACTCCCACAGGGAATTGAGTGGATGGACTCCTAACAGGACAACCTTACTTGTCAGATTGAGCCCCTTGTTTAGCACCGATTCAGGTTGCTTGATCTCCGCTCTCCCGTGCTTCAATCAGCTTCCCTTGCTCCCTCGATCGTGTTGCCGTTGCGTCGCCAATGCCTCAGCTACACGATCAAACACCTTGCATGTGATGCCTTTGAGATGCCCAAGGTGATAGGAGGATGGTTGAATCTCCTACATGAGATATGTAGTTTGTTCTAACTAGGAGATCCACCTAGAGGGTCTTCTAGAGGTCTTGAACAAGAGATATGGAAGATATTCCAATTGATCGTAACATGGTCCGATTGATCGGACTGACCCCTTCCGATGGATCGGAAGTCTGTCCGATTGATCGAAAATATGTCCAGTGGATTTTCAAAGTTGCTGGAAAAAATTTCGATTGATCGGAGCTTCTGTCTGATTGATCGGAGTCCTATCGGAGCCAACGTCCGATTGATCGAAGATCAATCGGAAACTGCTGTTTGAGCTGTTTTAATTACAACAGCTTCCACCTCTTTAATTAGTCTAACTTATCATTTTTTTCATGGAGTTCTAAGACTAATGATGATGACTAAAGGTATACCTAGTTGGTCCAAGTCATCTAAGAGGTTATGGGTTAGGTTTTGGTCAAGACAAGGCACACCAAGGCATCACTTTTACCTGTTTCATCTTCCTTGATGCAGCAGGGCCACTTGAGTCTTCAGTCTTCGTCTTCATTAAGCTCAACCGACACTAGACCCACTGACCTAAGTGATTGACAAACAAGGTGCACTAGTATGCCACAGAAAAGTGCACTAACAATCTCCCCCTTTGTCAATTACTTACAAAAACCTAACTTACCAAAACAAAATACATGTACAAGAGATTACATTGATCTAAAATTAAATACAGGACTCTTGACATGCCTAACTAAGCAGCTCCTCTTCAGTTTGCTCCCCCATAACTGTTGAGCTCTTAATTGTGCATATTCTAACCCCAATTCATCACTCATTATGCAGGGTTTCATGATTTAAAGACTAATTTAGTGCATGGATTTGTGATTGTAGGAATAAGAATGACTTCACCCAAATAATGACCAAAAGGGGCTATTTTGAAGCCTTGGATGAAGATACAAAGTGGACCAAAGAGAGAAGAAAGCAAGGAGAAAGAAAGAAAAGAAATGAAAGAGAAAAGGGTCCTAGACCGGTCATCCGACCGGTCGGCCAAAGGAGCCAGACCGGTCAAGATCGGTCGGCCACATCATTGGAGGACACTAGATGAAGAACACCACAGTCCGACCGGTCGGCCAGCCTAGTCCAACCGGTCGCTACCGGTCGGCCAACAGGAAGGAGGAGTTTCAGAGCTCACTAGACTGATGGGCCAAAACAAGTCCAACCGGTCATGGCCGGTCGGCCAGGCCAATCCGACCGGTCGTCCGACAGGTCGGTCATGCAAAAACGGCAACTTTCTAGTTCTGGCGCCGAAATTCTCTGCGCAAGTGCGTACGTTTATGCGAATTCTGGAAGTTTCTTACGCAAAGGACACCTCCAAGCTATAAAAGGACTTCTTCCCTTCATACCAGAGCAGGCTAGGACATGGGGATTGCTTAGAAGACGGATTCTACTTCGAGTTTCTAGTTTTCTTCCTGTTTTAGTTATTTTTTATGTTTTTGAGGCTTTTTAGTTCAAGGATGTTAGAGATGAACTAAAACCTCTTAGCTAGAGCTAAGAGGTGAAGCTTTTGATTCATTTTTTATGGATTGATGCAACCTAGGTTTCCTTTTTATGATTTAATTGATGAATTTTAGTTAATGTGAGTTTGAATCAAGTTCTAGTTGGGTTTTTACTTTGATCTCTTGATGACTCCGGGCTCATGTGATTCTTAGTGATCCTAACTTAGTAATTTACCTTCTGAGCATTGTTTATGTTTGTGTATTTCATTGATCTATCATCGACTCCGGGCATGGTAGATTCTTTGATTGCCTTGTATGCAATGGCCTGATTTTCATGTGGGAACTCATTCAACTAAAGTTCTTATCTTTTGTAGTAATCTGAAATAGTTGTTTGTTGATTGATTTTGATTTAATTAGAGTTCTAATCATTAGTTGTAATCAAGTCTAGTGAGAGGATTTGATGAAGGCTATGGTTGTGAGTCTCAACTAGATTGAAAAGAGGCTTGGCCTACACAATTGAGTGTGCCCAAGGCCTGAGTATTATTGTGGGAATCAAATCAATGAATAAGCACTTGTTTTAGATGATTGTTGATTGAACCGCTCTATATTCCGATCGGATAGAGATATGAATTCGATGCCGATTGTGTTGTGAGAGACCTAGTTGTGTTGATGCATTGAAACTTATCAAAAGTGGATCCTTGGCGCTCTAGTGTCTTTTTAGATTGAAATTACTTTACACATTCACTGTTTAAACCCAAATTGCTATTTTCCAGCTTTAGTTCTTAATAGGATCTTAATTACTAGTTGTTTTAGACAAAATCTGAGAATACCCATTCATAAATCTCTGTGGGAACGATACTCAGTCTTTCCGAATTTTTACTACTTCGCAACCCTACACTTGGGGAGTGAACAAGTTTTTGGCGCCGTTGCCGGGGATTTCTATGCGGTATTTTTAGAATTTTCTGAATTAACTTTTAGTTGAGATTGTGTTAAGATAGGTTTAGGATATGTTTTGCTTTCTAGGCTAAGTTTTCTTTTAATTTCAGGATACTAACTTAGTTTGTTTTGATTTTGCAGGATTCTAACATAGATCTACTTCCGGAATTTTTAGGAAGTTGAAGAAGAAGTAGGAATCTCAAGTGCCAAATCAGGTTCTATCATTCTAACCTTACTCTTCTTCTTCTCCTACTCATTCCTACCATATTCATCTCTTGTAGAGTGGGTGGAGACTCCTTTTGGATCTCTGATAGGTTGGCCTTGTGCCACCTGGATTCCTATTGGTCGGCTCTGCCGTCTTGGATCACCTTGTGCTCAGAGATTTCTCTTCTCAAACCTATTCCTCTTTCTTATTTTTTTGCACTTTTCTCAAAAGACTCAAAGAGTGGGTGGGGAGTTCTCTGAACCCCTATTGACCAGGAGAAATCGGTCTCTATCCTTGCTTCTGGCTCAGCCATTGCAAGACACCTTATGCTTAAGTCTTAGAGAGGAGTAAAGGAAGGAAGGAAGAATTCTTTTTCCTTTTTGTTTCATTCTTTTAGGTTTTGCATGCCACATTGGGCTCGGGATTCTAATAACCGACTCAATCGTGACGGACTAGTTGTTGAAGGGATTGATAGAGAGCCTCGAGCTAGAAAACATCAAAATATTCCTGAAATTACTAGAGAGATGGCTGAAAATCAACCAAATCAAGGGGCTAATCAACATCAAAATCCAGCCCCAAACCTTATTGAATTGGATGAGAATGAAGTGGGGGATGTACCTCAACCTAGAACTTTACGTGACTATTTACAACCAGCTAGGACGAGTACTCCCTCTTGCATAATTTTCCCTCACAATGTGGGAAATATTGATTTTAAACCGGGGTTGATCCGACTTCTTCCTAGATTCCATGGACTCGACTCTGAGAGCGCGTATCTACATATTAAGGAATTTGAAGAGGTTATTGCCGCAATAAACTATGACAATGTGACTAAGGATACAATAAAACTCAACTTATTCCCTTTTTCCTTGAAAGAGAAGGCCAAATCATGGCTACATTCCTTAAGGCCAAGGTCTATTGGGACATGGGCTGAGATGACTAGGGAGTTTCTTAAAAAATTCTTCCCTACTCATCGAACCAATGCACTAAGAAGGGCCATAATGAACTTCGCCCAAAAAGAAGAAGAAACCTTTTTCCAATGTTAGGAAAGGTATAATGAATTATTAAACGCATGCCCACATCATGGCTATGAACGGTGGAGGTTGATTAGTTTCTTCTATGATGGATTAAACTCAACCATGCGCCAATTCGTGGAGATGATGTGCAATGGGGAGTTCATGAACAAGGAAACGGAGGAAGCTTGGGATTATTTTGACATGTTGGCTGAAAACACACAAGCATGGGATACATCTAAGCCAGCAAGTTCAAAACAACCCCAAACCAAGGAAAAGGGAGAAATTTATGTTTTAGATGAACAAGATGATCTAGGTTCTAGAGTGGCTAAACTTACACGAAAGGTCGAGGAGATGGAACTAAAGAAAGTGGACACAACCCAACAAAGGGGGGCTGTTGAAACTATTTGTGGTATTTGTGCGTCCAATGTGCATCAAAATCCGGATTGTCCAACAATCTATGCATTTCGAGAACTTTTATTTGAACAATCAAATGCTTTGAATAGTTATCAACGACCTTTTAGTACTCTAAATTCAAACACGAACAATCCTAGTTGGAGAAACAACCCAAACTTCAATTGGGCGAATGGAAACATGGCTAATCAAAATAATCCTCAAAGGGGGCCCCCAATGCAAATTCTTATGGCCCCACCTCAAATGCCTGTAGAGGATACTTTGAAAGCATTCATGGAAGGTCAAACTCAAATAAATCAATCCAACCATATGATAATGCTTGAGCTTAAAAATTCGGTGAAGGAAATTAAGGCTCGCTTAAACGCAAGGGAAGGGATTCTTCCAGCCCAACCCATACCAAATTCGAAACCTCAATGCGAAATAAGCGTGCCTAGTTCCTCTAACCAACACATGGAACATGCTAAAGCCATCACCACTCTTAGAAGTGGTAAAATTATTGAAAAATCTGATCCGGTGAAGGTTTCAACGCCTAATGATTCGGTATCTTCCAAAGAGGATGATGGACCTAGCACCGCCATGAATGAAAAAGAGCCATTGAAAGAATATAGGCCCGTTGCTCCATTTCCCCAACGCTTGATTTCAGCCAAACCTCAAGATAAATATCAGGAATTTTTGGAGGTTTTCAAGCAAGTCAAAATCAATATCCCATTGTTGGATGCTATTAAACAAATACCGTCATATGCTAAATTTTTAAAAGACCTTTGCATGGTAAAAAGAAAAATACATGTGCAAAAGAAGGCATTTTTTACAGAGAACGTAAGTGCCATTATCAACCACGGGATGCCCAAGAAATACAAAGATCCCAGTTGTCCGATGATATCATGCATAATTGGAGATTACCGGGTAAAACATGCTTTACTCGATCTAGGGGCAAGTGTGAACTTAATCCCCTTTTCGGTCTATGAACAATTGGGTTTAGGTGAATTAAAACCCACCAAAACCACATTACAACTTGCTGACCGATCGATTCGTATTCCGAGAGGGGTAATTGAGGACGTTCTTATCCAAGTCAACAAAGTCTACTACCCGGTGGACTTTATTGTCTTGGACACACAACCCATGGTTAATATTGGCCCTCAAATTCCTGTCATACTTGGCCGTCCATTCCTAGCTACATTAAACGCTATCATCAATTGTAGGAGTGGGGTCATACAAATGTCTTTTGGCAATATGACGATTGAGTTGAATGCCTTCAATATTGACAACCAACAAGAGGATGAAGATGAGTAGGTCCACGAAATAAACATGATCAATTCTATTGTGGAAGATGAATCCCTCTCACCTTTTTACTCCGGTCACTTAGACGAAGATGTGACTTACTCCCTTGATAAGAACGATGATATAATAAGGGATATGGTCACACTTTTAGAGTCGGTATCGGCATATGACGTTAGCCGAGAGAAGGATGTGGAAACAATACTTTTTTGTGCTAAGAAATCAATTCATATTTCCACACCTTTGTGGATCATGCATACCGAACTCCACCAACCCTGGGATGATCCTTACTTGCAATATCATTGCCTAGGAAAATCTGATTGGAGACATATTTTTTCTGATAAATATGATGTTGTCTCCTCTTATACATGTCGTGAAAACATTAAGAAACCCGCTGAAATTCCTTTTTGGGATTTTGAGTAGCTTATCTCGATTACTCACACACATGTTCATTACAAAGCAGGATATTGGATGACGTTACTGCGAAACCTTTTGATCCATCTAATGATTCTGCTTGACTTTATGCTTTTGGATGAGTTGTTGGGATTAACCTCCGAGTCTGACGGAGGATGATTTTTTAAAATGCTTTCCCATTAGGATTTGCTTTGATAGTTGATTTAGTTGTGAAGTAATCCATCTCCAAAAGCTAATCTTGCCATGAAATATATGCTTCAGGTGATATCTCTCTTTCTCACTCTCTTTTTGTTTTAACATTGCTCTCATGTGTTGCATTCATTGTATACATTCTTACATTGGGGACAATGTAAAGTTTTGGTTGGGGTTGAGAGAGATTCCTTAGATGAATCTACTAGCTTTTGTGACATTTCGAGCAATGATGTAGAAATTTTTCGATTTTTCTAAAATTCAAAACTCTTTTGGAAAATTTTGATTCTATGCATTCGAGATAGCATGAGTATAAGAAGAAGAGATGCGAAGTGAGGGATGTTGCAAGCTTTGAATTTCTCTTAATATAAAGGTTTTATATGTGAATTCGCCTATTTTTATGATTGATAGAAAATTTGAACACCTTTTGCACATAGTTCATATTACACGATTTTCATGATTTGAAAGGATTATGTGATTTGTGGATTAACTAGACCTTGATTTAAGGTATTGAGAAACCAAGCCAAGGTACTTTGTCCATCCTTGTCCATGGGAAAATAATGAAAGATATGGATTTCTAAAAATCCTATCTAATGTAAAAGGAAAAGGAAGGATGAAATTGGGAATGATGGAAAATGGTGGAAAATTTCGATTAGGGCTACCTACTACCAACCGGGGGATGGTCTACCCGTAACCAAAGCCGAAAATGGGACATAGTGTGAAAGTCGTCAGAAGGACGGTAAGGTAAATTCTTGTCATAGGCTTGTTGTTGCTCTATGCACCTTGAGATCTATAGTTTAGTTGATTCATGAAGAAGATAATCCCGGAAACTCATGAGAGGAACCTTCACTATGCACACTAGGTTGAATTTGTTCAAGTTCCTCTATTTATCAATCAATCAGCGGGAATTTCATATAAATACTTATTATGTTCTGAGAGTTTAAGGTTTCAACCTTTATCACCTAATTTCTCTAATTTTTACGCTTATGTGTCTTGGAATGTATAGAAGAATAGTTTCTAGAGGAGAGTTGGGTTTTGGAGAATGAAACTTGTTTCACACATGTTTTGCTCGGGACTAGCAAAATGCTGGTTGGGGGGGTGTGTTGAGCTCTTAATTGTGCATATTCTAACCCCAATTCATCACTCATTATGCAGGGTTTCATGATTTAAAGACTAATTTAGTGCATGGATTTGTGATTGTAGGAATAAGAATGACTTCACCCAAATAATGACCAAAAGGGGCTATTTCGAAGCCTTGGATGAAGATACAAAGTAGACCAAAGAGAGAAGAAAGCAAGGAGAAAGAAAGAAAAGAAATGAAAGAGAAAAGGGTCCTAGACCGGTCGTCCGACCGGTCGGCCAAAGGAGCCAGACCGGTCAAGACCGATCGGCCACATCATTGGAGGACACTGGATGAAGAACACCACAGTCCGAACGGTCAAGACCGGTCGGCCAGCCCAGTTTGACCGGTCGCGACCAGTCGGCCAACAGGAAGGAGGAGTTCTAGAGCTCGCTGGACTGATGGGCCAAAACAAGTCCGACCGGTCGTGACCGGTCGGCTAGGCCAGTCCGACCGGTCATCCGACCGGTCGGTCATGCAAAAACGGCAACTTTCTATTTCTAGCGTCGAAATTCTCTGCGCAAGTGCGTACATTTACGCGAATTCTGGAAGTTTCTTACGCAAAGGACACCTCCAAGTTATAAAAGGACTTCTTCCCTTCATACCAGAGCAGGCTAGGACGTGGGGATTGCTTAGAAGACGGATTCTACTTCGAGTTTCTAGTTTTCTTCCTGTTTTAGTTGTTTTTTATGTTTTTGAGGCTTTTTAGTTCAAGGATGCTAGAGATGAACTAAAACCTCTTAGCTAGAGCTAAGAGGTGAAGCTTTTGATTCATTTTTTATGGATTGATGCAACCTAGGTTTCCTTTTTATGATTTAATTGATGAATTTTAGTTAATGTGAGTTTGAATCAAGTTCTAGTTGGGTTTTTTACTTTGATCTCTTGATGACTCCGAGCTCATGTGATTCTTAGTGATCCTAACTTAGTAATTTACCTTTTGAGCATTGTTTATGTTTGTGTATTTCATTGATCTATCATCGACTCCGGGCATAGTAGATTCTTTGATTGCCTTGTATGCAATGGCCTGATTTTCATGTGGGAACTCATTCAACTAAAGTTCTTATCTTTTGTAGTAATCTGAAATAGTTGTTTGTTGATTGATTTTGATTTAAGTAGAGTTCTAATCATTAGTTGTTATCAAGTCTAGTGACAGGATTTGATGAAGGCTATGGTTGTGAGTCTCAACTAGATTGAAAAGAGGCTTGGCCTACACAATTGAGTGTGCCCAAGGCCTGAGTATTATTGTGGGAATCAAATCAATGAATAAGCACTTGTTTTAGATGATTGTTGATTGAACCGCTCTATATTCCGATCGAATAGAGATATGAATTCGATGCCGATTCTATTGTGAGAGACCTAGTCGTGTTGATGCATTGAAACTTATCAAAAGTGGATCCTTGGTGCTCTAGTGCCTTTTTAGATTGAAATTACTTTACACATTCACTGTTTAAACCCAAATTGCTATTTTCCAGCTTTAGTTCTTAATAGGATCTTAATTACTAGTTGTTTTAGACAAAATCTGAGAATACCCATTCATAAATCTCTGTGGGAACGATACTCGGTCTTTCCGAATTATTACTACTTCGCAACCCTAAACTTGGGGAGTGAACAATAACCTGTCAATCCCTGCATCACAAAACATAGCAAACTAGTTTTGGTGGGACTTGATCTTTCTCCCCCTTTTTGTCAGCAATTGACAAACTATTCTCTCCCCCTTAATGATATATCAATAAGGTTATGGCAAGAGTAGATAGTATGTCGCAGTTGTAACTATAAGCACATGCTAACAAGGAGAGTATAGGGTGCATGAATCATAAAAACATGGAGCATGCTAAGGAACATGATTAACAAGAAAATGTAACTATCTAAGCATAGTTAATCATGCATAATTGGTCATTTATGATATACATTAAGCATTAAAGCTCAAGGGCTTATAGCCCAATCAACCAACCTCCCCTATTGGTATATCAAGACCAATACTAAGCAAAGATTAGCATATAATGAAGCATAAAACTCAAGATGATTAGCTAATCTAAGCCGGATGATAGTCTAGTAAGAGAATATTCAGATTAAAGCAAAGCTAAACTACCGAATTTTAGGCTTATGAGGCTTGAATCCTCTGATTTGCCCATATACATAGAAATGAGGCTAAAATCCTCAGATTTTCCTATAGTTCCAAAGAGGCTAAATTCCTCAAGTTCATCAATTTGCTCAAAATGAGGCTTGATCCTCAGATATTTATTTGAGCTCAATATGGTCTCCTAAGGTCACCTAACCTAGATCACAACCCCCTTGGGTATGATTAATAGGACCCAACAAGCTTGTTGGGAGGGAATTCATCTATCTTAGATTTTTCTCCCTTAGGTTCATTCCAAGTTGGAGAACAATGATCAGTAGGGGATATGACAATAGTTCCTACCCTGGTTATTGTTGACCTCAACAAATCATTTTACTTATAGTTCAACATGAGGCAACATAGATTCCCCTTTTTAGGTAGACATGATGCTAGTGCTCCGGTACCGGATCTTACACTAGACGGTTACGTCCTTGAAGAGCAACCCGCTCTGATACCAATTGAAATTGCATCGGGTAGTCTAACACGACACCCTATGCATACACGTGTGGAAGCTTAAAGAGCAACTAGAATTATGGCTAAACCTATAGGAGGGGGTGATTAGGACCTTATTTGAAATTCTTTTCGCTTACTTGTATAATTCAACAAATCAAACTAAGTAAGCAAGAACACTTCGGCTTCCAAGCCTACGTGGGTTCAATCACAAGACTAGCATATGATAAAGGCTATAAACAACCTAGTCTAAACAAGCATAGATTAATAAATGATTAAGCTAATGAAGAACCTAATCTATGCTACTCAAATAAACTTGAATGAGGATGGATCAATAAGTTCAAGTCTACTTGAGGTAGTGAAAGTACATCTTATGAGTGTGGATGTGCCTATCAAGTGCCAAGCATACATTCTTAACTAAGCATACATAATTAACAAGTTAAACACAATTGCATAAAGAGAAATGTGCTCAAGAACAATCACAAACATAAGGATGTATAGTGGTTCGACTACTTGTCTACTCCACTCTCGGTTCAAGTACTCAACCCCTTTGAGCACACCGGCATTCACTGGGGAGTTTAAATCTGGTTCCTCCCAACCAAGGTGTTTTAAATCGGATCCACCCAATCGGGGAGTTTACAGGTTCCTCTCAACCTACACGTTTGCACCCGTGTTGGTGGCTCCCCCTTGGAGACTTTGTTTAGGCTGACTAACGAGCCAAGGAACGGCTGGCGTCCCTGAATTTAGGCCAACTAACAGGCCAAGGATCGGCTAACGACCCTAGATTTTAGGCCCAACTAATAGGCCAAGGATCGGCTAACGACCCTAGTTCGAGTTTGTCAAACAAACTCTACACTCAACTCCCACAGGGAATTGAGTGGATGGACTCCTAACAAGACAACCTTACTTGTCGGATTGAGCCCCTTGTTTAGTGCCGGTTCGGGTTGCTTGATCTCCGCTCTCCCGTGCTTCAATCAGCTTCCCTTGCTCCCTCGATCGTGTTGCCGTTGCGTCGCCAATGCCTCAGCTACACTCGATCAAACACCTTACATGTGATGCCTTTGAGATGCCCAAGGTGATAGGAGGATGGTTGAATCTCCTACATGAGATATGTAGTTTGTTCCAACTAGGAGATCCACCTAGAGGGTCTTCTAGAGGTCTTGAACAAGAGATATGCCTATATGGTATAGTGTTTCACCTCTAGAATTGAGAGAGGAATCAAGTCATCTCTAGTTTGCATTTGAATGCCCTCACTTGTGTTAAAACACAAGGGATATGACTTGAAACCCTCCTCTTCGAGGCCCCAAACGATGTACAAAAGGTGTAGGTAATGGGCTCTCAAAATCCTCTCTAAATGCCCAAGAACCGAGCTTAATATTTATAAAGTTCGAGCTCCAACGGTAAAAAAACGGACAGATTAGCGCATCTCCAATTGATCGAAAAAAGGTCCGATTGATAGGAGACCTGTCCGATTGATCGAAAATCAGTCCAGTGGATTCTTTGGAAGATATTCCGATTGATCGTAACATGGTCCGATTGATCGGATTGACCCCTCCTGATGGATCGGAAGTCTATCTGATTGATCGAAAATATGTCCAGTGGATTTTCAAAGTTGCTGGAAAAATTTCCAATTGATCGGAGCTTCTGTCCGATTGATCGGAGTCTTATCGGAGCCAACGTCCAATTGATTGGAGATCAATCGGAAACTGC
The DNA here is from genome assembly GCA_003013855.2 of Liriodendron chinense. Lineage (NCBI taxonomy): Eukaryota > Viridiplantae > Streptophyta > Magnoliopsida > Magnoliales > Magnoliaceae > Liriodendron > Liriodendron chinense. The sequence goes on from ML058334.1 coordinate 3,207,787, forward strand.
TGTTTGAGCTATTTTAATTACAACAGCTTCCACCTCTTTAATTAGTCTAACTTATCATGTTTTTCATGGAGTTCTAAGACTAATGATGATGACTAAAGGTATACCTAGTTGGTCCAAGTCATCTAAGAGGTTAGGGGTTAGGTTTTGGTCAAGATAAGGCACACCAAGGCATCACTTTTACCTATTCCATCTTCCTTGATGCAGCAGGGCCACTTGAGTCTTCAGTCTTCATCTTCATTAAGCTCAACTGACACTAGACCCACTGACCTAAGTGATTGACAAACAAGGTGCACTAGTATGCCACAGAAAAGTGCACTAACAACATGGACACACGTGATTGACAAATAAGGTGCACTAGTATGCCACAGAAATGTGCACTAACAACTGTTGGGGCTCAAAATCTCACACATGATAAAACAACATATGGTGGTCCATCTACGACAATCTGGATCGATTCCAAACCCGAGAAACACTCAAAAAATATGATCGGGGTGCTAGTATAGCCCTAACACTGAGTGGACCGCGCAATCGAGTCTGAAACCTACAAATGCCATTTCAGAGTGGAACTGGACATGCGTATTACCACCAAAAGATTCGGATCCCTGAATTTGAATGTTGCGTAATATTTACGTTTATCTGTGCACCCCGAAATGCATTCTACCCCTGTTTGGAGCTGACCAGAAGGGTCCGAAACCTATAAATGCTATTCTGAAACCGATTTGGACATGCGTACTGCCGCCAAAAGATTCAAAAGGCCCGAAAGCCCTTAACACCCTAATTTGAATATCGTGCGATGCATACTTTTATCTGCACACCCCGAAATGCATTCTATCCTTGTTTGGAGCTAACCAGAAGGGTCCGAAACCTTCCAATGCTATTTCAGAGTGAAACTAGACATGCGTATTACTTGAAAAAGATTTGAAAGTCCCAAAAACCTTTAAAACCTGAATTTGAATGTCGCACGATGCGTACTTTTATCTACGCGCCCCAAAATGTATTCTACCCCTGTTTGGAGCTGATCGGAAGGGTCTAAAACCTACAAATGTTATTCCAAAGTGGAACTAGATATGTGTATTGCTGTTAAATGATTCAAAATGCCCAAAAATACTTAACTCCCAGTTTGGATGTCGCGCGAGGCATACTTTTATCTATGCGCCCCGAAGTGCGTTCTACCCCTGTTTGGAGCTGACCGGAAGGGTCCAAAACCTATAAATGCTATTTTAGAGTGGAACTGGACATGCATATTGCTACCAAATGATCCAGAATGCACAAAAACCCCTAACACCCAAATTTGAATGTCGCGCGATGCATACTTTTACCTATGCACTCCGAAGTGCGTTTTACCCTTGTTTGTAGCTGACTGAAAGGGTCTAAAACCCACAAATGCTATTTTGGAGATGAAATGGACAATCATGTTGAAACCAAATGATCCATAATGCCCAACAACACTTAACCCCTAAATTTGAAGGCCAGACGATGCATATTTTCACCTATGCACCTCGAAGCATATTCTGCCCTTGTTTGAAGCCGACCGAGAGGGTTCAAATTCTGAAGGTGAAATTACGTCGATAGTCTAACACGACACCTGAGTATGTACAGAAGCTTAAAGAGCAACTAGAATTATGGCCAAGTGTTCGCTCACCTCAAGTGTAAGGATGCGATGTAGTAATAAATCTCGGTAAGACCGAAGTCGATCCACAGGGAATTAGAGAACAACTTCTAGGTTATTCCAGCAACTAGGATTGTAGCAGTTTTAAAGGTTTAATTGGTAGAATTATGCTAAAACAGTAACTTAAGAAAATTCAGTAATTAAAGGCACTAAGGCTTTCAAGGATCCACTTGTAGTAATTCCATGTCAATCCAATCAATCCAAGCATAAAACTCAACTAGATGTGAAGTCCTATCTCTCATCTAGTTAGAAAATAAAACATTAAAGTACATTCAATCTCACTTAAGTTGAACTTCCAAGTTCTAGTCCCATTTAACCACATGTAGAATTCGAAATCATAGCCTTCAGAGTAACAGCCATGCCTATGGACTATGATATGCTCAAGGGTTACCATAATTCGAATCTAATCAAGCAAAACATGATAACCTCAGAGAATTTCAAGGAATCCATGTTCGGAGCACATGAACTCTCATAAAACTTCTAAAAATATCAACTTTAAGAACTAGAACATTCAAAATTCAAACTTGAAGTAAAGCTACTTGAATTAAACTGAGTTAAACATGAAATTGGCTATAAGCTTCACCTCTCAGCCTTAGTTGAGAAATTCTAGCCGAGCATTGTCATACTACAACTAGAACTCATAAAAGAAAACTAGAAAACATAAAAACTCGGAGTTTGGAGGGTTGCAAACACTCCACGACAGCTTCCTTCCTCTCCCACGAAGTTCCTTGGCTTCTATGATGCCCTAGGAAGAGACCCTAGGTGTCTTTTTATAGTAGGGAAGCTCTCTTGCGTCGGAAGCATTCAGAATTTGCGTAAGGTTACGCAATGTGCAGAGAAAATTGAACCCCGAATTGGAAAGCTTGCTGTTTACACAAAGCCGACCGATCTTGACCGGTCGGACTGGATGAATTAAGAGTCCAGGGGGTACAAGGCGGTGGATGACCCGTTGGCCGACCGATCTTGACCTGTTGGCCGACCGGTCTTGATCGGTCGGACCAATCTGGTCCTTACTTCAGGGACTTCCAAAGATGGGAAGCAGTGTGGCCGACCGGTCTTGACCGATCTGGCCTCCTTGGCCGACCGGTCATGACCAGTCGGACCCTTATTTTTCCAGCTTTTCTTCCTTTCTTTCCTCTTCTCTCTCTTCTACTTGATTTCTTCTTTCTTTGGTCCTCATTCAATCTTCATTCAATGGCTCTAAGAGCCATTGAACCCTTTTGGTCTCCAATTGGGTGAAGTCTGCTCTCATTCCTACAATCACAAAACATGCCTTAGATGGGTCTTTTAAACATTCAAACCATGCATATAATGTGACGTAGTGGGCTACATTATGTATAAATTGGAGGTTCAACACACCCCCCAACCAGCTTTTCGCTAGTCCTAAGCAAAACATGCGTGAAACAAGTTCAACCTCCAAAAACCAACTCTCCTTCAGAAACCATGTTTCTATCCATTCCAAGACATACAAATATAAAATTTGGAAAATTGAGGTGATAGAAATTGAAACCTCGAACTCTCAAAACATAATAAGTGTCCATATGAAATTCCCGCAGATTGATTTATAAATAGAAAAACTCGAACAAATTCAACCTAGTGTGCATAGTGAAATTCATCCCATGATTTTTCGGGATTATCTTCTTCATAGATCAACTAAACCATGGATTCTCAAGGTGCACAAAGTAACAACAAGCCCATGACAGGAATTTGCCTTATTGTCCTTCCGACGGCTTTCACACTACGTCCCAATTTCGGCTTTAGTTACGGGTAGACCATCCCCCGGTTGGTAATAGGTAGCCCTTTTCAAAATTTTCCACCATTTTCCATCATTCCCAATTTTCTTCCTTCCTTTTTCTCTTTTCTTTTAAATTAGATAGGACTTTTAGAAATCCATATCTTTCGTTATTTTCCCATGGACAAGGATGGACAAAGTACCTTGGCTTGGTTCCTTAACACCTCAAATTTACATCTAGCCAATCCATAAATCACATAATCCTTTCAACCATGAAAATCGTGTAATGTGAACTAGGTGTAAGAGTGTTCAAATTTTCTATCAATCACATAAATAGAGGAATTCACATATAAAACCATTATATCAAGAGAAGTTCAAGACCTGTAACATCACTCACTTTGAATCTCCTTTTCTTATACTTGTATCATCTCGAATGCATAGAAATAAGGTTTTCTAAAAGAGTTTTGAAATTTTAGAAAATTCAAAAAAAGCTTGCACATATGATGCTCGAAATGTTGCAATGTGCTAAATGAGGAATCTCATCTCACCCCCCAACCAAATCTTGCATTGTCCTCATTGTAAAAAATATGCAATGAGAATCTACATGATGTTAATGCAAGATTTGTCAATTACCATGATTAGTGTATCGTCAAGTCTGTAAAACCGCTTGCGGCTGAAAATTGAAGCCCTTGGACATCTCCGACAGAAGCTACTCAAGAAGATCGCATATTCAGTCTGGCCTCAATCCTTTTTCATCCAAACCTTTGATCCCAAAACCCCTCTATAGATGGCCTCATCCTTCTTAGATGCATCCTTAGCCCTCTCTATAGTCCTCATTCCATAAAGATCAGTCATGGAATAGGTTATCGTAGCAGTTGTTGCAAATTAGGAAAAATTCCATAACCGCTGATTCCAATGGGATCCTGATCCATCGGAATGATGTCCGATTGATGTCCGATCGATCGGAGATCATGCCCGATCAATCGGACTATAGTCCAGCAAAACTTCAAAACTCTCTGGACATTATTTCGATTAATCATAGATATGTATGATCAATCAGACAAGGTCCTCCGATCAATCGGAAGTTTATCCGATCCATCGAAAAAATGTCCAGCAATATCACAAAACTCTCTAGACATATTTTCGATCAATTGGACCCTCTGTCCGATGAATTGGAGTAGGTACCTTTGATCAATCGGAAAATCGTCCAGCAATATTTCAAATTTCATCTGAACATATTTTCGATCAATCAGAAACTCTCTCCGATCCATCGGAGATGGTCTTCCGATCAATCGAAACCAAGTCCGATCAATCGGAGAATCTATTTCAGCAAAATTAAAAATGAGATGATTCTTATATCTGATCAATCGGATCTCTTTCCGGTCCTATCGAGGTGACTGTTTTCTAACCGTTGAGAACAACTCTATATAGGCATCTCGGTTGGATCTTGTGAGAGATATCTCAAGCATCATCTAGGGTTTGTTTGGGCTTCTTCCTTGTGATCCTTATCTCTCATTCCCTTTGATTTGTTGAGTTCATATTTTAATCCATGTTGATTTGACCAACATTGAAGAGCATTCAAAGCTTGGATTGAATCATGAACTCAACCCCTCTTTAATGGCTTCTTGACCTACTCCTAATAGTTATATTCTTGTCATCAATGCCATTAATGGTGGTTTAGGTAGAACCTATCCTTCATATAAAAGCCATATCCCAATATAGTTTCAACTAAACCCTAATCCCTCACCTTGGAACCTACAAGAAGACATTCATAGCAAGGTTGCTGATCGAGGGAGCTGAAGAAGGCATCGTTCGTGCAAGCCGAAGCTTCTTCAACTAAAGGCATCATCAAGGGGCTCAATCAGCTAAGTATATTTTAGTCATTCGAGTCCAAGAAACCACCTCAAAAGTTGAGATTTGGGTTTCGTAGTTTGAAGACCCAAACTTGGTAGAGTCCTTGCGTAGGACAAGTCCTTGTGTAGGACAAGTCCTTATGTAGGACAAAGTGGTTGATGGATTAGTCCTAAGGAAGGATGAATCCATGTGTTGAAGTCTAAGTCCTTTTGTAGGCTGTTAAGGTTTATGGTTAACCTCATTTAAAACCATTGTGATAGTGAAATCCGACAACTCAAGGAGTGAGTGGATCAGCCAGGAGTGGAGTAGGTACATAACCGAACCACTATAAAATCTCTTGTTGTGTGATGAATGTTTGCAACTGCTTTACTTCCTTCATGTTTGAGATTATCTGATTATCACTTGCTCTTTTATTGTTAAAAGTTAATATTTTGCATATCAAGTGTTTGAAGAAAGATTTCTGAAATGCTTTGCATGATTGTGAGTGTGTAATTTGGTTAATTTAAAAAGTGTCCTATTCACCCCCCTCTAGGACAAAGAAACCAGTTTCTTGCTTCTACAAGAGCGGTAATCAAACTTATACCGCAATTTCAATTGGTATCAAAGCGGGTTCCTCCTTAAAGGCATAACAGCCAGGAGTGTGATCCGTTTCTAGAAGCTTAAAATCATGTCAAAAGGGGATTCTATTATAGTTTCCAAACCTTCATATTTTGATGGATCAAACTATGCATATTGGAAAGCAAGAATGAGAGTCTTCTTGCAATAATTGGATCATGCAACATGGAGGTCTGTGGAAATTAAACATGAAATAGCCCTCTTGAACACAGTTATAGATGGGGTCACCACCACCACAGTCAAACCGGATGATTTATGGGCTGATCTTGAACAATTGAGATACATTAGCAATGCAAAGGCACTCAATGCTATCTTTTGTGCCGTTTCAGCAGATGAGTTCAAAAGAATCTGTAACTGCACAACTGCTAAGGAAGCATGGGACATCTTTGAAACTACTCATGAAGGGACTAGTACAGTCAAGAGGTCAAAACTTTAGCTCTTGACTACTCAATTTGAGAATATGAAAATGGAAGAGCATGAGAACTTCATGGACTTTTACACCCGATTGAGTGATGTCACCAATGCTATGTGGGGATTGGGGGAGAGGATATCGGATCCACGCATTTGTAGGAAAATACTAAGATCCTTGCCCGAACGATTCTCCTCCAAAGTCATAACTATTGAGGAATGTAGAGATACTGATACTATGAAAATAGAAGACTTACTAAGATCTCTACAAACCCATGAACTTCACTTTAATAAATCCCCAAAAAGTAAAAACACAGTGCTGAAAACTTCACACACTAAACAAGAATCTGTAGTTGACAGTGATGAAGAAATGGATATGAATGAAATGTTTCTTATGGCCAAGAACTTTAGAAAATTCTTCAAAAACAAAGGAAATAAGGTTGACAAAAATAGCAAATCTTTTGACAAAAAGTGCTAAACTGGAAAATCTTATAACAAGCCAAAAGATCCTAAGTGATACAACTGTGGACGCTATGGTCATATTGCCTCTGACTGCCAAGCTCCTGCTAAAGAAAAATTCAAAAAGAAAGCAATGGCAGCTACATGGGATGACTCCGATAATTTAGATTCCGATTCAGATGAATATTAAAGTGATGGGGGAAGAGGATCAGTTAAAATTTTGATGGCCTCTATCTCGGAGATTGTCCCAGACATACAGAGCATAAGAGACAAGGATGATCATGAATCATCGGAAACCAATGTGACATCCTCCAATAATGACGAGGATAAAGAGGATGATAATGACGAATTGCAAGTTGCCTATGATGAATTATTTCGTCTAGCATCCTTCTTACTAAGAAGTTGAGCCAAGCTAATATTGAAAACAACAAATTGGCTGATGAAATGCAAGAAGTAAAAGGAGAAAACAACAGATTTCACTTTCAGATCTGTGACTTGAAAAGGAAAAACAAAGCAGCTCAAGACAAAATTAATACTCTAGAAGATGAGTTTAAGAAGGAAAACTCTACAAATCAATGTCTAACCATGCAGCTTAATCAAGAACATTAACTCAATGAAAGATTTGCCCAGAGTAGAGAAAAACTAGATGATATCCTTAAATCAGGTAAGCCTTGTAAGAATACAAGAGGGCTAGGCTATGGTGAGCAAACTAAGGTTAGTAACCCAGAACTTGAAAAGATTAGGAATGCATTAGGAAGCAATAAGAAGAATTCACCATGCATGTCGAGATGTTGGACATTTGAAGTTTGAATGCTTGGTCTTTAAGAATCCGGTTTGGAACTTGAAAGGAAAATTTGTACCTACCGGAAAGATGATGAATCACATGTGGAGTCCTCCAAAACAAGCACCATGGAAAAATGGGAACATGAGGAAAAATCATCCCACTCTACCTAAGAAAGACAAAAGAATGGAAGAGCTCCTTGAAATGGTAAAACAGTTAAACAGAAGAACCATGGAGCTGGTGCAATAGAAATCAAACAATGGAAAAAACTCAACACCTCATGCTGAAACAAGGACATCTCTAGAATCAACCAAGAAGCTTGTTTCTCCAAAAGGGTAGTATCTAAGTGGGTAGTAAAGAACAAATGCTTAATTATCCATACAGCCCTTAGAGTCGGAAGAAACACTAGGTGGTATCTTGATAGTGGATGCTCTAGACACATGACAGGTGACAGGACTCAGTTTTGTGATTATGCTGAGTTTGATGGTGGGTCTGTTACCTTTGGAGATGGTAGTGTGGCCAAAATTGTTGGAAAGGGAATAGTCACCGGGCCAGGATTGCCCAAAATTGAGGATGTGCTGTGTGTTGATTGTTTGAAGCATAATTTATTAAGCATTTCTCAAATATGTGATGAACAACATTCTGTGAAATTCTCCAAAGATATATGCAAAATTCTGGACCCTACTGGAAAATTAATTCTAAAAGGACTTCGCACTAGAGATAACTGTTATGTTATTGAAAACAAAGGTGATGATGGATCTTCTACCGTATGCCACATGGTCATTAATGATAAAAATGAGTTATGGCATCAACGGCTTTGTCATGTCCATTATAGGAACCTAGCCAGGCTAAGTAGGAAGAAATTAGTTAGAGGGTTACCTAAGATAGGGAAGAAACCAAAAGAAGTATGTGCAGAGTGCTTGAAAGGTAAACAAATTAAAGTTTCACATAAAAAGACATCCACCATTGCTACATCGAAACCCCTTGATCTACTCCACATGGATCTTGTAGGTCTCACAAGAGTGATGAGTCAAGGTGGTAAAAGATATTTCTTTCTTATTGTTAATGATTACTCCCGCTACACTTGGGTCGTATTTTTGAGAGAAAAATCTTATACATTTGATGAATTTGAAAAACTCATGAAACTACTTCACAATGAGAATGAATGTACCGTAAAACAAATTAGGAGTGATCATGGCGGAGAATTCGAGGACGGCCGATTTGAACAATTCTGCAAAAATTTAGGCTTCAAACATGAGTTCTCAGCCCCAAAAACTCCTCAACAGAATGAAGTAGCCGAAAGAAAAAATAGAGTTCTACTTGATATGCCCACCGTTATGATGAACAACAAAAATCTTGCAAAAAATCTGTGGGCCAAAGTAGTGAATACAGTATGTCACATCATTAATCAAGTATATTTGAGAGCTGGCCTAGATAAAACACCATATGAGTTATAGAATGGAAAAGTCTCAAATATCAAGTATTTTAGAGTCTTTGGTAGTAAATGCCACATCCTTTGAGATAGAGAAAATCTAGAAAAATTTGATTCAAAAAGCGATGAGGGAATATTCCTAGGACACGCTTCTGATAGTCGTGCCTATAGAGTTTATAACACAAGGACTAAAACAACTCAAGAATCCATAAATGTTATCATTGATGACTAATCTAAAGAAGACATGAGACTTGATGATGATGAAGTGGGAGAACCATGCCAAATAGGTAAACCTGTTGAAAAATCTCCCTCTCCCAATGCCTCAACAACTCTTGGAAATGTTCCATATGTCAAGGATCATTCCCTCAATCAAATCATTGGAGATCCTGATATTGGGGTTAAGACTAGGAGACAACTTGAGGCCATCAATAGTCATGTGTGCTTCACCTAAAAAATTGAACCAAAAAATATAGATGAGGCTCTCAATGATGAGTTTTGGATACTTGCTATGCAAGAAGAACTTCAACAGTTCACCAGAAATGAAGTTTGGTTTCTGGTAAAAAGACCATATGAGAAAAATGTCATTGGAACTAAATGGATTTTCAAGAACAAAATAGATGAATCTGGCAATGTGATTCGAAACAAAGCCCATCTAGTTGCTCAGGGGTACTCTCAAATCGAGGGAATTGATTTTAATGAAACTTTTGCCCCGGTTGCTAGACTAGAATCCATTCGAATTCTCATGTCCATAGCATGTGCGCTCAAATTCAAATCATTTCAAATGGACATGAAGAGTGCCTTTCTAAATGGTATTCTCGATGAGGAAGTTTATGTTGGACAACCTAAAGGGTTTGTGGACCCTAGATATCCTCAAAGAGTCTACCGATTGAAAAAGGCTCTCTATGGGTTAAAACAAGCCCCCGAGCATGGTATGAACGCCTTACTCAATTTCTAATTGATCACGAGTTCGTTAGGGGGAGTGTTGACAAAACCCTGTTGTTAAAAGGATGAATGATTCGATTCTTATTGCTCAGATTTATGTGGATGACATTGTATTTGGTTCCACTTGTGAAGAATTTTCTGGTTTATTTGCTGAATTGATGAAATCTGAATTTGAAATGAGTTTGGTAAGCGAACTGAATTTTTTCCTAGGATTGCAAGTTAAACAACTGAAAAATGGAATCTTCATCAACCAAACTAAATATGCTAAAGATCCAGTCAAGAGGTTTGAGCTAGACTCGTGTCGATCACACACCACACCTATGGCTACAACCATTAAACTCTCCAAAGACTTGTCAAGGAAAAGTGTCGACCAACATTTATATAGAAGTATGATTGGGAGTCTCCTTTACCTTACAACAAGTAGACCCGATATTGCATTTAACGTAGGTGCATGCGCTAGATTTCAAGTTGATCTTAGGGAATCACATCTAACTGCTATAAAAAGAGTGATCAGATATGTGACCTGCACAACTGAATATGGCTTGTGGTCCCCCTTTGACACATCATCCATCATTGCGGGGTACTCCGATGTTGATTGGGTCGGAAATATGGATGATCGAAAATCCACAAGTGGTGACTGTTTTTACATCGGAAACTGCTTAGTTGCTTGGCATAGCAAAAAGCAAAATTCCATCTCATTGTCCACTGCTGAAGCTGAATATATTGCTGCCGATAGTTGCTGTGCTCAGCTACTTTGGATGAAACAAATGTTGAAGGATTATGGTATCAATCAGGAAGAAATGACGCTCTTTTGTGACAACACAAGCGCCATTAATATTTCAAAAAATCCTGTTCAACATTCTCGAACCAAGCATATCGACATCCGGCAACATTTTATAAGAGAACTAGTTGAAGAAAAAGTGGTCAAACTTGAATACGTCCAAACCGAGCGGCAATTGGCCGACATCCTTACAAAACCGTTAGATTCCACAAGGTTTGAACACCTTAGGAAATCTATCGGGGTATGCTCACTTTAGTTGGTTAGAAAAGCTATGTGCATAAAGGTATATCTGAGGAATTAGCCTCATGTTTTAAATGAATGTCAATGTTTTCCAGCATAAATTCTTCAATTTATCATAAAATAGTCTGAATCATCATTTGAAAAATGCTGTCAGGTGTTGAGCTCTTAATTGTGCATATTCTAACCCCAATTCATCACTCATTATGCATGGATTTTATGTTTAAAGACTATTCTAATGCATAGTTTTGTGATTGCAGGAATGAGAGAGTTCACTCGATCAATAGCTAAAAGAAGCATATTTAGGAACCTTGGATGAAGACCCAAGGTGGGCCAAAGAATCATGAAGAAAGAAGGAAAGAAAAGAAAGAAGGAAAGAATGAAAAGGAGCCCCACAAGGTGGTCCGACCGGTTTAGACCGGTCAGCCAACTTTGCTGCCTTCTACAGAGGTTGCTGGACCAAAACAGACAGGTCACAACCGGTCAAGACCAGTCGGCCTTGCAATTTCAGATTTCTAGATTTCAGATAGCAAGCTATTTCCGTTTTTGAATTTTTGGCACAGTTTTATGCAGCCATATTAATGATATTTAGAAATCCAACATGTCCATGTCGAAGAGGAGCTCGACGCCGAAATAACCCAAGTAGTTTCGTATCGATCGGAGCTACGGATTGACCGTGGTGGCCAAAACAATAAGAACTGTCCAGAAAGTTTCAGATTCCGCCTACTCCACTCTGGGCCGGTCCAGGTGATCCATCATTGATGATATGAATAATCTACTTTGACCATCTTCTAAACCACATCCATATATGAGTAATCACAAAGTTTCAGATCAAAAGGATGTTTGGTTTGATCGTACCGGTTGAAGAAAGATGGACCATTCAGAAAGATCCAACTGCGTAGAGTTTATAAAAGCCCTAAGTGTTCTAATTTTTGGACCATATTGTGGGATTGTTTTGGACAATCTAATCCATATATCATGTAGAGGAGGAAGTTTTCTACCAATTTGCAAAATTTGAGATCAATCCGACCTCTGTACACTTCGGAGCGTTGAAAGCAAGATGACTGGTTCTGAAGGTACCGGAATTGCGCGATTTTGAGAGGCGGTCGCTGATCTGATTGGTGTGCCCATTCAGAAGATAATATTGGAAATCTAAATCATCTATGAGGAAGATCACATTACAAGGAAGCTACAAATCAAATTTAAAGGCAATCCGACCATTGGTTAAGCCGTATGAAGTGAAACAAAATCTGTTATGTTGCGGTACTCTTGCTGTATTATAAAAGTCGGTGCGCTCTTCTATTCCCAATCAAGCAAGGACGTGGGGAGCAAGGAGTTCAAGTCATAGGAGGCTTCCTAGCCTCCTCCAGCTAGTTTTTCTTCCTTTTTAGTTCTAGTTCTAGTTTTTAATATGTTTTTCATTAGCTAATCTCTTAGCTAGAGCTAAGAGGTAAACCTTATAGTTTTCTTAGATTGTTTAATTCGTTTTATTGGTTGATTGAATGAAGAATAATGGTTTTTAGAAGTTTGAATAAAGTTCTAAGTAGTTTTTCTTAATCTTATGATAGCTCGTGGATGTTTGGAAGAATTGCTTTAGGTCTTAATTTTTTGCATGACTCTAGACCTGTATGCTCCAAGGAATCGGATTCAATACCCTCTAGACTTGGATTTCCATGTGGGAACTTAAACCAAAGTTCTACCTTTCATTCTAAAATCTGAATATTGTGTTGATTGTTCATATGATTTGAATGAAGTTCAAATCATAATATAGTCAAGTCTTGTGACAATGTTTGATGATTATTATGGTTATGATCTTAATCTATTGGAATTAGGATTGACCTATGCAATTGAGTGTGCTCAAGTCCTAACTTGAATTGAGGGAATCATGTTGATGAACAACACATATGACAGATTGATTTGATAATATAACTACTCTATCATCCAGCTAGACAGAACTTAATTTTGATTCTAGTTGAGAAATTGAGAAACCACAGCGAATTATGCATCTAAGGAGAGCTATAAATGGATCCTTGATGCTCTAGTTATCTTTTCATTATCAGATTTTTCTATTTCATGTTCAAAATCGATTTCACAAACCGCTTAAGATTCTAGTTATTAGGATAGTTAGAATTGTTTACTTCCTTCCCTGTGGATTGACCTCGGTCTTACCAAGATTATTACTACATCGCAGCCTTGCACTTGAGGCGAGCGAACAAGTTTTTTGGCGCTGTTGCTAGGGAAGAGGTTAAACGGTTCTAATTATTCTAGTAGTTATAGAGTAGTCTTAGTTAGGTAGGATTTTCAATTTTTCTAGAAGTAAGTTTTCTATTTTTTTTTTCTAGATTACTGACTGTTAGAACTAGAAAAATCGCTCAAGGCAGTTTTTTCCCGTGTTTCATTATTCTGGGGGAATTCTGAGTATCGAGACATTTATAGACAATCATAAGCAATCACAAAGTGTACACAAGAGAGATATCACAAGGCGAATTTTATTCCAGAGATTTTGAGATCTTTTACATTCCAGGCTGTGATATTTGTCACGAGCCCTTAATTACATCAATGGTCGATCACCCTTAATTAAAAGACAAAAGTAAATGAATGCATACATTATAGATAGATTAAATAAAGCAAATGAGGAAATATCAATGTAAATCATGCACACCATAGAGAATACATAGATTTTTTTTACATGGAAACCCTTGCGGGAGAAAACCACGGCACAAAGCGACAAAGCTCCACTATGAATAATGTTTGTACAATAGATGGAGTATTCGAGACAAGGCCCGGATAGATCGAGCAAGTGACTAAGTCATCGAGGACTATCGTCTTTGAGTTTATGGTCGTAGAGACCTATTTATTTTCTTGTTATGGACTGAGCCGTGTTTCTTAGACAAGCCGGATGTCTATGTCCCATTTTCTTTTGGATTGTCCGGGTTGAGAGACTGTCAGGATTTGAGTGGTGCAACTCTGGGCCCACGCCTGTTACTGTGAACAGGTGACCGCTGGAATATATGAACATCGAAATGTTGGTCGGCATAACCTAAAGCCCGCGCCTATTGCTGTGAACAGGTGACCTTAGGAAAGCAGTCCGCAACTGCCTCATCAGCTCAACCGACGGACCCGTTGTCGATGGGTAGGGCATCGACTGTCTTTTTCATAATGGCAATCCATAGCAGGATGTTTCAAGCTTAGTTAGAACTCTTTTGTTTGTGATTTCTTGTGATAACCATAGTCTCTTTTGGTTAGTCTTGAGCCTCAATCCGGGCTGAATCCTAATTGTGTAATGAACATAATAGATACAAAGTTCCTATAATCAGTTGTCGAGCAAGGTTGGAGTCTGTCGACTTGTCTTCAGAAGTGATCCCGACCTCGCACCTTTGTTGATAGCTAATACGCAACGAGAGATAAGAAGAGAACCTGCTCACGCGTGCATAAATGTGTAGGGCATTATAACGAGATAAGGGATTTTCAATGTACAATGAATATAATTGAATGTATATCATATGAGATTGATTGTATGTGATGAATACAATAGAAGATATGTCATATGAGAATAAATGTATATGAGAACACAATAGTATGTATGCCATGTGAAGTTGAATATATGTCTAGTTAAATGAATGCTAGATTAAGCAAAGATGAGTGCTAGATTAAGCAGAGACGACTGCTGGATTAAGAAAGATGAATGCTAGATTAAGCATGAATAAATGCTAGATTAAGCAAGATAGGTGTTAATGCATGAAGCAATCAATATTATCTAGTCATAACTTCATTTTTGTACAAATTTGCATTAAAACGATATTCTGGTCATTTCGCTGCCTAAAAATTCTAAGTAAAAATCTGGATTTTTTGTATATCCACAGATCGACCATAAAATATCATGAATATTTCACCGGACTTTGGTGTTTTAGCATAATTAGGGTATTTCAGATTTTTTGGACAGTTTAGATTCAAAGAAAACCCCTTCAATCAAAAGGTGAACTTTTTGGGGAGTGCCAAAAAGTTGCGATTTGTACTTCGGATGGAAAATCAAAATCTTCATTATTGAGAATTTATTTTTTAGTATTTTTTATTGAATCCAAATGGGGGGTACTTCCTTATTTACATAAATAACTCAAAGTAAATGGAAAAGTACTTAAACGTTTTTATGTAAATAAGGTGTGCAGTGTGTAGTGCAAGTTCACGCAGTGCAGAGAGATGTGCAGTGCAGTTCCGGTGTGGCCAGTTCAGGTGCATGTTGAAAGGGGGCTGGTGCATGTCTATGAGAGTGAGCGCATGTAGTAGGGTGGTGGGCGCATGTGATATGGAGTAAGCGCACATGACCAACATACAAGAAGAGAGAGAGAGAAGATTTCTTCCGGGCGCATGTGCGCCTGGTGGGTGGAGATGGGCGCATGCGGCTTCACCACTTGTACATTTTTCCATATTTTCTTGCCAACAAAGTTGGGCGCATGTCCCCCTTGCACTTAGTGTATTTTTCTGGTTTTTTGGTAGTTGGATAGTGGGCGCATGTGTCCCTCCTTAGAAGAACGGGCACATGTATCCCTCCATTGGGGAATGCATCCAGGCGCATGTCTCCCACCTTGGAATGATGGGTGCATGCATCCAGGTGCATGTGTTCCACCTTAAAAGGGTGGGCGCATGTCCAAAACCCTCAATCTCATCCTCCCCTCCTCTCTCCTCTTCTCTCTCCTTCTCTCTTCTTCTTGAATGCCACTCACGCAACCCCTTTATATAGTTGTTGGTTTGGGAGTTGTAACGGTTCATCTATATCCTCTTATGGTGTGGTCCACTTGAAACTTGGATTAGGTTAATCTTGTGTACTCTGGCACGTGTGGACCACACTGATCCTGTGAACAGGTCAGATTCTCCAAATCACTCAGATGGTGGGCTCTTGGAGGTGCTGGACGCTGGTTAATGTTGACAATACGTATGTACCATGAGTTTGCATGGTTAGTACGTCTTTCAAAAAACTTGTTAGTGGGTCTCCTTTGTAGTTCGTGGGCCCCAAATCTGAGCGGTTTATTAGTTCAGGGTCGTCATTCTAGGAGTTGGTCCCAAGTTTCACCTAAATCCGAGTTCCAGGTGGGCCATACGAGAGGAAACAGTTCCACCGTTCAATCACCGTTGAAGACTCATGTGGAGCCGTAGAAGCATCAGATCAAGCTAGTATTTATGCATATGACACGTGTGGGCATTTGTGATTCTCTGAATGTTTCAAATGGTTCAAAGGGCATCATGGTGGCCCCACACATGTTTTCAATCAGTAACCGATTTTCAATAGCGCTTGGGCGCATTTCTTTACGACAGTGGCTTTTTTTTTGCATGTTTCCACGTATTTGGCAAACTTTTAGGTGGGTCCCATTTATAGTCTATGGGTCTAGGATCAAAGCCGTCCATTGGCTCGGGAGTGTTATTCTAGGGGGTGAGCCCAAGTTCAAGGCAAATCAGATGTTCATGTGGGCCATACCACAGGAAATAGTGTCACGTTGTGTAACACCCCGTACTTTTCTGTACTCGGGTGTTACCACGAGAATCCAAAGTATATGTGTATGTGTAATGCCGTGACTCTTTCGTCAAGGTGTGTGCGACTCCTGGTGCCTCGGACTGGCAGTGCGTAGTTTGCACCCAAATGACCAAAGTGTGTCCTAAGATCCCGAAACCTCTGTCATATTGACCGCGCCGTCATTCGCGATCACAATGGCAAAAACAGTGCGTCGATCTGATACCCGAGCGCAAAGATATGGACATTTAATCAAAACACCCAAAAAAATGTGGTTGTGCACACTCGTGTGGGGCCACCCAATGTGGGGCCCACTACACGGTCTCCTTTGCAATTAATATATTTATATATATATATATAATAATAATAATAATAATAAAATAATGAAATAATGAAAATAATAATAATAATAATAATAAAAAGTACAAAAAGTAATGATGGCTAGAATCTCACCACCATACCTCCCTACTCCTCCCCACTCCTCCCCACGTCACCCTATTTCTCTCTTCATGCCTTCTTTAAAAATAAAAAAATAATAAATATTAATAAAAAAAAGAATATAAGGGAGGGAGAGACGTTTCTCTCCTTCCATCCTTCCTTTCTTCTTCCTTCATCTCCATCCACGCCCTCACTATGTGTGTGTGTGTGTGTGTGTGTGTGTGTGTGTGTGTGTGTGTGTGTGATAGAGATAGAGAGGAGTGGGCCATCTTCATCAATCATCCATCCACTTCAACTGTCAAGATTGACCTTTGATCAAGGAGATCAAGATGAGTACACCCTCTTCACTCAACATTTTGTATTTTTTTTATGTCGATGATGATTGTGATAGTGATGATGTAATGGGCCACCTCGGTGTGGGCCCCACTTGATATAAACCAAGAGAAAAGAAAAAAAAAAGAAAAAAAAATGGTTGGGGACGCTGGACGTTCTCAGCGTCAGAACGCTAGAACCGTCCAGCGTCACCTGGACGGTTTGAATGGGTCCCCACTCGTGGGACGCACTTGATGTGTGTGATGAATCCACACCGTCCATTTGTTTTCCTAGCTCATTTTAGGGCCAAGGCCCGAATATGAACCAGATCCAAATCTTAAGCGGACCGCATCACATGAAACAGTGGGGTAAACGATGTCCACTGTCGAAACTTCCTCGGACCGCTTTGATGTTTGTAGACCAATTCACCTACCCAATATTGGGCTCATTGGGTCCCCCACAAGTTGGGGAACCTGATGAATGGAGTGGATCACCCTTATGTGGGCCCCACTCTATCAAAACCAAAAGAAAACAAAAAAAAAGAAGAAAAGAAAAGAAAGAAAGAGAGAAGCGCAGCCTCCCTGACGCTGGGAGTGACCAGCGTCCCCGGCACTGGACGCGCGGGCGCTCCAGCTGGTGGCCCACTCTGTGGGTCCCACCATGATGCGTGTGCTATATCCACACCATACATCCATTTGGGGAGATCATTTTAGGGCATGATTTGAAGAATGAGACAGATCCAAATCTCCAGTGCACCCCACTTGAGAGGAAACAGTGAGGACAGTGACCCTACCGTTGAAACCTTCCTACGGCCCACCCTCTGGGATTCCAACTTGATGTATGTGTTTAATCCTCACCGTCCATCTGTTCCTCCAGCTTATTCTAGGGCAGGGGCTGAAAAATGAAGAAGATCCAGATCTCAAGTGGGCCGTGCTGGAAGAAACAATAAAGACCGTTGAATTTTAGTGTTTTGGGCCATGTTTGGCTATCCTTGGTGGGCCCCACGTGGAAGCAATGTAAAAACCACCATTTGGACCTTGAATACTGTATGTGTGGCTACAATAATGACATTTTACCTAGGCCAAAGCGGACCCCACATGATCAGAATTAAATTCCAAGATCGTGTCGGGCAAAGTTGTGCAGAAATTTCTGTGCAGAAATTTCAAGTGCTCATGTTTGGCCCCACACCAAAAAATATTTATACATATCCAGCAGGCCTTACCTTATGGTTTTAGAGACCATGCATGGGTCTACCAGGGGGACTTAACAACACGCCAAAAGGTGATCCCGTTTGATGGTGGGACGTGCCCAAAGTTGGGCCAAAATCATTTCTGCACTACCATTTCTGCACAACTCCAAGTACCCATGTTTGGGCCTTTATAAAAAAATTGTACACATGCAAACAAAGGGATCCGCCTTATGAGTTTTGAGGACCATACATTGGTCTGTGAAGTGGTCATTTTATTTCTCCAAAAGCTGGCCCCTTGTGATCACGAATTGGACCCAAACTTAGCCAAAAACCATTTATGCATGTAAAGTCGGTTTAATTAAAAATCTACGTGGAGTCACATATATGGAATCCACCACCTTCCTAAAGTATTAAATAGGTCATTTAAACCATAAAACTTGAATTTAGATTGCATAGGCCAACTCCTTAAACTTTTAGAGCCACCACCATAGGGTTGATCTTAACCGTATAAATTATGGATATGACAATTTAACCGCATAAATGGTCTAAAATATGGTAGGGTCGAATTCTAGCGAACGTGTACATGTTTCAAGCAACATTGAAAGATGCGTCGATTCTTAAGGTGATGATTCCTCCCCTTGAGCTTTCCGCCTTCATGTTAATTAAGTAATAGATTTACTCATATATGACTGAAAATTTTACTGTCTCATGATTACCTCTGTTGTTTGATTTTGTCATAAATCATATGTTTAATCTTGTTATACGTGAATTTCTTTATAACTATGAATTATTTATGAATTTTAGAATTGTCATTTTCATTCTTCATATTTGGAATATGAAAGTGGAATATGAATTTGAATGGTTGCGATCACCTATATTTGATGGGACCTTAAACTGGTGGCCTTTGGAAGCGATTTATTGGAAAGATTCCTAATGGTGTCCTTAGATGGAAGTGTTGGACTAAATGTTAAATGAGATGAGATCTTGATTATGCTCCTAGCTGGACTAGTATGGAGATATTTTTGATGATGTCCTTATATGAACTTGTTGGGCTGAATGTCCTATTGAGATGAGTTGTTGGGATTCCCGATGGACTTGATGGACTAATGGTCCTGTGAGATAAATTATTGATTATGTCCCTAGTTGGACTCATGTGGAAATATTTTGGAGAATTATTGTGATGAAAGGCCACTAGTTGTAAGGGAATGTCATAATTGGTTTGGTTGTAAATTGGAATAATAATGGTTGGTTTAATCATGCATATCATGGCACAGACGGGACGTGTGGTGACGAGCCATATTACCGTCGGGTGGTCTGGTTGCTGAGAGCACGTACCCTCGAGGTATTTTCGCTGGCTCTAGACCACCATAGAGTATGTCATTCACTGAGAGCACGTACCTTTGGTATTTTCGCTGGTGATGACCACTCGTGATATTGCGGGGCTGATGTGTGTCCTTAGTGACTTCCAGACCACTGGGTGAGGCCGATGTGTGTCATTAGTGACTTCCGGATCACCAATTGATGGATTTGCATTGTGGGGCTGATGTGTGTCCTTAGGGACTTCCAGACCGCATTTTCCAGCTGGATGTGCATCCCCAGGCTGAGGGACATGTGCATGCATTCATGCATTTAAGAAAGATTGCATCATGGATATTTTGTACATTTTTTATTATTCTTGATTAATGTGTTAGTGTGTAATCTTGAGGAGACCTCACACTGAGATGGTGTTGAGCTCTTAATTGTGCATATTCTAACCCCAATTCATCACTCATTGTGCAAGGTTTGTATGGTTTGTAGGCTAACCCAATGCATATTTTGTGACTACAGGACTGAGAGGGAATTCCACTCAATTGAAGACGAAAAGGGTTCACTTGGGATCATTCTGATGAAGAACGTTTGAGGACCAAAGAAGAAAAGAAAGAAAGAAGTAAAGAAGAAAAGAAAGCAGAAGAAAGAAAGGATGAAAACAAGAAGAAAAGAGAGCTGACCGGTCGTGACCGGTCGACCAAGGAAGCCAGACCGGTCAGTGACCGGTCAGCCATGCGTGTTTGGAGGTACTAAGGAAGGCCGATCGGTCATGACCGGTCGGCCATGGCTGCTGTAACATAAGAAGAAACGTCCGACCGGTCTTGACCGGTCGGACATCATTGCTGGACTGAAGATAAATAAGCCCGACCGGTCTTGACCGGTCGGGCATGCTTGCTGGAGTGGTTGTTTATTGAGGCCGACCGGTCATGACCGGTCGGCTGTGCGAAAGAAGTTAGAAATTTCTAATTTCATCCCGATTTTCTCTGCGCTGCGTAAGTGTTACGCAAGTTCTCGATTCTTCCGAAGTTGTGGAGCTTCCAGACTATAAAAGGACACCTAGGGATCGTTCTTAGGGCATCCTAGAAGGGTTCAAGCGAGGTTGGAGACTGTGGAAGTGGAGATTGGAGTTTCACAACTCCTTTTGGTTTGCTTTGCTGTTTTCATGCTTTTAGTAGTTGTTTCATGTTTCCTTGGATCATGAGCAGCTAAGCCTCTTAGCTAGGGCTAAGAGGTGAAGCTTGTAGTGTATCCAAGATGTTTTAATTCGTAGTTAAGTGGTTTTCAGTTTGGAATTCATGATTATGAACTAAGGTTTGAAGTTTATACAAGTTTTTAAGTAATTTCTCTTAGTCTTGTGATGACTCATGGATGTTTGGATGAATTACTTATCTTCTTAATTTGTTTGCAACGGTCTAGACCTGTATGATCCGAGGAATTGGAGTGCGCTCTAGTACCAAGCTCTTCATAAAGGGGCTTCATGCCAAAGTTCTAGTTTTGGTTGATTATCTGGAATATGTATGGACTGTGCATATAATTTGAATCCAGTTCAAATCATGATCTAGCCTTGTCTTGTGAGAAGACTTGAGGATGGTTATGATTGGGAATTGGACATATAGAAAAGGTGAATGACCTATGCAATGAGCATGCTCAGATCAGCCTAGAGTTGAGTGAACTTTATGCACAGAACTTACATGTTACAGACTTCTGGTTTAACAGTTCTATCATCCGACTAGATAGACCTGACTGGTGATTCTAGTTGAGAGAATGGGAAACCACAGCGGATTGAACATCGAGGATTGCTACAAGTGAATCCTCGAACCCCTAGTGCCTTCTTATAATTGTTTACATTCAATTTAGCTTAAACTGTTAATCACACACATTATATTCAAACTTTGATTGTTAACTTCAATAGAAACTTGTGGATGAGTTTGTGACATCCTACATAAGTCCCTGTGGATCGACCTCGGTATTACCGAGTTTATTACTACATCACAACCCTACACTTGGGGAAGCGAACAAGTTTTTGGCGCCGTTGCCGGGGACCTTGACGGTTTTCACAAATTTCTGAAATTAGTATCTATTTAGGACTCTTTTAGATTTTTAGAACTAACTTAGTTTGTTTATTTGATTTTTTCAGGGATTTCTAGGAAGCTGAAGAAGATTCAAGGATTTCAAGTGCGAATCAGGTTCTATCCTTCTAAAACCTTACTCTTCTTCTTCTCCTATTCATTCTTATTTTATTCATCCCTTGTAGAGTGGGTGGAGACTCCTTTTGGATCTCTAAAAGGTCGGCCTTTTTGCCACCTGGATTCCTATTGGTCGGCTCTGCCGCCTTGGATCACCTTGCGCTCAGGAATTTCTTTTTCTCATCTCTACTCCTCTTTCTCCTTTTTCTGCATTTTTTTTTCTCAAAAGATTCAAAGAGTGGGTGGGGAGTTCTCTGAACCTCTATTGACCAGGAGAAATCGGTCTCTATCCGTGCTTCTGGCCTAGCCATTGCAAGACACCTTTTGCTTCGATCTTAGAGAAGAGTAAAGAAAAGGGAGGAAGAATTCTTCTTTCTTTTTGTTTCTTATTTTTGGTTTTGCATGCCACATTGGGTTCGGGATTCCAATAACCGACTCATTAGTGCAGGGGGGATAGTAGAAGGGATTGATAGAGAGCCACGTGTTAGGAGACATCTAGATTCTCCAATTTTATCTGAAAGTATGGCTACAAATCAACCTAACCCGGTTCAAAATCAAACCGAAACAGGGGAGAATGCGGTTGAGAATGTTCCCCGACCTAGGACTTTACGTGATTTCTTGCAACCTGCAAGAACGAGCACTCCCTCATGCATAATTTTCCCACCAAATGCAGGGAATGTGGATTTGAAACCGGGAGTGATCAATCTTCTCCCTAAATTCTATGGTTTAGACAGTGAAAGTGCCTATCAACACCTTAGGGAGTTTGATGAGGTAATCACCACCATGCACTTTGCAAATGTGACTGAAGATGTAGTAAGACTTAAATTCTTCCCTTTCACTCTTAAGGATAAAGCCAAGGGTTGGCTTTATGCATTGAGGCCAAGATCAATTGGGTCATGGAATGATATGCACAGAGAATTTATAAAAAAATTCTTCCCTACTCACAAAACGAACATGCTTAAGCGCCTTATCATGAACTTTGCCCAAAAGGAGGATGAAACCTTTTCCCAATGTTGGGAGAGATTCAAGGACCTATTAAACGCATGCCCACATCATGGCTATGAAAATTGGCGGATTATAAGTTTTTTCTATGAAGGACTGATTCCATCCATGCGCCAATTTATAGAGATGATGTGTAATGGGGAGTTCATGAATAAGGAAGCTGATGAAGCATGGGATTATCTGGAAGAATTGGCTGAAAGTGCACAATCTTGGGACACATCTAAACCAACAAATTCCAAGATTGGCCAACAAAAGGAAAAGGGAGGAATGTATGTCTTATCAGAAGAAGATAGCATAAGTGCACGGTTGGCTAGCCTTACAAGAAAGGTCGAAGCCATGGAATTAAGAAAAGGAGAAACAATCAACTCCACTGAGGTTGAAACTGTTTGTGGAATTTGTGCTGGAAATCAATATGCTACACCAGATTGTCCCACAATTTCAGTAGTCCAAAGCATCTTACAAGAACAAACAAATGCCATAAACAGTTATCAGCAGCAATATGGTGCTCCAAACTCAAACACGTATAATCTTAATTGGAAGAACCATCCCAACTTCAGTTGGAGGAATGGACCCACTGCAAATGCAAACAACACTCCAAAAGTATCACTAGAAGAGATGTTGGGTGCACTCGTATCGGTCCAGAATGAGTATAACAAGACAAATTCTCTAAAAATAGATGGGTTCATGCAAGAGCAATTGAAATTCAATCAAAATTCAAACCAAGCCATTAATGAATTGAAAACATCTCTGGCTAGAGTTGAAGCTCACCTGAGTGGTAGAGAGAAGGGCACACTTCCTGCTCAAACTCTTCCTAACCCAAGGACCTAGTATGAGATACAAGATGCAATCTCATCCTCCCACTATACGGAACATGTCCAAGCTATCACCACTTTGAGAAGAGGGAAAGAAATTGATAAATCCAATCCGGTGAAGGCTCCCAAGCCTAAGGATCCGGAAACTCCCAAAGAGGATGATAGCCCAAATAATATTCCACAAGAGAAAGAACCGGAAAGACAATACAAGCCGGTTGCCCCATTTCCACAAAGGTTGATTTCACCTAAACCTTTAGATAAAAATCTGGAAATTCTGGAAGTTTTCAAGCAGGTGAAGATCAACATTCCGCTGTTGGATGCAATAAAACAAATACCATCTTATGCCAAATTTTTAAAGGAATTGTGTACAATCAAAAGGAAACATAACGTTCACAACAAAGTGCTTTTGGCTGAGAATTTGAGTGCCATCATCAAACAAGAGGTGCCCCAAAAATACAAAGATCCGGGTAGTCCAACCATATCATGCATCATAGGAGACTACCAGATTAAACAAGCCCTACTCGACTTGGGGGCAAGTGTGAATCTCATTCCATACTCGGTTTATGAACAACTTGGGTTAGGTGAATTGAAACCCACCAAAACCACACTCCAACTTGCTGATAGATCCATCCGGATACCGAGAGGAATGGTAGAGGATGTTCTAGTCCAAGTTGATAAATTCTATTACCCAGTAGATTTTATTGTCTTGGACACACATCCTGTGATAGGCACCGGTACTCAAATTCCCGTCATACTTGGACGACCGTTCCTAGCTACCTCAAACGCCATTATCAATTGTAGAAACGGACTTGTACAAATGTCCTTTGGAAATATGACCCTTGAGCTTAACATATTTGAGTTATGCAAACAACCGCGGGAAGTTGATGATGATATCCACGAATTAAACATGATCGAATCATTCGTGGAAGATACAATCCCCTTGTCACTATTTTCCGACCCTTTGGAGGCATGTGTGGCCCATCTCCATGATATGAATGATGATACAACACAAGAGATGGATGCCATCCTAGATGTGATGATGATGCGTGAAAATAAAAGATGGAGGACCCCAATTGAACCTTTGCCTATAAATGAAAACAAGGCCCTCCCATCCAACATTAAGGCACCAAAACTCGATCTAAAACCATTGCCAAGTGAGCTAAAATATGTTTATTTAGGTCGAGATGAGACATATCCAGTGGTGATTTCTTCCCACTTGGATGAGGAACAAGAGAGTAGGCTAATAGCCACTCTATTAGAGCACAAGAGTGCCATCGGATGGACAATTACGGATCTCAAAGGCATAGACCCACTGATTTGCACTCACCGCATACACCTTGAGGAAAATGCAAAGACATCCCGGCAACCACAAAGACGACTAAATCCAAATATGAAGGATGTGGTTAAGGCTGAAGTGGTGAAACTATTGGATGTAGGTATCATTTACCCAATATCTAATAGCCAATGGGTGAGCCCAACTCAAGTGGTGCCTAAGAAATCCGGAATAACCATCGTAGCCAATGCCAGTAATGAACTCGTACCAACTAGAGTCACTACCGGTTGGAGAATGTGCATTGACTACAGGAAGCTAAACACTGTCACAAGGAAAGACCACTTCCCCCTACCGTTTGTTGATCAGATTTTAGAACGGTTGGCGGGTCATTCCCACTTTTGCTTCCTTGATGGCTATTCAGGGTACAACCAAATAGAAATTGCCCGTGAAGACCAAGAAAAGACTACATTCACATGTCCATTCGGCACTTTCGCCTATCGACGGATGCCGTTTGGACTATGTAATGCCCCTGCCACCTTTCAGCGTTGTATGATGAGCATCTTTTCTGACATGGTGGGGACAATTCTCGAAGTCTTCATGGATGATTTTTCCGTATTCGGTTGTAGCTTTGATGAGTGCCTTGAGCACTTGAAATCTGTGCTAAAAAGATGTGAAGAGAAGAACCTTATGCTCAATTGGGAAAAGTGTCACTTCATGGTTAAAAAGGGAATTGTACTTGGTCACATCGTTTCACAAAATGGAATTGAGGTGGACAAGGCGAAAATTGACCTTATCTTTAACCTTCCACCACCCAAAAGCATACGAGATATACGGTCCTTTTTAGGACACGCAGGATTTTATAGACGGTTCATAAAGGATTTCAGTTCACTCTCTCGTCCTTTATGTAACCTACTTCAAAAGGAAAATTCATTTGAGTGGAGTGAAGAATGTCAAAAGGCCTTTACCACCCTTAAAGGCATGTTGACATGCGCCCCAATAATGCAACCACCCGATTGGAGCCTTCCTTTTGAGATTATGTGCGATGCTAGCGACTATGCTATTGGGGCCGTGTTAGGCCAAAGAAAAGATAAAAAGCCATGTGTTATCTACTATGCAAGTAGAACCCTAAACTCAGCCTAGGCAAACTACACCACTACTGAAAAGGAACTTTTAGCCGTAGTTTTTGCCTTGGAGAAGTTCAGATCCTACTTGATTGGATCCAAGATCATTGTATTCACTGACCATGCCGCGCTTAAGTATCTTCTCTCTAAGAAGGATGCTAAACCACGGTTATTAAGATGGATCCTCCTACTCCAAGAATTCGACTTAGAAATACGTGATAAGAAAGGAGTAGAGAATGTAGTAGCTGACCACCTCTCTCGACTTGTCCTCACTGATTCCCCTGAAACGACTGCAATCAATGACATGTTCCCTGATGAACAACTTTTTGCTGTTTCCCAATTGCCATGGTATGCGGACATTGCTAATTATCTTGCTACAGGTGCAATTCCTACATATTGGAAAAAGCAAGATAAGGATAGATTCTTCTCAGAGGTACGGAAATTTCTATGGGATGACCCATACTTGTTCAAGTATTGTCCCGACCAAATCATAAGGAGATGTGTCCCAGATGATGAGCAACAAAGTATCATCTCCTTCTGTCATTCTCAAGCATGTGGTGGCCATTTTTCGGCTAAAAAGACCACAGCGAAAATTCTGCAATGTGGGTTTTATTGGCCCACCATGTTCAAAGACACACATGAGTTTTGCAAAGCTTGCGAACCTTGTCAGAAATTAGGAGGAATCTCCCGTAGAAATATGATGCCACTCAATCCCATCTTAATTATCAAAATTTTTTATTGTTGGGGCATCGATTTCATGGGCCCATTCCCATCTTCTTTTGGAAACTTATACATCTTGCTTGCCGTTGATTATGTTTCCAAATGGGTCGAGGCCATCCCTTGCCGGAATAATGACCATAAAACGGTCATTCGATTCTTAAAAGAAAACATTCTTTCCCGGTTTGGAACGCCTCGAGTCATCATAAGTGATGGAGGGTCTCACTTTTGCAATCGCCCTTTTGAAGCATTAATGAAGAAATATGGCGTAACGCACAAAGTGAGCACTCCCTATCACCCACAAACTAGTGGACAAGCTGAGATATCCAATAGAGAGATTAAACACATTTTAGAGAAAACGGTGCATCCTGATCGCAAGGATTGGTCACTTCGACTTACCGATGCGCTTTGGGCTTACCGTACTGCCTTTAAAACTCCTATTGGAATGTCTCCCTATAGACTTGTCTATGGGAAGGCTTGTCACTTGCCTGTGGAGTTGGAACATAAGGCGTATTGGGCTATTAAGAAGATAAATTTCAATCCTGACAAGGCAAGCTCGTTACGCAAACTTCAATTGAATGAACTTGCAGAAATCCGTAATGAAGCTTATGAGAATGCAAGAATTTACAAGGACAAGACGAAGATATTCCATGATAAGAATATTCTTCGCAAGACATTCACGATAAATCAAAAAGTCCTCATGTATAATTCTCGCTTACATCTATTTCCGGGAAAATTGAGATCTCGGTGGACCGGTCCCTACATTGTGCAAAATGTCTATCCATATGGGACTGTCGAGCTGTTAAATCCAAGGAACGGCAACATTTTTAAAGCAAATGGGCAGCGATTAAAGCCGTTCTTTGAGAACTTCCCTTCAGAAGGTATGTCCATACCTCTGAATGATCCTGTGTATCAGGATGATTGATCACCTAGTCTGATGGAGGTATAGAGTAGTTAGGATTAGGATTTTGCTGTTTTGTTTTCCGTTTCATAGGTTTGTTAGAAGGAGGAAGATCTCCACTTTTCACTCTCTCAGGTACTATCATTCCTCATTCCCTTTTATTTTCAAATTGATCTCATGTTTTGCTCATTGCACATCTTTTACATTGAGGACAATGCAAGATTTGGTTGGGGGGTGTAGGATCACTTGGATGAATCCAGCAATTTGCAACATTTCAAGCAATCATGTGGAAATTTTTTTTTTCGATTTTTCAAAAATTTGAAACTCTTTTGGAAAACACTGGTTCTAGGCATTCGAGTTGATATGAGCATAAGAGGAGGAGATATGAAGTGTATAGGGCTGGAAGTCTGGAATTCCTCACAGCATAATGGTTTTTATATGTGAACTCCCCTATTTTGTGATTGATAGAAAATCTGAACATCTTTACACCTAGTTCACATTACACGATTTTCATGAGTAGAAGGGATTATGTGATTTATGGATTAGCTAGACTTTGAATTAAGGTATTGAGAAATCAGGCCGGGGTACTTTGTCCATCCTTGTCCATGGGAAAATAATGAAAGATATGGATTTTTAAAAATCCTATCTAATTTAAAAAAAAAAAAAAAGAGAGAAAAAGGAAAAGGAAGGATGAAATTGGGAATGTGGAAAAACGGTGGAAAATTTCGATTAGGGCTACCTACTACCAACCGGGGGATGGTCTACCCGTAACCAAAGCCGAAAATGGGACGTAGTGTGAAAGTCGTCGGAAGGACGGTAAGGCAAATTCCTGTCATTGGCTTGAGGTGGCTCTATGTACCTTGAGTTCTATAGTCTAGTTGATCTATGAAGAAGATAAACCCAGAAACTCGTGAGATGAATTTTCACTACCCACACTAGGTTGAATTTGTTCAAGTTCTTCTATTTATCAACCAATCAGTGGAAATTTCATATGAATGCTTATTATGTTTTGAGGATTTACGGTTCCAACCTCTGACGCTTAATCTTTCTGAATCTTACACTTATGAACCTTGGAATGTATAGAAGGATGGTTTCTGAAAGAGAGTTAAGCTTTGAAGAATGAGAATAGTTTCACGCATGTTTTGCTCGGGACTAGCAAAATGCTGGTTGGGGGGTGTGTTGAGCTCTTAATTGTGCATATTCTAACCCCAATTCATCACTCATTGTGCAAGGTTTGTATGGTTTGTAGGCTAACCCAATGCATATTTTGTGACTACAGGACTGAGAGGGAATTCCACTCAATTGAAGACAAAAAGGGTTCACTTGGGATCATTCTGATGAAGAACGTTTGAGGACCAAAGAAGAAAAGAAAGAAAGAAGTAAAGAAGAAAAGAAAGCAGAAGAAAGAAAGGATGAAAACAAGAAGAAAAGAGAGCTCATCGGTCATGACCGGTCGACCAAGGAAGCCAGACCGGTCAGTGACCGGTCAGCCATGCGTGTTTGGAGGTACTAAGGAAGGCCGATCGGTCATGACCGGTCGGCCATGGCTGCTGTAACATAAGAAGAAACGTCCGACCGGTCTTGACCGGTCGGACATCATTGCTGGACTGAAGATAAATAGGCCCGACCGGTCTTGACCGGTCGGGCATGCTTGCTGGAGTGGTTGTTTATTGAGGCCGACCGGTCATGACCGGTCGGCTGTGCGAAAGAAGTTAGAAATTTCTAATTTCATCCCGATTTTCTCTGCGCTGCGTAAGTGTTACGCAAGTTCTCGATTCTTCCGAAGTTGTGGAGCTTCCAGACTATAAAAGGACACCTAGGGATCGTTCTTAGGGCATCCTAGAAGGGTTCAAGCGAGGTTGGAGACTGTGGAAGTGGAGATTGGAGTTTCACAACTCCTTTTGGTTTGCTTTGCTGTTTTCATGCTTTTAGTAGTTGTTTCATGTTTCCTTGGATCATGAGCAGCTAAGCCTCTTAGCTAGGGCTAAGAGGTGAAGCTTGTAGTGTATCCAAGATGTTTTAATTCGTAGTTAAGTGGTTTTCAGTTTGGAATTCATGATTATGAACTAAGGTTTGAAGTTTATACAAGTTTTTAAGTAATTTCTCTTAGTCTTGTGATGACTCATGGATGTTTGGATGAATTACTTATCTTCTTAATTTGTTTGCAACGGTCTAGACCTGTATGATCCGAGGAATTGGAGTGCGCTCTAGTACCAAGCTCTTCATAAAGGGGCTTCATGCCAAAGTTCTAGTTTTGGTTGATTATCTGGAATATGTATGGACTGTGCATATAATTTGAATCCAGTTCAAATCATGATCTAGCCTTGTCTTGTGAGAAGACTTGAGGATGGTTATGATTGGGAATTGGACATATAGAAAAGGTGAATGACCTATGCAATGAGCATGCTCAGATCAGCCTAGAGTTGAGTGAACTTTATGCACAGAACTTACATGTTACAGACTTCTGGTTTAACAGTTCTATCATCCGACTAGATAGACCTGACTGGTGATTCTAGTTGAGAGAATGGGAAACCACAGCGGATTGAACATCGAGGATTGCTACAAGTGAATCCTCGAACCCCTAGTGCCTTCTTATAATTGTTTACATTCAATTTAGCTTAAACTGTTAATCACACACATTATATTCAAACTTTGATTGTTAACTTCAATAGAAACTTGTGGATGAGTTTGTGACATCCTACATAAGTCCCTGTGGATCGACCTCGGTATTACCGAGTTTATTACTACATCGCAACCCTACACTTGGGGAAGCGAACAGATGGCCACTCATGCTGTTAAATTTCAACCGTACAGTTGGTGCAGATGATTTGAATAATGTACAGGTTATACCGGAATGGAGCAGGATGCTCAGGTTATGCTGATGTCATGGATCAAAGAGCCGTGTTTAATGGTTGTTGCTTTAAATTTTGTATATAATTGTAATTGTTTATTAGTGTATTCTGAATTAAATTCGAGATATTCGGTTTGTATAAGCCTTATGGGCACCACTTTGCGATATTTGTTGTATCTTTCCTATATGCATGGTTTATTTCTTCCACAGTGAATGCCCTTCTTGGAATGATACTTGAATGGACTGAAATGTGGGTTTTCTTCATAGGCTAACGCCCGGGTCTTCAAACACGGGTCTAGAACTCGGGTTGTGAAAATCCGGGGCGTTACACGTTGTTTTGCCGTTGAATGATATTTGGGGGCCACACAGATATTGGGTCGAGCAATCATTTAAATGTTTCATGTGTGTGACCCCCCTAGGATACTCTGGTCGGTCCAGATCTTGAAAAACAATATTGTGGCGGGCCACTAGAGAGGTTTAACCGGTGATCACTCATTTTTGGAGTTATAATGGTGAGCGTTGATCTTCCTATGGTGTGTCCCACCTGAGCTTCAGATATGCCTCATACTTAGTCCCAATGGTTAAAATAAGCTATCAAGATGTCTGGGAAGTTTGGATTACCCTTATGCATCACGATGGGGGCCCTACAGCAATAAGCTCATAAAGTTATGTTTTCACAAGTTTGGAAGTTTAAGGTGTGAGTTTTACATGCTTTATGTATGTTGCCAACTTCCAACCATGGACAATTCTTCCTCCACCGTTTCTCCTGGTGTAGTCCATCCAGGACTCAGATCTTCTTCATTTTCTGTCCCAAGGGGTAAAATGGGTTGGTGAAACAGATGATCGGCTTAGATCAAGTATATACTCCATGGTGGAGTATAGAGAACAACGTCTGGTGGGAATGTTATCATGGGCAATGTGAACGTACGTACATATTATGGTTTTATGTGTGCACGTGATATGTTGGTGGTGTATATGCATTTGTTGCATGGATGACACGTGTGTTTCATACATGAGTCTTAGGCATGGTCCATGGTTTATATGTGTTATGCATGCATGTATGAGTGGGTTACATGAGAATAGTGTTCTTGCATGGTGTGAATGTATGTATGTTTGAGATATATGCATGGGCATAGATGAGAGTTACATTTATACTCAGTGCCTTCATGGGCTTCATACATGGGTAGCACGCATGGGCTGTATGGGTTGCATTCATGGCATGCAAAACAAGGTACATGTGTGTGGCATGTGTGGTTATGCATAGTATGCATGAGTTGGTTGCATGCACGTGATGGCTTAGCTTAACAATTGCATGTGCTCATGCGGGCTTTAGGTGTGCATAGCCATACGCACTATTCTCTTGCATGAGTTCTAT
This sequence comes from Liriodendron chinense, assembly GCA_003013855.2. NCBI lineage: Eukaryota > Viridiplantae > Streptophyta > Magnoliopsida > Magnoliales > Magnoliaceae > Liriodendron > Liriodendron chinense. The sequence goes on from ML058334.1 coordinate 3,239,685, forward strand.
GTGTATTGCATGTATGGAAGGTGTTCTATCGCTTTTATGACTATTTTTCGGGTCTTGAACCGACCAAACCATTCATTTTGAGTCATCATTCACCCTTCTATCATGGGTGAAAATTTGAGTCCCAACACTAACAATCTTCTGTTTTTGTGTTTTGTAAAAACTTAGTTGTTGACATAGTTCTCACCTTCACGGGTAACATCTTCCTTTCTTCTTTTTATTTTTCTTCCTAGATTAGGGTAGTTTCAACTTCTTATTATTTCATTATGAATGATTGGACGGGTGGATTGTCTAAATACCTTTTGGAAGAAGAGAGGTTAAACCAAATAAAAAATCATTATGATTGGAACCATTACAATTATGAATATTTTCCTAAGACTCAATCTACTTCTAATACTCCCCCAAGTAAGACATTGCGAGATTACCAGAATAAGAACAATGTGCATAACTTTTCGCCGGGTAAGACAATTAGAGAGTATCGGAAAGAGATGAATAATGTTCCACCGGTTAGGACAATATATGATCACTTGTTTGGCTACACATATCAACAACCATCTAATAGCCCAACATATGACATGCATAATCCTAATAGGTGGGAGCATCAAAATTTTAATTTGAGAGACGAGCCAACCATGGATGCCAACAATTATCCTCAAGAGTTTCTTTCTCATGAGCCACAACTGACACGAACTCTTGAGGATACTCTGCGAGAGTTTATGAAAATAACTAAGTAATGCATACAAAACCTTTCGCCATCTCAAAATCCTGAAACCAACATTGGGAACACTAAATCATCCCCTAACAAGGAGGAGGACGAGGCTATCCAAGCCCAACCCTCTTCTGATTTGATGACTAAACTTTTAGGGGATGTAGATCTCAGTGATCCCACCATTACCATCGATTATGGTAAATCAACTATCTCTTTTAGCTATTCCGATTTGAATGATGAAGAGATTTCAAGGACGGTTGACAAACCTGAGGAATCTACAAAATTTGAAAGTGATAGTTTGATTACCTACAGTGAGGGTTTGAAGGATGATTGTGAGTCCATGATTTCTTCTTCCAAAGGGCTGTTGAACCTCCAATTTATACATTGCATTGCCCATTACATCGCATTATATGCATGGTTTTCATGTTTAAAAGGACCATCTAATGCATGTTTTGTGATTTTAGGAATGAGAGCAGAATTCACCCAATTGGAGACTAAAAAGAGCCTTTTGAAGCCATTGGATGAAGGTTGAAGAAGAACCAAAGAAAGTAGAAAGAGAGGAGAAGAAAGGAAGAAAGAAGCCTAAGGAAAAAGCAGCTAAGACCGGTCGCACGACTGGTCGTCCATAGCCAGGACCGGTCGTCCGACCGGTCCAACTACTCAACAAAAGAAGATCTCCTTGCAAGGCCTGCTGGACCATCCACGACCGGTCGTGAGATCGGTCGTCCACTGCTTAGACCAGTCGTACGACCGGTCCTTGAATTAAAATTTTAAAGTCAGATTTAGGCAAAACTCTCTGGACTGTTTTTGCGATTTTGAGACCGGTCGTGCGACCGGTCGTCCGCGTAACAGAGCTTCTCCGTGAAGCTCCAATTTTCTCTGCGCAGTCCGAGAATTCTTTCGCAATCTGGAACCTTCTATGCTATACTATAAAATGACACCTAGGGCTCTTCCTAGGGCATCATAGAAGCTAAGGGACGTCGTGGGAGAGGACAAAAGTCATCGTGCAGAGTCTGAAACCCTCCAAACTCCGATTTTTCTAGTTTTTATGTTTTCTTTCATGAGTTTTAGTTGTAGTATGACAATGCTCGGCTAGAATCTCTCAACTAAGGCTGAGAGGTGAAGCTTGTAGCTAATTTCATGTTTGATTCAGTTGATTCAAGTAATTTCAATTCAAGTTGGGATTTTAAATTATTCTAGTTCTTCAAGTTGATAGTTTGAGATGTTTTATGAGAGTTCATGTGCTCCGGACATGGATTCCTTAAAATTCTCTGAGATTATCATATTGTGGTTGTTTAGATTCTAATTATAGTAATTCTTGAGCATGCTATAGTCCATCAGCATGGCTGTTACTCCGAAGGCTATGATTCCGAATTCTACATTGTTGAATGGGACTAGAACTTGGAAGTTCAACTTGAATGGGATTGAATGTGTTTGAATGCTTTATTTTCTAACTGGATGAGATATAGGACTTCAAATCTAGTTGTGTATCTTGCTTGGATGGATTGGATTGACATGGGATTGCTACAAGTGGATCCTTGAATGCCTTAGTACCTTTAAATTACTGTTTTCATTAAGTTACTGTTTTAGCATAATTATTCCAGTCGGACGACCGGTCGGACTGGCCTGGCCGACCGGTCACGACCGGTCGGACCACTCTGTTTAACCGTCCAGCGAGCTCAAGTGGGAGAATGACCTGCTGGCCGACCGGTCAAGACCGGTCGAACCAAACTGGTTGTTAGTCCAGCAAGCACACAGGGGGCACCGGCCGGTTGCCCGACCGGTCAAGACCGTCAGACCAACTGGTCCTTCTTCCAGTGATTTCCAAGGTTGTGGCCGACCAGTCGGACGACCGGTCGGACCAACTGTTCTTCTTCTTTTTCTTCTTTTCTTTATTCTCTTTTCTCCCTCTTTCTTCTTCCTTCTTTGGTCCACCTTGGACCTTCATTCACAGGTTCTAAATGGACCCTTTTTGGTCTCCAATTGAGTGAAGTCTGCTCTCATCCCTACAATCACAAAACATGCGTTAGATGGGCCTTTTAAACATGAAAACTATGCATACAATGCGATGTAATAGGCAATGCAATGTATAAATTGGAGGTTCAACAGTCGTCCGACCGGTCTGGCCACTCAACAGAAGAGGAGTATTTGCAAAAGTTCACTGGACCATCTACGACCGGTCGCACAACCGGTCGTCCACACCTCAGACCGGTCGTGCGACCGGTCTTTGAATAAAAATTGCAGGATGGAAATTAGCAAAACTCGCTAGACAATTTACATATGCAGTCCGACCGGTCGTGACCGGTCGGCCAAGCCAGTCCGACCGGTCCAGACTGGTCGGCCAGAGTATTTTTCCAACTCCAGAGCTTGCTGGACTGTTTCACAGTGAGGCACGACCGGTCGCGACCAGTCGGCCAGCTACTCAGACCGGTCGTCCGACCGGTTGGCCATGCGTAAGATGCAGACTTTCTATTTCTGGCGCCGGATTTCTCTGCGCAGTGCGTAAGTTTTACGCAAATTCTCGAATATTCTAAGGTTGCAGAGCCTCCCCACTATAAAACGACACCTAGGGATCGTTCCTAGGGTATCTTAAAAGAGTTTAAGCAAGGTGGGAGGCAACGAAAGTGGATTTCGGAGTTCCACAACTCCTTCTAGTTGTTTGCTGTTTTTATGATTTTTCTAGTTGTTTCATGTTTCCTTGGATCATGAGCAGTTAAACCTCTTAACTAGGGGTACGAGGTGAAGCTTGTAGTGGATCTAAGATGTTTCAATTCGTTTTTAGTTGGTTTTAAGATTGAATTCCATGTTTATGAACAATGGTTTGAAGTTTATACAAGTTCTAAATAGTTTTTCTTAGTCTTATGATGACTCATGGATGTTTGGGAGAATTACTTAAGTTCTTAATTGCTTTGTGTTAGTCTAGACCTGTATGATCCGAGGAATTGGAGTACGCTCTAGTACTATGATCTTCATATGGGGACTTCCTACCAAAGTTCTACTTTTTTGGTTTTCCGAATTATGTATGGGACTGTGCATGTGATTTGATTCAAGTTCAAATCATGATCTAGCTTTGTCTAGTGACAGGACTTAATGATGATCATGATTATGAACTTAGTTTATTGGAATTGGGACTGACCTATGCAATTAAGCATGCTCATCCTAGCTTGCATTGAGTGAATCATATACATTGGCCTTACATATGACAGATTGTTTGGTTTAACAGCTCTACCATCCGGCTAGATAGATCTTAATATCGATTCTAGTTGAGAAATTGAAAAACCACAGCGGATTGAACATCAAGGATTGCTACAAGTGGATCCTTGAACCCCTAGTGCCTTTTTATAATTGTTTACCTTCAAATTAGTTTAAAGTTGTTACTTACATCAATCTCAAACAAAATCTGGTTGTTGGCTCTCAATAGACACTATTGGATGTGTTTGTGAATTCCTACACAAGTCCCTGTGGATCGACCTTGGTCTTACCGAGATTTATTACTACATCGCAACCCTACACTTGGGGAAGCGAACAAGTTTTTGGCGCCGCTGCCGGGGACTTTGACGGTTTTTCACAAATTTCTGAAAATAGAATCTATTTAGGATTTTTAGGAATAGTTCTAACTTAGTTTATTTTGATTTGTTTTTCTTTTCCAGGGATTTCTAGGAAGTTGAAGAAGACATAAGGATCTCAAGTGCTCGAATCAGGTTCTATCTTTCTAAACCTTACTCTTCTCCTTCTTCATTCCTATCATATTCATCTCTTGTAGAGTGGGTGGAGAATCCTTTTGGATCTCTGAAAGGTAGGCCTTGTGCCACCTGGATTCCTATTGGTCGGCTCTGCCGTCTTGGATCACCTTGTGCTCAAAGATTTCTCTTCTCACCTCTACTCCTCTTTCTTCTTTTTCTGCACTTTTCTTAAAGGATTTAAAGAGTGGGTAGGGAGTTCTTTGAATCCCTATTGACCAGGAGAAATCGGTCTATATCCTTGCTTCTGGCCTAGCCATTGCAAGACACCTTGTGCTTTGGTCCTAGAGAAGAGTAAAGAAGGGAAGGAAGAATTCGTTTCTCTTTTCGTTTCATATTTTTCTTTTATTTGCATGCCACATTGGGCTCGGGATTCCAATAACCGACTCATAAGTGAAGGGGGAATAGTAGAGGGAATAGACTGAGAACCACGTGCTAGGAGACATCTAACTTCTCCAATTTTGTCTGAAAGTATGGCTGTAAATCAACCTAATCCGATGGTCAATCCTAATCTGGGCCAAAACCAAACTGAAACGGGGGAGAATGTGGTTGAGAATGTTCCCCGACCAAGAACTTTACCTGATTTCTTGCAACCAGCAAGAGCGAGCACTCCCTCATGCATAGTTTTTCCACAAAATGCATGGAATGTGGATTTGAAATCGGGAGTGATCCAACTTCTCCCGAAATTACATGGATTAGACAGTGAAAGTGCCTATCAACACCTTAAGGAGTTTGATGAGGTAATAACCACCATGCACTTTGCTAATGTGACTGATGATGTGGTGAGACTCAAATTCTTCCCTTTTACTCTTAAAGATAAAGCTAAAGGTTGGCTTCATGCATTAAGGCCAAGATCGATTGGTGCATGTACTGATATGCATAGGGAATTCATAAAAAAATTCTTCCCTACTCACAAAACAAACATGTTGAAGTGCCTTATCATGAACTTTGCCCAAAAGGAAGATGAAATCTTCTTCCAATGTTGGGAGAGGTTTAAAGACTTATTAAACGCATGCCCACATCATGGCTATGAAATTTAGCGGATTATAAGCTTTTTCTATAAAGGACTAACTTCACCCATGCGCCAATTTGTAGAGATGATGTGTAATGGGGAGTTCATGAATAAGGAAGTTGATGAAGCATGGGATTATTTGGAAGAATTGGCTGAGAATGCACAGTCTTGGGATACATCGAAACCAACAAATTCCAAGACTGGCCAACAAAAGGAAAGAGGGGGAATGTATGTCTTATTGGAAGAAGATAACATAAGTGCACGGGTGGCTAGCCTCACAAGAAAGGTCGAAGCCATGGAATTAAGGAAAGGAGAGACGATCAACTCTAATGACGTTAAAACTGTTTGTGGAATTTGTGCCGGAAATCAACATGCAACACAAGATTGTCCCACAATTTCAGTAGTTCAGGACATCTTACAAGAACAATCAAACGCCATAAACAGTTATCAATGACAATTTGGTGCTCCTAACTCAAACACGTTTAATTCTAGTTGGAAGAACCATCCCAACTTCAGTTGGAGGAATGGACCCACTGCGAATGCAACCAATATCCCTCAAGCTCAACCTATACTAGGTCCATATCTAGCATTACTCCAAAAGTTACGCTAGAGGAGATGTTGGGTGCATTTGTATCAGTTCAAGCTGAGTATAACAAGACAAATTCTCTGAAAATAGATGGGTTCATGCAAGAGCAATTGAAATTCAATCAAAATTCAACTCAAGCCATCAATGAATTGAAAACATCAATGGCTAGAGTTGAATCTCATCTCAATGTTAGAGAGAATGGTACACTTCCTGCCCAACCTCTTCCTAACCCAAGAACCCAATTTGAGATATAAGATGCAAGCTCATCCTCTCTTCATACGGAGCATGTTCAAGCTATCACCACTTTGAGAAGTGGAAAAGTAATTGACAAATCTAATCCGGTGAAGGCCCCAAAGCCTAAGGATCCAAAAAATTCCAAAGAGGATGATAGCTCAAACAACACTCCACAAGAGAAAGAACCGGAAAGACAATACAAGCCGATTGCCCCGTTTCCACAAAGGTTGATTTCACCTAAACCTTTAGACAAAAATCTGGAAATATTAGAAGTTTTGAAGCAAGTGAAGATCAACATCCCGTTGTTAGATGCCATAAAACAAATACCATCTTATGCCAAATTTCTAAAGGAATTGTGTACGGTTAAAAGGAAACACAATGTTCACAACAAAGTACTTTTGACTGAGAATTTGAGCACTATCATCAAACAAGAGGTGCCCCAAAAATACAACGATCTGGGTAGTCCAACCATCTCATGCATCATAGGAGACTACCGGATTAAACAAGCCTTACTTGATTTGGGGGCAAGTGTGAATCTCATTCCATACTCGGTCTACGAGCAACTTGGCTTAGGTGAATTGAAACCCACCAAAACCACACTCCAACTTGCAGATAGATCCATTCGTATACCGAGAGGAATGATTGAGGATGTTCTAGTCCAAGTTGATAAATTCTACTACCCAGTAGACTTTATTGTCTTGGATACACATCCCGTAATAGGTACCGGGGCTCAAATTCCCGTCATACTTGGCCGACCGTTTCTAGCTACTTCAAATGCAATTATCAATTGTAGAAACGGATTTGTACAAATGTCCTTTGGAAATATGACCCTTGAGCTTAACATATTTGATTTATGCAAACAACCACGGGAGGTCGATGATGATATCCACGAACTAAACATGATTGAATCATTCGTGGAAGATACATTCCCCTTGTCATTATATTCCGATCCTTTGGAGGCATGTGTGGCCCATTCTCATGAGATAAATGATGACACAATACAAGAGATGGATGCCATCTTAGATGCGATGCCGGTGCTTGATAACAAAAGATGGAGGGCTCTATTTGAGCCATTGCCCGTAAACGAGAACAAAGCCCTCCCATCCAATATCGAGGCACCAACATTCGACCTAAAACCATTACCAAGTGAGCTGAAATATGTCTATTTAGGTCGAGATGAGACATATCCGGTGGTGATTTCTTCCCACTTGGATGAGGAATAAGAGAGTATGCTGATTGCCACTCTATTAAAGCACAAGAGTGCCATTGGGTGGTCAATTGCGGATCTCAAAGGCATAGACCCACTGATTTGTACTCATCGCATACACCTTGAGGAGACTTCGAAGACATCTAGGCAACCACAACGACGACTAAACCAAACATGAAGGATGTGGTTAAGGCCGAAGTGGTGAAACTATTGGATGTGGGTATTATTTACCCAATATCCGATAGTCAATGGGTGAGGCCAACTCAAGTGGTGCCTAAGAAATCAGGAATAACCATCGTAGCCAATGCCAATAATGAACTCGTGCCAACCAGAGTCACTACCGGTTGGAGAATGTGCATTGACTACAGGAAGCTAAACACTGTCACGAGGAAAGACCACTTCCCCTTACCTTTTGTTGATCAAATTTTAGAAAGGTTGGCGGGTCATTCCCATTTTTGCTTCCTTGATGGCTATTTAGGGTACAACCAAATAGAGATTGCCCGTGAAGACCAAGAAAAGACTACATTCACATGTCTATTCAGCACTTTCGCCTATCGATGGATGCCATTTGGACTATGTAATGCCCCTGCCACCTTTCAGCGTTGTATGATGAGTATCTTTTCTGATATGGTGGGGACAATTCTCGAAGTCTTCATGGATGATTTTTCAGTATTTGGTTGTAGCTTTGATGAGTGCCTTATACACTTGAAAGCTGTGCTGAAAAGATGTGAAGAGAAGAACCTTATGCTGAATTGGGAGAAGTGTCACTTTATGGTTCAAAAGGGAATTGTACTTGGTCACATCGTTTCACAAAATGAAATTGAGGTGGATAAAGTGAAAATTGATCTTATCTCCAACCTTCCACCACCCAAGAGCATACGAGATGTGCGGTTTTTCTTGGGACACGCAGGATTTTATAGAAGGTTCATAAAGGACTTCAGTTCACTCTCTCGTCCTTTATGTAACCTACTTCAAAAGGAAAATTCATTCGAGTGGAATGAAGAATGTCAAAATGCCTTTACCACACTTAAAGGTATGTTGACATGTGCTCCCATAATGCAACCACCTGGTTGGAGCCTTCCTTTTGAAATTATGTGTGATGCTAGCGACTATGCTATTGGGGTCGTGCTAGGCCAAAGAAAAGAGAAAAAGCCATGTGTCATCTACTATGCAAGTAGAACCCTAAACTCAGCCCAAGCAAATTACACTACTATTGAAAAAGAACTGTTAGCCGTAGTTTTTGCCTTAGACAAGTTTAGATCCTACTTGATTAGATCCAAGATCATTATATTCACTAACCACGCCGCGCTTAAGTACCTTCTCTCTAAGAAGGATGCTAAACCACGGCTGTTAAGATGGATCCTTCTTCTCCAGGAATTTGACATAAAGATACGTGATAAGAAAGGAGTAGAAAATGTAGTGGCCGACCATCTCTCTCGACTTGTCCTTCTCGATTCCCTTGAAATGACAGCGATCAATGACTTGTTCCCTGATGAACAACTTTTTGAAGTTTTCCAATTACCATGGTATGCGGACATTGCTAACTATCTTGCTACAAGTACGATTCCTACACATTGGAAAAAGCAAGATAAGGATAAGTTCTTCACTGAGGTGCGAAAATTCCTATGGGACGACCCATACTTATTCAAGTATTGTCCCGATCAAATCATAAGGAGATGTGTCCCAGATGATGAACAACAAAGTATCATCTCCTTCTATCATTCTCAGGCATGTGGTGGCCACTTCTCGGCTAAAAAGACCACAGCAAAAATTCTGCAATGTGGGTTTTATTGGCCCACCATGTTCAAAGACACACATGAGTTTTGCAAAACATGTGAACCTTGTCAGAAATTAGGAGGAATTTCCCGTAGAAATATGATGCCACTCAATCCCATCTTAATAATAGAAATTTTTTATTGTTGGGGCATCGATTTCATGGGCCCATTCCCATCTTCTTTTGGAAACACATACATCTTGCTTGCCGTTGATTATGTATCCAAATGGGTTGAGGCCATCCCTTGCCGGAATAATGACCATAAAACGGTCATTCGCTTCTTAAAAGAGAATATTCTTTCCCGGTTTGGTACACCTCGAGTCATCATCAGTGATGGAGGGTCTCACTTTTGTAATCTCCCATTTGAAACATTAATGAAGAAATATGGCGTAACACACAAAGTGAGCACTCCTTATCACCCACAAACTAGTGGGCAAGCTGAGATATCTAATAGGGAGACTAAATACATTTTAGAGAAAACGGTGAACCCTGATCGCAAGGATTGGTCGCTTCGGCTTACCGATGCGCTTTGGGCCTACCGTACTGCTTTTAAGACCCCTATTGGAATGTCTCCCTATAGACTTGTCCATGGGAAGGCCTGTCACTTGCCTATGGAGTTGGAACATAGGGCATATTGGGCAATTAAGAAGATGAATTTTGATTCTGACAAGTCAAGCTCGTTACGCAAACTACAATTGAATGAACTTGCAGAAATCCGGAATGACGCATATGAGAATGCGAGAATTTACAAGGACAAAACAAAGATATTCCATGATAAAAACATTCTTCGTAAGACATTCACGATCAATCAAAAAGTCCTTTTGTATAATTCCCGCCTACATTTATTTTTGAAAATATTGAGATCTCGATGGACCGGTCCCTACATTGTGCAAACTGTCTATCCATATGGGACCGTCGAGTTGTTAAATCCAAGGAACGACAACATTTTTAAGGCGATGGGCAGTGATTAAAGCCGTTCTTTGAGAAATTTCCTTCAGAAGGTATGTCCATACCTCTAACTGATCCTGTCTACCAGGATGATTGATCTCCTAGTCTGATGGAGGTATTAAGTAGTTAGGATTAGAATTTTGTTGCTTTTGTTTGCTTTTGCTTAGGTTTGTTAGAAGGAGGAAGAATTCCACTTTTCACTTTTTTCAGGTACTCTCATTCCTCACTCCCTTTTATGTTCAAATTGCTCTCATGTTGTGTTCATTGCACATCTTTTACATTGAGGACAATGCAAGATTTGGTTGAGGGGTGTAGGATCACTTGGATAAATCCAGCGTTTTGTAACATTTTGAGCAATTATGTAGAAAATTTTCAATTTTCCTAAAATTCAAAACTCTTTTGAAAAACTTTGTTTCTATGCATTTAAGATGATATGAGCATAAGAGGAGGAGATATGAAGTGTATGAGGTTGTATGTCTAGAACTTCTCATCGCATAATGGCTTTATATGTGAAATCCCCTAGTTATGTGATTGATAGAAAATTTGAACACTTTTACACCTAGTTCACATTACACGATTTTCATGAGTTGAAAGAATTATGTGATTTGTAGGTTAGCTAGTCTTTGATTTAAGGTGTTGAGAAACCAGGCCAGGGTACTTTTTCCATCCCTGTCCATGGGAAAATAACGAAAGATATGGATTTCTAAATATCCTATCTAATTTAAAAGAAAAAGGAAAAGGAAGGATGAAATTGGGAACGATGGAAAAATGGTGGAAATTCCGATTAGGGCTACCTATTACCAACCGGGGGATGGTCTACCCGTAACCAAAGCCGGAAGGACAGTAAGGCAAATTCCCGTCATTGGCTTATTGTTGCTCTATATACCTTGAGATCTCTAGTCTGGTTGATCTATGAAGAAGATAATCCTAGAAACTCATGAGATGAATTTTCACTATGCACACTAGGCTGGGTTTGTTCAAGTTTTTCTATTTATCAACCAATCAGCAGAAATTTCACATGAATGCTTGTCATGTTTTGAGGGTTTACAGTTTCAACCTCTATCACCTAATATTTCTGAATTTTACACTTGTATGTCTTGGGATGCATAAAAGAATAGTTTCTGAAAGTGAGTTGGGTTTTGGAGAATGAAACTTGTTTCACACATGTTTTGCTCGGGACTAGCAAAATGCTGGTTGGGGGGTGTGTTGAGCTCTTAATTTGCATATTCTAACCTCAATTCATCCCTCATTATGCATGGTTTCATGATTTAAAGACCAATCTAATGCATAGATTTGTGTTTATAGGAATGAGAGAGAGGATTTACCAATTGAAAACTTAAAGAGGCTAATTACAAGCATTGAAGACCACAAGACCAAGCATGAAAGAGTAGAAGAAAGAAGCAAAGGAGAGAAGAAAAGAAGATAGAGAAATACACCTGCGACCGGTCGTCCATAGCTTAGGACCGGTCGTTGTTCGCTTGCCTCAAGTGTAAGGCTGCGATGTAGTAATAAAACTCGGTAAGACCGAGGTCGATCCACAGGGAATTGAAAAATAGGTTCCAAACTATTATAGCAACTCAATTTTCAATAGATAAGAGATTCAATTGGAATAATTATGCTAAAACAGTAACTTAATGAAAATCAGTAGGTTAAGGTAATAAGGCATTCAAGGATCCACTTGTAGCAATCCCATGTCAATCCAATCAATCCAAGTATAGAACACAACTAGATTTGAAGTCCTATCTCTCATCTAGTTGGAAAATAAGGCATTAAACACATTCAATCTCATTCAAGTTGAACTTCCAAGTTCTAGTCCCATTGAACACATGTAGACTTCAAAATCATAGCCTTCGGAGTAACAGCCATGCCTATGGACTATGGCTTGCTCAAGGGTTACCATAATTCGAATCTAAACAAACACCATATGATAATCTCATAGAATTGCAAGGAATTCATGTCCGGAGCACATGAACTCTCATAAAACATCTCAAACTATCAACTTAAGGGACTAAAAGATTAAAAACCCAAACTTGAATTGAAATTACTTGAATTAAACTGAATCAAACATGGAAATTAGCTACAAGCTTCACCTCTCAACCTTAGCTGAGAGATTCTAGCCGAGCATTGTCATACTACAACTAGAACTCATGAAAAAACTAGAAAACATAGAAAAACCGAAGTTTGGAGGGTTGCAGACGCTCCACGACGGCTTCCGTCCTCTCCCACGACGTCCCTTGGCTTCTATGATGCCCTAGGAAGAGCCCCTAGGTGTCCTTTTATAGTGAGGACGCTCGGTTGCGTCGGAATCTTCCAGAAACCATGTAAGGTTACGCAGTGCGCAGCAAATTTCGGAACCAGAAATAGAAACTTCCTGATTTTCTGCGTGGCCGACCGGTCACGACCGGTCGGACCAATCTGTTTAACCGTCCAGCGAGCTCAAGTGGTAGAATGACCTGCTGGCCCACCTGTCAAGACCGGTCGGACCAGACTGGTTGTTAGTCCAGCAAGCACACAGGGGGCTCCAACTTGTTGGCCGACCGGTCAAGACCGGTCGGACCAACTGGTCCTTCTTCCAGTGATTTCCAAGGTTGTGGCCGACCGGTCGGACGACCGGTCGAACCAACTGTTCTTCTTCTTTTTCTTCTTTTCTTTATTCTCTTTTCTCCCTCTTTCTTCTTCCTTCTTTGGTCCACCTTGGACCTTCATTCACAGGTTCTAAATGGACCCTTTTTGGTCTCCAATTGAGTGAAGTCTGCTCTCATCCCTACAATCACAAAACATGCGTTAGATGGGCCTTTTAAACATGAAAACCATGCATATAATGCTATGTAATAGGCAATGCAATGTATAAATTGGAGGTTCAACACACCCCCCAACCAGCTTTTTGCTAGTCCCGAGCAAAACATGCGTGAACAAGTTCAAACCTCCAAACCCAACTCTCCTTCAGAAACCATGTTTCTAGCCATTCCAAGACATACAAGTATAAAATTTGGAGAAACTAGGTGATAGAAATTGCAAACTTAAACTCTCAAAGCATAATAAGTGTCTACATGAAATTTCCGCTGATTGATTGATAAATAGAAGAACTCGAACAACTTCAACCCAGTGTGCATAGTGAAAGTTCATCTCATGAGTTTCTGGGATTATATTCTTCATAGATCAACTAAACTGTAGATCTCAAGGTGCATAGAGTAACAACAAGCCTATGACAGGAATTTGTCTTACCGTCCTTCCGACGGCTTTCACACTACGTCCCATTTCCGGCTTTGGTTACGGGTAGACCATCCCCCGATTGGTAATAGGTAGCCCTTTTCGAAATTTTCCACCATTTTTCCTTCATTCCCGATTTCATCCTTTCTTTTCCTTGTTCTTTTAATTTAGATAGGATTTTTAAAAATCCATATCTTTTGTTATTTTCCCATGGACAAGGATGGACAAAATACCCCGGCTTAGTTTCTCAACACCTTTAAATCAAAGTCTAGCTAATCCATAAATCACATAATCCTTTCAACCCATGAAAATCGTGTAATGTGAACTAGGTGTAAAAAGTGTTCAAATTTTCTATCGATCACAACAATAGGGGAACTAACATATAAAACCATTATGTTGGGAGAAATTCAAGACTTACAACATCACACACTTCATATCTCCTCTTCTTATACTCCTATCATCTCGAATGCATGGAAATAAGGTTTTCTAAAGGAGTTTTGAAATTTTAGAAAATTCGAAAAAATTTGCGCATATGAGGCTCGAAATGTTGCAACATGCTAGATAAAGAATCTCATCTCACCCCCCAACCAAATATTGCATTGTCCTCAATGTAAAAAGATATGTAATGAGCATGAACATGAGAGCAATGGTAAAATATGAGAGAGTGAGAACAATAGTACTTGAGAGAGCGATCATGGAAGTCTACAACCCAACAACTAAAGCTACTAAAACAGTAAAACTAAATAAAACTAAACGTAATCTACGGAAAGTAATAAAGATAACTAACCCGTCCTTGTAAAAAGAGGATCTCCATCAGACTAGGAGATCGATTATCATGATAACATCCAAAAGGACAAAGTTAAGCAGGATCATCAAGTGGTGTAACAAATTTTTCAGTAGGACTGTCCACCATCCTGCTTTGGAAAGTACATTGGTGACATTGATCATTCTAACCCATTGAAAATTCGGCTGAAAAATTTCAGCGGGTTCTTCAACAAAATTGTCACATGTACTAAGAAAGGAGAATTGCATTGGTTGGAAATCATTGAATATAGATCTCCTTTCCTTTTTGTCTGGGCAAAAATTATTCAAGTATGGGTCATCCCAGAAGTGTTCTTCGGTTTGAACAAACCAAAGAAATGTGGAGACTTGTATTTCTTCTTCACAAGTCGATATGATCTCCATAAAATCAGATTTCACTGGTGCTTTCACAATTGATTTTTCAGTTTGGTGTTCTGTGGAAGGAAACTTTTTTGGCACCGGAGGGATCTCCTTCAAAGCATGCACAATATCCTGAATCATGGGATCATCCCAATCTTCAAAATACGCTAAACACTCCTCTAGAGTGTAGGAGACTTCATCAGAGGAAGTTTTCAAATTTGGACCCTTCATGTTTTCCTCCTTCTCAGAATTTTGTGTAGGTTGGATTGGGTCCTCAACCTCTACACTTTAAAAAATTGGCCTCTCTGTAGTCAAGTCAAGCACCAATTCTTCCAAATCCTGCACAACAAATTTGTGTAAATCAGAAATTGGTGACTTGTCAAATGAATTTTCAGAAATTGACACTTCCAAGGTCTTAATAAAATGAGAATTAGATTCATCCTTAGAATGTGTCAAACATGTCCCCAAACTTTCAGGTAGATCATGTTGGAAAAACTCCCCATCTTCCATGGATTCTATCATGTTTACCTCATGGGGGCCATCATTGTCATCCCAATACTCAAAGGGATCAAAGCTAACAACATCTAGAGGATCAAAATTCTGCCTTAAAGCGAACTCCTCTTCCACGATTGAATCAATCATATCAATCTCGTGGACATCATCATCATCCCTATGCCTTTTGCCTAAGTAGAACACATTCACCTCCAACGTCATGTTCCCAAAGGACATTTGCATCACTCCATTCCGGCAATTTATGATTGCGTTTGATGTAGCAAGGAATGGGCGGCCTAGAATCACCGGTATTTGGGTGCTAGCATCCATAACCGGTTGTGTGTCCAAGACGATGAAATCTACCGGCTAGTAGAATTTATCAACTTGGACTAGCACATCCTCAACTATCCCTCTCGGTACACAGATGGATCTATCAGTGAGTTGCAATGTGGTTTTGGTGGGTTTTAATTCACCAAGACCCAATTGCTCGTATACCGAGTATGGGATTAAATTTACGCTTGCCCCCAAGTCTAGCAATGCACGCTCAATCCGGTAGTCTCCAATGATACATGAGATTGTGGGACTACCGGGATCTTTGAATTTTGGGGGGGTCTTTTGAGTGAGAATGGCACTTACTTGCTCATTTAAGAAGGCCTTTTGCTGCACATTATATTTACGTTTGGTTGTGCATAGGTCCTTTAGAAACTTGGCATAGGAGGGGACTTGTTTGATGGCATCAAGCAAGGGAATGTTGATCTTGACTTGTCTAAAATCTCTAGAATATCATGAGAGTTTGGGAGAGATTTTGGGGCAACCAATCTCGAAGGGAATGGTGCTACGAGCTTGTAAACGCGTTCCGTTTCTTGTGGGGCTAAGTTAGATCCATCCTCATCCTCAGAATTTACCGGATCATTAGGCTTGTCGGCCTTCACCGGAATAGATTTGTCAATTTGTTTGCCACTTCTAAGAGTGGTGATGGATTTGGCTTGCTCCATGTGTTGGTTGGAAGGATTAGGAATGCTCACTTCATGTACTTGCTTTGGATTGGGCTGAGGTTGGGCCGAAAAGGTCCCTTCCCTAGCATTCAAGCGTCCCTTAATCTCATCAACCGAGACTTTAAGCTCTTGGAATATTTGCTGATTTGTTTGATTGATTTGCGTTTGCCCTTGTATAAACGCTTTCAAAGTATCCTCCATTGAGAATTGAGGTGGGGCCATATTTTGCATGGGTAGCCCTCCTTGAGAGTTGGTAGGATTGCCCGTAGGAGCATTCTTCCAACTAAAATTTGGGTGGTTCTTCCAACTGTTATTGTATGTATTACCCACCGGTCCATTGAAAGGCCGTTGATACCCATATGTGGCATTTGCATGTTCATGTAATACCTCTTGACATGTAGGAATTGTGGGACAATCTTTCGTAGCATGTAAATCGGTGTGACAAATTCCACATATGGTCTCAATAGCTTCATTGGACTTTGGAACTCCACTTTTACTAAGTTCCATGGCCTCGATCTTCCTTGTGAGGTTGGCTATCCTTGCATTCACGTTGTCTTCCTCCTTGAGAATATAAATCCCTCCTTTCTCTTTCTCTTTAATAGGCTTGGGGTTATTGGGTTTATCCGAGGTATCCCAAGATTGGGCATTTTCAGCCAACATGTCCAAATAACTCCAAGCCTCATCTGGATTTTTGCTCATAAACTCGCCATTGCACATCATCTCTACAAATTGGCGCATATTGGAACTTAATCCATCATTGAAAGAATTTATAATTCGCCAACTCTCATAGCCATGATGTGGGCAAGCAAGTAGGAGGTCCTTAAATCTCTCCCAACATTGGAAGAAAGATTCACCCTCTTTAGCTGAAAAATTCATTATGGCTCTTCGAAGGGTGTTCGTTTTATGGGCCGGGAAGAACTTTTTCAAGAATTCCCGAGTCATCTCGTTCCATGACCCAATCGAATGTGGTCTAAGAAAGTGAAGCCAATCTTTGGCTCTTTCTTTCAATGAAAAGGGAAAGAGTTTAAGTTTAATGGTATCTTCTGAAACATTGGTGTATTGCAAGGTAGCCACAACTTCTTCGAATTCTTTCAAGTGCAGATATAGGCGGTCAGAGTCTAGGCCATGGAACTTTGGTATAAGTTGAATTACACCCGACTTTATGTCAATGTTTCCCCCGTTTGGTGGTAGAACCACGCAAGAGGGTGTAATTGCACGGGCTGGTTGTAGGTAATCCTGCAGTGATCTCATTGGAGGAACGTTATGTACCTCATTCTCTCCTACTCCCTCTTGGTTTGCATTTGTAGTTGGAGTAGGGGGGGGGGGGGGGGGGGGGAGGATTCCTTAAAGGTGTTTGATCCATACTCCCCAAATTTTCACAATGTTCTTGGTAGTTTCGGACTCGTCAATGGACTGACAATGGTCCAAGTAAACCACCTTCTGATTGGAGACGATTGGAGTGGTCACGTTCCCAACGGGACATAAACCACTCAACCAAAAACTAAACTAGTCCTAAATCCTAGAAATCTGTAATTAATCTGAAAATAGAAAATCTGCAAAAAGCTAAGTTAGAAAGGTATTACCAGATGTGCTTGAACTAGAGAAGAAATCCTACAGAACAAAACAATTTGTTAGTTCTAAAAAAAATCAGAAAACCTATCTACTTCTACTTCTACAGCCACTAAAACAATTTGAAAACCGTTATCTAAAGTCCCCGGCAGCGGCTCCAAAAACTTGTTCGCTCGCCTCAAGTGTAAGGCTGCAATGTAGTAATAAAACTTGGTAAGACCGTGGTCGATCCATAGGGAATTGGAAAACAGGTTCCAAACTATTACAGCAACTCAATTTTCAATAGATAAGAGATTCAAATGGAATAATTATGTTAAAACAGTAACTTAATGAAAATCAGTAGGTTGAGGTACTAAGGCATTCAAGGATCCACTTGTAGCAATCCCATGTCAATCCAATCAATCCAAGTATAGAACACAACTAGATTTGAAGTCCTATCTCTCATCTAGTTGGAAAATAAGGCATTAAACACATTCAATCCCATTCAAGTTGAACTTCCAAGTTCTAGTCCCATTCAACATATGTAGACTTCGAAATCATAGCCTTCGGAGTAACAGCCATGCCTATGGACTATGGCTTGCTCAAGGGTTATCATAATTCGAATCTAAACAAACACCATATGATAATCTCAGAGAATTGCAAGGAATTCATGTCCGGAGCACATGAACTCTCATAAAACATCTCAAACTATCAACTTAAGGGACTAAAAGAGTAAAAACCCAAACTTAAATTGAAATTACTTAAATTAAACTGAATCAAACATGAAAATTAGCTACAAGCTTCACCTCTCAGCCTTAGCTGAGAGATTCTAGCCGAGCATTGTCATACTACAAATAGAACTCATGAAAAAACTAGAAAACATAGAAAAACCGGAGTTTGGAGGGTTGCAGACGCTCCACGACGGCTTCCGTCCTCTCCCACGACGTCCCTTGGCTTCTATGATGCTCTAGGAAGAGCCCCTAGGTGTCCTTTTATAGTGAGGACGCTCGGTTGCGTCAGAATCTTCCAGAAACCGCGTAAGGTTACGCAGTGCGCAGCAAATTTCTGAACCAGAAATAGAAACTTCCTGATTTTCTGCGTGGCCGACCGGTCGGACCACTCTGTTTAACCATCCAGCGAGCTCAAGTGGGAGAATGACCTGCTGGCCAACCGGTCAAGACCGGTCGGACCAGCCTGGTTGTTAGTCCAGCAAGCACACAGGGGGCACCGACCGGTTGGCCGACCGGTCAAGACTGGTCGGACCAACTGGTCCTTCTTCCAGTGATTTCCAAGGTTGTGGCCGACCGGTGGGACGACCGGTGTTCGCTTCCCCAAGTGTAGGGTTACGATGTAGTAATAAACTCGGTAAGACCGAGGTCGATCCACAGGGACTTATATAGGATTTCATAAACACATCCAAAAGTGTCTATTGAAAGCTAACAACCAGATTTTGTATGGATTTGATTTGAGTAACAAAATTGAATAAAATTGAAGGTAAATAATTATAAAAAGGCACTAGGGGTTCAAGGATCCACTTGTAGCAATCCTGGATGTTCAATCTGCTGTGGTTTCACACTTTCTCAACTAGAATCGATATTAAGATCTATCTAGTCGGATGATAGAGCTGTTAAATAAAACAATCTGTTATATGTAAGTCCAATGCATAAGATTCACTCAATGTAAGCTAGGCTGAGCATGCTCAATTGCATAGGTCAGTCCTCATTCCAAAAGGCTCAGTTTACAATCATAACCATCCTCAAGTCCTGTCACAAGACAAGACTAGATTACAATTTAAACTTGATTCAAATCACATGCACAGTCCATACACATTACAGAAATTCAGAAAAGTAGAACTTTGGTAGGAAGTCCCCACATGAAGATCATAGTACTAGAGCATACTCCAATTCCTCGGATCATACAGGTTTAGACTAATGCAAACCAATTAAAAATTTAAGTAATTCTCCCAAACATCCATGAGTCATCATAAGACTAAGAAAAACTACTTAAAGCTTGTATAAACTTCAAACCATAGTTCATAAACATGAATTCCAAACTTAAAACCAACTTAGAACAAATTGAAACATCTTGGATCCACTACAAGCTTCACCTCTTAGCCCTAGCAAAGAGGTTTAGCTGCTCATGATCCAAGGAAACATGAAACAACAAAAAAACTCATAAAAATAGTAAAACAAACTAGAAGGAGTTGTGGAACTCTGAAATCCACTTCCTCCGCCTCCAAGCTTGCTTAAACCTTTCTTAGATACCCTAGGAATGATCCATAGGTGTCCTTTTATAGTAGGTAGGCTCCGCGACTTCAAAAGAATTGAGAATCTGCGTAAGAGTTATGCAGTGCGCAGAGAAAATCGGCGCCAAAATAGAAAATACGCAGTCCTTACGCACGGCCGACCGGTCTGGACCAGTCTGAGTAACTGGCCAACCGGTCATGACCGGTCGTGCCTCACTGGGGCAACAGTCCAGCAAGCTCTGGACCAAAAAATCTCTTCTGGCCGACCGGTCATGACCGGTCGTGCCTATGTTTGGCTGACGTCCAGCAAGCTCAGTTTGAATGGGAAGCTGGCCGACCGGTCTGGACCGGTCGTGGCCCTCCTGGCCGACCGGTCACGACCGGTCTTGCCCTGTTTTCGTCATTCTTTCTTCTTTTCTTCTTTCCTTGTTTCCTTCTTTCTTTCGTCCTCCTTCGATCTTCATTCAATGGTTCTTAAATAGGCTCTTTTCATCTTTAATTAGGCGGAGTCCACTCTCAATCCTGCAATCACAAAACATGCATTCAATTAGTCTTTAAGTCATGAAAATCTTGCACAATGAGTGATGAATTGGGGTTAGAATATGCACAATTAAGAGCTCAACAACCGGTCAGACCAACTGTTCTTCTTCTTTTTCTTCTTTTCTTTATTCTCTTTTCTCCCTCTTTCTTCTTCCTTCTTTGGTCCACCTTGGACCTTCATTCACAGGTTCTAAATGGACCCTTTTTGGTCTCCAATTGAGTGAAGTCTGCTCTCATCCCTACAATTACAAAACATGCGTTAGATGGGCCTTTTAAACATGAAAACCATGCATATAATGCGATGTAATAAGCAATGCAATGTATAAATTGGAGGTTCAACAGTCGTCCGACCGGTCTGGCCACTCAACAGAAGAGGAGTATTTGCAAAAGTTCACTGGACCATCTACGACCGGTCGCACAACCGGTCTTCCACACCTCAGATCGGTCGTGCGACCGGTCTTTGAATAAAAATTGTAGGATGGAAATTAGCAAAACTCGCTGGACAGTTTACATATGCAGTCCGACCGGTCGTGACCAGTTGGCCAGGCCAGTCCGACCGGTCCAGACTGGTCGGCCAGAGTATTTTTCCAACTCCAGAGCTTGCTGGACTGTTTAATAGTGAGGCACGACCGGTCGCGACTGGTCGGCCAGCTACTCAGACCGGTCGTCCGACCGGTTGGCCATGCGTAAGATGCGGACTTTCTATTTCCGGCGCCGGATTTCTCTGCGCAGTGCGTAAGTTTTACGCAAATTCTCGAATATTCTAAGGTTGCAGAGCCTCCCCACTATAAAAGGACACCTAGTGATCGTTCCTAGGGTATCTTAAAAGAGTTTGAGCAAGGTGGGAGGCGGCGGAAGTGGATTTCGGAGTTCCACAACTCCTTCTAGTTGTTTGCTGTTTTTATGATTTTTCTAGTTGTTTCATGTTTCCTTGGATCATGAGTAGCTAAACCTCTTAGCTAGGGCTAAGAGGTGAAGCTTGTAGTGGATCTAAGATGTTTCAATTCGTTTTTAGTTGGTTTTAAGATTGAATTCCATGTTTATGAACAATGGTTTGAAGTTTATACAAGTTCTAAGTAGTTTTTCTTAATCTTATGATGACTCATGGATGTTTGGGAGAATTACTTAAGTTCTTAATTGCTTTGTGTTAGTCTAGACCTGTATGATCTGAGGAATTGGAGTACGCTCTAGTACTATGGTCTTCATGTGGGGACTTCCTACCAAAGTTCTACTTTTCTGGTTTTTCGAATTATGTATGGGACTGTGCATGTGATTTGATTCAAGTTCAAATCATGATCTAGCTTTGTCTGGTGACAGGACTTAATGATGATCATGATTATGAACTTAGTTTATTGGAATTGGGACTGACCTATGCAATTGAGCATGCTCATCCTAGCTTGCATTGAGTGAATCATATCATTGGCCTTACATATGATAGATTGTTTGGTTTAACAACTCTACCATCCGGCTAGATAGATCTTAATATCGATTCTAGTTGAGAAATTGAAAAACCACAGCGAATTGAACATCAAGGATTGCTACAAGTGGATCCTTGAACCCCTAGTGCCTTTTTATAATTGTTTACCTTCAAATTAGTTTAAAGTTGTTACTTACATCAATCTCATACAAAATCTGGTTGTTAGCTCTCAATAGACACTATTGGATGTGTTTGTGAATTCCTACACAAGTCCCTGTGGATCGACCTTGGTCTTACCGAGATTTATTACTACATCGCAACACTACACTTGGGGAAGCGAACAAGTTTTTGGCGCCGCTGTCGGGGACTTTGACGGTTTTTCACAAATTTCTGAAAATAGAATCTATTTAGGATTTTTAGGAATAGTTCTAACTTAGTTTATTTTGATTTGTTTTTCTGTTTCAGGGATTTCTAGGAAGTTGAAGAAGACATAAGGATCTCAAGTGCTCGAATCAGGTTCTATCTTTCTAAACCTTACTCTTCTCCTTCTTCATTCCTATCATATTCATCTCTTGTAGAGTGGGTGGAGACTCCTTTTGGATCTCTGAAAGGTAGGCCTTGTGCCACCTGGATTCCTATTGGTCGGCTCTGCCGTCTTGGATCACCTTATGCTCAAAGATTTCTCTTCTCACCTCTACTCCTCTTTCTTCTTTTTCTACACTTTTCTTAAAGGATTCAAAGAGTGAGTGGGGAGTTCTTTGAATCCCTATTGACCAGGAGAAATCGGTCTCTATCCTTGCTTCTGGCCTAGCCATTTCAAGACACCTTGTGCTTCGGTCCTAGAGAAGAGTAAAGAAGGGAAGGAAGAATTCGTTTCTCTTTTCGTTTCATATTTTTCTTTTATTTGCATGCCACATTGGGCTCGGGATTCCAATAACCGACTCATAAGTGAAGGGGGAATAGTAGAGGGAATAGACAGAGAACCACGTGCTAGGAGACATCTAACTTCTCCAATTTTGTCTGAAAGTATGGCTGTAAATCAACCTAATCCGATGGCCAATCCTAATCTGGGCCAAAACCAAACTGAAACGGGGGAGAATGTGGTTGAGAATGTTCCCCGACCAAGAGCTTTACCTGATTTCTTACAACCAGCAAGAGCGAGCACTCCCTCATGCATAGTTTTTCCACAAAATGCATAAAATGTGGATTTGAAACCGGGAGTGATCCAACTTCTCCCTAAATTTCATGGATTAGACAGTGAAAGTGCTTATCAATGCCTTAAGGAGTTTGATGAGGTAATAACCACCATGCACTTTGCTAATGTGACTGATGATGTGGTGAGACTCAAATTCTTCCCTTTTACTCTTAAAGATAAAGCTAAAGGTTGGCTTCATGCATTAAGGCCAAGATCAATTGGTGCATGGACTGATATGCATAGGGAATTCATAAAAAAATTCTTCCCTACTCACAAAACAAACATGTTGAAGCACCTTATCATGAACTTTGCCCAAAAGGAAGATGAAACCTTCTTCCAATGTTGGGAGAGGTTTAAAGACTTATTAAACGCATGCCCACATCATGGCTATGAAATTTGGCGGATTATAAGCTTTTTCTATGTTAGTGAGTCTAGTGTCAGTTGAGCTTAATGAAAATGAAGACCGAAGACTCAAGTGGCCCTGCTGCATCAAGGAAGAAGAATCAGGTAAAAGTGATGCCTTGGTACCTTAACCTTGACCAAAACCCAACCCTTAACCTCTTTGATGACCTTGACCATCTTAGGAAAACCCTTAGTCATCTTAGAGTGGCCCTAGGTGTCCCTGAACATCACCCAAATCGTGGCCTAAGCAAGTTAGTTGAAGAGCACTTGGGTCAGCAACCATCAGGCTGAACCCAGGCTTGACCGACCGGTCACGACCGGTCGGATGGACTGGACCGACTGGTCAAGACCAGTCGGACTGAGGTCCAGAGAGGTCAGGGTGTGCTGGAGTGTGCAGGCCACTGGGGCCGACCGGTCAAGACCGGTCGGCTGGGCTGGTCCGACCGGTCACGACCGGTCGGACAGTCTTCCTCCACAAGACAACAAGCTTTCTGTCTTATGTTGGCCTATGGCCGACCGGTCGTGGACCCTGGACAATCGGTCATGGACCCCTAGCCGACTGGTCACGACCGGTCGGCACTAGCCGTTTTCTGCCCGTTTTGTATTCGTTGCACACTTTTCTATATAAGGGCTTGGCTTGTTTTGAGGGGTGAGGAGAGGGAGTTCGAGAGGAGTGAAGCCACCATTGTTGGAGACCATTTGAGGCTCATTCCCAACCTATGCAAGGCATCTTCCTTGTGTTTTAACACAAGATTGGAGTATTCCAAGCTCATGAGGAAGATGACCTTCATCCCCTCTTAATCTCTAGAGTTTGGAACCTTCTCGATTGGCAAATCATTGTCCAAGACTCTAAGATGAAATCGTTGTAGGAGAGAACCTCTAGGCAACCCATCCCATCAGTTGTAGAGTTCTCAAACCTATCTTCCTATCACCTTAGGCATCTCAAAGGCATCACATGCAAGGTATTTGATCGAGTGTAGCTGAGGCATTGGCGACGCAACGGTGACACGATCGAGGGAGCAAGGGAAGCTGATTGAAGCACGGGAGAGCGGAGATCAAGCAACCCGAACCGGCGCTAAACAAGGGGCTCATCCGACAAGTAAGGTTGTCCTTTTTTAGAGTCCATTTAGAGTTTGTTTGTCAAACTCGACCTAGGGACGTTAGCCGTTCCTTGGTCTGTTAGCCAGGCCTAAACTTAGTCTCCAAGGGGGAGCCTCCGACACGGGAGTGAACGTGCATCGGGTTGAGAGTTAGCCTATGTCCAAAACTCCATTTGGGTTGAGAGTTAGCACTTTGTCCAAAACTCCGATCATGGTTGAGAGGTGAACCGTTAAAACCTCCGTGTAAAGGTTGAGAGGTGAACCTCATTTAAAACCTCCGATAGTGAATGCCGGTGTGTGTTGAACCTCCAATTTATACATTGCATTGCCCACTACATGACATGGTATGCATGATTTTCATGATTAAAAGGCCCATCTAATGCATGTTTTGTGATTGTAGGGATGAGAGCGGACTTAACCCAATTGGAGACCAAAAGACCATGTTTAGGAGCCTTTGATGAAGGCCCAAGGTGGACCAAAGAAAGAAGAAAGCAAAGAGAGAGGAAGGAGAGAAGAAAAGAAAGAAGAAAAAAAAGCAAAACTGGGTCCGACCGGTCAAGACCGGTCGGCTACACTTGCTAGACACTTGCCAGATAGGTCTAGACTGGTCAAGACCGGTCGGCCATGCAATTTTGCACTTCCAGATTTGAGGCAGCAAGCTATTCCCGTTTTTAGATTTTTGGAACAGTTTTCTGAAGCCATCTTGATGATATTTGGAAATCCAACACATCCATGTCGAAGAGGAGCTCGACGCCGAACTAACCCAAGTGGTTTCGTGTCGATCGGAGCTACGGATTGATCGTGGTGGCCAAAACAATACAAACTGTCCAGAAAGTTCCAGATTTCGCTGTTCCACTCTGGGCTGGTCCAGGTGACCCATCATTGATGATATGAAGAATCTACTTTGACCATCTTTTATAACACATCCATATATGAATAACCACAAAAGTTTCAGATCAAAAGGATGTGTGGTTTGATCGTACCGGTTGAAGAAAGTTGGACCATCCAAAAAGATCCAACTGCGCAGAGTTTATAAAAGCCCTAAGTGTTCTAATTTTCGGACCACATTCTGGGATTTTTTTGGACAATCTAATCCATCTATCATGTAGAAGAGGAAGTTTTCTACCAATGTTCAAAATTTGGGATCAATCCGACATCTGTACACTCCGGAGCGTTGAAAGTAAGATGACTGGTTCTGAAGGTACCCGAAGTGCGCGATTTTGAGAGGCGGTCGGTGATATGATTGGTGGGCCCATTCAGAGGATAATCTTGGAAATCTAAATTATCTATGAGGAAGATCACATTACAAGGAAGTTACAAATCAAATTTGAGGGCAATCCGACCATTGGTTAAGCCGTACCAAGCGAAACAAATTCTGCTATGTTGCTGTACTATTGCTGCACTATAAAAGGAGGTGCTCTCTTCTATTCCAAATCAACCAAGGACGTGGGAAGCAAGGAGTTCAAGTCCCAGGAGGCTACCTAGCCTCCTCCAGCTAGTTTTTCTTCCTTTTATTAGTTCTAGTGTTAGTTTTAATATGCTTTTCCTTAGCTAACCTCTTAGCAAGAGCTAGAGGTGAAATTTGTAGTTGGTTCCAATGCTTTAATTCTTTTATTTCAAGTACCCTTTTCTTAATTTTGGATTTTGAAGTTCTAGTTTGAATAAAGTTTGGTTTTTTAGAAGTTTTGTGAGAGTTTGTGTGCTCAGGACATGAGTTCCTTGCAATTCTCTAAGATTACCATGATTGGGTTGTTTGAATTCGAATTGTAGTAACCCTTGAGCATGCCATAGTCCATAGGCATGGCTGTTACTCCGAAGGCTACAAGTTCAAGTTCTATGTGCTCCATTAGAACTAGAAATCTGATTTCCAGATTTAAGTGGGACTGTTTGTGCTTGAATGTTATATATTCCAATTAGATGAGAGATAGGACTTTGATTCTAATTGTGTTGTACTTGGATGAATGGATTGGCATTGGACTACTACAAGTGGATCCTTGATGCTCTAGTTCTTCTTGTTTTCAAATTTTCCTATTTCATGTGAAAAACTACTTTCTTAAACTTCTTAGATTCTAGTTATTAGAGTACTTGGAATTGTTTACCTCTTTCCCTGTGGATCGACCTCGGTCTTACCGAGATTTATTACTACATCGCAGCCTTACACTTGAGGCGAGCGAACAGTGTGCTCAAAGGAGTTGAGTACTTGAACCGGGAGTGGAGTAGACCCAAAGTCGAACCACATACATGCTTGTGTTTGTGATTGATTTGAGCACATTGATATCTTAGCATTTGAGGTTAATTGTTTAATTATGATGCTTGATAGGAATGTATGCTAGGCACTAGATTGGCACATCCACACACAAGATGTACTTTCACTAGGTGTGTAGACTTGAGCTCATTGATCCATTCTCATAAGTCTACATATGTTGCATAGGTTAGGAGCTTGATTAGTCATATCATTTGTATACCTATGCATGCTTAGACTAGGATGTTTATTGCTCAACACCATATGCTAGTCTTGTGATTGGACCCACTTAGGCTTGGAAGCCGAAGTGTTCTTGCTTATTTAGTTTAATTTGTTGAATTGTGTAAGTAGGCGAAAAGAATTTCAAAAAGGTCCATATCACCCCCCTCCTATAGGTTTAGCCATAATTCTAGTTGCTCTTTAAGCTTCCGCACATACGTGGGTGTCGTGTTAGACTACCGACGTAATTTCACCATACATATGCCAAAATGGGCAAGCAGCCCAATGTAGATATGCACAATCCGTGCAAAATATACAGACAAACCCATAGAAAGATAGTGCATGAAATCCAGACAATGTCATTGGTCATACAAAAAGGAACTGTGACCAAGACATGAGACTAGTAATTTGTTCCATCTCCCAGATCGGGGGGTGGAACGTCCCCACGCGCCGCGGGCTCCCGCATCTCTATCCGCCTCTCCAACTGTGCGAGGCAAGTCACAAGAGCCTCTTGCTGTACAAGAATCGTGGCCTGTCCCTGCAGAAGCTGCTGTTCACTCTGCTTGATCCCGTCAAGGCGCTGAAATAGACTCTCCTTAAGCTGGCGAAGCTCAGCAATGTATGAAGGAGGATCCACGGAAGGGGATCGTCATCGAGAAAAAGCTCTAGGAGGCGTACTGAATCGACCCGGAGCAGCCCGAGGATAGAGGGAGGGATCAGAGGAAGGAACTGAAGGTGAAGTGTGGGAAGGGCCAGTGGAGGCAGGTGGAGCCTCAGGCTGGGACGGTTCTGCCGGATCCTACTGCTGATCCTGCAAAAGACGACTCTGGATGGCTTCTTTTGTAAGCTCCATACGAGCAATGATGGTGCGGTTTATAATGATGGGCTTCTGAACTTTATCAGAACCAACAATGTCAATCGCATCAGCTAATTGGCATATGAGATGGCCAAAAGGAAGACTGGAGGAGTTTCCATCGTCTCGCAAGATAACCTGGTGAATGATAGACATGATCCGGGATGGAAGGCAAAGCGGATGACCCTGACCAACGCGATAGAGCAGACGAAACATGGTTTCAGTGACATCCGCCATGTTACTCTTCCGAGGATATACATTGTGGAAGAAGAGATTGTGAAGAATGCGAAAATCCCATAACATGGAGGACGCCCGAAGAGCACCTCCGACCCATTGGGGTGTCCCATCACCATAGAGAAATTTGGCAATAACGTGGTTAGGTTTGGGACCCATCGATGCAAAATTAAAAGAAGACTCCTTAACAATGGGAACACCAACGAATTCAGAGATGGATTTCAACGTAAATACGCACAGCCGTTCACCAACCTCAACTTTAAAAGAGGGGGGAGAGGCGGTGACATGGACACAGGAGGCATAAAACTTCCGAACTACGTCAAACTGGACAGGGCCCCCCATATGGAGTACGGGACCCCAATTTATGGCGTTCAACATGGAACAGACATTATATTCAGCCAAGTCATCCAAATTTTCAAACTTTTCACATACCACCTCTTTGTCCTTGAAGTCATCCCAATGGGTGGAATGGGATGAGACATTTTTACCCAAGGATTGAGATTTAAGAGGGGGAGCGGAAGATGAGGCCTCCCCTTGCCCTTTAGAAAGGGTTTTCTTTGATTTTAAAGGGCGAGGAGGAGGTTTAGCTTTTGCCTTGGACCGACCACTCCGCCTCAAGAGGAGCTCATCTTCACTCTCTTGGGAAGACATTGAAGACACAGCAAAACCACCCTAAATCACTCCTAGATATGAAAGGAAGGGATATGACAAAGAAGGATGAGAGTGAATCCCTTACCTAAGGAATGAGAATGGAGAGGAGCAATGTAGAGGAGGTTAGAAACTCTAATCTTGCCAAAAGTCACCTTGGAATCACCTTGGAATGCAAGAGGAGGGGCCGGAGCAGCAAGTGGAGGTGAGAAAATGGTGAAATGGGGGACTCAAATGAGCTCCAACTGTATATAAAGACCCCCCCACGCGGACGGCTGGCACGGGCTGACCGGTTTAGGTATGCACGATCGGTCTTGACCGGTCGTGAGGAGTGAAGTGAGCTTCCAGCCGCGCCTGATGACAGCCAGACCGGTCTTGACCGGTAGGATCACGTGAAACACATGAGACAGACAGGTCTAAAGGCAGGCCGACCTGTCTTGACCGATCGGCTGACCGGTCGTCCGTCACTGCTTCTAGCAGTAGAAGGATTCTGCATTGGTTTTGCTGGATAGAAGGTTTGACTTTTGGACAGACCATAAGCTTTTAAATCCAAGTACTCATACTAAGGATACAACACCCATGGTCATGGTGTACCACGGTACAACCCAACACAAAATGAGGGACCCTTAAAGGTCCAGATTTAATGATAGAAGACAGAAAATGGGACAATGATCCCGGATATACTTATAGAGCAATGAAAATAGATGCAAAGGTCCTCAGGTATACCTATACAGAACAAATAAAGATGCTTAATCCTCAGATATTACCTGCAAAACATACACTTGTTAGATCAACTAAACACACCCAACACAAATGGACTTCTGGAGGTTCGTAAAGCGAAATGAGTCTAAGGGTTTTGTTAGGATGTCGGCTAGCTGATTCTCGGTAGGCACATGTTCGAGAGATATTATGTGATCTTCAACCAATTCTCGAATAAAGTGGTGCCTAATATCGATGTGTTTAGTGCGCGAGTGCTAAACTGGATTTTTCGAAATATTTATGGCACTAGTATTGTCGCAAAATAGAGTCATTGTGCCTTGGTTAATCCCATAATCGGTCAAGGTTTGTTTCATCCATAATAATTGGGCACAACAACTTCCAGCAGCAATATACTCTGCTTCGGCTGTGGATAAAGAGATGGAGTTTTGTTTCTTACTATGCTACGCCACAAGGCAATTTACAACATAAAAGCACCCACTGCTGGTTGATTTACGATCATCCATATTACCAGCCCAGTCGGCATCTGAATACCCTGCAATATCTGTAGATGAATCAAATGGGTACCAAAGACCGTATTCGGTAGTGCATCCTACAAACCGAATGATTCGCTTAACAGCGGTGAGGTGAGATTCTTTGGGATCAGCCTGAAACCAAGCACAAGCACCTACACTAAATGCAATATCTGGTCTACTAGCAGTGAGATAAAGAAGATTACCAATCATGCTTCTAGAAAGATGTTGATCTACACTTTTTCCTGCAAGGTCTTTCGATAGTTTAACAGTGGTGCTCATAGGTGTAGTGTAAGATCGACCAGAATCTAAGCCAAATCTCTTAACAAGATCTTTAGCATATTTGGCTTGAGTGATGAATATACCTGATGCAAGTTGTTTTACTTGTAGCCCTAGAAACATGTTAAGTTCTCCTACCATACTCATCTCAAATTCTGATGTCATTAATTTAGCAAAGGTGACGGACATTTTCTCACATGTGGATCCAAAAACAATGTCATCCACATAAATCTGAGCAATCAACACAAAATTCTCGGCTTCTCTTATAAAGAGAGTTTTGTCAACGCTCCCCCTAGCAAAATCATGGTCTATAAGAAAGTACGTTAAGCGTTCATACCATGCACGGGGAGCTTGCTTGAGTCCGTAAAGAGCCTTTTTCAATCGGTACACTTTGTGAGGATACTTAGGATCAATGAATCCTTTTGGTTGTTCAACATACACTTCCTCATCGAGAATACCATTCAAGAAGGCGCTTTTTACATCCATTTGAAATAGTTTGAACTTTAAAGCACAAGCAACAGCCATAAGAATTCTAATGGACTCGAGTCTAGCTACAGGAGCAAATGTTTCATCAAAATCTATACCTTCAATTTGTGAATATCCTTGAGCAACTAACCGAGCCTTATTTCGTATTACATTCCCAGATTCATCGGATTTATTCTTAAAAATCCATTTGGTTCCAATAACATTTTTCTTTTCAGGCCTGTCGACCAGATACCAAACCTCATTTCTAATGAATTGTTGAAGCTCTTCTTGTATTGTAAGGATCCAGAATTCATCGTTTAGAGCTTCATCAGCATTTTTTTGTTCTATTTTAGATGTGAAACATAGGTGACTGTTGACTGCCTCTAACTGTCTCCTAGTTTTGACACCAACGCTAGGATCCCCAATGATTTGATTGAGGGGGTGATCCCTGACAATTTGTACATCACCAGGAGCAGTGGGGGCATTTGGAGATGAGGGTTGTTTATCAGATTTTCCTATCTCGCATATACCCTCATCTTCTTCTTCATCACCTGGAGACACTGATTTATCTAAGCCATCATCTACAGTCACATTAATTGACTCTTGAACTGATGAGGTTCGAAGGTTATAGACACGAAAAGCTCTACTATTTAATGAGTACCCTAAGAAGATACCCTCATCACTCTTGGAGTCAAACTTTTCCAAATTTTCTCGGTCTCTCAGAATATAACATGTACTACCAAAGACCTTAAAGTATTTCACATTTGGTGTCTTTCCACACCACAGTTCATAAGCAGTTTTGTTTAGACCTGCCCTTAAATAAACTCGATTTATAATATAGCAGGCAGTGTTTACTGCTACGGCCCACAGATTTTACGCAAGATTCTTATTATTAAGCATAGCTGTGGCCATATCCAACAACACTCAATTTTTCCTTTCAGCAACCCCATTTTGTTGAGGTGTTTTGGGTGCTGAGAACTCATGGCGAATACCCAATTCATCGCATAATGCTTTTAAACGATGATCTTCAAATTCACCGCCATGATCACTCCTGATTCTTGCTACCATGTATCATTTCTCATTATGAAGTCGCTTCATTAGTTTTTGAAATTCTTTAAAAGTGTCAGATTTTTCTCTTAGGAAGGCGACCCATGTGAATCTAGAGTAATCATTAACGACTACAAAGAAGTATCATTTTCTACCTTGGCTAAGTACCTTGGTAGGACCAACTAGGTTCATGTGTAGCAGTTCAAACGGTTTTGATGTGACCAGGATAGAGGTTCTCTTGTGTGCAACCTTGATTTGTTTACCTTTTTGGCATGCGATGCACACAGCATTATGTCTTTTACCCATCTTTGGTAGACCTCTCACCAAATTTTTCTGGCTTAGTTTAAACAGATTTCTATAATGTACATGACCGAGTCGATGGTGCCATAGTTCTGTTTCATCTTGAATGACCGCGTGACACATGGTGGAGGAGCTTAGATTGTTGTGATTTTCAATGACATAGCACTTGTCTCCTGTGCGTAGACCTTTCATGACTAATTTTCCTGTGGAGTTCAAGATCTTGCACATATCTTTGGAGAAGCTGACTGAGTGCTCTTCATCACAAATTTGTGAGATACTCGAAGGTTATGTTTCAGACCATCAACATAAAGCACATTTTGGATTTTAGGCAAACCTGACCCCATGATGGTTCCTTTACCAATGATTTTAGCCATGCTCCCATCATCAAATGTGACAGACCCACCATCAAATTCGTCATATGCACAAAATTGAGATCTATCACCTGTCATGTGTCTAGAGCAACCACTATCCAAGTACCATCTAGGGGTATTCCCAGCTTTTAGGGTAGTATGTATGACCAAACACTTGTTCTTAACAACACATTTAGTTGTTGTCCTTTTATGAGGGGTATTCTTATAGTGAGATTCTCTAGTTTTCTTGGGAGAATCAGATTTTCCTTTTTCACGCAAGAGAAGAGCAGTTTTCAAATTCAGCATTTTAACTTGCTCCAACAGTTCATCCATTCTCTTGTCCTTCTTAGGAAGAGTAGGATAATTCTTTCGAATGTTTCCTCTTTTTGGTGAAGTATGCATGGGAGGATTCCAATTAGCTTGCACATTTTTCTCGGTCGGTACAAATTTACCTTTCAAGTTTCTGACCGAATTTTTAAACACCATGCATTCAAACTTTAAGTAGCCAATGTCTCCACAAGCATGGCAAATAGGAGATGCTTTGGTTTTATTTTCCGATGCACCATGATCTTTTCTTACCATAGGATGGACTGAAGTAGTTTTTGAAGTGTGACTGTCATAGCCCAAACCTCTTCTGTCCATTGGTGATCTTACAAGCACCTAGGAGTTTTTCAAGGTT
The DNA here is from genome assembly GCA_003013855.2 of Liriodendron chinense. Lineage (NCBI taxonomy): Eukaryota > Viridiplantae > Streptophyta > Magnoliopsida > Magnoliales > Magnoliaceae > Liriodendron > Liriodendron chinense. The sequence continues at coordinate 3,272,742 of ML058334.1, forward strand.
TTCTTCTCCCTGGGCGAACCGTCTTCTAGAGTCAACGACTTGACACTTAAGACGATCAATTTTAGTGCTCGCCTCTTTGAGTTCTTTCTCAAGTCTAGCATGCTTGTCTAGAGATTCACCACTTATGAGCTTTTTCTTTTCTTGTTCAAGCTCATCATTCTTCCTTTTCAGTTCTTCTAGATCTTGACCCATCTTTTGGTTCTCAATTTTCAATCTGTCAAGATTTTTTTTCAATTTGTCATTTTCAGCCTTCATTTGGCCCGGCTTTTTAATGGTATTCATATTTTCAATGTATAGTTGGTTATATACCTCCTGAAGACCTTCATCCTCATCCTCATCATCACTCAAGGAATCATTTTCAGTGTTAGAGGATTCATGATCATCAATGTCTTCGGTAATCTTTGCAATGGGCTCAATTTGAGGCACAATATCAGTGATGGAGGCCATTAAAATTTTGATTGAACCATGCTCCTCCTCACTTTGGTATATGTATGATTCTGATTCAGATTCTTCAGTCTCATCCCATGTAGCTGCCATTGCCTTTTTCTTAGCCTTTTTATCGGTGCACTCGGATGCAATGTGACCAAATCCTCTACACTTGTAGCATTGAGGATCTTTTGACTTATAAAATTTTCCTTTGTTGTTCTTAGAGTCAAAAGGTTTACCCTTCTGGTAGGGTTTCCTTCTAGAAGTACTTCTCCTAGTTTTGAAGAATTTTTAAAATTTCTTGGCCATAAGTGTCATTTCTTCTATATCTGGATCTTCCTCACTTCCATATTCAGAATCTTGTTTCTTGTGAGAAGATTTCAGGACTGTACTTTTGGATTTGGATGGAGTTTTGAAACGTAACTCATGGGTTTGAAGGGACCCTAGTAATTCTTCAACTTTCATGGTATCTAGGTCCCGACATTCTTCTAAAGTGATAACTTTGTTAGAGAACCGTTTCGGTAGGGATCTCAGAATTTTCCTACACAGTCTATTCTCCGGAACAGGATCCCCCAAGCCCCACATTTCATTTGTGATCTTGTTCAGTTTCGTATAGAATTCTGTAAATGTTTCATGCTCCTCCATAATAATGTTTTCAAATTGTGTAGTGAGGCGCTGAAGTTTCGAGCGTTTGACAACGCTTGTTCCTTCATGAGTAACTTCAAGAATATCCCATGCCTGCTTACTGGTTGTACAATTTTGAATCCGACCAAATTCATCTTTAGACACTGAACAAAAAATGGCATTCAGGCCTTTCGCATTATGAACACGTTGAGCCTTATCATAATCGGTCCACATAGCCTTCTCTCTTAGCTTGAGGACATCCGGTTCACCTTCCTTACATATAATGTCCATTGGGGATTTATATCCAATATCAACCATGTCCCTAACGTCCGAATCAATGGATTCTAAAAAGATGAGCATTCGGGCTTTTCAATATGGATAGTTTGTCCCATCAACGAAAGGAGGTTTAGTGACGAATGAAGAGTCCTCTCTAGACATATTTTCAAGTTCTCTTAGGATCTCGCTTTGGGTTTTTAAACCTGAGCGGAGGAACCCGCTCTTATACCAATTGAAATTGCGGTTTTACCGCTTGTAGAGATACTCGGAGATATACCTAATGTCCTAGAGGGGGGTGAATAGGACCTTTTGAATTTTCAATTACAATTAAAAACTAATCAAGTCAATCTTAACAACCAAGATTATCACAATAACATTCAAGGCAATTATATGATGAATTTGTAAGCAAAGACTATCATAGGCATTTCATCAAACAGTTAGCATTTATGATTGACTAAACCATTCAATACATAGCAATCATTCAAACTCACAATGCACAACGATTTATAGTGGTTCGGTTTCCCTACTCCACTCCCGGTTCACGATCTCAACCTATGAGACCACCGGATTTTACTATAGTTGTGGTTTTAAATCAGGTTAACCATCAACCTTGACATCCTTTGATTTAGGACCGCGTTTACCATCCGCCAATGGCCCAATCTAGGGACTTGACAAGTTTGGATCTCAAACTCTCACCAATCCTAATCCAAGGACGGTCACGTACACTCCCGCCGGAGTTTTCCAATCCAGGGAATACTGATTCAATAAGTGGACTCTCAAATATTAGACATACCTAGACGATTGAGCCCCGATTCAATGCCTTCGATGAGTAGCTTCAGCTCCACGTGCTTCAACTTCTCTTTGTGCTCCCAAGATCAGCTACCGATGCAAATGATGTGATTATGATTATGCCGGATAGTTGGGAGAGAGTTGGTCAAGTTCCTCTTGCCTATTCAATGCAATGGTTATGAGGAAACTACCAAACTTTAAGCATTCAATGGCTACAAACGACCTCATAAAGATATTCTGAAGGTAGGTCAGCCATGAATGAAGATCTTGAGTTCATACTTTAAACCAAGCTTTGAATACTCAATGACAAGCCATTAATGGCTAGGTTTGAATGATGAACTCAAGGGAGTTAAGAGCAAGGAGGGTAGGAAGATGTGAGTAAAGACTCTCTCTCTTAGTTCTTGAAGGGTGTTGAATGCATGCCATGAAAGACCACAAGTTATGGCTATATAGAGCCCCAAATGATGGCCCCAACGGATAAAAAATGGTCACGTCCGACCTGTCAGAGAGAGCTCTCAACCGGTCGGACAGACCGGTCGCATTTCAAAAATCTAGGCCACATCTGGGTCTGACCGACCGGTCAAGACCGGTCGGTATACCTTGCTGGAGAAAGTTGGAATGCAGGCCGACTGGTCAAGACCGGTCGGCTGACCTTGCTGGACTCATTTACACAAGCAGTCCGACCGGTCAAGACCTTGACTGGTCGGCTGCCTAACTGGAACAATGCACCAGAGCTGCTGATGTATATTTTTACTTTAGGCCGACCGGTCAAGACCGGTCGACTGTCCAGTTGAAAACCTTACAGCAAGTCCCTGACCACTTTTGATGCTCCTGGCCGACCGGTCAAGACCGGTCGGCTGTCTTGGCAGCCCACATGCAGAGTTGCTGCTGGACTGATCTTGTCTACTGGCCGACCGGTCAAGACTGGTCGGCTGTCCAGCTGAATGCATCACAACAAGGTTGCTGTTAGTGTTGAAGGGCCTGGCTGACTGGTCAAGACCGGTCGGCTGTCTAAACAGTTCCATTACAGTAAGTTTGCTGGATCAAGTCCGTCAACACAGCAGCGGATCACTTTCAAAGATGAAGCATGAAGTAATTAGGTGCATGAAGTTCAATGTTTGGACATATATTCAATTACGATTCGCACCAGCCATGGACCACAAGTCTGATCAACTTGTGCTAGGGTCGAGAGGGAATGGGATAAGATAGGTGAGTCATTACGCCATTCTTTGATGTTTTGGGTTTCCTAAGGTCGATCTATATGCAACTTACCTAAGATCTTGTTTCAGCTTGAGCTTGAGCAATGGAAGAAGCATAATCTTCAATACCTGAGCTTCAAATCTTCGACCGGGGCTCGCACAACAAGATGCGACCAACCAACTCGTGAATTGACAAAATAAACTGTACTAACATTCCTTACCCTTGAAATAGAATTTCCTCAATCACTTGGGGAGAACGAGGACCCTTCATTTGACTCTCTCGATTTCCTAGAGGAATGCATGGCCTACCCCTATGATCTGGATGATGAGATGATTAAGGAGTTGGATAGTTTGTTAGACATGGTTTCGGTGCCTGAAGAACACCATTCCACTAATTTACACTCTTTACCATTGTTTGTGGAAGCACCATACAATTCTGAATTTGTGGAGGAGACAACCCAAACTGAAAAATACTTAATCAATGTCTCTCCACCATCATGGGTTCTTCAACCCATTGAAAATTTTGATTGGGAGGACCCGTTTTTAATCAATTACAACCCAATTCAGAACTTAAGGAGATATCTTTTTGCTGCTCTTATCTCCTCCTTACATGCGTGTGGTGCACACTATGATTGGACCTTCATGAAGAAACGCACCCATGTATACATTCAAGCAGGACTTTGGATGGTCCTCATGAGAAACCTATTGAAATTTATGAAGATCCTGCTCAAATTTGATCATGTAGTCGATCGGACTAATCAAAGGTCGGTAGGTAGGTTAAGATTTCTTTTCTACATTTAGGATTGAATAAGTCTCATCGAGACAATGGAAGATGCTAGAATTGATCTACTTGCTACCTCAGGTACTCTCGTTCTCACTCTCCTTTGTTTTATGTCATTGCTCTCATGTCATGCAAATTGCATATCTTATTATGTTGAGGACAATGTAAGATTTTGGTTGGGGGGTGAGATTCCTTAGATGAATAGCTTTTGTGACATTTCGAGAAATTATGTAGAAATTTTTTTATTTTTCTAAAATTCAAAACTCATTTGGAAAACTTTGTTTCTATGTATTCGAGATGATATGAGTATAAGAAGAGGAGATACGAAGTGACTGATGTTTGTTGAGCTCTTAATTGTGCATATTCTAACCCCAATTCATCACTCATTATGCATGGTTTTCATGATTTAAAGGCTAATCTAATGCATAGTTTTGTGGTTGTAGGAACGAAAGAGGGACTTCATCTTTCGGATGCTTTGAGACCCTTCTTACATACCTTGAAGATCAAAGGAAAGGAAGAACAAAATAAGGAAGAAGAAAGGAAAGAAAAAGGAGCCCCAAAAGGTGGTCCGACCGATCAAGACTAGTTGACCAACAATTCTTCTCTATACAGAAGCTGCTGGACCAAACTACACAGGTCTAGACCGGTCTTGACCGGTCGGCCATGCAATTTCAGGGTTTCAGATTGCAGATAGCAGACCATTCCCATTTTTTATATTTTAGACCAGTTTTCTGGGCCCATATTAATGATATTTGGAAATCCAACACATCCATGTTGAAGAGAAGCTCGACGCCAAACTAACCCAAGTGGTTTCGTGTCGATCGGAGCTACGGATTGACCGTGGTGGCCAACATAATACGAACTGTCCAGAAAGTTCCAGATTCCGCCTACTCCACTGTGGGCCGGTCCAGGTGACCCATCATTGATGATATGAAGAATCTAAGTTGACCATCTTCTAGACCACATCTATATATGAATAATCACAAAGTTTCAGATCAAAAGGATGTGTGGTTTGATCGTACCGGTTGAAGAAAGATGGACCATTCAGAAAGATCCAACTGCGTAGAGTTTATAAAAGCCCTAAGTGTTCTAATTTTCGGACCACATTCTGGGATTGTTTTGGACAATCTAATCCCTCTATCATGTAGAGGAGGAAGTTTTCTACCAATGTTCAACATTTGGGATCAATCCAACATCTGTACACTCCGGGGCGTTGAAAGCAAGATGACTAGTTCTGAAGGTACCCGAATTGCGCGATTTTGAGAGGCGGTCGCTGATCTGATTGTTGGACCCATTCAGAAGATAATCTTAAAAATCTAAATCATCTATGAGGAAGATCACATTACAAGGAAGCTACAAATCAAATTTGAAGGCAATCCGACCATTGGTTAAGCCGTACGAAGCAAAACAAAATCTGTTACGTTGCGGTACTCTTGCTGCACTATAAAAGGGGGTGCTCTCTTCTATTCCAGGGAAACCAAGGACGTGGGGAGCAAGGAGTTCAAGTCATAGGAGGCTTCCTAGCCTCTTCCAGATAGTTTTTCTTCCTTTTCTTAGTTCTAGTTTTATTTCTAATATGCTTTTCATTAGCTAATCTCTTAGCTAGAGTTAAGAGGTGAACCTTATAGTTTTCTTAGATTGTTTAATTTGTTTTATTGGTTTTAAAGTTGGATTTCATGTTTATGAATAATGGTTTGAAGTTAATACAAGTTCCAAGTAGTTTTTCTTAGTCTTATGATGACTCATGGATGTTTGGGAGAATTACTTGAGTTCTTAATGGTTGTGTGCTAGTCTAGACCTGTATGATATGAGGAATTAGAGTACGCTCTAGTACTATGATCTTCATGTGGGAACTTCCTACCAAGGTTCTACTTTTCTGGAATTCTGAACTATGTGAGACTGTGTATGTGATTTGAATCAAGTTCAAATCATAATCTAGTTTTTGTCTTGTGACAGGATTTAATGATGGTTATGATTGTGATCTTAGCCTATTGGAATTGGGATTGACCTATGCAATTGAGTATGCTCGTCCTAGCTTGCATTGAGTGAATCATATACATGGATCATACATATGTCAGGTTGATTGTTTTAACCGCTCTATCATCCGACTAGATAGAACTTAATTTCGATTCTAGTTGAGAAAGTGAGAAACCATAGCGAATTATGCATCTAAGGAGAGCTATAAGTGGATCCTTAATGCTCTAGTTATCTTTTCATTATCAGATTTTCTATTTTATGTTCAAAACCAATTTCACAACCCTCTTAAGATTCTAGTTATTAGGATAGTTTGAATTCTTTACTTCCTTCCCTGTGGATCGACCTCGGTCTTACCGAGATTATTACTACATCGCAACCCTACACTTGGGGAAGCGAACAAGTTTTTGGCGCCGCTGCCGAGGAAAGAGGTTAAATGGTTCTAATTGTTCTAGTAGCTATAGAGTAGTTTTAGTTAGGTAGAATTTTTTATTTTTATAGAAGTAGATTTTCTGATTTTTTTTTCTAGATTACTAACAATTTTATATTTGATTTTGTAGGACATTGTTGCTGACATAGCTCTCACCTTCACGGGTAACATCTCTCCATCTCCCTTTCTTCTTTTTTGTTTTTCTTCCTAGATTAGGGATTATTTCAACTTCTTATAATTTCATTATGAATGATTGGACGGGTGGATTGTCTAAATACTTTTTGGAAGATGAGACGATGAACCAAATAAAAAATCATTATGATTGGAACCATTACAAGCATGAATATTTTTCTAAGACTCAATCTTCTTCTAATACTCCCCCACGTAAGACAATGGGAGAGTATCGGAAAGAGATGAATAATGTTCCACCGGTTAGGACAATGTATGATCACTTGTATGGTTACACATATCAACAACCATCTAAAAGCCCAACATATGACATGCATAATCCAAATTGGTGGGAGCATCAAAATTTCAACTTGGAAGATGAGGCAACCATGGATGCCAAGAATTATCATCAAGAGTTTCTTTCTCATGAGCCGCAACTGACACAAACTCTTGAGGATATGCTGCGAGAGTTTATGAAAATAACTGAGCAATGCATACAAAACCTATCGCCATCTCAAAATCCTGAACCCGACATTGGGAAAACCGAATCAATCCCAAACATAGAGGAGGATGTGGCTATCCAAGCTCAACCCTCTTCCGATTTGATGACTAAATTTTAGAGGATGTAGATCTCAGTGATCCCACCATTACCATCGATTATGGTAAATCAACTATCTCTTTTAGCTATTCCGATTTGAATGATGAAGAGATTTCAAGGACGGTTGACGAACCTGAGGAATCTACAAAATTTGAAAGTGATAGTTTGATTACCTACAATGAGGGTTTGAAGGATGATTGTGAGTCCATGATTTCTTCTTCCAAAGGGTCGAATGTTTTTGAGTCACCGGAAGATATTCTTGCTAGAGAGATAGCCGAAGTTGATATTTTTGAGTCCTTCCACCAACAACACATGCCGGATTCTATTGTGGAAGAACTCCCTTGGGTTAAAAATTTTATTTCTTTGGATAATGGGGTGGCACAATCTGAAATTTCAAAAGATCAACCAATGCTAGATGATGTGCTTACCACTGAATTTGAAAATTTTTCTTTGGAAGACCTTCCCTCTATAGAGGAGGAATTACTTACCCTTGAAACAGAATTTCCTCAATCACTTAGGGAGAATGATGACCCTTTATCCCACTCACTCGATTTCTTAGAGGAATGCATGACCCACCCCTATGATCTGGATGATGAGATGATTATGGAGTTGGATAGGTTATTAGACACGGTGTTGGTGCCTGAAGAACACCATTCCACTGATTTACACTCTTTACCATTATTTGTGGAAACAACGTGCAATTCTAAATTTGTGGAGGAGACAACCCAAACTAAAGAATACTTAATGAATGTCCCTCCACCATCATGGCTTCTTCAACCCATTGAAAATTCTGATTGGGAGGACCCGTTTTTAATCAATTACAACTCAATTCAAAACTTGAGGAGATATCTTTTTGCTGCTCTTATCTCCTCCTTACATGCGTGTGGTGCACACTATGATTGGACCTTCATGAAGAAATGCACCCAGGTATACATTCGAGCAGGACTTTGGATGGTCCTCATGAGAAACCTATTGAAATTCATGAAGATCCTGCTCAAATTTGAACATGTAGTCGATCGGACTAATCAAAGGTAGGTAGGTAGGTTAGGATTTCTTTTCTACATTTAGGATTGAATAAGTCTCATTGAGACAATGGAAGATGCTAGAATTGATTAACTTGCTACCTCAGGTACTCTCGTTCTCACTCTCCTTTGTTTTATGTCATTGCTCTCATGTCATGCATATTGCATATCCTATTACACTGAGGACAATGAAAGATTTTGGTTGGGGGGTGAGATTCCTTAGATGAATCTACTAGCTTTTGTAACATTTCGAGTAATTATGTAGAAAATTTTCGATATTTATAAAATTCAAAACTCTTTTGGAAAATGTTGTTTCTATGCATTCAAGATGATACGAGCATAAGAAAAGGATATACAAAGTGAGTGATGTTGCAAGCTTTGAACTTTTCTTAATATAATGGTTTTATATGTGAATTTTCCTATTTATGTGAGTGATAGAAAATTTGAACGCTTTCACACCTAGTTCACATTACACGATTTTCATGGGTTGAAAGGATTATGTGATTTGTGGATTAGCTATACTTTGATTTAAGGTGTTGAGAAACCAAGCCGGGGTACTTTGTCCATCCTTGTCCATGGGAAAATAACAAAAGATATGGATTTCTAAAAATCCTATCTAATGTAAAAGAAAAAGGAAAGGAAGGATGAAATTGGGAATGATGGAAAAATGGTGAAAAATTCCGATTAGGGCTACCTACTACCAACCGGGGGATGGTCTACCCGTAACCAAAGCCAGAAATGGGACATAGTGTGAAAGCCGTCGGAAGGACGGTAAGACAAATTCCTGTCATAGGCTTGTTGTTGCTCTATACACCTTCAGATCTATAGTTTAGTTGATCTATGAAGAAGATAATCCCGAAAACTCATGAGATGAACTTTCACTCTGCACACTAGGTTGAATTTGTTCAAGTTCTTCTATTTATCAATCAAACAGCTGGAATTTCATATAAACACTTATTATGTTCTGAAAGTTTAAGGTTTCAACCTCTATCACCTGATTTCTCTGATTTTTATGCTTGTGTGTCTTGGAATGTATAGAAGAATAGTTTCTAGAGGAGAGTTGGATTTTGGAGAATGAAACTTGTTTCACACATGTTTTGCTCGGGACTAGCAAAATGCTGGTTGGGGGGTGTGTTGAGCTCTTAATTGTGCATATTCTAACCCCAATTCATCACTCATTATGCATGGTTTTCATGATTTAAAGGCTAATCTAATGCATAGTTTTGTGGTTGTAGGAATGAAAGAGAGACTTCATCTTTCGGATGCTTTGAGACCCTTCTTACATACCTTGAAGATCAAAGGAAAGGAAGAACAAAAGAGGGAAGAAGAAAGGAAAGAAGAGATAGAAGAAAGGAAAGAAAAAGGAGCCCCAAAATGTGGTCCGACCCGTCAAGACCGGTCTGCCAAACAGGCCCCAATCGGTCAAGACCGGTCGGCCAACAATTCTTCTCTATACAGAAGCTGCTGGACCAAACTAGACAGGTCTAGACCGGTCTTGACCGGTCGGCCATGCAATTTCAGGGTTTCAGATTGCAGACAGCAGGCCATTCCCGTTTCTGGTCCTTTAGACCAGTTTTCTGGGCCAATCTTAATGATATTTGGAAATCCAATGATTCCATGTCGAAGAGGAGCTCGACGCCGAACTAACCCAAGTGGTTTCGTGTCGATCGGATCTACGGATTGACAGTGGTGGCCAAAACAATACGAACTGTACAGAAAGTTCTAGATTCTGCCTACTCCACTCTGGGCCGGTCCAGGTGACCCATCATTGATGATATGAAGAATCTACTTTGACCATCTTCTAGACCACATCCATATATGAATAATCACAAAGTTTCAGATCAAAAGGATGTGTGGTTTGATCGTACCGGTTAAAGAAAGATGGACCATTCAGAAAGATCCAACTGCGTAGAGTTTATAAAAGCCCTAAGTGTTCTAATTTTCAGACCACATTGTGGGATTGTTTTGGAAAATCTAATCCGTCTATCATGTAGAGGAGGAAGTTTTCTACCAATGTTCAAAATTTGAGATCAATCCAACATCTGTACACTCCGGGGCATTGAAAGCAAGATGACTGGTTCTGAAGGTACCCGAATTGCGTGATTTTGAGAGGCGGTCGCTGATCTGATTGTTGGGCCCATTCAGAAGATAATCTTGGAAATCTAAATCATCTATGAGGAAGATCACATTACAAGAAAGGTAAAATCAAATTTGAAGGCAATCCGACCATTGGTTAAGCCGTACGAAGCAAAACAAAATCTGTTACGTTGCGGTACTCTTGCTGCACTATAAAAGGGGGTGCTCTCTTCTATTCCAGGGCAACCAAGGACGTGGGGAGCAAGGAGTTCAAGTCATAGGAGGCTTCCTAGCCTCTTCCAGCTAGTTTTTCTTCCTTTTCTTAGTTCTAGTTTTATTTCTAATATGATTTTCATTAGCTAATCTCTTAGCTAGAGTTAAGAGGTGAACCTTATCGTTTTCCTAGATTGTTTAATTCGTTTTATTGGTTTTAAAGTTGGATTTTATGTTTATGAATAATGGTTTGAAGCTAATACAAGTTCCAAGTAGTTTTTCTTAGTCTTTTGATGACTCATGGATGTTTAGGAGAATTGCTTGAGTTCTTAATGGTTGTGTGCTAGTCTAGACCTGTATGATCTGAGGAATTGAAGTACGCTCTAGTACTATGATCTTCATGTGGGAACTTCCTACCAAAGTTCTACTTTTCTGAAATTCTGAACTATGTGAGACTGTGTATGTGATTTGAATCAAGTTCAAATCATAATCTAGTTTTATCTTGTGACAGAATTTAATGATGGTTATGATTGTGATCTTAGCCTATTGGAATTGGGATTGACCTATGCAATTGAGTATGCTCGTCCTAGCTTGCATTGAGTGAATCATATACATGGATCATACATATGTCAGGTTGATTGTTTTAACTACTCTATCATTTGACTAGATAGAACTTAATTTCGATTCTAGTTGAGAAAGTGAGAAACCATAGCAAATTATGCATTTAAGGAGAGCTATAAGTGGATCCTTAATGCTCTAGTTTTCTTTTCATTATCAGATTTTCTATTTTATGTTCAAAACCAATTTCACAACCCTCTTAAGATTCTAGTCATTAGGATAGTTTGAATTGTTTACTTCCTTCCTTGTGAATCGACCTCGGTCTTACCGGGATTATTACTACATCGCAACCCTACACTTGGGGAAGCGAACAATGTTGCAAGCTTTGAACTTCTCTTAATATAATGGTTTTATATGTGAATTCCCCTATTTATATGATTGATAGAAAATTTAAACACTTTTACACCTAGTTCATATTACATTATTTTCATGATTTGAAAGGATTATGTGATTTTTGGATTGGCTAGACTTAGATTTGAGGTGTTTAGGAACTAAGCCGGGGTACTTTGTCCATCCTTGTCCATGGGAAAATAACGAAAGATATGGATTTCTAAAAATCCTATCTAATGTAAAAGAAAAAGGAAAATGAAGGATGAAAATTGGGAATGATGGAAAACATGGTGGAAAATTCCGAAAAGGGCTACCTATTACCAATCGGGGGATGGTCTACCCGTAACCAAAGTCAGAAATGGGACATAGTGTGAAAGCCGTCGGAAGGACGATAATGCAAATTCCTGTCATAGGCTTGTTGTTGATCTGTGTACCTTAAGATTCATAGTTTAGTTGATTTATGAAGAAGATAATCCTGGAAAATCAAGAGATGAACAGTCACTATGCACATTAGGTTGAATTTGCTCAAGTTCTTCTATTTATCAATCAATCAGCGGGGATTTCATATGAACACTTATTATGTTTTAAGAGTTTAAGGTTTCAACCTCTATCACCTAATTTTTCTGACGTTTACACTTGTGTGTCTTGGGATGTATAGAAGAACAGTTTCTGAAGGAGAGTTGGTTTTTGGAGCATTGAACTTGTTTCACGAATGTTTTGCTCTGGATTACCAAAATGCTTGTTGGGGGGTGTGTTGAGCTCTTAATTGTGCATATTCTAATCCCAATTCATCACTCATTATGCATGGATTTTATGTTTAAAGACTATTCTAATGCATGGTTCTGTGATTACAGGAATGAGAGAGAGTTCACTCGATCAATAGCTAAAAGAAGCATATTTAGGAACCATGGATGAAGACCCAAGGTGGGCCAAAGAATCATGAAGAAAGAAGGAAAGAAAAGAAAGAAGGAAAGAATGAAAAGGAGCCCCACAAGGTGGTCCGATCGGTTAAGACTGGTCGGCCAAACAGGCCCCGACCGGTCAAGACCGGTCGGCCAACTCTGCTACCTTCTACAGAGGTTGCTGGACCAAAACAGACAGGTCACGACCGGTCAAGACCGGTCGGCCATGCAATTTCGGATTTCCAGATTTCTGACAGTAAGCTATTCCCGTTTTTCAATTTTCGGCACAGTTTTCTGGATCCATATTAATGATATTTGGAAATGCAGTACATCTATGTCGAAGAGGAGCTCGACGCCGAAATAACCCAAGTGGTTTCGTGTCGATCGGAGCTACGGATTGACCGTGGTGGACAAAACAATACGAACTGTCCAGAAAGTTTCAGATTCCGCCTACTCTACTCTGGGCCAGTCCAGGTGACCCATCATTGATGATATGAAGAATTTAATTTGACCATCTTCTAAACCACATCCATATATGAATAACCACAAAGTTTCAGATCAAAAGGATGTGTGGTTTGATCGTACCGATTGAAGAAAGATGGACCATCCAGAAAGATCCAACTGCGCAGATTTTATAAATGGCCTGAGTGTTCTTATTTTCGCACCTAATTATGGAATGTTTTTGGACAATATAATCCATCTATCATGTAGAGGAGGACGTTTTCTACCAATGTTCAAAATTTGAGATCAATCCGACCTCTGTACACTTCGGAGCGTTGAAAGCAAGATGACTGGTTCTGAAGGTACCCGAATTGCGCGATTTTAAGAGGCGGTTGCTGATCTGATTAGTGGACCCATTCAGAAGATAATATTGAAATCTAAATAATCTATGAGGAAGATTACATTACAAGGAAGTTATAAATCAAATTTGAAGGCAATCCGACCATTGGTTAAGCCGTACGAAGCGAAATAAAATCTGTTATGTTGCGGTACTCTTGCTGGATTATAAAAGGAGGTGCTCTCTTCTATTCCAAATCAAGCAAGGACGTAGGGAACAAGTAGTTCAAGTCATAGGAGGCTTCCTAGCCTCCTCCAGCTAGTTTTTCTTCCTTTTCTTAGTTCTAGTTCTAGTTTTTAATATGTTTTTCTTTAGCTAATCTCTTAGCTAGAGCTAAGAGGTGAACCTTATAATTTTCTTAGATTGTTTAATTTGTTTTATAAGTTTTAAAGTTGGATTGAATGAAGAATGATGGTTTTTAGAAGTTTGAATAAAGTTCTAAGTAGTTTTTCTTAATCTTATGATGGCTCATGGATGTTTGGAAGAATTAATTTAGTTCTTAATTATTTTGCATGACTCTAGACCTGTATGCTCCGAGGAATCGGATTCAATACGCTCTAGACTTGAATTTTCATGTGGGAACTTAAACCAAAGTTCTACCTTTTGTTCTAAAATCTGAATATTGTGTTGATTGTTCATATGATTTAAATGAAGTTCAAATCATAATATAGTCAAGTCTTGTGACAAGGTTTGATAATTATTATGGTTATGATCTTAATCTATTGGAATTAGGATTGACCGATGCAATTGAGTGTGCTCAAGTCCTAACTTGAATTGAGGGAATCATGTTGATGAACAACACATATAACAGATTGATTTGATAATATAACTGCTCTATCATCCGGCTAGATAGAACTTAATTTCGATTCTAGTTGAGAAATTGAGAAACCACAATGAATTATGCATCTAAGGAGAGCTATAAGTGGATCCTTGATGCTCTAGTTATCTTTTCATTATCAGATTTTTCTGTTTCATGTTCAAAATCGATTTCACAAACCGCTTAAGATTCTAGTTATTAAGATAGTTAGAATTGTTTACTTCCTTCCCTGTGGATCAACCTCTGTCTTACCGAGATTATTACTACATCGCAGCCTTGCACTTGAGGCGAGCGAACAAGTTTTTTGGCGTCGTTGCTAGGGAAGAGGTTAAACAGTTCTAATTATTCTAGTAGCTATAGAGTAGTCTTAGTTAGGTAGGATTTTCAGTTTTTCTAGAAGTAAGTTTTCTGATTTTTTGTCTAGATTACTAACAATCTTCTGTTTTTGTGTTTTATAGGAACTTAGTTGTTGACATAGTTCTCACCTTCACGGGTAATATCTTCCTTTCTTCTTTTTATTTTTGTTCCTGGATTAGGGTAGTTTCAACTTCTTATAATTTCATTATGAATGATGGGACGGGTGGATTGTCTAAATACCTTTTGGAAGAAGAGAAGTTGAACCAAATAAAAAATCATTATGATTAGAACCATTACAAGCATGGATATTTTCCTAAGACTCAATCTACTTCTAATACTCCCCCAAGTAAGACATTGCAAGATTACCGGAATAAGAACAACGTGCATAACTTTTTTGCCGGGTAAGACAATTGGAGAGTATTGGAAAGAGATGAATAATGTTCCACCGATTAAGACAATATATGATCACTTGTTTGGCTACACATATCAACTACCATCTAATAGCCCAACATATGACATGTATAATCCTAATAGGTGGGAGCATCAAAATTTTAATTTGGGAGACGAGCCAACCATCGATGCCAACAATTATCCTCAAGAGTTTCTTTCTCATGAGCCACAACCGATACGAACTCTTAAGGATACTCTGCGAGAGTTTATGAAAATAACTGAGTAATGCATACAAAACCTCTCGTCATATCAAAATCCTGAACCCAACATTGGGAACACTAAATCATCCCCCAATAAGAAGGATGACGAGGCTATCCAAGCCCAACCCTCTTCTGATTTGATGACTAAACTTTTAGGGGATGTAGATCTTAGTGATCCCACCATTACCATCGATTATGGTAAATCAACTATCTCTTTTAGCTATTCCGATTTGAATGATGAAGAGATTTCAAGGACGGTTGACGAACCCGAGGAATCTACAAAATTTGAAAGTGATAGTTTGATTACCTACAATGAGGGTTTGCAAGATGATTGTGAGTCCATAATTTCTTCTTCTAAGGGTCCGAATGCTTATGAGTCGCCGGAAGATATTCTTGCTAGAGAGATGGCCGAAGTCGATATTTTTTAGTCCTTCCACCAACAACACATGCCGGATTCTATTATGGAAGAACTCCCTTGGGTTGAAAATTCTGTTTCCTTAGATGACAGGGTGGCATAATCTGAAATTTTAAAAGATCAACCAATGCTAGATGATGTGCTTACCACTGAATCTGAAAATTTTTCTTTGGAAGACCTCCCCTCTATAGAGGAGGAATTCCTTACCCTTGAAACAGAATTTCCTCAATCACTTAGAGACAACGAGGACCCTTCATCCGACTCTCTCGATTTTCTAGAGGAATGTATGGCCCACCCCTATAATCTGGATGATGAGATGATTAAGGAGTTGGATAGTTTGTTAGACATGGTTTCGGTGCCTGAAGAACACCCTTCCACTGATTTACACTCTTTACCATTGTTTGTGGAAGCACCATACAATTCTGAATTTGTGGAGGAGACAACCCAAACTGAAAAATACTTAATGAATGTCTCTCCACTATCATGGGTTATTCAACCCATTGAAAATTCTGATTGGGAGAACCCATTTTTAATCAATTACAACCCAATTCAGAGCTTGAGGAGGAATCTTTTTGCTGCTCTTATCTCCTCCTTACATGCGTGTGGTGCACACTATGATTGGACCTTCATGAAGAAACGCACCCATGTATACATTCCAGCAAGACTTTGGATGGTCCTCATGAGAAACCTATTGAAATTCATGAAGATCCTACTCAAATTTGATCATGTAGTCGATCGGACTAATCAAAGGTAGGTAGGTAGGTTAGGATTTCTTTTCTACATTTAGGATTGAATAAGTCTCATCGACACAATGGAAGATGCTAGAATTGATCTACTTGTTACCTCAGGTACTCTCATTCTCACTCTCCTTTGTTTTATGTCATTGCTCTCATTTCATGCATATTGCATATCTTATTACATTGAGGACAATATAAGATTTTGGTTGGGGGGTGAGATTCCTTAGATGAATAGCTTTTGTGACATTTCGAGAAATTATGTACAAAATTTTTTATTTTTCTAAAATTCAAAACTCATTTGGAAAACTTTGTTTCTATGCATTCGAGATGAAATGAGTATAAGAAGAGGAGATACGAAGTGAGTGATGTTGCAAGCTTTAAACTTCTCTTAATATAATGGTTTTATATGTGAATTCCCCTATTTATATGATTGATAGAAAATTTGAACACTTTTACACCTAGTTCACATTACACGATTTTCATGATTTGAAAGGATTATGTGATTTTTGGATTGGCTAGACTTAGATTTGAGGTGTTGAGGAACCAAGCCGGGGTACTTTGTCTATCCTTGTCCATGGGAAAATAACGAAAGATGGATTTCTAAAAATCCTATCTAATGTAAAAGAAAAAGGAAAATGAATGATGAAAATTGGGAATGATGGAAAACATGGTGGAAAATTTCGAAAAGGGCTACCTATTACCAATCGGGGGATGGTCTACCCGTAACCAAAGCCGGAAATGGGACATAGTGTGAAAGCCGTCGGAAGGACGATAAGGCAAATTCCTATCATAGGCTTGTTGTTGATTTGTGTACCTTAAGATTCATAGTTTAGTTGATCTATGAAGAAGATAATCTTGGAAAATCATGAGATGAACAGTTGCTATGCACACTAGGTTGAATTTGTTCAAGTTCTTCTATTTATCAATCAATCGGCGGGGATTTCATATGAACACTTATTATGTTTTAAGAGTTTAAGGTTTCAACCTCTATCACCTAATTTTTTTGACGTTTACACTTGTGTGTCTTGGGATGTATAGAAGAATAGTTTCTGAAGGAGAGTTGGTTTTTGGAAAATTGAACTTATTTCACACATGTCTTGCTCTGGACTATCAAAATGCTGGTTGGGGGGTGTGTTGAGCTCTTAATTGTGCATATTCTAACCCCAATTCATCACTCATTATGCATGGATTTTATGTTTAAAGACTATTCTAATGCATGATTTTGTGATTACAGGAATGAGAGAGAGTTCACTCGATCAATAGCTAAAAGAAGCATATTTAGGAATCTTGGATGAAGACCCAAGGTGGGCCTAAGAATCATGAAGAAAGAAGGAAAGAAAAGAAGGAAGGAAAGAATGAAAAGGAGCCCCACAAGGTTGTCCGACCGGTTAAGATCGGTCGGCCAAACAGGCCCCAACCGGTCAAGACCGGTCGGCCAACTCTGCTACCTTCTACAGAGGTTGCTGGACCAAAACAGACAGGTCACGACCGGTCAAGACCGGTCGGCCATGCAATTTCGGATTTCCAGATTTCTGACAGCAGGCTATTCCCGTTTTTCAATTTTTGGCACAGTTTTCTGGATCCATATTAATGATATTTGGAAATGCAACACATCTATGTCGAAGAGGAGCTCGACGCCGAAATAACTCAAGTGGTTTCGTGTCGATCGGAGCTACGGATTGACCGTGGTGGACAAAACAATATGAACTGTCCAGAAAGTTTCAGATTTCGCCTACTCCACTCTGGGCCAGTCCAGGTGACCCATCATTGATGATATGAAGAATTTAATTTGACCATCTTCTAAACCACATCCATATATGAATAACCACAAAGTTTCAGATCAAAAGGATGTATGGTTTGATCGTACCGGTTGAAGAAAGATGGATCATCTAGAAAGATCCAACTGCGCAGATTTTATAAAAGGCCTGAGTGTTCTTATTTTTGCACCTAATTATGAAATTTTTTTGGACAATCTAATCCATCTATCATGTATAGGAGGAAGTTTTCTACCAATGTTCAAAATTTTAGATCAATCCGACCTCTGTACACTCCGGACCGTTGAAAGCAAGATGATTGGTTCTGAAGGTACCCAAATTGCGCGATTTTGAGAGGCGGTCGCTGATCTAATTGGTGGGCCCATTCAGAAGATAATATTGGAAATCTAAATAATCTATGAGGAAGATCACATTACAAGGAAGCTACAAATCAAATTTAAAGGCAATCCGACCATTGGTTAAGCCGTACGAAGCGGAACAAAATCTGTTATGTTGCGGTACTCTTGCTGTATTATAAAAGGAGGCGCTCTCTTCTATTCCAAATCAAGCAAGGACGTGGGGAGCAAGGAGTTCAAGTCATAGGAGACTTCCTAGCCTCATCCAGCTAGTTTTTCTTCCTTTTCTTAGTTCTAGTTCTAGTTTTTAATATGTTTTTCATTAGCTAGTCTCTTAGCTAGAGCTAAGAGGTGAACCTTATAGTTTTCTTAGATTGTTTAATTCGTTTTAATGGTTTTAAAGTTGGATTGAATGAAGAATAATGGTTTTGAAAGGTTTGAATAAAATTCTACGTAGTTTTTCTTAATCTTATGATGGCTCATGGATGTTTGGAAGAATTGCTTTAGTTGTTTTGCATGACTCTAGACCTGTATGCTCCGAGGAATCGGATTCAATACGCTCTAGACTTGGATTTCCATGTGGGAACTTAAATCAAAATTCTACCTTTTGTTTTAAAATATGAATATTGTATTGATTGTTCATATGATTTGAATGAAGTTCAAATCATAATATAGTCAAGTCTTGTGACAAGGTTTGATGATTATTATGGTTATGATCTTAATCTATTGGAATTAGGATTGACCTATGCAATTGAGTGTGCTCAAGTCCTAACTTGAATTGAGGGAGTCATGTTGATGAACAACACATATGACAGATTGATTTGATAATATAACTGCTCTCTATCATCTGGCTAGATAGAACTTAATTTCGATTCTAGTTGAGAAATTGATAAACGATAGCGAATTATGCATCTAAGGAGAGCTATAAGTGGATCCTTGATGCTCTAGTTATTTTTTCCTTATCAGATTTTTCTGTTTCATGTTCAAAACCGATTTCACAAACCTCTTAAGATTCTAGTTATTAGGATAGTTAGAATTGTTTACTTCCTTCCTTGTGGATCGACCTCGGTCTTACCGAGATTATTACTACATCGCAGCCTTACACTTGAGGAGAGCGAACATCAGGACGTGTCTGTTGAAATCTTGCTGGAAACATTTCCGATTGATCGGAACATGCTCCTATCGATTGGAAATATCGGGCACGGGTTTGCTATATATGGCCATCTTCTACATTTTGTCCATAACTTGCTGTTTTCTCCAAAACCCTCTACTAGGGCTTTTCACCTGAGGTCAGACCGTTGCAATGCTAGCCCTATAAGTGCTCTCATTCGCATAGAGGGTGGTCTCTTATCTCTCGTTGGTAAGGATTCTCGGTTCCTCATCTCGATTTCTCCTCCCCTCTACTCTATTTGATCATCATTGTTGGGGCTTAGGAGTCCTTTCTGCTGGATCCTTGATTTCCTTTCATTCTCGGTCTGTTTATTGCTCTCACTAACTTTACATTCTTAAAAAACAATGCCGAAAGAACCCAAAGGAAAATCCAAACTGGATGCCGGGCCATCCACCAACTCCAGGTCAAAGAAGCTTCCAACTTCTAGACGTTCTCAGGCCCCTCCACCAACTACCGCACCTACAGACCCCCCTGGGAGTCCATCTACACTCTTCCGCTTACAATCCCGAACAATCATCTAGGAGCGGGAGGTGATCGTGTCATGTGTTGAGCCATTTGGCATCCCAGTACTCCTTACACAAATTGGCTGGGAAGGTGTGTTACGTTTTAGGGGTGTGGCACACCCGGAGGTAGTATATGTCTTCTTTTCCAAAGTTATTAATCCCGTTGGAAATCCTCTTTCATGTGAGGTCATTGTTAGCGGTCGTGTTGTGAAGGTCACGGCTCAAAAAATCGCGGACCTCATTGGTATTCCTATGTCCTCAGCTCCTCAGCCCAATGATAATCTTCTCGATTCCTCTCTTCGAGCTAATTGGACATGTTATTTATGCCGGGGACCCAATCCCGAATGGATTGATGGGAGTTCCCTCCGAGCGTCAGAAATGTCCAACTGATTCCGAGTCCTTCACCAAATCTTTAGCACAAATGTTTATCCTCGTAGCACCAACAAGTCTGACCTAACAGCTCATATGGTGAATCTACTCTATCATGTTGCTCATGGAACCCGTCCATGCCTTCCCTCCATCATCCTGCATAACATCCTGGATACATTGCATAACACTCGCAACACAATCCCTTTTGGATGGATCATTACCCTTCTGGCCCAAGACTGTGGGTTTTCCAATATTGTGGTTCATCCTGTCCCACGTCGTACCTTCAAGGACCTCAACATTAAAAAGATGAATCTGCCAAAAGAGGTTGACGTGGAAGATCGTGACTTCTCCCATACTCCCACACATGTGTCCTCTGGCACCCATGGCGAATCCTTGGCCCCGACGCCGACTCCAGCTCGACGCTCGGCAAAGCGACGTCTTCAATCTGAAGCCTCTTCCGCACCTCCTCCTACCCACTCGGAGCAGATCATCGCTCAACTTGATCGAGTGGTACAACATGGTGAAAGGATGACTCGCCTTGAGAGCATGATGCAGTCCGTCCACGACGCTGTTCAGCACCTCACCTCTGCTCTCTCGTGTCAGTGCGATGATGTTTCTGGCCCCACTCCGTAGTCTTCTATGTTTTTGGCTAGGATACTCTATTGTGTGCATCGTAGCGGGTATCTTTTTGGGCAATTTTGGCTCACAATCTCTGCACCTTCATAGTTAAACTTTCTGTTCTTGATAGATTTTTTTTAGATATTTTGATGATCACATTGCTGGATTTGCCTTTATTATTTTGGATATTGCTTATCTTGCGGATCCTTTATCATTTATATGATTCCTTGTTGTCTATCTATATGCCTATATATACTTGTGCTTAATTGATTTAACTTTATCGGGCTTCTTGCCCCATTTTGGGTTGTATATATAGTGATGATGTTTGGTCATGATATACATATCAGAAGGGGAGGTTGGTTGCTTAGGCTATATGCCCACTGTGCTTATTGATATATACTTGTATATCCTCGTATGACCATCTGTGTTTGGCTTCCTCCCTCAGTACGTTTATGTCTATTCCTTCCTTTAACTTCAGTCTATGACATATTTGCTGCATTGTCTTTGTACTAACCTTTGTCAATGACTGACAAAAAGGGGGAGAAGTTATCCCACCAAAAGGTCCCGGTTAATTTTTTTTTTTTTTTTTGTTGATCTTTTGTGTGCAGGGATTTAGGGGGAGCTAGAGTGAAGCCTAGTCTATACATTGAGTCTGTACATTTTGTATGTAATGGGTCATGTCTATGTATAAAGCAATTTATCCTTTATGACATGTTCAATGTATGTACTATATTTGGTTTTGTTGTTTAGGAAAAGTCTTTGGTACGGACCAAGACTTTTATAGGTTTGGTTTTGTCCGGTAATTGACAAAGGGGGAGATTATTAATGCAAGATTTGTCAATTACCATGATTAGTGTATCGTCAAGTCTGTAAAACCACTTGCGGCTGAAGATTGAAGCCCTTGGACATCTCCGACAAAAGCTACCCAAGAAGATCGCATATTCAGTCTGGCCTCAATCCTTACTACAAGAAAATTGGCCTTTTACAACGAGCTATGAAAGTTGTAAAATTCTTTTCACAACAGTATCATGGCCGTTATAATAACCCCCGTTGCAAAAAATGCTCTTCCATTTACAACGGTTAGAGCCGGTTGTAAATAAAATAATGATAGTTGTAAATAGTACCTTGCAACGATAGGAACTAGTTTTGTACAACGGGCGTAACCCGTTGTAAATGAACGTTTTACAACATGTTCTGCCCATTGTAAATGGTCGTAATTTACAACGGCTTCTGTACCTTTTGAGAAGCTCAAACATTTACAACCGGTGTGGTTCATTGCAAAAGCAAGTATTAATGACATATGTGGCCCGTTGAAAATCATAAACCTATTTACATCGGTTGTCGGCCTATTGCAATTATCTGTTCAGATGTTTAGTTACAACGGCTCAAGCTCGTTGTAAATAGTTTTTTTTTTTTTTTTTTTCCTTTTCTTGTTCCCTAAATTTGGTTCCCCATGTTCATTAGTCACATGAGAATCTCAAAATCACCAAAACAATCTCACATAATTTAAACCATGATATTTAATACATTCACTTGGCCATTCTACAAAAAGAAATTTCATCATTAGAAAGTTTATAAATCCAAAGAAGCATATAAATCTAAACCATAACCTATAAAATATTCACACCATTATAAATCAAAACAAAATTAGTTTTAGAATTCCAAGTAGATGATGCATATTGTGAGTTATACAAGAATCAAACTCGCAAAAAAAAAAAAAAAAGAAGGAATTGAAGCAAGGACACTCACTTTCCATGTTGTTCTTGTACAATCTGAGCAGAAAATTTCATAATTGTTTCCTGCTTCAACTTCAAAACAAATCTAGTTTCTTCTCTTTTTATTTCGATCTTGATCTCCATTTC
This sequence comes from Liriodendron chinense, assembly GCA_003013855.2. Classification (NCBI taxonomy): domain Eukaryota; kingdom Viridiplantae; phylum Streptophyta; class Magnoliopsida; order Magnoliales; family Magnoliaceae; genus Liriodendron; species Liriodendron chinense. Next base: position 3,295,615 of record ML058334.1, read on the forward strand.
AAGTGAGGAGAAACCAATTCATATATTGCAACAATCAAACTTCTAAAACCATATATATGAAAGGAAAAAAAAAAAACCTTAGTCAGGCTAAATTAAAGTGCTTGGAAATAGATGAAATTCAAAAGACTCTGGAATTGGACTTACTTGATTTGGAATGACATTGCAGGTATAACCAATAATAGAAATCAGACCAAGGTTTCAAAACTAAGAAAATCAATCAAGTCATAAATAAAAAAACATTGTATGGAAAGCTGTTGCTGCGGAAACTGGTAATCCATAATTTTCACCATTCAACAGGTACTGCCTAGTTTTCACGATAGAACCAGAAAATAATGAAGTTTGCTCAATTGAAATCTTGCTCGGTTAAGCTTTTTGGCTTGATTCCAAAGCTCAAATAAGGCAGTCCTTGTTGTAGAAGAAATAAAAGTTTTTATCCATATCCCTAATCTAAAACATGGGCACACTACGCAGAATACTCACATGCTGGTCCATCTGCAACTGGGCATCTTCTAGTGTCCGGTTGAAATAGTCAACAGCTCATGTTTCTTCTTGTTGAAGTAATCCCAAATCCGAACCTATAGATTTAAACAAGAAGAAAAAGAAAACAAAATAATTGAATCTAGTCATTTGGGGAGATAAATAAAAGAATCTCAAAAACAAAATCATGAGACATGCCTTCTCCTGCTCTAGCTTCAAAAGTGTGCACACTCTATTGTAAAGCTCACATACAGAAGCCTGAAAAGGTAAAATCATTTAAGAAAAATGAACATATAGCTAATCAACAGGTTTTACATAATTTGCATTAGCAGTCTCAAATTGTTGGCTCAACCACACAACAAAAAGGACAAGAAGGTTTATAGAAAATTCACGTAAAAGTTGAGGCCACTTGTATCTTGCTCAAAATATTGATGAAATTTCATAGAGATGCATGATGCAATAACATCAGTGAAGATGTCCGATTAGCAGATGGAGCATTAATTTAATATCCGAACCTATAGATTTAGACATGCACATGCTAATTAGTAAGTGCATGGGATGTCTAAGCAGAAAAAAGCAGATTGGCCAACCATCAAGCAGGCCACATGTATATGTTGGTAGTGAGCTGCCAGAAATTTTCTTTTAAACCATCCATTCTTACCTATAGCAACTATGTTGGTGCACCTGATGGGTGGACCAGGTGGACCAACCTGATTATTTTTATGGTCAACTTCATAGTGGCGACCAACTCATACACTGGTCAGATGTCCCACACAATATGCTAGGTTGGCATGTGTGCTACAAGAAAGGTGTGTGTGGTGCTAACAAGCCTCGTTGTACAATGCTCTAGCCAAGAGTTTGCATAGTAGATCAAGTTTTTAGTTTGTATAACAGGTCCATGGTTCAATGATTCAAACTATTCATATCATGGCACTACAATGGACGGCCCATGAATCAATAATACCTGAGATGAGAGAACCTAACCCTTCAATTGCCAGCCAGCAAATGGATACTTAACAACAAAAAACACCATAAGTCCACATATAACCAAAAATGGGCCAACGATCCCACAATTATGTTCGTACAATCTGGGGGATATTAGGTGCATGCACTATCCATGGTGAGGAGGCCTATCATATGAACAATTTCGATCACCGAACCACAAGCCCCACCTATATTAACCAGAAACTCCATCTTACTGTAAAAACTATAAGCTTAGAGCCCATGCACTATATTATCCCATATGAGAGTTGGTTTGTCACTCTTTTCTTAGTAGAGAAATGATAAGTGATTTGCCTGAGAACAGATGAGGTCAATTGACATAACAATGTAGTAAACATGTGGATATGAATGATATTTGGGCAAATAATTAGGTGTAGTGACAGTAAATAAATATGCCTAACTCAGAAATCAGGCCAATTCACCCATTATGTGGACTGTCGTTGTAATAGGAAATCGACTGCTATAAACAAAGGTCTGTGTTCCAAATCCAGGCTGGTCCACACCTAACAGGGAAAATCTTCAAAAGAAATACGAAGAAATGGAAAGGATGAAAGAAGTTTGAGAGAAGAGTATTTTGCCAAACATTTTTGAAAAGGCAATACAATGGCAAATATTCAATGCTTGAGTTAGTTTCATATTAGGTCATAGAAAAATGTATTTGAGTAAATTTTCTTTTTCCAAATAGTACACCTGTATGAATTTGAAGACAGAGATGAAAGAATCCTGCTTCATCAATACATGTATCAATAGCAGTTGTAAATATCTTGAGTAGTCTCCCCAGAACCTTACAGGCTCTGAATGTTAATAAGTAACACAAATCCATCACCTATTTTTAATGAAACAATTATTCATATGAAAGGAAGTGTTAATAATCAAGGCATGGCCACTCCGTCCATATCACAAACCTAGCTCAATCTTGGATGATGCGAAGACAAAATGGAAACAGGGAAAGGCTTGAAAGCCAAACTACAAAATTGTTCTTACAAACAACTGGATAGTGACTTCCCTACATGTGTAGGACTCTAGAGACTCTGACCAGGTCCTCTTAACTTGAAAATTGCATGAAAAAGGATTCAGCCTTCCTTGGAGACCTGCCGTCCTAAATTAACCCCAATGCTGTTGAGGTGACTTTCCCTCTTTTTGAATTGTCACAAACCACTAAGGTTGAAAAGATCTTAAAGCATGTCTACCTAAAACACAAATCAATCCTTCCTTTCCCTCTTTTTGAATTGTCACAAACCACTAAGGTTGAAAAGATCTTAAAGCATGTTTACCTAAAACACAAATCAATCATTCTTTTTCTTGTTATTCATATCATAAGAAGAAAAAAGAAAAAAAAGTGTACTCACGTAAATTGGATGCAATTGCCAAAAGCTTGCCCAGTAGCATGATTAAACTTATATTAATCAATCTTGGTAAACAATATCTAAACTGTCAATTCGAGGCCCTTTGGGTTGACAACAGTAACCAAGTTGACTGAAGTAAAAAAAAAAATTAATCGCATACCTAGAAGCTATTCTGGAGTAGACATCTGCTCTCTTTCTCCTTGGTCGATTCCAAAAATGAGAAAAACTGATTTTTTTTTGAACTAAAATGAGAAATAACAAGATCTGACAAGCTATATGAAGTTGCAGACACTGTCACAGGGATGAATGCACCAAAAACTGAAATTAGATACTTAGGAATGTTGTTTTGCAATATGGAAATTTTATCCAAACTATCCAAATGAAAATCAGCAGAAGTTTAGAAACTGAAATTGACAAATCAGCTACAGATCTCACACATGGAGAATCATGGTAAACAAAACAAATGGTGGGAAGATGATGGGGTAACATTACAAATATTTCAATCATTGCAAGACATTGAAATGGGCAACAGCCGACCATCATTAATTCCATCCTTAGTACAGGGTAGTGTCCAAACAAGTTCTGAAGAACTCCAAAAACATAATCATATGATCAGTTGCGGATCCAATCATAGCCGTGTTTTCCATTCAATCTTATGCAAAGGTTGAGATGTTTCAGTTTTATCATGAGCATGGAGAATAAACTCAGTCATTAACAGCCTTAACAACAAAGTGGTATAGTGGAATGGTCTTTCTACCCGGTTGCAAACACAACTCGCTATTCAGATTCTATTACTTCATGTACCACTACATGAGTAAGATTAGAACAATCCATCTGGTGGGCCACACTGATGATTTTCTATCCCAAACAGCTTCAGTCCATAACCTGGATTCCCCCCCCTCTCAAATACCCCACAAGCATGACATTCCAAAGAAACCATACTTCTTTCCTGCATTACATCGAACAAACTATGGGCACTAACCAAGTCAGCCATCTTCGCATAACCATCGACAATTGAGTTCCAAGAAACCAAATCCCTCACAGGCATTGTATTAAACACTCGCCGAGCACATCCCACGAGCTCGCAGTTTCATCACCAAACACCCTTCAAAGCAACTCCAAACAATACCCGCGAGCAGAAGTGTAACAAATAAAAAACACAAAAGGTGAAAAATTGAAGTGAACATCTCCAAATCCATCAACAGTCTCCATTTAGAGAGATCCATATCCCACTAATAAAATCTGAAAATTTCCAAATCTATCACCCAACTCGGTCCAAATCAATTTCAGATTCAAACCCTACCCACTATTAAATTCAACCAAATAAATAAACCCAAAAACTGAAATGTTTGGAATTTAGAAATATCTGAAATTACCTTAAAATTAGATGTGGTGGTAGACAGTCTGCTAATTGCTCTTTTTTATGATTCAGTTCTTCATACGGTAGCCCACACAAGGATCGTTTCACAGCAGTTATAGTACGTTGAAGTTTGTAGAGACCGAACCATAGAATAGAGAGTTTGATTGTAGGAAATGAGATGTGTGTAATCACACACACACACACACACACACACACACACCAAAAACTTTTAAAAAATGAAACTAAAAATCCAACTTACTGTAGAAGAATATCAGCAGACATCAGAACATCGCTCGTTTGAATGGATTCATGCAACACTTCGCCTCAATTAACACTTCAAAAACACTGTTCTCTTTCTCCCCGGTCGATTCCAAAAATGGCTTATTTGCAAGAGGTTCCTCGCCGAATTGGTTCACTACAGCACGCTGGACACCTCTTCATACAACACTGACGTTGCCATTGGTAGCAACAGTAGAAACACCGAGTTGCGGGACGCTTCCATTTCTAATTGCTCGCTTGCCGAGATCAATCTGCATCGAAATGCTGGCTTGTGACAGATCTACTACTGATGCTGTTGGAGCTTAAAAGAAAACCCTAGAACATGAGATTGGGATTTGCATGATTTGGAAAGATCCAAATAGAGAGAGAGAGAGAGAGAGAGAGAGAGAGGCGATTGCAATAGAAAGGGGAAAAGAGAAAAGAGGGGTGATTATGAGAGAGGAAAAGAAAAATGGAGGGAGGAAGCCAAAAACAACACCCACCACGCGGGAACCGAAAAGAAAAGGAAGTGCAAGGTCTTTTTTTTTATAGTGTTGACGGGATTTAGGGGTTTTTACCACATACGGAGCCGTTGTAAAAACTTAGTATTTACAATGATCAGAAATCGTTGTAAATATAACAGTCACAGCGGTTCTTCAAGCCCATTGTAAAAAATAACAATTTTTAAAACGAGCCAACACTTGACCGTTGTAAAAGGAAGTTATTTACCACGAGCTTGCTGTGCCCATTGTAAAAGTACTATTTTACAACAGTTGCAGCTTGCTCGTTGTAAAAAGCCTGTTGTAAAAGGCCAATTTTCTTGTAGTGCCTTTTTCATCCAAACCTTTGATCCCAAAACCCCTCTATAGATGGCCTCATCCTTCTTAGATGCATCCTTAGCCCTCTCTATAGTCCTCATTCCATAAAGATCAGTCATGGAATAGGTTATCGTAGCAGTTGTTGCAAATCAGGAAAAATTCCATAACTGCTTATTCCGATGGGATCCCGATCCATCGGAATGATGTCCGATTGATGTCCGATCAATTGGAGAACATGCCCGATCAATCGAACTATAGTCCAGCAAAACTTCAAAACTCTCTGAACATTATTCCGATCAATCGTAGATATGTCCGATGAATCGGACAAGGTCCTCCGATCAATCGGAAGTTTATCCGATCCGTCGGAAAAATGTCCAACAATATCACCAAACTCTCTGGACATATTTCCAATCAATCGGACCCTCTGTCCAATCAATCGGACTAGGTACCTCCGATCAATCGGAAGGTCATTCGATCCATCGAAAAATCGTCCAGCAATATTTCAAATTTCATCTGGACATATTTTCGATCAATCAGAAACTCTCTTCGATCCATCGGAGATGGTCTTCCGATCAATCGGAACCAAGTCCGATCAATCGGAGAATCTATTTCAGCAAAATTGAAAATGAGCTGATTCTTATGTCCGATCGATCGGATCTCTTTCCGGTCATATCGAGGTGACCGTTTTCTAACCGTTGAGAACAACTCTATATAGGCATCTCGGTTGGATCTTGTGAGAGATATCTCAAGCATCATCTAAGGTTTGTTTGGTCTTCTTCCTTGTGATCCTTATCTCTCATTCCCTCTGATTTGTTGCTTTCATACTTCAATCCATGTTGATTTGACCAACATTGAAGAGCATTCAAAGCTTGGATTGAATCATGAACTCAACCCCTCTTTAATGGCTTCTTGACCTACTCCTAATAGTCATATTCTTGTCATTAATGCCATTAATGGTGGTTTAGGTAGAACCTATCCTTCATATAAAAGCCATATCCCAATATAGTTTCAACCAAACCCTAATCCCTCACCTTGGAACCTACAAGAAGACATTTGTAGCAAGGTTGCTGATCGAGGGAGCTGAAGAAGGCATCGTTCGTGCAAGCCGAAGCTTCTTCAACCAAAGGCATCATCAAGGGGCTCAATCAGCTAAGTATATTTTAGTCATTCGAGTCCAAGAAACCACCCCAAAAGTTGAGATTTGAGTTTCAGAGTTTGAAGACCCAAACTCAGTAGAGTCCTTGCATAGGACAAGTCCTTGTGTAGGACAAAGTGGTTGATGGATTAATCCTAAGGAAGGACGAATCCATGTGTTGAAGTCTAAGTCCTTTTATAGGTTGTTAAGGTTTATGGTTAACCTCATTTAAAACCATTGTGATAGTAAAATCTGGCCACTCAAGGAGTGAGTGGATCAGCCGGGAGGGGAGTGGAGTAGGTACATAACCGAACCACTATAAAATCTCTTGTTGTGTGATGAATGTTTGCAACTGCTTTACTTCCTTCATGTTGAGATAATCTGATTATCACTTGCCCTTTTATTTTTGAAAGTTAATATTCTGCATATCAAGTATTTGAAGAAAGATTTCTAAAATGCTTCGCATGATTGTGAGTGTATAATTTGGTTAATTTAAAAAGTGTCCTATTCACCCCCGTCTAGGACAAAGAAACCAGTTTCTTACTTCTACAAGAGCGATAATTAAACTTATACCGTAATTTCACATGAGAGCAATGGTGAAATATAAGAGAGTGAGAACAATAGTACCTGAGATACTCGATCATGAAAGTCTGCAACTTCGACAACTAAATCTACTAAGCACACAAAACTAAAACAGAAAAAAAAACTAAATCTATCTACGCTATACCTCCGTCAGACTAGGAGATCAATCATCCTGATATACAGGATCATTTAGAGTGATGGACATGTCCTTTGAAGCAAATTTCTCAACAAATGGTTTAAGGCGTTGTCCATTAACTTTAAAGCAGTTACCATTTGTGGCATTCTCTATCTCGACAACTCCATGAGGAAAAACTTCTTTAACAATGTATGGGCCGGTCCATCGAGATTACAATTTTCTCAGAAAAAGATGAAGCCGAGAATTATACAAGAGCACTTTCTGACCTTCATGGAAAGATTTTCTGAAGATGTGCTTGTCATGAAAGGCCTTCATCCAACTCTTGTAAATTCTTGAGTTCTCGTAGGCATCGTTCTGGATCTCGTCATGCTCATTAAGTTGGAGTTTGCGAAGTGAGCTAGCCCTGTCGATGTCAAAATGTAATGCCCAAATTGCCCAATAGGCTTTGTGTTCAATCTCCACAGGCAAGTGGCAAGCTTTCCCATAGACAAGTCTATAAGGGGACATCCCAATGGGGGTCATGTAAGCGGTATGGTGAGCCCAAAGCGCATCATCTAATCTTAGTGACCAATCTTTGCGATCCGGCCTCACCGTCTTTTCCAAAATCTGTTTAATTTCTCGATTGAAAATTCCAGCTTGGCCACTCTTCTGTGGGTGGTATGGGGTACTCACTTTATGCCTAATGCCATATTTCTTCATTAAGGCTTCCAAAGGCCTATTGCAAAAGTGAGAACCACCATCACTAATAATGGCTTGAGGCGTTCCAAATCTAGAAAGTATGTTTTCTTTAAGGAACTTTAGAACCGTACGATGATCGTTGGTTCTACATGGAATAACCTCTATCCATTTAGACACATAGTCTACGGCAAGCAATATATAGACATGTCCAAAAGATGAGGGGAACGGTCCCACGAAATCGATGCCCCAACATTCAAAGACTTCAAGATGTTGAATTGGGGTAAGAGGCATCATATTTCAACGGGATAATCCTCCTAACGTTTGGCAACGCCCTCATGCTTTACAAAACTCGTGGGTGTCCTTAAATAAAGTGGGCCAATAAAAACCCCACTACAGAATTTTTGCAGTGGTTTTCTTGGCGGAAAAATGACCCCGACAGCTTCATCATGGCAAAAGGAGATGAGAGAATTATGTTCATCATCAAGGACACATCTCCTAATAATTTGATCTGGGCAATATTTAAACAGTAAAGGTTCATCCCAGAAAAATCTGCGCACTTCCCTGAATAATTTACGTTTTTCCTGCGCAGTTCAATGAATCGGCATCGCACCTGTGGAAAGATAATTGGCTATGTCAGCGTACCATGGTGGATGCATATCAACAAAGAGTTGCTCAACAGGGAATGAGTCCTCAATAGGTGACTTGTCAATGGAATTAGGTAGGATTAGGCGGGATAGATGATCCGCCACCACATTTTCTACTCCCTTCTTATCCTTGATCTCCAAATCGAATTCTTGAAGGAGTAGGATCCATCTAAGCAAACAGGGGCTTGGCATCCTTCTTAGAAAGAAGGTGTTTCAGCGCTGCGTGATCTCTGTAAATGATGACCTTGGATCCTATTAAGTAAGGCCTAAATTTGTCCAAGGTAAAGATGACGGCTAGGAGCTCTTTCTCCATAGTTGAGTAATTAACTTGGGCGGGATTCAAGGTCCTACTTTCGTAGTAGATAACATGGGGCTTCTTATCCTTGTTTTGGCCTAACAGCGCCCTAATAGCATAATCACTCGCGTTGCACATCAACTCAAAAGGTATGGACCAATCCGGTGGTTGCATGATAGGAGCGGTTGTGAACATGTCTTTTAACTTCGAGAAAGCTAATTGACATTTGGCACTCCACTCAAATTGGTTCTCCTCTTGGAGAAGGATACATATGGGTCTAGAGATATGACTGAAGTCCTTTATAAACCTTCTATAAAAACCGGGGAAGGACCGCACATCACGTATGCTTTTGGGTGGTGGTAGATTGGAAATTATGTCAATTTTTGCCTGGTCCACCTCTATTCCATTGGATGAGATGATATGTCCAAGGACTATTCCTCTTTGTACCATGAAATGACACTTTTTCCAGTTTAAAACGAGGTTCTTCTCCTCACACCTCATCAAGACCAACTTCAAGTAATTGAAGGACTCATCAAAAGTACAAGCAAAAACAGAAAAATCATCCATGAACACCTCAAGAAATTCACCTACCATGTCCGAGAAAATACTCAATGTTGAACCTCCAATTTATACATTGCATAACCCATTACATCACATCATATGCATGTTTTACATGTTTAAAAGGCCCATCTGATGCATGTTTTGTGATTATAGGAACGAGAGCGAACTTCACCCAATTCGGACAAAAAAGAATGCATTTAGGACCCTTTGAATGAAGGCCCAAGGTAGACCAAAGAAGGAAGAAGAAAGAGGGAGAAAAGAGAAGAAAGAAAAGAAGAACAAGAAGAAAAAGATCAAAGGCCGACTAGTTGTGACTGGTCAGCCAACCTGCCGGCCATCCTCTGACAATCACTGGACAAAGGACCAGTTGGTCCGACCGGTCTTGACCGGTCGGCCAACAGGTCGACCATAGCTCTGGAACTCCCTGGACTCAAGACTAATTGGTCCGACCGGTCAAGACCGGTTGGCCAACTGGTAGGATCCACCCCCTGTGCACGCTGGATGAATTGACAAGCCTTTCCGACCGGTCGGCCATGCGTAAAAACGGGCAGTTTTTAATTTTGGCTCCGAAAATTCCTGCGCAGTGCGTATCCTTACACAATTTTTGGAAGATTCCGACACAACAGAGCTTCCCCACTATAAAAGGACACCTAGGGTTTCTTTTTAGGGCATCATAGAAGCCAAGGACTTTGTGGGAGAGGAAGGAAGCCATCGTGGAGCGTTTACAACCCTCCAAACTCTGGATTTTTATATTTTCTAGTTTTCTTTTATGAGTTCTAGTTGTAGTGTGACAATGCTCGACTAGAATCTCTCAGCTAAGGCTGAGAGGAGAAGCTTGTAGCCAATTTCATATTTGATTCAGTTTAATTCAAGTAGCTTTACTTCAAGTTTGAATTTTGAATGTTCTAGTTCTTAAAGTTTATATTTTTAGAAGTTTTATGAGAGTTCATGTGCTCCGGACATGGATTCCTTGCAATTCTCTGATATTATCATGTGTTGCTTGATTAAATTCGAATTATGGTAACCCTTCAGCATGCCATAGTCCATAAGCATGGCTGTTACTCCGAAGGCTATAATTTGAAATTCTATATGTGTTGAATGGGACTAGAACTTGGAAGTTCAACTTGAGTGGGATTGAATGTGTTTAATGCTTTATCTTCCAACTAGATGAGAGATAAGACTTCAAATCTAGTTGTGTATCATGCTTGGATTAATTGGATTGACATGGGATTACTACAAGTGGATCCTTGAAAGCCTTACTACCTTTAATCAGTGTTTTTCTTAAGTTACTGTTTTAGTATAATTATCTCCATTGAATCTCTTGTCTGATACAAACTGAGTTGCTGGAATAGTTTGGAATTCATTCTCTAATTTTCTGTGGATCGACCTCGGTCTTACCGAGATTTATTACTACATCGCAGCCTTGCACTTGAGGCGAGCGAACAAGTTTTTAGCGTCGTTGCCGGGGAACTTAGATAACGGTTCTACATTGCTTAGTGGCTATAAAGTAGAAGTGGTTAGGTTTTATTGTTTTCTTAGGATTAGTTTTTCTGAATTCTAGAACTAACAACGTTTTTTTTTTTTTTGTAGGAAGTTCTTCTAGCTCAAGCAAATCGGTACTATCCTTCCAACTTGAACTCTTTTAATTTTTGGATTTTTCAGATTTTAGGATTTAGGATTAGTTCAGATTTTGGATTTTGTGGTTTATGTCCCGTTGGGAACGAGACCACAACAATCGTCTCCAATCCGAAGGTGGTTTAGTTGGACCACTATCCGTTCATAGACGAATCCGAAAATCTATAGAACATTGTGATAATTTGGGGAGTATGGATCAAACACCTTTAACGAATCCTCCTCCCCCCCCCCCCCCCCCCCCAGTCCAACTACAAACGCAAATCAAGAGGGAGTAGGAGAGAATGAGGTACATAACGTTCCTCCAATGAGATCACTACTGGACTACCTACAACGGCCCGTGCAAATACACCCTCTTGCGTGGTTTTACCACCAACTGGGGGAAACATTGACATAAAGCCGGATGTAATTCAACTAATACCAAAGTTTCATGGGCTAGGCTCTGACAGCTCATATTTGCACTTAAAGGAATTTGAAGAAGTGGTGGCTACCTTGCAATACACTAATGTTTTGGAAGATGCCATTAAACTTAAACTCTTCCCCTTTTCATTGAAAGAAAGAGCCAAGACTTGGCTTCATGCTCTTAGACCATACTTGATAGGGTCATGAAACGAGATGACCCGGGAATTCTTGAAAAAGTTCTTCCCGGCTCATAAAACGAACACCCTTCGAAGAGCCATAATGAATTTTTTGGCTAAAGAGGGTGAATCTTTCTTCCGATGTTGGGAAAGGTTTAAGGACCTCCTATTTGCTTGCCCATATCATGGCTACGAAAGCTGGCGAATCATTAACTTTTTCAACGATAGATTAAGTTCCAATATGCGCCAATTTGTAGAGACAATGTGCAACGGCGAGTTCATGAGCAAAAATCCAGATGAAGCTTGGAGTTATTTAGATATGTTGGCTGAGAATGCCCAATTATGGGATACCTCGGATAAATCTAATAATAACCCCAAGCCTACTCAAGAGAAAGAGAAATGAGGGATCTATATCCTCAAGGAGGAAGACGATGTGAGTGCAAGTATAGCCAACCTCACAAGGAAGATCGAGGCCATGGAACTTAGTAAGAGTGGAGTTCCAAAGTCCAATAAAGCTATTGAGACCATATGTGGGATTTGTCTCACCAATTTACACGCTACGCAAGATTGTCCTACAATTCCTGCATTTTAAGAGGTGTTACATGAATATGCAAATGCCACATATGGTTATCAACGGCCTTTCAATGGACCGGTGGGTAATACGTACAATTCTACTTGGAAGAACCACCCAAATTTCAGTTGGAAGAATGCTCCTACGGGCAATCCTACTAACTCTCAAAGAGGGCCACCCATGCAAAATATGGCCCCACCTCAATTCTTAATGGAGGATACTTTAAAAGCGTTTATACAAGGGCAAACGTAAATTAACCAAACGAATCAGCAAATGTTCAAAGAGCTTAAAGTCTCGGTTGATGAGATTAAGGGACGCTTGAACGCTAGGGAAGGGACCTTTCTGGCCCAACCACAGCCCAATCCAAAGCAAACACATGAAGTGAGCATTCCTAATCCATCCAACCAACCTATGGAGCAAGCCAAATCCTTCACCACTCTTAGAAGTAGTAAGCAAATTGACAAAACTATTCTGGTGAAGGCCGACAAGCCTAATGATCCAGTAAATTCTGAGGATGAGGATGGATCTAACTTAGCCCCACAAGAAATGAAACACATTTACAAGCCCTTAGCACCATTTCTTTCGAGATTGGTTGCTCTAAAATCTCTCCCAAACTCTCATGATATTTTAGAGATTTTTAGACAAGTAAAAATCAACATTCCCTTGCTTGATGCCATCAAACAAGTCCCCTCCTATGCCAAGTTTCTAAAAGACCTATGCACAACTAAACGTAAATATAATGTGCAATAAAAGGCCTTTTTGAATGAGTAAGTGAGTGCCATTCTCACTCAGAAGACCCTCCAAAAATTCAAAGATCCCAGTAGTCCCACCATCTCATGCATCATTGGAGACTACCGGATTGAACGTGCATTGTTAACTTGGGGGCAAGCGTAAATTTGATCCCATACTCGGTATACGAGTAATTGGGTCTTGGTGAATTAAAACCCACCAAAACCACATTGCAACTCGCTGATAGAATCCGTGTACCGAGAGGGATAGTTGAGGATGTGCTAGTCCAAGTTGATAAATTCTACTACCCGGTAGATTTCATCGTCTTGGACACACAACCGGTTATGGATGCTAGCACCCAAATACTGGTGATTCTAGGCCGCCCCTTTCTTGCTACATCAAACACAATCATAAATTGCCGGAATGGGGTAATGCAAATGTCTTTTGGGAACATGACGTTGGAGGTGAATGTGTTCCACTTGGGCAAAAGACATAGGGATGATGATGATGTCCACGAGGTTGATATGATTGATTCAATTGTGAAAGAGGAGTTCGATTTAAAGCAGAATTTTGATCCTCTAGATGTTGTTAGCTTTGACCCCTTTGAGGATTGGGACGACAATGATGGCCCACAAGAGGTACACATGATAGAATCCATGGAAGATGGGGAGTTTTTCCAACATGATCTACCTTGAAGCTTGGGGACATGTTTGACACATTCGAAGGCTGAATTTAATTTTATTTTTAATAAGACTTTGGATGTGTCGACTTTTGAAAACTTATTTGACAAGTCACCAATTTCTGATTTACACAAATTTGTTATGCAGGATTTGGAAGAATTGGTGCTTGACTTGCCTACAGAGAGTCCAATTTCTGAAAGTGTAGAGGTTGAGGACCCACTCCAACCTACACAAAATTCTGAGAAGGAGGAAGACATAAAGGGTCAAAATCTGGAAACTTCCTCTCCTGAGGTCTCCTACACACTTGAGGAGTGTTTAGCGTATTTTGAAGATTGGGATGATCCCATGATTCAGGACATAGTAAATGCTTTGAAAGAGAGACCCCATGTGCCTAAAAAGCTTCCTTCCACAGAGTGCCACATTGAAGAATCGACTGTGGAAGTACAAGTGACAAATGATTATGTGGAAACCATCCCAATGTTTGAGGATGAAGCGATTGAAGTCTCCACATCTCTTTAGTTTGTTGAAACCGAAGACCACTTCTGGGATGACCCATACTTGAATTATTTTTGCCCAGATAAAAAAGGAAAGGGAGACCCATAATCAATGATTTCCAACCAACGCAACTCTCTTTCCCTAGTACATGTGATAATTTTCTTGAGGAACCCGCTAAAATTTTTCAGCACGATTTACAATGGGCTAGAATGGTTGATGTCACCGATATACTTTCAAAAGCAGGATGGTGGATAGTTCTTCTGAATAATTTGTTACACCACTTGATGATCTTGCTCAACTTTATCCTTGGATGTTATATTGATAATTGATCTCCTAGCCTAATGAAGATCCTCTTTTTAAAGGACGGGGTAGGTATCTTTATTGCTTTTCGTAGATTAGGTTTAGTTTAAATTGTTTTAGTTTTACTGTTTTAGTAGGATTTAGTTGTCGGAGTTGCAGACTTCCATGATCGACTCTCTCAGGTACTATTGTTCTCACTCCCTTTTATGTTTCCCATTGCTCTTATATTCATGCTCATTACACATCCTTTTACATTGAGGACAATGCAACATTTGGTTAGGAGGTGAGATGAGATTCCTCATCTAGCAGTTTGCAACATTTCGAGCATTATATGTGCAAATTTTTTCGAATTTTCTAAAATCTCAAAACTCTTTTAGAAAACCTTATTTCTATGCATCCAAGATGATACGAGTATAAAAAAAGGAGATACGAAGTGAGTGATGTTGCAAATCTTGAACTTCTCTTAATATATTGGTTTTATATGTGATTTCCCTTATTTATGTGATTGATAGAAAATTTGAACACTCTTACACCTAGTTCACATTACACGATTTTCATGGGTTGAAAGGATTATGTGATTTGTGGATTAGCTAGACTTAGATTTTAGGTGTTGAGAAACCAAGTCGGGGTACTTTGTCCATCATTGTCCATGGGAAAATAACGAAAGATATGGATTTCTATAAATCATATCTAATTTAAAAGAAAAAGGAAAAGGAAGGATGAAATTGGGAATGATGGAAAAATGGTAGAAAATTTCGAAAAGGGCTACCTATTACCAACCGGGGGATGGTCTACCCGTAACCAAAGCCGGAAATGGGACGTAGTGTGAAAGCCGTCGGAAGGACGGTAAGGCAAATTCCTGTCATTGGCTTGTTGTTGCTCTATACACCTTGAGATCCATAGTTCACTTGATCTATGAAGAAGATAATCCCAGAAACTCGTGAGATGAACTTTCACTATGCACACTAGGTTGAATTTTGTTCGAGTTCTTCTATTCATCAATCAATCAGCGAAAATTTCATATAGACACTTATTATGTTTTGAGAGTTTGAGGTTTCAACTTCTATCACCTAATTTTTCCAAATTTTGTACTTGTATGTCTTAGAATGGATAAAAATATGGTTTCTGAAGGAGAGTTGGGTTTTGGAGGTTTGAACCTATTTCACGCATGTTTTGCTCGGGACTAGCAAAAATCTAGTTGGGGGGTGTGTTAAACCTCCAATTTAAACATTACATAACCCATTACATCACATCATATGCATGTTTTGCATGTTTAAAAGGCCCATCTAATGCATGTTTTGTGATTATATGATCGAGAGCGAACTTCACCCAATTGGGACAAAAAAGAATGTATTTAGGACCCTTTAAATGAAGGCCTAAGGTAGACCAAAGAAGGAAGAAGAAAGAGGGAGAAAAGAGAAGAAAGAAAAGAAGAAAAAGAAGAAAAAGATCAAAGACCGGTCGGCCGACCTACCGGCCACCCTCTGGCAATCACTGGACAAAGGACCAGTTGGTCCGACCGGTCTTGACCGGTCGGCCAACTGGTCGGCCATAGCTCTGGAACTCCCTGGACTCAAGACTAATTGGTCCGACCGGTCAAGACCGGTCGACCAACAGGTCGTATCCACCCCCGGTGCACGCTGGATGAATTGACAAGCCTATTCAACCGGTCAAGACCGGTCGGCCATGCGTAAAAACGGGCAATTTTTAATTTTGGCTCCGAAAATTCCTGCGCAGTGCGTATCCTTACGCAATTTCTGGAAGATTTCGACGCAACAGAGCTTCCCCACTATAAAAGGACACCTAGGGTTTCTTTTTAGGGCATTATAGAAGCCAAAGAACTTTGTGGGAGAGGAAGGAAGCCATCGTGGAGCGTTTACAACCCTCCAAACTCCGGATTTTTATATTTTCTAGTTTTCTTTTATGAGTTCTAGTTGTAGTGTGACAATGCTCGACTAGAATCTCTCAGCTAAGGCTGAGAGGAGAAGCTTGTAGCCAATTTCATATTTGATTCAGTTTAATTCAAGTAGCTTTACTTCAAGTTTGAATTTTGAATGTTCTAGTTCTTAAAGTTTATATTTTTAGAAGTTTTATGAGAGTTCATGTGCTCCGGACATGGATTCCTTGCAATTCTCTGATATTATCATGTGTTGCTTAATTAAATTCGAATTATGGTAACCCTTCAGCATGCCATAGTCCATAGGCATGGCTGTTACTCCGAAGGCTATAATTTGAAATTCTATGTGTTGAATGGGACTAGAACTTGGAAGTTCAACTTGAGTGGGATTGAATGTGTTTAATGCTTTATCTTCCAACCAGATGAGAGATAGGACTTCAAATCTAGTTGTGTATCATGCTTGGATTGATTGGATTGACATGGGATTACTACAAGTGGATCCTTGAAAGCCTCATTACCTTTAATCACTGTTTTTCTTAAGTTACTGTTTTAGTATAATTATCTCCATTGAATCTCTTGTCTGATACAAAATGAGTTGCTAGAATAGTTTGGAATTCGTTCTCTAATTCCCTGTGGATCAACCTCGGTCTTACCGAGATTTATTACTACATCGCAGCCTTGCACTTGAGGCGAGCGAACACTCAACATGCATCGTTGGAATGTGGCGGGTGCATTACATAGCCCGAATGACATTCTTCGGTATGTGAAGGTACCAAACGGGCATGTAAATGTGGTTTTCTCTTAGTCTTCTAGGGCTATCTCAATTCGGTTGTAGCCGGAATAGCCATCTAAGAAGCAATAATAGGAATGACCCGCTAACCTCTCCAAAATTTGATCCGTGAATGGGAGAGGGAAGTGGTCCTTCTTAGTGACCGTGTTGAGCTTCCGATAATCAATGCACATACACCAACCGGTGGTTACTCTAGTCAGTATAAGTTCGTTGTTGGCGTTTTCTATGATGGTAATATCAAATTTCTTAAGGACAACTTGGGTAGGACTCACCCATTGGCTATCCGAGGTGGGGTAGATGATATCCACATCTAGTAGCTTTAACACCTCGGCTTTGACAACCTCCATCATGTTTGGATTTAGCCTTCTTTGAGGTTGTCTAGTCGTTTTTGCATTTTCTTCGAGGTGTATACGGTGAGTACAAACCGAAGAATCTATCCCTTTGAGATCTGCTATTGTCTAACCTATGTTCTTTGAGTAGCTCAATCAACTTGAGCTCTTGGTCTTTCCCTAGGTGAGAGGTAATGACAACTGGGAATGTTTCTTCTTGACCCAAGTATACATATTTAAGCTCAGATGGCAATGGTTTAAGGTCAAGCTTCGGTGGTTTGATGTTAGATGGTAGAGGCCTTGATGTGGTTGGTGGTAATGTTTCAAAATGGGGCCTCCACCAGCTAGTACCAACTATCGGTCTCTCAATATTCAATGCTTTCACAATTTCACTAATGATGGGGTCTTTAGAATCCTCAAAATGTGCCAAGCATGTCTCCAAGCTTTCTAGTGGTTCAAGTTAGAGGAGCTCTTCTTCTTCAAAAGATTTGAGCATGTTTACCTTGAAGAGCTCGTCATTATTAACATCCCTATGCCTTTTGCCCAAGTGGAACACATTCACCTCTAATGTCATGTTCCCAAAGGATAATTGCTCACTCCCCAAGTGTAGGGTTGCGATGTAGTAATAATTCGAAAAGACCGAGTATCGTTCCCACAGAGATTTATGAATGGATATTCTCATAATTTAACTAAAACAACTAATAATTAAGATCCTATTAAGAACTAAAGCTAGAAAATAGTGATTTGGGCTTAAACAATGAATGTGTAAGGTAATATCAATCTAAAAAGGCACTAGAGCGCCAAGGATCCACTTTTGATAAGTTTCAATGCATCAACATAACTAAATCTCACATAACTCAATCGGAATTGAATTCATATCTCTATCCGATCGGAATATAGAGCGGTTCAATCAACAATTATCTAAAACAGTTGCTTATTCATTGATTTGATTCCCACAACAATGCTCAGGCCTTGGGCACACTCAATTGTGTAGGCCAAGCCTCTTTCTAATCTAGTTGAGATTCACAACCATAGCTTTCATAAAATCCTGTCACTAGACTTGATTACAACTAATGATTAGAACTCTAATTAAATCAAAATCAATCAGCAAACAGCTATTTCAGATTATAATAAAAAGATAAGAACTTTAGTTGAATGAGTTCCCACATGAGATCGGGCCATTGTACACAAGGCAATCAAAGGATCTACCATGCCCGGAGTCGATGATAGATTAATGAACTACACAAGTATAAACAATGCTCAGAAGGTAAGCTACCAAGCTTAAAATCACTAAGAATCACATGAGCCCGGAGTCATCAAGAGATCAAAGTAAAACCAAACTAGTACTTGATTCAAACTCATATTGAACTAAAATTCTTCAATTAAAACATAAAAGGAAACCTAGGTTGCATCAATCCATAAAAAATGAACCAAAAGCTTCACCTCTTAGCCCTAGCTAAGAGGTTTTAGTTCATCTCTAACATCCTTGAACTAGAAGCCTCAAAAACATAAAAAAACTACTAAAACAAGAAGAAAACTAAGAAAACTTGAAGTAGAATCCGTCTCTCAAGCAATCCCCACGTCCTAGCATGCTCTGGTATGAAGAGAAGAAGTCCTTTTATAGCTTGGAGGTGTCCATTGCGTAAGAAACTTCCAGATTTCGCATAAGAATACACACTTGTGCAGAGAATTTCGGCGCCCAAAAATAGAAACTGTCCGTTTTGCATGTCCGACCGGTCGCACGACCGGTCTGAGTGGCTTGGCCGACCGGTCACGACCGGTCGGACTTGTCTGAGAATGTGTCCAGCGAGTGCAGTGGAGAGGGCGACCTGTTGGCCGACCGGTCACGACCGGTCGGACTGTGTAGTTCCTCCTCTAGTAGCTTCCAATGATGTGGCCGACCGGTCGGGCTTCCTTGGCCGACCGGTCGCACGACCGGTCTAGGCCCTTTTTCTTCTTCATTTCTTTCTTTCTTTCTCCGCTATGCTTTCTTCTTTCTTTTCTTTTCTCTCCTTGCTTTCTTCTCTCTTTGGTCCACTTTGGATCTGCATCCAAGGCTTCGAAATAGATCCTTTTGGTTTCCTATTGGGTGAAGTCCACTCTTATCCCTGCAATCACAAAACATGTATTGAATTAATCCTTTAAACATGTAAACCGTGCATAATGAGTGATGAATCGGGGTTAGAATATGCATAATTAAGAGCTCAACACACCCCCCAACCAGCATTTTGCTAGTCCCGAGCAAAACATGTATGAAACCAATTCCATTCTCCAAAATCCAACTTTCTTTTAGAAACCATTCTTCTATACATTCCAAGACACACAAACGTAAACATCAGAGAAATTAGGTGATAGAGGTTGAAACCTTAAACTCTCAGAACATAATAAGTGTTTATATGAAATTCCCGCTGATTGATTGATAAATAGAAGAACTTGAACAAATTCAACCAAGTGTGCATAGTGAAAGTTCATCTCATGAGTTTCCGTGATTATCTTCCTCACAGATCAACTAAACTATAGATCTCAAGGTGTATAGAGCAACAACAAGCCTATGACAGGAATTTGTCTTACCGTCCTTCTGACAGCTTTCACACTACGTCCCATTTCCGGCTTTGGTTACGGGTAGACCATCCCCCGGTTGGTAGTAGGTAGCCCTAATCGAAATTTCCACCATTTTTCCATCATTCCCAATTTCATCCTTCCTTTTTCTTTTTCTTTTACATTAGATAGGATTTTTAGAAATCCATATCTTTCGTTATTTTCCCATGGACAAGGATGGATAAAGTACCCCGGCTTGGTTTCTCAACACCTTAAATCAAAGTCTATCTAATCCACAAATCACATAATCCTTTCAAATCATGAAAATCGTGTAATGTGAACTAGGTGTAAAAGTGTTCAAATTTTCTATCAATCATAAAAATAGGGTAATTCACATATAAAACCATTATATTAAGAGAAATTCAAAGCTTGCAACATCCCTCACTTCATATCTCTTCTTCTTATACTCATATTATCTCGAATGCATAGAATCAAAGTTTTCCAAAATAGTTTTGAATTTTAGAAAAATCAAAAAATTTCTACATCATTGCTTGAAATGTCACAAAAGCTAGTAGATTCATGTAAGGAATCTCTCTCACCCCCCAACCAAAACTTTACATTGTCCTCAATGTAAGAATGTATACAATGAATGCAACACATGAGAGCAATGCCAAAACAAAAAGAGAGTGAGAAAGAGGGATATCACCTGAAGCATATATTTCATGGCAAGATTAGCTTTTGGAGATGGATTACTTCACAAATAAATCAACTGATCAAAGTAAATCCTAATGGGAAAGCATTCTAGAAAATCATCCTCCATCAGACTAGGAGGTTAATCCCAACAACTCATCCAAAAGCATAAAGTCAAGCAGAATCATTAGATGGATCAAAAGGTTTCGCAGTAAGGTCATCCAATATCCTGCTTTACAATGTACATGTGTATGAGTGATCGAGATAAGCCACTCAAAATCCTAAAAAGGAATTTCAGCGGGTTTCTTAATGTTTTCACCACATGTATAAGAGGAGACATCATCATATTTATCAGAAAAAATATGTCTCCATTCAGATTTTCCTGAGCATTGATATTGCAAGTAAGGATCATCCCAGGGTTGGTGGAGTTCAGTGTGCATGATCCACAAAGGTGTGGAAATATGAATTGATTTCTCAGTACAATAAGGTATTGTTTCCACATCCTTCTCTCGGCTAACGTCATATGTCGATACTGACTCTAAAAGTGTGACCATATCCCTTATCATATCATCGTTCTTATCAAGGGAGTAAGTCACATCTTCGTCTAAGTGACCGAAGTAAAAAGGTGAGAGGGATTCATCTTCCACAATAGAATTGATCATGTTTATTTCGTGGACCTCCTCATCTTCATCCTCTTGTTAGTTGCCAATATTGAAAGCATTCAACTCAATCGTCATATTGCCAAAAGACATTTGTATGACCCCACTCCTATAATTGATGATACCGTTTGATGTAGCTAGGAATGGGCGGCCAAGTATGACAGGAATTTGAGGGCCAATATTAACCATGGGTCGTGTGTCTAAGATAATAAAGTCCACCAAGTAGTAGACCTTGTCAACTTGGACAAGAACGTCCTCAATCACCCCTCTCGAAATATGAATCGATCGGTCAGCAAGTTGTAATGTGGTTTTGGTGGGTTTTAATTCACCTAAACCTAATTGTTCATAGACCGAAAAGGGGATTAAGTTCACACTTGCCCCTAGATCGAGTAAAGCATGTTTCACCCGGTAATCTCCAATTACGCATGATATTATCAGACAACCAGGATCTTTGTATTTCTTGGGCATCTCGTGGTTGATAATGGCACTTACATTCTCTATAAAAAATGCCTTCTTTTGCACATGTATTTTTCTTTTAACAGTGCAAAGGTCTTTTAAAAATTTAGCATATGACGGTATTTGTTTAATTGCATCCAACAATGAGATGTTGATTTTGACTTGCTTGAAAACCTCCAAATATTCCTGATATTTATCTTGAGGTTTGGCTGAAATCTAGCGTTGGGGGAATGGAGCAACGGCCTATATTCTTTCAATGGCTCTTTTTCATTCATGGCGGTGCTAGGTCCATCATCCACTTTGGAGGATACCGGATCATGGGGTGTTGAGACCTTCACCGGGTCAGATTTTGCAATAATTTTACCACTTCTAAGAGTGGTGATGGCCTTAGCATGTTCTATGTGTTGGTTAGAGGAACTAGGCACGCTTATTTCGCATTGTGGTTTTGTTGAACCTCCAATTTATACATTTGCCGACCCATTACATCATATTATATGCATGGTTTTCATGTTTAAAAGCCCACCTAATGCTTGTTTTGTGATTGTATGAATGAGAGTGACTGAGAGTGACTTCACCCAATTGGAGACCAAAAGGGGCACATTTAGGAGCTTTAGATGAAGGCCAAGGTGGATCAAAGAATGGAGAAAGCAAGGAAAGGAGAGGGAAGAAGCAAGAAAGAAAGAAAATTTCAAAACAAGAAGGCTAGACCGGTCAAGACCGGTCGGCCAAGAAGGCTAGACCGGTCTTGACCGGTCGGCCATGCAAGTTCGCACTTCCAGATTCCAAACAGCAGGCTATTCCCGTGTCTATTTTTTTGAAGCTGTTTTCTAGGCCCATTTTAATGATATTTGGAAATCCAACACATCCATGTCGAAGAGGAGCTCGACGTCGAAATAACCCAAGTGGTTTCATGTCGATCGGAGCTACGGATTGACCGTGGTGGCTAAAACAATACGAACTATCCAGAAAGTTTCAGATTTCGCTGTTCAACTCTGGGCCAGTCCAGGTGACCCATCATTGATGATATGAAAAATATACTTTGACCATCTTTTAGATCACATCCATATATGAATAACCACAAAAGTTTCAGATCAAAACGATGTGTGGTTTGATCGTACCAGTTGAAGAAAGATGGACCATCCAGAAAGATCCAACTGCACAGACTTTATAAAAGGCCTAAGTGTTCTAATTTTCGGACCACATTTTCAAATTATTTTAGACTATCTAATCCATTCATCATGTAGAGGAGGATGTTTTCTACCAATGTTCAAAATTTGAGATCAATCCGACCTCTGTACACTCCAGGGCATTGAAAGCAAGATGACTGGTTCTAAAGGTACCCGAATTGCGCGATTTTGAGAGGCGGTCGATGATCGGATTGGTGGGACCATTCAGAAGATAATTTTGGAAATCTAAATCATTTATGAGAAAGATCACATTACAAGGAAGCTAAAAATCAAATTTGAAGACAATCCGACCATTGGTTAAGCCGTACGAAGCGAAACAAAATCTGTTATGTTGCAGTACTCTTGCTGTATCATAAAAGGAGGTGCTCTCTTCTATTCCAAATCAAGCAAGGACGTGGGAAGCAAGGAGTTCAAGTCCTAGGAGGCTACCTAGCATCCTACAGCTACTTTTTCTTCCTTTTCTTAGTTCTAGTTCTAGTTTTAATATGCTTTTCCTTAGCTAACCTCTTAGCTAGAGCTAGAGGTGAAATTTGTAGTTGGTTTCAATGTTTTAATTCTTTTATTTCAAGTACCATTTTCTTAATTTTGGATTTTTAACTTCTAGTTTGAATAAAGTTTGGATTTTTAGATGAATCGTGAGAGTTTGTGTACTCCGGACATGAGTTCCTTGCAATCCTCTGAGATTACCATGATTGGGTTGTTTGAATTCGAATTGTAGTAAACCTTGAGCATGCCATAGTCCATAGGCATGGCTGTTACTCCGAAGGCTACAAGTTCAAGTTCTATGTGCTTCATTAGAACTAGAAATCTGATTTCCAAATTTAAGTAAGACTGTTTGTGCTTGAATGTTATATCTTCCAATTAGATGAGAGATAAGACTTTGATTCTAATTGTATTATACTTGGATAAATGGATTGGCATTGGACTACTACAAGTGGATCCTTAATGCTCTAGTTCTTCTTATTTTCAGATTTTCCTATTTTATGTTAAAAACTATTTTTCCTAAACTTCTTGAATTCAAGTTATTGGAGTAGTTGGAATTGTTTACTTCTTTCCCTGTGGATCGACCTCGGTCTTACCGAGATTTATTACTACATCGTAGCCTTACACTTGAGGCGAGCGAACAAGTTTTTGGCGCAGTTACCGGGGAAAAGGTTAAACGGTTCTAATTATTCTAGTAGCTTTAGAGTAGGTTTTAGGATTTTTAGTTTTTATAGAAGTAGATTTTCTGATTTTTTTTCTAGATTACTAACATTTTTTGTTTGATTTTGTAGGACATTGTTGCTGACATAGATCTCACTCTATTGGGTAACATCTCCCCATCTCCCTTCTTTTTGTTTTTTTTCTAGATTAGGGTAGTTTCCAATTCCTTAAAATTTCATCATGTATGATTGGACGAATGGTGCGTATAAGTACCTTTTGGAGGATGAGATGTCGGATTGGGGGACCCAAACTCATTGTGATCGGGATCCCTCCAAGCATGAATATTTTTCTGAGATTCAAAGAACCTCCACTACACCCCCCCCCCCCCCACGTAATACGATGTGTGATTACATTAATGAAAACAGTACACATATTAAGACACAACGTAAGACGATGGGGGAATATCGGAACGAAGCAAAATTGGATAATCATCCGGGAAAAACATTACGTGATTACCGAATTGAAAATAACATGAGTGCCAACCGGTTAAGACAATGCGTGATTACTTAAATGGATATGCCTATCAACCATCATATAACTTTTCATCCTACAATGCGTACAGTCTTAATTGGAAAAATCACCATTCTCCTTGTTCAAGGGAGGAACCAACCATGGTTATTAACAATCACCCTAAAATGTCTTCCTCTTTTGATGATAAGTATACACAAATACTTGAGGAAATATGGAATGAGTATGTAGATGAACAATCAAATCAAGCTTACTCGTCATCTTGTGAAGACGTTGAGCCTGAAATTGGGGGCATGAAATCAATCTCCTTTAATTAGGAGGATGGGGCTACCCAAGTCCCACCTTCTTCGGATTTAATGAATAGACTTTTAGAGGAGATTGATTTCAATAATCCCAATGTCATCATCAATTATAGTGAGTCCACTATCTCTTTTGGATGCTTTGAACTTAATGATGAAGAGATTTCAATGACGGTTGACAAACCCGAGGAATCCATAAAATTTGAAAGCGGTAGTGGGGTTGCCTACAATGAGGGGTTGGTGAATGCGTATGAACCTATGGTTTCTTTTTCCAATAGGCATAATGATTATGACTCTCTAGAGGATATGAATGCTAGAGAGATGGCTGAAGTCGATCTTTTTGAGTCCTTCCACCAACAACACATGCCAAATTCTATTATGGTAGACCTCTCTTTGATTGAAAATTCTTTTCCTTTGGATGATGAGGTGGGACAATCTGAAATTTTAAAAGGTCAACTAATGTTAGATGATGTGCTTACCCCTAAATCTGAAAATTTTCCCTTGGAAGACATCCTCTCTATAGAGGAGGAATTCCTTACCATTGAAACAGAATTTCTTCAATCATTAAGGGAGAATGAGGACCCTTCATCCGACTATCTCGATTTCCTAGAGGAATGCTTGGCCCAATCTTATGATCTTGGTGATGAGATGATTAAGGAGTTGGACAATTTGTTAGACACGGTGTCGGTGCCTGAAGAACACCATTCCATTGTTTTACACTCTTTACCATTGTTTGTGAAAGCACCATATAATTCTGAAATTGTGGAGGAGACAACTCTAACTGAAGAATACACGATGAATGTCTCTCCACCATCATAGGTCCTTCAGCCCATTGAAAATTCTGATTGGGAGGACCCGTTTTTTATCGATCATAACCCATATCAAAATTTGAGGAAATATCTTTGGTGCTCTTATCTCTTCCTTTTATGCATGTGGTGCACAATACGATTGGACTTCAATGATAAGAAGCACACATGTTTATTGTCGAGCAGGACTTTGGATGGTCCTCATGAGCAATTTATTGAAATTCATGAACATCCTGCTCAAATTTGATCATGTAGTCGATCGGACTAATAAAAGGTAGGTAGGTAGGTTAGGATTTATTTTTCTGAAATTAGGATTGAATAAGTCTCATCGAGACAATGGAAGATGCTAGCATTGATCAACTTGTTACCTTAGGTATTCTCGTTCTCACTCTCCGTTGTTTTATTTCATTGCTCTCATGTCATGCTTATTGTATATCTTATTACATTGAGGACAATGTAAGATTTTGGTTGGGGGGTGAGATGAGATTCCTCATCTAGCAGTTTGCAATATTTCGAGCATCATATGTGCAATTTTTTTCGAATTTTCTAAAAATTCAAAACTCTTTTGGAAAACTTTGTTTCTATGCATTTGGGATGATACGAGTATAAGAAGAGGAGATACGAAGTGAGTGATGTTGCAAGCTTTGAACTTCTCTTAATATAATGGTTTTATATGTGAATTCCCCTATTTATGTGATTGATAGAAAATTTGAACACTTTTACACCTAGTTCACATTACACGATTTTCATGGGTTGAATGGATTATGTGATTTGTGGATTAGCTAGACTTTGATTTAAGGCGTTGAGAAACAAAGCCGGGGTAATTTGTCCAACCTTGTCCATGGGAAAATAACATAGATATGGATTTCTAAAAATCCTATCTAATTTAAAAGAAAAAGGAAAATGAAGGATGAAATTGGGAATGATGGAAAAATGGTGGAAAATTTCGAAAAGGGCTACCTATTACCAACCGGGGGATGGTTTGCTCGTAACCAAAGCCGGAAATGGGACGTAGTGTGAAAGCTGTCGAAAGGACGGTAAGGCAAATTCCTGTTATAGGCTTGTTGTTGCTTTATACACCTTGAGATCTATAGTTTAGTTGATCTATGAGGAAGATAATCCCAGAAACTCATGAGATGAACTTTCACTATGCACACTAGGTTGGAGTTGTTCGAGTTCTTCTATTTATCAATCAATCAATGGGAATTTCATGTAGACACTTTTATGCTTTGAGAGTTTAAGGTTTCAACTTCTATCACCTAATTTCTCCAAATTTTATACTTGTTGTTATAGGCAAAATGGTGGAGATAAGATTTCACGCAGAAGTGCCCATTTGGCTCTCGAGATCATCTGATCAAGAGTCGCAGAACGGGTAAATGCGGAGTGCCGGTTCATCTCTCGAGATCGTAAGCTCAGGAGTCGTAGAATGGATAAGTACGGGATGTCCATTCAACTCTCGAGATCATCTGATCGAGAGTCGAATATTGGATAAGTGTGGGACACCCACTCGACTCTCGAGCTCACCTGATCAGGAGTTGTAGATTGAAAAATACGGAGCAGCTATTCGCAAGTCTCGAGTTCTCATAACCGATAGTCAAATACGGCAAAGCTCGATCCGCGAGCAAACCTTCTCACAAGTCGTTGAAAGACGTTACATCTAAGTGAGTGAGTACTTGGACTCGCGACCACATTCTAACATGCGAGCAGCTTTCCTGCGGCAACATCTCTTAGCCTTCAGTACCAGCACCCGATTCCCGTCGAGCAGCTTGTCCAATCCCTCTGCGACACCAAGCAGGGTTACATCCAGTTCGGTGGTTTCCGTCTTGTCGGCGTCTCCTTCCTTTTCGGAAGCTATGACTCCAACTACGGGCGTCTCCTTCCTTTTCGGAAGCTATGACTCCAACTACGGGCGTCTCCTTCCTTTTCGGAAGCTATGACTCCAACTACGGCTTCCAGTTTTTCATGACACATCAGCGCTATTACTACGCTTACCGGCAGCCCGTATAGGTCGGTTTTTGGGCTTATCTTCTCTAAATGGTTCCGGATCTCAAGGGATTGCCATCAAGGGGCGTGATTGTTGAAATAAGTCATTGGGTTGGATCTCGACTCTAAAGATAGGATCTTATCCCACGAAATCAGCAAGATCTCAGTATCGTATGCGACATCAGCGGGATTTCGATATCTTACGTAACAAATTGGGTTGCTTCAGATCTATATAAAGGGGTGACTCCATTAAGAGCAGGTTCGCACACAACATTCGCTCGGTCCCGTTTTGCTTGGCTTCTCTTCTTCTTGCTTTGGCCTGACTTAAGCATCGGAGGGCTAACGGCTGGTCCCCAGCCACCCTTAGTTGTTGTCTGCCTTCTTTCATGTTTGGCAGAGGGAAATCTCTGGTGAAGAGAAGGTGAACATCTGGAGGATCCAACTACAAAATCTGACATCAACACTTGTATGTTTTGGAATGAATAGAAACATGGTTTCTGAAGGAGAGTTAGTTTTTGGAGGTTTGAACTTGTTTCACGCATGTTTTGCTCGGGACTAGCAAAAAGCTGGTTGGGGGGTGTGTTGAACCTCCAATTTATACATTTGCCGACCCATTACATCACATTATATGCATGATTTTCATGTTTAAAAAGCCCATCTAATGCTTATTTTGTGATTGTAGGAATGAGAGTGACTTCACCCAATTGGAGACCAAAAGGGGCACATTTAGGAGCTTTAGATGAAGGCCAAGGTGGATCAAAGAAAGGAGAAAGCAAGGAGAGGAGAGTGAAGAAGAAAGAAAGAAAGAAAATGTCAAAACAAGAAGGCTAAACTGGTCAAGACCGGTCAGCCAAGTAGGCTAGACCGGTCACGACCGGTCGGCCAGCCCTGTCCGACCGGTCTTGACTGGTCGGCCATGCAAGTTCGCACTTCCAGATTCCAAACAGTTGGCTATTCCCGTGTCTGGATTTTTGGAGCAGTTTTTTGGGCCCATTTTGATGATATTTGGAAATCCAACACATCCATGTCGAAGAAGAGCTCGATGCCGAAATAATCCAAGTGGTTTCGTGTCGATCAGAGCTATGGATTGACCGTGGTGGGCAAAATAATACGAACTGTCCAGAAAGTTCCAGATTTCGCTGTTCAACTCTGGGCGGTCCAGGTGACCCATCATTGATGATATGAAGAATCTACTTTGACCATCTTTTATATCACATCCATATATGAATAACCACAAAAGTTTCAGATCAAAAGGATGTGTGGTTTGATCGTACCGGTTGAAGAAAGATGGACCATCCAGAAAGATCCAACTGCACAGACTTTATAAAAGGCCTAAGTGTTCTAATATTAGGACCACATTTTGGAATTGTTTTGGACAATCTAATTTGTTCATCATGTAGAGGAGGAAATTTTCTACCAATGTTCAAACTTTGAGATCAATCCGACCTCTGTACACTCCGGGGCGTTGAAAGCAAGATGACTTGTTCTAAAGGTACCCGAATTGCGCGATTTTAAGAGGCGGTCGATGATCTGATTGGTGGGCCCATTCAGAAGATAATTTTGGAAATCTAAATCATTTATGAGGAAAGTCACATTACAAGGAAGCTACAAATCAAATTTGAAGGCAATCTGACCATTGGTTAAGCCGTACGAAGCGAAACAAAATCTATTATGTTGCAGTACTCTTACTGTATTATAAAAGGAGGTGCTCTCTTCTATTCCAAATCAAGCAAGGACGTGGGAAGCAAGGAGTTCAAGTCTTAGGAGGCTACCTAGCCTCCTACAGCTAGGTTTTCTTCCTTTTCTTAGTTCTAGTTCTAGTTTTAATATGCTTTTCCTTAGCTAACCTCTTAGCTAGAGCTAGAGGTGAAATTTGTAGTTGGTTTCAATGTTTTAATTCCTTTATTTCAAAAACCCTTTTCTTAATTTTGGATTTTTAACTTCTAGTTTGAATAAAGTTTGGATTTTTAGATGAATCGTGAGAGTTTGTGTACTCCGGACATGAGTTCCTTGCAATCCTCTGAGATTACCATGATTGGGTTGTTTGAATTCGAATTGTAGTAAACCTTGAGCATGCTATAGTCCATAGGCATGGCTATTGTTCGCTCGCCTCAAGTGTAAGGCTGCGATGTAGTAATAAAACTCGGTAAGACCGAGGTCGATCCACAGGGAATTAGAAACAACTTTCAAACTATTCCAGCAACTCAGTTTTGCAAGAAATAGGATTCAATTGAGTAATTAAACTAAAATAGAAACTTAATGGAAAATCAGTAATTTAAGGTACTAAGGCATTCAAGGATCCACTTGTAGCAATCCCAAGTCAATCCAATCAATCCAAGTATAGAGCACAACTAGATTTAAAGTCCTATCTCTCATCTAGTTGGAAAATAAAGCATTCAAACGCATTCAATTCCAATCAAGCTGAACTTCCAAGTTCTAGTCCCATTCAATCAATGTAGAATTCAAAATTATAGCCTTCGGAGTAACAGTCATGCCTATGGACTATGGCCTGCTCAAGGATTACTATAATTCGAATCTAAACAAGCATCATATGATAATCTCAGGGAATTGCAAGGAATTCATGTCCGGAGCACATGAACTCTCATAAAACATCTCAAACTACCAACTTATGGGACTAAAATAAATAAAAATCCAAACTTGAATTGAAATTACTTGAATTAAACTGAATCAAACATGAAATTAGCTACAAGCTTCACCTCTCAGCCTTAGCTGAGAGATTCTAGCCGAGCATTGTCATACTTCAACTAGAACTCATAATAGAAAGCATAAAAACTAGAAAAACCGAAAATTGGAGGGTTGCTGACGCTCCACGACGACTTCCGTTCTCTCCCACGACCTTCCTTGGCTTCTATGATGACCTAGGAAGAGCCCCTAGGTGTCCTTTTATAGTGCGGAAGCCCCTTGCATCGAAAACATCCAGAAATTGCGCAAGGTTATTCACTACGCAGAAAATCTCAGAGCTTCACGGAGAAGCTTTATTACACAGACGACTGGTCGCACGACCGGTTTGAGCTCCCTGACAACCGGTCTCACGACCAGTCGCAAAACGTCGAAAATGGTCCAGTGAGTTTTGCTAAAAATTCGTCTTTAAATTTTAATTGAAGGACCGGTCGCACGACCGGTCTGGGCATCGGATGACCGGTCGCACGACCGGTCGTGAATGGTCTAGTGACCTTCTGTGAAATTTCTTCTTCTGTGCATAATCGGACCGGTCGGACGACCGGTCCTGGCGATGGACGACCGGTCTTGACCTTTGTTTCTACTTTTCTCATTTTGCTTCTTTCTTCCTTTCTTCTCCTCTCTTTCTACTTTCTTTGGTCCTTCTTTCTTCTTCATCCAATGGCTTCAAATGGCTCTTTTTAGTCTCCAATTGGGGGAATTCCACTCTCATTCCTGAAATCACAAAACATGCATTAGATAGGCCTTTTAAGCATGAAAACCTTGCATATAATGTGATGTACTGGGCAATGCAATGTATAAATTGGAGGTTCAACAGTTGTTACTTTGAAGGCTACAAGTTCAAGTTCTATGTGCTTCATTAGAACTAGAAATCTGATTTCCAGATTTAAGTGAGACTGTTTTTGCTTAAATGTTATATCTTCCAATTAGATGAGAGATAAGACTTTGATTCTAATTGTGTTATACTTGGATGAATGGATTGGCATTGGACTACTACAAGTGGATCCTTAATGCTCTAGTTCTTCTTATTTTAAGATTTTCCTATTTTATGTTAAAAACTATTTTCTTAAACTTCTTGAATTCAAGTTATTGGAGTAGTTGGAATTGTTTACTTCTTTCCCTGTGGATCGACTTCGGTCTTACCGAGATTTATTACTACATCGCAGCCTTACACTTGAGGCGAGCGAACAAGTTTTTGGCGCCGTTACCGGGGAAAAGGTTAAACGGTTCTAATTGTTCTAGTAGCTATAGAGTAGGTTTTAGGATTTTTAGTTTTTATAGAAGTAGATTTTCTGATTTTTTTTCTAGATTACTAACAATTTTTTGTTTGATTTTGTAGGACATTATTGCTGACATAGATCTCACTCTATTGGGTAACATCTCCCCATCTCCCTTCTTTTTGTTTTTTTTTCTAGATTAGGGTAGTTTTCAATTCCTTAAAATTTCATCATGTATGATTGGACGAATGGTGCGAATAAGTACCTTTTGGAGGATGAGATGTCGGATTGGGGGACCCAAACTCATTGTGATCGGGATCCCTCCAAGCATGAATATTTTTTTGAGATTCAAAGAACCTCCACTACCCCCCCACCCACGTAAGACAATGCGTGATTACATTAATGAAAACAGTACACATATTGAGACACAACGTAAGACGATAGGGGAATATTGGAACGAAGCAAAATTGGATAATCATCCGGGAAAAACATTACGTGATTACCGGATTGAAAATAACATGAGTGCCAACCGGTTAAGACAATGCGTGATTACTTGTATGGATATGCCTATCAACCATCATATAACTTTTTATCCTACAATGCGTACGGTCTTAATTGGAAAAACCACCATTCTCCTTGTTCAAGGGAGGAACCAACCATGGTTATTAACAATCACCCTAAAATGTCTTCCTCTTTTAATGATAAGTATACACAAATACTTGAGGAAATATGGAATGAGTATGTAGATGAACAATCAAATCAAGCTTACAAGTCATCTTGTGAAGACGTTGAGCCCGAAATTGGGGGCATCAAATCAATCTCCTTTAATGAGGAGGATGGGGCTACCCAAGTCCCACCTTCTTTAGATTTAATGAATAGACTTTTAGAGGAGATTCATTTCAATGATTATGGTCATTGATTAATGTCATCAATGATTATGGTCAATGATTTCAATAATTAATGTCATCATCAATTATGGTGAGTCCATTATCTCTTTTGGATGCTTTGAACTTAATGATGAAGAGATTTCAATGACGGTTGACGAACCCGAGGAATCCCTAAAATTTGAAAGCGGTAGTGGGGTTGCCTACAATGAGGGGTTGGTGAATGCTTATGAACCTATGGTTTCTTTTTCCAATAGGCATAATGATTATGAGTCTCTAGAGGATATGAATGCTAGAGAGATAGCCGAAGTCGATCTTTTTGAGTCCTTCCACCAACAACACATGCCAAATTTTATTATGGTAGACCTCTCTTTGATTGAAAATTCTTTTCCTTTGGATGATGAGGTGGCACAATCTGAAATTTTAAAAGATCAACTAATGTTAGATGATGTGCTTACCCCTAAATCTGAAAATTTTCCCTTGGAAGACCTCCTCTCTATAGAGGAGGAATTCCTTACCATTGAAACAGAATTTCTTCAATCATTAAGGGAGAATGAGGACCCTTCATCCGACTATCTCGATTTCCTAGAGGAATGCTTGGCCCAATCTTATGATCTTGGTGATGAGATGATTAAGGAGTTGGACAATTTGTTAGACACGGTGTCGGTGCCTGAAGAACACCATTCCATTGTTTTACACTCTTTACCATTGTTTGTGAAGCACCATATAATTCTGAAATTGTGGAGGAGACAACTCTAACTGAAGAATACACGATGAATGTCTCTCCACCATCATAGGTCCTTCAGCCCATTGAAAATTCTGATTGGGAGGACCCGTTTTTTATCGATCATAAACCATATCAGAATTTGAGGAGATATCTTTTTGGTGCTCTTATCTCTTCCTTTTATGCATTTGGTGCACAATACGATTGGACTTCAATGATAAGAAGCACACATGTTTATTGTCGAGCAGGACTTTGGATGGTCGTCATGAGAAATTTATTGAAATTCATGAACATCCTGCTCAAATTTGATCATGTAGTCGATCGGACTAATCAAGGGTAGGTAGGTAGGTTAGGATTTATTTTTCTGAAATTAGGATGAATAAGTCTCATCGAGACAATGGAAGATGCTAGCATTGATCAACTTGCTACCTCAAGTATTCTCGTTCTCACTCTCCTTTGTTTTATTTCATTGCTCTCATGTCATGCTTATTGTATATCTTGTTACATTGAGGACAATGTAAGATTTTGGTTGGGGGGTGAGATGAGATTCCTCATCTAGCAGTTTGCAATATTTCGAGCATCATATGTGCAAATTTTTTCAAATTTTCTAAAAATTCAAAACTCTTTTGGAAAACTTTGTTTCTATGCATTTGGGATGATACGAGTATAAGAAGAGGATATACTAAGTGAGTGATGTTGCAAGCTTTGAACTTCTCTTAATATAATGGTTTTATATGTGAATTCCCCTATTTATGTGATTGATAGAAAATTTGAACACTTTTACGCCTAGTTCACATTGCACGATTTTCATGGGTTGAAAGGATTATGTGATTTGTGGATTACCTAAACTTTGATTTAAGGTGTTGAGAAACCAAGCCGGGGTAATTTGTCCATCCTTGTCCATGGAAAAATAACAAAGATATGGATTTCTAAAAATCCTATCTAATTTAAAAGAAAAAGGAAAATGAAGGATGAAATTGGGAATGATGGAAAAATGGTGGAAAATTCCAAAAAGGGCTACCTATTACCAACCGGGGGATGGTCTATCCGTAACTAAAGCCGGAAATGGGACGTAGTGTGAAAGCTGTCAGAAGGATGGTAAGGCAAATTCCTGTCATAGGCTTGTTGTTGTTTTATATACCTTGAGATCTATAGTTTAGTTGATCTATGAAGAAGATAATCCCAAAAACTCATGAGATGAACTTTCACTATGCACACTAGGTTGAAGTTGTTCGAGTTCTTCTATTTATCAATCAATCAGCGGGAATTTCTTGTAGACACTTATTATGCTTTGAGAGTTTAAGGTTTCAACTTCTATCGCCTAATTTTTCCAAATTTTATACTTGTATGTTTTGGAATGGATAGAAACATGGTTTCTGAAGGAGAGTTGGTTTTTGGAGGTTTGAACTTGTTTCACTGCATGTTTTGCTCAGGACTAGCAAAAAGCTGGTTGGGGTGTGTGTTGAACCTCCAATTTATACATTTGCCGACCCATTACATCACATTATATGCATAATTTTCATGTTTAAAAAGCCCATCTAATGCTTGTTTTGTGGTTGTAGGAATGAGAGTGACTTCACCCAATTGGAGACTAAAAGGGGCACATTTAGGAGCTTTAGATGAAGGCCAAGGTGGATCAAAGAAAGGAGAAAGCAAGGAGAGGAGAGGGAAGAAGAAAGAAAGAAAGAAAATGTCAAAACAAGAAGGGTAGACCGGTCAAGACCGGTCGGCCAGCCCTGTCCGGTCTTGACCGTTCGGCCATGCAAGTTCGCACTTCCAGATTCCAAACAGCAGGCTATTCCCATGTCTAGTTTTTTGGAGCAGTTCTCTGGGCCCATTTTGATGATATTTGGAAATCCAACACATCCATGTCGAAGAGGAGCTCGACACCGAAATAACCCAAGTGGTTTCGTGTCGATCGGAGCTACGGATTGACCGTGGTGGCCAAAACAATACGAACTGTCTAGAAAGTTCCAGATTTCGATGTTCAAATCTAGGCAGGTCCAGGTGACCCATCATTAATGATATGAAGAATCTACTTTGACCATCTTTTATATCACATCCATATATGAATAATCACAAAAGTTTCAGATCAAAAGGATGTGTGGTTTGATCGTACCGGTTGAAGAAAGATGGACCATCCAGAAAGATCCAACTGCACAGACTTTATAAAAGGCCCATGTCTTCTAATTTTCGGACCACATTTTGAAATTATTTTGGACAATCTAATCCTGTTCATCATGTAGAGGAGGATGTTTTCTACCAATGTTCAAAATTTGAGATCAATCTGACCTCTGTACACTCCGGGGCGTTGAAAGCAAGATGACTGGTTCTGAAGGTACCCGAATTGCGCGATTTTGAGAGGCGGTCAATGATCTGATTGGTGGGCCCATTCAGAAGATAATTTTCGAAATCTAAATCATCTATGAGGAAGGTCACATTACAAGGAAGCTACAAATCAAATTTGAAGGCAATCCGACCATTGGTTAAGCCGTACGAAGCAAAACAAAATCTGTTATGTTGCAGTACTCTTGCTGTATTATAAAAGGAGGTGCTCTCTTCTATTCCAAATCAAGCAAGGACGTGGGAAGCAAGGAGTTCAAGTCCTAGGAGGTTACCTAGCTTCCTACAGCTAGTTTTTCTTCATTTTCTTATTTCTAGTTCTAGTTTTAATATGCTTTTCCTTAGCTAACCTCTTAGCTAGAGCTAGAGGTGAAATTTGTTGTTGGTTTTAATGTTTTAATTCTTTTATTTCAAGTACCCTTTTCTTAATTTTGGATTTTGAACTTCTAGTTTGAATAAAGTTTGGATTTTTAGATGAATCGTGAGAGTTTGTGTACTCCGGACATGAGTTCCTTGCAATCCTCTGAGATTACCATGATTAGGTTGTTTGAATTCGAATTGTAGTAAACCTTGAGCATGCCATAGTCCATAGGCATGGCTGTTAGTCCGAAGGCTACAAGTTCAAGTTCTATGTGCTTCATTAGAATTAGAAATCTGATTTCCAGATTTAAGTGAGACTGTTTGTGCTTGAATGTTATATCTTCCAATTAGATGAGAGATAGGACTTTGATTCTAATTGTGTTATACTTGGATGAATGGATTGGCATTGGACTACTACAAGTGGATCCTTAATGCTCTAGTTCTTCTTATTTTCAGATTTTCCTATTTTATGTTAAAAACTATTTTCTTAAACTTCTTAAATTCAAGTTATTGGAGTAGTTGGAATTGTTTACTTCTTTCCCTGTGGATCGACCTCGGTCTTACCGAGATTTATTACTACATCGCAGCCTTACACTTGAGGCGAGCGAACAGGTTTCGGATTTGGTATGGGTTGGGCTGGAAGAATCCCTTCCCTTGTGTTTAAGCGAGCCTTGATTTCCTCTATCGAATTTTTAAGCTCAAGCATTATCGTATGGTTGGATTGATTTATTTGAGCTTGACCTTCCATGAATGCTTTCAATGTATCCTCTATAGGCATTTGAGGTGGGGCCATAGGAATTTGCATTGGGAGCCCCCTTTGAGAATTACTTTGGTTAGCCGTGTTTCCATTTGCCCAATTGAAGTTAGAGTTATTTCTCCAACTAGAATTCCAACTAGAATTGTTTATGTTTGAATTAGGAGAACTAAAAGGTCGTTGATAACTATTCAAAGCATTCGATTGTTCATACAAAAGTTCTCGAAACGCATAAATTGTTGGACAATCCGGCGTTTGATGCACATTGGAAGCACAAATACCACAAATAGTTTCAACAGTCCCCCTTTGTTGGGTTGTGTCCACTTTCCTTAATTCCATCTCTTCGACCTTTCGTGTGAGATTAGCCACTCTAGAACCTAGATCATCCTTCTCATTTAAAACATAAATTTCTACATTTTCCTTGGCTTGGGGTTGTTTTGAACTTGTTGGCTTAGATGTATCCCATGCTTGTGTGGTTTCAGCCAACATGTCAAAATAATCCCAAACTTCCTCCGTTTCCTTGTTCATGAACTCCCCATTGCACATCATCTCCACAAATTGGCGCATGGTTGAGTTTAATCCATCATAGAAGAAACTAATCAACCTCCACCGTTCATAGCCATGATGTGGGCATGCATTTAATAGCTCATTATACCTTTCCCAACATTGGAAAAAAGTTTCTTCTTCTTTTTGGGTGAAGTTCATTATGGCCCTTCTTAGTGCATTGGTTCGATGAGTAGGGAAGAATTTTTTAAGAAATTTCTGAGTCATCTCAGCCCATGTCCTAATAGACCTTGGCCTTAAGGAATGTAGCCATGATTTGGCCTTCTCTTTCAAGGAAAAAGGGAACAATTTGAGTTTTATAGTATCCCTAGTTACATTGCCATAGTTTATTGTGGCAATAACCTCTTCAAATTCCTTAATATGTAAATAAGCGCTTTCAGAGTCTAGTCCATGGAATCTAGGAATAAGTTGGATCAATCCTGGCTTAAAATCAATATTTCCCACATTGTGAGGGAAAATTATGCAAGAGGGAGTACTCGTTAGCTGGTTGTAAATAGTCACGTAAAGTTCTAAGTTGAGGTAAATCCCCCACTTCATTCTCATCCAATTCAGTAAAGTTTTTGGCTTGATTTTGAAGTTGATTATCCCCTTGATTTGGTTGATTTTCAGCCATCTCTTTAGTAAATTCAGGAAAATTTTGACGTCTTCTAGCACGAGGCTCTCTATCAATCTCTTCAACAACTACTCCGTCACGATTAAGTCGGTTATTAGAATCCCAGCCCAATGTGGC
Organism: Liriodendron chinense; assembly: GCA_003013855.2. Classification (NCBI taxonomy): domain Eukaryota; kingdom Viridiplantae; phylum Streptophyta; class Magnoliopsida; order Magnoliales; family Magnoliaceae; genus Liriodendron; species Liriodendron chinense. The sequence goes on from ML058334.1 coordinate 3,333,473, forward strand.
ATGCAAATCTAAAAAGAATGAAACAAAAAGGAAAAAGAATTCTTCCTTCCTTTCTTTACTCTTCTCTAAGACTGAAGCACAAGGTGTCTTGCAATGGCTAAGCTAGAAGCAAGGATAGAGACCGATTTCTCCTGGTCAATAGGGGTTCAGATAACTCCCCACCCACTCTTTGAGTCTTTTGAGAAAAGTGCAGAAAAAGAAGAAAGAGGAATAAGATTGAGAAGAGAAATCTTTGAGCACAAGGTGATCCAAGACGGCAGAGCCGACCAATAGGAATCCAGGCGGCACAAGGCCAACCTATCAGAGATCCAAAAGGAGTCTTCACCCACTCTACAAGAGATGAATATGGTAGTAATGAGTAGGAGAAGAAGAAGAGTAAGGTTAGAATGATAAAACCTAATTTGTGACTTAAGATGCCTACTTCTTCTTCAACTTCCTAAAAATCCCTGAATTAGACCTATGTTAGAATCCTGCAAAAATCAAAACAAAGTAAGTTAGTATTTAGAAGAAAACCTACCCTAGAAAGTAAAACAAATCCTAAACCTATTGTTGAGCTCTTAATTGTGCATATTCTAACCCCAATTCATCACTCATTGTGCAAGGTTTGTATGGTTTGTAAGCTAATTCAATGCATGTTTTGTGACTACAGGATTGAGGGTGGACTCTACTCAATTGAAGACATAAAGAGCTCACTTGGGATCATTCTGATGAAGAATGTTTGAGGACCAAAGAAGAAAAGAGAGAAAGAACTAAAGAAGAGAAGAAAGCAGATGAAAGAAAGGAAGAAAATGAAGCTGACCGGTCATGACCGGTCGGCCAAGGAAGCCAGACCGGTCAGTGACCGGTCAGCCATGCATGTTGGGCACTACTGAAGAGGACCGACCGGTCATGACCGGTCAGTCATTGTTGCTGGACCAAGGATGAATAGGCCTGACCGGTCATGATCGGTCGGAGGTGCTTGCTGAAGTGTTTTCACTTGAGGCCAACCGGTCAAGACCGGTCGGCCATGTGTACTGACTTAGAAGATTCTAATTTCTTCCCGATTTTCTCTGCGCTGCGTAAGAGTTTCGCAAATTCCCGATTCTTCCGACGTTGTGGAGCCTCCAGACTATAAGAGGACACCTAGGGATCGTTCCTAGGGTATCCTAGAAGGGTACAAGCGAGGTTGGAGGTTGTGAAAGTGAAGATTGGAGTTTCACAACTCCTTTTGGTTTGCTTTGCTGTTTTCATGCTTTTTGTAATTGTTTCATGTTTCCTTGGATCATGAGCAGCTAAACCTCTTAGCTAGGGCTAAGAGGTGAAGCTTGTAGTGAATCCAAGATGTTTTAATTCGTAGTTAAGTGGTTTTAGTTTGGAATTCATGATTATGAACTAAGGTTTGAAGTTTATACAAGTTTTTAAGTAATTTTTCTTAGTCTTGTGATGACTCATGGATGTTTGGATGAATTACTTATCTTCTTAATTTGTTTGCAACGGTATAGACCTGTATGATCCGAGGAATCGGAGTGCGCTCTAGTACTAAGCTCTTCATAAAGGGACTTCAGGCCAAAGTTCTATTTTAGTTGATTTTCTGGAATATGTAAGGACTGTGCTGGTGATTTGAATCTAGTTCAAATCCTAATCTAGCCTTGTCTTGTGAGAGGACTTGGGGATGGTTATGATTGAGAACTGGACCTATAGGAAAGGGGAATGACCTATGCAATTGAGCATGCTCAGCTCAGCCTAGATTGAGTGAATCTTATGCATAGAACTTACATATTACAGACTGTTTGGTTTAACAGTTCTATCATCTGACTGGACGGACAGGAATGTCGATTCTAGTTGAGAGAATACGAAACCACAGCGGATTGAACATCAAGGATTGCTACAAGTGGATCCTTGAAACCCTAGTACCCTCTTATAATTAATTACTCTCGATTTAATTCAGCTTTTGTTACTCACATCAACTTTATACAACAATCTGATTAGTAGACTTCAATAGACACTTGTGGATGAATTTGTGAGATCCTACATAGTCCCTGTGGATCGACCTCGGTCTTACCGAGTTTATTACTACATCGCAACCCTACACTTGGGGAAGTGAACAAGTTTTTGGAGCCGTTGCCGGGGACCTTGACGGTTTTCACAAATTTCTGAAATTAGTATCTATTTAGGATTTTTTTTAGATTTTTAGAACTAACTTAGTTTATTTATTTGATTTTTTTCTTTTCAGGGATTTCTAGGAAGCTGAAGAAGATACAAGAGTTTCAAGTGCGAATCAGGTTCTATCTTTCTAAACCTTACTCTTCTCCTTCTCCTATTCATTCCTATTCATCTCTTATAAAGTGGGTGGAGATTCCTTTTGGATCTCTAAAAAGTCGGCCTTTTTGCCACCTGGATTCCTATTGGTCGGCTCAGCCGCCTTGGATCACCTTGTGCTCAGAGATTTCTTTTCTCATCTCTACTCCTCTTTTTCCTTTTTCTGCACTTTTTCTTAAAAGATTCAAAGAGTGGGTGGGGAGTTCTCTGAACCCCTATTGACCAGGAGAAATCGGTCTCTATCCTTGCTTCTGGCCTAGCCATTGCAAGACACCTTGTGCTTCGGTCTTAAAGAAGAGTATAGAAAAGGGAGGAAGAATTCTCCTTTCTTTTTGTTTCTTATTTTTGGTTTTGCATGCCACATTGGGCTTGGGATTCCAATAACCGACTCATAAGTGAAGGGGGGATAGTAGAAGGAATTGATAGAGAGCCACGTGCTAGGAGACAGCTAGATTCTCCAATTTTATCTGGAAATATGGCTGCAAATCAACCTAACCCGAACCAAAATCAAACTGAAACTGGGGAGAATGTGGTTGATGATGTTCCCCGACCAAGGACTTTACGTGATTTCTTGCAACCTGCAAGAACGAGCACTCCCTCATGCATAGTATTTCCACTAAATGCAGGGAACGTGGATTTGAAACCGGGAGTGATCAATCTTCTCCCTAAATTCCATGGTCTAGACAGTGAAAGTGCCTATCAACACCTTAGGGAGTTTGATGAAGTAATCACCACCATGCACTTTGCAAATGTGACTGAAGATGTAGTAAGACTTAAATTCTTCCCTTTCACTCTTAAGGATAAAGCCAAGGGTTGGCTTTATGCATTAAGGCCAAGATCAATTGGGTCATGGAATGATATGCACAGAGAATTTATAAAAAAATTCTTCCCTACTCACAAAACGAACATGCTTAAGCGCCTTATCATGAACTTTGCCCAAAAGGAAGATGAAACCTTTTCCCAATGTTGAGAGAGGTTGAAGGACCTATTAAACGCATGCCCACATCATGGCTATGAAATTTGGTGGATTATAAGTTTTTTCTATGAAGGACTGATTCCATCCATGCGCCAATTTATAGAGATGATGTGTAATGGGGAGTTCATGAATAAGGAAGCTGATGAAGCATGGGATTATCTGGAAGAATTGGCTGAAAGTGCACAATCTTGGGACACATCTAAACCAACAAATTCCAGGACTAGCCAACAAAAGGAAAAGGGAGGAATGTATGTCTTATCAGAAGAAGATAGCATAAGTGCACGGTTGGCTAGCCTTACAAGAAAGGTCGAAGCCATGGAATTAAGGAAAGGAGAAACAATCAATTCCACTGAGGTTGAAACTGTTTGTGGAATTTGTGCTGGAAATCAACATGCTACATCAGATTGTCCCACAATTTCAGCAGTCTAAGGCATCTTACAAGAACAAACAAATGCCATAAACAGTTATCAGCAGCAATATGGTGCTCCAAACTCAAACACGTTTAATCCTAATTGGAAGAACCATCCCAACTTCAGTTGGAGGAATGGACCCACTGCAAATGCAAACAACACTCCAAAAGTATCACTAGAAGAGATATTGGGTGCACTCGTATCGGTCCAGAATGAGTATAACAAGACAAATTCTCTAAAAATAGATGGGTTCATGCAAGAGCAATTGAAATTCAATCAAAATTCAAACCAAGCCATTAATGAATTGAAAACATCTCTGGCTAGAGTTGAAGCTCACCTTAGTGGTAGAGAGAAGGGCACACTTCCTGCTCAACCTCTTCCTAACCCAAGGACCCAGTATGAGATACAAGATGCAAGCTCATCCTCCCACCATACGGAACATGTCCAGGCTATCACCACTTTGAGAAGTGGGAAAGAAATTGACAAATCTAATCCGGTGAAGGCCCCAAAGCCTAAGGATCCGAAAATTCCCAAAGAGGATGATAGCCCAAACAATATTCCATAAGAGAAAGAACTGGAAAGGCAATACAAGCCGGTTGCCCCATTTCCACAAAGGTTGATTTCACCTAAACCTTTAGATAAAAATCTGGAGATTATGGAAGTTTTCAAGCAGGTGAAGATCAACATCCCGCTGTTGGATGCAATAAAACAAATACCATCTTATGCTAAATTTTTAAAGGAATTGTGTACAATCAAAAGGAAACATAACGTTCACAATAAAGTGCTTTTGGCTGAGAATTTGAGCGCCATCATCAAACAAGAGGTGCCCCAAAAATACAAGGATCCAGGTAGTCCAACCATCTCATGCATCATAGGAGACTACCAGATTAAACAAGCCCTACTCGACTTGGGGGCAAGTGTGAATCTCATTCCATACTCGGTCTACGAACAACTTGGGTTAGGTGAATTGAAACCCACCAAAACCACACTCCAACTTGCTGATAGATCCATCCGGATACCGAGAGGAATGGTAGAGGATGTTCTAGTCCAAGTTGATAAATTCTACTACCCAGTAGATTTTATTGTCTTGGACACACATCCCGTGATAGACACCGGTACTCAAATTCCCGTCATACTTGGACGACCGTTTCTAGCTACTTCAAACGCCATTATCAATTGCAGAAACGGACTTGTACAAATGTCCTTTGGAAATATGACCCTTGAGCTTAACATATTTGAGTTATGCAAACAACCGCGGGAAGTTGATGATGATGTCCATGAATTAAACATGATCGAATCATTCGTGGAGGATACAGTCCCCTTATCAGTATTTTCCAACCCTTTGGAGGCATGTATGGCCCACTCTCATGAGATAAATGATTACACAATACAAGAGATGGATGCCATTCTAGATGTGATGTTGGTGCTTGAGAATACAAGATGGAGGGCCCCAATTGAACCTTTGCCTGTAAATGAGAACAAGGCCCTCCCATCCAACATCAAGGCACCAAAACTCGACCTAAAACCATTGCCAAGTGAGCTAAAGTATGTTTATTTAGGTCGAGATGAGACATATCCAGTGGTGATTTCTTCCCACTTGGATGAGGAACAAGAGAGTAGGCTAATAGCCACTCTATTAGAGCACAAGAGTGCCATTGGATGGTCAATTGCGGATCTCAAAGGCATAGACCCACTGATTTGTACTCACCACATACACCTTGAGGAAAATGCAAAATCATCCCGGCAACCACAAAGACGACTAAATCCAAACATGAAGGATGTGGTTAAGGCCGAAGTGGTGAAACTATTGGATGTAGGTATCATTTACCCAATATCTGATAGCCAATGGGTGAGCCCAACTCAAGTGGTGCCTAAGAAATCCGGAATAACCATCGTAGCCAATGCCAATAACGAACTCGTGCCAACTAGAGTCACTACTGGTTGGAGAATGTGCATTGACTACAGGAAGCTAAACACTGTCATGAGGAAAGACCACTTCCCCCTACCATTTGTTGATCAGATTTTAGAACGGTTGGCGGGTCATTCCCACTTTTGCTTCCTTGATGGCTATTCAGGGTACAACCAAATAGAAATTGCCCGTGAAGACCAAGAAAAGACTACATTTACATGTCCATTCGGCACTTTCGCCTATCGACGGATGCCGTTTGGACTATGTAATGCCCCTGCCACCTTTCAGCGTTGTATGATGAGCATCTTTTCTGACATGGTGGGGACCATTCTCGAAGTCTTCATGGATGATTTTTCCGTATTCGGTTGTAGCTTTGATGAGTGCCTTGAGCACTTGAAATCTGTGCTAAAAAGATGTGAAGAGAAGAACCTAGTGCTCAATTGGGAAAAGTGTCACTTCATGGTTCAAAAGGGAATTGTACTTGGTCACATCATTTCACAAAATGGAATTGAGGTGGACAAAGTGAAAATTGATCTTATCTCTACCCTTCCACCACCCAAAAGCATACGAGATGTGCGGTCCTTTTTAGGACACGCAGGATTCTACAGAAGGTTCATAAAGGACTTCAGTTCACTCTCTCGCCCTTTATGTAACCTACTTCAAAAGGAAAATTCATTCGAGTGGAATGAAGAATGTCAAAAAGCCTTTAACACCCTTAAAGGTATGTTGACATGTGCCCCAATAATGCAACCACTTGATTGGAGCCTTCCTTTTGAGATTATGTGCGATGCTAGTGACTATGCTATTGGGGTCGTGTTAGGCCAAAGAAAAGATAAAAAGCCATGTGTCATCTACTATGTAAGTAGAACCCTAAACTCAGCCCAGGCAAACTACACTACCACTGAAAAGGAACTTTTAGTCGTAGTTTTTGCTTTGGAGAAGTTTAGATCCTACTTGATTGGATCCAAGATCATTATATTCACTGACCATGCCGCGCTTAAGTATCTGCTTTCTAAGAAGGATGCTAAACCACGGTTATTAAGATGGATCCTCCTACTCCAAGAATTCGACATAGAAATACGTGATAAGAAAGGAGTAGAAAATGTAGTAGCCGACCATCTCTCTCGACTTGTCCTCACTAATTCCCCTGAAACGACTGCAATCAATGACATGTTCCCTGATGAATAACTTTTTGCTGTTTCCCAATTGCCATGGTATGCAGACATTGCTAACTATCTTGCTACAGGTGCAATTCCTACATATTGGAAAAAACAAGATAAGGATAGATTCTTCACGGAGGTGCGGAAATTTCTATGGGACGACCCATACTTATTCAAGTACTGTCCCGATCAAATCATAAGGAGATGTGTCCCAGATGATGAGCAACAAAGTATCATCTCCTTCTGTCATTCTCAAGCATGTGGTGGTCACTTTTCGGCCAAAAAGACCACAGCGAAAATTCTGCAATGTGGGTTTTATTGGCCCACCATGTTCAAAGACACACATGAGTTTTGCAAAGCATGTGAACCTTGTCAGAAACTAGGAGGAATCTCCCGTAGAAATATGATGCCACTCAATCCCATCTTGATTATCGAAATTTTTGATTGTTGGGGCATCGATTTCATGGGCCCATTCCCATCTTCTTTTGGAAATTTATACATCTTGCTTGCCGTTGATTATGTCTCCAAATGGGTCGAGGCCATTCCTTGCCGGAATAATGACCATAAAACGGTCATTCGATTTTTAAAAGAAAATATTCTTTCCCGGTTTGGAACGCCTCGAGTCATCATAAGTGATGGAGGGTCTCACTTTTGCAATCGCCCTTTTGCAGCCTTAATGAAGAAATATGGCGTTACACACAAAGTGAGCACTCCCTATCACCCACAAACTAGTGGACAAGCTGAGATATCCAATAGGGAGATTAAACACATTTTGGAGAAAATAGTGAATCCCGATCGCAAGGATTGGTCACTTCGACTTACCGATGCGCTTTGGGCTTACTGTACTGCCTTTAAAACCCCTATTGGAATGTCTCCCTATAGACTTGTCTATGGGAAGGCTTGTCACTTACCTGTGGAGTTGGAACATAAGGCATATTGGGCTATTAAGAAGATGAATTTCAATTCTGACAAGGCAAGCTCGTTACGCAAACTACAATTGAATGAACTTGCAGAAATCCGGAATGACGCTTATGAGAATGCGAGAATTTACAAGGACAAGACGAAGATATTCCATGATAAGAATATTCTTCGCAAGACATTCACGATCAACCAAAAAGTCCTCATGTATAATTCTCGCTTACATCTATTTCCGGGAAAACTGAAATCTCGATGGACCGGTCCCTACATTGTGCAAACTGTTTATCCGTATGGGACTGTCGAGCTGTTGAATCCAAGGAACGGCAACATTTTCAAAGCAAATGGACAGCGATTAAAGCCGTTCTTTAAGAAATTCCCTTCAGAAGGTATGTCCATACCTCTGAATGATCCTGTGTATCAGGATGATTGATCTTCTAGTCTGATGGAGGTATAGAGTAGTTAGGATTAGGATTTCGCTGCTTTTGTTTTCTTTTTCATAGGTTTGTTAGAAGGAGGAAGAATTCCACTTTTCACTCTCACAGGTACTATCATTCCTCACTCCCTTTTATTTTCAAATTGCTCTCATGTTTTGCTCATGTCACATCTTTTACATTGAGGACAATGCAAGATTTGGTTGGGGGGTGTAGGATCGCTTGGATGAATCCAGCGTTTTGCAACATTTCAAGCAATTATGTGGAAATTTTTCGATTTCTCAAAAATTTGAAACTCTTTTGGAAAACACCGAGTCTATGCATTCGAGTTGATATGAGCATAAGAGGAGGAGATATGAAGTGTATAAGGCTGGATGTCTGGAATCTCTCATTGCATAATGGTTTTATATGTGAACTCCCCTATTTTTGTGATTGATAGAAAATCTGAACACTTTTACACCTAGTTCACATTACACGATTTTCATGAGTTGAAGGGATTATGTGATTTATGGATTAGCTAGACTTTGGATTAAGGTTTTGAGAAATCAGGCCGGGGTACTTTGTCCATCCTTGTCCATCAGAAAATAATGAAAGATATGGATTTCTAAAAATCCTATCTAATTTAAAAAGAAAAAAGAAAAGGAAGGATGAAATTGGGAATGTGGAAAAACGGTGGAAAATTTCGATTAGGGCTACCTACTACCAACCGGGGGATGGTCTACCCGTAACCAAAGCCGGAAATGGGACGTAGTGTGAAAGTCGTCGGAAGGACGGTAAGGTAAATTCCTGTTGTTGGCTTGATGTGGCTCTATGTACCTTGAGTTCTATAGTCTAGTTGATCTATGAAGAAGATAATCTTAGAAACCCGTGGAATGAATTTTCACTACCCACACTAGGATGAATTTGTTCAATTCCCTCTATTTATCAACCAATCAGTGGGAATCTCATATGAATGCCTATTATGTCTTGAGGATTTACGGTTCCAACCTTTGACGCCTAATCTTTCTGAATCTTACACTTATGAACCTTGGAATGTATAGAAGGATTGTTTCTGAAAGAGAGTTGAGTCTGAAGAATGAGATTAGCTTCACGCATGTTTTGCTCGGGACTAGCAAAATGCTGGTTGGGGGTGTGTTGAGCTCTTAATTGTGCATATTCTAACCCCAATTCATCACTCATTGTGCAAGGTTTGTATGGTTTGTAAGCTAATTCAATGCATGTTTTGTGACTACAGGATTGAGGGTGGACTCTACTCAATTGAAGACATAAAGAGCTCACTTGGGATCATTCTGATGAAGAATGTTTGAGGACCAAAGAAGAAAAGAGAGAAAGAACTAAAGAAGAGAAGAAAGCAGATGAAAGAAAGGAAGAAAATGAAGCTGACCGGTCGGCCAAGGAAGCCAGACCGGTCAGTGACCGGTCAGCCATGCATGTTGGGCACTACTGAAGAGGACCGACCGGTCATGACCGGTCGGTCATTGTTGCTGGACCAAGGATGAATAGGCCCGACCGGTCATGACCGGTCGGAGGTGCTTGCTGAAGTGTTTTCACTTGAGGCTGACCGGTCTTGACCGGTCGGCCATGTGTACTGACTTAGAAGATTCTAATTTCTTCCCGATTTTCTCTGCGCTGCGTAAGAGTTTCGCAAATTTCCGATTCTTCCGACGTTGTGGAGCCTCCAGACTATAAGAGGACACCTAGGGATCGTTCCTAGGGTATCCTAGAAGGGTACAAGCGAGGTTGGAGGCTGTGGAAGTGAAGATTGGAGTTTCACAACTCCTTTTGGTTTGCTTTGCTGTTTTCATGCTTTTTGTAATTGTTTCATGTTTCCTTGGATCATGAGCAGCTAAACCTCTTAGCTAGGGCTAAGAGGTGAAGCTTGTAGTGAATCCAAGATGTTTTAATTCGTAGTTAAGTGGTTTTAGTTTGGAATTCATGATTATGAACTAAGGTTTGAAGTTTATACAAGTTTTTAAGTAATTTTTCTTAGTCTTGTGATGACTCATGGATGTTTGGATGAATTACTTATCTTCTTAATTTGTTTGCAACGGTATAGACCTGTATGATCCGAGGAATCGGAGTGCGCTCTAGTACTAAGCTCTTCATAAAGGGACTTCAGGCCAAAGTTCTATTTTAGTTGATTTTCTGGAATATGTAAGGATTGTGCTGGTGATTTGAATCTAGTTCAAATCCTAATCTAGCCTTGTCTTGTGAGAGGACTTGGGGATGGTTATGATTGAGAACTGGACCTATAGGAAAGGGGAATGACCTATGCAATTGAGCATGCTCAGCTCAGCCTAGATTGAGTGAATCTTATGCATAGAACTTACATATTACAGACTGTTTGGTTTAATAGTTCTATCATCCGACTGGACGGACAGGAATGTCGATTCTAGTTGAGAGAATACGAAACCACAGCGGATTGAACATCAAGGATTGCTACAAGTGGATCCTTGAAACCCTAGTACCCTCTTATAATTAATTACTCTCGATTTAATTCAGCTTTTTTTACTCACATCAACTTTATACAACAATCTGATTAGTAGACTTCAATAGACACTTGTGGATGAATTTGTGAGATCCTACATAGTCCCTGTGGATCGAACTCGGTCTTACCGAGTTTATTACTACATCGCAACCCTACACTTGGGGAAGCGAACACCTATCTTAACACAATCTCAACTAAAAGTTATTTCAGAAAATTCTAAAAATACCGCATAGAGTTCCCCGGCAGCGGCACCAAAAACTTGTTCACTCCCTAAGTGTAGGGTTGCGATGTAGTAATAATTTGGAAAGACCGAGTATCGTTCCCACAGAGATTTATGAATGGGTATTCTCAGAATTTAACTAAAACAACTAATAATTAAGATCCTATTAAGAACTAAAGCTAGAAAATAGTGATTTGGGTTTAAACAGTGAATGTGTAAGGCAATATCAATCCAAAAAGGCACTAGAGCGCCAAGGATCCACTTTTGATAAGTTTCAATGCATCAACACAACTAGATCTCACATAACTCAATTGGAATCGAATTCATATCTCTATCCGATCGGAATATAGAGCGGTTCAATCAACAATTATCTAAAATAGTTGCTTATTCATTGATTTGATTCCCACAACAATGCTCAAGCCTTGGGCACACTCAATTGTGCAGGCCAAGCCTCTTTCCAATCTAGTTGAGATTCACAACCATAGCTTTCATCAAATCCTGTCACTAGACTTGATTACAACTAATGATTAAAACTCTAATTAAATCAAAATCAATCAGCAAACAGCTATTTTAGATTATAATAAAAAGATAAGAACTTTAGTTGAATGAGTTCCCACATAAAGATCGGGCCATTGTACACAAGACAATCAAAGGATCTACCATGCCCGGAGTCGATGATAGATCAATGAACTACACAAGCATAAACAATGCTCAGAAGGTAAGCTACCAAGCTTAGAATCACTAAGAATCACATGAGCCCGGAGTCATTAAGAGATCAAAGTAAAACCAAACTAGTACTTGATTCAAACGCATATTGAACTAAAATTCTTCAATTAAAACATAAAAGGAAACCTAGGTTGCATCAATCCATCAAAAACGAATCAAAAGCTTCACCTCTTAGCCCTAGCTAAGAGGTTTTAGTTCATCTCTAACATCCTTGAACTAGAAGCCTCGAAAATATAAAAAAAACTACTAAAATAGGAAGAAAACTAAGAAAACTTGAAGTAGAATCCGTCTCCCAAGCAATCCCCACGTCCTAGCATGCTCTGGTATGAAGAGAAGAAGTCCTTTTATAGCTTGGAGGTGTCCATTGCGTAAGAAACTTTCAGATTTCGCGTAAGAATACGCACTTGCGCAAAGAATTTCGGCGCCCAAAAATAGAAACTGTCCGTTTTGCATGTCCGACCAGTCGGACTTGTCTAAGAATGTGTCCAGCGAGTGTAGTGGAGAGGGAGACCTGTTGGCCGACCGGTCTGGACCGGTCGGACTGGTTTGGCCGACCGTTCACGACCGGTCGGACCGTGTAGTTCCTCCTCCAGTAGCTTCCAATGATGTGGCTGACCGGTCTTGACCGGTCAGGCTTCCTTGGCCGACCAGTCGCACGACCGGTCTAGGCCCTTTTTCTTCTTCATTTCTTTCTTTCTTTCTCCGCTATGCTTTCTTCTTTCTTTTCTTTTCTCTCCTTGCTTTCTTCTCTCTTTGGTCCACTTTGGATCTTCATCCAAGGCTCCGAAATAGATCCTTTTGGTTTCCTATTGGGTGAAGTCCACTCTTATCCCTGCAATCACAAAACATGCATTGAATTAATCCTTTAAACATGTAAACCGTGCATAATGAGTGATGAATTGGGGTTAGAATATGCATAATTAAGAGCTCAACAATAATTGCATCACCCCATTCCGGGAATTGATGATTGTGTTTGATGTAGCAAGGAACGGGCGGCCTAAAATCACTGGTACTTAAGTGCTAGCATCTAGAACCAGTTGTGTGTCCAAAACGATAAAATCTACCCGGTAGTAGAATTTGTCTACTTTGACTAGAACATCCTCAACTATCCCTCTCGGTACACAGATGGATCTATCAGCGAGCTGCAACGTGGTTTTGGTGGGTTTTAATTTACCAAGACCCAATTGCTCATATACCGAGTACGGGATCAAGTTTACGCTTGCCCCCAAATCTAGTAATGCACGCTCAATCCGGTAGTTTCCAATGATACATGAGATTGTCGGACTACCAGGATCTTTAAATTTTTTTTTTTTTTTTGGGGGGGGGGGGGTGTCTTTTGAGTGAGAATGTCACTCACTTGCTCATTTAAGAAGGCCTTTTACTACACATTATATTTGCGTTTAGTTGTGCATAGATCCTTTAGAAACTTGGCATAAGAGGAAATTTGTTTGATGACATCAAGCAAGAGAATGTTTATCTTGACTTGTCTGAAAATCTCTAAAATATCATGAGAGTTTGGAAGAGATTTTGGAGCAACCAATCTCGAAGGGAATGGTGCTACAGGCTTATAAATGCGTTCCTTTTCTTGTGGGGCTAAGTTGGATCCGTCCTCATCCTCAGAATTTACCGGATCATTAGGCTTGTCGGCCTTCACCAAAATAGTTTTGTCAATTTGTTTACCACTTCTAAGAGTGGTGCCGGATTTGGCTTGCTCTATATGTTGGTTGAAGGGATCAGGAATGCTTACTTCATGTACTTGCTTTGGATTGGGCTGAGGTTGGGCCGGAAAGGTCCCTTCCCTCTCATTCAAGCGTCCCTTAATCTCTTCAACCGAGACTTTAAGCTCTTAGAACATTTGCTGATTCATTTGGTTAATTTGCGTTTGCCCTTGTATAAACGCTTTTAAAGTATCCTCCATTGAGAATTGAGGTGGGGCCATATTTTGCATGGGTGGCCCTCCTTGAGAGTTGGTGGGATTACTCATGGGAGCATTCTTCCAACTGAAATTTGGGTGGTTCTTCCAAGTAGAATTGTACGTGTTACCCACCGGTCCATTGAAAGGCCGTTGATAACCATATGTGACATTTGCATGTTCATATAACACCTCTTGAAATGCAGGAATTGTAGGACAATCTTGCGTAGCGTGTAAATTGGTGAAACAAATCCCACATGTGGTCTCAATAGCTTCATTGGACTTTGAAACTCCACTCTTATTAAGTTCCATGGCCTCAATCTTCCTTGTGAAGTTGGCTATCCTTGCACTCACATTGTCTTCTTCCTTGAGGATATAGATCCCTCCTTTTCTCTTTCTCTTGAGTAGGCTTGGGGTTATTAGATTTATCCGAGGTATCCCAAGATTGGGCATTCTCGGCCAACATATCTAAATAACTCCAAGCTTCATTTGGATTTTTGCTCATGGACTCGCCATTGCACATCATCTCTACAAATTGACGCATGTTAGAACTTAATCCATCGTTGAAGAAGTTTATGATTCGCCAACTTTCGTAACCATGATGTGGGAAAGCAAGTAGGAGGTCCTTAAACCTTTCCCAACATTGGAAGAAAGATTCACCCTCTTTAGTAAAAAAACTCATTATGGCTTTTCGAATGGGTGTTTGTTTTATGAGCCGGGAAGAATTTTTTCAAGAATTCCCGGGTCATCTCGTTCCATGACCCTATCGAGTGTGGTCTAAGCGAATGAAACCAAGTCTTGGCTCTTTCTTTCAATGAAAAGGGAAAGAGTTTAAATTTAATGGCATCTTCTGAAACATTAGTGTATTGCAAGGTAGCCACCACTTCTTCAAATTCCTTTAAGTGCAAATATGGGCTGTGAAAGTCTAGCACATGGAACTTTGGTATAAGTTGAATTACACCCGATTTAATATCAATGTTTCCCCCGGTTGGTGGTAAAACCACGCATGAGGGTGTAGTTACACAGGCCGATTGTAGGTAGTCCCGTAATGATCTCATTGGAGGATCATTATGTACCTCATTCTCTCCTACTCCCTCTTGATTTGCGTTTGTAGTTGGAGTGGGGGGAGGATTCCTTAAAGGTGTTTGATCCATATTCCCCAAACTATCACAATGCTCTTAGTATTTTCGGACTCATCTATGGACTGGCAATGGTCCAACTAGACCACCTTCGGATTGGAGACGATTGGAGTGGTCACGTTCCCAACAGGACGTTGTTGGGGCTCAAATTTGCACCCATTATAAAATAACATCCCATGGCCTAGTGGCAATGATTTGGATAAGTTTTGAGGCCAGGAAAGCCCTGAAAACGCCTGCACAACCCTGATCGCTTGGTAGCGACCAAAATTCATAAACAACATTTCAGAGCAGAACTGGACATGCGCTTCACCGCCAAATGATCCGAAATGTCCTAAAACCCTTAACCTGCAAGTTTCGAAGTCATCCAGTGCATATTTTTACCTGCGCACCTTGAAATACGTTTCGTCCCTGCCCGGAATTGACAAAAAGGGTCCGTAAGCCTACAGCTACCATTTCGGAGCGGAACTGGACATACGCTTCACCGCCAAATGATCCAAAATGTCCTAAAACCCTTAACCTGTAAGTTTCGAAGTCATCCGGTGCATATTTTTACCTGCGCACCTCGAAATACGTTTCGTCCCTGCCCGAAACTGACAGAAAGGGTCCGTAAGCCTACAGCTACCATTTCAGAGTGGAACTGGACATGCGCTTCACCGCTAAATGATTCGAAATGCCCCAAAACCCTTAAATAGCAAGTTTAAAGTCATTACGATGCATATTTCCATGCGCGCGCTCCCCGGAACAACATTCCTATACGACAAACCGACCCGGAGGCTCCAAATTAGGAAGGAAGTACCAAAATTAGCAACATCTGGACTTCCACACCCCATCCCGTTCATTCAGGAGGTTAATCATAGCCTAGAAGTGGCTTGGCGACAGTGAGCGCATGTCTAGAAAAGGTAGCTGTCCTTTGGAGATCCCCCGTCGGAGCTGAAATGCTGAAATTTTCTAAGTGCTGGAATCCTGAAAATCTGGCTAAGTAGTGGGAAAGCGCCGGCAAAGGACATGCGTCTGGCCTCCAACCACATGCGCCTGGCCTCTAAACACATGCGCTTGCATTCTAGTGAATTAAACATTTTTTCGAAAAGCGCCGGGAAATGTGCCGGTAAAGCACATGTGCCCGGATCCACCACATGCGCCCGGTGCGTTTTTTTTCACATGCGCTTGACATAGTTTCTGGCACATGCGCCCGGAACCCGATTTCCCTCCTATAAATAGTGAAGTCACTTCATTACATCAGCACGAGATCATCCCCTGCCGACCTCAGAGTGATGTAAGCACCACATGGGCTTGCTTTCTCTCCCCTCGCCGGATGCCTTGGCTGGAGTGGATTTCCTCGTCGGAAACCCTCGCCGGAAAGGGATTTCCTCGCCGGAATCCCAAGTTCAGGAAGAAAATTCTGAAATTTTCTAAGTGCTGGGCACATGCGCTGGCTTTTTCCCAACATGCACTGGCTTTTCTGGCCGGAAAACCCTGATTTTCTCTAAGTCTGGGAGGGACATGCGCCCACTCTCTGGGTCCAGGCGCATGTGCACTGACACATGCGCCCGGAACACCTCTCCGTCATCTGTTTTCCATGGAAAATCATCACATGCGCTCGGATGATGACCACATGCGCCCGGATGATGACCACATGCGCTTGACAGATGATGCAATACCACATGCACTTGTAAAATGGTCACATGCGCTTGAAAAATAGACACATGCGCCTGTACACACTCCCCCATGCGCCTGGACGCTGATGGGAGGAGTGGACCTTCCGTCGCACGGCCCGCCTTCGTCCGGGATCCGATTTCGATGAAACCACAGCCGCCGGATGTGTCTCGATGAGATCTATCCATCCGCCGGATCAGATTCTCCAACGGTCAATGATAAGTAGCCCAAATCAATGTTTTGATCCAAAATGACCAACACTTAGCCAATTTGGCAACTCTGGAAATCCATCCGAAAGAGCCGAAAACAGCGAAAATGAGAAGAATCGGGCGGAATTGGACCGAGCCCGAGAGGGAAACTTTTCTTCTACTTGACATGATACATCATAATCATGCACCGCGACGAGGTTATCAGATCTCAGGACCTCCGAATACTCTGATCAAGCGGACGGCAGGTCCACTACTTAGTCATTCCCAGCCCTGGGAAGTGCCCTGTTGGCCCGAAAATTGACTTTTGCTAAGCAAATCAAAATGCGATCGCACCGTGATCTTCGTGGACGTAATCCACCCCTGTTCAAAGACGGTTATCGATAATATTCATCGACTTCTCTAATCAGACCGCAAACAGGTCCACTACTTAGTCATTTTCAGCCCTGGGAAGTGCCCTGTTGGCTTGAGAATTGACTAGTGCTAGTTGAAATCAATCGCGATCTCAAAGACGCCGAGGCAAAGCTGAAGCGCTCAGGCTATCCAACAGCCGAGTTAAGCATTCACGGGGCACCGATCCCCATTATTCATAAGAAATTGGCATGAACAGGAGTCCATCGGACCCTATACTTAGCCATTTGCAGGCATTGGAGATAGCCGATCTAGCCCATTGAATATCGAAATCTTCAAGAGATCTTGGCTCGACAAAGCCTATCTGATCCCATACAGATCATTGGAAAATACTCAGAAGAAAGAATGCTCTCAAAGCTGAGTCGCCCGACTCCAGAAGAAATACATTTACTTTACTGTACAAAGCTCTATTCATCCCGGATAAAGGTCCGAGGCTAAACCTAAGGGGTTATGGTTACCACGAGAAACCACAAGCAAAGAGTTCTAACTAAGCTTGAAACATCTTGCTATGGACTGCCACTATGAAAAAGACCGTCGATGCCCTACCCATCGACAACGGGTCCGTCGGTTGAGCTGGTGAGGTAGTTGCGGGCTTTCCTAAGGTCACCCGTCATAAAAATACGGGCGCGGGCTTTAGTTATGCCGACCAACATTTTGAGGTTCGTGTATTCCAGCGGTCACCTGTTCACAGTAACAGGCGCGGGCCCCGAGTTGCACCACTCGATTAAAACCCTCGTTCGGGAACGTTGCGGAGTGCTTTCCTAAGGTCACCCGTCATAAAAGTACAGGCGCGGGCCTTGGGTCATGCCGACCAACATTCGAGGTTTGTGTATACCAGCGGTCACCTGTTCACAGTAACAGGCGCGGGCCCCGAGTTGCACCACTCGAATCCTGACAGTCTCTCAACCCGGACACACCGAAAGAAAATGGGACATAGACATCCGGCGTGTCTAATAAATGTGGCTCAGTCCATAACAAGAAAACAAAGGTCTCTACGACCATGAACTCAAGACCATAATCCCCGGCGGATTAGTCTTTTGCCTTCCAATCAAGGGTGATCAACCGTTGATGTAATTAAAGGCTCGTGACCAGTATCACAGCCTGGAATGTAAAAGATCTCAGAATCTCTGGAATAAAATTCGCCTTGCGATATCTCTCTCTTGTGTACACTTTGTGATTGCTTATGATTGTCTATGAATGTCTCTATACTCAGAATTCCCCCAGAATAAAAGAAACATGAAAAAAGAAAGAAGGACTGCTGACGAGTAGTTCTGATCTTTCCCCCCTTTTTCTAAAAGTTCTAACAAACTGGCGACTCCGCTGGGGAGTATTCAATACCAGAATCTCTGGTTATTTCTGAGTAAATAGACATTCTGCGATAAATCATTTGCAGACACTAATGTGTACATGGGAAAGGTTACCGCAAGGAGAAATGTTTGGCGCCTTCATGGGCGTCAAACTGGCGACTCTCAACGGGAACGTTCTTCCCTTCATCTTTAAGGCAAAAGAATTTCGAAACTTTGCATAGCATGCATGTAGTTCATACTTGTATGTTTCTGCCTATCCGCTATCGAGCTGTATCGCGATTGGTAAGGTCGCGTCCCCTCTCTTTCCCAAGCGCGCGGAATATTCTAATGCGTGTATGACTGTGCAGAGAGAGAGAGAAAGACAGAAAGAGAAAGACAGAAAGAACCAAACAAATGGCATCTATGATGATCTTCCTAGCGTCTGGAGGATTTTACTTCCCCCATCTGGCAGCAACCTCTGAAGCCGGATGGCAGATTGTGCAGAAGCGCAAGACCGTCAAGAAGACTGAGAACAAGAAGGTTATCCCAGCTGAGACGGAGAGGACAGCAAGGGTGCTGAGCAGAACAAAGAGACAGTGGAAGCCAGTCTACAAGGGCGACGCCCGCGACTCCGGCAGAACTACCGTGTCAGCCAGGCTAGAGTTCTCCTTCGCCGATATCGACTTCCCAGCGATACCGAAGACAACATCGTCAGCGAAGATACCGAACAGATCTGCTGTTCGACAGTCAACTAAGACGACGATAAAGACAATCCCTACTAAAGCTGCTGTGATTAAGATGAGGCCGCAGCGAGCGCAAGTAATGATGGTGCAGGTCACCGAAGGAGAGGCGAGTGAATGATACCCAGAGCTGCCTCCAATCCAAGAACAGATATATGAGATTATCCAGGTCCAAGAGGACACAGCCAGAGAGATGAGAGAGATGAAAGAAGCACTGTTGGCTCTAGTTGCCCAAGGGGCAAACAGAAGCCCAGCTGTACCCACTCGACAGTCTGTGGAGGAATGCCAGGGGGCAGCAGGAGAGCCAGCTACCGCCGAACCACAAGCTCGCCTGAGAAACGTTGTGTTCGGACGTGTACCACCATTGCCGTCTCAAGCCACGAGAGAAGAACTATCTCAGACAGTTGCGGACCTGATGCATCAGGAAAGAGAAAAGGAGAAGAGAGGGAAATATGTATACCGGGTGCCGTACTTACCCGAGGTCCACGATCTCCCATTTTCCAGCAATTTCAAGCGTCCGGACTTCCCCAGATTTGATGGCAGAGGATCGCCGGAGGAACACATGGCTCAATTCATGACAATGATGGGCAACCTATCGACAATTCCCCAGTACTGTCTAAGATTGTTTGGCTCGATGCTCACGAACAAGGCATTCCAGTGGTACATGTCACTGCCCGCAGGGTCAGTCAAATCCTGGGAGCAGATGCAGGACCTGTTCATTTCCAAATTCTTCTCTACTAAGCGAGAAGTCTCACTGACAGATTTAGCCTTGGTTCGTCAAAGGCAGGGAGAGTCGGTCGAGAAGTTCATCGACAGGTGGGGGACCATAGCAGCACAGTGCCGGGAACTGCCCAGCGAATCTGAGCAGGTCAAGATGTGCACGCAGGCCATGGATGCGATGATCTCATTTGGCTTATCTGGACACAACTTCTCGACGTTTCGAGACCTAGCTACAAAAGCCCACCTGGTGGAAGGAGCCACGTGCAGAGCACAGTTCAAGGCAGAGAAGCCGCGGAGAGAAGCCGGAAGGATGATAACATCTAACTATGTTGATAAAGGAAAGGGTTCGAATGACAGGAAACGGCCAAACACCGAGCGTAGAGTCGAGGCCAGGCCAGTAACCACGACTCAAGACAAAGGCAAGAGTTTTCAGAGGCCGCGACATCTCACGATAGAAGAGCGTAATCGAGCAAACGGGCCTTATACCTTCGACATGGAAGATCTAGTTCCGATCATGGAACAACTGGTCGAAGAGAGGTTAATAAGACTGTCAGAATGCACACGCCCAGAGGAAGCGAAGATGGTCGATCATCCCAGCTACTGCAGGTATCATCGTGTGACCACCCACAAGACTGAAGACTGCTTTGTCCTAAAAGGCAAGATACAACGGATGATCAACGATGGCACCATCAATATAAAGGCGGAAGAGGCGAGCCGGAACACTGCGACAGTGGTGTCTGCCCTCCCTGTGCCAGTTCAAATTCCAGCGGTGAATCCATTCCCAGAACCGGAAGAGCCATGGACACTTGTGAGCAGCAAGAAGAGGCTAGAGAACAAAAGAAGACTCTTGGAGAAAGAGAGGAAGATGAAGAACAGAATAAGAAGAAGAAATGTTGGACAAGAACAGCCACGTGCGCAGCCCGTTCAGTGTGCCATGGTTTCAGTGGTCGCTCAATCAGGGGCCAGTGACAAGGACCAAGTCCTAGATAAAGGAGAAGTCAATGTAGTGGCTCTGCGGTCCGGAAAGCAGGTCGTACAGAGAGAATTTCCGAGGCGACCAGACCCTAGAAGGACGAATGCGGTCATAGGTGAGCCATCAGAGACACCTCGAGAAAAAGAACAAGCAGAAGCGGTCAATGAGCCAGCAGCTGACCAACGAGATCACACTCGAGATAAAGAACCGGTGATGTATGATGTGGTGTCTCATCTGAAGAAGGTTCCGGCCCGACTCAGCATCTACGACGCCCTGTGCCTTTCGAAGAAATATCGGGAAATGTTGCTCAACGCGTTGCTCGATCAGAAAGCTCGTGAGGTCATGATAGCAGAGATCGAGTCAGAAATGGAAGGAATGAGGATAACGGGAACTGAGGATCGACCCGCAGAACAGGTCATGCAGATCGATCGATCGTCCATGATCACATTCTCCGAAGAAGAAAGAACAATCAGCCTAACGGACCACAACCGCCCATTAATGGTGACAGGTCTTATCCGAGACATAGAGGTCCGAAGATGCATGTTAGACGACGGATCTGCTGTGAATATTATGTCTCTGAAGACATTGCAGCAGTTGGGTTTCAGACAGACAACACTTCGCCCAAGCGCCATGGTTATCCAAGGGTTCAATCAGGACGGTCAGCGCGTCCTAGGGTCCATTACTGTCATGCTGGAAATAGAAGAATTGAGCACCAAAGTCACCTGTCAGGTGATCGATGCGATGACGACGTACAATATCTTGTTGGGACGACCGTGGCTGCATCAATATGGCATTATTCCCTCCACATACCATCAATGCTTCAAATACAATAGGGATGGCGTCCAGTATAGAGTGGCGGCAGACCCGAGGCCATACTCCGCCACTGAATCTTTCCTAGCAGATGCACAATACTATCAGGAGAGCGATGGAGCCGAGACCGCCAGAAAAGCCAACGAACCGACAAAGGTGGCACAGGGGGCAGAACCCCAGGGCGAGAATCCAAGACAAGCGGACGAAGCTCCGCGAGTGGTCGCTGAAGCGACAAGGGCTCACAGAGGAAATCCGTTGCAAAGGAAGAAGTTTTACCTGATCCCCAAGCACCTCCGGAAGGAAGGGCAGTCAGTGTTGAAACAGATGACAAGCCAACAGATGAGTGTGTTGCAGTCTAGCTTCAATATGCCGGTGCCAAAGGTTGAGAGGATTCGTCCCTTCCCTAAAGCTCCGAGCCGGTTCTGCGTGCCGCCGACAATGGGAGCAAGGCATGAGATAAGGTTTCAGGCTGGACTCCACAACCCATTGCAGATCGAAGAGAACACGAAGAGAACACCGGTAGAGACACCGCCCATTGAAGAAGAAAGATATAGCAAGGCCAGTAGAATCATCATGAGAAATATGGGGTTCATCTGTTCAGAACCGCCAGCTCGGAAAGGCATGCTAGCACCCTTCGAAGTAAAGACGAAGGTATACAGAGGAAAAGAAGCCCTGGGGGCAGAATGTGAGATCAGGCATATTAACATGGTGACAATTAGTCCCGTGGAAGAGGTGAGGCCCGCTGGACCGAATGAAGTCATACAGCCGAGTGCCGCACCAAAGCAGACCGAAGATGGAGGTCAGCTCACGATAGATGAGCTACAAGAAGTCAATCTGGGGACCACCGAAGAGCCGAGGAATACTTATATCAGTAAGAACATTCCAGAAGAAGAGAGGGAGAGCTACATTCAACTCCTGAAAGAGAACAGAGACGTGTTCGCATGGACCTATTCTGAAATGCCAGGACTGAACCCGGCAATCGCGATGCACAGGTTGAATATCGTGAAGGAGAAGAGGTCGGTCAAACAGCCACAGAGACGCTTCCATCCTGACATCATCCCAAAGATAGAGGAAGAGGTGAAGAAGCTGCTTCAGGCCGGGTTTATCAGGGAAGTTCAGTATCCCAAATGGATCTCGAACATAGTACCTGTAAAGAAGAAGAGCGGCCAGATCCGGGTGTGCGTTGATTTTCGCAACCTGAATGAAGCTTGTCCCAAAGATGACTTTCCTCTACCCATCCCAGAACTTCTGATCGATAGCACATCAGCATATACAACGATGTCCTTTATGGACGGCTACTCAGGGTATAATCAGATCCGAATGGCCCCAGAAGACGAAGAGTCCACTGCCTTCTGCACATCTCTCGGGATATTCTGTTATCGTGTGATGCCGTTTGGGCTAAAAAATGCAGGCGCCACATATCAGAGAGCGATGCAGGTAATCTTCCAAGACATGATGCACAAGCATGTGGAATGCTACGTCGATGATCTGGTAGTGAGGTCCGACGGACATCAACAGCATCGCGAACATTTGAAGCTAGTATTTCAGAGGTTGAGGAAGAAAAGCCTCCGCATGAACCCGTTGAAGTGCGCCTTTGGGGTGTCCTCCAAAAAATTCCTTGGCTTTGTGGTCAGGCATCGGGGAATCGAGATTGACCCCGCGAAGATCAAGGCGATCCGAGAAATGCCTCCTCCAAAGAATCTGAAAGAGCTGAAGAGCTTCCAGGGAGAGTTGCTTACTTGCGGCGGTTCATCTCGAACCTGTCAGGTCGTTGCCAGCCTTTCTCTCGGTTGAACAAGAAAGACGTCCGCTTCGAGTGGGACGAAGCGTGCCAGAAAGCCTTCGATTCCCTCAAAGAGTTACTAGGGAAAGCTCCAGTTCTCGCATCGCCAATCGAGGGAAAGCCTCTGATACTGTATGTAGCAGTGGGAGAGAACTCACTGGGGGCACTGCTCGCCCAGAAGAATGAAGAAGGGAAAGAGAATGCTCTATATTATTTGAGCCGCACGCTCGTCGGCGCTGAGTTTAATTACTCACCGATAGAGAAGATATGCCTGGCCTTGATATTCGCTGTGAAGAAGTTGAGGCATTACTGTCTGTCATATCAGATTACATTGATCTCCAGAGCAGATCCCATCAAGTTCCTGATGAACCGACCTATGTTGTCAGGACGATTAGCCAAATGGGCCCTACTGCTATCCGAGTTCGACATTACATATCTACAGTCTCGAGCTATTAAAGGGCAGGCGATAGCCGATTTTCTAGCAGCTCACCCGATACCGGATAACATGGAAATGGAATGTGATCTTCCCGACAACCAGGCCATGATGGTAAGGGTCGCGAAGCAGTGGCGGATGTATTTCGACGGAGCCTCCAGAGCTGCAGGATCAGGGGCCGGTGTGATCTTCATCAGTCCTCAAGGTGACTTGTTGCCCTACTCATTCACAATAGTGCCGTCGTGCACAAACAACGAAGCAGAGTATCAAGCCCTCATCAATGGGTTGCAGTTGGCACGAGACATGCGAATCCGATCACTACAGGTATACGGTGATTCTCAGTTGGTTGTGGGACAGCTTATGACGGAATATGAAGTCCGCAAGCCGGAGCTGTCATCTCTTTGCCATCAGGCCCGAGCCCTATTTGATCATTTTCGGGACAGTACAGTGTCGCACGTCCCAAGAGCTGAAAATTCTCAAGCAGACGCATTGGCTAACCTGGCCGCGGCTCTCGCGCACCCAGGGGGCAGCCCACTTCAAGTCACCATAGAAGAAAGGAGAATATTACCGTCCCTCACAGCCGCCGAGGGTGTCACGAGTGCAAGTCCCGTACACTGCTTGGAGATCACAGAAGAGGAAGATTGGAGAAGACCATTCTCCGATTACTTGAAGTATGGGTTCTTACCCGAGGATCCGCAGATGCGCACGCAAGTCAGAAGGCGTGCCAGCTCATTCATCCTCTTAGAAGAAGTACTGTATCAACGCTCCAGCGACAGAACACTGTCAAGATGCCTGGCCCGAGAAGAAGTTCATGATACGCTGAGAGAGGCGCACGGAGGAGAATGTGGTGCCCATCAAGGCGGACGGAACCTACATCATCGAGTGCGGCATATGGGCTATTATTGGCCCACCATGGTGAAAGATGCGATGGACTACGTCAGAAAATGCCATCAGTGTCAAATACATGCTGACATCATACATATACCTCCAGAAGAACTGCATCAGTCAGTGATGTCTTGGCCTTTTGCGGCCTGGGGAATGGATGTGATAGGCCCCATTAGCCCCTCTTCCTCTCAAGGGCACCAGTACATACTGGCAGCAACAGATTATTTCTCTAAGTGGGCTGAGGCTGTGGCCCTGAAGAACGTGAAAGCTAAACAAGTGGAGGGTTTCATCCGGAACGCCATCATCTATAGACATGGTATTCCCGATCGGATCGTCACGGATAATGGCACGCCCTTCCGAAATGCTGTGATCGACAAGCTGTGTGCCAAGTTCAAGATCAAGCATTGCTACTCAACACCCTATTATCCTCCTGCAAACGGACTTGCTGAGGCGTTCAATAAAACCATCGTGAAGATTCTGAAGAAAACGGTGGCAGAGAATAAGAAAGATTGGGACAAACGGTTGCCCGAAGCACTCTGGGCATATCGTACTACGCACCGCACGGCAACACGGGCTACTCCCTATTCACTAGTATATGGCACGGAGGCCATCATCCTTATGGAAGTTCAGGTCGAGTCCCTACGAGTAGCACTTCGGAACTCCTTGACAGATGAACGTAATGCTGAGCTCAGGATGGTCGAGCTCGATGCCTTGGACGAGAAAAGACTCGCGGCACAACAACGGCTAGAGATGTACCAGAAGCATATCTCAACAGCGTATGGCAAACGAGTCAGGGGTAGATCCTTTAAGAAGGGTGACTTGGTACACGTAATGAAGCGACCGACAGCTGCGCACACTACAAAGAGCAAGTTCGACCCTAAGTGGGACCCGATATGCATCATAGAAGAAGTTTACTCCAACGGGGCCTCCGTTTAGTGAATTTCGACGGTGGCAGAGCCGGTTTTGCAATTAATGGCCGGTTCCTGAAGAAATATTACCCTAACGGTCGACCTATTACTTTTCTTTACATAAATATGAGAAATGTAAACTCCCCAAGAGAGGGAATGTAATAAGGATAGAAACGGAGAATGAAATGGAGTAGAATACAGTAGATAAGCCTGTAGTTACAGAAGCTAATCAGTTACTTCGTATTCTTGCAGGTCTTCCTTGCCCTTGCTATGGAGAAATAACCAAGAAGGACCATTCGTCTACGACACGAGCATATCCCGAGTTCAGAAACCCTGGACACTCCCGAAATCGACGACAAAGGGAAGTATTACTCTTTTCATTTCATTCTACATTCATCACTTGCTAGAATTGCGATTATTATTGCTATTATTGCAAACCATTCTAAAACACATCACACAAACATAACACGATAGAAAAGTAACTGCTATTGTCATTTCATTTAACAAAAGTTTGATTGACATCTTTTCCGACGTCGTATACATGAATGGTCAAAAGGTAAGTATCTCTTACACCAACTACAAAATTTTCTAAAGGTAAGATCCTACGATCATTTCTATACATTTTTGAAGTCAAGAAGGAGAGCATCGGGAGCGAAAGATCAAAGCTTCTCCAAACATCCCGATATCAGTCTGATCACGGCCACCCTGGCAGTTTCCATCGCTGACTTTGCTGCAGATAACACCTCCGCAGGATCAGGAATATGTTGAAGTTCAGCAGTCAAATCCTCCAACTGCTTGCGCGCTACTTCGCCCTCACTTTCGAGCCGCGTGACCGTTATCTGACCCTGAGTAACTACTGACTCGAGACGGGCAGCTTCGAAGCTCACGGCGATCTTCTCCGCTTGTAGACGCTCAATCTCAGCGTCGATTTCAGCTATACGGCCCAAGCACCCTTCATACTGAATCTTATTATTTTGTAGGGATTCTCGTGCATTCGCCGTAGAATGCGCGTGGCGTTCCACTGCAGGTCCCAAAGACTCCGCAATTCTCTGCTTCTCCTCGATAGCAGGATCGGGCTCGACGCGCTCAGCAGCCGCCACGTTTGCGAGGGAGCTTTCGAACGCAGAGATGTGATTGACAACCACGAGCGCATCAGACCCAACTACTCCGACACAGGCTTCCAGCGCTTTCATGCCAGCGCCCAGCATATGCCATTCTTATGGATCAGCCAACGCCTTCGCAAGGCTAGACAGCAGGCCCTTCAACACGCTCTGACCAAAATAATCTAAGTGTTCAAATGCAGGAATGTCCGGCATCATAGCAATGGTGACGTCAGAATCGACAGCAGCTGCAAGAAAGAATGCAAGACAAACAAATGATGAGTTAGCAAAAAAAATGGAAGTAGAAACTACAAGTCATAATCTAATGTAAAATGCGAAGGAGTCATACCAGGAACGGCAGGAAGATCAACAGCAGGCTCCGAAGGTCCCGCAATGCATGTCTCGGAATCAACAACTGTTTCCAAAGCTTTGCCCGGCAGTTCAATAGTCACAACCGGAGACGACGCGACGGAAGTAGCAGAGGCAGGTACTAACTCAATAAGATCTGTAGAAATAAGGTAATAATAACAAAATATGGTTAGTATGATTATGCAGGAATCGAAGAAGAAAAGTACAAAGCAGAACCACAATCGCATTTCTTACCTTGTGCTCGCGGAATGTTGGGTCCAACTTCGACTGCAGCAGGGCGTGACGCATCCACGACCTCTAACTCAACAGAACAATTTGCTTGCAATGAACAGCCTGATGGAAAGAACGAAGAAGGATCGACGTTCCCCTCACATATCTCAAGCCCAGGAACGTATTCCTCGGCGTTATCAGCACGAACAGGTAAATAAGGAGGAACATCCGTCGACAACCCCGTAGTCGGTGCCGCAACAGCCTGAGAAACAAAGACTAAAGGCTCGGAAGAAGGTTGGACCCTGACGTTGTCGTAGAGTTGTGCTTCGAGCACTGCCATGGCAGCATCATCAAGATCACCTATGCCCCCGACTCCAGCGTCGTTATCATAGTAGTTTGCGAGGGAATCATCATTGCTGTGATCGTTGGCATGGTCCACTCCCCAGTCATCGCCGGAATAATCTACAGGCTCATCTTCGAGCCGTGACCCCGAACCATCACCGGCTTCAGAACCGCCTTCGGCATTGTCCCCCTCGACGTCTGCAGGCTCGGACTCACCTCCGTCACGATTGTCGGCAATCATATCTTCTTCGTCTGCAATTTCCTCTGTAGCACCAGACCGAAGCTCACCTTCTTCACGACTATCGGCAGCAGTCGCACCCGCCACTACTTTCGGAAGATTGATCTGCAACGACGGATCCAAACTCCCCCACTTCTTGATATGTAATATTTCCGCTTTTCTTAAGTTTTTCTCAGGTGCGGACGGGCGAACTCTTGGTGTGAGTCTTATCTTGACTCTCAGCTGATCTCTCGCGCGGCCCGGTGGAAGATCGTCAACAAAATCATCAGAAGGTCTAACTCCTGCCATGCCTTCCGTAGGCTCATCCTCTTCGACAGACGGAGGAGCATTCTCTGCCGGAGGACGCGAAGATCCGACCCCTTGCTGATGTCTCTGTATAGGGACCCCAAAGCAATACCATCCGTCTAACGCTCCATCTTCTTTCCTACGAGTGATCGGCACGTTCAAGGAAGTCAGATGGCTGGTACCAGGAACTCCGATGGCCTCACGATGCTCATGAAGATAACCAAGACCGTCCTCAGGAACGTCAGTCAACCTTGGAGGAGAGAGATAAAGAGGGAAATCGACAGGTTTGGCGTCCCGGATGCGCGCATACTGATGCACCCACCATCTCATCCAACCGTAAGAAGTTGAAGGACGTCGACTACCGCCAGGCAACACGAACCTCGCACCAGTTCGCGTCAACAAAAGCTGGTCCCACATCCACTCCCAATGGACAGGACCCGTGCCATATGCTCGTTCTATCCTCGTTACGCTCGGAAGAGTCGACGGAACACCCTGATCGTAGCCGAACTGTCTGGCGAACCTGCTCGGATAATAAGGCTCGCGCTAGAACTCCATGCCTTCGCGGAATGGGAGAGAGGCGGTCCGGATTGATATTAGGAATTCTCTGTCAGAAGAGTCAACCGAATCCTCATCATCGACGACTTCAATATCTTCATCAGCAATGGAAGCAGGAAAATGATAGAAGTCAACTTCATTCTCATTACAGATCCTTGAAGACACCCATTCTGGCGTCTTAAGCACCATCTTGGCCTTCATGAACTTGATAAGAGGCGCTCGGTTCCGGAAAGAAGTAGGCGTGAGGCTTCATGCCATATACCCATGGAAAATAAACGCCTAACCAGCCGCAGAAATAATGCCACGGGCAATAGGCCGCATCCATCCCATCAGCAGGTTTGTCCGGATTACTGACAACATAACCAAACGCTCTATATATGCTGCAGAGTACAGGTGGCGCTATAGCAAGACGTCGACCACTGGCAAGGGCACCTGCCATGACGAAGCAAGAAACCCTGACACCATCAGCACCCTTCGAGCTGGGAAGCGCGACTGCAGACAACCAGTAAGCGAGGAAACCTGCTAGCTCGCAAGTGGGAGACAATACGTTTGGGCAAGGAAATTTCTGTTGAAATCGTTGTCGTAAGGCTCTTATTTTTTTAACATCAACCTTATATTTTTCGTAGTCGATCCTGAAAGAGAGAAAGGAGAGAGAACTTCACATAAGAAGCTACACAAAAGGAAAGAGCATACATCACGAGAAGAAAGAAAGAAGACGTCCCGCGAAGACTTACTTCAAGCCGTGGCTGAAGTAGACTGACCAATCTTCATGGTGTATCTTTGTAATGCAGTCAAATTGTTGCAGTTCATTGAACAACTCCAAACACGCCTCGGAATGATAGGCCTTCCGATCACCTTCGCGCCTGAAGCTAGACAATTCTTCATCAGAGGGGATATATTCGTGATAATACCCGCCGCGAATGGGCAGGCCCGCCGTCATCTTAAGATCCCAGAGGGTTATGCTCATCTCTCCTTGAGGAAGATGGAAAGAGTTGGTAACGGAACTCCAGTAATTTAAGAAGCCCCTGAGAATCGTCGGATCTCGCGGAAAGAAGCCAGTAGTCGCCTCGATGGCATAGTAGAGCCCGACGTCCCTCAGCACGGCCTCGTGCCGGATCAGAATCTCCTTCGCCCAGGGGATGTAGCTGTCATGACGAATCAAATGCCCTCGTGTGCGGAAGTTCGGAGTCTCCCACATTGCGGACGTGCTCATAGGAAGGAACCTTTGACGCACCGTCTCAAAGAAATGAGTCAGATAAGGTGTATGCGGATCACATGTAGGCATGAGGAAAGTCATTTCCTTAATCTCATCAACCTTTTGTTGCTTCCCGTTGCTTCCCAGGGTGGCGGTGAGTAATCTCTCAGGAACTGAAGACCATCTCTCCACTCCATAGAACTGGCTAGGTCTGCGAATATCAGATGGCTCAATGCTCGGAAAAGGTTTACATCTCATAAGAGACTTCTGGTGCAAGATGACTTCGCCATTGTAGAGGTTCGTGATGCAGATGCCACGCTCAGCAGCGATCTTGTTGCTCTCCCATCCAATTTTCATCCTTTCATATTTCAAGTCGAGGAGCTGTGTCAATCGCTCCGCTTGACTGAGCGCCTTGATCGGTTGTTTTCCTCGTCCTCCTTTCTTCTGACCTTTCTGACCCGCCAGATTCTCTTCTACATTTTGAACAGGTATATCTTGAGGACCTGCCTCGATGGCACTCGCCACACCAGCAAGTTGGGCATACCAATAGACCCACTCTTGTTCTGTTCCCCGCTTCGGGGGTTCGGGCGCTGTCTTGTTGACAAAGATGCGTACTAGCACTTCATGAGGAAGCTGCCCAATACGCTCCGAGAAATCCTTTATCTCGGGTTCGACCGTAGGAAAGAAGCGAGAGTTACGTCTTGGAGGAGGAGGGTTAGAAGGACCTTCAGCTGTTCTTTTTCGACCGTGCTTCATCGGCGTCGGACCAGAAGCATGCGACCCAGAAGTTTCACCAGAAGATCCCATTGTCGCTACTGCAATTCACTGCAACGCGTAAACGAAACAACATTAGAAAACAACTCGATACACATGGGCAAATAGCCTAACAAAATCATATCACAAACACAAGCACAGCATGTAGAGTACAAGCATGAAGAGCATAAAAGCAACCAAAATCAAGAGCATGGCATATCAATCATCATACGCATTTCATAACAAAGCAACTGCCATCATACATGCACGCATACATAGGATCGATGCACACACAAAATCATAGATTGAACCCACAATACATCCATACATTTAGTCTAAAAAGTAGCCTTGACAAGTCCAGGTGCTTATAAGTAAGTACTGGACAGAGTCAGGAAACAGTTTCAGCATCATACATACGCAACCGTTAGCACACAGCAACTTTACAGGCAATCGGAACACTATAAGCGCACTCTGGCAGACATACTCTGAACCTGCCTAAAATAGACAGTTGCAAGCTATGACGGGCCAAAGTAGGCAGTCAACTGCAGGCCCAAGGCACTAAGCTCCAATCGTGCTTGAATTTTAAAGTGATCTAGCCTCAAACAGCACTGAATTTGACTGAGGAACGGAGCTGGAAATGCCATTTCTCCACCAAGTGCAAAGCAGGGGCTAAAAATGAGAATTTTAGCTAAGTGTTGGGCTGACATGCGCCCAAGGTGGAGTCCCAGGCGCATGTGGCCCCTCACATGTGCCCAATCTCTAAAAAATTGAGAATGAAACTTCATTCCACAAAGTCTCAGGCGCATGCGCAATCCGACATGCGCCCGGCTCAGAAGAAGGGAATGAACAAGCTTGGAATTCAATGCACTAGGCGCATGTGAATCCTTACATGCGCCCACCTCTGATTTTTGGGAAAAGACGAAGTCCGGGCAATGCCCTGGGCGCATGCCCAGAACCACATGCGCCTGGGACATGCGCCCACATCCTTAGAGGTAATTTCACATGCGCCTGAGGGAAGTTCTCCATCAGAAAATGAATGGCAGGCCACATGCGCCCACAAGGGGACCACATGCGCCTGTACCCTAAAAGTGTGGAATGACTCAGTGAGTCAACTATTTATACTTGAGCCTAAGGGACCGGTGCACTGCACTAGCATGACGTAAGCATCCAGCGCAGCACACCGGGGGGGCACTTGTTGGGGCTCAAATTTGTACCCATTATAAAATAACATCCCATGGCCTAGTGGCAATGATTTGGATAAGTTTTGAGGCCAGGAAAGCCCTGAAAATGCCTGCACAACCCTGATCGCTTGGTAGTGACCAAAATTCGTAAACAACATTTTGGAGCGGAACTGGACATGCGCTTCACCGCCAAATGATCTGAAATGTCCTAAAACCCTTAACCTCTAAGTTTCAAAGTCATCCGGTGCATATTTTTACCTGCGCACCTCGAAATACGTTTCGTCCCTGCCCGGAACTGACAAAAAGGGTCCGTAAGCCTACAGCTACCATTTTAGAGTGGAACTGGACATGCGCTTCACCACCAAATGACCCAAAATGCCCCAAAACCCTTAAATAGCAAGTTTAAAGTCATTACGATGCATATTTCCATGCGCGCGCTCCCCGGAACAACATTCCTATACGACAAGCCGACCCGGAGGCTCCAAATTAGGAAGGAAGTACCAAAATTAGCAACATCTGGACTTTCACACCCCATCTCGTTCATTCAGGAGGTTAATCATAGCCTAGAAGTGGCTTGGCGACAGTGAGCGCATGTCTAGAAAAGGTAGCTGTCCTTTGGAGATCCCCCGTCGGAGCTGAAATGCTGAAATTTTCTAAGTGCTGGAATCCTGAAAATCTGGCTAAGTAGTGGGAAAGCGCCGGCAAAGGACATGCGTCTGGCCTCCAACAACATGCGCCTGGCCTCTAAACACATGCGCTTGCATTCTAGTGAATTAAACATTTTTTCGAAAAGCGCCTGGAAATGTGCCGGTAAAGCACATGCGCCCGGATCCACCACATGCGCCCGGTGCGTTTTTTTTCCACATGCGCTTGACATAGTTTCTGGTACATGCGCCGGGAAATACCCGCCGGGTAGACCCGAACCCGATTTCCCTCCTATAAATAGTGAAGTCACTTCATTACATCAGCACGAGATCATCCCCTGCCGACCTCAGAGTGATGTAAGCACCACATGCGCTTGCTTTCTCTCCCCTCGCCGGATGCCTTGGCCGGAGTGGATTTCCTCGCCGGAAACCCTCGCCGGAAAGGGATTTCCTCACCGGAATCCTAAGTTCAGGAAGAAAATCCTGAAATTTTCTAAGTGCTGGGCACATGCGCTGGCTTTTTCCCAACAAGCGCTGGCTTTTTCCCAACATGCACTGGCTTTTCTGGCCGGAAAACTCTGATTTTCTCTAAGTCTGGGAGGGACATGCGCCCAATCTCTGGGTCCAGGCGCATGTGCACTGCCACATGCGCCCGGAACACCTCTCTGTCATCTGTTTTCCATGGAAAATCATCACATGCGCTCGGATGATGACCACATGCGCCCGGATGATGACCACATGCGCTTGACAGATGATGCAATACCACATGCATTTGTAAAATGGTCACATGCGCTTGAAAAATAGACACATGCGCCTGTACACACTCCCCCATGCGCCTGGACGCTGATGGGAGGAGTGGACCTTCCGCACGGCCCGCCTTCGTCCGGGATCCGATTTCGATGAAACCACAGCCGCCGGATGCGTCTCGATGAGATCTATCCATCCGCCAGATCAGATTCTCCAACGGTCAATGATAAGTAGCCCAAATCAATGTTTTGATCCAAAATGACCAACACTTAGCCAATTTGGCAACTCTGGAAATCCATCCGAAAGAGCCGAAAACAGCGAAAACGAGAAGAATCGGGCGGAATTGGACCGAGCCCGAGAGGGAAACTTTTCTTCTACTTGACATGATACATCATAATCATGCACCGTGACGAGGTTATCCGATCTCAAGACCTCCGAATACTCTGATCAAGCGGACGGCAGGTCCACTACTTAGTCATTTTCAGCCCTGGGAAGTGCCCTGTTGGCCCGAAAATTGACTTTTGCTAAGCAAATCAAAATGCGATCGCACCGTGATCTTCGTGGACGTAATCCACCCCTGTTCAAAGACGGTTATCGATAATATTCATCGACTTCTCTAATCAGACCGCAAACAGGTCCACTACTTAGTCGTTTTCAGCCCTGGGAAGTGCCCTGTTGGCTTGAGAATTGACTAGTGCCAGTTGAAATCAATCGCGATCTCAAAGACGCCGAGGCAAAGCTGAAGCGCTCAGGCTATCCAACAGCCGAGTTAAGCATTCACGGGGCACCGATCCCCATTATTCATAAGAAATTGGCATGAACAGGAGTCCATCGGACCCTATACTTAGCCATTTGCAGGCATCGGAGATAGCCGATCCAGCCCATTGAATATCGAAATCTTCAAGAGATCTTGGCTCGACAAAGCCTATCTGATCCCATACAGATCATTGGAAAATACTCAGAAGAAAGAATGCTCTCAAAGCTGAGTCGCCCGACTCCAGAAGAAATACATTTACTTTACTGTACAAAGCTCTATTCATCCCGGATAAAGGTCCGAGGCTAAACCTAAGGGGTTATGGTTACCACGAGAAACCACAAGCAAAGAGTTCTAACTAAGCTTGAAACATCTTGCTATGGACTGCCACTATGAAAAGACCGTCGATGCCCTACCCATCTACAACGGGTCCGTCGGTTGAGCTGATGAGGTAGTTGCGGGCTTTCCTAAGGTCACCCGTCATAAAAATACGGGCGCGGGCTTTAGTTATGCCAACCAACATTTCGAGGTTCGTGTATTCCAGCGGTCACCTGTTCACAGTAACAGGCGCGGGCCCCGAGTTGCACCACTCGATTAAAACCCTCGTTCGGGAACGTTGCGGAGTGCTTTCCTAAGGTCACCTATCATAAAAGTACGGGCGCGGGCCTTGGGTCATGCCAACCAACATTTGAGGTTTGTGTATTCCAGCGGTCACCTGTTCACAGTAACAGGCGCCGGCCCCGAATTGCACCACTCGAATCCTGACAGTCTCTCAACCCGGACACACCGAAAGAAAATGGGACATAGACATCCGGCGTGTCTAATAAATGTGGCTCAGTCCATAACAAGAAAACAAAGGTCTCTACGACCATGAACTCAAGACCATAATCCCCAGCGGATTAGTCTTTTGCCTTCCAATCAAGGGTGATCAACCGTTGATGTAATTAAAGGCTCGTGACCAGTATCACAGCCTGGAATGTAAAAGATCTCAGAATCTCTGGAATAAAATTCGCCTTGCGATATCTCTCTCTTGTGTACACTTTGTGATTGCTTATGATTGTCTATGAATGTCTCTATACTCAGAATTCCCCCAGAATAAAAGAAACATGAAAAAAAGAAAGAAGGACTGCTGACGAGTAGTTCTGATCTTTCCCCCCTTTTTCTAAAAGTTCTAACAGACGTAAACCACTCAACTAACAACTAAGCTAATCCTAAGTCCTAAAAATCTGAATTTAATTTAGAAATTGAAAATCTGCAAAAAGCAATAAGTTAGAAGGATGTTACCTGATTCACTTGAACTAGAGAAGAAATCATACAAAACAAAACAAAGGGGTTAGTTCTAGGAAATCAGAAAACCTATCTACTTCTACTTCTACAGCCACTAAAATAATCTAGAACCGTTATCTAAGTTTCCCCGGCAACGGCGCCAAAAACTTGTTCGCTCACCACAAGTGTAAGGCTGCGATGTAGTAATAAATCTCGGTAAGACCAAGGTCGATCCACAGGGAATTAGAGAACAACTTCTAGGTTATTCCAGTAACTAGGATTGCAACAGTTTTAAAGAGTTAATTGGTAGAATTATGCTAAAACAGTAACCTAAGAAGATTCAGTAATTAAAGGCACTAAGGCTTTCAAGGATCCACTTGTAGTAATCCCATGTCAATCCAATCAATCCAAGCATAAAACTCAACTAGATGTGCAGTCCTATCTCTCATCTAATTGGAAAATAAAGCATTAAAGCACATTCAATCTCACTTAAATTGAACTTTCAAGTTCTAGTCCCATTCAACCACATGTAGAATTTGAAATCATAGCCTTCAGAGTAACAGCCATGCCTATGGACTATGGCATGCTCAAGGGTTACCATAATTCGAATCTAATCAAGCAAAACATGATAATCTCAGATAATTGCAAGGAATCCATGTCCGGAGCACATGAACTCTCATAAAACTTCTAAAAATATCAACTGTAAGAACTAGAACATTCAAAATTCAAACTTGAAGTAAAGCTACTTGAATTAAACTGAATCAAACATGAAATTGGCTACAAGCTTCACCTCTCAGCCTTAGCTGAGAGATTCTAGCCGAGCATTGTCATACTACAACTAGAACTCATAAAAGAAAACTAGAAAACATAAAAACCCGGAGTTTGGAGGGTTGCAAATGCTCCACGACGGCTTCCTTCCTCTCCCACGAAGTTCCTTGGCTTCTATGATGCCCTAGAAAGAGATCTTAGGTGTCTTTTTATAGTGGTGAAGCTCTCTTGCGTCGGAAGCATCCAGAATTTGCGTAAGGTTACGCAATACGCAGAGAAAATCGGACCCCGAATTGGAAAGCTTGCTGTTTACACAAAGCCGACCAGTCATGGCCGGTCGGATTGGGCTGGCCGACCGATCTTGACCGGTCGGGCTGGATGAATTAAGAGTCCAGGGGGTATAGGGCGGTGTACGACCCGTTGGCTGATCGGTCTTGACCGGTCGGACCAATCTGATCCTTACTTCAGGGACTTCTAAAGATGGCAATAGTGTGGCCGACCGGTCTTGACCGGTCTGGCCTCCTTTGCCGACCGGTCATGACCGGTCGGACCTTATTTTTCCATCTTTTCTTCCTTTCTTTCCACTTCTCTCTCTTCTACTTGATTTCTTCTTTCTTTGGTCCTCATTCAATCTTCATTCAATGGCTCTAAGTGGACCCTTTTGGTCTCCAATTGGGTGAAGTCCGCTCTCATTCCTACAATCACAAAACATGCCTTAGATGGGCCTTTTAAACATGCATATAATGTGACGTAGTGGGCTACATTATGTATAAATTGGAGGTTTAATACTAAGGCCTATAGGGGGGGTGATTAGGACCTTTTAAAATTCTTTTCGCCTACTTACACAATTTAACAAATTAAACTAAGCAAGCAAGAACACTTCGGCTTCTAAGCCTAAGTGGGTCTAATCACAAGACTAGCATATGGTTTAAGCAATAAACAACCTAGTATAAGCATGCATAGATAATCAAATGATTTAACTAATCAAGCTCCTAATCTATGCAACCTATGTAGACTTATGAGAATGGATTAATGAGCTCAAGTCCACACAACTAATGAAAGTACATCTTGTGTAGAGATGTGCCTATCTAGTGACTAGCATACATTCCTATCAAGCATTCATAATTAAACAATTAAACATACAATGCTAAGATATCAAGGTGCTCAATACGATTACAAACACAAGCATGTATAGTGGTTCGACTTTGGTCTACTCCACTCCTGGTTCAAGTACTCAACTCCTTTGAGCACACCGGCATTCACTATCAGAGGTTTTAAATGAGGTTCACCTCTCAACCTTTATACGGAGGTTTTACCGGTTCACCTCTCAACCATAACACGGAGGTTTTACCGGTTCACCTCTCAACCATAACCGAAGTTTTGGACAAAGGGCTAACTCTCAACCCAAACGGGGTTTTGGACATAGGCTAACTCTCAACTCGAACAGAGTTTTGGACATAGGCTAACTCTCAACCCGACACACGTTCACTCCCGTGTCGGAGGCTCTCCCTTGAAGACTTTGTTTAGGCCCGGCAAATGAGCCAAGGAGTGTCAAACAACCCCCAGTCTTTAGGCCGACAAACAGGCCAAGGAACGGCCAACGTCCTTAGTTCGAGTTTGATAAACAAACTCTACACTCAAAGACAATCTTACTTGTCGGATGAGCCCCTTGTTCTGCGCAGGTTCGGGTTACTTGATCTCTGCTCTCTCGTGCTTTAATCAGCTTCCCTAGCTCCCCCGATCATGTTGTCGTTACATCGCCAATGCCTCAGCTACACTTGATCAATCAACTTGCTTGTGATGCCTTTGAGATGCCCAAGGTGATAGGAGGGTAGCTTTAAGAACTTTGCAACTAATAGGAATGGATTGCCTAGATTTGCTCACCTACAACGATCTCATCTTATAGATTTGGATAAGGAAATGACTATCAAGGAAGATCCAAACTCTAGATATTAAGAGGGGATGAAGGTCATCTTCTTCATGAGCTTGGAATGCTCCAATCTTGTGTTAAAGTACAAGGAAGATGCCTTGCATAGGTTGGGAATGAGCCTCAAATGCTCTCCAACAATGGTGGCTTCACTCCTCATAAAATCCCTCTTCCTTGCTCAACAAATACCCCAAGCCCTTTTATAAAAGAGGTCCAAACGGATAGAAAACGGGCAAAAAAATGGCTAGTCCAGACCTGTCCCGACCAGTCAAGACCCGTCGGCCAATGGCCAGGCAAGACAGGGAGCTTGCTGTCTTAGTGGGGGGTCTGTCCGACCGGTTGGCCCAATGACCTACAACCACAACATCTTGCCATTTGGTCAGGAAGCTAGTCCGACCAGTCTTGACCGGTCGGTCCAGTCAAGCCGACCGGTCGTGACCAGTCGAATAGGCCTGGGTTCAGCTAAATGGGTTTGCTGACCCACTCTTTCACAACCAAATCTCTTTAGCCATAGTATGGGTGATCTTTTGGGACACCTAGGGCCAATCTATGATGACTAAAGGTTTTCCTAATGAGGTTAAAGGTTAGGATTTGGTCAAGGTTAATGCACACCAAGGCATCACTTATACCTGTTTCTTCTTCCTTGATGTAGCAGGGCCACTTGAATCTTCAGTCTTCGTCTTCATTAAGCTCAACCGACACTAGACTCACTAACCTAAGTGATTGACAAACAAGGTGCACTAGTATGCCATAGAAAAGTGCACTAACAATCTCCTCCTTTGTCAATTACTTACAAAAACCTAACCTACTAAAGCAAAATACATGTACAAGATACTACATTGATAATGAATTAAATACAGGACTCTTGACGTGCCTAACTAAGCAGCTCCTCTTTAGTTTGTGTTAAGCTCTTAATTGTGCATATTCTAACCCCAATTCATCACTCATCATGCATGGAATTTTATGTTTAAAGACTATTCTAATGCATGGTTTGGTGATTGCAAGAATGAGAGAGAGCTCACTCGATCAAGAGCTAAAAGAAGCATATTTAGGAACCTTGGATGAAGACCTAAGGTGGGCCAAAGAATCATGAAGAAAGAAGGAAGGAAAAGAAAGAAGGAAAGTATGAAAAGGAGCCTCACAAGGTGGTCCGACTAGTCAAGACCGGTCGGCCAAACAAGCCCCGACCGGTCAAGACCGGTCGGCCAACATTACTGCCTGCTACAGATGTTGCTGCACCAAAACAGACAGGTCACGACCGGTCAATACCGGTCGGCCATGCAATTTCAGATTTCCAGATTTCAGACAGCAGGCTATTCCCATTTTTGAATTTTTGGCATAGTTTTCTAGAGCCATCTTGATTATATTTGGAAATCTAATAAATCCATGTCGAAGAGGAGCTTGACTCCGAAATAACCAAAGTGGTTTCGTGTTGATCGGAGCTACGGATTGACCGTGGTGGCCAAAACAATACGAACTGTCCAGAAAGTTCCAAATTCCGCCTACTCCACTCTGGGCCGGTCCAGGTGACCCATCATTGATGATATGAAGAATCTACTTTGACCATCTTCTAGGCCACATCCATATATGAATAACCACAAAGTTTCAGATCAAAAGGATGTGTGGTTTGATCGTACCGGTTGAAGAAAGATGGACCATCCAGAAAGATTCAACTGCGCAGAGTTTATAAAAGCCCTAAGTGTTCTAATTTTCAGATCACATTCTGGGATTGTTTTAGACAATCTAATCCATCTATCATGTAGAGGAAGAATTTTTCTACCAATGTTCAAAATTTGGGATCAATCCGACATTTGTACACTCCGGAGCGTTGAAAGCAAGATGACTGGTTCTGAAGGTACCCGAATTGCGATATTTTGAGAGGCAGTCGCTGATCTGATTGGTGGGCCCATTCAAAAGATAATCTTGGAAATCTAAATCATCTATGAGGAAGATCACATTACAAGGAAGCTAAAAATCAAATTTGAAGGCAATCC
This sequence comes from Liriodendron chinense, assembly GCA_003013855.2. NCBI lineage: Eukaryota > Viridiplantae > Streptophyta > Magnoliopsida > Magnoliales > Magnoliaceae > Liriodendron > Liriodendron chinense. Next base: position 3,373,196 of record ML058334.1, read on the forward strand.
GACCACTGATTAAGCCGTACGAAGCGAAACAAAATCTGTTATATTGCGGTACTCTTGTTGTATTATAAAAGGAGGTGCTCTCTTCTATTCCAGAGAAACCAAGGACGTGGGGAGCAAGGAGTTCAAGTCATAGGAGGCTTCCTAGCCTCCTCCATCTAGTTTTTCTTCATTTTCTTAGTTCTAATTCTTATTTTTAATATGCTTTTCATTAGCTAATCTCTTAGCTAGAGCTAGGAGGTGAACCTTATAGTTTTCTTAGATTGTTTAATTCTTTTTATTGGTTTCAAGTTGGATTTCTATTGAAGAACAATGGTTTAAAGTTTAAATCAAGTACTAAGTAGTTTTCTTTAATCTTATGAAGACTCATGGATGTTTGGAAGAATTGCTTGAGTTCTTAATTGTTGTGAGCTAGTCTAGACCTGTATGATCTGAGGAATTGGAATACGCTCTAGAATTATGATCTTCATGTGGGAGCATCATACCAAAAGTCTACTTTTCTGGAAATTCTGAAGTATGTGAGACTGTGTATGTGATTTGGATCAAGTTCAAATCATGATCTAGTTTTATCTTGTGACAGGATTTAATGATGGTTATGATTGTGATCTTAACCTATTGGAATTGGGACTAACCTATACAATTGAGTATGCTCGTCTTAGATTGCATTGAGTGAATCATATACATGGATCATACATATGTCAGGTTGATTGTTTTAACCACTCTATCATCCGACTAGATAGAACTTAATTTCAATTCTAGCTGAGAAAGTGAGAAACCATAGCGAATTATGCATCTAAGGAGAGCTATAAGTGGATCCTTGATGCTCTAGTTATCTTTTCATTATCAGATTTTCTATTTTATATTCAAAATCGATTTCACAAACCTCTTAAGATTCTAGTTATTAGGATAGTTCGAATTGTTTACTTCCTTCCCTGTGGATCGACCTCGGTCTTACCGAGATTATTACTATATCGCAGCCTTGCACTTGAGGCGAGCGAAAAGTTTGCTCCCCCATAATCTATCAATCCCTGCATCACAAAACATAGCAAAGTAGTTTTGGTGAGACTTGATCTTTCTCTCTCTTTTTGTCAGCAATTGGCAAACTATTCTCTCCCCCTTAATGATATATCAATTAAGGTTAAGGTAAGAGTAGATAGTATGTCCAAGATAAAATAATAAGCACATGCTAACAAGAAGCGTATAGGGTGCATAAACATAAAAACATGGAGCATGCTAAGGAACATAATTAACAAGAAAATGTAACTATCTAATCATAGTTAATCATGCATAATTGCTCAAAGATATACATTTGTAATAAAAGCACAAAGGGCTTATAGCCCAATCAACCAACCTCCACTATTAGAATACAATAAGCATGAATTTTAACATGATAAGCTAATCTAAGCAGTGAGATAGTCTAGCAGCAAATATACAAAATAAAGCAAGGCTAAACTACCAAATTTGGGCTAATGAGGTTTGAATCCTCTGATTTCCCCGTACACACAAAAATGAGGTTGGAATCCTCAGATATTCCTATAAATTACTTTCTAGCTACCCTTACTAACTATATTTAGTTTGAAAGGCCTAAGGGTAACTAAACTCCACAACACCCTCATCAAATGTAGTATAAAGTGAGGAGTTGGGAACTCCTTCTTCTCCTAAAAGGGATAGCGGTCAGGATCCTCTCTTAAATTAGGGGAAAGAGAGGTAGTGGTGAAAGCCATGAGAGCTTTATCAATGCTTTGGCTCCCATCACTAGTGGAGTCACCATATTTGAATTCGGACTCCTCCGTATCATCCCAAGTGGCAGTCATTACCTTTTTACCTTTTGGTTTAGGTCTATTTGGACATTCTGGGGCAATGTGGCCACGATGACCGCAACCGTAACATGGGACGAATAAAGATTTGGATGATTTTCCTTCATGTTTATTACCCTTCTTGTCCTTCTTGTCACGACTACTCCCTCTATCAAATTTGAGGAATCTTTTGAATTTTTTGTTTAACTTTTGTTCTTCATCATCCTCATCATCATTATCTTCCTCTGACTCACTCTTAATTTTCTTATGTTTGTGAGAAGACTTTAGAGTGATGCTTTTCTTTCTAAAGGGGGCCTTAAAGTGTAGTTCATGAGTTTGTAAGGAACCTATAAGTTCTTCTACTTTCATGTTATCTATGTCTTCACACTCCTCTAAGGCTATTTCTTGGTGTTAAATCTTTCCGGGATGGACCTAAGTATTTTTCTACATATATGTCATTCCGGAACCCGCTCACCCAAGACAAACATAGAGTTGCAAATATTAGAAAGTTTTGTATAAAACTCCATGAAGGTTTCAGTCTCTTCCATCCTAATATTTCCAAGTTTGGTGGTTAAGAGCAGAAGCTTCGAGCGTCTTATTGTGTTAGGGTTTGCATCCCCAAGTGTAGGGTTGTGATGTAGTAATAATCTTGGTAAGACCGAGGTCGATTCATAAGGACAGAAGTAAACAATTCCAACTATCCTAATAACTAGAATCATAAGAGGTTCGTGAAATCGGTTTTAAACATGAAACAGGAAAATTTGATAATGAAAAGATAACTAGAGCATCAAGGATCCACTTATAGCTCTCCTTAGATGCATAATTCGCTATGGTTTCTCACTTACTCAACTAGAATCGAAATAAAATCCTATCTAGCCGGATGATAGAGCAGTTAAAACAACACTCTGCCATATGTGTGATACATGATTTTCTCAATTCAAGTTAGGACTTGAGCACACTCAATTGCATAGATCAATCCTAGTTCCAATAGGTTAAGATCACAATCATAATCATCATTAAATTTTATCACAAAGTTTAACTAGATTATGATTTGAACTCAATTCAAATTACATAAACAACCACACATAGACAAAAATTCCAGAAAAGTAAAACTTTTGGTATGAAGTTCCCACATTAGGATCAAAGGTCTAGAGCGTATTGAATTTGATTCCTTGGAGCATACAGGTCTAGAATAACTCAAAAATAATTAAGAACTCAAGCAATTCTTCTAAACATCCATGAGCCATCATAAGATTAAGAAAAACTACTTATAACTTTATTCAAACTTCTAAAAACCATTGTTCTTCAATAAATCTAACTTAAAACCAATAAAGCAAATTAAAACATCTAGGTAAACTATAAGCTTCACCTCTTAGCTCTAGCTAAGAGGTTAGCTAATGAAAAGCATATTAAAAACTAGAACTAGAACTAGAAGAAGAAAACTAGTTGTAGGAGACTAGGAAGCCTCCTAGGTCTTGAATCTTTTGCTCCCCATGTTGCCAGATGCCCTAGAAAGAGAGTGGAGGTGGCCTTTTATAGAAGAAATCCGAGAATTTACAGAGAAGTACCGCTCTTACACAGCGAAATCCGGATTTAAAAACATCCTAGTGCAATCAGGACACTGGCCGGCCAGTCGAACCCCCTTGGCCGGCCGGCCGGAGCGTGAGCAGTGTAGAACCCAACTCCCTGGACCTCCTTCTGCACTGGCCGACCCACTAGCCGGCCGGCCGGCCAGACCAAGGGTTGGCCTTCACAAATTTATCACAGCGAAAATTGTGTTTCTGGACAGTTTGGTCGGCCGGTCGGTGGCAGTGGCCGGCCGGCTGGTCAGGCATAAAAGTTGTGGATTTTTCACTTATTCTTCCTCTCTCTTCATTGCTCTTTTGCTCCACCTCTTGTCCTTTATTTCTCTGATCTTCAAGGCATACAAAGTCACTGTTTTAACCATGAATCGATGAAGTCTCCCTCTCATTCCTACAATCACAAACCCATGCATTAGATTAGTCTTTAAATCATGATAACTATGCATAATGAGTGATGAATTGGGGTTAGAATATGCACAATTAAGAGCTCAACACACCCCCAACTAGCATTTTGCTAGTTCCAAGAAAAACATGCGTGAAACAAGTTTCATTCTCCAAAACCCAACTCTCCTTCAGAAACTATGCTTCTATACACTTCAAGACATACAAGTATAAAAATCAGCAAAACTGAGTGATAGAAGTTGAGACCTTAAACTTCCAAAAACATAACAAATGTTCATATGAAATTCCCACTGATTGATTGATAAATAGAGGGATCCAAACAAATTAACCTAGTGTGCTCAGTGAATGCTCATCTCATGGATTTTCGAGGTTACCTTTTTCATGAATTAAGTAAGGTATGGATTCAACGGTATATAGATCAACAACAAGCCTATGACAGGAATTTCCCTTACCGTCCTGCCGATGGCTTTCACACTACGTCTCATTTCCAGATTTGGTTACGGGTAGACCATCCCCCGGTTGGTAATAGGTAGCCCTTTTCAGAACTTTCCACCATATTCTCCATCATTCCCATGTTTTCATCATTCCTTTCCCTTTTTCTTTTTCATTAGATAAGATTTTTAGAAATCCATATCTTTTGTTATTTTCCCATGGACAACGATGGACAAAGTACCCCGGCTTGGTTTCTCAACACCTCAAATCTAAATCTAGCCAATCCACATAGCTACATAATTCTTTCAAACCATGAAAATCGTGTAATGTGAACTAGGTGTAAAAGTGTTTCAATTTTTCTATCAATCAAATCAATAGGGGAATCCAATTAAAAAACCATCATGTTACAAGTCCTTTAAGAGTTTCAAACTCATCTCACTACATCTTTCTTCCTTTCATACTTACGACATCCCAAGTGCATATAAACGCGGTTTTCCAAAGGAGTTTTGAATTTTTAGAAAAAATAAAAAAAATTCTACATAATTGCTCAAAATGTCACAAAAGCTAATAGATTCATCTAAGGAATCTCACCCCCCAACCAAAATCTTACATTGTCCTCAATGTAATAAGATATGCAATATGCATGACATGAGAGCAATGACATAAAACAAAGGAGGGTGAGAACGAGAGTACCTGAGGTAGCAAGTTGATCAATTCTAGCATCTTCCATTGTCTCAATAAGACTTATTCAATCCTAAATTTAGAAAAGAAATCCGAACCTACCTACCTACCTTTGATTAGTCCGATCGACTACATGATTAAATTTGAGCAGGATCTTTATGAATTTCAATAAGTTTCTCATGAGGACCATCCAAAGTCTCGCTCGAATGTACACATGGGTGTGTTTCTTCATTAAGGTCCAATCATAGTGTGCACCACACGTATGTAAGGAAGAGATAAGAACAGCAATAAGAAATCTCCTCAAGTTCTAAATTGGGTTGTAATTGATTAAAAACGGGCCCTCCCAATCAGAATTTTCAATGGGCTGAAGAACCCATGATGGTGGAGAGACATTCATTAAGTATTCTTTAGTTTAGGTTGTCTCCTAATTCAGAATTACACGGTGTTTCCACAAATAATGGTAAAGAGTGTAAATCAGTGGAATGGTGTTCTTCAGGCACTGACACCGTGTCTAACAAACTATCCAACTCCATAATCATCTCATCATCCAGATCATAGGGGTGGGTCATGCATTCCTCTAGGAAATCGAGAGAGTCGAATGAAGGGTCCTCGTTCTCCTTAAGTGATTAAGAAAATTCTGTTTCAAGGGTAAAGAATTCCTCCTCTATAGAGGGGAGGTCTTCCAAAGAAATTTTTTCAGATTCATTGGTAAGGACATCATCTAGCATTGGTTGATCTTTTGAAATTTCAGATTGTGCCACCCCGTCATCCAAAGAAACAGAATTTTCAACTCAAGGGAGTTCTTCTACAATAGAATCCGGCATGTGTTGTTGGTGAAAGGACTCAAAGAAATCCACTTTATCCATCTCTCTAGTAAGAATATCTTCTGGCGACTCATAAGCATTCGGCCCTTTGGAAGAAGAAATCATGGACTCACAATCATCCTTCAAACCTTCATTATAGTAATCAAATAGGCAATCAAACTATCACTTTCAGATTTTGTAGATTCCTCGGGTTTGTCAACCGTCCTTGAAATCTCTTCATCATTCAAATCGAAATAGCTAAAAGAGATAGTTGATTTACCATAATCGATGGTAATGTTAGGATCACTGAGATCTACATTCCCTAAAAGTTTATTCATCAAATCGGAAGAGGGTTAGGCTTGGATAGCCTCATCCTCCTCCTTATTGGAGAATGATTCGGTGTTCCCAATGTTGGGTTCAGTATTTTGAGATGGCGACAGGTTTTATATGCATTGCTCAGTTATTTCCATAAACTCTCACAGCGTATCCTCAAGAGTTCGTGTCGGTTGTGGCTCATGAGAAAGAAACTCTTGAGGATAATTGTTGGCATCCATGGTTGGCTCGTCTCCCAAATTGAAATTTTGATGCTCCCACTTATTAGGATTATGCATATCATATGTTGGGCTATTAGAAGGTTGTTGATATGTGTAGCCAAACAAGTGATCATACATTGTCCTAACCGGTAGAACATTATTCATCTCTTTCCGATACTCTCCCATTGTCTTACCCGGTGAAAAGTTATGCACATTGTTCTTATTCCGATAATCTCGCAATGTCTTACTTGGGGGAGTATTAGAAGTAGATTGAGTCTTAGGAAAATATTCATGCTTGTAATGGTTCCAATCATAATGAGTTTTGATTTGGTTCGACCTCTCATCTTCCAAAATGTATTTAGACAATCCACCCGTCCAATCATTCATAATGAAATTATAAGAAGTTGAAACAATCCCAATCTAGGACAAAAAATAAAAAGAAGAAAGGGAGAAGGGGAGATGTTACCCGTGAAGGTGAGAACTATGTCAGCAACTAAGTTCCTACAAAACACAAAAACAGAAAATTGTTAGTAATCTAGGAAAAATAAAAAAAAAACTACTTCTAGAAAAACTAAAAATCCTACCTAACTAAGACTACTCTATAGCTACTGGAACAATTAGAACCGTTTAACCTCTTTCCCAAGCAACGGCGCCAAAAACTTGTTCGCTTCCCCAAGTGTAGGGTTGCAATGTAGTAATAATCTCGATAAGACCAAGGTCGATCCACAGGGATGGAAGTAAACAATTCCAACTATCCTAATAACAAGAATCTTAAGAGGTTTGTGAAATCGGTTTTGAACATGAAACAGGAAAATCTGATAATGAAAAGATAACTAGAGCATCAAGGATCCACTTATAGTTCTCCTTAGATGCATAATTCGCTATGGTTTCTCACTTACTCAACTAGAATCGAAATAAAATCCTATCTAGCCGAATGATAGAGCAGTTAAAACAACACTCTGCCAAATGTGTGGTACATGATTTTCTCAATTCAAGTTAGGACTTGAGCACACTCAATTGCATAGATCAATCCTAGTTCCAATAAGTTAAGATCACAATCATAATCATCATTAAATTCTGTCACACAGTATAACTAGATTATGATTTGAACTCAATTCAAATCACATAAACAACCACACATAGACAGAAATTCCAGAAAAGTAGAACTTTTGGTATGAAGTTCCCACATTAGGATCAAAGGTCTAGAGCGTATTGAATCCGATTCCTCAGAGCATACAGGTCTAAAATAACTCAAAACAATTAAGAACTCAAGCAATTCTTCTAAACATCCATGAGCCATCATAAGATTAAGAAAAACTACTTAGAACTTTATTTAAACTTCTAAAAATCATTGTTCTTCAATAAATCCAACTTAAAACCAATAAAGCAAATTAAAACATCTAGATAAATTATAAGCTTCACCTCTTAGCTCTAGCTAAGAGGTTAGCTAATGAAAAGCATATTAAAAACTAGAACTAGAACTACAAGAAGAAAACTAGTTGTAGGAGGCTAGGAAGCCTCCTAGGTGTTGAATCCTTTACTCCCCACGTTGCCAGATGCCCTAGAAAGAGAGTGGAGGTGGCCTTTTATAGAAGAAATTCGAGAATTTACAGAGAAGTACCACTCTTGCGCAGCGAAATCCGATTTTGAAAACATCCTAGTGCAATTAGGACACTGGCCGAGCAGTGTAGAACCCAACTCCCTGGACCTCCTTCTGCACTGGCCGACCCACCAGCCGGCCGATCCAAGGGTCGGCCTTCACAAATTTGTCAAAACGAAAATGCTGTTTCTGGACAGTTTGGTCGGCCGGTCGGTGGCAGTGGCCGGCCGGCCTGTCAGGCATAAAAGTTGTGAATTTTTCACTTATTCTTCCTCTCTCTTCATTGCTCTTTTGTTCCACCTCTTGTCATTTATTTTTTTTATCTTCAAGGCATATAAAGTGACTCTTTTAACCATGAATTGGTGAAGTCTCCCTCTTATTCCCACAATCACAAATCCATGCATTAGATTAGTCTTTAAATCATGATAGCCATGCATAATGAGTGATAAATTGGGGTTAAAATATGCACAATTAAGATCTCAACAGTTAGTTCCCTCGTTGGTAACCTGAAGTATATCTCACGCTTCTTTTGCAGTTGCGCATGTGAGAATGCACTGAAATTCATCCGGGAAAATCGTACAGCAAATCGCATTGAGAGCTTTGGCATTTGCCATATATTGGGCTCTCTCACTGTCATTCCATTTTTCATCATCTTTGGGAATGACAATGTATTTCCCATCAACCTCCACTTGTTCGGTGGGAAAAGCATATCCACGTTGTGTGCTTAGCCACACTGGACGGTCCATAAATTTTAAGAAAATCCTCATCCTACCCTTCCAATAGGCGTAGTTGGACCCGTCAAAGAATGGTGGACGGTTGGTGGTACCCCCATCTCGGTTAGACATCATGCTAGTGCTCCGGTACCGGATCTTACTCTAGACGATTAAGTCCTTGAAGAGCAACCCGCTCTGATACCAATTGAAATTACGTCGGTAGTCTAACACGACACCTACGTATGTGCGGAAGCTTAAAGAGCAACTAGAATTATGGCTAAGGCCTATATTTGGGGGGGGGGGGGGGGGTGATTAGGACCTTTTGAAAATTCTTTTCACCTACTTACGTGGGTCCAATCACAAGACTAGTATATGGTTTAAGCAATAAACAACCTAGTCTAAGCATGCATAGATAATCAAATGATTTAACAAATCAAGCTCATAATCAATGCAACCTATGTAGACTTATAATAATGGATCAATGAGCTCAAGTCTACACAACTAATGAAAGTACATCTTGTGTAGAGATGTGCCTATCTAGTGACTAGCATACATTCCTATCAAGCATTCATAATTAAACAATTAAACATACAATGCTAAGATATCAATGTGCTCAATATAATTATAAACACAAGCATGTATAGTGGTTCGACTTTGGGTCTACTCCACTCCCGGTTCAAGTACTCAACTCCTTTGAGCACACCGGCATTCACTATCGGAGGTTTTAAATGAGGTTCACCTCTCAACCTTTACACGGAGGTTTTACCGGTTCACCTCTTAACCATAACATGGAGGTTTTATCGGTTCACCTCTCAACTATAACCGGATTTTTGGACAAAGGGCTAACTCTCAATCCGAACGGAGTTTTGGACATAGGCTAACTCTCAACCCGACGCACGTTCACTCCCATGTCGGAGGCTCCCCCTTGGAGACTTTGTTTAGGCCCGGCAAACGAGTCAAGGAGTGCCAAACAACCCCTAGTCTTTAGGCCGACAAACAGGCTAAGGAACGGCCAACGTCCTTAGTTCGAGTTTGACAAACAAACTCTACACTCAACTCCCACAGGGAATTGAGTGGATGGACTCTCAACAAAGACAACCTTACTTGTCGGATGAGGCCCTTGTTCAGTGCCGGTTCTGGTTGCTTAATCTCTGCTCTCCCGTGCTTCAATCAGCTTCCCTAGCTCCCCTGATCGTGTTGCCGTTGCGTCGCCAATGCCTCAGCTACACTTGATCAATCACCTTGCTTGTGATGCCTTTGAAATGCCCAAGGTGATAGGAGGGTAGCTTTGAGAACTCTACAACTAATAGAAATGGATTGCCTAGAGTTACTCACCTACAACGATCTCATCTTAGAGATTTGGATAAGGATATGACTATCAAGGAAGATCCAAACTCTAGAGATCAAGTGAGGATGAAGGTCATATTTTTCATGAGCTTGGAATGCTCCAATCTTATGTTAAACTACAAGAAAGATGCCTTGCATAGGTTGGGAATGAGCCTCAAATGGTCTCCAACAACGGTGGTTTCACTCACAAAATCCCTCTTCCTTGCTCAACAAATACCCCAAGCCCTTTTACAAAAGAGGTCCAAACGGACAAAAAATGGGCAAAAAATAGCTAGTCTCGACCTGTCCCGACCGGTCAAGACCAATTGGCCAATGGCCAGGCAAGATAGGGAGCTTGCTGTCTTAGTGGGGGGTTTGTCTGACAGGTCAAGACCGATCGGACCAAACCTGCTGACCAGTTAAGACCAGTCGGCCCAATGACCTACAACCACAGCATCTTGCTGTTTGGTCTGGAAGCTAGTCTGACCGGTCTTGACTGGTCGGTCCAGTCCAACCGACTGATCGTGACCGGTCAGACAGGCCTGGGTTTAGCCAAATGGGTTTGCTGACCCACTCTTTCACAACCCAATCTCTTTAGCCATAGTATGGGTGATCATTTGGGACACCTAGAGCCAATCTATGATGGCTAAAGGTTTTCCTAATATGGTCAAGGTCATCATGAGGTTAAGGGTTAGGATTTGGTTAAGGTTAAGGCACACCAAGGCATCACTTATACCTATTTCTTCTTCCTTGATGCAGCAGGGCCACTTGAGTCTTCGGTCTTCGTCTTCATTAAGCTCAACCGACACTAGACTCACTGACCTAAGTGATTGACAAACAAGGTGCACCAGTATGCCACAGAAAAGTGCACTAACAGAAGGAACTCCCAAAATTTGTAGTATTTGATCATCTGTACCTCGACACGTTGATTCAACAGCCCCGGGAGAGGCTTAAAGTCCGTTGGCGTCAGTGACTTCGACCTCCGAAAAGGTACCTACCCTTTGGAGTGGACAGTCGGAGCCTGAAATCTGAAAAATATTCTAAGTATTGAACTCCATGCGCACACCACAAGGAGTACATGCACACAAGGAAGGAGACATGCACCCACACCCTCACAACATGTGCTCATGAGTTCCTCTCTACATCTTTCAAAAGGAAACAAAATTTGCTAAGTATGGGCACATGCGCCCACCACAAAGGCACATGCACCCACACCAGGGCACATGCACCCACTACATGGGCACATGCGCCTACGCTCTAACAACATGCGCTAAAAAACTCTCCTCCAAATACATGCGCTCGCCATTTTCCATTTGCTTGGACCCGTGACCCGATTAACTTACTATAAATAGTGCACTCACCTTGATGATGAGAGAGAATTCATCCGCAGAAAGACGACAGAGTGACGCAAGGTAACATGCGCCCACTCCAAATTCCCTCACCGGAAAGGGTTTTCATCGCCGGAATCCCTCATCAGAAAGGGATTTTTCCCATAGGAGTAAAGTATGGAAAGAGGGGAGAAATAAATGAGAAAAAATGGCTAAAGGAGGGGACATGCGCCCACCACTCCTGCCACATGCACCCACCCCATGGGATGGACGAATATGCTAAGTCCCAAATGGACATGCGCCCACTACCTCACCCCAGGCGCATGTGCTATGCCACATGCGCCTAGGAGAGGGACTCTCTCTCTCTCTCTCTCTCTCTCTCTCTCTCTCATCCTTAGAGACTTTCTCTCGGGGGGGAGCACATGCGCCCACCACCTAGGGCACATGCGCCCGGGCGGTCTTACCAGACCCAGGGACTCCGTGGTGTGGTCCGCCTTCGATGTGGCCCGCCTCTCCATTGCACTATCGTTCCTGAACACACATCGTCAAGTTCTATCCATCCCTTGGATCAGATCTTCCAACAGTCGACGTTAAACGGTCCGAATCAGTGATTTAATAAAAAATGACCAACATTTGGTCAAAATTGCAAGTCTAAAAACCCCCCTGAAAGAGCACAAATCAATCGAAACCAAGTAAAACTAAGCAAAACTTGACCGACGCTAAGTGGGAGACTTAATTTCTCCATGATCCGAAGCAACATAATAATGCATTACATCGATATTAATCACCATCCTAATCATTAAATACGCTAATTAAGCAGTAAACAGGCCCAATACTTGGTCATTTTCAGCCTTGGAAAGTGTCCTGTTTGCTCTAAGATCGACTGACGCCAAGTAGAATTAAGTGCGATCTCACTAATACCAAAGTGAATCTAACATCATTACAACCGCAATGAACATAATCCAGCACTATTCAGAGATAATCTTCACCAGTATTTGCCAGATACACTAATTAAGCAGTAAACAGGCCCAGTACTTAGTCATTTTCGGCCATGGGAAGTGCCCTGTTGGCTCGAAGATTGACTGACGCCAAGTAAAATTAGGCATAATTTCATTGATGCCAAGACGGATTTAACATCCTTCTATCATAAGCAACTAAATCAAACACTTGTGGGACACTAGTCCCCACCGTTTATCAATTATCAGCATAAACAAGTATATATCAATCCTAATACTTAGCAATTCTCAAACTCTGAGATGCATAATCTAGCTCATTGAGCTTAAACTCATAAAGAAGTATAGCTTGACACAGCCTATCTGAGTGATCCAATTTCTCGAAGCATCGATCATTAACAATAATGTGGTTAAATTAAGACATGAATAAAGCAGATTAACCAAATCAAGTGCATAATTCACCCAATGCACTAAACATCAAGTATAAATGCAGTCCTCTATCGAGCATGCAATAAAGATCAAATATATTTACTTTGTGCTCCTCGTATCTTTTATATGAACTCTATTCACCCCGGATCGAGGTACGAAACTAAATTAAAGGGATTACAGTTATCATTGAAAACCGTAATCAAAGAGTTCTGAAACTTCTAAAAACTTATTATGAACTACTATTGTTAAAACCAGATGATGTACTACCCATCCAAAGCGGGGTCCATTAGCTGAGCATTCAGGTAGTTGTGGTGTGTCTTCCTATAGTCACCGGTCCGCAGTGAGGGTCAATAGCACTTTGTTGTACCACCCGACAGTTGTTGAGCTTCCAATTTATACATTTTCTAACCCATTGAATCACATCTTATGCATCGTTTGCATGCTTAAAAGACCAATCTAATGCTTGTTTGTGATTGTAGGAATGAGATAGAGAATTCACCTATTTGATGGCTAAAAGAATGCTTTTAAACCCACTTGAGGATGAATGAAGATGAGTCAAAGGAATGGAAGAAAAAAGCAAGGAGAAGAGAGAGAAGACATGGATTTAATGCCAATTTGAAGGATCTGGAATGACTAGAAGACCAAGCTTTGATGAGCCAAAGAAGTGGAGAAAAAGCCTTGAAGGAATCAAGTTGAAGACCTGGAATGGCCATAAAAGTCATATTGCAAAGCTGTAGGGCCAGAAAAGTCAAATGCAGAAAATTCAGCAGATGGCCCTATAAACCAGAAAAACTGTAAAAATTGGCCTTCGGGCGCCTAACCACTATTTGGCCGGGCACCCGAAATTGACATAAAATCTAGTTATTGCTGGAACTTTTCTGGACTTGGCCGGGCGCCCGACCAACGTCCGACTGCCGATACTAGTGCGCAAATCTTTACGCAATCTGAGGTGGTGGGTGGTTTTTCTTATAAAAGGACACATTGACATCCTTCCTAAGGTATCCTAGAAGAGTTCTAAGTTCGTGGGGAGCAAGGGAGATCATCGTGGAGTGATCGAAACTCCTCCAATTAGGGTTTTCTCTAGTTTTTCATGTTTTTCTTAGTTTTTCTTTGAATTCTAGTTGAAGCATGATAATGCTCGGCTAGAACCTCTTAGCTAAGGCTAAGAGGTGAAGCTTGTGAGTAGTTATCATGTTGGATTCGTTCTAATTCAAGTACTTTTCTTAAAAATTTTGGTTTTTAAGTTCTAGTTTGAATAAAAGTGATATTTTTGGATGTTTTATGAGAGTTCATGTGCTTTGGACATGAGTTCCTTGTAATTCTCTGAGATTACATGTTTGGATTGATTAGATTTGAATTGCAGTAACCCTAGAGCGTACCATAGTCCATTGGCATGGTCGTTACTTCAAAGGCTACATATTTGACTTATTGGCTTCATTAGAACTAGAACTTTGTTCTTCAACTTGAGTAGAGATTGTTTGTGTTAGAAGAGAGATAGAACTTCAATTCTAGTTGTGCTATACTTGGATGAATGAATTCACATGAGGGCTATCACAAGTGGATCCTCAAAAGCTTTAGTTCCCTTTAATTACAGATTTTTACAATTACTGTTTTAAGTTAGTTTATAAACTTGAATCCCTCAATTCATTGAATTAGAAGTTGCTAGAACAACTTGAATCGGTTTACCTTATTCCCTGTGGATCGACCTTGGTCTTACCGAGATTTATTACTACATCGCAGCCTTACACTTGAGGCAAGCAAACAAGTTTTTGGCATCGTTGCCGGGGAGTTAGGTTAAACGGTTCTAGATTGTTTTAGTGGCTATAAAGTAGAAGTAGTTAGGTTTTATTGTTTTCTTAGGATTAGTTTTTCTGAATTATAGAACTACCAAAGTTTGTTTTGTTTTGTAGGAAGTTCTTCTAGTTCAAGCAAATCGGGTACTATCCTTCCAACTTGAACTCTCTTAGTTTTCGTTTTTTTTTTTTCAGATTTTAAGATTTAGGTTAGTTAGATTTTTAGATTGTGTGGTTTATGTCCCGTTGGGAATGTGACCACTCCAATCGTCTCCAATCCGAAGGTGGTCTAGTTGGACCATTGTCAGTCCATAAACGAGTCCGAAAATACCAAGAGTATTGTGGGAGCTTGAGAAGTATGGATCAAACACCTATAAGGAATCCTCCCCCCTACTCTAACTACAAACGCAAATCAAGAGGGAGTAGGAGAGAATGAGGTACATAACGTTCCTCCAATGAGATCATTACGGGACTACCTACAACCGGCCCGTGCAACTACACCCTCGTGCGTGTTCTTAGCACCAACTGGGGGCAACATCGATATAAAGTTGAGTGTGATTCAACTTATACCAAAGTTCCATGGGCTAGACTCTGAAAGCCCATATTTGTACTTAAAGGAATTCGAAGAAGTGGTAGCTACCTTGCAATACACTAATGTCTCTGAAGATGCAATTAAACTTATACTTTTTTCCTTCTCATTGAAAGAAAGAACCAAGACTTGGCTTCACTCTCTTAAACCACATTCAATAGGGTCATGGAACAAGATGACCCGAGAATTGTTGAAAAAGTTCTTCTCGGCTCATAAAACGAACACCCTTTGAAGAGCCATAATGAATTTTTCGACTAAAGAGAGTGAATCATTCTTCCAATGTTGGGAAAGGTTTAAGGACCTCCTACTTGCTTGCCCACATCACGGCTACGAAAGTTGGCGAATCATAAACTTCTTCAATGATGGATTAAGTTCCAATATGCGCTAATTTGTAGAGATGATGTGCAACGACGAGTTTATGAGCAAAAATCCAGATGAAGCTTGGAGTTATTTAGATATGTTGGCCGAGAATGCCCAATCATGGGATACCTCGGATAAAGCTAATAACCGCAAGCCTACTCAAGAAAAAGAGAAAGGAGGGATTTATATCCTCAAGGAGGAAGATGATGTGAATGCAAGGTTAGCCAGCCTCACAAGGAAGATCGAGGCCATGGAACCTAGTAAAAGTGGAGTTTCAAAGTCCAATGAAGCTATTGAGACCACGTGTGGGATTTTTTTCATCAATTTACACGCTACGCAAGATTGTCCTACAATTCCTGCGTTTTAAGAGGTTTTACATGAACACGCAAATGCCACATATGGTTATCAACGGCCTTTCAATGGATCGGTGGGTAACACGTATAATTCTACTTGGAAGAACCACCCAAATTTCAATTGGAAGAATGCTCCCATGAGCAATCTTGCCAACTCTCAAGGAGGGCCACCCATGCAAAATATGGCCCCACCTCAATTCTCAATGGAGGATACTTTAAAGACGTTTATCCAAGGGCAAACGCAAATCAATCAATCAAATCAGTAAATATTCCAAGAGCTTAAAGTCTCGGTTGATGAGATTAAGGGACACTTGAATGCTAGGGAAGGGACCTTTCCGGCCCAACCTCGGCCTAATCCAAAGTAAGTACATGAAGTAAGCATCCCTAATCTCTCCAATCAACATATGGAGCAAGCCAAATCCGTCACCACTCTTAGAAGTGGTAAGCAAATTGACAAATCTATCCCGGTGAAGGCCGACAAGCCTAATGATCCGGTAAATTCTGAGGATGAGGACGGATCTAACTCAGCCCCAAAAGAAACAGAGCGCGTTTACAAGCTCGTAGCACCATTCCCTTCGAGATTGGTTGCTCCAAAATCTCTCCCAAACTCTCATGATATTTTAGAGATTTTCCGACAAGTCAAGATCAACATTCCACTGCTTGATGCCATCAAACAATTCCCCTCTTATGCCAAGTTTCTAAAGGACCTATGCACAACCAAACGTAAATATAATGTGCAACAAAAGGCCTTTTTGAATGAGCAAGTGAGTGCCATTCTCACTCAAAAGACCCCCCCCCCCCTCCCCCACAAATTCAAGGATCCCGGTAATCCCACAGTTTCATGTATCATTGGTGACTACCGGATTGAGCGTGCATTGCTAGACTTGGGGGCAAGCGTAAACTTGATCACGTACTCGGTATACAAGCAATTGGGTCTTGGTGAATTAAAACCCACCAAAACCACATTGCAACTCGCTGATAGATCCATCCATGTACCGAGATGGATAGTTGAGGATGTGCTAGTCCAAGTAGATAAATTCTACTACCCGATAGATTTCATCGTCTTGGACACACAACCGGTTATGGATGCTAGCACCCAAATACTGGTGATTCTAGGCCGCCCATTCCTTGCTACATCAAACGCAATTGTAAATTGCCGGAATGGGGTAATGCAATTGTCCTTTGAAAATATGATGTTGGAGGTTAATGTGGTCCATTTGGGCAAAAGGCATAGGGATGATGATGATGTCCACGAGGTTGATATGATTGAATCAATCGTGAAAGAGGAGTTCGCTTTAAATCAGAATTTTGATCCTCTAGATGTTGTTAGCTTCGATCCTTTTGAGGATTGGGATGACAATGATGGCCCCCGTGAGGTAAACATGATAGAATCCATAGAAGATGGGGAGTTTTTCCAACATGATCTACCTGAAAGCTTGGGGATATGTTTGGCACACTCCAAGGATGAATTCAACTCTATTATTAATGAGATCTTGGAAGTGTCAATTTCTGAAAATTTACTTGACAAGTCACCAAATTCTGATTTATATAAATTTGTTATGCAGGAATTGGAAGAATTGGTGCTTTACTTGCCTACAGAGAGGCCAATTTCTGAAAGTGTAGAGGTTGAGGACCCACTCCAACCTAAACAAAAGTCTGAGAAAGAGGAAAACAAAAAGGGTTCAAATCTGAAAACTTCCTCCGATAAGGTCTCCTACACTCTAGAGGAGTGTTTGGCATATTTTGAAGATTGGGATGATCCCATGATTAAGGACATAGTGCATGCCTTGAAGGAGACCCCTCCGGTGCCTAAAAAGCTTCCTTCCACAGAATGCCAAATTGAAAAATTAATTGTGGAAGCACTGGTGACATATGATTTTGTGGAGACCATAACGACTTGTGAAGAAGAAATACAAGTCTCCACATCTCTTTGGTTTGTTCAAACCGATGACACCACCCTTGGGATGACCCATACTTGAATGATTTTTGCCCAGACAAGAAGGAAAGGAGATCCATCTTCAACAATTTTCAACCAATGCAATTCTCCTTTCCTAGTACATGTGACAATTTTATTGAGGAACCTACTGAAACCTTTCAGCAGGATTTTCAATGGGTTAGAATGATTAATGTCACCAATATACTTTCCAAACCAGGATGGTGGATAGTTTTACTGAAAAATTTGTTACACCACTTGATGATCCTGCTCCACTTTGTCCTTTTGGATGATATAATGCTGATTAATCTCCTAGTCTGATGGAGATTATCTTTCTAAAAGGATAACTTAGGTTTTGTTTATTGCTTTAAGTAGGATTAGGTCTAGCTTTTTTTTAGTTCTATCTGCTTTAGTGGATTTAGTTGTCAGAGTTGTAGACTTCCATGATCGAACCTCTTAGGTACTATTATTTTCACTCTCTTTTATTTTACCATTGCTCTCATGTTCATGCTCATTGCATATCTTTTTACATTAAGGACAATGCAAGATTTTGTTGGGGGTGAGATGAGATTCCTCATCTAGCAGTTTGTAACATTTTGAGCTTCATATGTGCAAAAAAAGTTCAAATTTTTTGAAAATTCAAAACTCATTTGGAAAACCTTGTTTCTATGCACTCGGGATGATATGGGTATAAGAAAAGGAGATATGAAGTGAAGAATGTTGCAAGTCTTGAACTACTCCTAATATAATGGTTTTATATGTGAATTCCCCTATTTATGTGATCGATAGAAAATTTGAACACTTTTACACCTGGTTCACATTACACGATTTTCATGGGATGAAAGAATTATGTGATTTGTGGATTGGCTAGACTTAGATTTGAGGTGTTGAGGAACCAAGAAGGGGTACTTTGTCCATCCTTGTCTATGGAAAAATAACGAAAGATATGGATTTCTAAAAATCCTATCTAATGTAAAAGAAAAAGGAAAAGGAAGGATGAAAACATGGGAATGATGGAGAATATGGTGGAAATTTTTGAAAAGGGCTACCTATTACTAATCGGGAGATGGTCTATCCGTAACCAAAGCCGAAAATGGGACGTAGTGTGAAAGCCGTCGGAAGGACAGTAAGGCAAATTCCTGTCATAGGCTTGTTGTTGATCTGTACACCTTGAGATCTATAGTTTAGTTGATCCATGAAGAAGATGATCCTGTAAACTCATGAGATGAGCCATCACTATGCACATTAGGTTGAATTTTGTTCAAAGTTCTTCTATTTATCAATCAATCAGCGAGAATTCTATATGAACACTTATTATGTTTTGAGATTTTAAGGTTTCAACTTCTATCACCTAGTTTCTCTAATTTTTGTACTTGTATGTTGTTGAGCTCTTAATTGTGCATATTCTAAACCCCAATTCATCACTTATTATGCATGCTTTTCATGATTTAAAGACTAATCTAATGCATGGATTTGTGATTGTAGGAATGAGAGGGAGACTTCACTAATTCATAGTTAAAAGAGTCACTTTGTATGCATTGAAGATCAATAGAACAAGTGTCAAAAGGTGGAAGAAAGAAGCAAGAAAGAAAGAGAAGAGATAAAGAAGAAAATCTGAAATTTTGTTCTTAGACCTGTTTGTAGACCGGTCGCTAGATAGGTCTACAGTGTATTTTTGGACTGTTTTTCTCCTCTTAGACCGGTCGCCAAACAGGTCGAGATGAGTCCAAAAATAAAAAACTTACTGGACTGTTTTTGAGGTTTTGAGACCGGTCGTTCATGAGCTTAGACCAGTCGTGTGACCGGTCGTCAGCGTAACAGAGCTTGTCCGTGAAGCTCCGATTTTCTCTGCGCAATTGCATGATTTCTTGTGCAATCTGGAATCTTCCGCTCTAACTTATAAAAGGCCACCTCCTCTCTCTTCCTAGGGCATCTAGCAACATGGGGAGCAAAGGATTCAAGACTTAGGAGGCTTCCTAGCCTCCTATAACTAGTTTTCTTCTTCTTTTAGCTCTAGTTCTAGTTTTATTTTTAATATGCTTTTCATTAGCTAATCTCTTAGCTAGAGCTAAGAGGTGAACCTTATAGTTTTCTTAGATTGTTTAATTCATTTTATTGGTTTCAAGTTGGATTTCATGTTTAAGAACAATGGTTTGAAGTTTAATTCAAGTGTTAAGTAGTTTTTCTTAGTCTTATGATGACTCATGGATGTTTGGAAGAATTGCTTGAGTTCTTAATTGTTGTGAACTAGTCTAGACCTGTATGATCCGAGGAATTGGAGTACGCTCTAGTACTATGATCTTCATGTGGGAACTTCTTACCAAAAGTCTACTTTTATGGAAATTCTGAAGTATATGGACTGTGTATGTGATTTGAATAAGTTCAAATCATAATCTAGTTTTGTATTGTGACAGGATTTAATGATGGTTATGATTGTGATCTTAGCCTATTGGAATTGGGACTGACCTATGCAATTGAGTATGCTCGTCCTAGCTTGCATTGAGTGAATCATATACATTAATCTACATGTGGAAGATTGTTTGGTTTAACTGCTCTATTATCCGACTAGATAGAACTTCATTTCGGTTCTAGTTGAGAAAGTGAGAAACCATAGCGAATTATGCATCTAAGGAGAACTATAAGTGGATCCTTGATGCCCTAGTTATCTTTTCATTATCAGATTTTCTATTTTATGTTCAAAACCAATTTCACAAACCTCTTAAGATTCTAGTTATTAGGATAATTGGAATTGTTTACTTCCTTCCCTGTGGATCGACCTCGGTCTTACTGAGATTATCACTACATCGCAGCCTTGCACTTGAGGTGAGCGAACATATGTCTTGGAATGAATGGAAATATAGTTTCTAAAGGAGAGTTGGATTTTGTATAATTAAACTTGTTTCACGCATGTTTTGCTCGAGAATTAAATGCTGGTTGGGGGGTGTGTTGAGCTTCCAATTTATACATTTTCTAACCCATTACATCACATCTTATGCATGGTTTACATACTTAAAATACCAATTTAATGAGTTTTTGTGATTGTAGGAATGAGAGAGAGAATTCACCTATTTGATGGCTAAAAGAATGCTTTTAAACCCACTTGAGGATGAAGGAAGATGAGCCAAAGGAATGGAAGAAAGAAGCAAGGAGAAGAGAGAGATGACATGAATTTAATGTCAATTTGAAGGATTTGGAATGACTAGAAGACTAAGCTTTGATGAGCCAAAGAAGTGGAGAAAAAGCCTTGAAGGAATCAAGTTGAAGACCTGGAATGGCCATAAAAGTCATATAGCAAAGCTGTAAGGCCAGAAAAGTCAAATGCAGAAAATTCAACAAATGGCCCTGTAAACCAGAAAAACTGTAAAAATTGGCCTTCGGGCGCCCAACCGCTATGTGGCCGGGCACCCAAAATTGACATAAAATCCAGTTATTGCTAAAACTTTTCTGGACTTGCCCGGGCGCCCGACCAGTGTCCGACTGTCGATACAAGTCGTAAATCTTTACGCAATCCGAGGCGGTGGGTGGTTTTTCTTATAAAATAACACCTTGGCATCATTCCTAAGGTATCCTAGGAGAGTTCTAAGTTCGTGGGGAGCAAGGGAGATCATCGTGGAGCGATCGCAACTCCTCCAATTAGGGTTTTCTCTAGTTTTTCATGTTTTTCTTAGTTTTTCTTTGAATTCTAGTTGAAGCATGATAATGCTCAGCTAGAACCTCTTAGCTAAGGCTAAGAGGTGAAGCTTATGAGTAGTTATCATGTTAGATTCATTCTAATTCAAGTACTTTGCTTAAAGTTTTGGTTTTTAAGTTCTAGTTTGAATAAAAGTGATATTTTTGGATGTTTTATGAGAGTTCATGTGCTTCAGACATGAGTTCCTTGCAATTCTCTGAGATTATCATGTTTGGATTGATTAGATTCGAATTGCAGTAACCCTAGAGCGTACCATAGTCTATTGGCATAGTCGTTACTTCGAAAGCTACATATTCGACTTCTATGGGCTTCATTAGAACTAGAACTTTGTTCTTCAACTTGAGTATAGATTGTTTGTGTTTGAATGCTATATCTTCCAACTAGAAGAGAGATAGAACTTCAATTCTAGTTGTGCTATACTTGGATGAATGAATTCATATGAGGGCTATCACAAGTGGATCTTCAAAAGCTTTAGTTCCCTTTAATTACAGATTTTTATAATTACTGTTTTAAGTTAGTTTATAAACTTGAATCCCTCAATTCATTGAATTAGAAGTTGCTAGAACAACTTGAATTGGTTTACCTTATTCCCTGTGGATCGACCTCAGTCTTACTGAGATTTATTACTACATCGCAGCCTTGCACTTGAGGCGAGCGAACAACAGTCATAATGTCTATTCATGTGTGCACCCGTCTGCAGCGACAGTCACTAGCACTATGTCGTACCATTTAACAGCTATGATGTGTCTTCCTATGGTCACCCATCCGCAGCGACGGTCACTGGTACTATGTTGTACCATTTAGCGGCCATGATGTATCTCCCTATGATCACCCGTCCGCAGCGATAGTCAATGGCAATGGCATGTGTTGTACCATTTAGCGGCCATGATGTATCTTCCTGTGATCACCCGTCCGCAGCGACGGTCACTGGTACTATGTTATACCATTTAGCGGCCATGATGTATCTTCTTGTGATCACCCGTCCACAGCGATGGTCAATGGCAGTGTGTTGTATCATATGACAGCCATAATATGCCTTCCAGTGGTCACCCATCCGTAGTAACGATTACTGGCACTGTGTTGAGCATGGCAACCATGACATGTCTTCCGGTGGCATCCGTTCGCAGCGACAGTCATTGGCACTGTGTTGCACTACATGAAAAGCATGGCATGTCTTCCTGTGGTCACTCATCCTCAGTGACGATCATTGACACTGTGATGCATGACTCGGTTAAAATTCTGGTTGTTTCTCAACTAGGAACACCCAAAAGAACACGGGACAAGCATTTAACTTGTCTAAATGATGACTCAGTCCATAAGAAACTCGAAACTTGGTCTGTACGACCGTGAACTCAAAGACCATAATCCTTGATGACTTAGTCATCTACTCGACCTATCTGAGCCTCTTTTCATATATTCCATCTATTGTAAAACATATATTCATAGTGGAGTTTTGTCGCTTTATGCCGTGATTTTCTCCCGTAAGGATTTTCACGAAAAATTCCTGTGTTGTGTAAGACCCGTACCCTGAATTCCCTCCGTATGCTTAGTTCTTGGTACCGGTACGTCCTGGATGGACCAGATTAGCGAGCCTTGATTGCGGCCCTATTTTGGTACCGCATCAACCCAAGACTTATATCCTGGCGACCGCGTAGGCGCTGCAATTCCAACGCCGCACTGCACTCCCCATTGCGATACCCGGTGTGGAAGTTGCAATCATTTGCGCAATCCGACGCGAGCCGCGCAACGCGGGTGTGGCGTGGGCCCCACTTGCACAAATCCCAAGAAAATGTCAAATCAATCACCATCACCCTCACCCATACCCCTCTCATCACCCTAGTCTACACACACCATACCCACCCCATCCATCTCTCACCACAAATTCAACATAAGCCCATACCTCCCATACCATCCTACCCCCTTCCATGCTAGCCATCATCATTTCATCCCTAAGAAAAACCCTCAAACACCCCAAGCATTCCCAAGCACCACTCCTCCATAGCATTTCTAAGGAGGAGAGAGAGAGAGAGAGAGAGAGAGAGAGAGAGAAGACTAAGAAGAGAGAGAAAGAGAGAGATTGAGGGAGGAGATCCAAGCTTGGAGGGCCCCAACCATCATCCGGACCATCCGATCGTCAACCCTACCCAATCCAACCGTTCATATTTCGAGGTGAGTGCAACGAGGGCATAAACTTCCCCCTTTTTTCTCGTTTACCTTTCATTTTCTTTCCTTGGGCCCACCTTGTGATGGACAATCAGATGGATGGGTTGGATCATCCATGAATGGGCCCCACATAACTGTAATAATAATAATAAATAGAAAAAGAGAGAGGAGAAGTTGGCTGCTGGACAGACAGCGTCCAGAGGATGCTGCTGCCCAGTAGCGCCTGGGCTAAAGCCCTTTTGGGCGTTAACATTAGGGCCCACTCGTGGGACCCACCTTGATGTATGAATTTAATCCACACCGTCCGTCTGTTTCTCCAACCCATTTTATGGCTGGACACCGAAAATGAAACAGATCCAGATCTCAGGTGGACCACACCATAGAAAACAGTGGAGGTACGGATGCCCACTATCGAAACTTCTTTGGCCCACCTTGATCTCTCTAGACCGAATCACCTGTCCAATATTGGACGCTAAGGGTTCCTCATGAGCTAGGGAACCTGATAGACAGAGTGGATCATCCTTATGTGGGCCCCACTGGACAAAAATAAAATAAAATAAAATAAAAAAATAAAAGAAAGGGGCATTAGACGCTGGACGTTCACAGTGTCAGAGACGCTGGAACAGTCCAGTGTCACTAGGAACGTGGGAGTGGGGTGCCCACTCATAGGACCCACCTTGATGTTTATGTTGTATCCACACCGTCTATCTGTTTTCCCATATCATTTTAGGGCCAAGGCCCAAATATGAAATCGATTTAAATCTTAAGCCGACCGCACAGCATAAAACAGTGGAAATAATGATGTCTACTGTCAGAAGTTCTTTGGCCCACGTTGATGTTTCTAGGCCTCGTAAGGTACCCAATATAGGGCTCATTGGGCCCACCATGAGATGGCCCAACTGATGAACGGAGTGGATCATCCTCTTGTGGGCCCCACTCGATCAAAACAAAAAAAAAGGCAAAAAAAAAGGGAAGAGGGCTCCCAGCGTCTCTGACGCTGGGAGTACCCAGTAGCTATCTTGCTACTGATGTGATGTCACCAACTTCAATGGGCCCCACCGTGTTGTACTTGTTATATCCACACCATCCATCCATTTGGGGAGATCACTTTAGGGCATGATCTGAAGAATGAGACAGATCCAAATCTCAAGTGGACCCCACTAGTAAGAAAACAGTAGGGACAGTGACCCCACCGTTGAAACCTTCCCACGGCCCACCATGATGTTTATTTGAGATCCAACCTATTCATAAGTTCACACGTCCATGAGAGAAGGGAAACCAAAAATATCAGCTTGATCGAAAGCTTCTGTGGGCCCCACTGGAAGAGAAAGAAAAAGAAAAAAAAATTGGCTGAGCCCACTCGTTGGGCTCGTTGGGCTCGTTGGGCTGGTTGGGCTGCCAAGTAGGTGGCCCACTCGTGGGACCCACCTAGAATGTACGTGCTTTATCTATTTCCGTCCATATGTTTTCCAGCTCATTTTAGTGGCTGAGCGCAAAATTTAAGCATATTCAAATGTCAAGTGGACCATGCCACAGGAAACAGTGGGAATAATGATTTCCACAGTTGAAACCTTCCCAGGCCCTACAGTGATATTTATTTGTCATCCAACCTGTTCATAAGATCCCATGGATACGGATGGAGGGGGAAAACACAAATATCTGCTTGATCCCAACACTTCCTAAGACCCAGTTGGGTACCACGCTGCCCAGCAGGTGGCCCACCCTGTGGGTCCCAACGTAATGTATCTGTTGGTCCCACCATGATGTATTTGTTTTATTCATGCTGGCAATCTATTTTCCCATATTATTTTAGGATATGGCCCCAATAATGAGGCAGATCTAAACGTCAGATGGACCACACCCCGCAGGGAATAGTGGTCATTAATGCCCACCATTGAGAATATCATTGGGGCCACTCTATTGGTTATTTTCCATCCAACCAAAGGTTTTGGGCCCATCTTTGGGTTCCACCTTGATGGATGCATTGTATCACGCCCCAAATTCGGTTCTCGACGTCCATTCGCCGTAACCCGAATTCAGAGGTGGCAGCCTCCGTAGTACCCCGATCTCGGATTCTAACCCCACACGCCAGGTTCCGATCCTGGGATACCACAAGGAAGATTTTAGGGTCTGAATTTATTTTTTTTTTAAACATAAGCATCACTATATGAGTACCATCAAAGACAAACACAATATTTCCACTAAGTCATTTTGTTTACATACAGTACTGAAAGGTAAATACACAATGCGTAAATATAAAAACTGTGCACAATCCGGCACCTCCTGCTATTGCACTTCCAACTCTAACTCAACGTTGCTGATACACTCTAGTATAACCTGCAGCGTAACAAACGCGCATAAGTTTCGAACGAAGCTTTGTGAGTGCGTGTGTGCGTGCCCAATGCGTATGACAAGCATGATAAATATTAGAGTAAGCAGTAAAGCATGATGAGAACTTTAAACCAAGACTTCGCCTAATTAGGCTACACGATCATGTGATATGGATAACCAGTCTACCACGACTAAGCAAGCATGCAATACATATAACTAGCCTACCATGGCTATGCAAGCGTGCAATACAGGTAACCAGCCTACCAAAGCTATATACTCATACTATGTAATGGCCTATAGGGCCTAATGTCCCATGCAATGATCCAATGCATGTATGCAAATCACCACCTCTCAGTACAGTGGTCCAGATACGAACAGTCATATCGCGATCGCCCGAGCAATGCAGGACTCGAAACTGGTAGCTCGCCCAGTGTGGTAGCTCGCCCAGGCTTACAGCCCCGCCCACATCACACCCGCCCACGTCAGGACCGTCCCACAGCATACAGAACATCAGTCACATCACTGATACCAATACCATCTTGAAACGGAACATCACCGGGGTCTCACAGACCTCACTACTCACCAGTAGAATGCCAAAGCCTATTTGGTGCAATAGCGGACCTACTCACAGCTGGTCAAACTCAACCCACTTTGCCAACACTCTTCCGGCAGGTTAGGTCAGACCTCCTTCCAAACTGACCACGTGCAATGGAAAACACCGCCGTTTGATATTCGGCATACTGGTGTATGATTAAACCACCCGGTCCTTGAATGGAGCACCCACCTTGGTACCAACGGGATCAGGGACTTTCACCCAGGGACATCTTTGGCATCCAGTTTAAAGATCACATATTTCCAGTGTTCTGCAAACCACGATGGAGCTGTGGTTGCAACGTAGTAACCATGCTATATGCGGCACAAGCAGACGGTGCGAAATGAAACCATGCATACAAACGTGGGACGACATGCCCGTGCAAGTCTCCAAATAGCACCATAAAACTATAGGGTCTCAAATACAATGTAACCGTCAACTGGTAATGAACTGCACGACAATCGCGACCGATATGGCCAGTTGTTACAAGAAAATCAGATGAGCCAAGCATTCATGATGTATGAGCCAAGCATATAGTATGAGTGCTAATAAGTAGTCAATCTACCACGATGGCAATAAAGCAATCTAGTCCAACCTATTTGAGATATGATTAAAATGAGGGGACACATATGAATGATCGATTCATAGTGCGGGATGTTGCTAGCCAAGGAATCTCGCACCAAGGGCTACAAGGTATGCTAAGCTATTCCTACCATACAGTGTAAGTCAGGATGATAGACTCCTGTCCTCGAAAAGTCCCATACCTATTGGAGAGGTTTGCGATAGAGAGCACGTGAATTACATTTGCGCGACTACATCTCGAATGCTTTATGAATGCGTTTATGCCCTAGTGGTCCCCAACTAACAATGGTGATTCGGGATGCATACTCATTACACATGCATGGTGGTCGTCGAAGCATATAGTACAAAGATCACATATGAGTATTCCAAACAACACTACGTGTGGCAACATACATACTAAAAACATCATAAAAAGATAATTCACTTATAACACAAGCAAACATAAAGAGATAGGACCCGAGATGGATGGTATACAACAACACAGATGGTCCGACAATTGAACGGTGTGGATCAACCTTCAACATTCAGATAACCCGAATGGAAAGAAAAAGATTGAATACACTACCGACACATCAAAGGTAGAACCTACTTGAGTGGCAAGAGTAGAATACCCAAAATCATGCCGAGACCCATAATCCTGTAGTACAGTTGAGATAAACACAATAATGGTCTGTAAAAGGAATGTCATAGAACGGGTTGCAAGATAGCAGGTCATGACAGAGAATCATAAATGGTAGGGTAATTTGAGATAGATGATCAATATGATGAGGTCCAAAAAGGGACGACAGGTCTAACCTCATACTGTAAGATAGGCTCCATATAATGGATGGCATAGATGGCATACTAACATCGAGGATGAGCCCTACACTCGTCCTAAAGGTAAACAGATGGTGTGGATGGGATATACACGATATGGTGGTCTTTAATAGTTGGGTACAAGGGTAGGAGGGGTGAGTCATATAAGTATACAACAAGTTGAGTTACCAGGATCAATCAACATGGTGAGTCAACAAGGTGAGTCAATAAGGCAAGTTGACAAGGCGGGTCAACATGGTGAGTTAACAAAGTGAATTGACAAGGCAGTTCAACAGGGTGAGTTTAAGAAAGTAACCCTATGACTTGGATCGAGCGAACTTTAGGGATTCCCATACATCCAGATCTATATGACCTTTCAATAAGGGTTTACACAACTAATCATCAAGGTGGATCCACGGGATAGACAACACGGTCATTCGAACACGCACACTAAGGTGGTCCCAAGTCCTGTACATAACATGCTAGGGTCCATTCATTTGGATGGTTTGGATCAAGCACAAAATTAAGGCGGTCCTATTGGACAACCAACATACATATCGCACCATAGTGGCCAATGGCTGACATGGATAGAACACATGCATAACAAGGTGGACCCGTGGTTGGGGATAACCGCACAAAGGAGTGGGGAAGCCACATACATCAATGGGCCCCAACAGTTTGGGATCAACCCGATATTTGTGCTTTCCCACTAAGCAGGTGAGATGGCAACCAAACACCATGGTGGGGCCCGCACACCACACGTGTGGAACCCCACCCATGGCTGGGTGACTTATGAACAGGAAGAATGGCAAATAAACATAACAGATGGGTCCTGTAAAGTTTCTAATGGTAGGCATTCAATCACCCTTATTTTCTACGTGTGGCCCACCCAAAACTGGGCCCACACCTCTGCCAAGAAGAACGACAAGGTATACCCAACACTCATCAAGGTGGGACCCAAAGTTGGGCCTCATCACCTTTGGTTAGATGGATAAATAAACATTACAATGGCCCCAAGGAAGGTTTCAAAGGTGGGCATCAATGACCACTGTTTCCTACGGTGTGGTCCACTTGAGGTTTGTATTTACCTCATTATGAGGGCCCACGGCCTTAAAATAATATGGAAAATTAGATGGTCGGCATAGATAAAATAGATGCATCGAGGTGGGACCCCCAGGGTAGGCCACCTGCTGGGCAGCGTGCCAAAGCACGCTGCTTGGAGCGTGGCACCCAGACGGGCCCCAAGAGTTTTGAGTCAAACTGATATTTTGTTTTCTCCTTCATCCATATCTATGTGATCTTATGAATAGGTTGGATGACAAATAAACATCACTGTGGAGCTTAGGAAGGTTTCAACGGTAGAGATCATTATTCCCACTGTTGTCCCGTGGCATGGTCCACTTGTCATTTGGATATGCTTAAATTTTGGGTTCAGCCACTAAAATGAGCTGGAAAAACATATGGACGGAATAGGTAAGGCACATACATTCTAGGTGGGCCCAACGAGTTGGGGCCATTGCCAACGCCCAAAGAGGGCTGCGCTGCTGGGCAGCAGCGTCCCCTGGATGCTGTCTGTCCAGCGGCCACGTCCTTTTTTTTTTTGGTTATGTTCTCATCAAGTGGGGCCCACAGAGGTTTTTTATCGAGCTGATATTTTTGCTCTCCCTTCTCCCATGCATGTGTGAACTTATGAATAGGTTGGATCTCAAATAAACATCATGGTGGGCCATGGGAGGATTTCAACGGTAGGGTCACTGTCCCTACTGTTTTCTGTGGTGAGGCCCCCTTGAGACTTGGATCTGACTCATTCTTGAGATCATGCCCTAAAATGATCTCCCCAAATGGATGGACGGTGAGGATATAGCACATGCATCATGGTGGGACCCACGAGTGGGCCACTGACTGGGTGAGCCGAGGAGCCCAGCGTCCGTGGACGCTGGGTACTCCCAGCGCGTCAGAGAGGCTTTCCTACTTCTTTCTTTCTTATCCTTTTTTTATGTGGTTTTGATCGAGTGGGGCCCACATAAGGACGATCCAGTCCATCTATCGTGCTCACCGGCTCGTGGGGGACCCAACGAGCCCAATATTGGATGGGTTACGAGGCCTAGAAACATCAATGTGGGCCAAAGAAATTCTGATGGTAGAAATCATTATTTCCACTGTTTTCATGTGGTGCGGTCCGCTTAAGATTTGGATCGGGTTCATATTTGGGCCCTGGCCCTAAAATGATTTGGGAAAACGGATGGACGGTGTGGATACCACATAAACATCAAGGTGGGTCCCACGAGTGGGAACCCAATCACGGCGTCCACGTGACACTGGACTGTTCCAGCGTCTCTGACGCTGTGAACGTCCAGCGTCTGGACGTTCATACCTTTTTTTTGTGCTTATATCAAGTAGGGCCCACATGGGTCTGATCCACTCCGTTCATCAGGTTCCTCGTCTTATGGGGACCCAATAAGCCCAATATTGGGCAGGTGATTTGGTCCAGAAACTTCACAGTGGGCCAAGGAAGTTTCAGTAGTGGACATCATTATCTCCACTATTTGCTATGGTGTGGTCCACCTGAGATCTGGATCTTCATTTTTGGCGTCCAGCCCTAATATGGGCTGGAGAAACAGATGGACGGCGTGGATCAAATACATGCAGCAAGGTGGGTCCCACGAGTGGGGACCCTGCTCAACGCCTAAAAGGGGCTTTAGCCCACGCGCTGCTGGGCAGCAGCGTCCTCTGGACGCTGTCTATCCAGCGGCACTCTCCCCCTTTTTTTTATTAGCAAGTGGGGCCCATTCATGGATGATCCAGCCCATCCATCTTATTGCCCATCACAAGGTGGGCTCAAGGAAATAAAATGAAAGGTAAACGAGAAAAAGGGGGGAAGTTTGCACTCACAATGATGGTTGGACGGTTGGATTGCCGATCGGACGGTCCGGATGATGATCGGGGTCCTCCAAGATTGATCTCCTCCTTCAATCTCTCTAACTCTCTCTTCCTCTCTCTTGATCTCCCTCTAAATCTCTCTACTTCTCTCTCTTCTCTCTCTCTCTCTCAAATCTCTCTCTTTCTCTCTCCTTTCTCTCTCTAACTCTTGAAATTTTGAAATGAGAAGCCCTCCTCTCCCCCTACGTATGGACTTGTATGGGGGGGAGAGAGAGGAGGAAATCATGGGGGGAAATGATGGTGGTGGTGGTTAGCATGGGAGGGGTATGGGTGAGAGTTAACTTTTGGGTGAGAGAGTGATGGGGTGGGTATGGGGTGAGTAGAGTAGGAGTATGGGTGAGAGTGATGGTGCTTGATTAGATTGATTTAACATGTACTTGGGATTTGTGCAAGTGGGGCCCACGTCACACGCGCGTTACGCGGCCCACCTTGGATTACGCAATCGATCATAACTTTCACACCGGGTATCGTAATGGGGCGTGCCACGCGGCGTTGGAATCGTGGCGCCCGCGCGGTCGCAAGGGTACAAGTCCTAGGTCGTTGCGGTACTAAATCAGGGTCACGATCAAGGCTCTCTAATCTGGTCCATCCAGGACGTACCAGTACCGGAAACTAAACGTACAGAGGGCAATTCACAGTACGGGTCTTACACATTGTGTATCATACCACCTGTCTTAACCGATGCGTGGGGCCCAATTTGAGTAGGCTTCACTTAGAAAATGTTGGTGATTGAATACCTACCACCGAGAACTTCCTAAGACCGATGATGTATATTTGCTATCCGACCAGTGGGCGGGACCCACCATGGTCCTTCTTTTGAGATATATGTTTTATCCATGCCATACACCTATTTTTGTCGGCCTATTTTGTATGTGCAGGCCCAAGTATAGGGCCGATGTGATCTCAAGTGGGCTATGCCACGAAGACCTTTACATTTCCAATGGGACCCACAGTCCGGGTCCCACACTCTGTATATATATTGGGTCATTTTAGGCTAACATTTCATGATATGTCTAGTAACATGCTAGTATACTTAGCTTGATACTTCACACTGATAATATGCTTAGTATAATGAATAGCATGCTCATTCATATGCTCATATGCATCATTTGTATGCCTGTTATAGATCACGATTAATCATAGCATATGCTAGTTGGCTTGTTATACTTAGGGGACCTGTGCGAGACAGGGTTGCCCCACATGATTGCGCATATGCGTAAGTTTGGTGCATGACTTGGATTGTGTGACTCATGCATTTCGCATTATGTATGTCACGATCGCTTTCACACCCTATCAGCATCGGGGTGGTGGCCACCATAGTCACATCGTGGTTGGCAGTAATAAACACTGGAAACTTGTTCTACCACGTGGGTGCTATGGATGTCCTTGGGTGAAAGTCCCTAAACCATGTGGTACCAGTAGGATGCTTCAACGTCTAGACCAAGTGGATAACATGAGCGCCCGAGTGCCGAATACCAGTAGGCAGCATCTCCCACTATGTCGAGGTCGGTTGGAAAGGCGTGTGACCTTATCCTCCCAGGTGCAGTGGGCTATAAGCTAGGTCCAATCTGACCAGCTCATGAAATGGGTCCGCTATCGGCGAGCCGGGTGGGCATTAGCATACCACTGACGAGGCTGATAGTGAGGTTTTTTCTACTCGCTTGGTTATGCTCGCGATGTGCGGTAGCCAGTATCAGAGTGTACTAGACCCCGGTGATATCCCAGATGAGAACCATTTTGATATGTGGATTAGTTGAGGATTGACGTGTTTGCATTGCATCTCTAGCATGTAACACTCGGCCATATAGGCCCTTGCATCGCATAGCCTTGGGATAGCTGATAGTATTCATGAACTGGGTAACTTAGCTCTCTATCACTTTCGCTTACTCTGATATTTGATGATGTTTTATGGTTTTGATTATGCTCCTTTACGGAAAAAAAAAAATTTACCCTGAAAATCCTCCTGGTAGGATCCCAGGATCGGAACCTGGCATATGAGAGCCAGGAGTCGAGATGGGATACTACAGAGGCTGTTGGCACCAAGGTCGGCAATCGAGAATTTAGTGAGCCCAGTCCCCAGGTTTGGGGCGTGACATGTTGTTTGTGATGTGCTTTACTTATGTTTATGCTCACTAAACGCTTTATTTAATTTGTCTATGATGTATGCATACATTTACTTTTATCTTTTAATCAAGGGTGATCAACCATTGATGTAATTAAGGGCTCTTGAACAGTATCACAGCATGTAATGTAAAAATTCTCAGAATCTCTAGAATAAAATTCGCCTTACGATGCTTTCTCGTGTGTACTTTGTGAATGCTTGTAATTGTCTATAAATGTCTCTATTACTCAGAAAACCCCAGAATAAGGAAACACAGGAAAATTGTCTTGCTCATTTTCTAGTTTTAACACATCCCTACTATCAAATAGCCACCATCTAATACGAAACAAGTTACACAGACTAATGAATGTATCTTTCTCCATTCCAAACAATTTATATCAAACTGAAGAAGGACCATCTAGCAATTCTTTCATAAAATATGATCCAGGCAGCAAAGAAGAACTTGCTTATCCTTTGTTGATGGACATTTCTAAATAATTAAATAGAAACTTGAATATAATCATCTTCAATAATCTCCTCTATTCTGTTGTTAATGTCGTAATTCTATCACTAACTCGAGCTACGAAGTCTTACCAAGCAAGGCTAGGAAGTCTTATAAGTATGAGATGAACGTTAAGCATCATACACAAGCAAAATATCTAACTACTACGAAGTCTTGCCAAGCAAGGCTAGGAAGTCTTACAAGTATGAGTCTAACGTTAAGCATCATACACAAGCAAAATATCGAACTACCCTTACAAAATCATACCCACGTGATCATTTTTGTGGTCGTCATCCTCATTATCAAAGATCATCCCTACTAGGCCGGCTATCTTCTTCACATATGACAGAAAAGACTAAAGAAAAAGACAAAAAAAAAAAAAAAAAAAGAAGAAGAAGAAGAAGAAGAAGAAGAAGAAGAAGAACAGGAATACTTGGATGCTACGTAAAGGTAAATAGTAAGTCGCTGAGAACTGGAACCGAATTTGGTGAGGTGAACTATTAAACATGAAGCCCCAGAGAGCATGTGTAAAAGTGATTCAGTCAAGCAAACATCACATAGGTTTGGACCCAATCCAATCACACAACGTAAGGGCCTCACCGAACTCAGTGTTTCCCATCCTCACTGGAACCTGGCATGCAAGTGACTCAAATTATACAATTCAAATAGTGCGCTAATTTAGATAGATCATATAGCGTTTTTACTCGGATGAGGGGTGCACATTCAAAGGAACGTTGAAACTTAGACTAGTTAATTGTGCAAAGTCAATGAAAAAAACGTCCATTAAAATCTCAATCAACCTGAGATTGAGCTGATCACCCGTTCATGATGGGCATTGCAATTGGGAAGGTGTAATTTTTGAGTTGATACGTGATGCTTGTACAATATCTTGGCGACTGAGTATCAACCATAATTGCTCTACCAGATGACTCTAGAAGCAGAGAAGAGTGCGTCCCCCTTTTCCCCTAACCTTTTTTTTTAGGCACCCCACTCGGAATTGATACGAAGACCCGAGTGTTGAAACGAGGATATCTTCACTCAGTCCACCACTCGAGCTATGGATCAGTATGATTCTGTCCTTAGCTTTTAGTGGTAGACAAAATATCCATATAAATCATAATCACCATCACAAATTAATAGAACCCCCCAAATTTCCATATGGGTACGGAGAACTCAGCTCGACTGCCAAGAACCATGAAAGGTGCAACGGTTAACATGGATTTGGCGTGTCCGACGGTACGCAACCACAGTAAACATCAGTTGTGGTAATACTGCCATCAATGTGTTGGCTGTTGCACAAAGAAAAGACCCGTTGAAAAAGAGAAAATGGGTGGGTCCTATCAAACACACTAGAAATACGGTCATTCTTTCGTATCATGTTTTGTTTCCTTCTTTATCCCTTTCCTTCAACAAAAGCATCCACAACAGGAATGAAAGATGGTGTGTTTTGATGGACGGATGTTATTAGAGTTTTTGGTAAATTACCAAGTACAAGTGATGGGGCTCAAAAATGGTGGTTTTCAGTAAGTAAGACGGAGAGGCCACTATTTACATTTTACACCCGCACAAAAGAGGAATACACCGGCATTTTATACTATTGGAAATAGAAAGTGAAGAGTAACATACTGTACTGTTGCATTGCCACAAGTACCAAAAGAAGGTGCATCGATTAATTAGGATAGGTCTAGATATCAATTCTTAAACGTCAAAAAAATTTAAAAAGGGGGGGGGGGGGGGGGGGGGGGGGGGGGGAGGGGAGGGAGGTACGTGGGGTACTGGACACGGGGGAAGGGGTTGATGAAGGTACCGGAATCAGCTACAACATTTTCATGCCAGCGCCTAGAAAAACCAATTCTGAGGGGCCCACCAAGTAATCTCCGTCCATCTCCCGGCATCCTCGTTCCTAGGCTCGATCAGAAAATGAGCAAGATCCACAATTCAGGTGGACAGGGAGCAATGGGAACGGGATGTCAGCCACAGGATTATGTGTGGAGGCACATGATGTGTATCTTCTGTCAAATCTGATTAATCAGGCATAATCTGCTCTCCCTCAAGAAGTTGTTAATGGTGGTCACCCAATCACCACTGTTTCGTGTGATATGTTCTATCTTAGATTTGAATGTCTTATTTTTGGGCTTATATCTTAAAATGAGCTACCAATATGGATAGACAGCATGGATAAAACACTCAATTATCGCTTACGGAACTTTATCCAGCACCAAGGTTGGCAATGGAGGGATGGATCCATACCCAATCTGAGTCCATCATTAGCTGGGTACACTGGGTGCGAGTAGGCGCAGCTTCGGTGGATATCTGAATCCAACGAGGTGGGTGAGATCCCTAATTGTGGGGCCACCGTGATGCATATGCCTTGTATTCATGCCATCCATCAATTTTGAAAACTTATTTTAGGGCATGATCCAAAAAAATGAAACAGATCCAAATCTCAAGTGGACCATAATACAAGAAACAATAGTAACAGACCATTAAAAAATTCTAGTGGGCTACAAAATTTTTAGATCAAGCTCTTTTTTTCTTTTTTTTTTTTCCATCACTTTTATAACTGTATCAATAAGTTGGATGGGAAATAAACATGCTGATGGCCCCCATGAAGTTTTTAACTGTGGGATTGTTTCCTATGGTATGGTCCACCTAAGATTTGGATCTACTTCAAGTTTGGGATCATCCCCTGATAGGAGTTTTCAAAATGGATCCAGTGGATTTAAGGCACATACATCATAGTGGGACCCACAGTCAGGGATCCACTGACCTTGGTGGCTCCAGGGATCCACCCAAATTGCGCTTGGTGCCAATCACCCTAAACTCAGGTGCCCGTCACCAGTACAAGAGAGGGGTTATTAATTAAAATGGCCCTCAATTCTAACATAACAAAGGCGCCGACACCGGATGCCGAATCCATTACTTTTTAGCCCTTTAGGCATTTTTTGACTTTTTAAAGGACCAAAATGCTCATCTGTTAGCCGTCCCCTCGTATGGCCTTATCGTGTCTCGGAAGTCGAAAAGGCCTTTTGAAAATGGGGTGTGGGCCCCACTAAATCAATGATTGGGGATGCCCCTCGGTCGATCTGATCCTTTCACTTTAATTGGACAATGGTGAACTTATAATAGGGTCATTTAAAAAAAATGGAGTTACATGTGGCCCACAACTGCATTAACATTGAGAGTTAATTCCAAACTGTTTCTTCTGGTTTGGTCCATCTATGATGAGTTTTGCCGTCAAACTTGGGCAAATGGCTTGAAATTAAAAACAATTTCATGTGAACAGATTAGATCTGCTACAAGATAATCTAGTGGGCCCCATACAAGATGTAGGATGAATTTAATAGGTGGGTCCCTTGCGCGGGAAGGTCATTAGCCTTTTTTTCCTCTTTCTTCATTTTTTCACGAGAGGGGACCATTTGACCATTAAGACTGTTGCCACCTCTGTGAAACCTACTCCGACAAGCTTCGGGTGTCATTCCCTCCATTTCGACGAGCTTTTGAGTGTTTTTTAAGATTTTCGGCTACACTCTCCAATGTAAAAGCTATGACAACCAAAGGTAGGTTTAGGTTAAGATAACAGTGGCTTTTGTGTGTTGTTTTTTTCTTACTTTTATTGGTGGGTATCAATGATGGAGTTTGTGAAAGGGAGGATTGCGATGGTTCCCTTTATAATTTTTTTTTTTTTTATGGGTATAAATGGTGGGAGTTTGTGAAATTGATGAATTTTATAATGAAAGAATGTTGTAATGGATGAATTTTGAAATGGAAGAATGTTATGATGGATGAATATGATAAATGTTAAAATGGATGAATCTGTAATGACTAAATGTTTTAATGGATGAATGTTGTGATGGATGAATGTTGCAGTGGAAGAATGTTGAAATGGATCAATGTTGTATGGTGGATCGCCGATATTTCACTGTGGATCGCTGATGATCGCTGTGGATCATCGATATTAAGTTTGGATCATCGATATTAACTGTGAATCGTCAATATTAAATATGGATCGCCAATATTAACTATCAATTGCTGATATTTAATTTGGATTGTCGATATTAACTATAGATCACCGATATTCATTATTGATCGTGTGATCTCATAAAAGTGGTCATAACTCCCTCATCACATGTCCGATTTGGGTTATCTTATGCTCGTTGGAAAGGTAATTTGATGAAATTTCAAATGACTTTAAAATCACCTCATTTGGACACCATTTGATTACCCAAAATTGAGCCCAATTTTACTATGGTTCGTCAATACTCAATGTGGATCATCAATACTCACTATGGATGCCAAGTCCCACGAAAACGGTTATAACTCCCTCATTATATACCCGCTTGGGTGATCTTGTACTTAAAAAATGCATTTTGATGAATGTTTTAAATTGATTGAAATCACCTCATTTGGACACTATTTAGTTACCCAAAAGTGGGCCCAAAGTTACTATAGTTCGCCGATAGTCACTACAGATTGCAGATCCCACGAAAACGGTCATAACATTTTGATGAATGTTTTAAATTGATTGAAATTACCTCATTTGGACACCATTTAGTTACCCAAAAGTGGGCCCAAAGTTACTATAATTCGCCGATAGTCACTACAGATTGCAGATCCCACGAAAACGGTCATAACTCCCTTGTTACATGTCCAATTTGATTGACCTTATACTCATTAGAATGATAATTTGGTGAACTATCAAATGGATTTAGAATTACCTCATTTGGACAACATTTGATTGCTTAAAAGTGAGCCTAACGTTCATTATGACATTTATCACTGAATGAGATATCCAAATAGATGAACTTTGGGCCTACTTTTGGATAAAAAATGGTTTCCAAATAAGATAATTTTATATCATTTGAAAGTTCATCAAATTACCTTTCTAAAGAGTATAAGATTACCTAAATCGGGCATATAATAAGGGAGTTATTTCCGTTTTCGTGGGACTAAAAATCTTTTTAAAAAAAATTCTTAAAAGTTCATTGAAATGGAGGGAATGACGCCGAATGCACACCAGAAGCTCGCTGAAGTGGGTCCCATAGAGGTGGAAACATTCCTAACGGCCAAAATGGTCCCTCCCATGAAAAAAATGAAGAAGAAAGAGAAAGAAAAGGCTAAATGGCCTTCCTGCACAAGGTACCCACCTATCAAAACCATCCCACATCTTGTGTGGGGCCCACTGGTCATCTTATAGTAGATCCAAGCTGTTTACATGAAAAGGGTTTTAATTTCATAACATGTGCCCAAGTTTAAGGAAAAAACTCATCATGGATAGACCACACCAGAGGAAACAATTCAGAATTAACTCACAACTTAATGCAATTGTGAGCCACAGACAACTTCATTTTTTTTTTTTTAAAATAACCCTATTACAGGTTCACAACTGTCTAATTAAAGTGAATGGATCAGATCAGTCGAGTGATGCAGCCCTTGGTACATTAATAAGCTAGTACACCAATAAGTACTATATCATAATCATGTTTTCCTTTTATATATATAGTAGTCCTTTCATGAGAGAGGGTATTCTAAAATTTATTTTTATTACAATCTTTTTTATTTGTGAGTGGCGTAAATCCTCTCTTGTTGTGTGAGTGAATCCCCATCCCCTTGGGTGAGTGAGACCCCAAGCTATCCATTGTTGGGTGAGTGATTCCCCAACCCCTTGGGTGAGTGAGTTCCCATGATATCCCTTTTTTTATGAGTGATTCCCCAACCCTTTGAGTGAGTGAGTCTCTAAGCTTTCTCTTTTATTATTATCATTTGGCCTATGTACTCTTCATCCAAATTAAAGCAACAAAGTTCGTCTTTCCTTATCTTTATTGCATTTCTTTGAGTTCTACATTAAGTGGTCTCATAACTGCATCAAAGTGGTATCAGAGCAAGTTCGGTTCTTGGATCGGGCTTGATTTCTTATGGCAAGAAGAAGAAGATACAAGGTCAATCAAATGGCTTTAATTCAAGATGTCCACCTCCGTGACAAATTTGAAGAATTGAGGCATGCTAACAATAATATACAACATATGATGGAGGAAGTTTTGCGAAAACTTCCCGTACAAGCCTCCACAAGCATTCCGATCTTCTATAAAAATGTCTATGAAGTGTTTGATGAAATGATTGAATCGAATAAATGTAATGAAGACTACATGGAATTTGATGATGATGACTCGATTTATGACAAAGATGCCTAAGAAGTGTTCAATTAAACGATCGAACCAATTGAAGGTGGAGTGAGTGAAGGCCATGTGGAATTTAATAATGACGATCTAACCTATGAAAAAGATGCTCATGAAATACTTGATGAAATGATCGAACCGAATGAAGGTGAAAGTCCTGTTATTTGCACAATTTTAGCCACTCTTCAAGCACTCGAAGACCATTAATTATCTGTTTTGTGTGAAGAGAAGTTATATGTAAAAAAAAAAAAAAAGCTCATTTATGGTGGACAATGTAATCTTTTTGGGTTATGCTGTCTCATCTTAACGCATCAAAGTAGATGGAGAAAAACTCAAAACAAGTATAGAGTAGCTAACCCAAAATCAGTTACCGATGTGTGATGCTTCCATGGCATAGCAATATTCCATCAATAGTTCGTGAGTACAGGATAAGATACCGATACTAAATATCTCGTTCCATGGAAGAACAAGCCTCGAAATGAAGATGCTTGGATCAATCATGAGAAATTATGGGATCTCGACAAAAATATGTGGAAAAGATTTGCTAAGCCAAACTCAAGGAGGAGTTCTTTTAATGGGGAGGAGATTGATGCAACACTTAGTATACTAAGAATCTGGTACACCAAGGAGTATTATTTCATACTCAAATTTTCCTCTTATATATGTAATAGTTTTTCATGAGTGAATGTATTCTAAAGTTTTGTTTTTACAAGCTTTATATTTGTAAGTAGAGTGATTTCTCTCTTAT
This sequence comes from Liriodendron chinense, assembly GCA_003013855.2. NCBI lineage: Eukaryota > Viridiplantae > Streptophyta > Magnoliopsida > Magnoliales > Magnoliaceae > Liriodendron > Liriodendron chinense. The sequence goes on from ML058334.1 coordinate 3,413,421, forward strand.
TGGGTGAGTGAGTCCCTAAGCTATCTCTTGTTGGATAAGTGATTCCCTAACCCCTTGTGTGAGTGAGTCCCCAAGCTATCTCTTGTTGGGCAAGTGATTCCTTAACCCTTTGAGTGAGTAAGTACCCAAGCTATCTCTTGTTGGGCAAGCGATTCCTTAACCCTTTGAGTGAGTAAGTCCCCAAGCTATCCATTTTCTTATTCTCATTTGGCTTATGCACTCTTGATCCAAATTACAGCAACAAAGTTCTTTTTTCCTTATCTTTATTACATTTATTTGATTTCTACATTAAGTCGTATCAGTGATGCATCATCAAGGGGTGACCCCTATCATTGATTTACTGAGGCCCATATACTATTCTCAGGAGGCCCTTTCGATTTCTGCGAAAAGTTACCGCCGTACAAGGGGATGGTTTACAGAGGGGCATTTTCACATGGGAAAAGCCAAAAAGTGCATAAAGGGCTAAGAAATAATGAATTCGAAATCCTAAAAGGGAGAGAATCAGGTGTGGCCCCACCCTCACAACACGGTAGGGCCCTAACTATAGGGCCCACATTGATGCATGTATTGTATATTTATGCCGTTCATTAATTTTTACCGCTCATTTTAAGTTATGAGACTAAAAACAAAGTAGATCCAAATCAAATTTGGACCACACCTCGGGAAATAGCGGTGATTGACCATTAAAAACTTGTAATGGCCTCCTAAATGGATCAAGTTGATTTTTTTTTTTTTTTTTGTTTCTTTATCCATGTCTACGTGACCTTATCAAGAGAGATTGGATGGAAAATAAAAATTATGGTGGGCCATAGGAAGTTTTTAATGGTGAGCGTTCAATCACCAATCTTTCCTATGGTGCAGCGCACCTGAGATTTATTTTTGCTTCATTTATGGATGATACCTTAAAATGATGTGGAAAAATGGATGGACGGCCTGGATATACAATACATACATCAAGATGACCCTACAGTCATGGACACACCGTGTTGGGCCAGGCGGGGCAGCACCCAATCGGCTCCCCTCAGGGAAGGGAGGAGCTGTGGCCCATGATAGGCCTTGTGCCTATCCACTGATGTGGGTGGATCCCTGTGGGCCACTTTGATGGGTTTATTTTACATTCGCGCTGTCTGTATTATACATATCATCTCGGGACAAGGACAAAAAATGAAACAGATAGGACGCGGATTCCCTGTGAAAACCTTGCGCAGGAAGTTCCTGAACCTAGATAGGGCCCACTGTGATGTTTTTGAGAAATCCACTCCGTCCATACGCTTTGTGAGTTCAATTTAGGACATTATAACAAAAATGAGCCGGCTCCAAGACTCAAATGGGCCGAAAATGTGAGGATTTAATGTCCACAGTTGAAATATTTGTGGGGCCACAGAAGTTTTAAATCAGACTAATATTTATGTTTTCAGTTCATCCCAATAGGAATGACGTTATGAACAGTATTGATGGCATAGAAACATCACTGTGGATCCCAGAGAGATTTCAACGGTAAGAATTTCCCTACCAACCTTTTCAATTAGTGGGGCCCACTTGAGCCTTGGATCCGGTTTATTTTTTGTTATAAGGTCCTAAAACGATCTCACAAAGAGGATGGACGGGGTGGATTTCTCAAAAACATTAAGGTGGGCCCTACATAGGTTTCCCGGGCAGGAGCTTCCTGCGCAAGGCTTTCGGAGGGAATCCGCGTCCATCACAGATCCAAATCTCAGGTAGACAACACCACAAGAACCAGGGGCAGTTGACCATTAAAATCATTTTACTGCACAAAAGTTTTGTATCATACTGGTATTTGCGTGTTCTCTTCATCCAAGTCTCTGTGGCCCTATCAACAGTTTGGATCCGTTGGCCCCAAAAAAAATTTAATGGTGGATATTCAATAACCACTGTTTTCTGTGGTGTGGTTCACCTGAGATTTAGATCTGCTTCATTTTTTAGGCCATGTTCTATAATGAGTTATAAAAATGGATGTACGGCGTGGATGTAACAAACATGTATCAAAGTGGGCCCTACAGTAAGGGATCCACCCACCTCGGTCGAAACGATGATCCACCGAAGCCGCGCCCTTGTGCCTCTGATGACGCCTGTCCTGTAATGGAGAGAGGATGGCTGTGGCTACAGAGCTGACAGCTGGCTGTGGAGACAAGACTCTGACTTCTGCGTGACCTCTCCTGTACCTGCAGACTACACTCTTTTCCCTCATGTATAATTAGTCAACAGAATATGGGAAATTACATTTGCACCTTTGTTTTTGTTGCATAGACCTCTTCTTACGATTTTTGGTATCATAATTCTATTAAAAAGTATTAATTTGCTGACAAAAGGTATAAAAGTGGCACCTCAACAACAAAAATAACGGCACAAACAACGGCTACCTTTCACCGGTGCTTGCCACAATGGAAGGAAGAAATGTAGTCCGCGTGATCACGAGATGCTTAGTCGGCAGGACGAATTCCCCCTCTGGGCTGTGGAAGGGGATTGCGTCTGGCCTCGGCGTGGACGGAGTCGGTACAGGCAGGGCTATGTGGGGCCCACCGTAATGTATGAGTTTTACCCACGCAGTCGTCCATTTTTTCAGATCATTTTAGTGTATAAGCCAAAAAAAATGAGGCAGATCCACGGCTCGAGTGGACCATAAAGTAGGGATTGAACACCCACCATTGATAGCTTTTGGGGGGCCACACAAGCTTTGGATCAAGCTGTAATTTGTGTTTTCTCATCATCCAGGTATACGTGACCTTACGAGCAGATTAGATGGCAAATAAAGTTCACGGTGGGCCCTGGGAAGGCTTCAATAATCGGTGTCATTATCACATCTGCTTCCTGTTGTGTGGCCCACTCGAGCCTTAGGTCTGCCTCATCTTTTTGCCTCTTGCCAAAAAATCATCCGGGAAAAATGGGTGAACAGAATAGATAAATCCATACATCATAGTTGGCCCCACAGAGCTCCTACTGGACCAATCCACTTTCCTATGTTGTAGGCTACACTTAGGACTTAAATGTTTCACCAATTACCCAATGAGGAAAATTAAATACGTTATTATTATAATTCTCCCCGTTGCCAAACAAAAAATGAGGATTGTTATGGGTAATGCAGAGCATGTCTTCAAATGGTGACGTGGGAGATGTACAACCGAGGATCTATGGCTCATTGAGACCAATTGATCGCATGCGTTGGTGAAAGGATTTAAACCGGTCAAAATAGGAAGCGCCTTCATTTATCTTCATTAGCTAATAAGCCATTGAGCCTCGGATGTAAATTGATTCTTTAAACCGCCAGACCTCGAATATGTACCCAAGGACATCTCGTCAGTATATCAAGCGTTACAATCCGCAGTATATCAAGCGCTACGGAACAGAAGCAATCTCCAAATTTGATAGAGCAGAGGTCAAAGCCTCAGATCTGATTATTTAACATATGGCCTTGAGCTCAGCCATTAACTTCAAGATTGTTAGAGGATGGGAATCACATCTGAGCAGTTAAGATTGTAGACCACAAGTGCTCGGCATATTAATTATTCACAGAGCCGAGCATACCATGCACCACAGTATGGAGATAATTATGATTGCCAAGATATGCGGGATCTCAAGCTCGTTATCGTGGATTCCTTCCGATTAGGAAATACCATCCAGATGGGATATCGTCCCGATACATATCCTAAAATGGAATCGACGAATATGTTGCCACGAATCATGAACGGCTCATGGTCTCTTATTATCTATAAAAGGACCCTACCGCAAGGCTTTAAGGTACGCAACTCTATATACAGTAAAGAACAAGTAATTGAGAATTGATATATCTCTTTACTGACTTAAGTATTGGAGGGTACTTAGCTGGCACGACTAGCAACCCCTCACCTTGTTTTTATGGGTGCAGATCCTAGATCCACACCCTTCATCAGGAGGCCCATCATCCGACAAAGATCCACCGTATATTCATTTTCATCATCTATTGACCATTTTTGGCTTTAACAGATTGGCGTCGTCTGTGGGAACGACAACTAAATCATTTTCACTTCATCCTTCCCTCCTGATATCCTCCTCCTTCTTACTGTTAATGCCTCCCAAAAAGACTTATGGAGGAGGAGCTGGCAGATCCATCGCCACCTGAGCGTCGAGATTGGCAGGATCTCGACATCAGGGGCAACATAATTCTGCCCCCCCCTCCCCCAAGGAAGAATACGTTCATGCTCTTCACTCGGCAGGGTACATGTTGTTTTCACAGATGCCCAGGAGATAGCAAATATGTGGCCGTTATGTGCAGAGTTTGTGAGTATGGCAAGACGTCTGAAGCAAATGCTCCCTCCCGATCCTCCTCCACAGCCTTATGCGTCTTCACACTCTGCCCATTCCTCCCCTCGTCAAGGACAAAGTCGACCTGTGGGTGTTTAATTAGGTCTGTGTGACCAACAGTTGCTCTCACATGACCCTCGCTTGCAACCCCATGCATCTTCACATTCTGCTCATCCTCCTCCACATGATAGACAGGATCGACCCACTACAAGTTGACCGAGACCTCCTTCCCGAACTCCACCTTGACCGGTGGTAACTAACCTCCCTGCTGGAGATCTACGCTACACTCTTGATGCTAAACGTCAAGGCCATCATCGAAATCAGGGTGGGGATATTGAGGAGGCTGTTGAGATCTTCAGTGCCCATTGTATACCAGCATGGGAGTAGGATTTACAGCAGCAAAAGGAAAGATTTGTCGCCATGGAGCAGTGTTATCAACCTAATGCACCATCATTAATACGGGCAATAGTAGATCAAGTCGACCCACCGTTTACCGAGGAGATCATGAACGCGCTTCGACCAGAGAGGGTCCGGGTGTTAGTATACTTTTCTGTGGTATACTAGTGCACCTTATTTGTCAATTACTAAGGTTAGTGAGTCAAGTGTCGGTTGAGCTTATAGAAGACAAAGACTAAAGACTCAAGCAGACCTGCTACATCAAGGAAGAAGAAACAGGTAAAAGAGATGCCTTGGTGAAGCCCTTTACTTTGAACCTATCCAAAACCTAAACCTCTAGATGACCTTGTACCTTTAGGCATAGCCTTAGTCATCGTAGATTGGCCTTATGTGTCCCAAAATATCACCAAAAGGATGACCAAGAGTTATATGAACTGCTGTAAAACACAATTGAAAGCAACAAAAAATCATGCCTTAGACCGGTCGTCTGATCGATCGGCAGATGACCTAAATGGGATAACGACCAAATTGTTGAGCTCTTAATTATGCATATTCTAACCCCAATTCATCACTCATTATGCAAGGTTTTCACGATTTATAGACTAATCTAATGCATAAAATTGTGATTATATGATGAGAGAGAGGTTTCATTAAATGGAGATTTAAAGACACTATTCAGAAACAAAGAAGATCAAAGGATTAAGTGTCGAAGGATGAAAGAAACAAGTCAGAGAAAACAAGAAAGAAAACAGAAGAACATGCCCAAGACCGGTCATCCGACCGGTCGTCCAAGGCCCAGGACCGGTCGTCCGACCGGTCCACTCACTCAACAGAAGTACCTCTGCGGCCAAAGCTCACTGGACTGTCTAAGACCGGTCGTCCACTGCTGCGACCGGTTGTGCGACCGGTCCTTGAATTAATTTTCTGGGGTGAAAAATCGCAAAAATCTCTAGACACTTTTTACGTTTTTGAGACCGGTCGAAGCTCAGACCGGTCGTGCGACCGGTCGTCTGCGTAATGAAGTATGTTCTACAAGCTCCGATTTTCTCTGCGCATTGCGTAAGCTTACGCAATTTCAGGAAGATTCTGATGCTGCAGAGCCTCCCTACTATAAAAGGACACATAGGAATCGTTCCTAGGGTATCTTAGAAGGGTTTGAGCAAGGTGGGAGGCGGCGGAAGTGGATTCGGAGTTCCACAACTCCTTCTAGTTTGTTTACTGTTTTTATGTTTTTCTTAGTTGTTTCATGTTTCCTTGGATCATGAACGGGTAAACCTCTTAGCTAGGGCTAAGAGGTGAAGCTTGTAGTGAATCTAAGATATTTCAATTCGTTTAAGTTGATTTTAAAGTTGGATTTCATGTTTAAGAACAATGGTTTGAAGTTTAATTCAAGTTCTAAGTAGTTTTTCTTAGTCTTATGATGACTCATGGATGTTTGGAAGAATTGCTTGAGTTCTTAATTATTGTATGTTAGTCTAGACCTGTATGATCCGAGGAATTGGAGTACGCTCTAATACTATGATCTTCATGTGAGAACTTCCTACCAAAGTTCTACTTTTCTGGATTTCTGTTATATGTGGACTGTGTATGTGATTTGAATCAAGTTTAAGTCATGATCTAGCTTTGTCTTGTGACAGGCCTTAGTGATGGTTATGATTATGAACTTAGTCTATTGGAATTGGGATTGACCTATACAATTGAGCATGCTCATCCTAGCTTGCATTGAGTGAATTATATACATTGTTCATACATATGACAAGTTATTTGGTTTAACTGCTCTATCATCTGACTAGATAGATCTTAATTTCGATTCTAGTTGAGAAAGTGAGAAACCATAGCGAATTGAGCATCAAGGATTGCTACAAGTGGATCCTTGAACCCTTAGTGCTTTTTATTAATTGATTACTTCAGTTTAGTTCAACATTGCTACTTACATCAATCTCCTACAAATCTGGTTGTTAGCTTCTCAGTAGAAACTATTGGATGTGTTTGTGAATCCCTACATAAGTCCCTGTGGATCGACCTCGGTCTTACCGAGATTATTACTACATTGCAACCCTACACTTGGGGAAGCGAACACAAATGCATAAAAAAAGTTATCTCTGGGCTAATTCAACCGGTCGGCGACCGACCAAAATGGAATAACAAGCCTTTTAGTCCCAGGCCAATATTCGACCTGTCACCCCACTGGTTGAGGACCCCAGTTCCGACCGATCGAGTTGAGGGACGACGGTTGGAATATAACCGTTTAGAGTTTGTTTTTATAAAAGCCATGCTCAATTTTTGAGGTAAGTGGAGGGATTTTAAAGAGATTGAAGCCACCATTGTTGGAGACCATTAGAGGCTCAAATCTTAACCCTAGCAAGGCATCTTCCTTGTGATTCAACACACGAATGGAGCATTCCAAGCTCAAAGAAGAAGATGCTCTTGCCCCTCTTTAATCTCTAGAGTTTGGATCAAACTTGATATATTGCTCATCCAAAACTCTATGATGAGATCCTTGTAGGTGAGATACTCTTGGCAACTCATTTTCATTAGTTGTAGAGATCTCAAAGCTACCCTCCTATCACCTTGAGCATCTCAAAGAGCATCCATGAAAGGTGATTGATCAAGTGAAGCTGAGGCATTGACAACACAGCAACGACACGATCGGGGGAGTAAAGGGGATCTGATTGAAGCATAGGAGAGCGGAGATCAAGCAACCCAAAGCGGCACTGAACAAGGGACTCATTCGACAAGTAAGTTGTCATATTGAGAGTCCGGTTGCACTCCTTGGTGAGGATTGAGTGCGAGAGTTTGGATCTATAAACTCGAGCAAGTCTTCGTGGGGAGCCTCTGGTGAGAGTATACGCTAGGTTCTTGGATTAGAACTGAAGCGTTAGGAGGAACCTTGTCAAGCTCCTAGGTTAATAAATGAACCTTAAAATCTTCGTTATAAATTGGGAGGAACCTTGTTAAACTCCCCAGTAGGGTGGAACCGTTTAAACACCTAGGTTAGGAGGAACTTTATTTAAACTCCCTAATGAATGTCAGTGTGCTCTAAGGGTGAGTACTTGAACCGGGAGTGGAGTAGGGTAACTGAACTACTATACATCGTTATGTTTATGATTGAGTTGAGCACATTGTTAATCTAGCTTTGTATGGTTTAATTGCTTAATTATTCATGCTTGATTAAGATGTATGTTAGGCACTAGATAGGCACTTCCAGACACAAGATGTACTTTCACTAAGTTGAGTAGATTTGAGCTTATATGTTCCACTCTCATATAGTCTACTTAGGTTGCATAGATTAGGTGCATGATTAGTTTAATCAATTGATTATCTATACATACTTAGGCTAGGTTGTTTATACGCTTACCATATGCTAGCCTTGTGATTGGACCTACTTAAGCTTGGAAGCTAAATGTTCTTGCTTAATTAGTTTATAATTGCTAATTAGCTTAATTAGGCAAGAGGTTTTAAAAGGATTTTTAAATAGTCCTAATCACCCCCTCTAGCACTTAGCCATAGTTCTATAAACTTCCAAAGGCTTTAGCACGTAAAGCGTAGGGTGTCGTGTAAGACTACCGACGCAATTTCATCGGGTACCCAGTAACATCCCTCATTATACTAGGGTGGGAGACCCTGTCGATCATATTGAGAACTTCAGATCATATATGGAGCTGGAAGGTGCCACTCCAACGATTATGTGCTGGGCGTTCTCCCTCACTCTCAAAGATGTCGCCCAAACCTGGTGTGGATGCTCGCCTTTCCGCGCTCCCGACCCTCCCTTTTGAAAAGGGGTATGCGTGAATCACCGTTTTGCCACTGGCTCACCTCGTTCTCGAGGGCTTTTTCGGTTGTCGTGTTAAACTGGATATGTTTGAATGAGTTCGTATAAGACCAAAGTCACCACTAGCCAATTACTTCGAATCTACAGTCAACTAGACCCCGTAGAAACGTTAGAGAAGAGAATCCAAAGATTCCTTCCTCTAAAATGACTCGTTTTAATCTGCAGTCAGAGATTCGAGGTAAGGGATCATGGTTACAGGGTGGAAAGGTGTTAGGCACCCACTCTGCCGGTACCGAAGTACAGTCTTTACTTCACAGAATCGAACTAATACTTGAAAGTCTGATTTAATTCTCGTACATTCTCATGAATGATATGATGCATGAATGTAGGTCTAAACAGTTAGAGTTTCTGATGGGCAGGTTTCCATTAACAGGTAAGCTCAAAGCATACGTTCGAACTGACAGGTGCTTTATGCTAGATGCATGTTGTGTATTTGATCAATCAAAGTGCTTACAGTGGGATGATAAGTAAGGGGTTGAAAGAATAGTAAATGTTGCACTTATGCTAGATGCGAATAAGATGATGCTGATATGAGAGTAACTAGATGGACGGATGTAACGCCCCAGATTTTTGAGATTTATTTGAAATTTTTTGAAAATTCATTTTTAATTTATTTTTTATTAATTATCGTATATTTACCGTTGATTTGCGAATAGCGGGACATCCGTAGGAGATCCGATATGGGACCCTTTACAAAAGTTGATTAGAATGATCCCATAAACATCGTAGAAAGATCATATTTAAAAAATCACGCACTTTTCAGATAATTACGAAAATGCCATTAGTTAAACTTAAGTTAAGATGTCATTTTTAAGTATTATAGTTACTGACAATCACTTTCACGTAAAACCCTAGATTTAAGCTTTTGGGCACATAGTAACCATACACATCAAATTTCAGCCCTTAAATTATAGTAAAAGTAGTCCGATTGTCAAATTAGCCCCTTAACCCTTGATTTTCCTGTCCATCGAGTGAGGAAAGTAGATGGTTAGTCGTAGTCGAATATTTCTCTTCATATGAGTGACTTGAATCGTCTTTATCATGGACCAATAGTGTGATTTGAGTGCCCCACCTTGATAAGCATCTTTCTTATGTGCGAAGTTATCCCGTTTTAGAAATTAATGAGTTACCAACTCTTTTTAAATCTGAACCTTTCAATTTACCCACTTTTCACCATCAATCGCTTCTCAAATTTGGACTACTTATTATACTCATATGACTACGAGTTTACACAAAGTTTGGACCCCGATCTATAATCCTACACCGTTGAACCACAAAGCCAGCCCCTTCCTTTTTCACTAAAAGTTAAAATTTCAGATATATACATTTCTCATAGTCAATCATCCACTAAACTTTGTACAATTGTTTGCCTATCATGACTACATATGTTTTCAAAATTTGGGCCCTAATCATCAAGCGTAGACTGTTAATTGAGATCAAGCCCATTTTAGCACCCGTTGGGCCATTTTCAAGGATCGGCCAATCTAGAATGTAGATCATCAAGAAATTTACGTATTTTGACTCTAATCTTTGAACTTGATAAGATGAACGAATTGAAATTGATCAAAGATCATCCGAATATTGAGATTTGAGAAACCCACCTCAAGAGGTTGTTACACAAGACCTCGCGTGCACATCCCTCTCCATATTTCTACTACGCACCTCCAAATCCTTCTCGTAACCCTAGCCTCCATGCTCTAGAGAGAGAGAGAGAGAGAGAGAGAGAGAGAGAGAGAAGAAGAGAGTTCTTTCTCATATTTTTCCAGCGGCTACGATCTTCTACAACCCTCTTCTTCTAAGTCCATCATAAGGTGAGGATTTTCCTTCAAGCATTTCATTAATAATATCACGATAATCATCAGTTTCTTTTGTGACATATGAAGTTATTTTGTCTTCAATTGCTTATCCATATAACATGAAGTTTGATGTGAGATTTGTAATAAATATCATTATATGGTGATGTGATTCCTTGTTTAGATTTTTGACTAAGAAGCATGTGTATTTGTGTTATTTATTTTTGTGAAATCTATGCTCTTATTTTCTTAGTGTATGTGTTACAAGTAACATTGGTTTTCATATGGTGATATGAAATATGTGTATAAGATCATCATATGGACATCCCATTATTGTATACTCTTTGTCCCTAAGTTGGTAAAATTATTCGATGTAGAGAGATGAAACCTGTGAGAGGTGTTCATGATGGAATAATATATCTTAACTTAACTGAGAGAAGGAAGTGATTGTTTGTCAATGGATCCTTATATGTACATGATGCTTGATTGGATCCATTTACATTACATGGGTATTTTAATGAATTTGGTCATGATGTACAACATTGGCTTTTTTGGGACATGATGAAATCATAAAACGGGACAATGAGTGGACACTAATGGTATAGAAATTCTCATGAGCCGTATGCGAAAACACTTAAATAAAGGTGAGACTAAAGTCATGCATTCACTTGGCTCTATGTGGGTGTACGGAATTGAGAATAGGCTAGAGCGTCCTACTTCTCCCATACACTGTCACGTGTAGATTTAGGCTATGAGCGTCCCGTTTCTCACGCGGTCGGGCAAAACTATGGGCTTGTGCGTCCCAGGAACCTCTGGCGACTAGTGGCTAGCGTGAAGTCGTAACAGGGAGTCTCCCACTTCATGTATTGTGGTTCTAGCTAGGGTGCCTTAGCCAGAACATGCATTCCATACATCGCATTAACAAAGATTTTTAGTTGATTGTTTTAATTTGATTAAATGATAATATCCTGCTTGCGTTTACTCTGTATCGTTATTATTATTCTTGATTGTCTTGGAGGAAATATTCCCCACTATGATAGCGTTTAGCGCTATCCCAAACACAATTTAGATGATGCAGGTGAAGATCCAGGTATTGAACCCGATTTTTAAGGAAAAACGTTCGATGGTTCATACGATCAGATGGCGAACGATGATGTTAAAGAAACTTAGTTGGTGTTATCATTTATTAAATATTTCTTTTGAGTAGTTGATACATTTATAGAATTGTAATAAGTCTTCAAGAGAAGACATGATTTTGTATTTTAATTAATCAGTATGGATATTGGTTGGTTCTCTTATTTAAACATTGATGATGAAGTAGTAAGTTTGATAGAATAAGATGAATATTTGTTTCTGCCATTGTGCTTGAATGCTATATTTCATTATTTAACAAATCAATTAGTCCATGATTTACTTGGGAATTCGGCCGTCGTGTTATACACGAGAGTCGAAAATCTCGGGTCGTTACAGTTGGTATCAGAGCACAATCGGGACCTCTGGGTGAGAAGCCCGACCATTTTCATAATAAATATTCCTTAGGGCTTAGGTTCCTATGAAATAGAAACAAAAACACTTAGGTTCATTGTTCGCTCGTCTCAAGTGTAAGGCTGCGATGTAGTAATAAATCTCGGTAAGACCGAGGTCGATCCACAGGGAAAGAGTAACAGCTTCCTAATTACTCCGGAAACTCAGTTTAATAGAGTAAATTCAGATTCAATGGGATGTTTAATTAAAACAGTAACTTACTGAAAAATCAGAGATTTAATGTACTAAGGCTTTCAAGGATCCACTTGTAGCAATCCCATGTCAATTCAGTCAATCCAAGTAGAGAACACAACTAGATTTGAAGTCCCATCTCTCATCTAGTTGGAAAGTAAAGCATTCACACACATTCATCCAATTCAAGTTGAACTTTCCAAGTTCAAGTCCATTCAATCAATGTAGAATTCAAATTCATAGCCTGCGGAGTAACAGCCATGCCTATGGACTATGGCCTGCTCAAGGATTACTATAATTCGAATCTAAACAAGCAACCTGTGATAATCTCAGAGAATTAAAAGGAATTCATGTCCGGAGCACATAAACTCAGATAAGACATCTCAAACTACCACCTATTGGACTGAAACATAAGAAAAATCTAACTTTGAATTGGAAAATACTTGAATCAAACTGAAATTAACATAGAACTGGCTACAAGCTTCACCTCTCAGCCTTAGCTGAGAGGTTTTAGCCGAGCATAGTCATGCAACAACTAAAAACTCCGAAATGAAAGCATAAACTAAGAAAAACCGGATAGAAGAGTTGCAGTCGCTCCACCGTCGCTTCCTCCCTCCAAACTCACGTTCCTTCCCTTCTCTGATACCTTAGGGAGAGCCCCTAGGTGGCCTTTTATAGCAACAATCCTCCCTTGCGTCGGATTCTGCGAAATCCTACGCATTGCGCAGCAATATTCGGAGTCCCAATTTAGAAAGGATTCTTCTTACGCAGGGCCGACCGGTCGTGACCGGTCGGCCTGGCTTTTCAAATACTCCAGAGAGCACAGCCGACCGGTCATGACCGGTCGGTGTGGACTGTCCATTGTTCCAGCAACTGTGGCCAACCGGTCATGACCGGTCGGACCACATTGTCCATCCATCCAACGTATACAGCCTTGATCCAGAGAGCTTGGCCGACCGGTCATGACCGGTCGGCCCTTCATACAGTGCACATGGCTGACCGGTCATGACCGGTCGGCCTCTCTTCTACTTGCTTCCTTTAATGTGGCTGACCGGTTGGACGACCGGTCAGCCCTGTTTTTCTTCATTTCTTCTTCCTCTTTTCTCTCTTTGGTCCATCCTAGGACTTCATGCAATGTCTTCAAATCCATTCTTTTGGCTCCAATTTGATGAAATCCACTCTCATCCCTACAATCACAAAAACACGTGTTAGGTGGGCCTTTAAACCATGAAAATCATGCAAACTATGTAATGTAATGGGCAATGCAATGTATAAATTAGAGGTTCAACATTCATCCCCCATTGGATACATGAGATGTTATGAATCTAGAGACTCAAACATAGGCCCCTTAAAATCATTAGGATAGTCGATGAACTTAAAAATATGAAATTTTAGGATTTTTGGGAAGTGGATTCTCACTTTTTCTAGAAGTTTTGGAGTTATCATCATTTTCTCATATTTAGATCAGCGTTACGTTGAGTCATGGGATTTATCTTCCTCAAATTTTAAGGGTAACTATTTTATTTAGAATTGTTTTTGTTAGGACAAATTTCCTGACCCTTTGACAATATCACCACTAATAATTATATTTTCAGAATTGATAAATTTTTGAAACTTTTTTATACATATTTCTAACTTATTACCCAACACTTTCGTAAAATTTCAGATCAATCCAACATTTAGATAAATCGTGAAAATTCTGTTAGTAGAGAAAATCTTGCGCTGGAAACTGCTGGACTATTACATTTTTTAGATGTTTAGAGGTCAGAATCATATCTTATCATAGGAATTTCATTCTGAGAAAAATTTAGGTGATTCGTCACCTAACCTTCAGATTACCCTCCAAATTTCAGATAAAAAGGACATTCGGTTTGAGAGATAAAATTCTAATAGCGCTTATAAGTCCTGTGTTCCATATTCGACACTATCCTAGTTCCTTAGCTTTGAAAACCTCTGAACCCCTTGTTTAGGCTTAGTTATCGTAAGATGGAACTCTTAGAAGTATTCTCTAGTGTATGCTCATACATCCCTATGAATTTTAGGCCCAACCCTCTTACTTAAAGTAGATTATCGTAACCATAAAATGCCATTTACCAATCCCTCACATACATCTTCGACCATGTCTAACAATGAAAGTAAATAGGATCTCGTAAAGTTTTAATGTTTTGTATTGTTGGATTTTAATTTGCGTGATTTTTGTCGATTTTTTTTGTTGGAGAATACATGAAAGTCCCCACAATGTTAGACTAAATCGGCCGCACGGGAGAGCAGAACCGTACCTAATATATTGTGTAAAGGATTGAATCCTTGTTCAAATCCCGAGGGTTGACACTTGGAATTTCGAATGGATACTAATGAACTCAATGCTCAAATGCGAGTAGAATATCTAAGTATCGGATCCGAATCTACTTGAACTGTTCACCCGTGATGTCGACACAATACAAATCACATCCTTGTTCTAACTGGACGACTTTTGTGCATTCTCTTGGAATGTGTGTGATTGTTTTCTTTGGATGACTAAAATAAGATAGATGTATAGACGACCTTATGACGTAGAAGCTTAGCCACTTAGACCCTATAAAGAGTTAGAATACGGTATTCCTAACCTCACCTTTCTGTCGCACTTTCAGCTATTAAAGAACTGTCGATGATATCTCATTCACTTTGTTATCCGCTTGTTTATCCACTCATTCAAGTGACCATCCGATCATGCCAACCTAATCAAACTCAGATCTATCTTTTAAACTCTTGATCAGTCATTTCGTTAGCGATCAGACATCCTTGGTAATTATTTAACCCTAATCGTCTTAGATCCTTGACTATAAGAGCACCTACCCAAACCTGAGAAATATTAGGGTGCTAGATGATTGAATGATTTGAGAGACCAATCAATATATTCAGAACCATCTAGGAATCAGAGTGCGCAGTGGAAGCATGATAGGAAAGAAATTTGGGGAAGCTTGTAAAAATCGATGTTGAGTACGGATTTATTTTTAAGGGGGGTGGATTGTGATCACGTCTGACCCGGAATAGTTCAGAAAGTTTGGCGAGAAGTCATGAAGTGAGATTACCCTCAATGTTTTATCGACGATGCTTAGGAAACTTCGGGGACGAAATTTGTTTTTAAGGAGGGTGGTTTGTAACGCCCCAGATTTTCGAGATTTATTTGAAATTTTTAAAAATTCATTTTTAATTTATTTTTTATTAATTATCGTACATTTACCGTTGATTTGCGAATAGCGAGACATCCATAGGAGATCCGATAGGGGACCCTCTACAAAAGTTGCTTAGAATGATCCCATAAACATCGTAGAAGATCAGATTTCAAAAATCATGCACTTTTCAGATAATTACGAAAATGCCATTAGTTAAACTTAAGTTAAGATGTCATGTTTAAGTATTATAGTTTTTGATCATCACTTTCACGTAAAACCCTAGATTTAAGCTTTTGGGCACATATTAACAATACACATCAAATTGTAGCCCTTAAATCATAGTAAAAGTGGTCTGATTGTCAAATTAGCCCCTTAACCCTTGATTTTCATGTCCATCGAGTGAGGAAAGTAGATGGTTAGTCGTAGTCGAATATTTCTCTTCATATGAGTGACTTGGATTGTCTTTATCATGGACCAATAGTGTGATTTGAGTGCCCTACCTTGATAAAGATCTTTCTTATGCGCGAAGTTATCCCGTTTTAGAAATTAATGAGTTACCAACTCTTTTTAAATCTGAACCTTTCAATTTACCCACTTCTCACCATCAATCGCTTCTCAAATTTGGACCACTTATTATACTCATATGACTATGAGTTTACACAAAGTTTGAACCCCGATCTATAATCCTACACCGTTGAATCACAAAGTCAGCCCCTTCCTTTTCCGCAAAAAGTTGAAATTTTAGATCTAGGCATTTCTTACCATCAATCAACCACTAAACTTTGTACAATTGTTTGCCTATCATGACTACATATTTTTCCAAAATTTGGGCCCTGATCATCAAGCGTAGACTGTTAATTGAGATCAAGCCCATTTTAGCACCCGTTAGGCCATTTTTAAGGATCGGCCAATCTAGAATGTAGATCATCAAGAAATTTACGTATTTTGACTCTACTCTTTGAACTTGATAAGATGAACGGATTGGAATTGATCAAAGATCATCCGAATATTGAGATTTGAGAAACCCACCTCAAGAGGTTGTTACACAAGACCTCGCGTGCACATCCCTCTCCATATTTCTACTACGCACCTCCAAATCTTTCTCCTAACCCTAGGATTTTCCTTCAAGCATTTCATTAATAATATCACGATGATCATAAGTTTCTTTTGTGACATATGAAGTTATTTTGTCTTCAATTGCTTATCCATATAACATGAAGTTTGATGTGAGATTTGTAATAAATATCATTATATGGTGATGTGATTCCTTGTTTAGATTTTTGACTAAGAAGCATGTGTATTTGTGTTATTTATTTTTGTGAAATCTATGCTCTTATTTTCTTAGTGTATGTGTTACAAGTAACATTGGTTTTCATATGGTGATATGAAATATGTGTATAAGATCATCATATGGACATCCCATTATTGTATACTCTTTGTCCCTAAGTTGGTAAAATTATTCGATGTAGAGAGAAGGAACCTGTGAGAGGTGTCCATGATGGAAGAATATATCTTAACTTAACTGAGAGAAGGAAGTGATTGTTTGTCAATGGATCCTTATATGTACATGATGCTTGATTGGATCCATTTACATTACATGGGTATTTTA
This sequence comes from Liriodendron chinense, assembly GCA_003013855.2. Classification (NCBI taxonomy): domain Eukaryota; kingdom Viridiplantae; phylum Streptophyta; class Magnoliopsida; order Magnoliales; family Magnoliaceae; genus Liriodendron; species Liriodendron chinense. Next base: position 3,430,221 of record ML058334.1, read on the forward strand.
ATAAATTTGGTCATGATGTACAACATTGGCTTTTTGGGACATGATGAAATCATAAAATGGGACAATGAGTGGACACTAATGGTATACAAATTCTCATGAGCCGGGGTTGGTGCTATGGACACTAATTCCGTGCTGTCGGCCTATACTGGGTTGCTTGCGACTCCCCATAGTGACCATTGAGTTTTATTTAAATCGGTTGTATGTGAAAACACTTAAATAAAGGTGAAACTAAAGTCATGCATTCACTTGGCTCCATGTGGGTGTACAGAATTTAGAATAGGCTAGAGCGTCCTACTTCTCCCGTACACTGTCACGTGTAGATTTGGGCTATGAGCGTCCCGTTTCTCACGTGGTCGGGCAAAACTATGGGCTTGTGCGTCCCAGGAACCTCTGGCGACTAGTGGCTAGCGTGAAGTTGTAACAGGGAGTCTCGCACTTCATGTATTGTGATTCTAGTTAGGGTGCCTTAGCCAGAGCATGCATTCCATGCATCACATCAACAAAGATTTTTAGTTGGTTGTTTTGATTTGATTAAATGATAATATCCTGCTTGCGTTTACTCTGTACCGTTATTATTATTCTTGATTGTCTTGGAGGAAATATTCCCCACTATGATAGCGTTTAACGCTATCCCAAACACAATTTAGATGATGCAGGTGAAGATCCAGGTATTGAACTCGATTTTTAAGGAAAAACGTTCGATGGTTCGTACGATCAGATGGCGGATGAGGATGTTAGAGAAACTTAGTTGGTGTTATCATTTATTAAATATTTCTTTTGAGTAGTTGATACATTTATGGAATTGTAATAAGTCTTTAAGAGAAGACATGATTTTGTATTTTAATTAATTAGTATGGATATTGGTTGGTTCTCTTATTTAAACATTGATGATGAAGTAGTAAGTTTGATAGAATAAGATGAACATTTGTTTCTGCCATTGTGCTTGAATGCTATATTTCATTATTTAACAAATTAAGTAGTCCATGATTTACTTGGGAATTCGGCCGTCGTGTTATACACGAGAGTCGAAAATCTCGGGTCGTTACAACGGAGGTGTCGCAAGGGTTTGCTTCAAGAGGCTAAGATTGGGACTTAGGTAGCTTGAGAGACTTGAACCAAGGTCAGGCTAGGCTAGACCAGGGCTAGACTCTTCTTACTCGGGCTCTCCTTGGTGGAGGAGTGGGCTGAAAGGGTGGAGATGGACTCGAAATTTCTGGGCTCTCTCTGGGAGTTGTGGGATGCTGAAACATGAGAGGAGCATGGGTATTTATAGCTACGAAGGATGATAGCTTCAGTAAGGGGCCGCCCATACGGACGCGCTGCTTCATCTTCAGAGCGTACGACCCCTGAACCTGAAGCTACAAAGCCCAAGGTTTGAGGTTCGGAGCTACTACGAAGTTGTGGTTCGGAACCAAGTGAGTTGACTGGGTTAGAAAGATGGATTGACACAGTGAGTTGACTGGGTGTAGGGGCTGGACTGACTCGGTGAGTTAACTCGGTGATTTGACTCAGCAGTTTGACTCACCAAGTTTGACTTTTTTGGAGATTTTTTGACTGGTTTTTCTTATGGGGGTTTTTCAGGCTAATGTTTAGCGGTGAGTCAATTGGGTTCAGGCTTGAGCTAGGCTATGGATTGGGGCTTACAAGGGTGAGTTTGGCTAGGTTTGGACATGGAATTTGGGGGTATGGACCTCCATTCATTCAGCTATCTCTACCAACATTGTAGTCGAAGATGGGGTGTCTACATATGCCCCTCTTTGGCAGAGGTTGCGTGCAACTGAATATCAAAGCAAGTGGACACCCCACTTCTGACCTGGTCATTCATAGATCATGGTATCTTTGCTTGCCTTTGTATTTGAGTCAGTTGATTTTCTGGAAATTGATAACTGACACATAACGCGGGAGTTTGGAGAAAACATTGCGATTGTCCATGCATGAGCTGCAACCTGGGTACTTAATTGCAACCCTTCCGTTCTCGATCGAAACTAACATCGGAAAGGTACAGTAGAGCCTTTACGTCCATCATAGTCTTACAAGGTTACCAACCCTGTGATTGATTGGCTCATTGCTTTCCCGAATCACTCCAGGAGTACTTGTTTTGCTTGACTGTCAAAGTGATTAGCTGCCCTACGTCTATGCGGCCTTACAGGTAATCCACTACTCCGACTTGGACTCAGTCAAGGTACTTCAGGCATCCACGCCTATGTATGTGCGGGTGAACTTTTTCCACCCAATCTGTTGGTTTTGATACTTGGGTTATAATTCATCGTTTCCACTATTCAGATGGTTTCTTTGACCGAGCCTTTTGGCTTTCATCTTTTCATATCTTGGCATTTAGTACGACCACATTGACACTGGAGTTCAGTTCAACCATATTTTGAGTGAATTGGATCCGATGGCCTCCGAAAAAATCGCAAGACATCAGATCTTATTTGATTTTTGCGTCGGCTCCTACCCAGAGATATGAAAGATCTGTTAGTGTTTTGGAGGCCGAACGCTCTACTGAAAAAATATTTTTAAATTTTGAAAAGACCCACTCTGGGGAGTGATACTCCGTGGGGTTTTTATTTGTAAATAGGAATATATGTAATATTTTTTGTCTTTTCGAAAAGAAAATCTGGCTTGCACGCGCCTCCACTAGGGATGCCTGTGGGGTCTTTGGCTAACCAACCTTTATTTTAAAAGCAGGTAAACATGATGCTGGATGTTGATGCATGTGGATGCATATGCATATGGATGCATGTTTGACTCATTCTCTTTCAATTCAATGGTTTTGCTTTTGCTGGGGATGTAGAGATCTTTGAGCTTATTGCTTACAGGGTTTTGCTTAGAGATTTTCCTTTTTTATATGGATGTTTGGTCAGTGGGTTGGTCAAGATCTCAACCCGTGGTCGATCAGGTCCATCGTCCCAAGATGTCGTTTCTTTGCTGATGGGGATGGATGAAAGAGGTTATAGGTTGTAACCTCAAGATGCTTTTCTAGAGAATGGATGCGATTAGGATGGTGTTTGGTCGCCAGTTTTGGTCAAGATTCCAATTTACGGGCGATCAGATCCGTCATCCCAAACTATGAAGTGAGTGAGCGGAGTTTGAGACTCCTGAAGTGCTGTGCTGGGGATAGTGACAAATTTTTTTGTGAATTTTAAAAATAGTTTATCCGAATCTTTTCCTAAGTAGTCAGGATGGAGATCGGTTATTGAAAACAAGGGAAATATTTTTGTGATTTTATAAATATCTTATCCAAGTCTCCTCCTGAGTGGTCAAGATGAAGACCGGTGTTATTGAAAACAATAGAAATATTTTTGTGATTTTGTAAATTGATTTTGCAATGTTTTGGTATTTTGTTGGACTTTCTGAAATGCAGGGAAAGGTATGGAATTTTCATCCATTTCCAGCTTTTACTACTGGTAAGGCACCCGATCCATTTTACATCAGCGAGCAAGACGAATCTCACACAGTTAAGTGTCGTAGTTTTTACATCTTCAGATGTGGGGATTTTGAGGGTTTTCAGTCAACACACCCACAAAGTTGCTTGTTCCTCATGTGCAATGCACATAGAACACATATCATCTGACGGACTCCTTTGGCCATAAAATGAGCCACATCCTCACATTCCCTTTGTCAATCCAGTTTAGGTTCTTATGCTGCTCACAATTTCATGAGGCTGTGTTTCACCTCCCAATTGCCTTAATCCCCTTCATAAGTTTTAAGAACATGGAACATCCATCAGATTCAATAGCGACTTCCAAATCAAGGTTGTCTATCACGGTGCGTTCAACACGAACAGGATTGCAGGGTTTTGCCCGCCTCAGCCCTTACTTGTTTAGAAGATTTCGGACACCCGTACAATCAAGTGTTAGCCATGTCCGGGACAGGTTGGGAAAGAAAGCCCTTGAGAAGTTAATCCCAATGTAGTCTTAGGTCTTTGGACCACTGGGGATATATGTGTGCAGTTAAAATTGATGGTAAATCTTTTTGTGCCTTTGAGAAAGTTCCAGACTTCAACTCGAGTGATCGAGATTGATACTGGTTTTTATGAAAAGCTTAAAATCTTTTTGGTATTTTTGAAATGATCCGGGTCATTGAACCTTGACTCAATGGGCCAAGATTGAATGTCGATTTTTTGTTAAAAACGGAAAAGTCTCCCGAGAAGTTAATCCCAATGTAGTTTAAGGTCTTCAGACCAAAACTATGTACATGCCGAAAATACAATCTTTTTGTGATTTTTTTAAAAAGATCCGGACTAGCGGACCTTGATCCGAGTGGTCGAGGTCGATGCCAGTTTTTGTTTGAAAGCAGAAAAGTCCCCCGAAAAGTTAATCCCAGTGTAGTTTAAGGTCTTTGGACCAAAACTATATATATGCAGATATGACATTTTTTTTTTGTTTTTCAAAAGATCTGGTCTATTTGACCCCCCCCTTAATCGGTTGAGATCGAATGACGATTTTTATTATGAAATCTCTCGGGATCTTAATCCCGACGTAGTTTAAGGTCTTCGGAACACGATTTTCTACAGATGATGGCACATTTTTTTAGAAAGGTCTGAATTGTCGGATCGTGACTCATATGATCATGATCGAAGTCGGTTTTTATTGAAAATCTCTCGGGATCTTAATCCCGATGTAGTTTAAGGTCTTCGGACCAGAAATTTATACAAGTGAGGCTGGAAATGCGCATTTTTTTTTGTTTTTAGAAAAAAATTTGGAGTCATCGGATCTCGGTTCGAACGATCAAGACCGGTGCTGGTTTTTATTAAAAATCTCTCAGGATCTTGATCCCGATGTAGTTTAAGGTCTTCAGACCCTTGAGGATGAGAGATAGACAGAAATCAGGGTTGAAAATTCTCAATGTTTTCTGAAAATGATTCAGGTCATCAGGTCATGAATTTAGATGGTTGAGATCAATGTTTGACCAAGTCAATTCTTTTTTCTTTCTTTTAGTTTGCCCGAATGCCATATGCATGTTTTCCCCTTTACTATACTCTTCAGCGCGTGGAGGCGTAAGATTCCTCGTGTCTTCGGATCATGCTTTCAGATGCTAAGTCATTTCAATAGTACCTGGGTGGGAGATTGCTCCAACAGATTACCGGCGTTGCTAATGTTCCTTGTTCAGCGCCCCCTCAGGCTGTTCAGATTCCTGCTGATGCTATGGTCGATGCTTTCGAGGGTCAACCTAGATTTCGCTTCACATCTCAGATCGTGATTATGATGAGTGGTATCTGTTGAGCTCTTAATTGTGCATATTCTAACCCCAATTCATCACTCATTATGCAAGGTTTTCATGATTTAAAGACTAATCTAATGCATGGATTTGTGATTGTAGGGATAAGAGAGAGGCTTTATCAATTGGAGGCTTAAAGAAGCTATTCGCAAGCATTGAAGGCCAAAGGACTAAGAGGAAAGGATAGAAGAAAGAAGCAAAGGAGAGAAGAAAGGATGCAGAAGAAAGCACTGAACACCGGTCGTCCGACTGGTCGTCCATAGCCCAGGACCGGTCGTCCGACCGGTCCGATCACTCAACAGAAAGGGCCTTGCGGCAAAAACTCATTGGACCATCCAAGACCGGCCGTGCGACCGGTCGTCCACTGCTCAGACCGGTCGTGCGACCGGTCCTTGAATTAAAATCCTGGACTCTGAAATTGCCAAAACTCTCTAGACGTTTTTCGCGCTTTTGAGACCGGTCGTGCGACCGGTCGTCTGCGTAACAGTGCGTGTTCTACAAGGTCCGAATTTCTCTACGCACTGCGTATCCTTACGCATCTTCTGGATGATTTCAACGCAGCAGAGCCCCTCTACTATAAAAGGAGACCTAGGGATCATTCCTAGGGTATCCTAGAATAGATTGAGCACAGTGGGAGACAGCGGAAGTTGATTTCGGAGTTCTACAACTCCTCCTAGTTTGCTTTCTAGTTTTATGCTTTGTTTAGTTGTTTTCATGTTTCCTTGGATCATGAACGGCTAAACCTCTTAGCTAGGGCTAAGAGGTGAAGCTTTTAGTGAATCTAAGATGTTTCAATTCGTTTGATTTGGTTTTAAGTTGGATTTCTATTGAAGAACAATGGTTTGAAGTTTAATTTAAGTACTAAGTAGTTTTTCTTAATCTTATGATGACTCATGGATGTTTGGAAGAATTGCTTGAGTTCTTATATGTTTTGAGCAAGTCTAGACCTGTATGATCCGAGGAATTGGAATAAGCTCTAGATCTATGATCTTAATGTGGGAGCTTCATACAAAAAGTTTACTTTTCTAGAAATTTTGAAGTATGTGAGACTGTGTATGTGATTTGGATCAAGTTCAAATCATGATCTAGTTTTGTCTTGTGACAGGATTTAATGATGGTTATGATTGTGATCTTAACCTATTGGAATTGGGACTGACCTATGCAATTGAGTATGCTCATCCTAGCTTGCATTGACTGAATCATATACATGGATCATACATATGTCAGGTTGATTGTTTTAACCGCTCTATCATCCGACTAGATAGAACTTAATTTCGATTCTAGTTGAGAAAATGAGAGACCACAACAAATTGAGCATTAAGGATTGCTAGAAGTGGATCCTTAAACCCCTAGTGCCTTTTATTAAATGTTTACCTTCAGTTAGTTCAAAATATCTCTCTACATCAGATTAATAAATTCTATTTAGCTAGTTCTTCATTGGAAACTATTAGAAGTGTTTTGTGGATTCCTACATAAGTCCCTGTGGATCGACCTCGGTCTTTCCGAGATTATTACTACATCGCAGCCTTGCACTTGAGGCGAGCGAACAAGTTTTTGCAGCCGTTGCCGAGGAGTTTGACGGTTTTTCACAAAATTTCTGAAAATAGTATCTATTTAGAATTTTTTAGGACTCTTTTACCAACTTAGGTTGTTTTATTTTGATTTTTTCTTTTGCAGGGACTTCTAGGAAGTTGAAGAAGAAATTAGGGATTATAAGTTCTCAAATCAGGTTCTATCTTTCTAACCTTACTCTTCTTCTTCTCCTATTCATTCCTATCATATTCATCTCTTGTAGAATGGTGGAGACTCCTTTTTGGATCTCTGATAAGTAGGCCTTGTACCACCTTGATTCCTATTGGTCGGCACTGCCGTCTTGGATCACCTTGTGCTCAGAGATTTCTCTTACCACCTCTACTCCTCTTTCTTCTTTTTCTACACTTTTCTCAAAAGATTCAAAGAGTGGGTGGGAAGTTCTCTGAGCCCCTATTGACCAGGAGAAATTGGTCTCTATCCTTGCTTCTGGCTCAGCCATTGCAAGACACCTTGTGCTTCGGTCTTAGAGAGAAGTAATGGAAGGAAGGAAGAATTCTTTTTGTTTCATTCTTTTAGGATTTGCATGCCACATTGGGCTCGGGATTCTAATAACTAACTCATTACCGAAGGGGGAATAGTAGAAGGAATTGACAGAGAACCAAATGTTAGGAGACATCTAAATTCTCCAATTTTGTCTGAAAGTATGGTTGTAAATCAACCCAATCCTATGGCTAATCAAAATCTGGGCCAAAACCAAACTGAAATGGGAGAGAATGTGGTTGAGAACGTTCCCCAACCAAGAACATTATATGATTACTTACAACAAGCAAGAGCGAGCACTCCCTCATGCATAGTTTTTCCACAAAATGCAGGGAATGTAGATTTGAAACCAGGGGTAATCCAACTCCTTCCGAGATTCCATGGATTAGACAGTGAAAGTGCCTATCAACACCTTAAAGAATTTGATGAGGTAATAATACCATGCACTTTGCAAATGTAACTGATGATGTGGTGAGGCTTAAAATATTTCCTTTTACCCTTAAAGATAAAGCTAAAGGTTGGCTTCATGCATTAAGGCCAAGATCAATTAGCACATGGACTGATATGCATAGGGAGTTCATTAAAAAGTTCTTCCCTACTCAGAAAACGAACATGTTGAGGCGCTTTATCATGAATTTTGCCCAAAAGGAGGATGAGACCTTCTTCCAATGTTGGGGGAGGTTTAAGGACTTGCTAAATGCATGCCCACATCATGGCTATGAAATTTGGCGGGTTATAAGCTTTTTCTATGAAGGACTGACTTCACCCATACGCCAATTTGTAGAGATGATGTGTAATGGGGAGTTCATGAATAAGGAAGCCGAGGAAGCATGGGACTATTTGGAGGAATTGGCTGAGAATGCATAGTCTTGGGATACATCTAAACCAACAAATTCCAAGGATAGCCAACAAAAGGAAAAAGGAGGAATTTATGTCCTATCAGAAGAGGATAGCATAAGTGCACATGTGGCTAGCCTCACAAGAAAAGAAGAGGCCATGGAATTAAAGAAAGGAGAGACGATCAACTCTAAAGACGTTGAAACTGTTTGTGAAATTTGTGCCGGAAATCAACATACAACACAAGATTGTCCCACAATTTCAGCAGTCTAAGACATCTTATAAGAACAATCAAATGCCATAAACAGTTATTAACGGCAATTTGGTGCTCCAAACTCAAACACGTTTAATTCTAGTTGGAAGAGCCATCCCAACTTCAGTTGAAGGAATGGACCCACTGCGAATGCAAATAATATCCCTCAAGCTTAACCTTTACTAGGTCCATCCCTAGTCATTACACCGAAAGCTACGCTAGAGGAGATGTTGGGTGCATTCGTATCGGTTTAAGCTGAATATAACAAGACTAATTCTCTGAAAATAGATGGGTTCATGCAAGAGCAATTGAAATTTAATCAAAGTTCAACTCAAGCCATCAATGACTTGAAAACTTCAATGGCTAGAGTTGAATCTCACCTCAGTGTTAGGGAGAAAGGCACACTTCCTGTTCAACCTCTTCCTAACCCAAGAACCCAATTTGAGATACAAGACGCGAGCTCATCCTCCCAACATATGGAGCATGTTTAAGCTTTCACCACTTTGAGAAGTGGAAAAATAATTGATAAATCTAATCCGGTGAAGGTCCCAAAGCCTAAGGATCCGAAAATTTCAAAGAGGATGATAGCTCGAACAGCACTCCACAAGAGAAAGAACCGGAAAGGCAATACAAGCCGGTTGCCCCGTTTTCCCAAAGGTTGATTTCACCCAAACCTTTAGACAAAAACTTAGAAATTTTAGAGGTTTTCAAGCAGGTGAAGATCAACATCTCGTTGTTGGATGCCATAAAACAAATACCATCCTATGCCAAATTTCTAAAGGAATTGTGCACGGTCAAAAGGAAACACAATGTTCACAACAAAGTACTTTTGACTGAGAATTTAAGTGCTATTATCAAACAAGAGGTGCCCTAAAAATACAAGGATCCAGGTAATCCAACCATCTCATGCATCATAGGAGACTACCGGATTAAACAAGCCTTACTCGATTTAGGGGCAAGTGTGAACCTCATTCCGTACTCGGTTTATGAACAACTTGGGTTAGGTGAATTGAAACCCACCAAAACCACACTCCAACTTGCTGATAGATCTATTCGTATACCGAGAGGAGTGATTGAGGATGTTTTAGTCCAAGTTGATAAATTCTACTACCCAGTATACTTTATTGTCTTGGATACACATCCCGTGATAGGTAGCGGTGCTCAAATTCCCATCATACTTGGCCGCCCTTTTCTAGCTACTTCCAATGCGATTATCAATTGTAGAAATGGGCTTGTACAAATGTCCTTTGGAAATATGACACTTGAGCTGAATATATTTGATTTATGCAAACAACCACGGGAAGTTGATGAGGAGATCCATGAGATAAACTCGATTGAATCATTCGTGGAGGAGACATTCCCCTCAACATCATATTCCGACCCTTTGGAGGCATGTTTGGCCCATTCTCATGAGATAAATGATGACACGATACGAGAGATGGATGCCTTTTTAGATGTGATGCCGGTACTTAATAACAAAAGATGGAGGGCACTATTTGAGCCTTTGCCCTTGAACGAGAACAAGCCCCTCCCATCCAATATCAAGGCACCAACACTCGACCTAAAGCCATTACTAGGTGATTTGAAATATGTATATTTAGGTTGAGATGAGACATATCCGGTGGTGATTTCTTCCCACTTAGATGAGGAACAAGAGAGTAGGCTAATAACCACTTTAATAGAGCATAAGAGTGCCATTGGATGGTCGATTGCGGATCTCAAAGGCATAGACCCACTGATTTGTACTCATCGCATGCACCTTGAGGAGAATGTGAAGACATCCAGGCAACCACAAAGATGACTCAATCTAAACATGAAGGATGTGGTTAAGGCTGAAGTGGTGAAACTATTGGATGTGGGTATCATTTACCCAATATCCGATAGTCAATGGGTGAGCCCAACTCAAGTGGTGCCTAAGAAATCCGGAATAACCATCGTAGCCAATGCCAATAATGAACTCGTACCAACCAGAGTCACTACCAGTTGGAGAATGTACATTGACTACAGGAAGCTAAACACAGTCACGAGGAAAGACCACTTCCCCCTACCGTTTGTTGATCAAATTTTAGAAAGGTTGGCGGGTCATTCCCATTTTTGCTTCCTTGATGGCTATTCGGGGTACAACTAAATAGAGATCGCCCTAGAGGACCAAGAGAAAACAACATTTACTACATGTCCATTTGGCACTTTTGCCTATCGAAGGATGCCATTTGGATTATGTAATGCCCCTGCTACTTTTCAGCGTTGTATGTTGAACATTTTTTCTGACATGGTGGGGACAATTCTCGAAGTCTTCATGGATGATTTCTCTGTATTTGGTTGTAGCTTTGATGAGTGACTTTTGCACTTGAAATCTGTGTTGAAAAGATGTGAAGAAAAGAACCTTGTGTTGAATTGGGAGAAATGTCACTTCATGGTTTAAAAGGGAATTATACTTGGTCACATCATCTCACAAAAGGGAATCGAGGTGGACAAAGCAAAAATTGATCTTATCTCTAACCTTCCACCACCCAAGAGCGTACGAGATGTGCGGTCCTTTTTGGGGCACGTCGGATTTTATAGACGGTTCATAAAGGACTTTAGTTCACTCTCTCGTCCTTTATGTAACCTACTTTAAAAGGAGAACTCATTCGAGTTGAATGATGAGTGTCAAAATGCCTTTACCAAACTTAAAGGTATGTTGACGTGTACTCCCATAATGCAACCACCTGATTGGAGCCTTCCTTTTGAAATTATGTGTGATGCAAGTGACTATGCTATTGGGGCCGTGCTAGGCCAAAGAAAAGAAAAGAAGCCATGTGTTATCTGCTATGCAAGTAGAACCTTAAACTCAGCCCAAGCAAACTACACTACTACAGAAAAAGAACTTTTAGTCGTAGTTTTTGCTTGGACAAGTTTAGGTCCTACTTGATTGGATCCAGGATCATCATATTCACCGACCATGCCGCGCTTAAGTACCTTCTCTCTAAGAAGGATGCTAAACCACGGTTGTTAAGATGGATCCTCCTACTCCAAGAATTTGACATAGAGATACGTGATAAGAAAGGAGTAGAAAATGTAGTGGCTGACAATCTGTCTCGACTTGTTCTCACCGATTCCCCTGAGATGACTGCGATCAATGACATGTTCCCTGATGAACAACTTTTTAAAATCTCCCAATTGCCATGGTATGCGGACATTGCTACTATCTTGCTACAGGTACGATTCCTACACATTGGAAAAAGCAAGATAAGGATAAGTTCTTCAATGAGGTGCGAAAATTCCTATGGGACGACCCATACTTATTCAAGTATTATCCCGATCAAATCATAAGGAGATGTGTGCCAGATGATGAACAACAAAGTATCATCTCCTTTTTTCATTCTCAGGCATGTGGTGGCCATTTTTCGGCTAAGAAGACCATGACCAAAATTCTACAATGTGGGTTTTATTGGCCCACTATGTTCAAGGAGACCCATGAGTTTTGTAAAACATGTGAGCCCTGTCAGAAATTAGGAGGAATCTCCCGTAGAAATATGATGCCAATCAATCCCATCTTAATAATCAAAATTTTTTATTGCTAGGGCATCAATTTCATGGGTCCATTCCCATCTTTTTTTGGAAACGTATATATTTTGCTTGCTGTTGACTATGTGTCCAAATGGGTTGAGGCAATTCCATGCTGGAATAATGACTATAAAACAGTCATTCATTTCTTAAAAGAGAATATTCTTTCCCGGTTTGGAACACCTCGAGTCATCATAAGTGATGGAGGGTCTCACTTTCGTAATCTCCCATTTGAAACCTTAATGTAGAAATATGGCGTAAAACACAAAGTGAGCACTCCCTATCACCCACAAACAAGTGGACAAGCTGAGATATCCAATAGGGAGATTAAACATATTTTGGAGAAAACGGTAAACCCCGATCGCAAGGATTGGTCGCTTCGACTTACCGATGCACTTTGGGCTTACTGTACTGCTTTTAAGACCCCTATTGGAATGTCTCCCTATAGACTTGTCTATGGGAAGGCTTGTCACTTGCATGTGGAGTTGGAACATAGGGCATATTGGGCAATTAAGAAGATGAATTTTGATTCTGACAAGGCAAGCTCGTTGCACAAACTTCAACTAAATGAACGTGCGGAACTCGGGAACGAAGCTTATGAAAATACGAGAATTTACAAGGACAAGACGAAGGTGTTCCATGATAAGAACATTCTTCGTAAGACATTCACGATTAATAAAAAAGTCCTTCTGTATAATTCTCGCCTACATTTATTTTCGAAAAAATTGAGATCTTGATGGATCGGTCCCTACATTGTGCAAACTGTCTACCCATATGGGACCGTCGAGTTGTTAAATCCAAGGAACGACAACATCTTTAAGGCGAATGGTCAGCGATTAAAGCCGTTCTTTGAGAAGTTTCCTTCAGAAGGTATGTCCATACCTCTGACTGATCCTGTGTATCAGAATGTTTGATCTCCTAGTCTGATGGAGGTATAGAATAGTTAGGATTAGGATTTTCTTATTTTTGTTTACTTGTTCATCGGTTTGTTAGAAGGAGGTAGAATTTCGCTTTTTGTTCTCTCAGGTACTATCATTCCTCACTCCCTTTTATTTTAGAATTGCTCTCATGTTTTGCTCATTGCACATCTTTTACATTGAGGACAATGCAAGATTTGGTTGGGGGGTGTAGGATCACTAGGATGAATCCAGTGTTTTGTAACATCTCGAGCAATTATGTAGGAATTTTTTTTCGAATTTTCTAAAATTTCAAAACTCTTTTAGAAAACCTTACTGCTATGCATTCGAGATGATACGAGCATAAGAGGAGGAGATACGAAGTGTATGATGTTGTAAGTCTTGAACTTCTCTTAACATAATGGTTTTATATGTGAATTCCCCTATTTATGTGATTGATAGAAAATTTGAACACTCTTACACCTAGTTCACATTACATGATTTTCATGGGTTGAAAGGATTATGTGATTTGTGGATTAGCTAGACTTCGCTTTAAGGTGTTGAGAAACCAAGTCGGGGTACTTTGTCCATCCTTGTCCATGGAAAAATAACGAAAGATATGGATTTCTAAAAATCTTATCTAATTTAAAAGAAAAAGGAAAAGGAAGGATGAAATTGGGAATGATGGAAAAATGGTGGAAAATTTCGATTACGGCTACCTATTACCAATCGGAGGATGGTCTACACGTAACCAAAGCCGGAAATGGGACGTAGTGTGAAAGCCGTCGGAAGGACAGTAAGGCAAATTCCTGTCATTGGCTTGTTGTTGCTCTATATACCTTGAGATCTATAGTCTGGTTGATTTATGAAGAGGATAATTCTGAAAACTCATGAGATGAACTTTCACTATGCACACTAGGTTGAATTTGTTCAAGTTCTTCTATTTATCAAACAATCAGCAGGAATTTCATATGGACACTTATTATGTTTTGAGAGTTTATGGTTTCAACTTCTATCACCTAATTTTTCTGACTCTTACACTTGTGTGTCTTGGGATGTATAGAAGAATAGTTTCTAAAGGAGAGTTGGGTTTTGGAGAATGAAACTTGTTTCACGCATGTTTTGCTCGGGACTAGCAAAATGCCGGTTGGGGGGGTGTGTTGAGCTCTTAATTGTGCATATTCTAACCCCAATTCATCACTCATTATGCAAGGTTTTCATGATTTAAAGACTAATCTAATGCATGGATTTGTGATTGTAGGGATAAGAGAGATGATTCATCAATTGGAGGCTTAAAGAAGCTATTCGCAAGCATTGAAGGCTAAAGGACTAAGCGGAAAGGATAGAAGAAAGAAGCAAAGGAGAGAAGAAAGGATGCAGAAGAAATCACTGAAGACCAATCGTCCGACCGGTCGTCCATAGCCCAGGATCGGTCGTCCGACCGGTCCGATCACTCAACAGAAGGGCCCTGCGGCAAAAACTCACTAGACCATCCAAGACTGGTCATGCGACCAATCGTCCACTGCTCAGACCGATTGTGCCACCAGTCCTTGAATTAAAATCCTGGACTCTGAAATTGCCAAAACTCTCTAGACGTTTTTCATGCTTTTGAGACCGGTCGTGCGACTGGTCGTCCAGGAGCTCAGACCGGTCGTGCGACTGGTCGTCTGTGTAACAGAGCGTGTTCTACAAGCTTCGGATTTCTCTGCGCACTGTGTATCCTTAGGCATCTTCTGGATGATTCCGACGCAGCAGATCCTCTCCACTATAAAAGGAGACCTAGGGATCGTTCCTAGGGTATCCTAGAACATATTGAGCACGGTGGGAGACGGCGGAAGTCGATTTCGGAGTTCTACAACTCCTCCTAGTTTGCTTTCTAGTTTTATGCTTTGTTTAGTTGTTTTCATATTTCCTTGGATCATGAACGGCTAAACCTCTTAGCTAGGGCTAAGAGGTGAAGCTTATAGTGAATCTAAGATGTTTCAATTTGTTTGATTTGGTTTTAAGTTGGATTTCTATTCAAGAACAATGGTTTGAAGTTTAATTCAAGTACTAAGTAGTTTTTCTTAATCTTATGATGACTCATGGATGTTTGGAAGAATTGCTTGAGTTCTTAATTGTTTTGAGCAAGTCTAGATCTATATGATCTGAGGAATTGGAATACGCTCTAGATCTATGATCTTCATGTGGGAGCTTCATACCAAAAGTCTACTTTTCTGGAAATTCTGAAGTATGTGAGACTATGTATGTGATTTTGATCAAGTTCAAATCATGATCTAGTTTTGTCTTGTGATAGGATTTAATGATGGTTTTGATTGTGATCTTAACCTTTTGGAATTGGGACTGACCTATGCAATTGAGTATGCTCGTCCTAGCCTCATTGAGTGAATCATATACATGGATCATACATATGTCAGGTTGATTGTTTTAACCGCTCTATCATCCGACTAGATAGAACTTAATTTCGATTCTAGTTGAGAAAGTGAGAAACCACAGCGAATTGAGCATCAAGGATTGATAGAAGTGGATCCTTGAGCCCCTAGTGCCTTTTATTAATTGTTTACCTTCAGTTAGTTCAAAATATCTCTCTACATCAGATTACTAAATTCTGTTTAGCTAGTTCTTCAGTGGAAATTATTAGAAGTGTTTTGTGGATTCCGACAGAAGTCCCTGTGGATCGACCTCGGTCTTACCAAGATTATTACTACATCGCAGCCTTGCACTTGAGGCGAACGAACAATATCTACTGTATGGACAGGGACCTCTTCTTCCTTCACTATATTTTCCAGGGGGCCGACGTAGGTATGTTGGAGGATCGATGACTGCTCCCTTAATAGACCTTCATCGTCGGGAGAGGGAGGAGAGGAGAGATGATGATATTATGTCGGTGATCTGTAGCCTGCTTCTCTTAGGATGTATTCGGCTTTGTTGATGTATGGCCTACTGACATTTAAGGCCCTTTTTTGCTTTTATTTTATATTAAAATCTTCTGGATGAAATGCAATCCCTGTTTTACTTCAGATTTCTCGATGAAGCTCGAATGCTTTGATTTTTGATCCATTCTCTGATGTTTTGTGGAAGAAAGGGTTCTCAATTGCATGGATGATGACTTAAATGGTTCAGATTGCTTGATTTGGTCATGTGGGCCCTTTTCAGACTTTAGCTTTGCTTTGAAACACCTATTTCTTATGTTTTGTGAGAATAAGAAGGCTTTTCATGGTGCGAATGATGACTTGAACAGTTCAGATTGCACTTTTTAGCCATGTGGGCCCACTTGATGATCAGATCCTGGGCTTTGGCCTTCTTTCTTGATGATCAAACCTTTGATCTTGTCATTTGATGACTCATGTAAGCTCTTTCATGGTTTGGATCATATGATCTAGCCTTGAATGGCTCAGATTGCTTGTGGGCCCCTCTTGATCAACTTTTCTTCTCTTTGACTTGGTCATTCCCATTTTGCATTGGTCTTCATGATTGGATAGGTGGGGCACCTTCTAGGTGGTTTAGATCAGATTCGATCAAAATTCGGAGTCGATCGGAGCTTTGGGCGGCCCCCAGGGTGCCAACTGTTGATGTGGACTGACAGTCTCACCTTCCAGAGGCTATGGGGCCAATCCTGCGGAGAGGGAGAAGGAGACCGTCCGTACAGGCGGCCCACATGGGGCTGCCAAGACCTCGCCTTTTGTGCGGTCTGTGCGGGCTCTGGTTCAGACATTCCCAGCAGCTCCTTGTCCCCATCTCTACATTCTCTGTACTGGAAAATTCGATTCCAGCCATGAATCTTTTCCTTGCTTTGTCTTTTCTCTTTACTTTGTCTTTTTCTCTTCTTATCCCCTCTTAGGCAGCCATTGATGATGGCTTGGGGTGTGATAATGGCTGATCTTAGTGGGCCCCATGCTTCAGAAAATGGTGGGGGCTTTAATGAAGGTGAGATATGTTAGTGCACTTTTCTGTGGCATACTAGTGCACCTTGTTTGTCAATCACTTAGGTCAGTAAGTCTAGTGTCGGTTAAGCTTGATGAAGACGAAGACCGAAGACTTAAGTGGCCCTGCTACATCAAGGAAGAAGAAACATGTAAAAGTGGTGCCTTGATGTGCCTTAACCTTGACCAAAACCCAACCCCTTAACCTCTTTGATGACCTTGACCATATTAGGAAACCATTAGTCATCATAGATTGGCCCGAGGTGTCCCAAAACATCACCAAAATCGGGGCCAAAGTGAGAGGGTTGAAGAATATGTGGGTTAGCAAACAACTGAGCTGAACCCAGGCCTATCCGACTGGTCAAGACTGGTCGGCTGGATTGGTCCGACCGGTCAAGACCGGTCGGCCAGGTTGCCAGACCAAACAGCAGCTTGCCGTGTTCAACAGGCCATAGGACCGACCGATCAAGACCGGTCGGGAAGCTCTCCCCTCAAGACAGCAACGTTTTCTGTCTTTTTTGGCCTTTGGCAGACCGGTCGGGACCGGTCGAGACAAGTCGGAAGGAGCCATTTTTTTGCCCGTTTTATGACCGTTTGAACACCTTTTATAAAGGGGCTTGGTTCATTTTGAGGGGTAGGTAGAGGGATTATGAGAGGAGTGAAGCCACCATTGTTGGAGACCATTTGAGGCTCATTCCCAACCTATGCAAGGCATCTTCCTTGTGCTTTAACATAAGATTAGAGCATTCCAAGCTCATGAAGAAGATGGCCTTCATCCCCTCTTGATCTCTAGAGTTTGGAACCTTCTTGATAGGCATATCCTTGTCCAAAACTCTAAGATGAGATCTTTGTAAGAGAGAGCCTCTAGGTAACCCATCCCATTAGTTGTAGAGCTCTCAAACCTACCCTCCTATCACCTTGGGCATCTCAAAGGCATCACATGCAAGGTGTTTGATCAAGTGTAGTTGAGGCATTGACGACGCAACAGCAACACGATCGTGAGAGCAAGGGAAGCTGATTGAAGCACGGGAGAGCGGAGATCAAGCAACCCAGACCGGCGCTGAACAAGGGGCTCATCTGATAAGTAAGGTTGTCTTTATTGAGAGTCCATTTAGAGTTTGTTTGTCAAACTCAAATTAGGGACGTTAGCCATTCCTTGGCCCATTAGCCGGGCCTAAACAAAGTCTCTAAGGGGGAGCCTCCGACATGGGTGTGAATGTGCGTTGGGTTGAGAGTTAGCCTATGTCCAAAACTTCATTTGTGGTTGAGAGGTGAACCGGTAAAACCTCCATGTTAAGGTTGAGAGGTGAACCTCATTTAAAACCTCCGAGAGTGAATGCCGGTGTGCTCAAAGGAGTTGAGTACTTGAATCGGGAGTGGAGTAGACACAAAGTCGAACCACTATACATGCTTGTGTCTGTGATTGTTTTGAGCACATTGATATCTTAGCATTGGATGTTTAACTGTTTAATTATTAATGCTTGATAGGAATGTATGCTAGGCACTAGATTGGCACATCCACACACAAGATGTACTTTCACTAATTATGTAGACTTCAGCTCATTGATCCATTCTCATAAGTCTACATAGGTTGCATAGGTTAAAAGCTTGATTAGTTAAATCATTTATTTACCTATGCATGCTTAGGCTAGGATTGTTTATTGCTTAACCATATGCTAGTCTTGTGATTGGACCCACTTAGGCTTGGAAGCCGAAGTGTTCTTGCTTACTTAGTTTAATTTGTTAAATTGTGTAAGTAGGCGAAAAGAATTTGAAAAAGGTCCTTAATCCCCCCTATAGGTTTAGCCATAATTCTAGTTGATCTTTAAGCTTCCGCACATACAAAGGTGTCATGTTAGACTACCGACGTACTTTCAAGATGCTCTTGATTGATGGTGTAGATGGAGCTTTAAATGGGGGCATTGATGATGGATCAAGGGTGGTTGTTAGGGAAGCTTTGAATGCCCCCATTAATGGTGGGATTGCTGAAAATTCTGAATTGAATGGGGCTTTGACTATGGGGGGAATGGATGGTATGGCTGAGATGGGGAGATGGGCCACAGGTGAGGTTATGCATCCTTTGAGTGTAAGCCACATGGATGATGTGATCAATGGTAATGATGATACCATGATGGACACTGATGGGCTGATCTCATACCTAGATGGTATGGACGGTTCAGATGGTACCTTTGATGGCTTGGATGCACTTGATGATGGCCGAGATGTGCGGTACACTCGCTTAGGTGGACTTGATGTGATCATTGATGATGGATGGTGTGGATGTCCCGATGATCTCTTTGACTGGACAGAGTGATTGTTGGATTCCTGACTTTATGTTGGAGGGGACTTCAGGTCCAGATCTGACCGTAGATTCTTTGATCGGGGTCACCGGGGCCTTTCTTAACAATTTAGATGCATTTTTCGACGATCATAAATGGTCAGGATGCCACAATGTGCGGGGTGATCTTTGTTGATAGCTTTCTTAACGGAGAGTACCGACCTTCTCCTGATCATCGACCTTTTACGCACTCTGTTCACGAGGTAGGCGAGTCTTCTCATGCTGCCGAGGTCGTGACAGTTTCAGATAGCAATGCGACTATATCAGACATAGTCGCTACTTGGGATAGGTCAGGGACTGTTGAGTTTACAGGGTTTCCAGCTTTTCCTTCTCCTTCGCCCGTTGATTTTTCGATCCTTGATGAGTTGTCATCGATTCTTGGGCCTTTTGTTCTGGAGGGGATTCCTGTGAGGACTTGCCAGTTGCTTCCTCGTCCTTCTTGTTCTCCACGACTACTTGCTTGGCTTGTCATATTGTCAGCTTATGAGATTCGAGAGCTGGAGTCCTATGGCTTTGGCGATCAGATCCATATGGCCAGGGTTGACATTGATTAGAGGATGCTCGGGGCCGCACTGATTGACTGGGTTCCTTCATTGAACTTGTTTACGTTCAATGATATGGAGATGGGACCTTCTTTAGAGGAGCTCGCGTGCTTGACAGGTCTTCCCTGGGATTATGCACAATATTTTTTGCCGAAGACTTTGCCGAAGATAGCCACTCCACAGAACTGGTTTGGAATTCCATACCTCATTCAGCCTGCAGCTGACGGTCAGGATGCTGTGGTCTTCTCCTTAGACTTGCTGTATGATCTTTTCTCGGGTCCTCGAAGTGTGGCAGGGTCCTTACTTTCTCGAAATGCGCTGATGTTTTGTCTGATAGCTGAGGTGCTATTCTCAGGATGGTGCAGATCTCAGATTCCTTTGCTCTTCAAGGTGATGACCCGAGTTGTTCGTCAGCAGGGGATTATTTCTCTTGTCTGGCTAAGCTGTTCAATGGGCCGACTGAATGTACCCTAGGTCGTACCGACATCCTTCGCGGCTGCTGTGCATTTCTTTAGGTATTCCTTTCGTACTTCCTTTTTCTTTCTTGTATTTTGGAACTGTTTTGCTTTAGCTAAGTCTCCTTCTCATGATCAGTTCTAGCTATGGGAGCATCTTTCCCTGACTGTTCCTATATCGTTTCCTGGCACTCGTCGCCCTGATCTTATGCGCCATATCATAGAGTTCTTTCCTCATAAAGCCAGGATGAGCGAGCTTTTGTATCACAAGATGTTTACTGAGCTGCATGACTGGAATGTTCGTTGGGAGTCATCTTGGCTTTCACTTCCTCCAGTACTTTGTGATGCTCATCGCCTTCCTCTGATGATAGTAGGCTTTTGATCTTACTTTTCATATCACCTGTTAAAACTAGAAAAATCATGCGCTATCAACAGTTTTTTCCTATGTTTCATTATTCTGGGGGGAATTATAAGTATAGAGACATTCATAGACAATCATAAGCAATCACAAAGTATACACGAGAAAGCACCGCGAGGTGAATTTTATTCCAGAGATTCTGATATCTTTTACATTTCGGGCTGTGAACTGGTCACGAACCCTTAATTACATCAATGGATGGTCACCCTTGATTGAAATTCAAAAGTAAATGCATACATGTATCATAAATGAATTAAATAAAGCATTAAAAGAGCATAAATATAAATAAAGCACAACATAAACAACACAAAGGTTTTTACGTGGAATGGGAGAAAATCACTGCACAAAGCGACAAGATTCTACTATGAATTGCAGTTATACAGTAGATGGAATATTAAAGGGATAAAGCTAGGATAGATCGAGAAAATAGTTTAAATCGTCAGGGATTATAGTCTTGAGTTCATGGTCGTAGAGACCAAATTTAAGATTTCTTATGGACCAAGCCATTGCTAAGACCAGTTAGATGTTGGTCCCATACTCTTTCGGGCGTTCCTAGTTGAGTAGCAACCAGGATTTTAACCGACTCGTGTATCTCATTGTCATCGCGCGTCTTTGTGGACGAAATGACTTTCAGGAATACACTCCACAGTTTTCACTTAGTGCAACTAGGGCCAGTGACCGTCTCGTGTTTGGACGGGTGATTTGCTAGAGGCACTCCATGGTTTCTTCGTGCAACCAAGGCCAGTGACCGTCTCGTGTTTGGACGGGTGACTTGCTGGAAGGCACTCTATGGTTTCTTAGTGCAACCAGAGCTAGTGACCGTCTCATGTTTGGATGGGTGACTTGTTGAAAGGCACTCCATGGTTTCTTAGTGCAATCAGGGCCAGTGACCGTCTCATATTTGGACGGGTGACTTGCTGGAAGGCACTTCATGGTTTCTTAGTGCAACCAGGGCCAGTGACCGTCTCGTGTTTGGACGGGTGACTTGCTGGAAGGCACTCCATGGTTTCTTAGTGCAACCAGTGCTAGTGACTGTCTCAAGTTGGACGGGTGACTTATTGGAGATCACTCATTACCTTAGCCACTCAACTGACGGATCCCGCTTTGGACAGGATGCACATCAACTGGTCTTAACAATGAAGTATTTCAGAAGTTTTAAAACTCTTTGAATACGGTTTTCAATGATAACCATAGTCCCCTTTGATTTAGTTTTGTATCTCGATCCAGGATTAAATAAATTCATGCAATGGATGCAAATGAGTATAGTAAAAAGTAAATATGCTTTATGCATGCTCGAGAGAAGATCACATTTATGCTAGATGCTCAGTGTATTAGACAAATTATGCATTTAATTTGATTGATATGCTTCATGTATATCTTTGCATCATCGATATTTTTACCTTCGTGTCTTTGAGGTCGCAATTAATTTCACTCGGCATTAGTAGATTTTCGAGCCAATAGGGCACTTCTCAGGGCTGAAAATGACTAAGTAATGGACCTGTTTGCGATCTGATCGGAGCATTCAATAGGTAACGTCGATGATCATTTTTTTAATAGGGATGGATCATGTCCACGAAGGTCGCAATGATTTGCCCAGCGCCGGTTGATTTTCGAGCCGATAGGGCACTTTCCGGGGCTGAAAATGACTAAGTAGTGGGCCTACTGACCGCTTAATTAGGGTTCTCAAAGATCCTGAGATCAAGTAATCTCGTTGTAACACATGATTATGGTGTATCATGTTATGGCGGAGAGAAGTTTCTCTCTCGAGGTCGGTCAAATTCCATCCGATTCCTCTCGATTTCGGCCATTTCTGACTTTTTCGGAGGGTTTTTGAGGTTCACAAAATTGGCTAAGTGTTGGCCTTTTTTTATCAAATTGCTGATTTGGCCCACTTAACATTGACCATTATCGAATCCGACCCGGAGGATGGATAGAGGGCATTGATGTGTGTCCAGGAGGATCGGTTTGATCGGAAACCGATTTGGATCGAAGGCGGGCCACATCATGGGAGATCTCACACCTCAACCAGCATCTGGGCACACTTGGGTGAGTGGGCGCATGTAGGAGCTGTATGCTTGGTGGTGGGCGCATGTACTCACTCTCACAGGCGCATGTGCCCTGCCCCAAATGCATGTGAGAGAGAAGTGAGAGGAGAGAGAGTGAATGGAAGGGAGATGGGCGCATGTCCCTGCCCCTTGGGCGCATGTGGCATGAGGGAGTGAGGAGAAAGAGAGAATTGGAGAAAGATAGGCGCATGTCCCTCTCCACTGGGGATTTTTAAACTCTCTTCAAAGTAAGAGAGAGAGAAGGAGGAGGAGCTGGGAGCATGTGATAGAGCTGGGCACATGTGGTAGAGCACATGCGCCTAGCCTCCTCTCCAGGCGCATGTCCACTAAGGACATGGGGTAGTGAGCACAAGTGGCTTTGCCACTTAGGGATTTTATCCCTCTCTCCTTCCGCATTTTGCTCCGGTGGGAGAAATTCCTTTCCAGCGAGGGCATCCGGTGAAGGGATGGGCGTGTTCGCTTCCCCAAGTGTAGGGTTGCGATGTAGTAATAAACTCGATAAGACCGAGGTCGATCCACAGGGACTTATGTTGGACTTCACAAAACACTTCCAATAGTTTCTACTGAGAAACTAACAAATAAGTTTTTAAGGAGATTGATGTGAATAGTAATTTTGAACTTAAACTGAAGTAATCAATTAATAAAAGACACTAGGGGTTCAAGGATCCACTTGTAGCAATCCTTGATGCTCAATTCGCTGTGGTTTCTCACTTTCTCAATTAGAATCGAAATTAAGATCTATCTAGCCGGATGATAGATTAGTTAAACCAACAATCTGCTATATATAAGATCCATGTGTATGATTCACTCAATGTAAGCTAGGACAAGCATACTCAATTGCATAGGTCAGTCCCAATTCCAATAGGCTAAGATCACAATCATAAACATCATTAAATCCTGTCACAAGACAAAACTAGATTATGATTTGAACTTATTCAAATCATATACACAGTCCCATATATTACAGAATTCCATAAAAGTAGAACTTTGGTAGGAAGTTCCCACATGAAGATCATAGTACTAGAGCGTACTCCAATTCCTCGGAACATACAGGTCTAGACTAACACAAAACAATTAAGAACTCAAGTACTTCTTCCAACATCCATGAGTCATCATAAGACTAAGAAAAACTACTTTAGTACTTGAATTAAACTTCAAACCATCGTTCATAAACATGAAATCCAATCTTAAAACCAACTTTAAATGAATTGAAACATCTTAGATTCACTACAAGCTTCACCTCTAGCCCTAGCTAAGAGGTTTAGCCGTTCATGATCCAAGGAAACATGAAACAACTAAAAAAACATGAAAATAGCAAACAAACTAGGAGTTGTGGAACTCTGAAATCCACTTCCGCCGCCTCCCACCTTGCTGGTTCTGTTCTAGGATACCCTAGGAATGATCCCTAGGTGTCCTTTTATAGTGGGGAGGCTTCGCAGCATCAGAATCTTCCAGAAATTACGTAAGAGTACGCAGTGCAGAGAGAAATTCGGGGCTTGTAGAACACGCATCATTACACAGACGATCGGTCACACGACCGACCGGTCTGAGCTCCTAGGCGACCGGTCGCAAAAGTGAAAAAAACGTCCAGTGAGTTTTCAAAAATTCAAAACCCAAAATTTTAATTCAAGGACAGGTCACACGACCGGTCTGAGCAGTGGACGATCAGTCGTACGACCGGTCATGGACAGTCCAATGAGATGTGGCCACAGGGGTACTTCTGTTGAGTGATCGGACCAGTCGGACGACCGGTCCTGGGCCTTGACGACCGGTCGGACGACCGGTCTTGGGTGTCTTCTTCCTCCTTCTTTTCTTCTCTTCTTTGCTTCTTTCTTCCACCCTTTCACACTTGGTCCTTTGATCTTCTTTGCTTCTAAATGGTATCTTTAAGTCTTCAATTTATGATTCCTCTCTCTCATCCCTACAATCACAAATCCATGCATTAGTTTAGTCTATAAATCATGCAAACCTTGCATAATAAGTGATGAATTGGGGTTAGAATATGCACAATTAAGAGCTCAACACACCGCCCAACCAACATTTTGCTAGTCCCGAGCAAAACATGCGTGAAACAAGATTCATTACCCAAACCCAACTCTCCTTTAGAAACCATTCTTCTATAAATCCCTAGACACACAAGTGTAAGATTAAAAAAAATTAGGTGATAGAGGTTGAAACCGTAAACTCTCAAAACATAATAAGTGTCCATATGAAATTCCCACTGATTGGTTCATAAATAGAAGAACTTGAACAAATTCAACCTAGTGTGCATAGTGAAAATTCATCTCATGAGTTTCTGGGATTATCTTCTTCATAAATCAACTAAACTATAGATCTTAAGGTGTATAGAACACAACAAGCCAATGACGGGAATTTGCCTTACTATCCTTCCGACGGCTTTCACACTACGTCCCATTTCCGGATTTGGTTACGGGTAAACCATCCCCCGGTTAGTAATCGGTAGCCCTAATCAAAATTTTCCACCATTTTTTTTCCATCATTCCCAATTTCATCCTTCCTTTTCCTTTTTCTTTTAAATTAGATAGGATTTTTAGAAATCCATATCTTTTGTTATTTTCCCATGAACAAGGCTGGATAAAGTACCCCGGCTTGGTTTCTCAACACCTTAAATCAAAGTCTAGCTAATCCATAAATCGCATAATCCTTTCAACTCATGAAAATCGTGCAATGTGAACTAGGTGTAAAAGTGTTCAAATTTTCTATCAATCACATAACTAGGGGAATTCACATGTAAAACCATTATGTTATGAGAAGTTCAAAACTTACAACCTCATACACTTCATATCTCCTCCTCTTAAGCTCATATCATCTTGAATGCATAGAAACAAAGTTTTCCAAAAGAGTTTTGAATTTTAGAAAAATAAAAAAAATTTCTACATAATTGCTCGAAATGTTAC
Source organism: Liriodendron chinense (assembly GCA_003013855.2). Taxonomy (NCBI): domain Eukaryota; kingdom Viridiplantae; phylum Streptophyta; class Magnoliopsida; order Magnoliales; family Magnoliaceae; genus Liriodendron; species Liriodendron chinense. The sequence goes on from ML058334.1 coordinate 3,455,706, forward strand.
AAAACGCTGGATTCATCCAAGTGATCCTACACCCCCCAACCAAATCTTGCATTGTCCTCAATGTAAAAGATGTGCAATAAGCAAAACATGAGAGCAATTGGAAAATGAAAGGGAGTGAGGAATGATAGTACCTGAGAGAGTGAAAAGTGAAATTCTTTCTCCTTCTAACACCTATGAAAAATAAACAAAAGCAACCAACTCCTAATTCTAACTACTCTATACCTCCATCAGACTAGGAGATCAATCATCCTGATATAAAGGATCAGTCAGAGGTATGGACATACCTTCTGAAGGAAACTTCTCAAAGAACGGCTTTAATCGTTGACCATTTGCCTTAAAGATGTTGCCGTTCCTTGGATTTAACAACTCGACGATCCCATATGGGTAGACAGTTTGCACAATGTAGGGACCGGTCCATCGAGATCGCAACTTCCCCAGAAATAAATGTATGCGAGAATTATACAGAATGACTTTTTGATTGATCGTGAATGTCTTACGAAGAATGTTCTTATCATGGAACACCTTTGTCTTGTCCTTGTAAATTCTCGCATTCTCATATGCTTCGTTCCGAATTTCCGCAAGTTCATTCAATTGTAGTTTGCGCAACGAGCTCGCCTTGTCAGAATCAAAATTCATCTTCTTAATTGCCAAATATGCCCTATGTTCCAACTCCACAGGCAACTGACAAGCCTTCCCAAAGACAAGTCTATAAGGACACATACCAATAGGGGTTTTGAAAGCGGTACGGTAAGCCCAAAGCGCATCTGTAAGTCGAAGCGACCAATCCTTGCGATCAGGGTTCACAGTTTTCTCCAAAATATGTTTAATCTCCCTATTGGATATCTCAGCTTGTCCACTTGTTTGTGGGTGATAGGGGGTGCTCACTTTGTGAGTAATACCATATTTCTTCATTGAGGTTTCAAATGGGCGATTACAAAAGTGAGACCCACCGTCACTAATGATGACTCGAGGTGTTCCAAATCGGGAAAGAATATTCTCTTTTAAGAAACGAATGACTGTTTTATGGTCATTATTCCGGCATGGGATCGCTGTTAGTGCACTTTTCCGTTGCATACTAGTGCACCTTGTTTGTCAATCACTTACATCGGTGAGTCTACTGTCGGTTGAGCCCAATGAAGATGAAGACCGAAGACTCAAGACGGACCGGCTGCATCAAGGAAGAAGTTTCAGGTAAAAGTGCTGCCTTGGTGCCTTATCCTTGACCAAAACCTATCCCCTTTGTATCTTTGATGACCTTGACCATATTAGGAATCCTTTAGGCATCATAGATAGGCCCTAGGTGTCCCATTTGATCACCCTAAACTTGGCCAATATACTCAGGCTGAAGACAGTGGAGTTCAGAGCATATGTGGGGAGAACCAGGCTGGTCCGACCGGTCATGACCGGTCGGCCAGCAGCCTTGTTGCTGTTTGAAATGGGCAGCCGACCGGTCATGACCGGTCGGCCTTATCAAAAGGTTGGATTCAGCAAGATGGGCCGACCGGTCATGACCGGTCGGCCAGTTTGGTTTTTCTCTAGATATTCAGCCACCCAGCAAGGGGGTCCGACCGGTCATGACCGGTCGGCCTGGTAAGCCCACACATCCAGCAAGGGGCGCCGACCGATCATGACCGGTCGGCCTATTTGGTTTGAGGCTGTCCAGCAAGAGGGTCTGACCGGTCATGACGGGTCGGCCCATGTATTTGGCCTATGCTTGTGGCTTCTTTCAGCAGGGGAGTCCGACCGGTCATGACCGGTCGGGACAGGTCGGCTCATAGCCGTTTTATGACCGTTGGAGCCATTTTTCTATAAATATAGGGCTCCGTTTTTGGGCAAAAGTGAGAGGGATTTTTGAGGGAGTGAAGCCACCATTGAGAGAGACCATTTGAGGCTCAATCCTTGATCTATGCAAGGCATCTTCCTTGTGCTCTAACACAAGATTAGAGGATTCCAAGCTCATAAAGAAGATGACCTTCATCCCCTCTTGATCTCTAGAGTTAGGAAGCTTCTTGATTGGCAAATCCTTTGTCCTAAACTCGAAGATGAGATCGTTGTAGGTAAGAGACTCTAGGAAACCCATTCCCACTAAGTTGTAGAGTTCTCAAACCCATCCTCCTAGCACCTTGGGCATTTCAAGGCATCGCATGCAAGGTGTTTGATCGAATGTGGCTGAGGCATTGGCGACGCAACGGCGGCACGATTGAGGGAGCAAAGGGAAGCTGATTGAAGCACGGGAGAGCGGAGATCAAGCAACCCAATCCGGCGCTAAACAAGGGGCTCATCCGACAAGTAGGTTGTCTTATTTGAGAGTCCATTTTAGAGTTTGTTTTTCGAACTCGACCTAGGGACGTTAGTCGTTCCTTGGCCCGTCAGCCGGGCCTAAACTAAGTCTCCAAGGGGGAGCCTCCGACACGGGAGTAAACGTGCGATTAGGTTGAGAGTTAGCCTATGTCTAAAACTCCGGATACGGTTGAGAGGTGAACCGAAAAAATCTCCGTGTAAAGGTTGAGAGGTGAACCTCATTTAAAACCTCCGATAGTGAATGTCGGTGTGCTCAAAGGGGTTGAGTACTTGAACCGGGAGTGGAGTAGACACGTAGTCGAACCACTATACATCCTTGTGTTTGTGATTGTTCTTGAGCACATTATATCTTTGCATTGTTAGTTTAATTGCTTAATTATGAATGCTAGATAGGAATGCATGCTAGGCACTTTTTAGGCATCCATACACAAGATGTACCTTCGCTACTTGTGTAGACTTGAGCTCATTGAACCACTCTCATAAGTCTACACAAGATGCATAGGTTAGAAGCTTGATTAGTTGAATATTTTCTTTACCAATGCATGTCTAGACTAGGTTTGTTTATTGCTTAACTCTTGCTAGTCTTGTGATTGGACCCACCTAGGCTTGGAGGCCGAAGTGTTCTTGCTTACTTTGTTATATTTGCTGAATTGCATAAGTAGGCGAAAAGAATTTCAAAAAAGTTCCTATTCACCCCCCTCTAGGTCCATAGACATATCTCCGAGTATCTCTACAAGCGGAAAAACTGCAATTTCAATTGGTATCAGAGAGGGTTTCTCTTTAAGGGCTTAATTGCCTAGAGATAGATCCTAAAGAGAAACTTGAAAATATGTCTAGAGAGGACTCTTCATCCGTCACTAAGCCTCCTTTCTTTAATGGGTCAAATTATCCATATTGGAAAGCCCGAATGCGCATCTTCTTGGAATCCATTGATTCGGATGTGAGGGACATGGTTGATTTTGGATATGAAGCCCCAATGGTCACTATTTCTAAGGAAGGTAAGCCGGATGTCCTCAGGCCAAAAGACAAGGCATTGTGGACTGATAATGAAAAAGCTCAACGTATCAATATTGCCAAGGGCCTGAATGCCATATTTTGTTCAGTATCGAGAGAAGAATTTGGTCGGATCCAAAATTGCACTACCAGTAAACAAGCATGGGATATTCTTGAAGTTACACATGAAGGAACAAATGTTGTTAAAAATTCTAAACTCCAGCGCCTCTCCACTCTCTTTGAAAATATTACTATGGAGGAGGATGAAACGTTTACTAAATTTTATACCAAACTGAACAAAATCACAAATGATATGTGGGGCTTAGGGGATCCGGTTCCGGAACATAGGCTTTGTAGGAAAATTCTGAGATCTCTTCCGGAACGGTTCTCTTCTAAAGTCACCACCATTGAAGAGTGTAGGGATCTTAATACAATGAAAGTTGAAGAACTCATAGGTTCCCTACAAACCTTTGAGCTAGGCTTTAAAACCCCCTCTAGAAGGAAAAACATCACCTTTAAGTCCTCTCACAAACACAAGAAAATCAAAAGTGAGTCGGAGGAAGATAGCGATGATGAGGATGATGAGGAAGAGAAATTGAACAAAAAATTCAAGAGATTCCTCAAATTTGATAGAGGGAATAGCCGTGACAAGAAGGACAAGAAGGGTGATAAACGTAAAGGAAAATCATCCATATCCTCATCCGTCCGTTGTTACGGTTGCGGTTGTCGTGGCCATATTGCCCCGGAATGTTCGGAAGGGCCTAAACCGAAAGGTAAAAAGGCAATGGCTGCCACTTGGGATGATACGGAGGAGTCCGAATCTGGTGACTCCGCTTGTGATGAGAGCCAACATAAAGATATTGCTCTCTCGGCCTCCATCACGACCCCTCTACCAGATTATCTAAGAGGGGATCCCAACCGCTATCCCTTCTAGGAGGAGAAGGAGTTCCCAACCCCTCACCTCATGCTACATTCCATGAGGGTGTTGAGGAATTTAGCTACCCTTTGGTATTTTAATCTCTACATGGTTAGTGAGGGTAGCTAGTTATGATTTTATTGGAAAATCTGAGGATTTCAGCCTCATTTCTGTGTGTATGGGCAAACCAGAGGATTCCAGCCTCATTCGCCCAGATTTTGATGATTTAACCTTGCTTTTAATTAATACATTTGCTTGCTAGATTGTCATCTTGCTTAGATTAGCTAATCATCTTGAGTTTTATGCTTCATTATATGCTAATCTTTGCTTTGTATTGGTCTTGATATACCAATAGGGGAGGTTGGTTGATTGGGCTATAAGCCCTTTGTACTTCATTGCAAATATATGTCCTTGACCAATATTGCATGATGACCTATGCTTAGATAGTTATATCTTCCTGTTAATCATGTCTCTTAGCTTGCTCCATGTATTTATGATTCATGCACCCTATACTCTCCTTGCTAGCATGTGCTTATAGTCATAATTGCGACATTCTACCTTCTCTTCCCTTAGTCTTATTGATATATCATTAAGGGGGAGAGAATAGTTTGTCAATTGCTAACAAAAAGGTGGAGAAAGATCAAATCCCACCAAAACTAGTTTGCTATGTTTTGTGATGCAGGGATTGACAGGTTGTGGGGGAGCAAACTGAAGCGGAGCAGCTTAGTTTAGACATGTCAAGAGTCCTGTAATTTATTCATTATCACTGTAATATCTTGAACATGTAATTTGTTTTGGTAGGTTAAGTTTTTGTAAGTAATTGACAAAGGGGGAGATTGTTAGTGCACTTTTCCGTGGCATACTAGTGCACCTTGTTTGTCAATCACTTACATCGGTGAGTCTAGTGTCGGTTGGGCCCAATGAAGATGAAGACCGAAGACTCAAGACGGATCGGCTGCATCAAGGAGGAAGTTTCTGGTAAAAGTGATGCCTTGATGCCTTAACCTTGACCAAAACCTATCCCCTTTGTATCTTTGATGACCTTGACCATATTAGGAATCCTTTAGGCATCATAGATAGGCCCTAGGTGTCCCATTTGATCACCCTAAACTTGGCCAATATACTCAGGCTGAAGACAGTGGAGTTCAGAGCATATGTGGGGAGAACCAGGCTGGTCCGACCGGTCATGACCGGTCGGCCAACAGCCTTGTTGCTGTTTGAAATGGGCAGCCGACCGGTCATGACCGGTCGGCCTTATCAAAAGGTTGGATTCAGCAAGATGGGCCGACCGGTCATGACCGGTCGGCCAGTTTGGTTTTCCTCTAGATATTCAGCCACCCAGCAAGGGGGTCCGACCGGTCATGACCGGTCGGCCTGGTAAGCCCACACGTCCAGCAAGGGGCGCCGACCGGTCATGACCGGTCGGCCTATTTGGTTTGAGGCTGTCCAGCAAGAGGGTCCGACCGGTCATGACCGGTCGGCCCATGTATTTGGCCTATGCTTGTGGCTTCTTTCAGCAGAGGAGTCCGACCGGTCATGACCGGTCGGGACAGGTCGGCTCATAGCCGTTTTATGACCGTTGGATCCATTTTTCTATAAATATGGGGCTCCGTTTTTGGGCAAAAGTGAGAGGGATTTTTGAGGTAGTGAAGCCACCATTGAGAGAGACCATTTGAGGCTCAATCCTTGATCTATGCAAGGCATCTTCCTTGTTCTTTAACACAAGATTAGAGCATTCCAAGCTCATGAAGAAGATGACCTTCATCCCCTCTTGATCTCTAGAGTTAGGAAGCTTCTTGATTGGCAAATCCTTTGTCCTAAACTCGAAGATGAGATCGTTGTAGGTAAGAGACTCTAGGAAACCCATTCCCACTAAGTTGTAGAGTTCTCAAACCCATCCTCCTAGCACCTTGGGCATTTCAAGGCATCGCATGCAAGGTGTTTGATCGAATGTGGCTGAGGCATTGGCGACGCAACGGCGGCACGATTGAGGGAGCAAAGGGAAGCTGATTGAAGCACGGGAGAGCGGAGATCAAGCAACCCAATCCGGTGCTAAACAAGGGGCTCATCCGACAAGTAGGTTGTCTTATTTGAGAGTCCATTTTAGAGTTTTTTTTTCGAACTCGACCTAGGGACGTTAGTCGTTCCTTGGCCCGTCAGCCGGGCCTAAACTAAGTCTCAAAGGGGGAGCCTCCGACACGGGAGTAAACGTGCGATTAGGTTGAGAGTTAGCCTATGTCTAAAACTCCGGATACGGTTGAGAGGTGAACCGACAAAACCTCCGTGTAAAGGTTGAGAGGTGAACCTCATTTAAAACCTCCGATAGTGAATGCCGGTGTGCTCAAAGGGGTTGAGTACTTGAACCGGGAGTGGAGTAGACACGTAGTCGAACCACTATACATCCTTGTGTTTGTGATTGTTCTTGAGCACATTATATCTTTGCATTGTTAGTTTAATTGCTTAATTATGAATGCTAGATAGGAATACATGCTAGGCACTTTTTTGGCATCCATACACAAGATGTACCTTCGCTACTTGTGTAGACTTGAGCTCATTGAACCACTCTCATAAGTCTACACAAGATGCATAGGTTAGAAGCTTGATTAGTTGAATATTTTCTTTACCAATGCATGTCTAGACTAGGTTTGTTTATTGCTTAACTCTTGCTAGTCTTGTGATTGGACCCACCTAGGCTTGGAGGCCGAAGTGTTCTTGCTTACTTTGTTATATTTGCTGAATTGCATAAGTAGGCGAAAAGAATTTCAAAAAAGGTCCTATTCACCCCCCCTCTAGGTCCATAGACATATCTCCGAGTATCTCTACAAGCGGAAAAATTGCAATTTCAATTGGTATCAGAGAGGGTTTCTCTTTAAGGGCTTAATTGCCTAGAGATAGATCCTAAAGAGAAACTTGAAAATATGTCTAGAGAGGACTCTTCATCCGTCACTAAGCCTCCTTTCTTTGATGGGTCAAATTATCCATATTGGAAAGCCCGAATGCGCATCTTCTTGGAATCCATTGATTCGGATGTGAGGGACATGGTTGATTTTGGATATGAACCCCCAATGGTCACTATTTCTAAGGAAGGTGAGCCGGATGTCCTCAGGCAAAAAGACAAGGCATTGTAGACTGATCATGAAAAAGCTCAACGTATCAATAATGCCAAGGGCCTGAATGCCATATTTTGTTCAGTATCGAGTGAAGAATTTGGTCGGATCCAAAATTGCACTACCAGTAAACAAGCATGGGATATTCTTGAAGTTACCCATGAAGGAACAAATGTTGTTAAAAATTCTAAACTCCAGCGCCTCTCCACTCTCTTTGAAAATATTACTATGGAGGAGGATGAAACGTTTACTAAATTTTATACCAAACTGAACAAAATCACAAATGATATGTGGGGCTTAGGGGATCCGGTTCCGGAACATAGGCTTTGTAGGAAAATTCTGAGATCTCTTCCGGAACGGTTCTCTTCTAAAGTCACCACCATTGAAGAGTGTAGGGATCTTAATACAATGAAAGTTGAAGAACTCATAGGTTCCCTACAAACCTTTGAGCTAGGCTTTAAAGCCCCCTCTAGAAGGAAAAACATCGCCTTTAAGTCCTCTCACAAACACAAGAAAATCAAAAGTGAGTCGGAGGAAGATAGCGATGATGAGGATGATGAGGAAGAGAAATTGAACAAAAAATTCAAGAGATTCCTCAAATTTGATAGAGGGAATAGCCGTGACAAGAAGGACAAGAAGGGTGATAAACGTAAAGGAAAATCATCCATATCCTCATCCGTCCGTTGTTACGGTTGCGGTTGTCGTGGCCATATTGCCCCGGAATGTTCGGAAGGGCCTAAACCGAAAGGTAAAAAGGCAATGGCTGCCACTTGGGATGATACGGAGGAGTCCGAATCTGGTGACTCCGCTTGTGATGAGAGCCAACATAAAGATCTTGCTCTCTCGGCCTCCATCACGACCCCTCTACCAGATTATCTAAGAGGGGATCCCAACCGCTATCCCTTCTAGGAGGAGAAGGAGTTCCCAACCCCTCACCTCATGCTACATTCCATGAGGGTGTTGAGGAATTTAGCTACCCTTTGGCATTTTAATCTCTACATGGTTAGTGAGGGTAGCTAGTTATGATTTTATTGAAAAATCTGAGGATTTCAGCCTCATTTCTGTGTGTATGGGCAAACCAGAGGATTCCAGCCTCATTCGCCCAGATTTTGATGATTTAGCCTTGCTTTTAATTAATACATTTGCTTGCTAGATTGTCATCTTGCTTAGATTAGCTAATCATCTTGAGTTTTATGCTTCATTATATGCTAATCTTTGCTTTGTATTGGTCTTGATATACCAATAGGGGAGGTTGGTTGATTGGGCTATAAGCCCTTTGTACTTCATTGCAAATGTATGTCCTTGACCAATATTGCATGATGACCTATGCTTAGATAGTTATATCTTCCTGTTAATCATGTCTCTTAGCTTGCTCCATGTATTTATGATTCATGCACCCTATACTCTCCTTGCTAGCATGTGCTTATAGTCATAATTGCGACATTCTACCTTCTCTTCCCTTAGTCTTATTGATATATCATTAAGGGGGAGAGAATAGTTTGTCAATTGCTAACAAAAAGGTGGAGAAAGATCAAATCCCACCAAAACTAGTTTGCTATGTTTTGTGATGCAGGGATTGACAGGTTGTGGGGGAGCAAACTGAAGCGGAGCAGCTTAGTTTAGACATGTCAAGAGTCCTGTAATTTATTCATTATCACTGTAATATCTTGAACATGTAATTTGTTTTGGTAGGTTAAGTTTTTGTAAGTAATTGACAAAGGGGGAGATTGTTAGTGCACTTTTCCGTGGCATACTAGTGCACCTTGTTTGTCAATCACTTACATCGGTGAGTCTAGTGTCGGTTGGGCCCAATGAAGATGAAGACCGAAGACTCAAGACGGACCGGTTGCATCAAGGAGGAAGTTTCAGGTAAAAGTGATGCCTTGGTGCCTTAACCTTGACCAAAACCTATCCCCTTTGTATCTTTGATGACCTTGACCATATTAGGAATCCTTTAGGCATCATAGATAAGCCCTAGGTGTCCCATTTGATCACCCTAAACTTGGCCAATATACTCAGGCTGAAGACAGTGGAGTTCAGAGCATATGTGGGGAGAACCAGGCTGGTCCGACCGGTCATGACCGGTCGGCCAGCAGCCTTGTTGCTGTTTGAAATGGGTAGCCGACCGGTCATGACCGGTCGGCCTTATCAAAAGGTTGGATTCCGCAAGATGGGCCGACCGGTCATGACCGGTCGGCCAGTTTGGTTTTCCTCTAGATATTCAGCCACCCAGCAAGGGGGTCCGACCGGTCATAACCGGTCGGCCTGGTAAGCCCACACGTCCAGCAAGGGGCGCTGACCGGTCATGACCGGTCGGCCTATTTGGTTTGAGGCTGTCCAGCAAGAGGGTCCGACCGGTCATGACCGGTCGGCCCATGTATTTGGCCTATGCTTGTGGCTTCTTTCAGCAGGGGAGTCCGACCGGTCATGACCGGTCGGGACAGGTCGGCTCATAGCCATTTTATGACCGTTGGAGCCATTTTTCTATAAATATGGGGCTCCGTTTTTGGGCAAAAGTGAGAGGGATTTTTGAGGGAGTGAAGCCACCATTGAGAGAGACCATTTGAGGCTCAATCCTTGATCTATGCAAGGCATCTTCCTTGTGCTTTAACACAAGATTAGAGCATTACAAGCTCATGAAGAAGATGACCTTCATCCCCTCTTGATCTCTAGAGTTAGGAAGCTTCTTGATTGGCAAATCCTTTGTCCTAAACTCGAAGATGAGATCGTTGTAGGTAAGAGACTCTAGGAAACCCATTCCCACTAAGTTGTAGAGTTCTCAAACCCATCCTCCTAGCACCTTGGGCATTTCAAGGCATCGCATGCAAGGTGTTTGATCGAATGTGGCTGAGGCATTGGCGACGCAACGGCGACACGATTGAGGGAGCAAAGGGAAGCTGATTGAAGCACGGGAGAGCGGAGATCAAGCAACCCAATCCGGCGCTAAACAAGGGGCTCATCCGACAAGTAGGTTGTCTTATTTAAGAGTCCATTTTAGAGTTTGTTTTTCGAACTCGACCTAGGGACGTTAGTCGTTCCTTGGCCCGTCAGCCGGGCCTAAACTAAGTCTCCAAGGGGGAGCCTCCGACATGGGAGTAAACGTGCGATTAGGTTGAGAGTTAGCCTATGTCTAAAACTCCGGATACGGTTGAGAGGTGAACCGACAAAACCTCCGTGTAAAGGTTGAGAGGTGAACCTCATTTAAAACCTCCGATAGTGAATGCCGGTGTGCTCAAAGGGGTTGAGTACTTGAACCGGGAGTGGAGTAGACACGTAGTCGAACCACTATACATCCTTGTGTTTGTGATTGTTCTTGAGCACATTATATCTTTGCATTGTTAGTTTAATTGCTTAATTATGAATGCTAGATAGGAATGCATGCTAGGCACTTTTTAGGCATCCATACACAAGATGTACCTTCGCTACTTGTGTAGACTTGAGCTCATTGAACCACTCTCATAAGTCTACACAAGATGCATAGGTTAGAAGCTTGATTAGTTGAATATTTTCTTTACCAATGCATGTCTAGACTAGGTTTGTTTATTGCTTAACTCTTGCTAGTCTTGTGATTGGACCCACCTAGGCTTGGAAGCCGAAGCATTCTTGCTTACTTTGTTATATTTGCTGAATTGCATAAGTAGGCGAAAAGAATTTCAAAAAAGGTCCTATTCACCCCCCCTCTAGGTCCATAGACATATCTCCGAGTATCTCTACAAGCGGAAAAACCGCAATTTCAATCGCCTCGACCCATTTGGACACATAGTCAACGGCAAGGAAGATATATATGATTCCAAAAGAAGATGGGAATGGACCCATGAAATCGATGCCCCAACAATAAAAAATTTTGATTATTAAGATGGGATTGAGTGGCATCATATTTCTACAGGAGATTCCTCCCAATTTCTGACAGGGTTCACATGTTTTGCAAAACTCTTGTGTGTCTTTGAACATAGTGGGCCAATAGAACTACGTTGCAGAATTTTGGCTGTGGTCTTTTTAGCCGAAAAGTGACCACCACATGCCTGTGAATGACAAATGGAGATGATACTTTGTTGTTCATCATCGGGCACACATCTCCTTATGATTTGATGGGGACAATATTTGAATAGGTATGGGTCATCCCATAGGAATTTTCGCACCTCAGTGAAGAATTTATCCTTATCTTGCTTTTTCCAATGTTTAGGAATTGTACCTGTAGCAAGATAGTTTGCAATGTCCGCATACCATGGCAATTGGGAGACTGTAAAAAGTTGTTCATCAAGGAACATGTCATTGATCGCGGTCATTTTAGGGGAATCGGTGAGAACAAGTCGAGAGAGGTGGTTAGCCACTACATTTTCTACTCCTTTCTTATCACGTATCTCTATGTCAAATTCCTGGAGTAGAAGGATCCATCTTAACAACCGCGGTTTAGCATCCTTATTAGAAAGAAGGTACTTAAGCGCAGCATGGTTAGTGAATATGATGATCTTGGATCTAATCAAGTAGGACCTAAACTTGTCCATGGCAAAAACTACGGCTAAAAGTTCTTTTTCTGTAGTAGTGTAGTTTGCTTGGGCTGAGTTTAAAGTTCTACTTGCATAGTAGATAACACATGGCTTCTTCTCTTTTCTTTGGCCTAGCACGGCCCCAATAGCATAGTCGCTTGCGTCGCACATAATTTCAAAAGGAAGGCTCCAATCAGGTGGTTGCATTATGGGAGCACATGTCAACATACCTTTAAGTGTGGTAAAAGCGTTTTGACAATCTTCATTCCACTCAAAGGAATTCTCCTTTTGAAGTAGGTACATAAGGGACGAGAGAGTGAACCGAAGTCCTTTATGAACCTTCTATAAAATCTTGCGTGTCCCAAATAGGACCGCACATCTCGTATTGTGGTGGAAGGTTAGAGATAAGATCGATTTTCGCTTTGTCCACCTCGATTCCATTTTGTGAAACGATGTGACCAAGTACAATTCCCTTTGGAACCATAAAGTGACACTTCTCCCAATTCAATACAATGTTCTTCTCTTCACATCTTTTTAGCACAGATTTCAAGTGCTTAAGGCACTCATCAAAGATACAACCAAATGCTGAGAAATAATCCATGAAGACTTCGAGAATTGTCCCCACCATATCAGAAAAGATACTCATCATACAACGCTGAAAGGTGGCAAGGGCATTACATAGTCCAAACGACATCCGTCAATAGGCGAAAGTGCCGAATGGACATGTGAATGTAGTCTTTTCTTGGTCCTCACGGGCGATCTCTATTTGGTTGTATCCTGAATAGTCATCAAGGAAGCAAAAATGGGAATGACCCACCAACCTTTCTAAAATTTGATCAACAAACGGTAGGGGGAAGTGGTCTTTCCTCGTGACAGTGTTTAGCTTCCTGTAGTCAATGCACATTCTCCAGCCGGTAGTGACCCTGGTTTGTACGAGTTCATTTTTTGCATTGGCTACGATGGTGATTCCGGATTTCTTAGGCACCACTTGAGTTGGGCTCACCCATTGACTATCGGATATTGGGTAAATAATACCCACATCCAATAGTTTCACCACTTCGGCCTTAATCACATCCTTCATGTTTGGATTGAGTCGTCTTTATGGTTGCCTAGATGTCTTTGCATTCTCCTCAAGGTGTATACGATGAGTACAAATCAGTGGGTCTATGCCTTTGAGATCTGCAATTGACCACCCAATGGCACTCTTGTGCTCTAATAGAGTGGCCATTAGCCTACTCTCTTGTTCCTCATCCAAGTGGGAAGAAATTGTTAGTGCACTTTTCTGTGGCATACTAGTGCACCTTGTTTGTCAATCACCTATGTTAGTGAGTCTAGTGTCGGTTGAACCTAACGAAGACGAAGACTGAAGACTCAAGTGGCCCCGCTGAATCAAGGAAGAAGAATCAGGTAAAAGTGATGCCTTGGTGCCTTAACCTTGACCAAAACCCAACCCTTAACCTCTTTGATGACCTTGACCATCTCAGGAAAGCCTTTAGTCATCTAAGATTGGCCCTAAGTGTCCCAAAAGGACAACCAAACCTTGGACAAAGTGAGGGGGTTGGAATATACATGGGTCAGCAAACAGCTAAGCTGAACCCAAGCCTGTCCGACCGGTCAAGACCGGTCGGCCAGGATCCCAAACCAAACAGCAACTGGCTGTGTTCAACAGGCCATAGGGCCGACCGGTCGTGACCAGTCCGCTGGGCTGGTCCAACCGGTCACGGCCGGTCGGGCAGACCCTTCCCCATACACAACAGCCCCTGTCCAGTTTTCTGCTGTGGCCGACCGGTCGTGGATCCCTGGCCGACCAATCACGACCGGTCGGCACTAGCCGTTTTCTGCCTGTTTTTAAACCGTTGCACCTCTTTTATAAAAGGGGTTGGCTTGTTTTGAGGGGAGGTAGAGGGATTTCGAGAGGAGTGAAGCCACCATTGTTGGAGACCATTCGAGGCTCATTCCCACCCTATGCAAGGCATCTTCCTTGTGCTTTAACACAAGATTGGAGCATTCCAAGCTCATGAAGAAGATGACCTTCATCCCCTCTTGTCTCTAGAGTTTGGAACCTTCTTGATAGGCATATCCTTGTCCAAAACTCTAACATGAGATCATTGTAGGAGAGAGACTCTAGGTAATGCAGTCTCATTAGTTGTAGAGCTCTCAAACCTATCCTCCTATCTCCTTGGGCATCTCAAAGGCATCACATACAAGGTGTTTGATCAAGTGTGGCTGAGGCATTGGCGATGCAACGGCAACACGATCAAGGGAGCAAGGGAAGCTAATTGAAGCAAGGGAGAGCGGAGATCAAGCAACCCAAACCAGCGCTGAACAAGGGGCTCATCCGACAAGTAAGGTTGTCTTTATTGAGAGTCCATTTAGAGTTTGTTTACCAAACTTGATCTAGGGACGTTAGCCGTTCCTTGGCCTGTTAGCCAAGCCTAAACTAAGTCTCCAAGGGGGAGCCTCCGACACGGGAGTGAACGTGCGTCGGGTTGAGAGTTAGCCTATGTCCAAAACTCCGTTTGGGTTGAGAGTTAGCCCTTTGTCCAAAACTCCAGTTACGGTTGAGAGGTGAACCGGTAAAACCTCCGTGTAAAGGTTGAGAGGTGAACCTCATTTAAAACCTCCGATAGTGAATGCCGGTGTGCTCAAAGGAGTTCAGTACTTGAACCGGGAGTGGATTAGACCCAAAGTCGAACCACTGTACATGCTTGTGTTTGTGATTGTATTGAGCACATTGATATCTTAGCATTGGATGTTTAATTATTTAATTATGAATGCTTGATAGGAATGTATGCTAGGCACTAGATTAGCACATCCACACACAAGATGTACTTTCACTAGTAGTGTAGACTTGAGCTCATTAATCCATTCTCATAAGTCTACATATGTTGCATAGGTTAGGAGCTTGATTAGTCATATCATTTGTTTACCTATGCATGCTTAGACTAGGAGGTTTATTGATGCTAGTCTTGTGATTGGACCCACTTAGGCTTGGAAGCCGAAGTGTTCTTGGTTACTTAGTTTAATTTGTTCAATTGTGTAAGTAGGGGAAAAGAATTTCAAAGGTCCTAATCACCCCCTCCTATAGGTTTAGCCATAATTCTAGTTGCTCTTTAAGCTTCCGCACATACGTAGGTGTCGTGTTAGACTACCGACGTACTTTCAATTAGAATCAGAGCGGGTTGCTCTTCAAGGACGTAACCGTCTAGAGTAAGATCCGGTACTGGAGCACTAACATTATGTCTAACCGAGATGGGAGTACCACCAACCGTCCACCATTCTTTGACGGGTCCAACTATGCCTATTGGAAGACTAGAATGAGAATTTTTCTCCAATCCATGGACCGTCTGGTGTGGCTAAGCACACAAAATGGATACACCTTGCCACCATGCAAGTGGAGGTTGATGGAAAATACATTGTCATTCCCAAAGATGATTCCAAATGGGATGACACAGAGAGAGCACAATACATGGCGAATGCCAAAGCTCTCAATGCGATTTGCTGTACGATTTCCCCGGACGAATTTCAGCGCATTCTCACATGCGCAACTGCAAAAGAAGTGTGGGATATACTTGAGGTTACCCACGAGAGAACCAGCACAGTAAGACGCTCGTAGCTTCAGCTCTTAACCACCAAATTTGAAAACATTAAGATGGAAGAGACTGAAACTTTCATGGAGTTTTATACTAAATTGTCAGATATTTACAACTCCATGTTTGTCTTGGGTGATCGGGCTCCGGATGGTAGGATTTGTAGAAAAATTCTTAGGTCCCTCCCGGATAGATTTGACTCCAAGATAGTTTGCCTTAGAAGAGTGTAGAGACATAGATAACATGAAAGTAGAAGAACTCATAGGTTTCCTATAAACTCATGAACTACACTTTAAGGCCCCCTCTAGAAAGAAAAGCATCGCTCTCAAGTCCTCTCTCAAACATAAGAAAATTAAGAGTGAGTCGGAGGAAGATAGTGAATAAAAGGATGATGAGGAAGAGAAATTGAACAAAAAATTCAAGAGATTCCTCAAATTTGATAGAGGGAATAGCGGTGACAAGAAGGACAAGAAGGGTGATAAACATAAAGGAAAATCATCCATGCCTTCATCTGTCCGTTGTTACGGTTGCGGTCGTTGTGGCCATATTGCCCCGGAATGTCCGGATGGGCCTAAACCGAAAGGTAAAAAGGCAATGGCTGCCACTTGGGATGATACGGAGGAATCCGAATCTGGTGACTTTGCTTGTGATGAGAGCCAACATAAAGATCTTGCTCTCTCGGCCTCCACCATAACCCCCCTTCCTGCTTATCTAAGAGGGAATCCCAACCGCTATCCCTTCTAGGAGAAGAAGGAGTTCCCAACCCCTCGCCTCATGCTACATTTTATGAGGGTGTTGAGGAATTTAGTTACCCGTAGGCTTAAACATAGTTAGTGAGGGTAGCTAGAAATGCTTAAATAGGAAAATCTGAGGATTGCAGCCTCATTTCTGTGTGTATGGGCAAATCAGAGGATTCAAGCCTCATGAGCCCAAATCTGGTACTTAAGCCGTGCTTTGAATATATATATTTGCTTGCTATACTATCACCATGCTTAGATTAGCTAATCTTGCTAAATTATATGCTTCATTGTATGCTAATCTTTGCTTAGTATTGGTCTTGATATACCAATAGGGGAGGTTGGTTGATTGGGCTATAAGCCCTTTGTGCTTTTATTACAAATGTATATCTTTGACCAATGTTGCATGATTAACTATGCTTAGATAGTTACATTTTCTTGTTAATCATGTCCCTTAGCATGCTCCATGTTTTTATGATTCATGCACCTTATACTCTCCTTGTTAGCATGTGCTTATAGTTATAACTGTGACATACTATCTATTCTTACCTTAACCTTATTGATATATCATTAAGGAGGAGAGAATAGCTTGTCAATTGCTAACAAAAAGGGGGAGAGAGCTTAAATCCCATCAAAACTAGTTTGCTATGTTTTGTGATGCAGGGATTGACAGGTTATGGGGGAGAAAACTGAAGAGCAGCAGCTTAAATTAGGCATGTCAAAAGTCCTGTATTTAATACTTTATCAATGTAATATCTTGAAAATGTATTCTGTTTTGGTAGGTTAGGTTTTTGTAAGTAATTGACAAAGGGGGAGATTGTTAGTGCACTTTTCTGTGGCATACTAGTGCACCTTGTTTGTCAATCACTTACATTAGGGTGTCTAGTGTCGGTTGAGCCTAATGAAGACGAAGACCGAAGACTCAAGTGGCCCTGCTGCATCAAGGAAGAAGAATCAGGTAAAAGTGATGCCTTGGTGCCTTAACCTTGACCAAAACCCAACCCTTAACCTCTTTGATGACCTTGACCATCTCAGGAAAGCCTTTAGTCATCTAAGATTGGCCCTAAGTATCCCAAAAGGACAACCAAACCTTGGCCAAAGTGAGGGGGTTGGAGTATACATGGGTCAGCAAACAGCTAAGCTGAACCCAGGCCTGTCCGACCGGTCACGACCGGTCCACCAGGATCCCAGATAAACAGCAACTGGCTGTGTTCATCAGGCCATAGGGCCGACCGGTCGTGACCGGTAGGTTGGGCTGGTCCGATCGGTCACGACCGGTCGGGCAGACCCTTCCCCATACACAGCAGCCCCTGTCCAGTTTTTTTGCTGTAGCCGACCGGTCCAGACCGGTCGTGGATCCCTAGCCGACCAGTCACAACTGGTCAGCACTAGCCGTTTTCTGCCCGTTTTTAAACCGTTGCACCTTCTTTTATAAAAGGGGTTGGCTTGTTTTGAGGGGAGGTAGAGGGATTTCGAGAGGAGTGAAGCCACCATTGTTGGAGACCATTTGAGGCTCATTCCCAACCTATGCAAGGCATCGTCCTTGTGCTTTAACACAAGATTGGAGCATTCCAAGCTCATGAAGAAGATGACCTTCATCCCCTCTTGATCTCTAGAGTTTGGAACCTTCTTGTCCAAAACTCTAACATGAGATCATTGTAGGAGAGAGACTCTAGGCAACCCATTCCCATTAGTTGTAGAGCACTCAAACCTATCCTCCTATCACCTTGGGCATCTCAAAGGCATCACATGCAAGGTGTTTGATCAAGTGTGGCTGAGGCATTGGCGACATAACGGCAACACGATCAAGGGAGCAAGGGAAGCTGATTGAAGCACGGGAGAGCGGAGATCAAGCAACCCAAACCGGCACTAAACAAGGGACTCATCCGACAAGTAAGGTTGTCTTTATTGAGAGTCCATTTAGAGTTTGTTTGCTAAACTCGATCTAGGGACGTTAGTCGTTCCTTGGCCCGTTAGCCGGGCCTAAACTAAGTCTCCAAGGGGGAGCCTCCGACACGGGAGTGAACGTGCGTCGGGTTGAGAGTTAGCCTATGTCCAAAACTCCGTTTGGGTTGAGAGTGAAATTGTGTCGGGTAGCCTAACACGACACCCTACGCATACGCGTGCGGAAGCTTGAGGAGCAACTAGAATTATGGTTAATCCTATAGGAGGGGGGTGATTAGGACCTTTTTAAAATTATTTTCGCCTACTTAAACAATTCAACAAATTAAGCTACGTAAGCGATAACACTTCGGCTTCCAAGCCTAAGTGGGTCCAATCAAAAGACTAGCATATGATAAAAGCTATAAACAACCTAGTCTAAACAAGCATAGATTAATAGAATGATTAAGCTAATGAAGAACCTAATCTATGCTACTCAAATAGACTTGAGTGAGGATGGATCAAGAAGTTCAAGTCTACTTGAGGTAGTGAAAGTACATCTTGTGAGTGTGGATGTGCCTATCAAGTGCCTAGCACACATTCCTAATTAAGCATTCATAATTAATCAATTAAACATAATGCATAAAGAGAAATGTGCTCAAGAACAATCACAAACACAACGATGTATAGTGGTTCGACTACTTGTCTACTCCACTCCCGGTTCAAGTACTCAACCCCTTTGAGCACACCGGCATTCACTGGGGAGTTTAAATCTGGTTCCTCCCAACCAAGGTGTTTTAATTCGGATCCACCCAACCGGGGAGTTTACAGGTTCCTCCCAACCTACACGTTTGCACCCGTGTTGGTGGCTCCCCCTTGGAGACTTTGTTTTAGGCCCGACTAACGTGCCAAGGAACGGCTGACGTCCCTAGATTTTAGGCCCAACTAATAGGCCAAGGATCGGCTAACGACCCCGGGTCGAGTTTGTCAAACAAACTCTACACTCAACTCCCACAGGGAATTGAGTGGATGGACTCTTAACAAGACAACCTTACTTGTCGGATTGAGCCCCTTGTTGCGCCGTCTTGGGTTGCTTCTTCTCGCTCTCCCGTGCTTGAATCAGCTCCCCTTGTGCTCCCCCGATCGTTGACGCCGTTGCTTTGCCAAGGCTTCAGCTCCAAGATCAGCTACCTTGCATGTGATGCTCCATTGGAGATGCCCAAGGTGCTAGGGAATGGTGAAACCTCTATAAATGGTAGGAAATGGGTTTCCTAGAGGAATGCACCTATATGGACTCCTAGGTAGTGTTTAGACAAAGGATTTAACTATCATCAAGGTGTCTAAACCCTAGGAATCAAGAGGGAACAAGTCCTATTCTCAAGATGCCATTGAATGGCCTAAGCTTGTGATGAAACCACAAGGAGAATGGCTTGCTATGGGTTTGGGATAGAGCCTCTAATGATCTCTAGCAATGGTGGCTTCTATCTCCTCAAAATCCCCTCTGTTGGCTAAAAAAACGAATCCCCCTTTTAAATAGATTTTCTTCCAACGGTCAAAAAACGGGCAGATTCGCGCATCTCCGATTGATCGAAAGAATGTCCGATTGATCGGAGACCTGTCCGATTGATCGGAGACAAGTCCGATTGATCGAAAATCTATCCAGTGAAGTCTCTGGAAGATATTCCGATTGATCGGACGGACCCCTTCCGATGGATCGGAAGACTGTCCGATTGATCGAAAATATGTCTAGTGGATTTTCAAGGTTGCTGGAAAAATTTCCGATTGATCGGAGCTTCTGTCCGATTGATCGGAGATTCTGTCCGATTGATCGGAGTCCTATCGGAGCCAATGTCCGATTGATCGGAGTCCTATCGGAAACTGCTGTTTGAGCCTATTTGATTACAGCAGCTTCCACCTCTTTAATTAGTCTAATTTATCATGTTTTTCATGGAGTTCTAAGACTAATGATGATGACTAAAGGTATACCTAGTTGGTGCAAGTCATCTAAGAGGTTATGGGTTAGGTTTTGGTCAAGGCAGGGCACACCAAGGCATCACTTTTACCTGTTTCTTCTTCCTTGATGCAGCCGGTCCGTCTTGAGTCTTCGTTCTTCGTCTTCATTAAGCTCAACCGACACTAGACCCACTGACCTAAGTAATTGACAAACAAGGTGCACTAGTATGTCATAGAAAAGTGCACTAACAGAGAGTTAGCCCTTTGTCCAAAACTCCGGTTACGGTTGAGAGGTGAACCGGTAAAACCTTCGTGTAAAAATTGTGAGGTGAACCTCAATTAAAACCTCCGATAGTGAATGCCGATATGCTCAAAGGAGTTGAGTACTTGAACCGGGGGTGGAGTAGACCCAAAGTCGAACCACTATACATGCTTGTGTTTGTGATTGTATTGAGCACATTGATATCTTAGCATTGGATGTTTAATTGTTTAATTATGAATGCTTGATAGGAATGTATGCTAGGCACTAGATTAGCACATCCACACACAAGATGTACTTTCACTAGTAGTGTAGACTTGAGCTCATTGATCCATTCTCATAAGTCTACATATGTTGCATAGGTTAGGAGCTTGATTAGTCATATCATTTGTTTACCTATGCATGCTTAGACTAGGAGGTTTATTGATGCTAGTCTTGTGATTTGACCCACTTAGGCTTGGAAGCCGAAGTGTTCTTGGTTACTTAGTTTAATTTGTTCAATTGTGTAAGTAGGCGAAAAGAATTTCAAAGGTCCTAATCACCCCCTCCTATAGGTTTAGCCATAATTCTAGTTGCTCTTTAAGCTTCCGCACATACGTAGGTGTCGTGTTAGACTACCGACGTACTTTCAATTAGAATCAGAGCGGGTTGCTCTTCAAGGACGTAACCGTCTAGAGTAAGATCCGGTACTGGAGCACTAACATTATGTCTAACCGAGATGGGAGTACCACCAACCGTCCACCATTCTTTGACGGGTCCAACTATGCCTATTGGAAGACTAGAATGAGAATTTTTCTCCAATCCATGGACCGTCTGGTGTGGCTAAGCACACAAAATGGATACACCTTGCCACCATGCAAGTGGAGGTTGATGGAAAATACATTGTCATTCCCAAAGATGATTCCAAATGGGATGACACAGAGAGAGCACAATACATGGCGAATGCCAAAGCTCTCAATGCGATTTGCTGTACGATTTCCCCGGACGAATTTCAGCGCATTCTCACATGCGCAACTGCAAAAGAAGTGTGGGATATACTTGAGGTTACCCACGAGAGAACCAGCACAGTAAGAAGCTCGAAGCTTCAGCTCTTAACCACCAAATTTGAAAACATTAAGATGGAAGAGACTGAAACTTTCATGGAGTTTTATACTAAATTGTCAGATATTTACAACTCCATGTTTGTCTTGGGTGATCGGGCTCCGGATGGTAGGATTTGTAGAAAAATTCTTAGGTCCCTCCCGGATAGATTTGACTCCAAGATAGTTTGCCTTAGAAGAGTGTAGAGACATAGATAACATGAAAGTAGAAGAACTCATAGGTTTCCTATAAACTCATGAACTACACTTTAAGGCCCCCTCTAGAAAGAAAAGCATCGCTCTCAAGTCCTCTCTCAAACATAAGAAAATTAAGAGTGAGTCGGAGGAAGATAGTGAATAAAAGGATGATGAGGAAGAGAAATTGAACAAAAAATTCAAGAGATTCCTCAAATTTGATAGAGGGAATAGCGGTGACAAGAAGGACAAGAAGGGTGATAAACATAAAGGAAAATCATCCATGCCTTCATCTGTCCGTTGTTACGGTTGCGGTCGTTGTGGCCATATTGCCCCGGAATGTCCGGATGGGCCTAAACCGAAAGGTAAAAAGGCAATGGCTGCCACTTGGGATGATGCGGAGGAATCCGAATCTGGTGACTTTGCTTGTGATGAGAGCCAACATAAAGATCTTGCTCTCTCGGCCTCCACCATAACCCCCCTTCCTGCTTATCTAAGAGGGAATCCCAACCGCTATCCCTTCTAGGAGAAGAAGGAGTTCCCAACCCCTCGCCTCATGCTACATTTTATGAGGGTGTTGAGGAATTTAGTTACCCGTAGGCTTAAACATAGTTAGTGAGGGTAGCTAGAAATGCTTAAATAGGAAAATCTGAGGATTGCAGCCTCATTTCTGTGTGTATGGGCAAATCAGAGGATTCAAGCCTCATGAGCCCAAATCTGGTACTTAAGCCGTGCTTTGAATATATATATTTGCTTGCTATACTATCACCATGCTTAGATTAGCTAATCTTGCTAAATTATATGCTTCATTGTATGCTAATCTTTGCTTAGTATTGGTCTTGATATACCAATAGGGGAGGTTGGTTGATTGGGCTATAAGCCCTTTGTGCTTTTATTACAAATGTATATCTTTGACCAATGTTGCATGATTAACTATGCTTAGATAGTTACATTTTCTTGTTAATCATGTCCCTTAGCATGCTCCATGTTTTTATGATTCATGCACCTTATACTCTCCTTGTTAGCATGTGCTTATAGTTATAACTGTGACATACTATCTATTCTTACCTTAACCTTATTGATATATCATTAAGGAGGAGAGAATAGCTTGTCAATTGCTAACAAAAAGGGGGAGAGAGCTTAAATCCCATCAAAACTAGTTTGCTATGTTTTGTGATGCAGGGATTGACAGGTTATGGGGGAGAAAACTGAAGAGCAGCAGCTTAAATTAGGCATGTCAAAAGTCCTGTATTTAATACTTTATCAATGTAATATCTTGAAAATGTATTCTGTTTTGGTAGGTTAGGTTTTTGTAAGTAATTGACAAAGGGAGAGATTGTTAGTGCACTTTTCTGTGGCATACTAGTGCACCTTGTTTGTCAATCACTTACATTAGGGTGTCTAGTGTCGGTTGAGCCTAATGAAGACGAAGACCGAAGACTCAAGTGGCCCTGCTGCATCAAGGAAGAAGAATCAGGTAAAAGTGATGCCTTGGTGCCTTAACCTTGACCAAAACCCAACCCTTAACCTCTTTGATGACCTTGACCATCTCAGGAAAGCCTTTAGTCATCTAAGATTGGCCCTAAGTATCCCAAAAGGACAACCAAACCTTGGCCAAAGTGAGGGGGTTGGAGTATACATGGGTCAGCAAACAGCTAAGCTGAACCCAGGCCTGTCCGACCGGTCACGACCGGTCCACCAGGATCCCAGATAAACAGCAACTGGCTGTGTTCATCAGGCCATAGGGCCGACCGGTCGTGACCGGTAGGTTGGGCTGGTCCGATCGGTCACGACCGGTCGGGCAGACCCTTCCCCATACACAGCAGCCCCTGTCCAGTTTTTTTGCTGTAGCCGACCGGTCCAGACCGGTCGTGGATCCCTAGCCGACCAGTCACAACTGGTCAGCACTAGCCGTTTTCTGCCCGTTTTTAAACCGTTGCACCTTCTTTTATAAAAGGGGTTGGCTTGTTTTGAGGGGAGGTAGAGGGATTTCGAGAGGAGTGAAGCCACCATTGTTGGAGACCATTTGAGGCTCATTCCCAACCTATGCAAGGCAGTCGTCCTTGTGCTTTAACACAAGATTGGAGCATTCCAAGCTCATGAAGAAGATGACCTTCATCCCCTCTTGATCTCTAGAGTTTGGAACCTTCTTGTCCAAAACTCTAACATGAGATCATTGTAGGAGAGAGACTCTAGGCAACCCATTCCCATTAGTTGTAGAGCACTCAAACCTATCCTCCTATCACCTTGGGCATCTCAAAGGCATCACATGCAAGGTGTTTGATCAAGTGTGGCTGAGGCATTGGCGACATAACGGCAACACGATCAAGGGAGCAAGGGAAGCTGATTGAAGCACGGGAGAGCGGAGATCAAGCAACCCAAACCGGCACTAAACAAGGGACTCATCCGACAAGTAAGGTTGTCTTTATTGAGAGTCCATTTAGAGTTTGTTTGCTAAACTCGATCTAGGGACGTTAGTCGTTCCTTGGCCCGTTAGCCGGGCCTAAACTAAGTCTCCAAGGGGGAGCCTCCGACACGGGAGTGAACGTGCGTCGGGTTGAGAGTTAGCCTATGTCCAAAACTCCGTTTGGGTTGAGAGTGAAATTGTGTCGGGTAGCCTAACACGACACCCTACGCATACGCGTGCGGAAGCTTGAGGAGCAACTAGAATTATGGTTAATCCTATAGGAGGGGGGTGATTAGGACCTTTTTAAAATTATTTTCGCCTACTTAAACAATTCAACAAATTAAGCTACGTAAGCGATAACACTTCGGCTTCCAAGCCTAAGTGGGTCCAATCAAAAGACTAGCATATGATAAAAGCTATAAACAACCTAGTCTAAACAAGCATAGATTAATAGAATGATTAAGCTAATGAAGAACCTAATCTATGCTACTCAAATAGACTTGAGTGAGGATGGATCAAGAAGTTCAAGTCTACTTGAGGTAGTGAAAGTACATCTTGTGAGTGTGGATGTGCCTATCAAGTGCCTAGCACACATTCCTAATTAAGCATTCATAATTAATCAATTAAACATAATGCATAAAGAGAAATGTGCTCAAGAACAATCACAAACACAACGATGTATAGTGGTTCGACTACTTGTCTACTCCACTCCCGGTTCAAGTACTCAACCCCTTTGAGCACACCGGCATTCACTGGGGAGTTTAAATCTGGTTCCTCCCAACCAAGGTGTTTTAATTCGGATCCACCCAACCGGGGAGTTTACAGGTTCCTCCCAACCTACACGTTTGCACCCGTGTTGGTGGCTCCCCCTTGGAGACTTTGTTTTAGGCCCGACTAACGTGCCAAGGAACGGCTGACGTCCCTAGATTTTAGGCCCAACTAATAGGCCAAGGATCGGCTAACGACCCCGGGTCGAGTTTGTCAAACAAACTCTACACTCAACTCCCACAGGGAATTGAGTGGATGGACTCTTAACAAGACAACCTTACTTGTCGGATTGAGCCCCTTGTTGCGCCGTCTTGGGTTGCTTCTTCTCGCTCTCCCGTGCTTGAATCAGCTCCCCTTGTGCTCCCCCGATCGTTGACGCCGTTGCTTTGCCAAGGCTTCAGCTCCAAGATCAGCTACCTTGCATGTGATGCTCCATTGGAGATGCCCAAGGTGCTAGGGAATGGTGAAACCTCTATAAATGGTAGGAAATGGGTTTCCTAGAGGAATGCACCTATATGGACTCCTAGGTAGTGTTTAGACAAAGGATTTAACTATCATCAAGGTGTCTAAACCCTAGGAATCAAGAGGGAACAAGTCCTATTCTCAAGATGCCATTGAATGGCCTAAGCTTGTGATGAAACCACAAGGAGAATGGCTTGCTATGGGTTTGGGATAGAGCCTCTAATGATCTCTAGCAATGGTGGCTTCTATCTCCTCAAAATCCCCTCTGTTGGCTAAAAAAACGAATCCCCCTTTTAAATAGATTTTCTTCCAACGGTCAAAAAACGGGCAGATTCGCGCATCTCCGATTGATCGAAAGAATGTCCGATTGATCGGAGACCTGTCCGATTGATCGGAGACAAGTCCGATTGATCGAAAATCTATCCAGTGAAGTCTCTGGAAGATATTCCGATTGATCGGACGGACCCCTTCCGATGGATCGGAAGACTGTCCGATTGATCGAAAATATGTCTAGTGGATTTTCAAGGTTGCTGGAAAAATTTCCGATTGATCGGAGCTTCTGTCCGATTGATCGGAGATTCTGTCCGATTGATCGGAGTCCTATCGGAGCCAATGTCCGATTGATCGGAGTCCTATCGGAAACTGCTGTTTGAGCCTATTTGATTACAGCAGCTTCCACCTCTTTAATTAGTCTAATTTATCATGTTTTTCATGGAGTTCTAAGACTAATGATGATGACTAAAGGTATACCTAGTTGGTGCAAGTCATCTAAGAGGTTATGGGTTAGGTTTTGGTCAAGGCAGGGCACACCAAGGCATCACTTTTACCTGTTTCTTCTTCCTTGATGCAGCCGGTCCGTCTTGAGTCTTCGTTCTTCGTCTTCATTAAGCTCAACCGACACTAGACCCACTGACCTAAGTAATTGACAAACAAGGTGCACTAGTATGTCATAGAAAAGTGCACTAACAGAGAGTTAGCCCTTTGTCCAAAACTCCGGTTACGGTTGAGAGGTGAACCGGTAAAACCTTCGTGTAAAAATTGTGAGGTGAACCTCAATTAAAACCTCCGATAGTGAATGCCGATATGCTCAAAGGAGTTGAGTACTTGAACCGGGGGTGGAGTAGACCCAAAGTCGAACCACTATACATGCTTGTGTTTGTGATTGTATTGAGCACATTGATATCTTAGCATTGGATGTTTAATTGTTTAATTATGAATGCTTGATAGGAATGTATGCTAGGCACTAGATTAGCACATCCACACACAAGATGTACTTTCACTAGTAGTGTAGACTTGAGCTCATTGATCCATTCTCATAAGTCTACATATGTTGCATAGGTTAGGAGCTTGATTAGTCATATCATTTGTTTACCTATGCATGCTTAGACTAGGAGGTTTATTGATGCTAGTCTTGTGATTTGACCCACTTAGGCTTGGAAGCCGAAGTGTTCTTGGTTACTTAGTTTAATTTGTTCAATTGTGTAAGTAGGCGAAAAGAATTTCAAAGGTCCTAATCACCCCCTCCTATAGGTTTAGCCATAATTCTAGTTGCTCTTTAAGCTTCTGCACATACGTAGGTGTCGTGTTAGAATACCGACGTACTTTCAGAAATCACCACCGGATATGTCTCATCTCGCCCTAAATAGACATATTTCAGCTCACTTGGTAATTGTTTTGGGTCGAGTGTTGGTGCCTTGATATTGGACGGGAGGGCTTTGTTCTCGTTTTCGGGTAAAGGCTCAAATAGGGCCCTCCATCTTTTGTTATCAAGCACCAGCATCACATCTAAAATGGCATCCATCTCTCGTATTGTGTCATCATTTATCTCATGAGAGTGGGCCACACATGCCTCCAAAGGGTCGGAATATAATGACAAGGGGAATGTATCTTCCACGAATGATTCAATCATATTTATCTCATGGATCTCATCATCAACCTCCCATGGTTGTTTGCATAAATCAAATATATTAAGCTCAAGAGTCATATTTCCAAAGGACATTTGTACAAGCCCACTTCTACAATTGATAATTTCATTGGAAGTAGGTAGAAAAGGGCGGCCAAGTATGATGGGAATTTGAGCACCGATACCTATCATGGGATGTGTATCCAAGACAATAAAGTCTACTGGGTAGTAGAATTTATCAACTTGGACTAGAACATCCTCAATCATTCCTCTCAGTATACGAATGGATCTATCAGCAAGTTGGAGTGTGGTTTTGGTGCGTTTCAATTCACCTAACCCAAGTTGTTCGTAAATTGAGTATGGAATGAGGTTCACACTTGTCCCCAAATCGAGTAAGGCTTGTTTAATCCGGTAGTCTCCTATAATGCATGAGATGGTTGGACTACCCGGATCCTTGTATTTTTGGGGCACCTCTTGTTTGATAATAGCGCTCAAATTCTCAGTCAAAAGCACTTTGTTGTGAACATTGTGTTTCCTTTTGACCGTACACAATTCCTTTAGAAATTTGGCATAGGATGGTATTTGTTTTATGGCATCCAACAACGGAATGTTGATCTTCACCTGCTTAAAAACCTCTAAAATTTTTAGATTTTTGTCTAAAGGTTTGGGTGAAATCAACCTTTGGGGAAACGGGGCAACCGGCTTGTATTGCCTTTCCGGTTCTTTCTCTTGTGGAGTGTTGTTTGAGCTATCATCCTCTTTGGAATTTTCCGGATCCTTAGGCTTTGGGGCCTTCACCAGATTAGATTTATCAACTATTTTCCCACTTCTCAAAGTGGTGATAGCTTGAACATGCTCCGTATGTTGGGAGGATGAGCCTGCGTCTTGTATCTTAAATTGGGTTCTTAGGTTAGGAAGAGGTTGGGCAGGAAGTGTGCCTTTCTCCCTAACACTGAGGTGAGATTCAACTCTAGCCATTGAGGTTTTCAATTCATTGATGGCTTGAGTTGAATTTTGATTGAATTTCAATTGCTCTTGCATGAACCCATCTATTTTTAAAAGAATTAGTCTTGTTATACTCAGCTTGAACCAATACAAATGCACCCAACATCTCCTCTAGCGTAACTTTTGGAGTAATGACTAGAGATGGACCTAGTATGGGTTGAGCTTGATGAATATTGGTTGCATTCGCAGTGGGTCCATTCCTCCAACTGAAGTTGGGATGGTTCTTCCAATTAGAATTAAACGTGTTTGAGTTTGGAGCACCAAATTGTCTTTGATAACTGTTTATGGAATTTGATTATTCTTGTAAGATGTCCTAAACTGCTGAAATTGTGGGACAATCTTGTGTTATATGTTGATTTCCGGCACAAATTCCACAAACAGTTTCAACTTAATTGGAGTTGATCGTCTCTCCTTTCTTTAATTCCATGGCCTCGACTTTTCTTGTGAGGCTAGCCACACGTGCACTTATGCTATCCTCTTCTGATAGGACATAAATTCCTCATTTTTCCCTTTGTTGGCTAGTCTTGGAATTTGCTGGTTTAGATGTATCCCAAGACTCTGCATTCTTTGCTAATTCCTCCAAATAGTCCCATGCTTCATCGGCTTCCTTATTCATGAACTCCCCATTACACATCATTTCTACGAATTGGCGCATGGGTGAAGTCAGTCCTTCATAGAAAAAGCTTATAACCCGCCAAATTTCATAGCCATGATGTGAGCATGCATTTAAGAAGTCCTTAAACCTCTCCCAACATTGGAAGAAGGTCTCATCTTCCTTTTGGGCAAAGTTCTTGATAAGGCGCCTCAACATGTTTGTTTTGTGAGTAGGGAAGAATTTTTTGATGAATTCCCTATGCATATCAGTCCATGCACCAATTGATCTTGGCCTTAATGCATGAAGCCAACCTATAGCTTTATCTTCAAGGGTAAAAGGAAATAATTTAAGCCTTACCACATCATCAGTAACATTTGCAAAGTGCATGGTGGTGATTACCTCATCAAATTCCTTAAGGTGTTGATAGGCACTTTCACTGTCTAATCCATGGAATCTCGGGAGGAGTTGGATCACTCCCGGTTTCAAATCTACATTCCCTGCATTTTGTGAAAAGACTATGCATGAGGGAGTGCTCGCTCTTGCTGGTTGTAAGTAATCACGTAATGTTCTTGGTCGGGGAACATTCTCAACCACATTCTCTCCCGTTTCGATTTGGTTTTGGCCCAGATTTGGATTGGCCATCAGATTGGGTTGATTTACAGCCATATTTTCAGACAAAATTGAAGAATTTAGATGTCTCCTAGCACGTGGTTCTCTGTCAATTCCTTCAACTATTCCCCCTTCACTAATGAGTCGGTTATTGGAATCCCGAGCCCAATGTGGCATGCAAAACCTAAAGGAATTAAACAAAAAGGAAAGAAGAATTCTTTCTTCCTTTCTTTACTCTTCTCTAAGACCGAAGCACAAGGTGTCTTGCAATGGCTAAGCCAGAAGCAAGGATAGAGACCGATTTCTCCTGGTTAATAGGGGTTCAGAGAACTCCCCACCCACTCTTTAAATCTTTTGAGAAAAGTACAGAAAAAGAAGAAAGAGGAGTAGAGGCGAGAAGAGAAATCTCTGAGCATAAGGTGATCCAAGATGGCAGAGCCGACCAATAGGAATCCAGGTGGCACAAGGCCTACCTATCAGAGATCCAAAAAGGAGTCTCCACCCACTCTACAAGAGATGAATATGGTAGGAATGAATAGAAGAAGAAGAGAGTAAGGTTGGAAAGATGGAACCTGATTTGGGCACTTGAGATCCTTATGTCTTCTTCAGCTTCCTAGAAATCCCTGCAAAAGAAAAATTAAACAAAACAAACTAAGTTAGTACTAGAATCCTAAAAATCCTAAATAGATACTATTTTCAGAATTTTTTGTGAAAAACCGTCAAAGTCCCCGGCAACGGCGTCAAAAACTTGTTCACTTCCCCAAGTGTAGGGTTGCGATGTAGTAATAAACTCGGTAAGACCGAGGTCGATCCGCAAGGATTTATGTAGGACTTCACAAAACACTTTCAATAGTTTCTACTGAGAAACTAACAAATAAGTTTTAAGGAGATTGATGTGAATAATAATTTTGAACTTAAACTGAAGTAATCAATTGATAAAAGGCACTAGGGGTTCAAGGATCCACTTGTAGCAATCCTTGATGCTCAATTCGCTGTGGTTTCTCACTTTCTCAACTAGAATCGAAATTAAGATCTATCTAGCCGGATGATAGATCAGTTAAACCAACAATCTGCTATATATAAGATCCATGTGTATGTTTCACTCAATGCAAGCTAGGACAAGCATACTCAATTGCATAGGTCAGTCCCAATTCCAATAGGCTAAGATGACAATCATAAACATCATTAAATCCTGTCACAAGAAAAAACTAGATTATGATTTGAACTTATTTAAATCATATACATAGTCCCATATATTACAGAATTCCATAAAAGTAGAACTTTGGTAGGAAGTTCCCACATGAAGATCATAGTACTAGAGCGTACTCCAATTCCTCGGATCATACAGGTCTAGACTAACACAAAACAATTAAGAACTCAAGTACTTCTTCCAAACATCCATGAAGTCATCATAAGACTAAGAAAAACTACTTTAGTACTTGAATTAAACTTCAAACCATCATTCATAAACATGAAATCTAATCTTAAAACCAACTTTAAATGAATTGAAACATCTTAGATTCACTACAAGCTTCACCTCTTAGCCCTAACTAAGAGGTTTAGCCGTTCATGAACCAAGGAAACATGAAACAACTAAAAAAACATGAAAATAGCAAACAAACTAGGAGGAGTTGTGGAACTCCAAAATTGACTTCCGACGCCTCCCACCGTGCTGGTTCTGTTCTAGGATATCCTAGGAACGATCCCTAGGTGTCCTTTTATAGTGGGGAGGCTCTGCAGCATTAGAATCTTCCAGAAATTACGTAAGAGTACGCAGTACATAGAGAAATTTGGGGCTTGTAGAACACACATCATTACGCAGACGACCGGTCGCACGACCGGTCTGAGCTCCTGGGCGATCGGTCGCAAAAGTGCAAAAAACGTCCAGTGAGTTTTCGAAAATTCAAAACCTGGAATTTTAATTCAAGGACCGGTCGCACGACCGATCTGAGCAGTGGACGACCGGTCGTGGACAGTCCAGTGAGATGTGGCCGCAGGGGTACTTCTGTTGAGTGATCAGACCAGTCGGACGACCGGTCCTGGGCCTTGGACGACCGGTCTTGGGTGTCTTCTTCTTCCTTTTTTTCTTCTCTTCTTTGCTTCTTTCTTCCACCCTTTCACACTTGGGCCTTTGATCTTCTTTGCTTCTAAATGGCATCTTTAAGTCTTCAATTGATGATTCCTCTCGCTCATCCCTACAATCACAAATCCATGCATTAGTTTAGTCTATAAATCATGCAAACCTTGCATAATGAGTGATGAATTAGGGTTAGAATATGCGCAATGAAGAGCTCAACAGGGCGCATGTCCCTTTCCGGTGAGGAATTTTTTACCTCTGCAAGAAGAGTGCTCTGGGAGTGATGATGCCTCCTTCTCTCATCTGATGCATGGGTTATTTATAGCATGTTAATCGGGTATCGGGTACCAGGCGCATATGGGAGCAAGAGGGGGGCCATGCGCATGTGCTGGGGTGTAGGCGCATGTGTCATGCACCAGGTGCATGTTTGTTAGAACTAGAAAATGGATCACGAGGACATTTCCTTGAAAATGGTGTTTTGTTGCTCTGGGGTTCTGAGTAATAGAAACATTCATAAACAATCGCAAGCATTCACAAAAGGTACACAAGAAGAGGTATCGCAAGGCGAATTTTATTCCAGAGATCCTGAGATCTTGTACATTCCAGGCCGTGATATGGCACGAGCCCTTAATTACATCAAATGATCGATGACCCTTGATTAAAAGGCATAAGACTAGTCAGCAGGGACTATGGTCTTAGAGTTTGTGGTCGTAGAGACCTGTATTTGTTTCGTTATGTACTAAACCATCTTTGTATTAGCCAGATGTCTATGTCCCATGTTTTGACCGGATATCCGGGCTGAGACTATCAGGGTTTATGACTGAGAAGGACGACTCTGGGCCCGCGCCTATCAATGTATGGACAGGTGACCTCGGGAAGTCCACTCTACAGTTGTGTGTACCTGCGTAGCCCAACCGACGGATACCGTTTGAATGGGTAGGGCATTGACTGTTGTGTTGTGGCAGTTCATAACAATTGCTTTGTAGAGAATCGAAACTCTTTGATACGGTTTATCGTGATAACCATAGTCCCGTTTGTCTATCTTTCGACCCAAATCGGATCATATCTTTACAGTAGATATAAATGATGATATATTTGCATAGTCCTGGATGCTGGCAGCTTCTTTTTAAGAAGTCATTTCATTCAACACGTCAAATCGAATCGAACCTCGAAGATGCGCAATTCTGCTCATTTAGAGATCCCGGAACATCCATTTGATCATTCCATTGCGTCCGGAACGCTCGAAATACCCAAACTAGGCTCAAGCGGAACTTGAAAACACTTAAAATTGAGTCCGGTGCACCCATGAACATGTTCTGTAATTGGCTGATTTTTTGGGTGCGTGGGACTTAATTTATGGGTGCGTTGGCTCCAATGACCTTTAAATTAGATGCCTGATTTTTGTTGAATTTACGGATGCATGGGGCAATTTTCGGTTGCGTTGAGGTCCAATGCACCCTAAAAATACAAGTCCGAATTATGTTGGATTTTCGGGTGCATCGAGCTATTTTCGGGTGCGTGGGAGTCCAATGCACCCTAAAAATACAAGTCCGAATTATGTTGAATTTTCGAGTGCGTCGAGCTATTTTCGGGTGCGCGCCCACACTTATGATTTTTTATAATCCGGACCTGCGGTGGTATTGGTTGGAGTGATCTTCTGGCGAATGATAACGATGATCGGAAAGGGATTCCAGTGACCGAGAAAGTTTTTCGGCAGTCGGAAAAGGTTTCCGGCGAGGGTTTCCGGCGGTAAATCTCAAATACTCAGGGGATAATGGCTCTCTCTCTCTCTCTTAATCTGTATAAATGAACAGTGGGAAGGGGTATTTATACCCGATAATACCGGACAGCGACCAATGAGGGGCTGCCACGTATGGCGCATCCGATAAAGCCTTTGACGCACCCCCAAATAGGCGCGTGGGGGCTCCGACGGACCCCAAAATGATATTCTGAAATGTGCTGATTTTGTGGGTGCGTCGAACTATTTTTTGGGTGCGTTGGGGTCCAATGCATCAAAAAAATGCTATGCTGGTTCTTGGTGATTTTATGGGTGTGTCGAGCTATTTTATGGATGCGCTGGACGATTTTTTGGATGCGTCAAGGTCAAATGGACTCTGAAATTGCAGCTCCGTATTTTCTGAATTTATGGACGCGTTGAAGGTATTTTTTAGATGTGTCAAACTGTTTTTTGGGTGCGTAAGAGGTGAAATACATCCTGAAACACTTCTCGAATTTTCATGAATTTAAGGGTGCGTTGGGCTGAATAAATGGGTGCACTTGACGTACTCGTGTTTTGCAAAATTGGGTTTTGCGAAATGAAGGACTTGCGGAGCCTGCTTCTTGACGAATCGCCATGCACTGCTTATCATTATTCATAAAGAATTGTCTGCTTGATTCTGGGCGGTTTTTATCATGGTGATTCGTGGGCTCACCGGAGAAAATGGCTAAGTACTGAATCCTTTGCAAATCTGGATATTTGGGTGCGTCGGATGGTATTTTGTGGGATTTTCTCGAAGCACGTGCCCAATTGATTTGTTTTTTGAGAGTACTAACTTTTGGGACCCCAACAATGTGCACTAGTGTGGGCGCATGTCCCACTGCGGTGGGTGCATGTGCCCATGGTATGGGCGCATGTGGCCACAATTAGCATCTTTTGGATTAATTTTGATATATTTTTTTATATTTTTAACAACTTAAAAAGGAAAAAAAAGGTTCACATGCGCATGTGGTGGAGGCATGGTCGCATGTCTCCTCATGGAATCCGCATGTGGAGAGAGAGTGGTGCATGCATATTCCAACACTTAGAAATTTCTCAAGTTTAGGCTTCGACGGGCGACCTCCAGAGGACAGCTACTCTTTCGGGGATCAAAGTCACTGATGTCAAGCCACTTTTAAGCTGTGATCGACCTCCTGAATGAACGGGGTGGGGTACCGATGGTCATCTACCATGAATTGTGGTAGTTCCTTACTAATTTGGACCCTCCCAATCAGCACTTTGCATAGGAATATTGTTCCGGGAAGCGCGCACATAGAAATATGCACCACAAGGACTTCAAACTTGCTACTTAAGATTTTTCGGGCATTTCGGATCATTTGGAGGTAATACAGATGTCCAATTTCACTCCAAAATGGTACTTGTAGGCTTTCGGGCCCTTTCGGTCAGCTCCGGATAGGGGTAAAACACGTTTTGGCGTGCGAAGGTAAAGATGAGCACCATGAAATTCTAAAACTTGCAGGTTAAGGGTTTTAGGGTGTTCTGGATCATTTGGTTGTTATTTGCATGTTCGATTCTGCTCCGAAACAACATTCGTAGGTTTTGGTCCCCATCGCGCATGTTAGCTTGCACTGGCATTTTCTGAGTATTTTCGATCTTGAAATTAGTCCGGATCATCGTAGATGGACCGCTGAATACTGTTTTATAATGGGCACGAATTTGAGCCCCAACAAGTGCCCCCCCCCCCCCCCCCCCCCCGATGCGCTGCGATGATGCTTACGTTAAGTCAGTGTGGTGCACTGATCACCAGGCTCAAGTATAAATAAAGGACTCACTAAGTCATTTGGACATTTTCGAGTCAAGAAAAGCCAAAATTTCCAAGGTGAGAGAGCTTCTCATGAGGGAGTGGGTGCATGTGCTCTCTCAAATGACTGAAGTGAGCGCATGTATCTTTTGCTCCCAAGCGTATGTGGGAACATGTTAAGAGCCAAGCGCATGTGGGAGTGTTCTGGGGGCCAAGCGCATGTACCCACACCCCAAATGCATGTGTGGAAACCTCTCATAGTGCAAGCGCATGTCAGCTTCTCTTTGGTGAAGCGAATATGGGTGCATGTGGGGTCACATGCCACGAACTTGTGTTGAACCTCCAATTTATACATTGCATTGCCCATTACATCGCATTATGCATAGTTTGCATGCTTAAAAGGCCCATCTAATGCATGTTTTGTGATTTTAGGAATGAGAGTGGAATCCACCTAATTGGAGACTAAAAAGAGCCATTTAAAGCCATTGGATGAAGGTTGAAGAAGGATCAAAGAAAGAAGAAAGCAAGTGGAAGAGAGAGAAGAAGAAAGAAAGTAGAAAAAGGTAGCTAAGACCGGTCGTCCGACCGGTCCGAACACTCAACAGAGAAGAGGCCACACTGCAAAGCTTGCTGGACTATACACGACCGGTCGTCAACTGCTCAGACCGGTCGTGCGACCGGTCCTTGGATTAAAAATCTGGTTCCAAAATTATGAAAACTCTCTGGACTGTTTTTGCACTTTTGCGACCGGTTGTCTGCGAACAGAGCTTGTCCATGAAGCTCCGATTTTCTCTGCGCAGTCCGGGATTTCTTGCGCAATCCGGAACCTACCGCACTATACTATAAAAGGATACCTAGGGCTTCTTCCAAAGGCATCATAGAAGCCAAGGGACGTCGTGGGAGAGGAAGGAAGTCGTCGTGGAGCATCTGCAACCCTCCAAACTCTGATTTTTCTATGTTTTCTAGTTTTTTTATGAGTTTTAGTTGTATCATGACAATGCTCGGCTAGAATCTCTCAGCTAAGGCTGAGAGGTAAAGCTTGTAGCCGATTTCATGTTTGATTCAGTTTAATTCAAGTAATTCTACTTCAAGTTTGAATTTTTACTTAATCTAGTTCTTAAAAGTTAATAGTTTGAGATGTTTTATGAGAGTTCATGTGATTCGGACATAGATTCCTTGCAATTCTCTGAGATTATCATATTGTGCTTGTTTAGATTTTTATTATAGTAATCCTTGAGCAGGCCATAGTCCATAGGCATGGCTGTTACTCTGAAGGCTATGATTTTGAATTCTACATTGTTGAATGGGACTAAAACTTGGAAGTTCAACTTGAGTGGGATTGAATGTGTTTAATGCTTTATTTTCCAACTAGATGAGAGATTGGACTTCAAATCTAGTTGTGTAATTTGCTTGGATTGATTGGATTAACATGGGATTGCTACAAGTGGATCCTTAAATGCCTTAGTGCTTTTAAACTACTGTTTTCATTAAAGTTACTGTTTTAGTATAATTGCTTCGATTGAATCTCCTATTTATTGCAAAATTGAGTTTCTGGAATAGTTTGGAACCTGTTTTCTAATTCCCTATGGATCGACCTCGGTCTTACCAAGATTTATTATTACATCGCAGCCTTACACTTGAGGCGAGAGAACAAGTTTTTGGCGCCGCTGCCGGGGAATTTAGATAACAGTTTTCAAATTGTTTTAGTGGCTGTAGAAGTAGAATTAGATAGGGTTTTTCTGATACCTTAGAACTAATCAAAATTGTTTGTTTTGTAGGATTTCTTCTCTAGTTCAAGCACATCAGGTAATATCCTTCTAACTTAGCTTTTTGTAGATTTTTCAATTTCCAGATTAATTTCAGATTTCTAGGATTTAGGAATAGCTTAGTTTTTAGTTGAGTAGTTTATGTCCCGTTGGGAACGTGACCACTCTAATTGTCTCCAATCCAAAGGTGGCTTAGTTGGACCATTGTCAGTCCATAGAAGAGTCCAGAATTACCAAGAACATTGTGAAAGTTTGGGGAGTATGGATCAAACACCTTTAAGGAATCCTCCCCCCCCCCCCCCCCCCCCCCCCCCAAACTACAAACGCAAATCAAGAGGGAGTAAGAGAGAATGAGGTACATAACGTTCCTCCAATGAGATCACTATGGGATTACCTACAACCAGCCCGTGCAATTACACCCTCTTGTGTGGTTCTACCACCAAACGGGGGAAACATTGACATAAAGCTGGGTGTAATTCAACTTATACCAAAGTTCCATGGGCTAGACTCTGAGAGCCCATATCTGCACTTGAAAGAATTCGAAGAAGTGGTGGCTACCTTGCAATACACCAATGTTTCAGAAGATACCATTAAACTTAAACTCTTTCCCTTTTCATTGAAAGGAAGAGCAAAAAATTGGCTTCACTCTCTTAGACCACATTTGATTGGGTCATGGAATGAGATGACCCGGGAATTCTTGAAAAAGTTCTTCCCAGCTCATAAAACGATCACCCTTCGAAGAGCCATAATGAATTTTTCGGCTAAAGATGGTGGATCTTTCTTCCAATGTTGGGAGAGATTTAAGGACCTCCTACTTGTTTGCCCACATCATGGCTATGAGAGTTGGCGAATTATAAACTTTTTTAACGATGGATTAAGTTCCAATATGCGCCAATTTGTAGAGATGATGTGCAATGGCGAGTTTATGAGCAAAAATCCAGATGAGGCTTGGAGTTATTTGGACATGTTGGCTGAAAATACCCAATCTTGGGATACCTCAGATAAACCCAATAACCCCAACCCAGCTCAAGAGAAAGAGAAAGGATGGATCTATATCCTCAAGGAGGAAGATGACGTGAATGCAAGGATAGTGTTGAACCTCCAAATTTATACACTGCATTGCCCATTTCATGACATGGTTTGTATGATTTTCATGATTTAAAGGCCCATCTAACACATGTTTTGTGATTATAGGGGATGAGAGTGGACTTCATTCAATTAGGGATTAAAAGAAAGCATTTGGAGCTATTGGATGAAGGACGAAAGAGGACCGAAGAAAGAAGAAAGCAAGGAGAAGAGAAAGAAGGAAAAAAGAGGAGAAAAGAAAGAAAGAAGAACAAAGTGAAGAGGGTCCGACCGGTCTTGACCGGTCGGCCACGTTTACTGATCACATTGAAGGAGGGCCGACCGGTCTTGACCGGTCGGCCATGTGCACTGGATAAAAGGAAACTAGCCCGACCGGTCTTGACCGGTCGGCTATGCACGCTGGAAGCTCCCAAAACAAAGCCCGACAGATCTTGACCGGTCGGCCACACTCCCTGGATGTTTAAAAGTCTAGTCCGGTCGGCTCTGCGTAAACTGAGTCCTTTCTAAATTGGGACTCCGAAAACTGCTGCGCACTGCGTAACCTTTCGCAGATTCTGGATGTTTCCGTCGCAAGGGAGGTTTCTTACTATAAAAGGACACCTAGGGGCTCTTCCTAGATCATCAGAGAAGCTAAGGGACATGGTTTTGGAGAGAGGAAGCTGTCGTGGAGCGTCTGCAACTCTTCTATTTTCGGTTTTTCTAGTTTGATGCTTTCATTAAGAGTTTTTAGTTGTAGCATGAATATGCTCGGCTAGAACCTCTCAGCTAAGGCTGAGAGGTGAAGCTTGTAGCCAATTCCATGTTGGATTCAGTTTAATTCAAGTAATTTTAATTCAAGTTTGAATTTTTCTTATGTTCTAGTTTTCAAAAGTGGTAGTTTGAGATGTTTTATGAGAGTTCATGTGCTCCGGACATGAATTCCTTGCAATTCTCTGAGATTATCATATAAAGCTTGTTAGATTCGAATTATAGTAACCCTTGAGCAGGCCATAGTCCATAGGCATGGCTGTTACTCCGCAGGCTATGGTTTTGAATTCTACATTGATTGAATGGGACTAGAACTTGGAAGTTCAACTTGATTTGGATTGAATGTGTGTGAATGCTTTATTTTTCAACTAGATGAGAGATAGGACTTTGAATCTAGTTGTGTTTTCTACTTGGATTGATTGAATTGACATGGGATTGCTACAAGTGGATCCTTGAATGCCTTAGTACTTTATATCACTGATTTTCTATTAGAATTACTGTTTTAGTTAATTACTCAATTAATCTGATTTTCTTCTAAAAACTGAGTTACTGGAGTAGTTTGGAGATTGTTTCTAATTCCCTGTGGATCGACCTCGGTCTTACCGAGATTTATTACTACATCGCAGCCTTACACTTGAGGCGAGCGAACAAGTTTTTGGCGCCGTTGCTAGGGACTTAGATAACGGTTTTCAAATAATTTCAGTGGCTGTAGAAGTAGAAGTAGATAGGTTCTTCTGATTTTCTTAGAACTAAAAAACCTTTTTGTTTTGTAGGAATTCTTCTCTAGTTCAAGCGCATCAGGTGATACCTTTCTAACTTAGCTTTTTGCAGAATTTCTTTTCAGATTAATTTCAGATTTCAGTTTCTAGGATTTAGGATTAGTTTTGAATTTTGGTTGAGTGGTTTATGTCCCGTTGGGAACGTAATCACTCAAATCGTCTCCAATCTGAAGGTGGTTTAATTGGACCATTGTCAGTTTATAGACGAGTCCGAAATTATCAAGAGCATTGTGAAAGTTTGGGGAGTATGGAACAAACACCTTTAAGGAATCCTCCCCCCCCCCCCCCCCCCCCCCCCCCCCCCCCCATACTCCAACTACAAACGCAAATCAGGAAGGAGTAGGAGAGAATGAGGTACATAATGTTCCTCCAATGAGATCACTACGGGACTACCTACAACCTGCCCGAACAATTACACCCTCTTGCGTGGTTCTACAAGCAAACGGTGGAAACTTTGACATAAAACCGGGTGTAATTCAACTCTTACCAAAGTTCCATGGGCTAGATTCTGACCGCCCATACTTACACTTGAAAGAATTTGAAGAAGTATTGGCCACCTTGCATTACACCAATGTTTCCGAGGATACTATCAGACTTAAACTTTTTCCTTTCACTTTGAAAGAAAGAGCCAAAGATTGGCTTCACTCTCTCAGACCACATTCGATTAGGTCATGGGTTGAGATGAACCGAAAATTCTTGAAAAAGTTCTTCCCGGCTCATAAAACAAACACCCTTCAAAGGGCCATAATGAATTTCTCGGCCAAAGAAGGTGAATATTTCTTTCAATGTTGGGAAAGATTTAAAGATCTCCTGCTTGCTTGCCCACATCACGGCTATGAGAGTTGGCGAATTATAAATTTTTTCAATGATGGATTAAGTTCCAATATGCGCCAATTTGTGGAGATGATGTGCAATGGCGAGTTTATGAGTAAAAATCCAGATGAGGCTTGGAGTTACTTGGACATGTTGGCTGAAAATGCCCAATCTTGGGATACATCGGATAAACCTAATAACTCCAAACCCACTCAAGAGAAAGGAGGGATCTATGTCCTTAAGGAGGAAGACGATGTGAATGCAAGGATAGCCAACCTTACAAGGAAGGTTGAAGCCATGGAACTTAGTAAAAGTGGAGTTCCCAAGTCCAATGAAGCTGTTAAAACCATATGTGGGATTTGCCTCACCGATTTACACGCTACGCAAGATTGTCCCACAATTCCTGCATTTCAAGAGGTATTACATGAACACGCCAATGCCACATATGGTTATCAACGGCCTTTCAATGGACCGGTAGGTAATACTTACAATGAGAGTTGGAAGAACCACCCAAATTTTAGTTGGAAGAATGCTCCTACGGGCAATCCTACCAATTCTCAAAGAGGGCCACCCATGCAAAATATGGCCCCACCTTAATTCTCAATGGAGGATACTTTGAAGGCGTTTATACAAGGGCAAACGCAAATCAATCAATCGAATTAGCAAATGTTCCAAGAGCTTAAAGCCTCGGTTGATGAGATTAAGGGACGCTTGAATGCTAGGGACGGGACCTTTCCGGCCCAACCTCGGCCCAATCCAAATCAAGTACATGAAGTGAGCACCCCTAATTCTTCTAACCAAAACATGGAGCAAGACAAATCCATCACCACCCTTAGAAGTGGTAAACAAATTGACAAAACTATTCCGGTGAAGGCCGATGAGCCTAATGATCCGATAAATTCTGAGGATGAAGATGGATCTAACTTAGCCCCACAACAACCGGAACGCATTTACAAGCCCATGGCACCATTCCCTTCAAGATTGGTTGCCCCAAAATCTCTCCCAAATTCTCATGATATTCTAGAGATTTTCAGATAAGTCAAGATTAATATCCCTTTGCTTGATGCCATCAAACAAATCCCCTCTTATGCCAAGTTTCTAAAAGACCTATGCACAACAAAACGCAAATATAATGTGCAGCAGAAGGCCTTCTTAGCTGAGCAAGTGAGTGCCATCCTCACTCAAAAGACTCCCTCAAAATTCAAAGATCCCGGTAGTCCAACCGTCTCATGTATCATTGGAGACTACCGGATTGAACGTGCCTTGTTAGATTTGGGGGCGAGTGTGAACTTGATCCCATACTCGGTATATGAGCAATTGGGTCTTGGTGAATTAAAACCCACCAAAACCACATTGCAACTCGCTGATAGATCTATCCGCTGTACCAAGGGGGATAGTTGAGGATGTTATAGTCCAAGTTGACAAATTCTACTACCCGGTAGATTTTATCGTCTTGGACACACAACCGGTTTTGGATGCTAGCACCCAAATACAGGTAATATTAGGCCGCCCATTCCTTGCCACATCAAACGCAATCATCAATTGCCGGAATGGGGTGATGCAACTATCTTTTGGAAACATGACACTAGAGGTAAATGTGTTTCACTTGGGCAAAAGGCATAGGGATGTCGATGATGATGAGTTCTTCGAGGTAAACATGCTTGAAACTTTTGAAGAAGAAGAACTCCTCCAACTTGAACCACTAGAAAGCTTGAAGACATGCTTAGCACATTTCATGGATTCCGAAGACTCCATCATTAGTGAAATTGTGCAAGCATTGAATATAGAAAGACCGGTAGTTGGTACTAGCCGGTGGAGGCCCCATTTTGAAAAATTGCCACCAACCACATCAAGGCCTCTACCGTCTAACATCAAACCACTGAAGCTTGACCTCAAACCATTGCCATCATAGCTTAAATACGTATATTTGGGTCAAGAGGAAACGTTCTCAGTTGTCATTGCCTCCCACCTTGAGAAAGACCAAGAGCTCAAGTTGATTGAATTACTCAAAGAACATAGGGAAGCCATAGGTTGGACAATAGCGGATCTCAAAGGGATAGATCCTTCGGTTTGCACTCACCGAATACACCTTGAAGAAAATGCAAAAACGACTAGACAACCTCAAAGACGGCTAAATCCAAACATGATGGAGGTTG
Organism: Liriodendron chinense; assembly: GCA_003013855.2. Lineage (NCBI taxonomy): Eukaryota > Viridiplantae > Streptophyta > Magnoliopsida > Magnoliales > Magnoliaceae > Liriodendron > Liriodendron chinense. The sequence continues at coordinate 3,497,895 of ML058334.1, forward strand.
TCAAAGCCGAGGTGTTAAAGCTATTGGATGTGGGTATTATCTACCCTATCTCAGATAGCCAATGGGTGAGTCCTACCCAAGTTGTCCCCAAAAAATCCGGTATTACCATCATTGAAAACGCCAACAACGAGCTTATACCAACTAGGGTGACCACCGGTTGGCGTATGTGCATTGATTATAGGAAGCTCAACACGGTTACTAGGAAAGACCACTTCTCTCTCCCATTTATGGATCAAATTTTGGAGAGGTTGGCAGGCCATTCCTATTATTGCTTCCTAGATGGTTATTCCGGATACAACCAAATTGAGATAGCTCCGGAAGACCAAGAGAAAACCACATTTACATGCCCATTTGGCACCTTCGCTTACCGAAGGATGCCATTCGGGTTATGTAATGCACTCGCCACATTCCAACGATGCATGTTGAGTATTTTCTCGGACATGGTGGGTGAGTTTCTTGAGGTATTCATGGATGACTTTTCTGTTTTTGGTAGTACATTTGATGAGTGTCTCAACCACTTGAAGTTGGTCTTGATGAGGTGTGAGGAGAAGCAACTTGTATTAAACTGGGAAAAGTGTCATTTCATGGTACAAAGAGGAATAGTCCTTGGACATATCATCTCGTCCAATGGAATAGAGGTAGACCGGGCAAAAATTGACATAATTTTCAATCTACCACCACCCAAAAGCATACGTGATGTGCGGTCCTTCCTTGGACACGCTGGTTTCTATCGAAGGTTTATAAAGGATTTTAGTCATATCTCAAGGCCTTTATGCAACCTTCTACAAAAGGAGAACCAATTTGAGTGGAGTGCCGAATGTCAATTAGCTTTTTCAAAGCTAAAAGACATGTTGACAACCGCTCCTATCATGCAACCACCAGATTGGTCCGTTCCTTTTGAGTTGATGTGCGATGCGAGCGATATTGCTATTGGGGCGGTGTTAGGCCAAAAGAAGGATAAGAAGCCCCATGTTATCTACTACACAAGTAGGACCTTGAATCCCGCCCAAGTTAATTATTCTACTACGGAGAAAGAGCTCCTAGCTGTCATTTTTGCCTTGGACAAATTCAGGCCATACTTAATAGGATCCAAAGTCATTGTTTATACGGATCATGCGGCGCTGAAATACCTTCTTTCTAAGAAGGATGCTAAGCCCTGTTTGCTTAGATGGATCCTACTCCTTCAAGAATTCGACTTGGAGATCAAAGACAAGAAGGGGGTAGAAAATGTGGTGGCGGATCATCTATCCCGCCTAGTCCTACCAAATTCCATTGACGAGTCACCTATTGAGGACTCATTCCCTGATGAGCAACTCTTTGTTGCTATGTATCTACCATGGTACGCTGATATAGCTAATTATCTTTCCACAGGTGCGATGCCGATTCATTGGACTGCGCAAGACAAACATAAATTTCTAAGGGAAGTGCGCAGATTTTTCTGGGATGAACCTCTATTGTTTAAATATTACCCAGACCAAATTATAAGGAGATGTGTCCCTGATGATGAACACAATTCAGTCATCTCCTTTGTCATGATCAAGCATGTGGGGGTCATTTTTCAGCCAAGAAAACAACTGCGAAAATTCTGCAGTGTGGTTTTTATTGGCCTACGTTATTTAAGGACACCCACGAGTTTTGCAAAGCGTGCGAGCGCTGCCAGAAGTTAGGAGGATTATCCCGTCGAAATATGATGCCTCTCACCCCAATTCAACATCTTGAAGTCTTTGACTGTTGGGGCATCGATTTCATGGGACCATTCCCCTCATCTTTCGGACATATCTATATTTTGCTTGCCGTAGACTATGTGTCTAAATGGATAGAGGCTATCCCATGTAGAACCAACGATCATTGTACGGTTCTCAAGTTCCTCAAAGAAAACATACTTTCTAGATTTGGGACGCCTCGGGCCATCATTAGTGATGGTGGTTCTCACTTTTGCAATAGACATTTCGAATCTTTAATGAAGAAATATGGTATTAGGCACAAAGCGAGTACCCCATATCACCCACAAACAAGTGGGCAAGCTGAAATCTCCAATAGGGAAATCAAACAGATTTTGGAAAAGACGGTGAGACCGGATCGCAAGGATTGGTCCCTAAGATTAGATGATGCACTTTGGGCTCACCGTACCGCCTACAAGACACCCATTGGAATGTCCCCTTATAGACTTGTCTATGGGAAAGCTTGCCACTTGCCTGTGGAGATAGAACACAAAGCCTATTGGGCAATTCGGGCTTTAAATTTTGACATGGACAAGGCTAGCTCGCTTCGCAAACTCCAATTAAATGAGCTTGATGAAATCCGGAACGATGCATATGAGAACTTGAGAATTTACAAGAGTAAAATGAAGGCTTTCCATGACAAACACATCTTCAGGAAATCTTTCCATGAAGGACAGAAAGTACTCTTGTATAATTCCCGACTTCATCTTTTTCCGAAAAAATTACAATCTCGATGGACCGGCCCATATATCATCAAAGAAATTTTTCCTCATGGGGCTGTTGAGATTGAAAATGCAGTGAATGGTAACTGTTTTGAAGTTAATGGACAATGCCTTAAACCATTTGTTGACAAATTTGATTCAGAGGACACGTCCATCACTCTGAATGATCCTGTCTATTAGGATGATTGATCTCCTAGTCTGATGGAGGTATAGCATAGGTAGGTTTTCTTTAGTTTTACTGTTTTAGTAGGTTTTAGTTGTTGAGTTGGAGACTTCCATGATCGCTCTCCCAGGTACTATTGATTCTCACTCTCTCATATTTTACCATTGCTCTCATGTTCATGCTAATTGAATATCTTCTTACATTGAGGACAATGCAAGATTTGGTTGGGGGGTGAGATGAGATTCCTCATCTAGCATATTGCAACATTTCGAGCTTCATATGTGCGCAAAATTTTTTCGAATTTTCTAACATCTCAAAACTCTTTTAGAAAATCTGGTTTCTATACATTTGAGATGCTTTGAGTATAAGAAGAGGAGATACGAAGTGTGTGATGTTGTAGTCTTGAATTTCTCCCAACATAATGGTTTTATATGTTAATTCCCCTATTGTTGTGATTGATAGAAAATTTGAACACCTTTACACCAAGTTCACATTACACGATTTTTATGAGCTGCCAGGTTTATGTGATTTGTGGATTAGCTAGACTTTGATTTAAAGGTGTTGAGCAACCAAGCCGGGGTATTTTGTCCATCCTTGTCCATGGGAAAATAACAGAAGATATGGATTTCTAAAAATCCTATCTAATTTAAAAGAAAAAGGAAAGAAATGATGAAATCGGGAAGGAAAGAAAAATGGTGGAAAATTCCGAAAAGGGCTACCTATTACCAACCGGGGGATGGTCGAACCGTAACCAAAGCCGGAAATGGGATGTAGTGTGAAAGCCGTCGGAAGGACGGTAAGGCAAATTCCTGTCATAGGCTTGTTGTTGCTCTGTGCACCTTAAAATCCTTGGTTTACTTAATCTATGAAGAAGATGATCCCAAGAACTCATGAGATGAACTTTCACTATGCACACTAGGTTGAATTTGTTCGAGTTCTTCTATTTATCAATCAGTCAGCGGGAATTTCATGTGACACCTTTTATGTTTTGAGAGTCCAAGGTTTCAGCTTCTATCACCTAATTTTTCCAAATTTTATACTTATACACCTTGGAATGGATAGAATCATGGGTTCTGAAGGAGAGTTGGGTTTAGAGGTTTGAAATTGTTTCACGCATGTTTTGCTCGGGACTAGCAAAAAGCTGGTTGGGGGGTGTGTTGAACCTCCAAATTTATACACTGCATTGCCCATTTCATGACATGGTTTGCATGATTTTCATGATTTAAAGGCCCATCTAACACATGTTTTGTGATTATAGGGGATGAGAGCGGACTTCATTCAATTAGGGATTAAAAGAAAGCATTTGGAGCTATTGGATGAAGGACGAAAGAGGACCGAAGAAAGAAGAAAGCAAGGAGAAGAGAAAGAAGGAAGAAAGGGGAGAAAAGAAAGAGAGAAGAACAAAGTGAAGAGGGTCCGACCGGTCTTGACCGGTCGGCCACGTTTGCTGATCACATTGAAATGTGCACTGGACAAAAGGAAACTAGCCCGACCGGTCTTGACCGGTCGGCTATGCACGCTGGAAGCTCCCAAAACAAAGCCCGACAGATCTTGACCGGTCGGCCACACTCCCTGGACGTTTAAAAGGCTAGTCCGACCGGTCTAGACCGGTCGGCTTTGCGTAAACTGAGTCCTTTCTAAATCGGGACTCCGAAAACTGCTGCGCACTGCGAAACCTTTCGCAGATTCTGGTCGTTTTCGATGCAAGGGAGGTTTCTTACTATAAAAGGACACCTAGGGGCTCTTCCTAGATCATCAGAGAAGCTAAGGGACGTGGTTTTGGAGAGAGGAAGCTGTCGTGGAGCGTCTGCAACTCTTCTATTTCCGATTTTTCTAGTTTTATGCTTTCATTAAGAGTTTTTAGTTGTAACATGAATATGCTCGGCTAGAACCTCTCAGCTAAGGCTGAGAGGTGAAGCTTGTAGCCAATTCCATGTTGGATTCAGTTTAATTCAAGTAATTTTAATTCAAGTTTGAATTTTTCTTATGTTCTAGTTTCCAAAAGTGGTTGTTTGAGATGTTTTATGAGAGTTCATGTGCTCCGGACATGAATTCCTTGCAATTCTCTGAGATTATCATATAAAGCTTGTTAGATTCGAATTATAGTAACCCTTGAGCAGGCCATAGTCCATAGGCATGGCTGTTACTCCGCAGGCTATGGTTTTGAATTCTACATTGATTGAATGGGACTAGAACTTGGAAGTTCAACTTGATTTGGATTGAATGTGTGTGAATGCTTTATTTTCCAACTAGATGAGAGATAGGACTTTGAATCTAGTTGTGTTTTCTACTTGGATTGATTGAATTGACATGGGATTGCTACAAGTGGATCCTTGAATGCCTTAGTACTTTATATCACTGATTTTCTATTAGAATTACTGTTTTAGTTAATTACTCAATTAATCTAATTTTCTTCTAAAAACTGAGTTACTGGAGTAGTTTGGAGATTGTTTCTAATTCCCTGTGGATCGACCTTGGTCTTACCGAGATTTATTACTACATCGCAGCCTTACACTTGAAGCGAGCGAACAGATAGCCAACCTCACAAGGAAGATCGAGGCCATGGAACTTAGTAAGAGTGGAGTTCCAAAGTCCAATGAAGCTATTGAGACCATATGTGGGATTTGTCACACCGATTTACACGCTACGCAAGATTGTCCCACAATTCCTGCATTTCAAGAGGTGTTACATGAACATGCAAATGCCACATATGGGTATCAACGACCTTTCAATGGACCGGTGGGTAATACGTACAATACTAGTTGGAAGAACCACCCAAATTTCAGTTGGAAGAATGCTCCCACGGGCAATCCTACCAATTCTCAAGGAGGGCCACCCGTGCAAAATATGGCCCCACCTCAATTCTCAATGGAGGATACCTTGAAAGCGTTTATACATGGGCAAACGCAAATCAATCAAACAAAGCAGCAAATGTTCCAAGAGCTTAAAGTCTCGGTTGATGAGATTAAGGGACGCTTGAATGCTAGAGAAGGGACTTTTCCAGCCCAACCTCAGCCCAATCCAAAACAAGTACATGAAGTAAGCATTCCTGATCCCTTCAACCAACATATGGAGCAAGCCAAATCCATCACCACTCTTAGAAGTGGTAAACAAATCGACAAATCTATTCCGGTGAAGGCCGACAAGCCTAATGATTCGGTAAATTTTGAGGATGATGACGGATCCAACTTAGCCCCACAAGAGAAGGAACGCATCTATAAGCCCGTAGCACCATTCCCTTCGAGATTGGTTGCCCCAAAATCTCTTCCAAACTCTCATGATATTCTAGAGATTTTCAGACAAGTCAAGCTAAACATTCCTTTGCTTGATGCCATCAAACAAATTCCCTCTTATGCCAAGTTTCTAAAAAACCTATGCACAACTAAACGCAAATATAATGTGCAGCAGAAGGCCTTCTTAAATGAGCAAGTGAGTGCCATTCTCACTAAAAAAAACCCCCCCCCCAAAATTCAAAGATCCCGGTAGTCCCACAATCTCATGTATCATTGGAGACTACCGGATTGAGCGTGCATTGTTAGATTTGGGGGCAAGCGTAAATTTAATCCCATACTTGGTATATGAGCAATTGGGTCTTGGTGAATTAAAACCCACCAAAACCACATTGCAACTCGCTGATAGATTCATCCGTGTATCAAGGGGGATAGTTGAGGATGTTCTAGTCCAAGTTGAAAAATTCTACTACCCGGTAGATTTTATCGTCTTGGACACACAACCGGTTTTAGATGCTAGCACTCAAATACCGGTGATCTTAGGCCGCCCATTCCTTGCTACATAAAATGCAATCATCAATTGCAGAAATGAGGTGATGCAATTATCCTTTGGGAACATGACATTAGAGGTGAATGTGTTCCACTTGGGCAAAAGGCATAGGGATGATGATGATGTCCACGAGGTTGATATGATTGATTCAATCGTGGAAGAGGAGTTCGTTTTAAGGTAGAATTTTGATCCTCTAGATGTTGTTAGCTTTGATCCCTTTGAGGATTGGGACGATAATGATGGCCCCCATGAGGTAAACATGATAGAATCGATGGAAGATGAGGGGTTTTTCCAACATGATCTACCTAAAAGCTTGGGGACATGTTTGACACAATCTAAGTATGAATTCAATTCTAATTTCAATATGACCTTGGAAGTGTCAATTTCTGAAAATTTATTTGACAAGTCACCAAATTCTGATTTACACAAATTTGTTATACAGGATTTGGAAGAATTGACGCTTGACTTGCCTACAGAGAGGCTAATTTCTGAAAGTGTAGAGGTTGTGGACCCACTCCAACCTACACAAAAGTCTAAGAAGGAGGAAGATGTGAAGGGTCCAAATCTGAAAACTTCCTCTCCTGAGGTCTCCTACACACTCGAGGAGTGTTTAGCGTATTTTGAAGATTGGGAAGATCCCATGATTCAGGACATAGTAAATGCTTTGAGAGAGAGACCTCATGCACCTAAAAAGCTTCCTTCCACAGAGTGCCAAATTGAAGAATCAACTATGAAAGCGTAAGCAACAAATGATTATGTGGAGACCATCCCAATGTTTGAGGATGAAGCGATTGAAGTCTCCACATCTCTTTGGTTTGTTCAAACCGAAGAACACTTCTGGGATGACCCATATTTGACATACTTGAATGATTTTTGCCCAGACAATAAGGAAAGGAGATCTATAATCAATGAATTTCAACCAATGCAATTCTCCTTTCCTAGTACATGTGACAATTTTCTTAAGGAACCCGCTGAAATTTTTCAGCTGGATTTTCAATGGGTTAAAATGATTGATGTCACCAATGTACTTTTCAAAGCAGGATGGTGGATAGTTCTTCTGAATAATTTATTACACCACTTGATGATCTTGCTCAACTTTGTCCTTTTGGATGTTTTACTGATAATCGATCTCCTATTCTGATGGAGATCCTCTTCTAAAAAAAAGGACGGGTTAGGTATCTTTATTGCTTTTCATAGTTTAAGTTTAGTTTTATTTAGTTTTATGTTTTAGTAGGATTTTGGAGTTGCAGACTTCCATGATTGACTCTCACAGGTACTATTGTTCTCACTCTCTTATATTTTGCCATTGCTCTCAGGTTCATGCTCATTGCATATCTTTTCACATTGAGGACAATGCAAGATTTGGTTGGGGGGTGAGATGAGATTCCTCATCTAGCATGTTGCAACCTTTCGAGCATCATATGTGCAAATTGTTTTTGAATTTTTCTCAAATTTCAAAACTCCTTTAGAAAACCTTATTTCTATGCATTTGAGATAATACGAGTTTAAGAAGAGGAGATACGAAGTGTGTGATGTTGCAACTCTTGAATTTCTCCTAATATAATGGTTTTATATGTTAATTCCCCTATTGTTGTGATTGATAGAAAATTTGAATACCTTCACACCTAGTTCACATTACACGATTTTCATGGGTTGAAAGGATTATGCGATTTGTGGATTAGCTAGACGTGATTTAAAGGTGTTGAGAAACCAAGCCGGGGTACTTTGTCCATCCTTGTCCATGGGAAAATAACGAAAGATATGGATTTCTAAAAATCCTATCTAATTTAAAAGAAAAAGGAAAAGGAAGGATGAAATTGGGAATGATGGAAAATTGGTGGAAAATTCCGAAAAGGGCTACCTATTACCAACCGGGGGATGGTCTACCCATAACCAAAGTCGGAAATGGGATGTAGTGTGAAAGTCGTCGGAAGGACGGTAAGACAAATTCCTGTCATAGGCTTGTTGTTGATCTTTACACCTTGAGATCCATAGTTTAGTTGATTTATGAAGAAGATAATCCCAGAAATTCATGAGATGAACTTTCACTATGCACACTAGGTTGAATTTTGTTTGAGTTCTTCTATTTATCAATCAATCAGCGGGAATTTCATATGGACACTTATTATGTTTTGAGAGTTTAAGGTCTCAACGTCTATCACCTAATTTTTTCGAATTTTATTCTCGTGTGTCTTGGAGTGGATAGAAACATGGTTTCTGAAGGAGAGTTAGTTTTAGAGGTTTGAACTTATTCACGCATATTTTGCTCAGGACTAGCAAAAAGCTGGTTGGGGGTGTGTTGAACCTCCAATTTATACATTGCATTGCCCATTAAATCGCATTATATGCATAGTTTGCATGCTTAAAAGGCCCATCTAATGCATGTTTTGTGATTTTAGGAATGAGAGTGGAATCCACCCAGTTGGAGACTAAAAAGAGCCATTTGAAGCCATTAGATGAAGGTTGAAGAAGGATCAAAGAAAGAAGAAAGCAAGTGGAAGAGAGAGAAGAAGAAAGAAAGTAGAAAAAGGCAACCAAGACCGGTCGTCCGACCAGTCGTCCATAACCAGGACCGGTCATCCGATCGGTCCGAACACTCAACAAACAAGAGGCCACACTGCAAAGCTTGCTGGACTATACACGATCGATCGTACGCCGGTTGTCAACTGCTCAGACCGGTCGTGCGACCTGTCCTTGGATTAAAAATCTGGTTCCAAAATTATGAAAACTTCTCTGGACTGTTTTCACACTTTTGCGACCGGTCATTTATAGGCTCAGACCGGTCGTGCGACTGGTCGTCTGCGTAACAGAGCTTGTCCATGAAGCTCTGATTTTCTCTGCGCAGTCCGGGATTTCTTGCACAATCTGGAACCTTCCGCACTATACTATAAAAGGACACCTAGGGCTTCTTCCAAAGATATCATAGAAGCCAAGGAACATCGTGGGAGAGGAAGGAAGTCGTCGTGGAGCGTCTGCAACCCTCCAAACTCCAGTTTTTCTATGTTTTTTAGTTTTTTATGAGTTTTAGTTGTAGCATGACAATGCTCGGCTAGAATCTCTCAGCTAAGGCTGAGAGGTGAAGCTTGTAGCCGATTTCATATTTGATTTAGTTTAATTCAAGTAGTTCTACTCCAAGTTTGGATTTCTACTTAGTCTAGTTCTTAAAAGTTGATAGTTTGAGATGTTTTCTGAGAGTTCATGTGCTTCAGACATCGATTCCTTGCAATTCTCTGAGATTATCATATTGTGCTTATTTAGATTCGAATTATAGTAATCCTTGAGCAGGCCATAGTCCATAAGCATGGCTGTTACTCCGAAGGCTATGATTTTGAATTCTACATTGTTGAATGGGACTAGAACTTGGAAGTTCAACTTGAGTGGGATTGAATGTGTTTAATGCTTTATTTTCCAACTAGATGAGAGATTGGACTTCAAATCTAGTTGTGTAATTTGCTTGGATTGATTGGATTGACATGGCATTGCTACAAGTGGATCCTTGAATGCCTTAGTGCCTTTAAACTACTGTTTTCATTAAAGTTACTGTTTTCATTAAAGTTACTGTTTTAGTATAATTACTTCAACTGAATCTCCTATTTATTGCAAAATTGAGTTGCTGGAATAGTTTGGAACCTGTTTTCCAATTCCCTGTGGATCGACCTTGGTCTTACCGAGATTTATTACTACATCGCAGCCTTACACTTGAGGCGAGTGAACAACTTGTACCTCCCAATTACATGGATTGGGCGCATGTGGGGTCACATGCGCCTAGGGTATTGGCTTGGGTGCATGTAACTCCACTACTTAGCCAAATTTTCTGAATTCTGGCATTTTCTATTGCCCTTAGTGAAAACTCATGCATCTGGCCCTATTCTTGACCAAATTTGATGCCGTTTGTGGCTATCTCGCTCAATGCTCAAATATGATTGGGACTTAGTGCTCGGGGCCCATAATATGTTGCTTATGTTGGTCTTTTACGGTCTGCAACTGCTCTTTTAAGCGGCTCTATGATGTGCACTTCCGAGCCGGTGAATATGCATAACTCGGGGTTAGTGTGAATTCGTGCGCACTCCGAGTGTACATGCAAGGTTGTTATTGTATTTGATCGTGCGACGACATGCTTGCACTTATTTGTCGGATGTGCGCTTGAATTTCACTATTTTCATATTGCTATAGGTCATGACTTTATGCATGTACTTACTGATGTGTTTTGTGTGTGAAATCTGTGATTGAATGATATGACGCTTACCTTATTGTGTTGCCTGTTGCATGCGCTGGTCTTCTATTTGATGCTCTTTTGTTTATGTGTTGTAGTGAATCATGGCGACAGCAGTAGGATCTTCCGGCGAAGCTTTTGAGTCGCAAGTTTTTGGCTCTTCGTCTGTACGACGCGGGAAGAAGAGGGTGGCTGGAGATACTGCTAACCCATCTTCGGTAGAGTGCTGTTCGCAATCCTTTGGGACAATCAAATCCGAAGTGAAGAATTTCTCTGATCATATTAAGCGGTTTCCTCACGAAGTATTATTACGTATTTACATAGATAATACCGTGTGTTAGAACTTAGAAAAAGGGAGAGAGATCAGAACTACTCGTCAGCAGTCATTCTTTCTTTTTTTCGTGTTTCTTTTATTCTGGGGGAATTCTGAGTATAGAGACATTCATAGACAATCATAAGCAATCACAAAGTGTACACAAGAGAGAGATATTGCAAGGCGAATTTTATTCCAGAGATTCTGAGATCTTTTACATTCCAGACTATGATACTGGTCACGAGCCTTTAATTACATCAACGGTTGATCACCCTTGATTGGAAGGCAAAAGACTAATCCGCCGGGGATTATGGTCTTGAGTTCATGGTCGTTTAGACCTTCGTTTTCTTGTTATGGACTGAGCCACATTTGTTAGACACGCCGGATGTCTATGTCCCATTTTCTTTCGGACTGTCCGGGTTGAGAGACTGTCAGGATTCGAGTGGTGCAACTCGGGGCCCGCGCCTGTTACTGCGCACAGGTGACCGCTGGAATACACGATCCTCGAATGTTGGTCGGCATGACCCAAGGCCCGCGCCCGTATTTTTATGATGGGTGACCTTAGGAAAGCACTCCACAACGTTCCCGAATGAGTTTTTTTTAATCGAGTGGTGCAACTCTGGGCCCGCGCCTATTACTGCGCACAGGTGACCGCTGGAATACACGAACATCGAATTGTTAGTCGGCATAACCTAAAGCCCGCGCCTGTTACTGCGCACAGGTGACCTTAGGAAAGCAATCCGCAACTACCTCATCAGCTCAACCGACGGACCTGTTGTCGATGGGTAGGGCATCAACGGTCTTTTTCATAGTGGCAGTCCATAGCAAGATGTTTCAAGCTTAGTTAAAACTCTTTGTTTGTGGTTTCTCGTGGTAACCATAACCCCTTAGGTTTAGCCTCGGACCTTTATCCGGGATGAATAGAGCTTTGTACAGTAAAGTAAATGTATTTCTTCTGGAGTCGGGCGACTCGTCTTCGAGAACACTCTTTCTTCCGAGTATTTTCAATGATCTGTTTGGGATCAAGTAGACTTTATCGAGCCAAGATCTTTTGAGGATCCAAATTCAATGGGCTGGATCGGCTGTTTTCGATGCCTGCAAGTGGCTAAGTATAGGGTCCGATGGACTCTTGTTCATGCCACTTTCTTATGAATGATGGGGATCGGTGCCCCATAAATGCTTAACTCGGCTGTTGGATAGCCTGAGTACTTTAGCTTTGCCTCGGTGTCTTTGAGATCGCGGTTGATTTCATTTGGCATTAGTCAATTTTCAAGCCAACAGGGCACTTCCCAGGGCTGAAAATGACTGAGTAGTGGACCTGCTTACGGTCTGATTAGGGAAATCGGTGAGTATTATCGATAACCATCTTTGAACAGGGGTGGATTACATCCACGAAGATCGCTGTGCGATTGCATTTCGATTTGCTTAGCAGAAGTCGATTTCCGGGCCAACAGGGCACTTCCCAGGGCTGGAAATGACTAAGTAGTGGACCTGTTTGCGGTCTAATCAGGGAAATCGGTGAATATTGTTGATGACTGACTTGGAACAGGGATGGATTATGTCCACGAAGATCGCTGTGCGATCGCGTTTTGATTTGCTTAGCAGAAGTCAATTTTTAAGCCAACAAGGCACTTCCCAGGGCTGAAAATGACTAAGTAGCGGGCCTGCTGACCGCTTGATTAGAGTATTCGAGGGTCCTGAGATCGGATAACCTCGTCGTGGTGCATGATTATGATGTGTCATATCAAGTAAAAGAAAAGTTTCCCTCTCAGGCTTGGTCCAATTCTGCCCGATTCTTCTCGTTTTCGGCCGTTTTCGGCTCTTTTGAAAGGATTTCCGGAGCTGCCAAATTGGCTAAGTGTTGGTCATTTTGGACCAAAACACTGATTTGGGCTACTTATCATTAACTGTTGGAGAATCTGATCTGGTGGATGGATAGATCTCATCGAGATGCATCTAGGAGAGGCGGTTTCATCAAAATCCGATCCCGGACGAAGGCGGGCCGCGCAACAGAAGGTCCACTCCTCCCATTAGCGTCCAGGCGCATGGGGGAGTGTGTACAGGCACATGTGGTAGGGATCCGGGCGCATGTCCCATCTCCCGAGCGCATGTGGCCCTATTTTTCATGAAAAAACGGGAGTCCGGAAGCAATCCCGGCGCATGTGGTGTTGCACCTGCGCCTGGACCTAAGGAGTGGGCGCATGTCTCTCCCAGACTTAGAGGAAATTCGGGATTTTTCGGCCAGAAAAGCCGGCACATGTGGGGGATAAGCCGGCGCATGTGCCCAGCACTTAGAAAATTTTAGGATTTTCTTCCTGAACTTGGGATTCCGATGAGGAAATCCCTTTCCGGTGAGGGTTTCCGGCGAGGGAATCCACTCCGGCCAAGGCATCCGGCGAGGGGAGAGAAAGCAAGCGCATGTGGTGCTTACATCACTCTGAGGTCGGCGGGGGATGCTCTCATGCTGATGAAATGAAGCGACTTCACTATTTATAGGGGATAATCGGGTTCGGGTCCGGTCCGGTGGGTATTTCCCGGTGCATGTGCCAGAAACAAAGCCAAGCGCATGTGAGAAAAATGCATTAGGCGCCTGTGGAGGATCCGGGCGCATGTCCTTTACCGGCGGATTTCCCGACGCTCTTCGAAAAAGTGTTTCATTCACTCCATTTCACTAATAGGGTGCAAGCGCATGTGGTTGGAGGCCAGGCGCATGTCCTTTACTGGCGCTTTCCCACTATTTAGCCAGATTTTCAGGATTCCAGCACTTAGAAAATTTCAGCATTTCAACTCCGACGAGGGACCTCTAAAGGACAGCTACCTTTTTTAGACATGCACTCACTATCGCCAACCCACTTCTAGGCTAGGATTGACCTCCTGAATAAACGGGCTGGGGTGTGGAAGTCTAGGTGTTGCTAATTTTGGTACTTCCTTCCTAATTTGGAGCCTCCGGGTCAGCTTATCGTATAGGAACGTTGTTCCAGGGAGCGCGCGCATGGAAATACACATTGTAATGACTTCAAACTTTTTATTTAAGGGTTTTGGGATGCTCCAAATCATTTGACGGTGAAGCGCATGTCCAGTTCCACTCTAAAATGGTAGCTGTAGGCTTACGGACCCTTTTTGGTCAGCTCCAAACGGGGATGAAACGCATTTCGAGGTGCGCAGGTAAAAATATGCACCGGATGACTTCGAAACTTGCAGGTTAAGAGTTTTAGGGCATTTTGGATCATTTGGCAGTGAAGCGCATGTCCAGTTCCGCTCTAAATGGTAGCTATAGACTTACGGACCCTTTTTGGTCGGCTCCAAACGGGGATGAAACGCATTTCGAGGTGCGTAGGTAAAAATATGCACCGGATGACTTCAAAACTTATAGGTTAATGGTTTTAGGACATTTTGGATCATTTGGCAGTGAAGCGCATGTCCAGTTCCTCTCCAAAATGCTGTTTACAAATTTTGGTCGCTATCAAGCGATCAGGGTTGTGCCGGCATTTTCAGGGCTTTGCTAGCCTCAAAACTTATCCAAATCATTGCCACTAGACCATGGGATGTTATTTTACAATGGGTGTAAATTTGAGCCCCAACAAGTGCCCTCCCGGTGTGCTGCGCTGGATGCTTACGTCACGCTAGTGCAGTGCACCGGTCCCTTAGGCTCAAGTATAAATAGTTGACTCACTGAGTCATTCCAACATTTCCTCGAGTCAGAAAATCCAATTTTCCCAAGGTGAGAGAGCTCACTCTCAAGCTACAGGCGCATGTGGTCCCCTTGTGGGCGCATGTGGCCTGCCATCCATTTTTCGACAGAGGAATTTCCCTTCTGGCGCATGTGAGATGCCATATGGGAATGGGCGCATGTCCCAGGCGCATGTGGTTCTGGGCATGCGCCCAAGGCACTGCCCGGAACTTAACTCTTTCCCAGAAATGAGAGATGAGCGCATGTGGTGCTGCCACATGCGCTTGGGACATTGAATTTCAACCTCATTCATTCCCTTCTTCTGAGCCAGGCGCATGTCAGATTGGACATGCGCCTGAGACTTTAAGTGGCGAAGTTTCACTTTCCAATTTTGTGGACTGGGCACATGTGAGGGGCCACATGCGCCTGGGGCTCCACCTTGGGCAAATGTGAGCCCAACACTTAGCCAAAATTTTCATTTTTAGCCCCTGCTTTGCACTTGTGAAGAAATGGCATTTTCGGCTCCGTTTCTCAGTCAAATTCAGTGCTGTTTGAGGCTAGATCACTTAAAATTCAAGCACGATTGGAGCTTAGTGCCTTGGGCCTGTAGTTGGCTACCTACTTTGGCCTATCACAGCTTGCAACTGTCTATTTTAGGCAGGTTCAGAGTATGTCTGCCAGAGTGCACCTATAGCGTCCCGATTACTTGTAAAGTTGCTGTGTACGGACAGTTGCGTATGTATGATGCTGAAACTGTTTCCTGACTCTGTCCAGTAGCTACTTATAAGCACCTGGACTTGTCAAGGCTACTTTTAGACTAAATGCATGGATGTATTGTGGGTTCAGTCTGTGATTTTATGTGTGCATCAATCACATGTATGCATGCATGTATGATGGCAGTTGCTTTGTTATGAAATGCGTATGATGATTGATATGCTATGCTCTTGATTTTGGTTACTTTCATGCTTTGTTGCTTGTGCTCTATATGATGTTCTTGTGTTCGCGATACAATTTCGTTAGGCTATTTGCCCGTGTGTATCGAGTTGTTTTCTAATGTTGTTTTGTTTACGCGTTGCAGTAAATTGCAGTAGTGACAATGGGATCTTCTGGTGAAACCTCTGGGTCGCATGCTTCTGGTCTGACACCGATGAAGTGCGGTCGGAAAAGAACAGCTGAAGGTCCTTCTAACCCTTCTCCTCCAAGACATAACTCTCACTTCTTTCCTACGGTCGAACCCGAGATAAAGGATTTCTCGGAGCGTATTGGGCAGCTTCCTCATGAGGTGCTGGTGCGCATCTTCGTCAACAAGACAGCGCCTGAACCTCCAAAGCGGGGAACGGAACAAGAGTGGGTCTATTGGTATGCCCAACTTGCTGGTGTGGCGAGTGCCATCGAGGCAGGTCCTCAAGATACACCTGTTCAAAATGTAGAAGAAAATCTGACAGGTCAGAAAGGTAAGAAGAAAGGAGGACGAGGAAAACAATCGATCAAGGCGCTCAGTCAAGCGGAACGATTGACACAGCTCCTCGATTTGAAATATGAACGGATGAAGATTGGATGGGAGAGCAACAAGATCACTACTGAGCGTGGCATCTGCATCACGAATCCCTACGATGGTGAAGTCATTTTGCACCAGAAGTCTCTTATGAGGTGTAAACCTTTTCCGAGCATCAAGCCATCTGATGTTCGTAGACCTAGCCAATTCTATGGAGTGGAGAGATGGTCTTCAGTTCCTGAGAGATTACTCACCGCCACCCTGGGAAACAACGGGAAGCAACAGAAGGTTGGTGAGATTAAGGAGATGACTTTCCTTATGCCTACGTGTGATCCGCATGCACCTTATCCGACTCATTTCTTTGAGACGGTGCGTCAAAGATTCCTTCCTATGAGCATGTCCGCAATGTGGGAAACTTCGAGCTTCCGTACCCGAGGGCATCTGAATCGTCGTGACAGCTACATCCCCTAGGCGAAGGAGATTCCGATCCGGCACGAGGCTGTGCTGAGGAAGGTCGGGCTCTACTATGCCATCGAGGCGACTGCCGACTTCTTTCCGCGAGATCCGATGATTCTCAGGGGCTTCTTAAATTACTGGAGTTCCGATACCAACTCTTTCCATCTTCCTCAAGGAGAGATGAGCATAACCCTCTGGGATCTTAAGATGATGGCGGGCCTGCCCATACGCGGCGGGTATTATCACGAATATATCCCCTCTGATGAAGAATTGTCTGGCTTCAGGCGCGAAGGCGATCGGAAGGCCTATCATTCCAAGGCGTGTTTGGAGTTGTTCAATGAATTGCAACAATTTGACTGCATTACAAAGATACACTATGAAGATTGGTCAGTCTACTTCAGCCACGGCTTGAAGTAAGTCTTCCCAGGACATCCCTTTCTTTCTTTTCATGGCGTATGCTCTTTTCTCCTGCATAGCTTCTTATGTGAAATTCTCTCTCCTTTCTCTCTTTCAGGATCGACTACGGAAAATATAAAGTTGATGTTAAAAGAATAAGGGCTTTACGACAAAGGTTCCAATGCAAGTTCCCTTGCCCGAACGTATTGTCTCCACTTGCGAGCTAGCAGGCTTCCTCGCTTACTGGTTGTCCGCAGTCGCACTTCCCAGCTCGAAGAGTGCTGATGGCGTTAAGGTTTCTTGCTTCGTTATGGCAGGTGCCCTTGCCAGTGGTCAACGTCTTGCTATAGCGCCACCTGTACTCTGTAGCATATATAGGGCGTTTGGTTATGTTGCCAGTAATCCAGACAAACCCGCTGATGGAATGGATACTGCCCATTGCCCGTGGCATTATTTCTGCGGCTGGTTAGGCGTTTATTTCCCGTGGGTATATGGCATGAAGCCTCACGCCTATTTCTTTCCGGATCGAGCGCCTCTTATCAGGTTCATGAAGGCCAAGATGGTGCTTAAGACGCCAGAATGGGTGTCTTCAAGGATCTGCAGTGAGAATGAAGTTGACTTCTACCATTTTCCCGCTTCCATTGCTGATGAAGATATCGAAGTCGTCGATGATGAGGATTCGATTGACTCTTCTGACAAAGAATTCCTGATATCGATTCGGACCGCCTCTCTCCCGTTCCGCGAAGGCATGGAGTTCTGGCGCGAGCCTTACTACTCGAGCAAGTTCGCCAGACAGTTCGGCTACGATTAGGGTGTTCCGTCGACTCTTTCGAGCGTGACGAGGATAAAACGAGCATATGGTATGGGTCCTGTCCATTGGGAGTGGATGTGGGACCAACTTTTGCTGACACGAACTGGTGCGAGGTTCGTGTTGCCTGGCGGTAGTCGACGTCCCGCGACTTGTTATGGTTGGATGAGATGGTGGGGGCATCAGTATGCGCGCATCCGGGATGCCAAACCTGTCGATTTCCCTCTCTATCTCTCTCCTCCAAGGTTGAATGACGTTCTTGAGGACGGTCTTGGTTATCTTTGTGAGCAGCGTGAGGTCGTCGGAGTTCCTGGTACCAGCCATTTGACTTCCTTGAACGTGCCGATCACTCGTAGGAAAGAAGATGGAACGTTAGAAGGATGGTATTGCTTCGGGGTCCCCATACAGAGGTGTCAACAGGAGCTCGGATCTTCACGTCCTTCGATAGAGACTGCTCCTCCATCTGTCGAAGAGGGTGAGCCTACGGGAGGCATGGCAGGAGTTAGACCTTCTGATGATTTCGTTAACGATCTTCCACCAGGCCGCGCTAGAGATCAGTTGAGAGTCAAGATAAGACTTACACCAAGAGTTCGCCCGTCAGCACCTGAGAAAAACTTAAGAAAGGCAGAAATGTTACATATCAAGAAGTGAGGGAGTTTGGATCCGTCGTTGCAGATCACTACTCCAGAGATAGTGGTAGGTGCGACTGTTGCCGATAGCCACGAAGAAGGTGAGCTTCGGTCTGGTGCTACAGAGGAGATTGCAGACGAAGAAGATATAATTATCGATAATCGTGATGGAGGTGAGTCCGAGCCTGCAGATGTCGAGGGTGACAATGCCGAAGATGTTTCTGAAGCCGGTGATGGTCAGGGAGCGACGTGCCTTGATGGTTCGGGGTCACAGCTTGAAGATGAACCTGTAGATTATTCTGGTGATGACTGGGGAGTGGATCGCTCCAATGATCATAACAACGATGATTCCCTCGCGAATTATTATGATAACGATGCCAGAGTCGGGGGTGTAGGTGATCTTAACGATGTTGCCATGGCAGCGATCGAAGCACAACTCTACGACAACATGAGGGTCCAACCTTCTTCCGAGCCTTTAGTCTTCGTTTCTCAGGCTGTTGTGGTACCGACTATGAGGTTGTTGACGGATGTTCCTCCTTGTTTGCCCGTTCGTACTGATAACGCTGAGGAATCCGTTCCTGGGCTTGAGATGCGTGAAGAGAACGTCGATCTTTCTTCAGTCCTTCCATCAGGCTGTTCATCGCGAGTACACTGTCCTGTTGAGTTGGAGGTCGCGGATACGTCACGCTCTGCTGTGGTCGAAGTAAGACCCGACATTCCGCGAGCACAAGGTAAGAAATGCGATTGTGGTTCTGCTTTGTACTTTTCTTCTTCGATTCCTGCATAATCATACTAACCATATTTTGTTATTATTATTTTATTTCGACAGATCTTATTGAGTCAATACCTACCTCTGTCACTTCCGTCGCATCGTCTCCGGTTGTGACTATTGAACTGCCGGGGGAAGCTTTGGAAACAATTGTTGATTCCGGGACGTGCATTGCGGGACCTTCGGAGCCTGCTATTGATCTTCCTGCCATTCCTGGTACGACTCATTCGCACTTTACATTAGATTATGACTTGTAGTTTCTGCTTTCATTTTTGCTAATGCACCATTTGTTCGTCTTGCATTCTTTCTTACAGCTGCCGTCGATTCTGGCGTCGCCATTGCTATGATGCCGGACATTCCTGCATTTGAACATTTAGATTGTTTTGGTCAGAGCGTGCTGAAGGGCCTGCTGTCTAGCCTTGCTAAGGCGTTGGCCGATCCACAAGAATGGCATATGCTAGGCGCTGGCATGAAAGCGCTGGAAGCTTGTGTCGGAGTAGTTGGGTCTGATGCGCTCGTGGTTGTCAATCACATCTCTGCGTTCGAAAGCTCCCTCGCAAACGTAGCGGCTGCTGAGATCGTCGAGCCCGATCCTGCTACTGAGGAGAAGCGGAGAATTGTAGAGTCTTTGGGACCTGCAATGGAACGTCACGCGCATTCTACGGCGAACGCACGAGAATCCCTACAAAATAATAAGATACAGTATGAAGGGTGCTTGGGCCGTATAGCTGAAATCGACGCTGAGATTGAGCATCT
Organism: Liriodendron chinense; assembly: GCA_003013855.2. Classification (NCBI taxonomy): domain Eukaryota; kingdom Viridiplantae; phylum Streptophyta; class Magnoliopsida; order Magnoliales; family Magnoliaceae; genus Liriodendron; species Liriodendron chinense. The sequence continues at coordinate 3,517,786 of ML058334.1, forward strand.
GCAAGCGGAGAAGATCGCCGTGAGCTTCGAAGCTGCCCGTCTCGAGTCAGTAGTTGCTCAGGGTCAGATAGCGGTCACGCGGCTCGAGAGTGAGGGCGAAGTAGCGTGCAAGCAGTTGGAAGATTTGACTACTGAACTTCGACATGTTCCTGATCCTGCGGAGGTGTTATCTGTAGCAAAGTTAGCGATGGAAACTGCCAGGGTGGCCATGATCAGGCTGATATTGGGATGTTTGGAGAAGCTTTGATCTTTCGCTCCCGATGCTCTCCTTCTTGACTTCAAATGTATAGAAATGATCGTAGGATCTTACCTTTAGAAAATTTTGTAGTTGGTGTAAGAGATACTTACCTTCTGACCATTCATGTATATGGCGTCGAAAAGATGTCAACCAAACTTTTGTTAAATGAAATGACAATAGTAATTTTTTTTTATCGTGTTATGTTTGTATGATGTGTGTGAGAATGGTTTACAATAATAACAATAATAATCGCAATTCTAATAAGTGATGAATGTAGAATGAAATGAAAAGAGTAATACTTCCCTTTGTCGTCGATTTCGAGAGTGTCCAGGGTTTCTGAACTCGGGATATGCTCGTGTCGTAGACGAATGGTCCTTCTTGGTTATTTCTCCATAGCAAGGGCAAGAAAGACCTGCAAGAATACGAAGTAACTGATTAGCTTTTGTAACTACAGGCTTATCTACTGTATTCTACTCCATTTCATTCTCCGTTTCTATCCTTACTTATTACATTCCCTCTCTTGGGGAGTTTACATTTCTCCTATTTATGTAAAGGAAAGTAACAGGTGGATTGTTAGGGGTAATATTTCTTCAGAAACCGGCCATTAATTACAAAACTGGCTCCGCCACCGGTGAAATTCACTAAACGGTAGGCCTCGTTGGAGTAAACTTCTTCTATGATGCATATCGGGTCCCACTTAGGGTCGAACTTGCTCTTTGTAGTGTGCGCGGCTGTCGGTCGCTTCATTACGAGTACCAAGTCACCCTTCTTGAAGGATCTACCCCTGACTCACTTGTCATACGCTGTTGAGAGATGCTTCTGGTACATCTATATCTGTTGTTGTGCCGCGAGCCTCTTCTCGTCCAAGGCATCGAGCTCGACCATCCTGAGCTCAGCATTACGTTCATCAGTCAGGGAGTTCCGAAGTGCTACTCGCAGGGACTCGACCTGAAGCTCCATAGGGATGATGGCCTCCGTGCCGTATACTAGTGAATAGGGAGTAGCCCGCGTTGCTGTGCGGTGCGTAGTACGATATGCCCAGAGCGCTTCGGGCAACCGTTTGTCCCAATCTTTCTTATTCTCTGTCACTGTTTTCTTCAGAATCTTCACGATGGTTTTGTTGGATGCCTCAGCAAGCCCATTTGCAGGAGGATAATAGGGTGTTGAGTAGCAATGCTTGATCTTGAACTTGGCACACAGCTTGTCGATCACAGCATTTCGGAAGGGCGTGCCATTATCCGTGACGATCCGATCGGGAATATCATGTCTATAGATGATGGCGTTCCGGATGAAACCCTCCACTTGTTTAGCTTTCACGTTCTTCAGGGCCACAGCCTCAGCCCACTTAGAGAAATAATATGTTACCGCCAGTATGTACTGGTGCCCTTGAGAGGAAGAGGGGCTAATGGGGCCTATCACATCCATTCCTCAGGCCGCAAAAGGCCAAGACATCACTGACTGATGCAGTTCTTCTAGAGGTATATGTATGATGTCAGCATGTATCTGACACTGATGGTACTTTCTGACGTAGTCCATCGCATCTTTCACCATGGTGGGCCAATAATAGCCCATGTGCTGCACTCGATGATGCAGGTTTCGTCCGCCTTGATGGGCACCACATTCTCCTCCGTGCGCCTCTCTCAGCGTATCATGAATTTCTTCTCGGGCCAGGCATCTTGACAGCGTTCCATCGCTGGAGCGTCGATACAGTACTTCTTCTAAGAGGACGAATGAGCCGGCTGTTGAACCTCCAATTTATACATTGCATTGCCCATTACAGGACAAGGTTTGCATGCTTTTCATGGTTTAAAGGCCCACCTAACATATGTTTTGTGATTATAGGGATGAGAGCGGACTTCATTCAATTACGAGCCAAAAGGATGTATTTGGAGCTATTGCGTGAAGTCCTACGATGGACCAAAGGAAGAAGAAGAAAGAGGGAGAAAAGAGGATGAAGAAAAGAAGAAAAAGTGGAAGAAACACAAGGCAGACCGGTCGTCCGACCGGTCAGCCACATCAAAGGACCAAGTAGAAGAGAGGCCGACCGGTCATGACCGGTCGGCCATGAAAGCTGAACACCAAAGAAGACAGGCCGACCGGTCACGACCGGTCGGCCACGCACTCTGGAAGGCTAAAGGATCAGCCCGACCGGTCATGACCGGTCGGGTATACACGCTGGACTGTGGACAGGTCTATCCGACCGGTCATGACCGGTCGGCAGCACTCCCTGGACTGTTTTAGAAGCTAGTCCGACCGGTCATGACCGGTCGGCTTTGCGTAACATGATTCCTTTCTAAAGTGGGATTCCGAAAAACGCTGCGCAATGCGTAGTCTTTCGCAGAATCCGACGCAAGGGAGGTTGTTTGCTATAAAAGGACACCTAGGGGCTCTTCCTAGGGTATGAGAGAAGCTAGGGAACGTGAGTTTGGAGGGTGAAGGCGATTGTGGAGCATCTGCAACTCTCCTATTCTGGTTTTTTCTATTTTTATGCTTTATTTCAGAGTTTTTAGTTGTAGCATGACTATGCTCGGCTAAAACCTCTCAGCTAAGGCTGAGAGGTGAAGCTTGTAGCTAATACTATGTTGATTTCAGTTTAATTCAAGTAATTTACATTCAAGTTTGGATTTTTGCATGGTTTAGTTCCAAATAATGGTAGTTTGAGATGTTTTATCTGACTTTATGTGCTCCGGACATGAATTCCTTTTAATTCTCTGAGATTATCATGTTTGTTTATCTAAATTCGGATTATAGTAATCCTTGAGCAGGCCATAGTCCAGAGGCATGGCTGTTACTCCGCAGGCTATAGTTTGAATTTTGTATTGTTTAATGGAACTAGAACTTGGAAGTTCAACTTGAATGTGATGGAATGTGTGTGAATGCTTTACTTTCCAACTAGATGAGAGATAGGACTTCGAATCTAGTTGTGTTCTCTATTTGGATTGACTGAATTAACATAGGATTGCTACAAGTGGATCCTTGAAAGCCTTAGTACTTAGTATCTCTGATTTTTCATTTAATTCCTGTTTTAAGTAAGCACTCTTTTAAATCTGATTTCCTTTAAAAAGCCGAGTTGCTGGAGCGATTTGGTAGCTGTTACTATTTCCCTGTGGATCGACCTCGGTCTTACCGAGTTTTTATTACTACATCGCAGCCTTACACTTGAGGCGAGTGAACAAGTTTTTGGCGCCGTTGCCGGGGAGATTGGTTGTCCCAAAATCTCTCCCAAATTTTCAAGATATTCTAGAGATTTTCAGACAAGTCAAAATCAATATCCCTTTGCTTGATGCCATCAAACAAATTCCCTCTTATGCCAAGTTTCTAAAAGACCTATGCACAACAAAACGCAAATATAATGTGCAGCAAAAGGCCTTCTTAACTGAGCAAGTTAGTGCCATCCTCACTCAAAAGACTCCCCCAAAATTCAAAGATCCCGATAGTCCCACCGTCTCATGTATCATTGGAGACTACCGGATTGAACGTGCCTTGTTAGACTTGGGGGCAAGTGTGAACTTGATCCCATACTCGGTATATGAGCAATTGGGCCTTGGTGAATTAAAACCCACCAAAACCACATTGCAACTCGCTGATAGATCTATCCGTGTACCGAGGGGGATAGTTGAGGATGTTCTAGTCCAAGTTGACAAATTCTACTACCCGGTAGATTTTATAGTCTTGGACACACAACCGGTTTTGGATGCTAGCACCCAAATTCCGGTGATATTAGGCCGCCCATTCCTTGCCACATCAAACGCAATCATCAATTGCCGGAATGGGGTGATGCAACTATCTTTTGGAAACATGACACTAGAGGTAAATGTGTTTCATCTGGGCAAAAGACATAGGGATGTCGATGATGATGAGTTCTTCGATGTGAACATGCTCGAAACTTTTGAAGAAGAAGAACTCCTCCAACTTGAACCACTAGAAAGCTTGGAGACATGCTTAGCACATTTCATGGATTCCGAAGATCCCATCAGTAGTGAGATTGTGCAGGCATTAAATATAGAAAGACCGGTAGTTGATACTAGCCGGTGGAGGCCCCACTTTGAAAAATTGCCACCAACCACATCAAGGCCTCTACCGTCCAACATCAAACCACCAAAGCTTGACCTCAAACCGCTGCCACCAGAGCTTAAATACGTATATTTGGGTCAAGAGGAAATGTTCCCAGTTGTCATTGCCTCCCACCTAGCGAAAGACCAAGAGCTCAAGTTGATTGAATTACTCAAAGAACATAGGGAAGCCATAGGTTGGACAATAGCGGATCTCAAAGGAATAGATCCTTCGGTTTACACTCACCGTATACACCTTGAAGAAAATGCAAAAACGTCTAGACAACCTCAAAGAAGGCTAAATCCAAACATGATGGAGGTTGTCAAAGCCGAGGTGTTGAAGCTATTGGATGTGGGTATTATCTACCCCATCTCAGATAGCCAATGGGTGAGTCCTACCCAAGTTGTCCCCAAGAAATCCGGTATTACCATCATTGAGAACGCCAACAACGAACTTATACCGACGAGGGTGACAACCGGTTGGCGTATGTGCATTGATTATAGGAAGCTCAATACAGTTACTAGGAAAGACCACTTCCCTCTCCCATTTATGGATCAAATATTGGAGAGGTTGGCAGGCCATTCCTATTACTGCTTCCTAGATGGCTATTCTGGATACAACCAAATTGAGATAGCTCCGAAAGATCAAGCGAAAACCACTTTTACATGCCCGTTTGGCACCTTCGCTTACCGAAGAATGCCATTCGGGTTATGTAATGCACCCGCCACATTCCAACGATGCATGTTGAGTATTTTCTCGGACATGGTGGGAGAGTTTCTTGAGGTATTCATGGATGATTTTTCTGTTTTTGGTTGTACATTTGAGGAGTGTCTCAAGCACTTGAAGTTGGTCTTGATGAGGTGTGAGGAAAAGCAACTTGTATTAAACTGGGAAAAGTGCCATTTCATGGTACAAAGAGGAATAGTCCTTGGACATATCATCTCGTCCAATGGAATAGAAGTAGACCGGGCGAAAATTGACATAATTTCCAATCTACCACCACCCAAAAGCATACGCGATGTGCGGTCCTTCCTTGGACACGCCGGTTTTTATCGAAGGTTTATAAAGGACTTTAGTCACATCTCAAGGCCTTTATGCAACCTTCTACAAAAGGAGAACCAATTCGAGTGGAGTGCCGAATGTCAATTAGCTTTTTCAAAGCTAAAAGACATGTTAACAACCGCTCCTATCATGCAACCACCAGATTGGTCCACTCCTTTTGAGTTGATGTGCGATGCAAGCGATTTTGCTATTGGGGCGGTGTTAGGCCAAAAGAAGGATAAAAAGCCCCATGTCATATACTACGCAAGTAGGACCTTGAATCTTGCCCAAGTTAACTATTCGACTACGGAGAAAGAGCTCCTAGCTGTCATTTTTGCCTTGGACAAATTCAGGCCATACTTAATAGGATCCAAAGTTATTGTTTATACAGATCATGCGGCACTGAAATACCTTCTTTCCAAGAAGGATGCTAAGCCCCGTTTGCTAAGATGGATCCTACTCCTTCAAGAATTCGATTTGGAGATCAAAGATAAGAAGGGGGTAGAAAATGTGGTGGCGGACCATCTATCCCGCCTAGTCCTACCAAATTCCATTGACTAGTCACCTATTGAGGACTCATTCCCTGATGAGCAACTCTTTGTTGCTATGCATCCACCATGGTACGCTGATATAGCCAATTATCTTTCCACAGGTGTGATGCCGACTCATTGGACTGCGCAAGACAAACGTAAATTTCTAAGGGAAGTGCGCAGATTTTTCTGGGATGAACCTCTATTGTTTAAATATTGCCCAGACCAAATTATAAGGAGATGCGTCCTCGATGATGAACACAATTCAGTCATCTCCTTTTGTCATGATCAAGCATGTGGGGGTCATTTTTCAGCCAAGAAAACAACTGCAAAAATTCTGCAGTGTGGTTTTTATTGGCCCACATTATTTAAAGATACCCACGAGTTTTGCAAAGCGTGCGAGCGCTGCCAGAAGTTAGGAGGATTATCCCGTCGAAATATGATGCCTCTCACTCCAATTCAACATCTTGAAGTCTTTGACTGTTGGGGCATCGATTTCATGGGACCATTCCCCTCATCTTTTGGACATGTCTATATTCTGTTGGCCGTAGACTATGTGTCTAAATGGATAGAGGCTATCCCATGTAGAACCAACGATCATCGTACGGTTCTCAAGTTTCTCAAAGAAAATATACTTTCTAGATTTGGGACGCCTCGAGCCATTATTAGTGATGGTGGTTCTCACTTTTGCAATAGACCTTTTGAAACTTTGATGAAAAAATATGGTATTAGGCACAAAGTGAGTACCCCATACCACCCACAAACAAGTGGGCAAGCTGAAATCTCCAATAGGGAAATCAAGCAGATTTTAGAAAAGACGGTGAGACCGGATCGCAAGGATTGGTCCCTAAGATTAGATGATACACTTTGGGCTCACCGCACTGCCTACAAGACACCCATTGGAATGTCCCCTTATAGACTTGTCTATGGGAAAGCTTGCCACTTGCCTGTGGAGATAGAACACAAAGCCTATTGGGCAATTCGGGCTCTAAATTTTGACATTGACAAGGCTAGCTCGCTTCGCAAACTTCAATTAAATGAGCTTGATGAGATCCGGAACGATGCATATGAGAATTTGAGAATTTACAAGAGCAAGATGAAGGCCTTTCATGACAAGCACATCTTAAGGAAATCTTTTCATGAAGGACAGAAAGTGCTCTTGTATAATGCCCGACTTCATCTTTTTCCGGGAAAATTAAGATCTCGATGGACCGGCCCATATATTGTCAAAGAAGTTTTTCCTCATGGGGCTGTTGAGATTGAGAATGCAGCGAATGGTGACTGTTTCAAAGTTAATGGACAACGCCTAAAACCATTTGTTGAGAAATTTGATTCAGAGGACATGTCCATCTCCCTGACTGATCCTGTCTATCAGGATGATTGATCTCCTAGTCTGATGGAGGTATAGCATAGGTAGGTTTTATTTAGTTTTACTGTCTTAGTAGGATTTAGTTGTTGTAGTTGCAGACTTCCATGATCGCTCTCCCAGGTATTATTGTTCTCACTCTCTCATATTTTACCATTGCTCTCATGTTCATGCTACTTGACTATCTTTTTACATTGAGGACAATGCAAGATTTGGTTGGGGGGTGAGATGAGATCCCTCATCTAGCATATTGCAACATTTCGAGCTTCACATGCGGCAAATTTTTTTTGAATTTTCTAATATCTCAAAAATCTTTTAGAAAATCCTGTTTCTATACATTCGAGAGTCTATGAGTAGAAGAGGAGGAGAAACGAAGTGTGTGATGTTGTAGTCTTGAATTTCTCCCACCATAATGGTGTTATATGATAGTTCCCCTATTGTTGTGATTGATAGAAAAATTTGAACACCTTTACACCAAGTTCACATTACACGATTTTCATGAGTGACAGGTTTATGTGATTTGTGGATTAGCTAGACTTTGGTTTAGAGGTGTTGAGCAGCCAAGTCGGGGTATTTTGTCCATCCTTGTCCATGGGAAAATAACAGAAGATATGGATTTCTAAAAATCCTATCTAATTTAAAAGAAAAAGGAAAGAAAGGATGAAATCGGGAAGGAAAGAAAAATGGTGGAAAATTCCAAAAAGGGCAACCTATTACCAACCGGGGGATGGTCGAACCGTAACCAAAGCCGGAAATGGAACGTAGTGTGAAAGCCGTCGGAAGGACGGTAAGGCAAATTCCTGTCATAGGCTTGCTGTTGCTCTATGCACCTTAAAATCTTTGGTTTACTTAATCTATGAAGAAGATGATTCCAGGAACTCATGAGATGAACTTTCACTATGCACACTAGGTTGAATTTGTTCGAGCTCTTCTATTTATCAATCAGTCAGCGGGAACCTCATGTAAACACTTCTTATGTTTTGAGAATCCAAGGTTCAGCTTCTATCACCTAAATTTCTCCAAATTTTATATTTCTGCATCTTGGAATGGATAGAAACATGGATTCTGGAAGAGAGTTGGATTTGGAGGTTTGAAATTGTTTCACGCATGTTTTGCTCGGGACTAGCAAAAAGCTGGTTGGGGGGTGTGTTGAACCTCCAATTTATACATTGCATTGCCCATTACAGGACAAGGTTTGCATGCTTTTCATGGTTTAAAGGCCCACCTAACATATGTTTTGTGATTATAGGGATGAGAGCGGACTTCATTCAATTACGAGCCAAAAGGATGTATTTGGAGCTATTGCGTGAAGTCCTAAGATGGACCAAAGGAAGAAGAAGAAAGAGGGAGAAAAGAGGATGAAGAAAAGAAGAAAAAGTGGAAGAAACACAAGGCAGACCGGTCTTCCGACTGGTCAGCCACATCAAAGGACCAAGTAGAAGAGAGGCCGACCGGTCATGACCGGTCGGCCATGAAAGCTGAACACAAAAGAAGGCAGGCCGACCAGTCACGACCGGTCGGCCACGCACTCTGGAAGGCTAAAGGATCAGCCCGACCGGTCATGACCGGTCGGGTATACACGCTGGACTGTGGACAGGTCTGTCCGACCGGTCATGACCGGTCGGCAGCACTCCCTGGACTGTTTTAGAAGCTAGTCCGACCGGTCATGACCGGTCGGCTTTGCGTAACATGATTCCTTTCTAAAGTGGGATTCCGAAAAACGCTGCGCAATGCGTAGTCTTTCGCAGAATCCGACGCAAGGGAGGTTGTTTGCTATAAAAGGACACCTAGGGGCTCTTCCTAGGGTATGAGAGAAGCTAGGGAACGTGAGTTTGGAGGGTGAAGGCGATTGTGGAGCGTCTGCAACTCTCCTATTCGGGTTTTTTCTATTTTTATGCTTTATTTCAGAGTTTTTAGTTGTAGCATGACTATGCTCGGCTAAAACCTCTCATCTAAGGCTGAGAGGTGAAGCTTGTAGCTAATACTATGTTGATTTCAGTTTAATTCAAGTAATTTACATTCAAGTTTGGATTTTTGCATGGTTTAGTTCCAAATAATGGTAGTTTGAGATGTTTTATCTGACTTTATGTGCTCCGGACATGAATTCCTTTTAATTCTCTGAGATTATCATGTTTGTTTATCTAAATTCGGATTATAGTAATCCTTGAGCAGGCCATAGTCCAGAGGCATGGCTGTTACTCCGCAGGCTATAGTTTGAATTTTGTATTGTTTAATGGAACTAGAACTTGGAAGTTCAACTTGAATGTGATGGAATGTGTGTGAATGCTTTACTTTCCAACTAGATGAGAGATAGGACTTCGAATCTAGTTGTGTTCTCTATTTGGATTGACTGAATTAACATAGGATTGCTACAAGTGGATCCTTGAAAGCCTTAGTACTTAGTATCTCTGATTTTTCATTTAATTCCTGTTTTAAGTAAGCACTCTTTTAAATCTGATTTCCTTTAAAAAGCCGAGTTGCTGGAGCGATTTGGTAGCTGTTACTATTTCCCTGTGGATCGACCTCGGTCTTACCGAGTTTTTATTACTACATCGCAGCCTTACACTTGAGGCGAGCGAACACCGGCACGCCTTCTGACTTGAGTGCGCATCTGCGGATCCTCGGGTAAGAACCCATACTTCATGTAATCAGAGAATGGTCTTCTCCAATGTTCCTCTTCTGTGATCTCAAAGCAACGTACAGGGCTTGCACTCGTGACATTCTCGGCCGCTGTGAGGGATGGTAATATTCTCCTTTCTTCTATGGTGACTTGAAGTGGGCTGCCCCCTGGGTGCACGAGAGCCGCGGCCAGGTTAGCCAATGCGTCTGCTTGAGAATTTTTAGCTCTTGGGACATGCGACACTGTACTGTCCTGAAATTGATCGAATAGGGCTCGGGCCTGATGGCAAAGAGATGACAGCTCCGGCTTGCGGACTTCATATTCCGTCCTAAGCTGTCCCACAACTAATCGAGAATCACCGTATACTTATAGTGATCGGATTCGTATGTCTCATGCCAACTGTAACCCAATGATGAGGGCCTGATACTCTGCCTCGTTGTTTGTGCATGACGGCACTATTGTGAATAAGCAGGGCAACAAGTCGCCTTAAGGACTGATGAAGATCACACCGGCCCCTGATCCTGCAGCTCTGGAGGCTCCGTTGAAATACATCCGCCACTGCTTCGCGACCCTTACCATCATGGCCTGGTCGTCAGGCAGATCACATTCCATTTCCATGTTATCCGGTATTGGGTGAGCTGCTAGAAAATCGGCTATCGCTTGCCCTTTAATAGCTCGAGACGGCAGATACGTGATGTCGAAATCGGATAGCAGTAGGGCCCATTTGGCTAAACGTCCAAACAACATAGGTCGGTTCATCAGGAACTTGATAGGATCTGCTTTGGAGATCAATGTAATCTGATATGACAGACAGTAATGCCTCAACTTCTTCATAGTGAATATCAAGGCCAGGCATGTCTTCTCAATCGGTGAGTAATTAAACTCAGCACCGACGAGCGTGCGGCTCAAATAGTACAGAACATTCTCTTTTCCTTCTTCATTCTTCTGGGCGAGCAGTGCCCCCAGTGAGTTCTCTCCCACTGATACATATAGTATCAGAGGCTTTCCCTCGATTGGCGCTGCGAGAACTGGAGCTTTCCCGAGTAACTCTTTGAGGGAATCGAAGGCTTTCTGGCAAGCTTCGTCCCACTCGAAGCGGACGTCTTTCTTGTTCAGTTGAGAGAAAGGCTGGCAGCGACCTGACAAGTTCGAGATGAATCGCCGCAAGTAAGCAACTCTCCCTTGAAAGCTCTTCAGCTCTTTCAAATTCTTCGGAGGAGGCATTTCTTGGATCGCCTTGATCTTCGCTGGGTCAATCTCGATTCCACGATGCCTGATCACAAAGCCAAGGAATTTTCTGGAGGACACCCCAAAGGCGCACTTCAATGGGTTCATGCGGAGGCTCTTCTTCCTCAACCTCTGAAATACTAACTTCAAATGTTCGCGATGCTGCTGATGTCCGTCAAACCTCACTACCAGGTCATCGACATAGCATTTCACATGCTTGTGCATCATGTCTTGGAAGATTACCTGCATCGCTCTCTGATACGTGGCGCCTGCATTTTTCAGCCCAAACGGCATCACCCGATAACCGAATATCCTGAGAGATGTGCGGAAGGCAGTGGACTCTTTGTCTTCTGGAGCCATTCGGATCTGATTATACCCTGAGTAGACGTCCATAAAGGACATCGTTGTATATGCTGATGTGCTATCGATCAGAAGCTCCGGGATGGGTAGAGGAAAGTCATCTTTGGGACAAGCCTCATTCAAGTTGCGGAAATCAACGCACACCTGGATCTGGCCGCTCTTCTTCTTTACAGGTACTATGTTCGAGATCCATTTGGGATACTGAACTTTCCTGATAAACCTGGCCTGAAGCATCTTCTTCACCTCTTCTTCTATTTTTGGGACGATGTCGGGATGGAAGCGCCTCTGTGGCTGTTTGACTGACCTCTTCTCCTTTACGATATTCAACCTGTACATCGCGATTGCCGGGTTCAGTCCTGGCATTTCAGAATAGGTCCATGTGAACACGTCCCTGTTCTCTTTCAAGAGTTGAATGTAACTCTCCCTCTCTTCTTCTGGAATGTTCTTACTGATATAAGTATTCCTCGGCTCTTCGGTGGTCCCTAGATTGACTTCTTGTAGCTCATCTATCGTGGGCTGACCTCCATCTTCGATCTGCTCTGGCACGGCACTCAGCTGTATGACTTCATTAGGTCCAGCGGGCCTCACCTCTTCCACAGGACTAATTGTCACCATGTTAATATGTCTGATCTCACATCCTGCCCCCAGGGCTTCTTTTCCTCTGTATACCTTCGTCTTTACTTCGAAGGGTGCTAGCATGCCTTTCCGAGCTGGCAGTTCTGAACAGATGAACCCCATGTTCCTCATAATGTTTCTACTAGCCTTGCTATATCTTTCTTCTTCAATGGGTGGTGTCTCTACTGGTGTTCTCTTCGCGTTCTCTGCGATCTGCAATGGGTTGTAGAGTCCGGCCTAAAATCTTATCTCATGCCTTGCTCTCATTGTCGGCGGCACGCAGAATTGGCTCGGAGCTTTAGGGAAGGGACGAATCCTCTCAACCTTTGGCACCAGCATATTGAAGCTGGACTGCAACACGCTCATCTGTTGGCTTGTCATCTGTTTCAACACTGACTGCCCTTCCTTCCGGAGGTGCTTCGGTATCAAATAAAACTTCTTCCTTTGCAACGGATTTCCTCTGTGAGCCCTTGTCGCTTCAGCGACCACTCGCGGAGCTTTGTTCTCTTGTCTTGGATTCTCGCCCTGGGGTTCTGCCCCCTGTGCCACCTCTGTCGGTTTGTTGGCTTTTCTGGCAGTCTCGCCTCCATCGCTTTCCTGATAGTACTGTGCATCTGCTAGGAAAGATTCAGTGACGGAGTATGGCCTCGGTCTGCCGCCACTCTATACTGGACGCCATCCCTATTGTATTTGAAGCATTGATGGTATGTCGAGGGAATAATGCCATATTGATGAAGCCACGGTCGTCCCAACAAGACATTGTATGTCGTCATCGCATCAATCACCTGACAGGTGACTTTGGTGCTCAATTCTTCTATCTCTAGCATGACAGTAATGGACCCTAGGACACGCTGGCCGTCCTGATTGAACCCTTGAATAACCATGGCGCTTGGGCGAAGTGCCGTCTGTCTGAAACCCAACTGCTGCAATGTCTTCAAAGACATAATATTCACACCGGATCCGTCGTCCAGCATGCATCTTTGGACCTCTATGTCTCGGATGAGACCTGTCATCATCAACGGGCGATTGTGGTCTGTCAAGTTGATCGTTCTGTCTTCTTCAGAGAATGTGATCATGGACGATCGATCGATTTGCATGACCTGTTCTACGGGTTGATCCCCAGTTCCCGTTATCTTCATTCCTTCCATTTTTGACTCGATCTCTGCTATCATGACCTCACGGGCTTCTTGATCGAGCAATGCATTGAGCAACATTTCCCGATATTTCTTCGAAAGGCACAGGGCATCGTAGATGCTGAGTCGGGCCGGAACATTCTTCAGATGAGACACCACATCATAAATCACCGGTGCCTTATCTCGAGTGTGATCTCGTTGGTCAGCTGCTAGCTCATTGACTACTTCTGTCGGTTCTTTTTCTCGAGGTGTCCTTGATGGCTCACCTATGACCGCATTCGTCCTTCTAGGGTCTGGTCGCCTCGGAAATTCTCTCTGTACAACCTGCTTTCCTGACCGCAGAGCCACTACATTGACTTCTCCTTTCTCTAGGACTTGGTCCTTGTCACTGGTCCCTGGTTGAACGACCACTGAGACCATGGCGCATTGAACGGGCTGTGCACGCGGCTGTTCTTGGTTGACATTTCTTCTTCTCATTCTGTCCTTCATCTTCCTCTCTTTCTCCACGAGTCTTCTTTTGTTCTCTAGCCTCTTCTTGCTGCTCACAAGTGTCCATGGCTCTTCCGGTTCTGGGAACGAATTCGCCGTTGGAATTTGAACCGGCACAGGGAGGGCAGACACCACTGTCACAGTGTTCTGGCTTGCCTCTTCCGCCTTCATATTGATGGTGCCATCGTTAATCATCAGTTGAATCTTGCCTTTTAGGATAAAGCAGTCTTCAGTCTTGTGGCTGGTCGTACGATGATACCTGCAGTAGTTGGGATGATCGACCATCTTCGCTTCCTCCGGGCATGTGCATTCTGTTAGTGCACTTTTCTATGGCATACTAGTGCACCTTGTTTGTCAATTACTTAGGTCAGTGAGTCTAGTGTCGGTTGAGCTTAATGAAGACGAAGACCAAAGACTCAAGATGGACCGGCTGCATCAAGAAAGGAGAAACAGGTAAATGTGATGCCTTGGTGTGTCTTGCCTTGACCATAACCTAACCCACAACCTCTTAGATGACTTGCACCACCTAGGTATACCTTTAGTCATCATCATTAGTCTTAGAACTCCATGAAAAACATGATAAATTAGACTAATTAAAGAGGTGGAAGCTGCTGCAATTAAAAAGGCTCAAACAGCAGTTTCCGATAGGACTCCGATCAATCGGACAGGTGCTCCGATAGGACTCCGATCGATCGGACAGAAATTCTGATCAATCGAAAATTGTCCCAGAAAAAATTGAAAACTCACTGGACATATTTTCGATCAATCGGACAGTCTTCCGATCCATCGGAAGGGGCCGTCCGATCAATCGGACAGTGTTCCGATCAATCAGAATTTCTTCTAGAGACTTCTCTGGATAGATTTCCGATCAATCGGACTTGTCTCCGATCAATCGGACTGGGCTCCGATCAATCGGACACTTTTTCCGATCAATCGGAGATGCACGAATCTGCCAGTTTTTTTACCGTTGGAAGAAAATCTATTTAAAAGGGGGATTCATTTTTTGAGCTAAGAGAGGGGATTTTGAGGAGATAGGAGCCACCATTGTTGAAGATCATTAAGAGCCCTATTCCTAACCCAAACAAATGATCTTCCTTGTGATTCATCACAAGTATGGAGCATTCAAAGCTCAAGAAGAAGATGCACTTGTCCCTCTTTTGATCTCTAGAGATTGGATTGATCTTGATAGTCATATTCCTATCCAATACTCTATGATGAGATCGGTGTAGGTGAGACTCTCTAGGTAACCCATTCCCATAAGTTGTAGAGATCTCAAACCTACCTTCCCTAGCACCTTGGGCATCTCCAATGGAGCATCACATGCAAGGTAGCTGATCTTGGAGCTGAAGCCTTGACAAAGTAGCGGTGTCGAAGATCGGGGGAGCACAAGGGGAGCTGATTCAAGCACGGGAGAGCGAGAAGAAGCAACCCAAAGCGGCGGTAAACAAGGGGCTCAATCCGACAAGTAAGGTTGTCTTGTTAGGAGTCCATCCACTCAATTCCCTGTGGGGATTGAGTGTAGAGTTTGTTTGACAAACTCGACCTAGGGTCGTCAGCCGATCCTTGGCCTATTAGTTGGGCCTAAAATCTAGGGACGTCAGCCGTTCCTTGGCACGTTAGTCAGGCCTAAAACAAAGTCTCCAAGGGGGAGCCACCAACACGGGTGCAAACGTGTAGGTTGGGAGGAACCTGTAAACTCCCCGGTTTGGTGGATCCGAGTTAAAACACCTTGGTTGGGAGGAACCAGATTTAAACTCCCCAGTGAATGCCGGTGTGCTCAAAGGGGTTGAGTACTTGAACCGAGAGTGGAGTAGACAAGTAGTCGAACCACTATACATCCTTGTGTTTGTGATTGTATTGGAGCACATTTCTCTTTAATGCATTGCATTTAATTGGTTAATTATGAATGCTTAGTTAGGAATGTATGCTAGGCACTTGATAGGCATCCACACTCACAAGATGTACTTTCACTACCTCATGTTGACTTGAGCATTTCTTGATCCATCCTCTATAGTCCACATGAGTCACTTAGACTAGGTTGCTTATTGCTCTTATCTCTTGCTAGTCTTTTAATTGGACCCACTTAGGCTTGGAAGCCGAAGTGTTAATCGCTTACGTATTTTAATTTGCTGATTTGTTAAAGTGGGCGAAAAGATTTTTTAAAAGGTCCTTATACCCCCCTCCTATAGGTTCAGCCATAATTCTAGTTGCTCCTCAAGCTTCCGCACGCGTATGCGTAGGGTGTCGTGTTAGGCTACCCGACGCAATTTCACATTCTGGCAGTCTTATTAACCTCTCTTCGACCAGCTGTTCTATGATCGGAACCAGATCTTCCATGTCGAAGGTATAAGGTCCGTTTGCTCGATTACGCTCTTCTATCGTGAGATGTCGCGGCCTCTGAAAACTCTTGCCTTTGTCTTGAGTCGTGGTTACCGGCCTGGCCTCAACTCTACGTTCGGCGTTTTGGCGTTTCCTGTCATTTGAACCCTTTCCTTTATCAACATAGTTAGAGGTTATCATCCTTCCGGCTTCTCTCTTGGGCTTCTCTGCCTTGAACTGCGCTCTGGACGCGACTCCTTCCACCAGGTGGGCTTTCGTAGCGAGGTCTTGAAACGTCGAGAAGTTGTGTCCAGATAAGCCCAATGAGATCATCGCATCCATGGCCTGCATGCACATCTTGACCTGTTCAGATTCGTTGGGCAGTTCCCGGCACTGTGCTGCTATAGTCCCCCACCTGTTGATGAACTTCTCGACCGACTCTCCCTGCCTTTGAAGAACCAAGGCTAAATCTGTCAGTGAGACTTCTCGCTCAGTAGAGAAGAATTTGGAGATGAACAAGTCCTACATCTGCTCCCAGGACTTGACTGACCCTGCGGGTAGTGACATGTACCACTGGAATGCCTTGCTCGTGAGTGTCGAGCCGAACAATCTGATACAATACTGGGGAATTGTCGACAGGTTGCCCATCATTGTCATGAGTTGAGCCATGTGTTCCTCTGGCGATCCTCTGCCATCGAATCTAGGGAAGTCTGGACGCTTGAAATTGTTGGGAAATGGGAGATCGTGGACCTCGGGTAAGTACGGCACCCGGTATACATATTTTCCTCTCTTCTCCTTTTCTCTTTCCTGACGCATCAGGTCCACAACTGTCTGGGACAGTTCTTCTCTCGTGGCTTGAGACGACAGTGGCGGTACACGTCCAAACACAACGTTTCTCGGGTGAGCTTGTGGTTCGGCGATAGCTGGTTCTTCTACTGCCCCCTGGCATTCCTCCACAGACTGTTGAGTAGGTATGGCTGGGCTTCTGTTTGCCCCCTGGGCAACTAGAGCCAACAGTGCTTCTTTCATCTCTCTCATTTCTCTGGCTGTGTCTTCTTGGACCTGGATAATCTCATCTATCTGTTCTTGGATTGGAGGCAGCTCTGGGTATCGCTCACTCGCCTCTCCTTCGGTGACCTGCACCATCATTACTTGCGCTCTGCGGCCTCGTCTTAATCACGGCAGCTTCAGTAGGGATTATCTTCATTGTCGTCTTAGTCGACTGTCGAACAGCGGATCTGTTCGGTATCTTCGCTGACGATGTTGTCTTCGGTATCACTGGGAAGTCGATATCGGCGAAGGAGAACTCTGGCCTGGCTGACACAGTAGTTCTGCCGGAGTCGCGGGCGTCGCCCCTGTAGACTGGCTTCCACTGTCTCTTTTTCTGCCCAATACCCTTGCTGTCATCTTTGTCTCAGCTGAAATAACCTTCTTGTTCTCAGTCTTCTTGACGGTCTTGCGCTTCTGCACAATCTGCCATCCAGCTTCAGAGGTTGCTGCCAGATGGGGGAAGTAAAATCCTCTGGATGCTAAGAAGATCATCGCAGATGCCATTTGTTTGGTTCTTTCTCTATCTTTCTCTTTCTGTCTTTCTCTCTCTCTATCTCTCTCTCTCTGCACAGTCATACACGCATTAGAACATTCCGCGCGCTTGGGAGAGAGAGAGGACGCGACCTTACCAATCGCGATACGGCTCGACAGTGGATAGACAGAAACATACAAGTACAAACTACATGCATGCTATGCAAAGCTTCGAAATTCTTTTGCCTTAAAGATGAAGGGACGAACTTTCCTGTTGAGAGCGCCAGTTTGGCGCCCGTGAAGGCGCCGAACATTTCTCCTTGCGGTAACCTTTCCCATGTACACATTAGTGTCTGCAAATGATTTATCGCAGAATGTCTATTTACTTAAAAATAACCAGAGACTCTGTCACTAAATAGTCCCCAGCAGAGTCGTCAGTTTGTTAGAACTTAGAAAAAGGGAGAGAGATCAGAACTACTTGTCAGCAGTCCTTTCTTTTTTTCGTGTTCCTTTTATTCTGGGGGAATTCTGAGTATAGAGACATTCATAGACAATCATAAGTAATCACAAAGTGTACACAAGAGAGAGATATCACAAGGCGAATTTTATTCCAGAGATTCTGAGATCTTTTACATTCCAGGCTGTGATACTGGTCACGAGCCTTTAATTACATTAACGGTTGATCACCCTTGATTGGAAGGCAAAAGATTAATCCGCCGGGGATTATGGTCTTGAGTTCATGGTCGTTTAGACCTTCGTTTTCTTGTTATGGACTGAGCCACATTTGTTAGACACGCCGGATGTCTATGTCCCATTTTCTTTCGGACTGTCCGGGTTGAGAGACTGTCAGGATTCGAGTGGTGTAACTCGGGGCCCGCGCCTGTTACTGCGCATAGGTGACCGCTGGAATACACGATCCTCGAATGTTGGTCGGCATGACACAAGGCCCGCGCCCGTATTTTTATGACGGGTGACCTTAGGAAAGCACTCTGCAACGTTTTCGAACGAGGTTTTTTTAATCGAGTGGTGCAACTCTGGGCCCGCGCCTATTACTGCGCACAGGTGACCGCTGGAATACATGAACATCAAATTGTTGGTCGGCATAACCTAAAGCCCGCGCCTGTTACTGCGCACAGGTGACCTTAGGAAAGCAATCCGCAACTACCTCATCAGCTCAACCGACGGACCCGTTGTCGATGGGTAGGGCATCAACGGTCTTTTTCATAGTGGTAGTCCATAGCAAGATGTTTCAAGCTTAGTTAGAACTCTTTGTTTGTGGTTTCTCGTGGTAACCATAACCCCTTAGGTTTAGCCTCGGACCTTTATCCGGGATGAATAGAGCTTTGTACAGTAAAGTAAATGTATTTCTTCTGGAGTCGGGTGACTCGTCTTCGAGAACACTCTTTCTTCTGAGTATTTTCAATGATCTGTTTGGGATCAAGTAGACTTTATCGAGCCAAGATCTTTTGAGGATCCAAATTCAATGGGCTGGATCGGTTGTTTTCGATGCCTGCAAGTGGCTAAGTATAGGGTCCGATGGACTCCTGTTCATGCCACTTTCTTATGAATGATGGGGATCGGTGCCCCATAAATGCTTAACTAGGCTGTTGGATAGCCTGAGTACTTTAGCTTTGCCTCGGCGTCTTTGAGATCGCGGTTGATTTCATTTGGCATTAGTCAATTTTCAAGCCAACAAGGCACTTCCCAAGGCTGAAAATGACTGAGTAGTGGACCTGCTTACGGTCTAATTAGGGAAATCAGTGAGTATTATCGATAACCATCTTTGAACAGGGGTGGATTACGTCCACGAAGATCGCTGTGCGATCGCATTTCGATTTGCTTAGCAGAAGTCGATTTTCGGGCCAACAAGGCACTTCCCAGGGCTGGAAATGACTCAGCAGTGGACCTGTTTGCGGTCTAATCAGGAAAATCGGTGAATATTGTTGATGACCGACTTGGAACAGGGATGGATTATGTCCACGAAGATCGTTGTGCGATCGCGTTTCGATTTGCTTAGCAGAAGTCAATTTCCAGGCCAACAGGGCACTTCCCAGGGCTGAAAATGACTAAGTAGCGGGCCTGCTGACCGCTTGATTAGAGTATTCAAGGGTCCTGAGATCGGATAACCTCGTCATGGTGAATGATTATGATGTGTCATATCAAGTAGAAGAAAAGTTTCCCCCTTGGGCTCGGTCCAATTCTCCCCGATTCTTCTCGTTTTCGGCCGTTTTCGGCTCTTTCGGAAGGATTTTCGGAGCTGCCAAATTGGCTTAGTGTTGGTCATTTTGGACCAAAACACTGATTTGGGCCACTTATCATTAACTGTTGGAGAATCTGATTTGGTGGATGGATAGATCTCATCGAGATGCATCTAGGAGAGGCGGTTTCATCAAAATCTGATCCTGGACGAAGGCGGGCCGCGCAACGGAAGGTCCACTCCTCCCATCAGCGTCCAGGCGCATGGGGGAGTGTGTACAGGCGCATGTGGCCATTTTGCAGGCGCATGTGGTGTTGTACATGCTTCCAGGTGCTGGTGGTAGGGAGCCGGGCGCATGTCCCATCTCCCGGGCGCATGTGGCCCTATTTTTCATGAAAAAACGGGAGTCCGGAAGCAATCCCGGCGCATGTGGTGGTGCACATGCGCCTGTACCTAAGGAGTGGGCGCATGTCTCTCCCAGACTTAGATGAAATTCAGGATTTTTTTGCCAGAAAAGCCAGCACATGTGGGGGAAAAAGCCGGCGCATGTGCCCAGCACTTAGAAAATTTCAGGATATTCTTCCTGAACTTGGGATTCCGGCGAGGAAATCCCTTTCCGGCGAGGGTTTTTGGCAAGGGAATCCACTCTGGCCAAGGCATCCGGCGAGGGGAGAGAAAGCAAGCGCATGTGGTGCTTACATCACTCTGAGGTCGGCGGGGGATGATCTCGTGCTGATGAAATGAAGCGACTTCACTATTTATAGGGGATAATCGGGTTCGGGTCCAGTCCGGCGGGTATTTCCAGGCGCATGTGCCAGAAACAAAGCCAAGCGCATGTGAGAAAAATGCACCAGTCGCATGTGGAGGATCCGGGCGCATGTCCTTTACCGGCGCATTTCCCGGCGCTCTTCGGAAAAGTGTTTCATTCACTCCATTTCACTAATAGGTTGGGAGGCCAGGCGCATGTCCTTTACCAGCGCTTTCCCACTACTTAGCTAGATTTTCAGGATTCCAGCACTTAGAAAATTTCAGCATTTCAGCTCCGACGACTATCGCCAAGCCACTTCTAGGCTAGGATTGACCTCCTGAATGAATGGGGTGGGGTGTGGAAGTCCAGGTGTTGCTAATTTTGGTACTTCCTTCCTAATTTGGAGACTTCAGGTCGGCTTGTCGTATAGGAACGTTGTTCCGGGGAGCGCACGCATGGAAATACGCATCGTAATGACTTCAAACTTGCTATTTAAGGGTTGGGACGCTTCGAATCATTTGGTGGTGAAGCGCATGTCCAGTTCCGCTTTGAAACGGTAGCTGTAGGCTTACGGACCCTTTTTGGTCAGCTCCAGACGGGGATAAAACGCATTTCGAGGTGCGCAGGTAAAAATATACACCGGATGACTTCAAAACTTGCAGGTGAAGGGTTTTAGGACATTTTAGATCATTTGGCGGTGAAGCGCATGTCCAGTTCCGCTAATGGTAGTTGTAGCTTACGGACCTTTTTTGGTCAGCTCCAAACGGGGATGAAACGCATTTCGAGGTGCGCAGGTAAAAATATGCACCGGATGACTTCGAAACTTGCAGGTTAAGGGTTTTAGGACATTTCGGATCATTTAGCGGTGAAGCGCATGTCCAGTTCCTCTCTGAAATGCTGTTTACAAATTTTGGTCGCTATCAAGCGATCAGGGTTGTGCTGGCATTTTCAGGGCTTTCCTGGCCTCAAACTTATCCAAATCATTGCCACTATACCATGGGATGTTGTTTTACAATGGGTGCAAATTTGAGCCCCAACACCGTGCCTGAGCCTCCTTCACAAGGGACTGAGCAGGAATGGTCCACCTGGTATTGTCAATTCACTGATGCTGCAAACGTTGTTGAGGCAGGTCCTCCTAGTGCGAGTGTCCAACATTCCGGGGATGATGTGGAAAGTCAGAAGAAGAGGAAGAGATGGAATCGAGGTAAGAAGCCAGTTGAGGAAGTCGACCAGGTGGAGAGATCGCCACAGCTCGTTGATCCGAAGAATGACCGGATGAAGATCGGCCGGAATAGAAACAAGATCATCACGACGTATGGTTTCTCCATCGTCAACCCTTATACCGACCAAGTCATCATGCATGAAAAATCTCTTACGAGGCACAGGCCCTTCCCGAGCATCGAACCGTCTAACGTTCAAGGCCCTTTTCAATTCTACGGAGTCGAGAGGTGGACATCTGTTCTTGAGCAGTTGTTGACTACCTTACTGGTCGATGATGGGAGAGAGCAGTGGGTAGGTCTCCTAAGGGAAATGGTTTTCCTTACGCTTACGTGTGATCCTCACGCTCCTTCTCCAGTCCATTTTTTTGAGATAGTGCAGCAAAGGTTCGGCATATGGACAAAACAATGATGTGGGCGACGAGGAGCTTTCGTACGTGAGGCCATTTGAACGAGCGAGTTGGTTATGAGCCGTGGGCAAAAGAGATTTTGATCCACCATGAGAGAGTTTTGAAACAAATCCGCCTGTATCAGGCTATCGATGCAACCTCTGAGCATTTCTCCCGAGATCCAACCATTCTTCGAAGCTTCCTGAACTACTGGTCTTCCGTTACCAATTCGTTCCACTTTCCATATGGAGAGATGAGCATAACCTTATGGGATCTCCGGATGATGGCTAGGTTGAAGGCATTGGAAGCTTGTGCAGGAGTAATCGGGCCTGATGTATCCAAAATAGTTTGTCGCGTTTCTTCTTTCGAGGATTCTGTTGCGCAGGTTATTATGACTGAACGGATTGAACCTGACCCTACGATTGAAGAGAAACGACGAGTGTTGTCTTCTTTGCGGCCTATTGTAGAGCAACGAGAACATTCAGCAATTAATGCTAGAACGACCTTAGAAGATAGTGAGACTTAATGTCGTGGGTGTATTAATCATCTTGCTAATGTCAGATCTGAGATCGTGCAGCTACAAGCGGAAGAAACGGCCATAAATCTTGAGGTTGCCCGCCTTAATCTTGTCGTTAATCAGAACCGTGCCGAGGTCGCACAACTCGAGAGTGAAGGAAAGGTAGCGTGCAAGCAAATGACAGATTTAAAAATTGAACTTCGTGATATTTCGGATCCTGCGCTGACGCTAACGGAGGCAAAGGCCACCATAGAGGCAATGCGGAAAGATGTGATGAAGTTCATAACAGGGTGCCTGGAGAAGCTGTAATTCTATTCTTTTACTCTTTACGGTCATTGTCAGACAAAAGTAGAACTAGACAGTTGCCCTGAATACCTAACTGTTATTTGTATCCGATGTAATCGACATCAGAACTTGTTAACTGCGTGCTTCATGATCTAAAATAATGATAATGATTCTTTTGCTAAACCACTACTTAGTGTTATGTATTTGAGACTAGTATGCATAAAATAATGTATCATGTATGAGTTTAATATAAACTGAGTATACCAAAGCATAAAAATGGAAGAACCCATGGGAATAATACTTCCCTTTTTACTTAACCTGTATACCCTTGGGTCATTGCTTTCGAGAGACGTTCATGTCATAAGTCCAAAACTTTCTTCTAGCTCCATATTTTCAGGTTTATCTGTCATCCTGCCTGGCCTGCCCCTAGTCATTTCTTTCTGCGGATTTAAGTTTTAGTCATATATTAGGGCTTGCCCCTAGTGCTTCTTCTATAATCTTGGATTTCTCATAATACATTGGGGCTTGCCCCCAGTGCTTCTGGCTTGTCACTTTGTAAGACCACTTCATTCTAATGAGACAGATCTTGTGCTTTAGTAATCCGTACCGAATACCCGTCTGATCATAATCTTTAACCGCCTATTCTTGTCACAGAGTTCTGCATAAGAGAAAGCTGTCGATATTTTCAAGGTGAAGCGATACATAATAGAATGCCCTGATCATCTTCATATAAGGCCATATATATATATATATATATATATATATATATATATATATATATATACAGGAGATTCCCAGCCTTGACTTATCTTCATATAGACTAGAAGAACCACACAATAGCTAGGAGGGGACTCATGATAGAATACAAAAGCTGAATATATATAGTGATGTTCTGATTATCTTCATACAGACTTGTGTACATAAGTATAAGAGATTGCTAATAATAGAATGTGCCGCTTGTCTTCATATAAAGCCATATATGTATATATAAGAATCCATCAATTCTGAAGCATTTTCCTATTAAGCAGAGGGATACCAGAATACTGAGATAATAATAAGGGAGCCTGCGATGAAGATGTAATAATACGAGGATGTTGTGCTTCGTATAGACTTCCTATGAGGTATTTTCTCCTGATTCGACTTGTCTGATGAGGATATAATAAGTCAGTTGATAATTCACGGAGTCGATTCTTTGATATCCTCTGACTATAGTACCTGTCATTAAGAAGAGCTCCACGAACACTTTATATTCATGTGCATAACAGTATGATGTGAGTGAATATGGAGTGTAGCATACAGATAAAATAGATGCGTGAGTGAACATAAGTATATCCCAATCTACTTTATAAACCGTCAGAACTATTTGCAAGCATTCACGATTATTAAAGTTTAAGAAATGGAGTTCTTGAGCAAACGTTCTTCCTAAGTGGTATCTATTGGAACCATACTGGCTGGGGCTCCATCGGATCCTTCCATCTTCAGACTGACGATGCCTTGATTTATCATCTTTTGTATATTTCCTTTCAGAACGAAGCATTGCTCGGTCTTATGGCCTATGCATCTTGTTCGCTGGCCTCAAGTGTAAGGCTGCGATGTAGTAATAAAACTCGGTAAGACTGAGGTCGATTCACAGGGAAATAATGACAGCTCCCAAATCACTCCAGCAACTCAGTTTTTAAAAGAAATCAGATTTAATTGAGTGTTTACTTAAAACAGGAACTTAATAAAAAAATCAGAGATATAAAGTACTAAGGCTTTCAAGGATCCACTTGTAGCAATCCTATGTCAATTCAGTCAATCCTTGTAGCTAGGAGCTCTTTCTCCGTAGTCGAATAATTAACTTGGGCAGGATTCAAGGTCCTACTTGCGTAGTAAATGACATGGGGCTTTTTATCTTTCTTTTGGCCTAACACCGCCCCAATAGCAAAATCGCTCGCATCGCAATCAACTCAAAAGGCATGGACCAATCTGGTGGTTGCATGATAGGAGCGGTTGTCAACATGTCTTTTAGCTTTGAAAAAGCTAATTGACATTCGGCACTCCACTCAAATTGGTTTTCCTTTTGTAGAAGGTTGATGTGACTAAAGTCCTTTATAAACCTTCAATAGAAACCGGCGTGTCCAAGGAAGGACCGCACATCGCGTGTGCTTTTGGGTGGTGGTAGGTTGGAAATTATGTCAATTTTCGCCCGGTCTACCACTATTCCATTGGACGAGATGATGTGTCCAAGGACTATTCCTCTTTGTACCATGAAATGGCACTTTTCCCAGTTTAATACAAGTTGCTTTTCCTCACACCTCATCAAGACCAACTTCAAGTGCTTGAGACACTCATCAAATGTACAACCAAAAACAGAAAAGTCATCCATGAATACCTCAAGAAACTCACCCACCATGTCCGAGAAAATACTCAACATGCATCGTTGGAATGTGGCGGGTGCATTGCATAACCCGAATGGCATCCTTCGGTAAGCGAAGGTACTAAACGGGCATGTAAATGTGGTTTTCTCTTGGTCTTCCGGAGCTATCTCAGTTTGGTTGTATCCGGAATAGCCATCTAGGAAGCAATAATAGGAATGGCCTGCCAACCTCTCCAAAATTTGATCCATAAATGGGAGAGGGAAGTGGTCTTTCCTAGTAACCGTGTTGAGCTTCCTATAATCAATGCACATACGCCAACCGGTGGTCACCCTAGTCGGTATAAGCTCGTTGTTGGCATTTTCAATGATGGTAATACCGGATTTCTTGGGGACAACTTGGGTAGGACTCACCCATTGGCTATCTGAGATGGGGTAGATGATCCCCACATCCAATAGCTTTAATACCTCGGCTTTGACAACCTCCATCATGTTTGGATTTAGCCGTCTTTGAGGTTGTCTAGTCGTTTTTGCATTTTCTTCAAGGTGTATACGGTGAGTGCAAACCGAAGGATCTATCCCTTTGAGATCCGCTATTGTCCAACCTATGGCTTCCCGGTGTTTTTTGAGTAACTCAATCAACTTGAGCTCTTGGTCTTTCTCTAGGTGGGAGGCAATGACCACTGGGAAAGTTTCCTCTTGACCCAAATATAAATATTTAAGCTCGGATGGCAGTGGTTTGAGGTCAAGCTTCGGTGGTTTGATGTTAGACGGTAAAGGCTTTGATGTGGTTGGTGGCAATTTTTCAAAATGGGGCCTCCACCGGCTAGTATCAACTACCAGTCTTTCTGCTTGCACAATTTCACTAATGATGGGATCTTCAGGTTCCATGAAGTGTGCTAAGCATGTCTCCATGCTTTCTAGTGGTTCAAGTTGGAGGAGTTCTTCTTCTTCAAAGGTTTCAAGCATGTTTACATCGAAGAACTCATCATCATCGACATCCCTATGTCTTTTGCCCAAGTGAAACACATTCACCTCTAGTGTCATGTTTCCAAAAGATAGTTGCATCACCCCATTCCGACAATTGATGATTACGTTTGATGTGGCAAGGAATGGGCGGCCTAATATTACCGGTATTTGGGTGCTAGCATCCAAAACCGGTTGTGTGTCCAAGACTATAAAATCTACCGGGTAGTAGAATTTGTCAACTTGGACTAGAACATCCTCAACTATCCCCCTCAGTACACGGAGAGATCTATCAGCGAGTTGTAATGTGGTTTTGGTGGGTTTTAATTCACCAAGACCCAATTGCTCATATACCGAGTATGGGATCAAGTTCACACTCGCCCCCAAATCTAACAAGGCACGCTCAATCCGGTAGTCTCCAATGATACATGAGACGGTGGGACTACCGGGATTTTTGAATTTTGGGGGGGTCTTTTGAGTGAGGATGGCACTAACTTGCTCAGTTAAGAAGGCCTTTTGCTGCACATTATATTTGTGTTTTGTTGTGCATAGGTCCTTTAGAAACTTGGCATAAGAGGGAATTTGTTTAATGGCATCAAGCAAAGGGATATTGATCTTGACTTGTCTGAAAATCTCTAGAATATCTTGAGAATTTGGGAGAGATTTTGGAGCAACCAATCTCGAAGGGAATGGTGCTATGGGCTTGTAAATGCTTTCCGGTTGTTGTGGGGCTAAGTTAGATCCATCTTCATCCTCAGAATTTACCGGATCACTAGGCTCATCGACCTTCACCGGAATAGTTTTATCAATTTGTTTACCACTTCTAAGGGTGGTAATGGATTTATCTTGCTCCATGTTTTGGTTGGAAGGATTAGGGATGCTTACTTCATGTACTTGCCTTGGATTGGGCTGAGGTTGGGCCGGAAAGGTCCCTTCCCTAGCATTCAAGCGTCCCTTAATCTCATCAACCGAGACTTTCAGCTCTTGGAACATTTGCTGATTTGATTCATTTATTTGCGCTTGCCCTTGCATAAACGCTTTCAAGGTATCCTCCAGTGAGAATTGAGGTGGGGCCATATTTTGCATGGGTGGCCCTCTTTGGGAGTTGGTAGGATTGCCCGTAGGAGCATTCTTCCAACTGAAATTTGGGTGGTTCTTCTAACTCTCATTATACGTATTACCTACCGGTCCATTGAAGGGCCGTTGATAACCATATGTGGCATTTGCTGTCTCATGTAGCACTTCCTGAAATGCAGGAATTGTGGGACAATCTTGTGTAGCGTGTAAATCAGTGAGGCAAATCCCACATGTGGTTTCAACAGCTTCCTTGGACTTGGGAACTCCACTTTTGCTAAGTTCCATGGCCTCAACGTTCCTTGTGAGGTTGGCTATCCTTGCATTCACATCATCTTCCTCTTTAAGGACATATATCCCTCCTTTCTCTTGAGTGGGCTTGAGGTTCTTGGGTTTATCCGAGGTATCCCAAGATTAGGCGTTTTCAGCCAACATGTCCAAGTAACTCCAAGCCTCATCTGGATTTTTACTCATAAACTCGCCATTGCACATCATTTCCACAAATTGGCGCATATTGGAACTTAATCCATCATTGAAAAAATTTATAACTCGCCAACTCTCATAGCCATGATGTGGGCAAGCAAGCAGGAGTTCCTTAAATCGTTCCCAACATTGGAAAAAGGATTCACCCTCTTTAGCCGAAAAATTCATTATGGCTCTTCGAAGGGTGTTCGTTTTATGAGCCGGGAAGAACTTTTTCAAGAATTCCCGGTTCATCTCAACCCATGTCCTAATCGAGTGTGGTCTAAGAGAGTGAAGCCAATCTTTGGCTCTTTCTTTCAAGGTGAAGGGAAAGAGTTTAAGTCTGATAGTATCATCGGAAACATTGGTGTAATGCAAGGTGGCCAACACTTCTTCAAATTCTTGCAAGTGTAAGTATGGGCGGTCTGAGTCCAGCCCATGGAATTTAGGTAGAAGTTGAATTACGCCCGGTTTTATATCAAAGGTTCCACCGTTTGCTGGTAGAACTATGCAAGAAGGTGTAATTGCACGGGCAGGTTGTAAGTAATCCCGTAATGATCTCATTGGAGGAACATTTTGTACCTCATTCTCTCCTACTCCTTCCTGATTTGCGTTTGTAGTTGGAGTAGGGGGGGGGGGGGGGGGGGGGGGGAGGATTCCTTGCAGGTGTTTGATCCATATTCCCCAAATTTTCACAATGCTCTTAATAATTCCGGACTCGTCTATGGACTGACAATGGTCCAACTAAACCACCTTCAGATTGGAGACGATTTGAGTGATTACGTTCCCAACGGGACATAAACCACTCAACCAGAAACCGAAACTAATCCTATCCTAGAAAACTGAAATCTGAAACTAATCTGAAAAAAAATTCTGCAGAAGCTAAGTTAGAAAGGTATCACCTGATGCGCTTGAACTAGAGAAAAATTCCTACAAAACAGAAAAACTTGTTAGTTCTAAGAAAATCAGAAAAACTATCTACTGCTACTTCTACAGCCACTGAAACTATTCGAAAACCGTTGTCTAAATCCCCGGCAACGGCGCCAAAAACTTGTTCGCTCGCCTCAAGTGTAAGGCTGCGATGTAGTAATAAAACTCAGTAAGACCGAGGTCGATCCACAGGGAAATAGTGACAGCTCCCAAATCACTCCAGCAACTCAGTTTTTAAAAGAAATCAGATTTAATTGAGTGTTTACTTAAAACAGGAACTTAATAAAAATCAGAGATATAAAGTACTAAGGCTTTCAAGGATCCACTTGTAGCAATCCTATGTCAATTCAGTCAATCCAAGTAGACAACACAACTAGATTTGAAGTCCTGTCTCTCATCTAGTTGGAGAATAAAGCATTCACACACATTCCATCACATTCAAGTTGAACTTCCAAGTTCTAGTCCAATAAAATCAATACCAAACTCAAAACCATAGCCTGCGGAGTAACAGCCATGCCTCTGGCTATGACCTGCTCAAGGATTACTATATTCCAAATTTAGATAAACAAACATGATAATCTCAGAGAATTAAAAGGAATTCATGTCCGGAGCACATAAACTCAGATAAGACGTCTCAAACTACCACTTTTTGGAACTAAATCATGTAAAAATCCAAACTTGAATGTAAATTACTTGAATTAAACTGAAACCAACATAGAATTAGCTACAAGCTTCACCTCTCAGCCTTAGCTGAGAGGTTTTAGCCGAGCATAGTCATGCTACAACTAAAAACTCTGAAATAAAGCATAAAAATAGAAAAACCCGAATAGGAGAGTTGCAGCCGCTCCACAATCACCTTCACTCTCCAAACTCACGTTCCTTAGCCTCCCTGACACCTTAGGGAGAGCCCCTAGGTGTCCTTTTATAGCAAGCAACCTCCCTTGCGTCGGATTCTGCAAAAGACTACGCGTTGCGCAGCAATTTTCGGAGTCCAGCTTTAGAAAGGAATCCTCTTACGCAGGGCCAACCGGTCGTGACCGGTCGGACTAGCCTTTAAACAGTCCAGGGAGTGCTGCTGACCGGTCAAGACCGGTCGGACAGACCTGTCCAACAGTCCAGTGTGTGTGGCCGACCGGTCATGACCGGTCGGATCAATTTAAGTGTGTTCCAGCGTTTATAGCCGACCGGTCGGGCTCCTCTATCCATCCTCCAGTGTGCATGGCCGACCGGTCAAGACCGGTCGGCCTGTCTTCTCTTTGATCAGCCTTCATGGCCGACCGGTCATGACCGGTCGGCCTTCTTCCATTTGCTTCTTTTTCTCTTCTTTTTCTCCTTTTTCTTCTTCTCTCTCTTCTCTTTGCTTTGTTCTTTCTTTGGTCTTCTTTCATCCTTCATCCAAAAGCTCCAAATGTATTCTTTTGGCTCGTAATTGAATGAAGTCCGCTCTCATCCCTATAATTACAAAACACGTGTTAGGTGGGCCTTTAAACCATGAAAATCATGCAAACCTTGTCGTGTAATAGGCAATGCAATGTATAAATTGGAGGTTCAACACATCTGTGATATTCGCAGTAGTTGGGAGCATCCACGTGTTTACGTCGAATTTTGTAACAGGATCCTCTGGACGTTCACCTCCTCTCCAAGCGATTTCCTCCTTGGGCCTGAAAGGAGACAGAAAATAACTAAGGGTGGCCGGCGTCCAGCCGTTCGCCCTCCGATGCTTAAGTTAGATAGGGTGAGGTTGAAAAGAGAACAAATAAACGATGGGGGTTAGAGATTGAGTATTGTGTACCTTTATCATCAATAGAGTCATCTATTTATACAGATCTAAATGATCCAACCTGCTACGCAAGCTGTTAAGATTAGTACTGATTTCATGGGATAAGAAGCTTATCTTGTTAATCCTTGGATAAGGAAGTAGTCAAAACATTCTAGACGTCTAGCTGATTACGTCTCTAGATATTCGGAACTATGAATAGATATAAACCAAAATCAGCCTATACGGGCTACTGGTACTATGAGATGAGGGCCATCCATGCCAAAGACCAGAAACCACGAACGCTCATATGTCGGGAGCTGCTCATATCAAGAGTGCTCGCATTCTGGGATGTGACCCCTTTTGACGATCACGAGCCGAGCTGGTCGCATTTTAGAGATGCGACCCATTTCGTCGAGCACGAGCTGGGCTGGTCGCATTTTGGAGATGCGACCCCTTTCGTCGAGCACGAGCCGGGCTGGTCGCATTTTGGAGATGCGACCGCGATTCCTCACTTCTCTTTAAAGCCAAATTTGTCTACAACAAGTGCCCCCCAAACCCTTGGCGTTGAGGAACTATTCCAAGGGTTTTGTTTGTATGCGTAGCTGACTGCTGGGAGAGAATCATGCATGATTCATAACATGATTCTGCATTTATGATGGCCAGCTTTACGCAGCTTTTCCTGCCGCAAGAAATGAGGCGTCGGTTGCCATGTGTCTTCGTATTTAATGCTTGTGCCCATTCGTCTGTCGTGCCGGATGAGAGGCTGCAGCGTGTCAACCAAATCAAATGAAATGATTGCGTATAAATATCAGATCCTGCAGAATTTTCTTCATTTTTGAATTTTCGGCTGCAGGGTATTCTTCTTTCTTCTTCTCCTTTGTTTCCGGTGCATACCTCTTCGCAGAGGTAGTCCTCCTTCATCTTTTTCTTTTTCTATCTTGTTTTTTCTTTTGCAATGGCGGAGTTTTTCGATGAAGAGATCGTTCCCCTGGGAGATGACACCCCTGATTCATCTGAATCTAACACTGCCAGGGTACCGATAGGAAGGTATTCTGCCGCCGGTTACTCCTCAATACTAACAGAAGAATGGCTCTCTAGCCTTCGGGAGAGATATCGGGTCCCAGATTCTGTTACTTTTAGATTACCTAGGAGAGGGGAGACAGCTGATGCACCACCACAGGCTATGTGGCCTTTTATGAATATTTTTTCAAAGTTGGCGTGCGTCTTCCCCTTCATCCATTCATCCGAAATTTTCTACGTATTTATAAGATTGCCCCTGGCCAGCTTATCGTAAACGGTTGGTGGGTGCTTATAAGTACCTTCGTCCTCTGGAAACAAGCGGGTAATGATGAGTTAACTGCTGGGGAATTTTTGAGGTTATTCCAGTTAAAACGAGCCCCATCTACCGAGGGTTGGTATTACCTCTGCTTCTGGCACCGGAATAACTTCATTCTGGGGAACCCCTCTTCCAATTGCCCTGGATGGAGGAAAAAATGATTTTACGTCTCCGGCAACTGGGAGTTCGAAGCGGGCTCTGACCCCAAAGGCCATAACGTTAGTCGTTATTTTGGCAAAGGTGGGTTGAGTTTCTGCCAGTCTGTCTGAAAGGGAACAATAATTTTGCTTATGGTGATTGATGTACCTTTCCTATATTTCTTGTAGGCATTCCGATTGGTTTAAAACCGAACCTCCAAGGAGGACTTCACGAAAAGCTAGTAAAGGTTTACAAGCTCTCAGCGGCTGCAAGCCACGTTAACTCCGCCTTAGAGCCACGTTGCCTCTGTACCGCAGGCTTAATTTCGCAGGAAGAGATGACGAACGTAGGAGATAAGAGGGGTGCGCTAGGGGTGCTCCCTCGTTTGAAGGGTACAGCCTCGAAGAGCAAAAGAAAACTATGGCCAGTCCTTCAGCTGCGCCCTATCCGGCAGAAGGATCTGCTCGCGGCAAACAGCCACATGCTGCTGAAAAAGGGGGGCAGCCCCGACTCCTCATGCGACTACGACCCTTCCGGTTGTTGCGACTCCTCCGTCTGGTGCTTGTGGCCAGCCGGTAATCGAAGTCGCTGATAATTCACCGAAAGGCGATCGAAGGGAGAGAGGCCTCCCTCTGAAGGAGACAGTATGCAAGCCTTTTGCTGCTCGCTAGTCCGTGACACCTTCCTTGGGTGCTGCGAATGCTCGCGAGACGGGCTCCAACGAGATGGTTGTAGCCCAACCCTCTGGGTCGAGAGTCTTTGTTATCCTATCGCACTTGCACCCAATATGCAAGTTTATGTTCGATAACATCTCCCCCAACTCCTTCGGGAGCCTCCCTGAGCCAAGCCCAGAGGCTCTCTCTACTGATATAGGGGTGAGATTGATTTAGGTAACATCTCATTTCCCCTCTATCGTTCTGTCTATGGATTAATAATGTAGCGAGCCAATCTAATCCTTCTTTCTTTGTTTATATCAGAGTCTGGATCTCACGCTTCGTGTTACACGTGACATTGAAGCTGCCCGCCGCACTGTTGAAGATGCGGAAAAGAAGAAAAAGACGATGGAGGCCGAAGTCCAAGGAAGGGACCGCCTGGTGAAGGCACTGGAAGCCCAAATCGCCAAACTGGATGAGGAAAAGCAAATCCTCCTTGTCAAGATTCAGGCCCTGACTGACCGTTTTCAGTCAGTGGACCTTCAACTTGCGAAGCTCCAAGAACTCCATACCAAGAGCGAGAGGGAGAAGGAGATTTTCCGCGAAGACAAGATCCGCCTCGAGGAGCAGTTCAAGGATTCTCAGACTAAGCTTGAGGAGGCCATGAAGAGACTCGACCAGCTGAAGGATGACTCCATTCACTGGGAGGAGGAGCGAGTGGCTCTTGTTCAGATGGTATCTGACGAAGGCCCTCGTGCAGTCCGAGAGTTCCGAACCTCTCAACTCTACGACGAGGAGCGCTATGAAAAGTATATCGCTGGTCATGATTTTGCGGTCAGGGTTATGCAGCAGATTGCTCCGTCTTTCAACTTAGAGGAGTTTGAGAGGGTGGCTTTCGAGGTCGCGGCTAGGGAGCGAGCTACGGCTGAGAATGAGGTCACCGAAGCCACAGATGTCGCGCCTGCTCCTGAGATCAGCCCTAAAGCCGAGAACCGCGAGCCTGCTCCAGATGGGGATGACCAATCTTAAAGTGTTGTCCGCCTTCCTCTACTTTGTATGTTTTTACACCTTTGAGAAGAATTTGTGTATGTAACCGACTTGACTTTTTGGTTAATTATAATGAAACATCCATTTCTTCAATGTTGTGTACTTTCCCTAGCTTTTTCGCCCTGTGTTGATCGTATACTGACTGCTCGCATAACTAACTCATGAAAAAGTGAATTAGACTCAATCCGGGGGTTGTATGACCATGTCCACGTTGAGATAGACTGGTCTATCGATTAAGGTTTTGATTCCACCAAGGGTAGAAGATTGGTCAAGAAAACACGTATGTTCTCTTCAGGGCTATTTTGATCCATAAAATGGAGAAGCAACTAACAAGAATGATCTTAACCCTACCAAGGGTAGGCAATTAGCCAAGAGAATGTATGTATTCTCTTCAGGGCTATTCGAGTCCAATTAAATGGAGTAGCGACCAAAAGGAATGATTTTAATTCTTATTCATTCGGAATGTCGTTCGGAATTACATCGAATTAAGGGAAATACCGTAATAAGTGTTCCACGTGCCAAGGGCGACGTACGGGTCTTCCCTGCATGTCTTCAAGATAATAAGTACCGGGTCGCACAATTTTGATGACTCGATACGGACCTTCCCAATTCGGATCAAATGAACGAGTAGGAGCTCCGAGGTTCTGTCTGAGGACTAAATCGCCGAGTTGGAAAGCTCTAGGCCGAACTTTAGCGTTACGGTAGCAAGCAATGCGCTGCTGATACGCTGCTGCTCGCATCTAGGAGGCAATTCTTCGTTCTTCCAAGAGATCGAGGTGAAGTCGAAGACTTTCTTGATTACAAGTGGGATTGTACTACTCGATCCGATACGAGGGTACTTGAATTTCAACTGGTACTACCGCGTCGGTATCGAATGCCAAGGAGAAGGGAGTTTCGCCTATAGACGTGCGAGTCGTAATCCTATACGCCCATAAGACTTCTGGCAGGAGTTCTGGCCACATGCCTTTACACTCACCGAGCTTGGTCTTCAAATGATGCTTGATGATTTTATTCACTGCTTCAACTTGCCCATTTGCCTGAGGATGATAGGGAGAAGTGCGAATATTGCGTATCTTCCATGTTTCGCAAAATTCATCGAAAGCGGCATTGTCGAATTCCTTTCCATTGTCGGTGATTATAATATGGGGGAGTCCATAACGGCATATGATGTTTCTCCATACGAACTTAGTGGTCTGTTTCTCAGTAATTTTGGCTAGTGGCTCCGCCTCGGCCCATTTGGTGAAGTAATCGACCCCACTATCGCGAACCTATTTTGTCCTTTTCCAATAGGCAAGGGCTCGATGATATCGACCCCCCATTGAGCAAAGGGCCAAGGGCTATCAATTGGAATCATTTGCTCGGACGATACATGAGGTATAGGAGAGTATCACTGGCACTTGTCACATTTTTTAGAGAATTCAATTGCGTTTGCCTTCATAGTGGGCCAATAGTATCCTTGCCTCATCGCCTTATGTTCGCTCGCCTCAAGTGTAAGGCTGTGATGTATTAATAAAACTCGGTAAGACCGAGGTCGATCCACAGGGAAATAGAAACAAGCTTCCAAACTACTCCAGCAACTCAGTTTATGGAAGAAATTCAGATTCAATTAGGTATTTAACTAAAACAGCAACTTAATGAAAAATTAGAGATATAAAGTACTAAGGCTTTCAAGGATCCACTTGTAGCAACCCTATGTCAATTCAGTCAATCCAAGTGGAGATCACAACTAGATTTGAAGTCCTATCTCTCATCTAGTTGGAAAATAAAGCATTCACACACATTCAATCCAAATCAAGTTGAACTTCCAAGTTCTAATCCATTCAATCAATGTAGAATTCAAATCCATAGCCTGCGGAGTAACAGCCATGCCTATGGACTATGGCCTGCTCAAGGATTACTATAATTCGAATCTAAACAAGCAACCTGTGATAATGTCAGAGAATTGCAAGGAATTCATGTCCTGGGTACATGAACTCTCATAAAACATCTCAAACTACCACTTTTGGAACTGAAACATAAGAAAAATCCAAACTTAAATTGAAAAATACTTGAATTAAACTGAATCCAACATAGAATTAGCTACAAGCTTCACCTCTCAGCCTTAGCTGAGAGGTTCTAGCCGAGCATTGTCATGCTGCAACTAAAATCTCAAAATAAAAGCATAAAAACAGAAAAACCCGAATAGGAGAGTTGCAGACGCTCCACGATCACTTTCCCTCCTCAGAACCTCATTCCTTAGCTTCTCTGATACCCTAGGAAGAGCCCCTAGGTGTCCTTTTATAGCAATAAACCTCCCTTGCGTCAGATTCTGCGAAAGATTACGCAGTGCGCAGCGTTTTTCGGAGTCCAGATTTAGAAAGGACTCTTCCTACGCAGGGCCGACCGGTCGTGACCGGTCGGACAGACCTTTTAAGCAATCCAGGGGGTACCGCCGACCGGTCATGACCGGTCGGAGTGGACTGTCCATTCATCCAGCAAGTGTGGCCGACCGGTCATGACCGGTCGGACCAATTTGAAGTGTTGTTCCAGCGTATACAGCCGACCGGTCATGACCGGTCGGGCTCCTCTGTCCATCTTCCAGTGCATGGCCGACCGGTCGTGACCGGTCAGCCTGTCTTCACTTTGGTCTTCTTTCTTTCATTTCTCCTCTTTTCTTCTTCTTCCACTTCTCCTTGCTTTCTTCTTTCTTCGGTCCTCTTTCGTCCTTCATGCAAAAGCTCCAAATGCATTCTTTTAGCTCGTAATTGAATGAAGTCCGCTCTCATCCCTATAACCACAAAACATGTGTTAGGTGGGCCTTTAAACCATGAAAACCATGCAAACCTTGTCGTGTAATGGGCAATGCAATGTATAAATTGGAGGTTCAACACCTTATACACTAGGGATCGCCCCCTTGGGTGGTTACCACATGCCCCCTGGTGTATTTCATCTAGAACACGATGTGCTTCTTCTGGGTGAAGACACCTTAAATAGGGCAAGGAAAAACTCTTACGTAACAATATTCTATCTTGTAAGGTATACCTAGCGGCTCGATGATGAATTTGTCGGGCGACTTTCTTATCGTCTGGGAGGTATCCGTCTCTGAGATAAAGGAGTATGGGATCCATCCAACATGGAGACAGATGTACTGCAATCACCTGCTAGAGAGTTGCTTGGTCGATACTCGAGTTCTGAAGGTGCTCGATGGGAATTGAATATGATAACTCAGATTCTGGTGCAGAGGCGAGTTTTGCCAAAGAATCAGCGAGTTTATTCTTCTCGCGAGGGATGTGGATTACTTCATAATTCTTTAGCTTTGCGAGCAGGATGAGCACTCGAGATTTGTATAAGGCCATCCTTTCTTCTTTTGCTTCGAATTCACCGAGTACCTGATTAACTATGAGCTGAGAATCACTGTGAATGAGTAAATTCTGAATTGAGAGGACGTTTGCTAGTTCAAGACCAACGATCAAGGCCTCATATTCTGCTTCATTATTCGAGATGTGAGAATCGAAACGTAAAGCGTATTGGAAATGCGACCCATCTGGGGCGACTAAAATTAGGCCCGATCCACTGCCGGTAGCCCTTGAAGACCCGTCCACGAAGAGTGACCAGGAGGGCTGGTCGCTGATCACAGCATTATCATCGGAAGAGGAGTATGTGAATTCGGCGATGAAGTCAACTACGGCCTGGCCCTTGATTGCGGTCCTGGGGCAGAAAGATATGTCATGTTCACTGATCTCGACCGCCCATTTAGTTAATCGTCCGGAAGCCTCGGGTTTTTGAAGGACTTGTCGTAGCGGATGATTTGTTGGTACTAAAATAGCGTGGGCTTGAAAATATGGTCGCAATTTTCAGGCTGCCGTGACTGAAGCAAGGGCTAGTTTCTCCATATCAGAATATCGAGTTTCAGCGTCCACCATTGCTTGACTGATATAATAAACGGGCCTTTGTATCCCGGAATCTTCTCTTATTAAAGCGGCACTAACGGCCGTGGAGGACACAGATAAATAAAGGATAAGTTGCTCATGCGCCGCAGGTTTAGATAAAACAGGGGGTGTGCTCATATATTGCTTCAGTTGTTGAAAAGCTTCTTCGCACTGTGGTGTCCACTCCCAATCAGATTTGGCTGTGGCACGGAGGAGCTTAAAGAAGGGTAAGCACTTGTCAGATGCCCGTGAAATGAACCTATTTAGCGATGCAATGCGACCAGCCAGACGTTGGACATCCTTAAGAGTGGTTGGGGATTTCATCTCTATCAATGCTTTTATTTTTTCAGGATTTGCCTCAATTCCTCACTGGCCGACCATAAATCCAAGAAATTTTCCAGCAGACACTCCGAATGCACATTTTTCTGGGTTTAGCTTCATCTGATATTTCCTCATCAGGTAGAAGGCTTCTCGAAGATCTGAAAGGTGATCGTCTTCTACGACACTTTTCACGAGCATGTCATCAACATAAACTTTCATATTCCTGCTAATTTGCGCGGCGAATATCTTATTGACGAGACGCTGATAGGTGGCCCCTGCATTTTTAAGACCAAACGGCATTACCTGGTAGCAATATAGACCTCGGTCAGTGATGAAGGCAGTATGTTGGCTATCGGGTGAATGCATCATGATCTGGTTATAACCAGAATAAGCATCCATAAAACTGAGCAGAGCATGCCCAGCTGTTAAATCGACCAACTGGTCGATTCGCAGGGTCGGGAAGCTATCTTTGGGGCACGCATTGTTCAAATCTGAATAGTCGACACACATTCTCCATTTGCCATTAGATTTTCAAACGAGAACTACATTCGCAACCCATTCTGGGTAGTCAACTTCTTTTATGAAATTGACCGTAAGCAGCTTCTCGACTTCAGCCTTGATCGCCATTTGCCTTTCTGCAGTGAAGGCACGGCGGCGCTGGTGGACAGGTTTATACTTTGGGTCGATGTTCAGACGGTGTGCGATGACACTAGGGTCAATGCCAGGCATGTCTTGGTGAGACCAGGCAAACAAATCTTGATATTCAGTGAGGAGGCAGATCAAATTTGCTCGAAAGACGTTCCTCAAAGAGGATCCCACACAAACAACTTTGGATGGGTCATCTTCATTTAAATGAATCACTACTGTCTCTTCCCCAGGAGTTCCTGATCGGAGAGCATCCTCTCTTGGGTCCAACGAGGTATCCGCTGGGGAGTTGGATGAACCTTGTGCTACCATCATAATTGGTGTCGCTTGTGCTTTCTTTCGATCTTGTAGGGCTAGCTCATAACAAGACCGGGCCTCTTTTTGGTTTCCTCGTACAACCCCAACACCATTCGGGGTAGGAAATTTGATGCACAAATACAAAGGATGTAAGGCTGCCCCAACCTTATTAAGAGATGGCCGCCCCAAAATGGCGTTGTATGCTGATTTTCGGTCCACCACGAGGAAATTTATGAAGATAGTCGTCTTTGCTGGACTCTCCCCAAAGGTGACTGGAAGGTCAATGCTTCCTTCAGGTGTCACCACTTCGCCCCCGAAGCCGATGAGGGGAGTTGAGACTGGCTTGAGTAAGCTTCTAGCAAGTGCCATTTTGTTGAAAGCCTCCAGGTATAGAATATCAGCAGAGCTACCTGTATCCACCATAATACGATGAGTCAAATGTTTGATACCTTTAGTGCGACTACGATGAAGTCTTCGTGAGGGGAGTGAATTCCCTCTGCATCTTCGAGGGAGAAGGAAATTGGAGGATGACTGGTTTTTTATGCGTTGGGCGTCTGTTCCATCCAGTAGATATGCTGGGGCTTCTTGGACGCCTTACGAGTGTATGCTTTTCTTGAAGCTTGAGAATCGCCACCGCAAGCTGGTCCCCCGGCGATGGTACGAATTTCGCCAGTAGGTTCGACGTCTTCTTGTGAAGTATGATGGTGAGGCGACTTCTTCTGGTGGGGTGAGGCTTTTGCCCTTTCTGGTGATCGACCTCGACGAGCAACATAATCTTGGAGATGGCCCTTTCGAATGAGAGCTTCCATGTGATCTCGCAGAGATATGCAGTCTTGGGTTCTATGCCCATGATCTTTGTGGAAGTAACAAAACTTGTCCTTATCTCTCTTTTTAGGATCAGATTTGATTTTGGCCAGCCATTTTACATATGGTTTATGTTTAATCTCCATTAACACCTTTTCATGGGATCGGTTGAGAGGAGTGTAGTTATGATATTTACCAGAATAAGGCTTCTTGGGAGAGCGGTCTCGTCGATCACGTCGATATTTTTTATCTGGGGGTGAGATTTCCTCCGGCTTGCTCTTCTTACCCTGTATACCATGACGTGCCAGAGCAACTTCTTCTGCATTGATATACTTCTGAGCTTTAGCTTGGAATTCTGCCATGGTTTTTGGAGGGTTTTTATCTAAGGCAAATATGAATTTTTCACTTGTAATTCCGGCTATGAGGGCGGTGAGGTCTTTTTCTTTGGTATATCCTTCAGTTTGGACGGCTTTGGCAGTGAACCGTACTATGAACTCCTTTATCGTCTCCCCATGCTGCTGTTTCAAATCCATTAGGTGGGACGCTGGCTTCTTAGTGCAGATGCTTCCCATGAATTAAGAAAGGAAAAGCTCCGATAACTGTGAAAAGGAGCCGACAGATCGAGGCTTCAGCCCTCAGAACCACGTACGAGCTGCTTCCTTTAAGGTTAGGGAAAAAGCTCTACACATGATTTCCGACCCATGTCCCTCCATCTCCATAAGAGACCTATAAGTTTCCAAGTGTTCGAGAGGATCGCCTATACCTGTATATGGAGTGATGACAGGTGTACGATATTTTCTAGGTAAAGGTGCTCCCATGACCTCGCTGGTGAAAGGAGACTCAGATCGATGTATTGACGCCACCACAGCTGATTGTCGATTTGCCTGATATCGCTGCTCCATGACATCAAAACGATCATGGATTCTTTTGAGGTCTCCTTCCCATTGTAAAGTATAACCTGACGTTTCAATGGTGGACCCTTGAGATTGATGTTGACGAGAAGCACTAGAGTGTATGGAATGGGAGGTAGCATAGGGGGTTGGTTGCCAAGCGACATTCGATTTGATGGAGGATGATTTGGTTGGACCTGTGGCTCGTCCACAGAATGTCTGGAAGCCACCGGTATGGGTTGCGCTGGCAACCCTTCGGAAGGTTGTCTCTGCGGCTCCAGGAAATGCTGATCAAGCCGATTAGACAGGGCTTGAACTCCGGCGTTGAGGGTTAGAAGGGTATTTTCGAGGAAACGCATGACGTCCTCTTGACTTCCAGAAACCTCAAATAACGGGTTCGCTGATGGCACGTTTGGAGCTCCTTGAGGGATGTTTATTGAAGTGGTTTGAGGAACCGGCACTGATTCCGTAACGTCAGGCGGAGGTAATGTCTGCCTTGATGTGGAAGGATGAACAGTCTTTTTAGGAGGCATGGTGGAAAGATTTTGATCAGTGGTAAGAACGACTGACTTTGATGATCAAATCGTTTCCCATAGACGGCGCCAAACTGTTTACGTCGAATTTTGTAACAGGGTCCTCCGGACGTTCACCTTCTCTCTAAGCGATTTCCTCCTTGGGCCTGAAAGGAGACAGAAAATAACTAAGGGTGGTCGGCGTCCAGCCGTTGGCCCTCCGATGCTTAAGTTAGATAGGGTGAGGTTGAAAAGAGAACAAATAAACGACGGGGGTTAGAGATTGAGTATTGTGTACCTTTATCATCAATAGAGTCATCTATTTATACAGATCTAAATGATCCAACCTGCTATGCAAGCCGTTAAGATTAGTACTGATTTCATGGGATAAGAAGCTTATCTTGTTAATCCTTGGATAAGGAAGTAGTCAAAACATTCTAGACGTCTAAGCTGATTACGTCTCTAGATATTCGGAACTATGAATAGATATAAACCAAAATCGGCCTATACGGGCTGCTGGTACTATAAGATGAGGGCCATCCATGCCAGAGACCAGAAACCACGACCGCTCATATGTCGGGAGCTGCTCATATCAAGAGTGCTCGCATTCTGG
This sequence comes from Liriodendron chinense, assembly GCA_003013855.2. Lineage (NCBI taxonomy): Eukaryota > Viridiplantae > Streptophyta > Magnoliopsida > Magnoliales > Magnoliaceae > Liriodendron > Liriodendron chinense. Next base: position 3,559,362 of record ML058334.1, read on the forward strand.
GATGCGACCCTTTCGACGATCACGAGCAGAGCTGGTCGCATTTTGGAGATGTGACCCATTTCGTCGAGCACGAGTCGGGCTGGTCGCATTTTGGAGATGCGACCCCTTTCGTCGAGCACGAGCCGGGCTGGTCGCATATTGGAGATGTGACCCCTTTGTCGAGCACGAGCCGGGTTGGTCGCATTTTGGAGATGCGACCCCTTTCGTCGAGCACGAGCCGGGCTGGTCGCATTTTGGAGATGCGACCGCGATTCCTCACTTCTCTTTAAAGCCAAATTTGTCTACAACACCACGCATCCTACTTTCGCTGGTTGAATAGACTTTGGGAGTTGCAATGCTCCTTCTTCGATTAGCCGCTCCATAATTGGGACGAGGTCTTTAATGTCAAATGTATACAGTCAGTTCTTTTCGTCTCGCTCACTGATTGTCATGTGCTGCAACTTTTGAGGTTCTTTGTCCTTATATTGTGTCTTCATTACACTGGTCTCTAGCTCATGCCCTGGATTTGGTCGTTTTCTGTTCCTAGGGTTCTTTCTTGCGTCTACCCATGTCCTCTTTCTCATTTCGTGTCTTGACTTTTCTGCTTGAGATTGTGTTTCCGAAACGGATTGCTCTATCATGCGAACCTCTACAGCCAAGTTATGAAGGGTGAAAGAGATATTGCCTATCAGTTCGTATGGGATCATGGAGTCTGAACCCGACATACGCGCATTTATTTGTTCGGTGTGGCTCTGTTGTCTTACTTCAACAACATCACAGGCTGCCCCCGGTGCTTCTTCTTCCAATTGTCGGACAGGCAGATCGGTACTAAGGGTCGCCTTTTATAAGATCAGGATGGCTAAAGCCTCCTGAACTTCTCCCATCTGCTTGGATAGCTCCCTATGGGCTTGAACCAATTCGTTGATTTGCTCTCAGATTGCTAACAATTCGACGTCGTGTCCTGCCGATTTCCTTTCTTCGACGGCTTGTACCATTGTTGTTTGTACCAATCTTTCGTCATGAACTAGTGGTATCGTAGGTGCTATTATCATTACGGCTGACGTAACCCGACTGATTTCTTCTGTCATTAGCTTAATGGTACCTTGGTTGATCAATCTCTGTACTTTCCCTTTTAAGATGTGGCATTCTCCCATCTCATGTCCTAAGATTCGATGATACTTACAATAATTGGGGGCATCCATTTGCCTTGCTTCCTTTGGTCGAATCGGTTCTGGCAATTATAGCTCCCCTTCTTCGACTAGGCGTTCCATTATTGGAACAAGGTCTTCCAGGTCAAACGAATAACGTCCTTTACCCTGCCTCGTTTGACGATCGTCATCTTTTTCGGCTTTCGTGGCCCTGTTCCTTTGGACTGAGTTTCTTCTGGCTTGCCTTTTGTCTTATGTTCTGGATGTGGGCGTTTCTAATCTTTCAAAACTTTGCTTTTGTCGACGTAACTTGATGTGACCATCTTCCCGATCTCACGCTTCGGTCTTTCGGGATTGAACTGCGTTCTCAGCATGGCTTCCTCTACTATATGGGCCTTTGCTAAATTCCTAAATGTTGAGAAATTGTGTCCGGATAAACCGAACAAGATTATTGGGTCCATGACTTTCATACACATCTTGACTTGCTCAGGATCGCTAGGCAACTCTCGGCACTGCATTGCTATGGCTCCCCATCTATCAATAAACTTATCGACTGACTCTCCTTGCCTCTGACTGACCAAGGGTAAATCTGTCAGGGACACTTCTCGCTCAGTGTAGAAAAATTTGGAAATTAACAAATCTTGTTGTTCGCTCGCCTCAAGTGTAAGGCTGCGATGTAGTAATAAAACTCGGTATTACTGAGGTCGATCCACAGGGAATTGGATAACAAATTCCAAACTATTCCAGCAACTCAATTTGCAATAGATAAGAGATTTAATTAGAATAATTATGTTAAAACAGTAACTTAATGAAAATCAGTAGTTTAAGGTACTAAGGCATTCAAGGATCCACTTGTAGCAATCCCATGTCAATCCAATCAATCCAAGCAAGATACACAACTAGATTAGAAGTCCTATCTCTCATCTAGTTGGAAAATAAAGCATTAAACACATTCAATCCCATTCAAGTTGAACTTCCAAGTTCTAGTCCTGTTCAATCAATGTAGAATTCAAAATCATAGCCTTCGGAGTAACAGCCATGCCTATGAACTATGGCTTACTCAAGGACTACTAAATTCGAATCTAAACAAGCACCATATGATAATCTCAGAGAATTGCAAGGAATCCATGTCCGGAGCACATGAACTCTCATAAAACATCTCAAACTACCAACTAGAAGAACTAGAATAAAAAAAAAATCCAAACTTGAATTGAAATTACTTGAATTAAACTGAATCAAACATGAAAATTAGCTACAAGCTTCACCTCTCAGCCTTAGTTGAGAGATTCTAGCCGAGCATTGTTATACTACAACTAAAATTCATGAAAAACTTAGAAAACATAGAAAACCGAAGTTTAGAGGGTTGCAGACGCTCCACGACGGCTTCCTCTCTCTAGCACCACATCCCTTAGCTTCTATGATACCCTAGGAAGAGCCCCTAGGTGTCCTTTTATAGTGAGGACGCTCGGTTGTGTCGGAATCTTCCAGAAACTGCGTAAGGTTACGCAGTACGCAGTATTTTTCGGAGCCCAAAATAACAATTGCCTATTTTGTATGTGGCTGACCAGTCAGACGATTAGTCGGACTGGCCTGGCCGACCGGTCACGACCGGTCTGGTTACACATGTCCAGCATACAGAGAGCACAGGGGGTATTTGGCTTGTTGGCCGACCGGTCTTGACCGGTCGGACCATCTTAACACAACTGTCCAGCGAGCTCCAACAAGGTCCCTAACCTGTTGGCCGACCGGTCACGATCGGTCGGACCAACTGGTCCTCTTTTCCAGCAAGCTCGGCAGGTCGGCCCTTGATGTTTTTCTCCTTTTTCTTCTTTTCTTTCTTCTCTTTTCTCCCTCTTTCTTCTTCCTTCTTTAGTCCACCTTGGACCTTTGTTCAAAGGTTCTAAGTGGACCCTTTTTGGTCTCCAATTGAGTGAAGTCTGCTCTCATCCCTACAATCACAAAACATACGTTAGATGGGCCTGCAATGTATAAATTGGAGGTTCAACACTTGCATCTGATCCCAGGTCCTGATAGACCCTGCTGGTAATGACATGTACCATTGAAATTCCTTTCCAGTCAGCGTTGACCCAAACAATCTGAGGCAGTATTGAGGTACAACAGACAAATTCCCTAGCATTATCATGAACTGGGTCATATGCTCCTCGGGTGGCCCTTTGCCGTTGAATTGTGGAAAGTCGGGATGCCTAAAGTCGTCAGGGAATGGGATTTCGTTAACTTCGGATGGATACGGTATCTGATAGACATAGTTTCCTCTTTTCTCCTTCTCTTTCTCCTGGCGTATCAGGTTCGCAACTGTCTAGGATAGCTCTTCCCTTGTGGGATGAGATGGTTGCGGTGGTGCACTCTCGAGCGCAACATTCCTTAGGCGAATTTGTGGTTCTATGGCTATTGGTTCTCCTATTGCCTCCTATGACTCTCCCAGTGGTTGTCCAATGGGAATGGTCGTGCTTCTGACTGCCCTTGGGCGACTAGAGCCACCAATGCTTCTTTTATTTCTCTGATCTCTCTGGTTGTGTCTTCTTGTACCTGAATGATCACATCTATTTGCTCTTGGATTGGAGGCAGCTCTATGTCTTGCTCGCTCCCCTCCCTTCTGTGACCTACACCACTGCGACCTACACTCGCTGTGGCCTAGCCCTGGTCATGGTGGTTTCAGCAGAGCATGCCTCCATTGCAGTCTTGGTCAATTCCCAGATAGTGAACTGATTCGGTGCCTTGACTGGTAGCACTGTTCCCATCATTACTACGAAGTCAGCAGCGGCGAAGGAGAATTCTGGTCTAGGTGACACGGTAGCTCAGATGGCATTGTGGGTTTCATCCCTGCGAACCGGCTTCCACTATTTCCTCACACTGCTCTGTGTCTTCACTGTTTCTGCTTAGACTGAAGTTACTTATCTGTTTTTAGCCCTCTTCGGTGATCGGCATTTCTGTACAACTTGCCATCCAGCTTCCGAAATCGCTGTTTCTGCTGTCGCGAGGTGAGGGAAGTAAAACCCTCAAGAAGCTAGGAAGATCATATCAGCCATCATTTATATAATTTTGATGGTTGATTCTTTTCTGTCTTTCTGCCTCTCTCTCTCTCTCTCTGTCTCTCTCTCTCTGCACAGTCATATGCACATTAGAACACCCCGCGCCTTTGAAAAAGAGAGAAGATGCGTCCTTACCAATCGCGATATGGCTCAATGATCGATAGAAATATGTAAGTATAAATCATATGCATGCTATGTGAAATTTTAAAATTCTTTCAGAAAACTTTTGCTTTAAAGATGAAGGGAAGAATGTTCCAGTTGAGAGTTGCCAGTTTGGCGCCCATGAAGGCGCCGAACATTTCTCCTAGAGGAACTTTCTTACGTATACGTCCGTGTCTGCAAATGATTTATCTTAAAATGTTTCTTTACTCAGAGATAACCAGAGATTCTGGGTTCGATCCCCAGCAGAGTCTCCAGTTTGTTAAAACTAGAAAAATCATGCACTATCAGCAGTTTTTTACTGCGTTTCATTATTCTGGGGGGAGTTCTAAGTATAGAGACATTCATAGACAATCATAAGCAATCACAAAGTATACACGAGAAAGCACTGCGAGGTGAATTTTATTCCAGAGATTCCGAGATCTTTTACATTCGGGCTGTGAAATGGTCACGAAACCTTAATTACATCAATGGATGATCACCCTTGATTGAAAGGCAAAAGTAAATGCATGCATGTATCATAAATGAATTAAATAAAGCATTAAAAGATCATAAATATAAACAAAGCACAACATAGACAACACAAAGGTTTTTACGTGGTGTTAAAACTAGAAAAATCATACTCGTCAGCAGTCTTTTTCCTGTGTTTCATTATTCTGGGGGAATTCTGAGTATAGAGACATTCATAGACAATCATAAGCAATCACCAAGTGTACACAATGTTAGAACTAGAAAAATCATACTCGTTAGCAGTCTTTTTCCTGTGTTTCATTATTCTAGGGGAATTCTGAGTATAGAGACATTTATAGACAATCATAAGCAATCACCAAGTGTACACAATGTTAGAACTAGAAAAATCGTGCTCGTTAGTAGTATTTTCCTGTGTTTCATTATTCTGAGGGAATTCTGAATATAAAGACATTCATAGACAATCATAAGCAATCACCAAGTGTACACAAGAGAGAGATATCGCAAGGTAAATTTTATTCCAGAGATTCTGAGATCTTTTACATTCCAGGCTATGATACTAGTCACGAGCCTTTAATTACATCAATGGATTATCACCCTTGATTAAAAGGCAAAAGTAAATGAATGCATGCATCATAGATAAGTTAAATAAAGCATTAAGAGAGCATGAATGTAAATGAAACAAATCACAAACAACATAAAGATTTTTATGTGGAAACCCTAGCGGGAGAAAACCACAGCACAAAACGACAAGATTCCACTATGAATGTAGTTATACAATAGATGGAATGTTAGAAAGAAAGTCCGGATAGATTGAGTAAGTAATTTAAATCGTCAGGGATTATGGTCTTGAGTTCATGGTCGTATAGACCTATTTGTTTTCTTGTTATGGACTGAGCCACATTTCTTAGACAAGTTGGACGTCTATGTCCCATTTTCTTTCGGATTGTCCGGGTTGAGAGACTGTTAGGATTCGAGTGGTGCAACTCCGGGCCCGTGCCTATTACTGTGAATAGGTGACCGCTGGAATACACGAACATCGAATGTTGGTCGGCATAACCCAAAGCCCGTGCCCGTATTTTTATGACGGGTGAACTTAGGAAAGCACTCTGCAACGTTCCCGAACGAGGTTTTTAATCGAGTGATGCAACTCTGGGCCCGCGCCTGTTACTGTGAACAGGTGACTGCTGGAATACACGAGCATCGAAATGTTGGTTGGCATAACCTAAAGCCCGCGCCTCTTACTGTGAACAGGTGACCTTAGGAAAGCAATCCGCAACTGCCTCATCAACTCAACCGACGGACCCGTTGTTGATGGGTAGGGCATCGACTGTCTTTTTCATAATGGCAATCCATAGCAGGATGTTTCAAGCTTAGTTAGAACTCTTTTGTTTATGGTTTCCCGTGGTAACCATAACCCCTTAGGTTTAGCCTCTGACCTTTATCCGGGATGAATGGAGCTTTGTACAATAAAGTAAATGTGTTTTTTCTAGAGTCGGCGACTTGTCTTTGAGAATACTCTTTCTTCTGAGTATTTTCAATGATTTGTTTGAGATCAAATAGGCTTTATCGAGCCAAGATCTTTTGGGGATTCAAATTCAATAGGCTGGATCGTCTGTTTTCGATGCCCATAAATGGTTAAGTATAGGGTCCGATGGATACCCACATATGCCAATTTTTTATGAATAATGGGGATCGGTGCCCCGTAAATGTTTAACTCGGCTGTTTGATAGCCTGAGCGCTTTAGCTTTACATCAGCATCTTTGAGATCGCGGTTGATTTCATTTGGCATTAGTCAATTTTCGGGCCAACAGGGCACTTCCCAAGGCTGAAAATGACCAAGTAGTGGACCTGTTTATGGTCTAATTAGCGTATTCAGTGAATATTATCGATAACCATCTTTGAACAGAGGTGGATTATGTCCATGAGGATCGCGGTGCGATCACATTTCGATTTTCGAGCCAACAAGGCTTGTGATGCGATCGCGGTGCGTTAGTCGATTTTCGAGCCAACAAGGCACTTCCTAGGGCTGAAAATGACTGAGTAGTGGATTTGTTTGCAGTCTGATCAGGTAAATTGGTGAATATCATCGATGACCATCTTTGAACAGGGGTGGATTATGTCCACGAGGATCGCGTTTCGATTCGCTGAGCATTAGTCGATTTCCAAGCCAACAGGGCACTTCCTAAGGCTGAAAATGACTAAGTAGTGGACCCGTCTGCGGTCTAATCAGGGTATTCGGTGAATATTATCGATGACCATCTTTTAACAGTGGTGGATTATGTCCACAAGGATTGTGATGCGATCGCGTTTCGATTCACTGAGCATTGGTTGATTTTCGGGCCAACAGGGCACTTCCCAGGGCTGAAAATGATTGAGTAGCGGACCTGCCGACTGCTTGATTAGGGTATTCGAGGGTCCTCAGATTGGGTAACCTCGTCACGGTGCAAGATTATGGTGTATCATGTCATGTAGAAGAAAAGTTTCCCTCTCGGGCTCGGTCCAATTCCGCCCGATTCTTTTCTGTTTTCGGCCGTTTTCGGCTCTTTTGGAGGGATTTTCGGAGCTGCCAAATTGGCTAAGTGTTGGTCATTTTGGATCAAAACATTAATTTGGGACATTTATCATTGACCGTTGAAGAATCTGATTTGGGTGATGGATAGATCTCATCGAGATGCATCTGGGAGAAGCAGTTTGATAAAAAATCGATTCTGATCGAAGGCAGGCCACATGACGGAAGGTCCACCCCTCCAACTAGTGTCCAAGCACATGGAGGGGGTGGTTCAAGCGCATGTCTCTGATGGTGGGCGCATGTGGCCATTTTTCGGGCGCATATGCCCATTCCACATGAAAAATAGATGAAGGGGAGGTGTTCCGGGTGCATGTGGTAATGCACATGCGCCTGGGCCCAAATAGTGGGCGCATGTCATTTCAGACTTGGTGGAATTTTAAGTTTTCCTGGCGAGAAAAAGCAAACGCATGTGCTGGGAAAGCCGACGCTTGGGGGGGGGGGGGGGGGGGAACGGCGCATGTGGCCCAGCATTTAGAAAATTTCAGAATTTTCTCTGAACTTGGGATTCCAGCAAGGAAATCCCTTTTCGGTGAGGGATTCCGGAGAGGGAATCCACTCCGCCTAAGGCATCCGGCGAGGGATAATGGAGTGGGCGCATGTACCTCTCGCGTCCCTCTAAGGTCAGAAGAAGATGATTTCGTCCTGATGAATGAAGTGACCCTGCTATTTATAGGGATACAATCGGGTTCGGGTCTGGCCCGACGGATATTTCCCAGCTCATGTGGCAGGGAAAGCCGGGCGCATGTGGCAAGAAAAGCCGGGCGCATGTCTCACAGCGGGTCCAGGCGCATGTCTTTTTCCGACGCATTTTCCGGCGCTTTCTAAAAAAGTGTTCGAAGTGATCCCTTTCGAATATAGGGTATGGGCGCATGTGGTGGAAAGCCGGGCGCACGTGGTGGAAAGCCAGGCGCATGTCTTTACCAGCACGTTTCCCACTACTTGGCCAAATTTCAGGATTTCAGCACTTAGAAAATTTCAAGATTTCAGGCTTCGACGGGAGACCTCCAAAGGACGGCTACCTTTTCTGGGCATGCACTCACTGTCGCCAAGCCACTCCTATGCTAGGATGGACCTCCTGAATGAATGGGATGGGGTGTGAAAGTCCAGATGTTGCAAATTTTGGTACTTCCTTACTAATTTGGAGCCTCCGGGTCGGCTTTTCATATAAGAATGTTATTCCGGGGAGCGCGCACATGGAAATACGCATTGTAAGGACTTCAAACTTTCTATTTAAGGGTTTTGGGGTGCTCCGGATCATTTGGCAATGGTGTGGATGTTCAGTTCCACTTTGAAATGGTAGCCGTAGGCTTATGGACCCTTTTTTGTCAGCTCCGGGCAGGGATGAAACGTATTTCGAGGTGCGCAGGTAAAGATACGTGTCGTATGACTTCGAAACTTACAGGTTAAGGGTTTTAGGATGTTACAGACCATTTGATGGTGATCCGCATGTCCAATTATGCTCCAAAATGCTGTTTACAGATTTTGGTCGCTACCGAGTGATTAGGGTTGCACTGGCATTTTTTGGGCTTTTTCGATCTCAAAACTGATTCAAATCACTGTTGATGGACCACGGGATGTTGTTTACAATGGGTACAAATTTGAGCCCCAACAAGTGCGCCCCCGGTGTGCTGCGCTGGATGCTTACGTTAAGCTAGTGCAGTGCACCAGTCCATTAGGCTTAAGTATAAATAGTTGACTCAATGAGTCATTCCAACATTTTCTGAGTTAGAAAATCTGATTTTCCCAAGGTGAGAGAGCTGATCCTCAAGGTACAGGCTCATGTGGTCCCCTTGTGGGAGCATGTGGCCTGCTATCATTTTTCCCACGAAGAAACTCCCTACAGGGGCATGTGAGATTGCCCTGAAGAGGTGGGCGCATGTCCTAGGCGCATGTAGCTCTAGGCATGCACCCGAGGCACTGCCATGAACTTAACTTTTTTCAGATTTGGAGCTGGGCGCATGTGGGGATGCACATGGGCTTGGTGCACTGCAACTTTGGACTTGTTCTTTCTCTACCTCTGAGCCGGGCGCATGTCAGACTGCACATGCGCCTGAGGCCTTGAATGATGAACTTGTACTCACGAATTTTATGGATTGGGTGCATGTGAGGGGTCACATGTGCCTAGGGCTCCACCTTGGGCGCATGTGAGCCCAACTTGGCTAAATTTTGCATTTTTGGTCCTGCTTTGCACTCGGTGAAGAAATGGCATTTCCGGCTCCATTTCTCAGTCAAATATAGTGCTGTTTGAGGATAGATTGCTTAAAATTCAAGCACAGAGGGAACTTAGTGCCTTGGGCCTGTAGTTGGCTACCTACTTTAGCCTGTCACAGCTTGCAACTGTCCATTTTCAGGCAGGTTCAGGGTATGTCTGTTGAGCTCTTAATTATGCATATTCTAACCCCAATTCATCACTCATTGTGCAAGGTTTGTATGGTTTGGAAGCTAATTCAATGCATGTTGTGTGACTACAGGATTGAGGGTGGACTCTACTCAATTGAAGATATAATGAGCTCATTTGGAACTATTCTAATAAAGAAAGAAAGAACTAAAGAAGAAAAGAAAGCAGAAGGAAGAAAGAAAGGAAAAATACAAGAAGAAAGAGGGCTGACCGGTCGTGACCGGTCGGCCAAGAGAGCCTGACCGGTCTAGACCGGTTAGCCAGGTGCACTGGAACCATACTAAACTAGGCCGACCGGTCTTGACCGGTCGGCCATACCTGCTGGAGCTGCGCTGAAGACGTCCGACCGGTCTTGACCGGTCGGACATGGTTGCTGGACCAAGGTTGGACAAGCCCGACCGGTCATGACCGGTCGGCCATGCTTGCTGGAATGGCTGTCCATTGAGGCCGACCGGTCATGACCGGTCGGCTGTGCGTATGGACTTAGAAACTTCCACATTCAGTCCGATTTTCTCTGCGCTGCGTAAGTGTTACGCAAGTTCTCGATTCTTCCGAAGTTGTGGAGCTTCCAGTCTATAAAAGGACACCTAGGGATCGTTCCTAGGGCATCCTAGAAGGGTTCAAGCGAGGTTGGAGGCTGTGGAAGTGAAGATTGGAGTTTCACAACTCCTTTTGGTTTGCTTTGCTGTTTTCATGTTTTTTTTAAGAGTTGTTTCATGTTTCCTTGGATCATGAGCAGCTAAACCTCTTAGCTAGGGCTAAGAGGTGAAGCTTGTAGTGTATCCAAGATGTTTTAATTCGTAGTTAAGTGGTTTTCACTTTGGAATTTATGATTATGAACTAAGGTTTGAATTTTATACAAGTTTTTAAGTAATTTCTCTTAGTCTTGTGATGACTCATGGATGTTTGGATGAATTACTTATCTTCTTAATTTGTTTGCAACGGTCTAGACCTGTATGATCCGAGGAATTGGAGTGCGCTCTAGTACCAAGCTCTTCATAAAGGGACTTCATGCCAAAGTTCTAGTTTTGGTTGATTATCTGAAATATGTATGGACTGTGCATATAATTTGAATCCAGTTCAAATCATGATCTAGCCTTGTCTTGTGAGAAGACTTGAGGATGGTTATGATTGGGAATTGGACCTATAGAAAAGGTGAATGACCTATGCAATGAGCATGCTCAGATCAGCCTAGAGTTGAGTGAACTTTATGCACAGAACTTACATGTTACAGACTTCTGGTTTAACAGTTCTATCATCCGACTAGATAGACCTGACTGGTGATTCTAGTTGAGAGAATGGGAAACCACAGCGGATTGAACATCGAGGATTGCTACAAGTGAATCCTCGAACCCCTAGTGCCTTCTTATAATTGTTTACATTCAATTTAGCTAAAACTGTTAATCACACACATTCTATTCAAACTTTGATTGTTAGCTTCAATAGAAACTTGTGGATGAGTTTGTGACATCCCACATAAGTCCCTGTGGATCGACCTCGGTCTTACCGAGATTATTACTACATCGCAGCCCTACACTTGGGGAAGTGAACAAGTTTTTGGCGCCGTTGCCGGGGACCTTGACGGTTTTCACAAATTTCTGAAATTAGTATCTATTTAGGACTCTTTTAGATTATTAGAACTAACTTAGTTTGTTTATTTGATTTTTTTTTTTTTTTTTAAGGATTTCTAGGAAGCTGGAGAAGATTCAAGGATTTCAAGTGCGAATCAGGTTCTATCCTTCTAAAACCTTACTCTTCTCCTTCTCATAGTCATTCTTATTTTATTCATCTCTTGTAGAGTGGGTGGAGACTCCTTTTGGATCTCTGAAAGGTCGGCCTTTTTGCCACCTGGATTCCTATTGGTCGGCTCTGCCGTCTTGAATCACCTTGTGCTCAGGGATTTCTTTTCTCATCTCTACTCCTCTTTCTCCTTTTTCTGTGCCTTTTCTCAAAAGATTCAAAGAGTGGGTGGGGTGTTCTCTGAACCCCTATTGACCAGGAGAAATCGGTCTCTATCTTTGTTTTTGGCCTAGCCATTGCAAGACACCTTGTGCTTCGGTCCTAGAGAAGAGTAAAGAAAAAGAAGGAAGAATTCTTTTTACTTTCTTTTGTTTCTTATTTTTTATTTTGCATGCCACATTGGGCTCGGGATTCCAATAACCGACTCATAAGTGAAGGGGGGATAGTAGAAGGGATTGATAGAGAGCCACGTGCTAGGAGACATCTAAATTCTCCAATTTTATCTGAAAGTATGGCTACAAATCAACCTAACCCGGTTCAAAATCAAACCGAAACAGGGGAGAATGTGGTTGAGAATGTTCCCCGACCTAGGACTTTACGTGATTTCTTGCAACCTGCAAGAACAAGCACTCCCTCATGCATAGTATTTCCACCAAATGCAGGGAATGTGGATTTGAAACCGGGAGTGATCAATCTTCTCCCTAAATTCCATGGTTTAGACAGTGAAAGTGCCTATCAACACTTTAGGGAGTTTGATGAGGTAATCACCACCATGCACTTTGCAAATGTGACTGAAGATGTAGTAAGACTTAAATTCTTCCCTTTCACTCTTAAGGATAAAGCCAAGGGTTGGCTGTATGCATTAAGGCCAAGATCAATCGGGTCATGGAACGATATGCACAGAGAATTTATAAAAAAATTCTTCCCTACTCACAAAACGAACATGCTTAAGCGCCTTATCATGAACTTTGCCCAAAAGGAGGATGAAACCTTTTCCCAATGTTGGGAGAGATTCAAGGACCTATTAAATGCATGCCCACATCATGGCTATGAAAATTGGCGGATTATAAGTTTTTTCTATGAAGGACTGATTCCATCCATGCGCCAATTTATAGAGATGATGTGTAATGGGGAGTTCATGAATAAGGAAGCTGATGAAGCATGGGATTATCTGGAAGAATTGGCTGAAAGTGCACAATCTTGGGACACACCTAAACCAACAAATTCCAAGATTGGCCAACAAAAGGAAAAGGGAGGAATGTATGTCCTATCAGAAGAAGATAGCATAAGTGCACGGTTGGCTAGCCTTACAAGAAAGGTCGAAGCCATGGAATTAAGAAAAGGGGAAACAATCAACTCCACTGAGGTTGAAACTGTTTGTGGAATTTGTGCTGGAAATCAACATGCTACACCCGATTGTCCCACAATTTCAGCAGTCCAAGGCATTTTACAGGAACAAACAAATGCCATAAACAGTTATCAGCAGCAATATGGTGCTCCAAACTCAAACACGTATAATCCTAATTGGAAGAACCATCCCAACTTCAGTTGGAAGAATGGGCCCAATGCAAATGCAAACAACACTCCAAAAGTATCACTAGAAGAGATGTTGGGTGCATTTGTATCAGTCCAGAATGAGCAAAACAAGACAAACTCTCTAAAAATAGATGGGTTCATGCAAGAGCAATTGAAATTCAATCAAAACTCAAACCAAGCCATCAATGAATTGAAAACATCTTTGGCTAGAGTTGAAGCTCACCTTAGTGTTAGAGAGAAGGGCACACTCCCTGCCCAACCTCTTCCTAATCCAAGGACCCAATATGAGATACAAGATGCAAGCTCATCCTCCCACCATACGGAACATGTCCAAGCTATCACCACTTTGAGAAGTGGGAAAGAAATTGATAAATCCAATCCGGTGAAGGCCCCCAAGCCTAAGGATCCGGAAATTCCCAAAGAGGATGATAGCCCAAACAATATTCCACAAGAAAAAGAATCGGAAAGACAATACAAGCCGGTTGCCCCATTTCCACAAAGGTTGATTTCACCTAAACCTTTAGATAAAAATCTGGAGATTCTGGAAGTTTTTAAGCAGTTGAAGATCAACATTCCGCTGTTGGATGCAATAAAACAAATACCATCTTATGCCAAATTTTTAAAGGAATTGTGTACAATCAAAAGGAAACATAATGTTCACAACAAAGTGCTTTTGGCTGAGAATTTGAGTGCCATCATCAAACAAGAGGTGCCCCAAAAATACAAAGATCCGGGTAGTCCAACCATATCATGCATCATAGGAGACTACCAGATTAAACAAGCCCTACTCGACTTGGGGGCAAGTGTGAATCTCATTCCATACTCGGTCTACGAACAACTTGGGTTAGGTGAATTGAAACCCACCAAAACCACACTCCAACTTGCTGATAGATCCATCCGGATACCGAGAGGAATGGTAGAGGATGTTCTAGTTCAAGTTGATAAATTCTACTATCCAGTAGATTTTATTGTCTTGGACACACATCCCGTGATAGGCACCGGTACTCAAATTCCTGTCATACTTGGAAGGCCGTTTCTAGCTACCTCAAACGCCATTATCAATTGTAGAAACGGACTGGTACAAATGTCCTTTGGAAATATGACTCTTGAGCTTAATATATTTGAGTTATGCAAGCAACCGCGGGAAGTTGATGATGATATCCACGAACTAAACATGATCGAATCATTCGTGGAAGATACAATCCCCTTGTCACTATTTTCCGACCCTTTAGAGGCATGTGTGGCCCATCTCCATGATATGAATGATAATACAACACAAGAGATGGATGCCATTCTAGATATGATGCTGGTGCGTGAAAATAAAAGATGGAGGGCCCCAATTGAACCTTTGCCTATAAATGAGAACAAGGCCCTCCCATCCAACATTAAGGCACCAAAACTCGACCTAAAACCATTGCCAAGTGAGCTAAAATATGTCTATTTAGGTCGAGATGAGACATATCCAGTGGTGATCTCTTCCCACTTGGATGAGGAACAAGAGAGTAGGCTAATAGCCACTCTATTAGAGCACAAGAGTGCCATCGGATGGACAATTGCGGATCTCAAAGGCATAGACCCACTGATTTGCACTCACCGCATACATCTTGAGGAAAATGCAAAGACATCCCGGCAACCACAAAGACGACTAAATCCAAATATGAAGGATGTGGTTAAGGCCGAAGTGGTGAAACTATTGGATGTAGGTATCATTTACCCAATATCTGATAGCCAATGGGTGAGCCCAACTCAAGTGGTGCCAAAGAAATCCGGAATAACCATCATAGCCAATGCCAATAATGAACTCGTACCAACTAGAGTCACTACCGGTTGGAGAATGTGCATTGACTACAGGAAGCTAAACACTGTCACGAGGAAAGACCACTTCCCCCTACCGTTTGTTGATCAGATTTTAGAACGGTTGGCGGGTCATTCCCACTTTTGCTTTCTTGATGGCTATTCAGGGTACAACCAAATAGAAATTGCCCGTGAAGATCAAGAAAAGACTACATTCACATGTCCATTTGGTACTTTCGCCTATCGACGAATGCCGTTTGGACTATGTAATGCCCCTGCCACCTTTCAGCGTTGCATGATGAGCATCTTTTCTGACATGGTGGGGACCATTCTTGAAGTCTTCATGGATGATTTTTCTGTATTTGGTTGTAACTTTGATGAGTGCCTCAAACACTTGAAATCTGTGCTAAAAAGATGTGAAGAAAAGAACCTTGTACTCAATTGGGAAAAGTGTCACTTCATGGTTCAAAAGGGAATTGTACTTGGTCACATCGTTTCACAAAATGGAATTGAGGTGGACAAGGCGAAAATTGATCTTATCTCTAACCTCCCACCACCCAAAAGCATACGAGATATACGGTCCTTTTTAGGACACGCAGGATTTTATAGACGGTTCATAAAGGATTTCAGTTCACTCTCTCGTCCTTTATGCAACCTACTTCAAAAGGAAAATTCATTTGAGTGGAGTGAAGAATGTCAAAAGGCCTTTACCACCCTTAAAGGCATGTTGACATGCGCCCCAATAATGCAACCACCTGATTGGAGCCTTCCTTTTGAGATTATGTGCGATGCTAGCGACTATGCTATTGGGGCCGTGTTAGGCCAAAGAAAAGATAAAAAGCCATGTGTTATCTACTATGCAAGTAGAACCCTAAACTCAGCCCAGGCAAACTACACCACTACTGAAAAGGAACTTTTAGCAGTAGTTTTTGCCTTGGAAAAGTTTAGATCCTACTTGATTGGATCCAAGATCATCGTATTCACCGACCATGCTGCGCTTAAGTATCTTCTCTCTAAGAAGGATGCTAAACCACGGTTATTAAGATGGATCCTCCTACTCCAAGAATTCGACTTAGAAATACGTGATAAGAAAGGAGTAGAGAATGTAGTAGCTGACCACCTCTCTCGACTTGTCCTCACTGATTCCCCTGAAACGACTGCAATCAATGACATGTTTCCTGATGAACAACTTTTTGCTGTTTCCCAATTGCCATGGTATGCGGACATTGCTAATTATCTTGCTACAGGTACAATTCCTACATATTGGAAAAAGCAAGATAAGGATAGATTCTTCTCAGAGGTACGGAAATTTCTATGGGACGACCCATACTTGTTCAAGTATTGTCCCGACCAAATCATAAGGAGATGTGTCCCAGATAATGAGCAACAAAGTATCATCTCCTTCTGTCATTCTCAAGCATGTGGTGGCCATTTTTCAGCCAAAAAGACCACAGCGAAAATTCTGCAATGTGGGTTTTATTGGCCCACCATGTTCAAAGACACACATGAGTTTTGCAAAGCATGTGAACCTTGTCAGAAACTAGGAGGAATCTCCCGTAGAAATATGATGCCACTTATTCCCATTTTAATTATCGAAATTTTTTATTGTTGGGGCATCGATTTCATGGGCCCATTCCCATCTTCTTTTGGAAATTTATACATCTTACTTGCTGTTGATTATGTCTCCAAATGGGTCGAGGCCATTCCTTGCCGGAATAATGACCATAAAACGGTCATTCGATTTTTAAAAGAAAATATTCTTTCCCGGTTTGGAACACCTCGAGTCATCATAAGTGATGGAGGGTCTCACTTTTGCAATCGCCCTTTTGCAGCCTTAATGAAGAAATATGGCGTTACACACAAAGTGAGCACTCCCTATCACCCACAAACTAGTGGACAAGCTGAGATATCCAATAGGGAGATTAAACACATTTTGGAGAAAACGGTGAATCCCGATCGCAAGGATTGGTCACTTCGACTTACCGATGCGCTTTGGGCTTACCGTACTGCCTTTAAAACCCCTATTGGAATGTCTCCCTATAGACTTGTCTATGGGAAGGCTTGTCACCTACCTGTGGAATTGGAACATAAGGCATATTGGGCTATTAAGAAGATGAATTTCAATTCTGACAAGGCAAGCTCATTACGCAAACTACAATTGAATGAACTTGCAGAAATCCGGAATGACGCTTATGAGAATGCGAGAATTTACAAGGACAAGACAAAGATATTCCATGATAAGAATATTCTTCGCAAGACATTCACAATCAACCAAAAAGTCCTTATGTATAATTCTCGCTTACATCTATTTCCGGGAAAACTAAAATCTCGATGGACCGGTCCCTACATTGTGCAAACTGTCTATCCGTATGGGACTGTCGAGCTGTTGAATCCGAGGAACGGCAACATTTTCAAAGCAAATGGGCAGCGATTAAAGCCGTTCTTTGAGAATTTTCCTTCAGAAGGTATGTCCTTACCCCTGAATGATCCTGTGTATCAGGATGATTGATCTCCTAGTCTGATGGAGGTATAGAGTAGTTAGGATTAGGACTTTGCTGCTTTTGTTTTCGTTTTCATAGGTTTGTTAGAAGGAGGAAGATTTCCAATGTTCACTCTCTCAGGTAATATCATTCCTCACTCCCTTTTATTTTCAAATTGCTCTCATGTTTTGCTCATTGCGCATCTTTTACATTGAGGACAATGCACGATTTGGTTGGGGGGTGTAGGACCGCTTGGATGAATCAGCATTTTGCAACATCTCAAGCAATTATGTGGAAATTTTTCAATTTTTTTCAAAAATTCGAAACTCTTTTGGAAAACATTGGTTCTATGCATTCGAGTTGATATGAGCATAAGAGGAGGAGATATGAAGTGTATAAGGCTGGATGTCTGGAATCTCTCATTGCATAATGGTTTTATATGAGAACTCCCCTATTTTTGTGATTGATAGAAAATCTGAACACTTTTACACCTAGTTCACATTACACGATTTTCATGAGTTGAAGGGATTATGAGATTTAGGGATGAGTTAGACTTTGAATTAAGGTATTGAGAAATCAGGCCGGGGTACTTTGTCCATCCTTGTCCATGGGAAAATAATGAAAGATATGGATTTCTAAAAATCCTATCTAATTTAAAAAGAAAAAGGAAAAGGAAGGATGAAATTGGGAATGTGGAAAAACGGTGGAGAATTCCGATTAGGGCTACCTACTACCAACCGGGGGATGGTCTACCCGTAACCAAAGCCGGAAATGGGACGTAGTGTGAAAGTCGTCGGAAGGACGGTAAGTCAAATCCCTGTCATTGGCTTGATGTGGCTCTATGGACCTTGAGTTCTATAGTCTACTTGATCTATGAAGAAGATAATCCTAGAAACTCGTGAGATGAATTTTCACTACCCACACTAGGTTAAATTTGTTCAAATCTTTCTATTTATCAACCAATCAGCGGGAATTTCATATGAATGCGTATTATGTTTTGAGAGTTTACGGTTTCAACCTCTGTTGCCTAATGTTTCTGAATCTTACGCTTATGAACCTTGGAATGTATAAAAGGATGGTTTCTGAAAGAGAGTTGAGTTTCGAAGAATGAGATTAGCTTCACGCATGTTTTGCTCGGGACTAGCAAAATGCTGGTTGGGGGGTGTGTTGAGCTCTTAATTATGCATATTCTAACCCCAATTCATCACTCATTGTGCAAGGTTTGTATGGTTTGGAAGCTAATTCAATGCATGTTGTGTGACTACAGGATTGAGGGTGGACTCTACTCAATTGAAGATATAATGAGCTCATTTGGAACTATTCTAATAAAGAAAGAAAGAACTAAAGAAGAAAAGAAAGCAGAAGGAAGAAAGAAAGGAAAAATACAAGAAGAAAGAGGGCTGACCGGTCGTGACCGGTCGGCCAAGAGAGCCTGACCGGTCTGGACCGGTTAGCCAGGTGCACTGGAACCATACTAAACTAGGCCGACCGGTCTTGACCGGTCGGCCATACCTGCTGGAGCTGCGCTGAAGACGTCCGACCGGTCTTGACCGGTCGGACATGGTTGCTGGACCAAGGTTGGACAAGCCCGACCGGTCATGACCGGTCGGCCATGCTTGCTGGAATGGCTGTCCATTGAGGCCGACCGGTCATGATCGGTCGGCTGTGCGTATGGACTTAGAAACTTCCACATTCAGTCCGATTTTCTCTGCGCTGCGTAAGTGTTACGCAAGTTCTCGATTCTTCCGAAGTTGTGGAGCTTCCAGTCTATAAAAGGACACCTAGGGATCGTTCCTAGGGCATCCTAGAAGGGTTCAAGCGAGGTTGGAGGCTGTGGAAGTGAAGATTGGAGTTTCACAACTCCTTTTGGTTTGCTTTGCTGTTTTCATGTTTTTTTTAAGAGTTGTTTCATGTTTCCTTGGATCATGAGCAGCTAAACCTCTTAGCTAGGGCTAAGAGGTGAAGCTTGTAGTGTATCCAAGATGTTTTAATTCGTAGTTAAGTGGTTTTCACTTTGGAATTTATGATTATGAACTAAGGTTTGAATTTTATACAAGTTTTTAAGTAATTTCTCTTAGTCTTGTGATGACTCATGGATGTTTGGATGAATTACTTATCTTCTTAATTTGTTTGCAACGGTCTAGACCTGTATGATCCGAGGAATTGGAGTGCGCTCTAGTACCAAGCTCTTCATAAAGGGACTTCATGCCAAAGTTCTAGTTTTGGTTGATTATCTGAAATATGTATGGACTGTGCATATAATTTGAATCCAGTTCAAATCATGATCTAGCCTTGTCTTGTGAGAAGACTTGAGGATGGTTATGATTGGGAATTGGACCTATAGAAAAGGTGAATGACCTATGCAATGAGCATGCTCAGATCAGCCTAGAGTTGAGTGAACTTTATGCACAGAACTTACATGTTACAGACTTCTGGTTTAACAGTTCTATCATCCGACTAGATAGACCTGACTGGTGATTCTAGTTGAGAGAATGGGAAACCACAGCGGATTGAACATCGAGGATTGCTACAAGTGAATCCTCGAACCCCTAGTGCCTTCTTATAATTGTTTACATTCAATTTAGCTAAAACTGTTAATCACACACATTCTATTCAAACTTTGATTGTTAGCTTCAATAGAAACTTGTGGATGAGTTTGTGACATCCCACATAAGTCCCTGTGGATCGACCTCGGTCTTACCGAGATTATTACTACATCGCAGCCCTACACTTGGGGAAGTGAACAATGTCTGCCAGAGTACGCTCATAGCGTTCCGATTGCCTGTGAAGTTGTTATGTGCGAATAGTTACATGTATATGATGCTGAAACTGTTTGCTGATTCTGTCTAGTACCTGCTTATAAGCACCTGGACTTGTCAAGGCTGCTTAATGCATGAATGTATTGCGGGTTCGATCTGCGATTTTGTGTGTGCATTGACCACATGTATGCGTGTATGTATGATGGCAATTGCTTTGTTGTGAAATGCGCATGATGACTGATATGTTATGCTCTTCATTTTGTTGCTTTCATGCTTTGGTGCTTGTGCTCAATGTGTTGTGCTTGTGTTTGCGATACGATTTCGTTAGGTTATTTGCCCATGTGCATCGAGTTGTTTTCTGATGTTGTTTTGTTTGCGCATTATAGTGAATTGCAGTAGCGACAATGGGATCTTCTAGTGAAACTTCTGGGTCGCATGCTTCTGGTCCGACGTCGATGAAGCGCGGTCAGAAAAGAATGGCTGAAGGTCCTTCCTCCTCCAAGACGTAATTCTCGCTTCTTTCTTGCGGTCAAACCCGAGATAAAGGATTTCTAGGAGTGTATTGAGCAGCTACCTCATGAAGTGCTGGTGCGCATCCAAAACAGCGCCCAAACCTCCAAAGCAGGGAACAAAACAAGAGTGGGTCTATTAGTATGCCCAACTTGCTGGTGTGGCGAGTGCCTTCGAGGCAGGTCCTCAAGATATACCTGTCCAAAATGTAGAAGAAAATCTGACAGGTCAGAAAGGTAAGAAGAAAGGAGGACGTGGAAAACAACCGATCAAAGCGCTCAGTCAAGCGGAGCAATTGACATGGCTCCTCGACTTAAAATATGAACGGATGAAGATTGGATGGGATAGCAACAAGATCATTGCTCAGCGTGGTATCTGTATCACGAACCCCTATGATGGCGAAGTCATCTTGCACGAGAGGTCTCTCATGAGGTGTAAACCTTTTTCGAGCATTGAGTGATTTGATGTTCGTAGACCTAGCCAATTTTATGGAGTGGAGAGATGGTCTTCAGTTCCTGAGAGATTACTCACCGCCACTCTAGAAAGCAATAGGAAGCAACAAAAGGTTAGTGAGGTTAAGGAGATGACTTTCCTCATGCATACGTGTGATCCCCATGCACCTTATCCGACTCATTTCTTTGAGATGGTGCGTCAAATGTTCCTTTCTATGAGCAGGTCCGCAATGTGGGAGACTTCGAGCTTCGGTACACGAGGGCATCTGAGTCGTCGTGACAGCTACATACCATGGGCGAAGGAGATTCTGATCCGGCACGAGGCTGTGCTGAGGAGGTCGGGCTCTACAGTGCCATCGAGGCGACTGCCGGCTTCTTTCCGCGAGATCCGACGATTCTCAGGGGCTTCTTAAATTACTAGAGTTTCATTACCAATTATTTCCATCTTCCTCAAGGAGAGATGAGTATAACCCTCTGGGATCTTAAGGTGATGGTGGGCTTACCCATACGCGGCAGGTATTATCACGAATATATCCCCTCTGATGAAGAATTGTCTAGCTTCAGACGCGAAGGTGATCAAAAGGCTTATCATTCCAAGGCATGTTTGGAGTTGTTCCATGAATTGCAACAGTTCGACTGCATTACAAAGATACACTACGAAGATTAGTCAGTCTACTTTAGCCACGTCTTGGAGTAAGTCTCCACAAGACGTTTCTTTCTTTCTTCTCATGATGTATGCTCTTTTCTCCTGCGTAGCTTCTTATGTGGAGTTCTCTCTTCTTTCTCTCTTTTAGGATCGACTATGAGAAATATAAAGTTGATGTTGAAAGAATAAGGGCCTTATGACAACGGTTCCAACACAAATTTCCTTGCCCGAATGTATTATCTCCCACTTGCGAGCTAGCAGGCTTCCTCGCTTACTGGTTGTCCGCGGTCACGCTTCCCAGCTTGAAGAGTGCTGATGGTGTCAGGGTCTCTTGTTTAATCATGATGGGTGCCCTTTCCAGTGCTCAACGTCTTGCTATAGCGCCATCTATACTATGCAGCATTTACAGGGCGTTTGGTTACGTTGCCAGCAATCCAGACAAACCTGCTGATGGAATGGACGCGGACTATTGCCCATGGCATTATTTCTATGGCTGGTTAGGCATTTATTTCCCATGGGTATATGGCATGAAGACTCACGTCTACTTCTTTCCGGACTGAGCGCCTCTTATCAGATTCATGAAGGTTAAGATGGTGCTTAAGACGCCAGAATGGGTGTCTTCGAGGATCTGTAGCGAGAATAGAGTTGACTTCTTCCATTTTCCCGCTTCCATTGCTGATGAAGATCTTGAAGTCGTCGATGATGAGGATTTGATTGACTCTCCTGACAGGGAATTCCTGATATCGATCCAGATCGCTTCTCTCCCATTTCGCGAAGGCATGGAGTTCTAGCGTGAGCCTTATTATCCGAGCCGGTTCGCCAGACAGTTCGGCTACGATTAGGGGGTTCCGTCGACTCTTCCGAGCGTGACGAGGATAGAACGAGCATATTGCACGGGTCCTGTCCATTGGGAGTGGATGTGGGACCAGCTTTTGCTGACATGAACTGGTGCGAGGTTCGTGTTGCCTGGCGGTTGTCGACGTCCCGCGACTTCTTATGGTTGGATGAGATGGTGGGGGCATCAGTACGTGCGCATCCAAGATGCCAAGCCTGTCGATTTCCCTCTTTATTTCTCTCCTCCGAGGTTGGATGACATTCCTGAGGACTGTCTTGGTTATCTTTGTGAGCAGCGTGAGGCTATCGGAGTTCCTGGTACCAGTCATCTGACTTCCTTGAATGTGACGATCGCTTGTAGGAAAGAAGATGGAGCGTTAGACGGATGGTAATGTCTCGGGGTCCCTATATAAAGGCGTTAACAATAGGTTGGATCTTCGCATCCTCAGGCAGAGACTCTTCCTCTGTCTGCAGAAGAGGGTGAGCCTACGAGAGGCATGGCAGGAGTCAGACCTTCTGATGATTTCATTGACGATCTTCCACCGGGCCGTGCGAGAGATCAGTTGAGAGTCAAGATAAGACTCACGCCAAGAGTTCTCCCGTCAGCACCTGGGAAAAACTTAAGACAGGAAGAAATGTTACATATCAAGAAATGGGGGAGTTTGGATCTGTCGTTGCAGATCAATCCTCCAGAAGTAGTGGCAGGTGCGATTGTTGCCAATAGTCGTTCATCTGTCAGGGAGTTCCGAAGTGCTACTCACAGGGACTCGACCTGAACTTCCATCGGGACGATGGCCTCCATGTCGTATACTAGTGAATAGTGAGTAGCCCGTGTTGCTGTGTGGTGCGTAGTACGATATGCCCAGAGCATTTCGAGCAACCGTTTATCCCAATCTTTCTTATTTTCCTGCCACCATTTTCTTTAAAATCTTCACGATGGTTTTGTTGAATGCCTCAGCAAGCCCATTTGCAGGAGGATAATAGGGTGTTGAGTAGCAATACTTGATCTTGAACTTGACACATAGCTTGTAGATCATGGTATTTCGGAAGGGTGTGCCATTATCCGTGACGATCCGATCGGGAATACCGTGTCTGTAGATGATGGCGTTCCGGATGAAACCCTCCACTTGTTTAGCTTTCACGTTCTTCAGGGCCACAGCCTCAACCTAGTTAGAGAAGTAATTTATTGCTGCCAATATGTACTGGTGCCCTTGAGAGGAAGAGGGGCTAATGGGGCTTATTACATCTATACCCCAGGCCGCAAAATGCCAAGACATCACTGCCTGATGCAAGTCTTCTGGAGGTATATGTATAATGTCAGCATGTATCTGACACTGATGACATTTCCTGACATAGTCCATCACGTCTTTCACCATGGTGGGCCAATAATAGCCCATGTGTTGCACTCGATGATGTAGGTTCCTGCTGCCTTGGTGGGCACCACATTGTCCTCCGTGCGCCTCTCTTAGCATATCATGAACTTCTTCCCGAGCCAAGCATCTTGACAGCGTTCCGTCGCTAGTGCATTGATACAGTACTTCTTTTAAGAGGACGAACGAGCTGGCGCGCCTTCTGACTGGAGTGCGCATTTGTGGATCCTCGAGTAAGAACCCGTATTTCAAGTAATTAGAGAATGGTCTTATCCAATCTTCTTCTTCTGTGATCTCAAAGCAATGTATGGGGTTTGCACTCATGACATTCTCGGTTGCTGTGAGGGATAGCAGTATCCTCCTTTCTTCTATGGTAACTTGAAGTGGACTGCCCCCTGGGTGTGCGAGAGCCGCGGCTAGGTTAGCCAATGCATCAGCTTGAGAATTTTCAACTCTTGGGACGTGCGACACTGTACTTTCTCGAAAATGATCAAACAAGGCTCGGGCCTAATGGCAAAGAGTGAAATTACGTCGGTAGTCTAACACGACACTCACGTATGTGCGAAAGCTTAAAGAGCAACTAGAATTATGGCTAAACCTATAGGAGGGGGTGATTAGGACCTTTTTTAAAATTATTTTCGCCTACTTATATAATTCAACAAATCAAACTAAGTAAGCAAGAACACTTCAGCTTCCAAGCCTAAGTGGGTCCAATCATAAGACTAGCATATGATTAAGCAATAAACAACCTAGTCTAAAGCATGCATACGTAATCAAAAGATTTAACTAATCAAACTCCTAACCTATGCAACCTAAGTAGGCTTATGAGAATGGATCAATGAGCTCAAGTCTACACAACTAGTGAAAGTACATCTTGTGTGTGGATGTGCCTAATTAGTTCTTAGCATACATTCTTATCAAGCATTCATAATTAGACAATTAAACTAACAATGCTAAGATATTAATGTGCTCAATTCAATCACAAACACAAGCATGTATAGTGGTTCGACTTTGGGTCTACTCCACTCCCGGTTCAAGTACTCAACTCCTTTGAGCACACCGGCATTCACTATCGGAGGTTTTAAATGAGGTTCACCTCTCAATCTTTACACGGAGGTTTTATCGGTTCACCTCTTAACCATGACCAGAGTTTTGGACAAATGGCTAACTCTCATCCCAAACGGAGTTTTGGACATAGGCTAACTCTCAACCCGACTCACGTTCACTCCCGTGACGGAGGCTCCCCTTTAGAGACTTAGTTTAGGCCCGGCAAACGGGCCAATGAACGGCTAACGTCCCTAGATCGAGTTTGACAAACAAACTCAAAATGGACTCTCAAAAAGGACCACCTTACTTGTCGGATGAGCCCCTTGTTTAGCGCCGGTTCGGGTTGCTTGATCTCCGCTCTCTCATGCTTCAATCAGCTTCCCTTGTTCCCACGATCGTGTTGCCGTTGCGTCGCCAATGCCTCAGCCACACTTGATCAAACACCTTGCATGTGATGCCTTTGACATGCCCAAGGTGCTAGGAGGGTAGGTTTGAGAACTCTACAACTAATGGGAATGGGTTTCCTAGAGGTTCTCTCCTACAACGATCTCATCTTAGAGTTTTGGACAAGGATTTGCCAATCAAGAAGGTTCTAAACTCTAGAGATTAAGAGGGGATGAAGGTCATCTTCTTCATGAGCTTGGAATGCTCTAATCTTGTGTTAAAGCACAAGGAAAATGCCTTGCATAGGTTGGGAATGAGCCTCAAATTGTCTCCAACAATGGTGGCTTCACTCCTCTCAAAATCCCTCTCCTTACCCCTCAAAACAAGCCAAGCCCATTTATAAAAGGTGCAACGGATACAAAACGGGCAGAAAATGGCTAGTGCCGAACGGTCGTACGACCGGTCGGCTAGGGGCCACGATCGATCGTCCAGGGTCCACGACCGGTAGACCATAGGCCAGTTGAAGACAGGGAGTGCACTGTCTCTGAAGATAGGTCTGCCCGACCGGTCGTGACCTGTCGGACCAGCCCAGCCGACCGGTCACGACCGGTCGGTCCTTAGCCTACACAACACAGCAAGTGTTGAGCTCTTAATTGTGCATATTCTAACCCCAATTCATCACTCATTATGCATGGTTTCATGATTTAAAGACTAATCTAATGCATGGATTTGTGATTGTAGGAATGAGAAGGAGACTTCACCAATTCATGGTTAAAAGAGTCACTTTGTATGCATTGAAGATCAATAGAATAAGTGTCGAAAGGTGGAAGAAAGAAGCAAGAAAGAAAGAGAAGAGATGATGAAGAAAATATGAAATTTTGTGCTTAGTCCTGTCTGTAGACCGGTCGCTAGACCAGTCGTGAGACCGGTCGCCAGACCGGTCGTAAAACAGGTCTACAGTGTAATTTTTGGACTATTTCTTCTTCTTAGACCGGTCGCCAGACAGGTCGAGAGTAGTCTAGAAACACAAAAACTCTCTGGACAGATTCTGTAGTTTTGAGACCGGTCGTCCACAGTCTCAAACCGGTCGTGAGACCAGTCGTCAGTGCAACAGCGTGTGCGTGAAGCTCCGATTTTCTCTGCGCAATTGCGTAATTCCTTGCTAAATCTGGAATCTTCCATGCCAATCTATAAAAGGGACTTCTCCTCTTCATACCAGGGCAGGCTAGGACGTGGGGATTGCTTGGGAGACGGATTCTACTTCAAGTTTTCTTAGTTTTCTTCCTGTTTTAGTAGTTTTTTATGTTTTTGAGGCTTCTAGTTCAAGGATGTTAGAGATAAACTAAAACCTCTTAGCTAGGGCTAAGAGGTGAAGCTTTTGATTTGTTTTTAATGGATTGATGCAACCTAAGTTTCCTTTTTATGATTTAATTGATGAATTTTAGTTAATGTGAGTTTGAATCAAGTTCGAGTTGGGTTTTTACTTTGATCTCTTGATGACTCCGGGCTCATGTGATTCTTAGTGATCCTAACTTAGTAATTTAGCTTCTGAGCATTGTTTATGCTTGTGTAGTTCATTGATCTATCATCGACTCCGGGCATGGTAGACCCTTTGATTGACTTGTGTACAATGGCCCGATCTTCATGTGGGAACTTATTCAACTAAAGTTCTTATCTTTTTATTATAATCTGAAATAGTTGTTTGCTGATTGATTTTGATTTAATTAGAGTTCTAATCATTAGTTGTAATCAAGTCTAGTGACAGGATTTGATGAAAGCTATGGTTGTGAATCTCAACTAGATTGGGAAGAGGCTTGGCCTACACAATTGAGTGTGCCCAAGGCTGAGCATTGATGTGGGAATTGAATCAATGAATAAACACTTGTTTTGGATAATTGCTGATTGAACTGCTCTATATTCCAATCGGATAGAGATATGTATTCGATTCCGATTGAGTTATGAGAGACCTAGTTGTGTTGATGCATTGAAACTTATTAAAGGTGGATCCTTAGCGCTCTAGTGCCTTTTTAGATTGAAATTGCCTTACACATTCACTGTTTAAACCCAAATCACTATTTTCTACCTTTAGTTCTTAATAGGATCTTAATTACTAGTTGTTTCAGACAAATTCTGAGAATACCCATTCATAAATCTCTGTGGGAATGATACTCGGTCTTTCCGAATTATTACTACTTCGCAACCCTACACTTGGGGAGTGAACAAGTTTTTGGCGCCATTGCCGGGGATTTCTATGCGGTATTTTTAAAATTTTCTGAAATAACTTTTAGTTGAGATTGTGTTAAGATAGGTTTAGGATTTGTTTTGCTTTCTAGGGTAGGTTTTTTTCTAAATACTAACTTACTTTGTTTTGATTTTTGCAGGATTCTAACATAGGTCTAATTCAGGGATTTTTAGGAAGTTGAAGAAGAAGTAGGCATCTTAAGTCACAAATCAGGTTTTATCATTCTAACCTTACTCTTCTTCTTCTCCTACTCATTCCTATCATATTCATCTCTTGTGGAGTGGGTGGAGACTCCTTTTGGATCTCTGATAGGGCCTTGTGCCGCCTGGATTCCTATTGGTCGGCTCTGCCATCTTGGATCACCTTGTGCTCAGAGATTTCTCTTCTTAATCTTATCTCTCTTTCTTCTTTTTCTGCACTTTTCTCAAAAGACTCAAAGAGTGGGTGGGGAGTTCTCTGAACCCCTATTAACCAGGAGAAATCGATCTCTATCCTTGCTTTTGGCTCAGCCATTGCAAGACACCTTATGCTTCGGTCTTAGAGAGGAGTAAAGGATGGAAGGAATAATTCTTTTCTGTTTCAACTTCTTATAATTTTATTATGAATGATTGGATGGGTGGATTGTCTAAATACCTTTTGAAAGATGAGAGGTCGAACCAAATAAAAAATCATTATGATTGGAACCATTACAAGCATGAATATCTTTCTATGACTCAATCTACTTCTAATACTCCACCACGTAAGACCTTGCGAGATTACCAGAATGACAACAATGGGCATAACTTTTCGCCAGGTAAGATAATGGGAGAGTATCAGAAAGAGATGAATAATGTTCCACCGGTTACGACAATGTATGATCACTTGTTTGGATATAAATATCAACAACTATCTAATAGCACGACATATGACATGCATAATCCTAATAGGTGGGGGCATCAAAATTTCAATTTGAGAGACGAGCCAACCATGGATGCCAACAATTATCCTCAAGAGTTTCTTTCTCACGAGCCACAACCGACATGAACTCTTGAGGTCTTGAGGATACACTGCGAGAGTTTATGAAAATAACTGAGCAATGCATACAAAACCTCTCGCCATCTCAAAATCCTGAACCCAACATTGGGAACACCGAATCAATCCCCAATAATGAGGAGGATGAGGCTATCCAAACCCAACCTTCTCTAGATTTAATGACTAAACTTCTAGAGGATATTGATCTTGGTGACCCCAATATCACCATCGATTATGGTGAATCAGCTATCTCTTTTAGATATCCCGATTTTAATGATGAAGAGATTTCAATAACGGTTGACGAACCTGAGGAATCCATAAAATCTAAAAGTGATAGTGAGATTGCCTACAATGAGGGTTCCGTGGATGAGTGTGAGCCCATGATTTCTTCTTTCAAAGGGCCGAATGTTTATGAGTCACCAGAAGATATTCTTGCTAGAGAGATGGCTGAAGTCGATATTTTTTAGTCCTTTCACCAACAACACATGCCGGATTCTATTGTGGAAGAACTCCCTTAGGTTGAAAATTCTGTTTCTTTGGATGATGTGGTGGCATAATCTGAAATTTTAGATCAACCAATGTTAGATGATGTGCTTATCACTGAATTTGAAATTTTTTCTTTGGAAGACCTCCCCTCTATAGAGGAGGAATTCATTGCCATTGAAACAGACTTTCCTCAATCACTTAGAGCGAACGAGGACCCTTCATCCGACTCTCTCGATTTCCTAAAGGAATACATGACCCACCCCTATGATCTGGATGATGAGATGATTAAGGAGTTGGATAGTTTGTTAGACATGGTGTCGGTGCCTAAAGAACACCATTCCACTGATTTACACTCTTTACCATTGTTTGTGGAAGCACCATGCAATTCTGAATTTGTGGAGGAGACAACCCAAACTGAAAAATACTTAATGAATGTCTCTCCATCATTATGGGTTCTTCAACCCATTGAAAATTCTGATTGGGAGGACCCGTTTTTAATCAATTTCAACCCAATTCAGGACTTGAGAGATATCTTTTTGCTGTTCTTATCTCCTCCTTACATGCGTGTGGTGCACACTATGATTGGACCTTAATGAAGAAATGCACCCATGTATACATTCGAGCAGGACTTTGGATGGTCCTCATGAGAAACTTATTGAAATTCATGAAGATCCTGCTCAAATCTGATCATATAGTTGATCGGACTAATTAAATGTAGGTAGGTAGGTTAGGATTTCTTTTCTACATTTAGGATTGAATAAGTCTCATTGAGACAATGGAAGATGCTAGAATTGATCAACTTGCTACCTCAGGTACTCTCGTTCTCACTCTCCTTTGTTTTATGTCATTGCTCTCATGTCATGCATATTGCATATCTTATTACATTGAGGACAATGTAAAGTTTTGGTTGGGGGTGAGAGATTCCTTAGATGATGAATCTGCTAGCTTTTGTGACATTTCGAGCAATGATGTAGAAATTTTTCAATTTTTCTAAAATTCAAAACTCTTTTGGAAAACTTTGATTCTATGCATTCGAGTTGCCATAAGTATAAGAAGAGGAGATATGAAGTGAGGGATGTTGCAAGCTTTGAATTTCTCTTAATATAATGGTTTTATATGTGAATTCACCTATTTTTATAATTGATAGAAAATTTGAACACCTTTTGCACCTAGTTCACATTACACGATTTTCATGATTTGAAAGGATTATGTGATTTGTGGATTAACTAGACCTTGATTTAAGGTATTGAGAAACCAAGCCGGGGTACTTTGTCCATCCTTGTCCATGGGAAAATAACGAAAGATATGGATTTCTAAAAATCCTATCTAATGTAAAACAAAAAGGAAAGGAAGGATGAAATTGGGAATGATGGAAAAATGGTGGAAAATTCTGATTAGGGCTACCTACTACCAACCGGGGGATGGTCTACTCGTAACCAAAGCCGGAAATGGGACGTAGTGTGAAAGCTGTCGGAAGGACGGTAAGGCAAATTCCTGTCATAGGCTTGTTGTTGCTCTATACACCTTGAGCTCTATAGTTTAGTTGATTTATGAATAAGATAATTCCGGAAATTCATGGGATGAACTTTCACTATGCACACTAGCTTGAATTTGTTCAAGTTCTTCTATTTATCAATCAAACAGCGGGAATTTCATATAAACACTTATTATGTTCTGAGAGTTTAAGGTTTCAACCTTTATCACCTAATTTCTCTAATTTTTACGCTTGTGTGTCTTGGAATGTATAGAAGAATAGTTTCTAGAGGAGAGTTGGGTTTTGGAGAATGAAACTTGTGTCACGCATGTTTTGCTCGGGGCTAGCAAAATGCTGGTTGGGGGTGTGTTGAGCTCTTAATTGTGCATATTCTAACCCCAATTCATCACTCATTATGCATGGTTTCATGATTTAAAGACTAATCTAATGCATGGATTTGTGATTGTAGGAATGAGAAGGAGACTTCACCAATTCATGGTTAAAAGAGTCACTTTGTATGCATTGAAGATCAATAGAACAAGTGTCGAAAGGTGGAAGAAAGAAGCAAGAAAGAAAGAGGAGATGATGAAGAAAATCTGAAATTTTGTGCTTAGACCTGTCTGTAGACCGGTCACAAGACAGGTCTACAGTGTAATTTTTTTACTTTCTTCTTCTTAGACCGGTCGCTAGACCGGCCGCCAGACAGGTCGAGAGTAGTCCAGAAACACAAAAACTCTCTGGACAGATTCTGCAGTTTTGAGACCGGTCGTGCGACCGGTCGTCCACAGTCTTAGACCGGTCGTGAGACCGGTCGTCAGTGCAACAACGTGTGCGTGAAGCTCCGATTTTCTCTGCGTAATTGCGTAATTCCTTGCTAAATCTGGAATCTTCCGCGCCAATCTATAAAAGGGACTTCTCCTCTTCATACCAGGGTAGGCTAGGACGTGGGGATTGCCTGTGAGACGGATTCTACTTCAAGTTTTCTTAGTTTTCTTCCTGTTTTAGTAGTTTTTTTATGTTTTTGAGGCTTCTAGTTCAAGGATGTTAGAGATGAACTAAAAACTCTTAGCTAGGGCTAAGAGGTGAAGCTTTTGATTTGTTTTTAATGGATTGATGCAACCTAGGTTTCCTTTTTATGATTTAATTGATGAATTTTAGTTAATGTGAGTTTGAATCAAGTTCTAGTTGGGTTTTTACTTTGATCTCTTGATGACTCCGGGCTCATGTGATTCTTAGTGATCCTAACTTAGTAATTTAGCTTCTGAGCATTGTTTATGCTTGTGTAGTTCATTGATCTATCATCGACTCCGGGCATGGTAGACCCTTTGATTGCCTTGTGTACAATGGCCCGATCTTCATGTGGGAACTTATTCAACTAAAGTTCTTATCTTTTTATTATAATCTAAAATAGTTGTTTGCTGATTGATTTTGATTTAATTAGAGTTCTAATCATTAGTTGTAATCAAGTCTGGTGACAGGATTTGATGAAAGCTATGGTTGTGAATCTCAACTAGATTTGGAAGAGGCTTCTCCTACACAATTGAGTGTGCCCAAGGCCTCAGCATTGATGTGGCAATTGAATCAATGAATAAACACTTGTTTTGGATAATTGCTGATTGAACCGCTCTATATTCCAATCGGATAGAGATATGAATTCGATTCCGATTGAGTTATGAGAGACCTAGTTGTGTTGATGCATTGAAACTTATCAAAGGTGGATCCTTGGCGCTCTAGTGCCTTTTTAGATTGAAATTACCTTACACATTCACTGTTTAAACCCAAATCACTATTTTTTACCTTTAGTTCTTAATAGGATCTTAATTACTAGTTGTTTCAGACAAATTCTGAGAATACCCATTCATAAATCTCTGTGGGAACGATACTCGGTCTTTCCGAATTATTACTACTTCGCAGCCCTACACTTGGGGAGTGAATAGCAAGCTCGCTGTATGGACTAGACACACATCCAACCGGTCTTAACCGGTCGGTCCAATCCAGCCGACAGGTTGTGACCGGTCGGACAAGCCTGGGTTCAGCATGTTTGCAAGCTGACCCAATAATTCACAACCCTCCTCGAATGGCCAAGGTTTGGGTGCTCTTTTGGGACACCTAGGGCCAATCTATGATGACAAGGGGTATCCTAACATGGTCAAAGTCATCAAATAGGTTAAAGGGTTGGGTTTTGGTCAAGGTTAAGGCACATCAAGGCATCACTTTTACCTGAATCTTCTTCCTTGATGCAGCGGGGCCATCTGAGTCTTTGGTCTTCGTCTTCATTGGGCTCAACCGACACTAGACTCACTGACGTAAGTGATTGACAAACAAGGTGCACTAGTATGCCACAGAAAAGTGCACTAACAAAGAGATGATAGCTCTGGCTTGCGGAGTTCATATTCCGTCGTAAGCTGTCCCACGGCTAACCTAGAATCACCGTATACTTGTAGTGATCGAATTTGCATGTCTCGTGCCAACTGTAACCCAACTATGAGGGCCTGATACTCTGCCTCGCTGTTTGTGCACGACGACACTATTGTGAATGAGTAGGGCAATAAGTCGCCTTGAGGACTGATGAAGATCACACCGGCCCCTGATCCTGCAGCTCTGGAGGCTCCATCGAAATACATCTGCCACTGTCTCGCGATCCTTACCATCATGGCTTGGTCGTTAGGAAGATCACATTCCATTTTCATTTTATCTGGTATCGGGTGGGCTACCAGGAAATCAGCTATCGCTTGCCCTTTAACTGCTCGAGACGGCAGGTACGTGATGTCTAATTCAGATAGTAGTAAGGCCCATTTGGCTAATCGCCCGGACAACACAGGCCGATTCATCAGGAACTTGATAGGATCTGCTCTAGAGATCAATGTAATCTGGTATGACAAGCAATAATGCCTCAGCTTCTTCACGGCGAATATCAAAGCCAGGCATGTCTTCTCAATCGGTGAGCAATTAAACTCAGCGCCGACAAGCGTGCGGCTCAGGTAATATAGGGCATTTTCCTTTCCTTCTTCATTCTTCTGGGTGAGCAATACCCCCAGTGAGTTCTCTGCCACTGCTACATATAGTATCAGAGGCTTTCCCTCGATCGGCGCTACGAGAACTGGAGCTTTCCCGAGTAGCTCATTGAGGGAATCGAAGGCTTTCTGGCACGCTTCGTCCCACTCGAAGCGGATGTCTTTCTTGTTCAGTCGAGAAAAAGGTTGGCAGCGACACTTCAACGGGTTCATGTGAAGGCTCTTCTTCCTCAACCTTTGAAATACTAGCTTCAAATGTTCACGATGCTGCTGATGTCCGTCGAACCTCACTACCAAGTCATCGATGTAGCATTCCACATGCTTGTGCATCATGTCTTGGAAGATTACCTGCATCGCTCTCTGATACGTGGCGCCTGCATTAATTAGCCCAAAAGGCATTACCTGGTAACATATATCCCGAGAGATGTGCGGAAGGTGGTGGATTCTTCATCTTCTGGAGCCATTCGGATCTGATTATACCTTGAGTAGCCATCCATAAAGGACATCGTCGTATATGCTGACGTGTTGTCGATCAGGAATTTCGGGATGGGTAGAGGAAAGTCATCTTTGGGACAAGCTTCGTTGAGGTTACGGAAATCAACGCACACTCGGATCTGGCCTCTCTTCTTCTTCACAGGTACTATGTTCGAGATCCATTTGGGATACTGAATTTCCCTGATGAACCCGGCCTAAAGCAGCTTCTTCACCTCTTCTTCTATCGTAGGGATGATGTCAGGATGGAAGCGCCTCTGTGGTTGCTTGACTGACCTCTTCCCCTTCGCGATATTCAACCTGTGCATCGCGATTGCCGAGTTCAGTCCTGGCATTTCAAAATAGGTCCATGCGAACACGTCTCTTGAGACGGTTCATCAAAGGTTCCTCTCTATGAGCATGTCTACAATGTGGGAGACTTCGAGCTTCCGTACATGGGGGCATCTGAGTTGTCATGAGAGCTACATACCATAGGCGAAGGAGATTCTGATCCGGCATGAGGCTGTGTTGAGGGAGGTCGAGCTCTATCGTGCCATCGAGGCGACTGCCGGCTTCTTTCCGCGAGATCCGACGATTCTCAGGGGCTTCTTAAATCACTAGAGTTCCGTTACCAATTCTTTCCATCTTCCTCAAGGATAGATGAGTATAACCCTCTGGGATCTTAAGGTGATGGCGGGCTTGCCCATCCGCGGTGGGTATTATCATGAGTATATCCCCTCTGATGAAGAATTGTCTGGCTTAAGACGCGAAGGTGATCGGAAGGCTTATCATTCCAAGGCATGTTTGGAGTTGTTCCATGACTTGCAACAGTTCGACTGCATTACAAAGATACACTATGAAGATTGGTTAGTCTACTTCAGCCACGGCTTGCAGTAAGTCTTCACAGGACGTTTTTTTCTTTCTTCTCATGTTGTATGCTCTTTTCTCCTGCATAGCTTCTTATGTGAAGTTCTCTCTCCTTTCTCTCTTTCAGGATCGACTACGAGAAATATAAAGTTGATGTTAAAAGAAGAAGGGCCTTACGACAACGGTTCCAATGTAAACTTCCTTGCCCGAACGTATTGTCTTTTACTTGCGAACTAGCAGTCTTCCTTGCTTATTGGTTGTCCGCAGACACCCTTCCCAGCTCGAAGAGTGCTGATGGCGTCAGGGTTTCTTGTTTCGTCATGGTGAGTGCCCTTGCCAGTGGTCAACATCTTGCTATAGCGTCCCCTGTACTGTGCAGTATGTATAGGGCGTTTGGTTGCGTTGCCAGCAATCCGGACAAGCCTGGTGATGGAATGGATGCGGCCTATTGCCCGTAACATTATTTCTACGGCTGGTTAGGCGTTTATTTCCCATGGGTATATGGTATGAAGCCTCATGCCTATTTCTTTCCAGATCGAGCGCCTCTTCTTAGATTCATGAAGGCTAAGATGGTGCTTAAGACGCCAAAATGGGTGTCTTCGAGGATCTGTAGCGAGAATAAAGTCGACTTTTACCATTTTCCCACTTCTATTGCTGATGAAGATCTCGAAGTCGTCGATGATGAGGATTCGGTTGACTCTTCTGACAGGGAATTCCTGATATTGATTCAGACCGCTTCTCTCTCGTTTCGTGAAGGCATGGAGGTCTGGTGCGAGCCTTATTATCCGAGTAGGTTCGCCAGACAGTTCGGCTACAATCAGGGTGTTCCATCGATTCTTCTGAGCGTGACGAGGATAGAACAAGCATATGGCACGGGTCCTGTCCATTGGGAGTGGATGTGGGACCAGCTTTTGCTGATGCGAACTGGTGCGAGGTTCGTGTTACCTGGCGGTAGTCGATGTCCCGTGACTTCTTATGGTTGGATGAGATGGTGGGGGCATCAGTACGCGCGCATCCGGGACGTCAAGACTATCGATTTCCCTCTTTATCTCTCTCCTCTGAGGTTGACTGACATTCCTGAGGACGGTCTTGGTTATCTTCGTGAGCAACGTGAGGCTATCGGAGTTCCTGGTACCAGCCATCTGACTTCCTTGAACGTGCCGATCACCCATAGGAAAGAAGATGGAGCATTAGACGAATGGTATTGCCTTGGGGTCCCTATATAGAGGCATCAGCAAAATGTTGGATCTTCGCGTCCTCCGATAAAGACTGTTCCTCCGTTTACGGAAGAGGGTGAGCCTATGGAAGGCATGGCAAGAGTTAGCCCTTCTGATGTTTCGTTGACGATCTTCCACCGGGCCGTGCGAGAGATCAGTTGGGAGTGAAGATAAGGCTCACCCCAAGGGTTCGCTCATTAGCACTTGAGAAAAATTTAAGATAGGCAGAAATGTTATACATCAAGAAGAGGGGGAGTTTGGATCCGCCGTTGCAGATTAATCTTCCAGAAGTAGCCGCTGGTTTGACTGTTGCCGATAGTTGCGAAGAAGGTGAGCTCCGGTCTGGCGCTACAGAGGAGATTACAGACGAAGAAGATAGAATTGTCGATAACCATGATGGAGGTTAGTCCGAGCCTGCAGATGTTGAGGGGGACAATGTCGAAGGCGGTTCTGAAGCCGGTGATGGTCAGGGAACGGCACACCTTGATGATTCAGGGTCACAGCTTGATGATGAACCTGTAGATTATTCTGGCGATGACTGGGAAGTGGATCATGCCAATGATCACATCAACGATTATTCCCTCGCGAATTATTATGATAATGATGCCGGTGTCAGGGGTGCAGGTGATTTTGACGATGTTTTCATAGCCGCGATCGAAGCACAACTCTACGACGACATCGGGGTCCAGCCTTCTTCCGAGTCTTTAATCTTTATTTCTCAAGCTGTTGCGGTACCGAGTACGGGGTTGCCGATGGATGTTCATCCTAGCTCACTTGTTCGTGTTGATAACATCGAGGAATCCGTTCTTGAGCTTGAGATGTGTGAGGGGAACGTCGATCCTTCTTCGGTCCTTCCATCAGGCTGTTCATTGTAAGTAGACTGTCCTGTTGACTTGGAGGTCGTGGATACGTCACATCCTACTACGGTCGAAGTCGAACCCGACATCCTGCAAGCATAAGGTAAGGAATGCGATTGTAATCCTACTTTGTACTTCCCTTCTTTGATTCCTGCATAATCATACTAATCATGTTTTGTCATTATTATCTTATTTCTACAGATCCTATTGAGCCGATATCTGCCTCTTCCACTTCCGTCGCATCGTCTCCAGTTATGACTATTGAACCTCCGGGCGAAGTTTTGGAAACAATCGTTGACACTGGGACATGCACTGCGGGACCTTCTTTGTCTGCTATTGATCTTCCTGCTGTTCCTGGTACGACTCTTTCGTAATTTACATTAGATTACGACTTGTAGTTTCTGCTTTCATGTTTGCTAACGCGTCATTTGTTTTGTCTTGCATTCTTTCTTGCAGCTGCCGTTGATTCTGACGTCGCCATTGCTATGATGTCAGACATTCCTGCATTTGAGCATTTAGATTGTTTTGGTCAAAGCGTGCTGATGGGCCTGCTGTCTTGCCTCGCGAAGGCGTTGGCCGATCCACGAGAATGGCATATGCTGGATGCTGGCATGAAAGCGTTGGAAGCTTGTGTCGGAGTGGTTGGGTCTAATGCACTCGTGGTTGTCGATCATATCTCTGCGTTCGAAAGCTCCCTCGTAAATGTAGTGGGTGTTGAGCGTGTCGAGCCGGATCCTGCTCTCGAGGAGAAGCGGAGAATTGCGGAGTCATTGGGACCTGCAGTAGAACGTCCTGCGCATTCGACGACGAGCGCCCAAGAATCCCTACAAAATAACAAGATTCAGTATGAAAGGTGCTTGGGTCGCCCAGCTGAAATCGATGCCGAGATTGAGCGTTTGCAAGCGGAGAAGATCGCCGTAAGCTTCGAAGCCGCCTGTCTTGAGTCAGTAGTTGCCCAGGGCCAGATAGCTGTCACGCAGCTTGAAAGTGAGGGCGAAGCAGCGCGCAAGCAGTTGGAAGACTTGACTCTGAACTTCAACATGTTCCCGATCCTGCGGAGGTGTTATCTGCAGCGAAGTCAGCGATGGAAACCGCCAGGGTGGCCGTGATCAGGTTGATATCGGGATGTTTAGAGAAGCTTTGATCTTTCACTCCCGATGCTCTCTTTCTTGACTTCAAATGTATAGAAATGATCATAGGATCTCACCTTTAGAAATTTTTGTAATTGGTGTAAGAAATACTTACCTTCTGACCATTCATGCATACGGCGTCGAAAAGATGTCAACCATACTTTTTTGTTAGATGAAATGACAATAGCAATTACTTTTCTATCGTGTGATGTTTGTGTAATGTGTGTTAGAATGGTTTGCAACAATAATAATAATCACAATTCTAAATAAGTGATGAATGTGGGACGAAATGAAAAGAGTAATACTTCCCTTTGTCGTTGATTTCGGGAGTGTCCTAGGTTCCTAAACTCGGGATATGCTCGCGTCGTAGATGAATGGTCTTTCTTGGTTACTTCTCCATAGCAAGGGCAAGGAAGACCTGCAAGAATATGGAGCAACTGATTAGCTTTTGTAACTATAGGCTTATCTACTATATTCTACTCCATTTCTATCCTTATTACATTCCCTCTCTTGGGGAGTTTACATTTCTCATATTCATGTAAAAGAAGGTAACAGGTTAACTATTAAGGGTAATATCTCTTCAGAAACCAGCCATTAATTGCAAAATCGGCTCCCCCACCATAAAATTTACTAAGCGGTAGGCCCCGTTGCAGTAGACTTCTTCTAT
This sequence comes from Liriodendron chinense, assembly GCA_003013855.2. Classification (NCBI taxonomy): domain Eukaryota; kingdom Viridiplantae; phylum Streptophyta; class Magnoliopsida; order Magnoliales; family Magnoliaceae; genus Liriodendron; species Liriodendron chinense. The sequence goes on from ML058334.1 coordinate 3,598,124, forward strand.
GATGCATATCGAGTCCCACTTAGGGTCGAACTTGCTCTTTGTAGTGTACGCGGCTGTCGGTTGCTTCATTCCAAGTACCAAGTCACCATTCTTGAAGGATCTACCCCTGACTCGCTTGTCATACACTGTTGAGATATGCTTCTGGTACATCTCTAGCCGTAGTTGTGCCGCGAGCCTCTTCTTGTCCAAGGCATTGAGCTCGGCCATCCTGAGCTCGGCATTACGTTCATCTGTCAGGGAGTTCCGAAGTGCTACTCGTAGGGAATCGACTTGAACTTCCATCGGGATGATGGCCTCTGTGCCATATACTAATGAATAGGGAGTAGCCCGCATTTCTGTGCGGTGCGTAGTACGATATGCCTTGAGCACTTCAGGCAACCGTTTGTCCCAATCTTTCTTATTTTCTGCCACCGTTTTCTTCAAAATCTTCAGATGATTTTGTTGAATGCCTCAGCAAGCCCATTTGCAGGAGGATAATAGGGCGTTTAGTAGCAATGCTTGATCTTGAACTTGGCACACAGCTTGTCGATCATGGCATTTCGGAAGGGTGTGCCATTATCTGTGACGATCCGATTGGGGATACCGTGTCTGTAGATGATGGCATTCCGGATGAAACCCTCCACTTGTTTAGCTTTCACATTCTTCAGGGCCACAACCTCAGCCCACTTAGAGAAGTAATCTGTCACTGCTAGTATGTACTGGTGCCCTTGAGAGGAAGGGGGGCTAATGGGGCCTATCACATCCATACCTCAGGCCGCAAAAGGCCAAGACATCACTGACTGATGCAATTCTTCTGGAGGCACATGTATGATGTCAGCATGTATCTGACACTGATGGCATTTCCTGATGTAGTCCATCACGTCTTTCACATGGTGGGCCAATAATAGCCCATGTGCCGCACTCGATGATGTAGTTTTCGGTCGCCTTGGTGGGCACCACATCCTCCTCCGTGCGCCTCTCTCAGCGTATCATGAACTTCTTCCCAGGCTAGGCATCTTGACAGCATTCCGTCGTTGGAGCGTCGATACAGTACTTCTTCTAAGAGGACGAACGAGCTGGCACGCCTTCTCACTTGAGTGCGCATTTACGGATCCTCAGGTAAGAACCCGTACTTCAAGTAAATAAGAGAATGATCTTCTCCAATCTTCTTCTTCTGTGATCTCAAAGCAATGTACGGGGCTTACGCTCGTGACATTCTCGGCCACTGTGAGGGACGGCAATATCCTCCTTTCTTCTATGGTAACTTGAAGTGGGCTGCCCCCTGGATGTGTGAGAGCCGCGGCCAGGTTAGCCAATGCATCTGCTTGAGAATTTTTAACTCTTGGGACGTGCGCCACTGTACTGTCCTGGAAATGATCGAATAGGGCTCTGGCCTGATGGCAAAGAGATGATAGCTGTGGCTTGCAGACTTCATATTCCAATGTGAGCTGTCCCACAACTAACTGAGAATCGCCGTATACTTGTAGTGATCGGATCCGCATGTCTCGTGCCAACTGTAACTGAATGATGAGGGCCTAATACTCTGCCTCGTTGTTTGTTCACGACGGCACTATCGTGAATGAGTAGGGAAATAAGTCACCTTGAGGACAGATGAAGATCACACCGGCCCCTGATCCTGCAGCTCTAGAGGCTCCATCGAAATACATCTATTTCTGTCTCGCGATCCTTACTGTCATGGCTTGGTCGTCGAGAAGATCACATTCCATTTTCGTATTATTTGGTATCGGGTGGGCTGCCAGAAAATCAGCTATCGCATGCCCTTTAACAGCTCGAGACAGAAGGTAAGTAATGTCAAACTCGGATAACAATAGGGCTCATTTGGCTAATAACCCGGACAACATAGGCTAATTCATCAGGAATTTGATAGGATCTGCTCTGGAGATCAATGTAATCTGGTATGACAAGCAGTAATGCCTCAGCTTCTTCACAGCAAATATCAAGGCCAGACATATCTTCTTGATTGGTGAGTAATTAAACTCAGTGCCGACGAGCTTGCAACTCAAGTAGTATAGAGCGTTCTCTTTTCCTTCTTAGTTCTTTTGGGCGAGCAATGCCCCCAGGGAGTTTTCTCCCATTGCTACGTACAGTATCAGAGGCTTTTCCTCAATTGGCGCTGTGAGAACCAGAACTTTCTCGAGTAGCTCTTAGAGAGAATTGAAGGCTTTCTGGAATGCTTCATCCCACTCGAAGCGGACATCTTTTATGTTCAGTCGAGAGAAAGGCTGGCAGCGACCTGACAGGTTCGAGATGAACCGCCGCAGGTAGTAAGCAACTCTCCCTTAGAAGCTCTTCAGCTCTTTTAAGTTCTTCAGAGGAGGCATTTCTCAGATCACCTTGATCTTCACGGGGTCAATTTCGATTCCCCGATGTCTGATTACGAAGCCTAGAAATTTTTTGGAGGACACCCCAAAGGCGCACTTCAACGGGTTCATGTGGAGGCTTTTCTTCCTCAACCTCTGAAATACCAACTTCAAATGTTCGCGATGCTGCTGATGTCCGTCAGACCTCACTACCAGGTCATCGACGTAGCATTCCACATGCTTATGCATCATGTCTTGGAAGATTACTTGCATCGCTCTCTGATACGTGGAGCCTGCATTGTTCAGCCTGAACAACATTACCCGGTAACAGAATATCTCGAGAGATGTGCGGAAGGCAATGGACTCTTCATCTTCTGGAGCCATTCGGATCTGATTATACCCTAAGTAGCCGTCCATAAAGGACATCGTCGTATATGATGACGTGCTGTCGATCAAGAGCTCCGAGATGGGTAGAGGAAAGTCATCTTTGGGACAAGCCTCATTCAGGTTACGGAAATCAACCCGGATCTAGCCGCTTTTCTTCTTCACAAGCACTATGTTCGAGATCCATTTGGGATACTGAACTTCCCTGATAAACCCAGCCTGAAGCAGCTTCTTCACCTCTTCTTCTATCTTCAGGACGATGTCAGGATGGAAGCGCCTCTGTGGCTGTTTAACTGACCTCTTCTCCTTCGCGATATTCAACCTGTGCATCGCGATTGCCGAGTTTAGTCCTGGCATTTCAGAATAGGTCCATGCGAACATGTCTCTGTTCTCTTTCAGGAGTTGAATGTAGCTCTCCCTCTCATCTTCCAGAACGTTCTTGCTGATATAAGTGTTCCTTAGCTCTTCAGTGGTCCCTAGATTGACATCTTGTAACTCATCTATCGTGGGCAGACCTCCATCTTCGATCTGCTCTGGTGTGGCACTCAGCTGTATGACTTCATTCGGTCCAGCGGGCCTTACCTCTTCCATGGGACTGATCGTCACCATGTTAATGTGCCTGATTTTATATCCTGCCCCCAGGGCTTCTTTTCCTCTGGTGGTTAGCATGCCTTTACTTCGAAGGGTGCTAGCATGCCTCTATGAGCTGGTGGTTCTGAACAAATGAACCCCATATTGTTCGCTTTCCCATGTGTAGGGTTGCGATGTAGTAATAATCTCGGTAAGACCAAGGTCGATCCACAGGGACTTGTGTAGGAAATCACAAAATACTTCTAATGGTTTCTACTGAAGAGCTAACTAACAAAATTTTAGTAATTTGATGAAGATAACAATTTTGAACTAAACTGAAGGTAATCAATTAATAAAAGGCACTAGGGGTTCAAGGATCCACTTGTAGCAATCCTTGAGGCTCAATTCGCTGTGGTTTCTCACTTTCTCAACTAGAATCGAAATTAAGTTCTATCTAGTCGGATGATAGAGCAGTTAAAACAAGCAATCTGGCTTATGTGTGAATCATGTACATGATTCTCTCAATTCAAGCTAGGACTTGAGCATACTCAATTGCATAGGTCAATCCTAATTCCAATAGGTTGAGGTCACAATCATAATCATCATCAAACTCTATCACTAAGCATAATTAGATCATGATTTGAACTTGATCCAAATCACATACACAATCTCACACATCCAGAATTTCCAGAAAAATAGAACTTTTGGTAAGAAGTTCCCACATGAGGATCAAAGGTCTTAGAGCGTATTGAATCCAATTCCTCGGATCATACAGGTCTAGACTAACTCAAAACAATTAAGAACTCAAGAAATTCTTCTAAACATCCATGAGCCATCATAAGATTAATAAAAACTACTTAGAACTTTATTTAAACTTCAAACCATTGTTCTTCACTAATAATCCAACTTGAAACCAAATCAAACGAATTGAAACATCTTAGATTCACTAAAAGCTTCACCTCTTAGCCCTAGCAAAGAGGTTTAGCCATTCATGATCCAAGGAAACATAAAAACAACTAAACAAAGCATAAAACTAGAAAAACAAACTAGGAGGAGTTGTAGAACCCCGAATCCGACTTCTGCCGTCTCCCACCGTGCTCAATCTCTTCTGCATGCCTTTGGAAGAGGCCCTAGGTGTCCTTTTATAATGGGGAAGCTCTCTTACGTCGAAAACATCTAGAAATTGCATAAGGATACGCAATGCGCAGAGAAAATTGGAGTCCGGAATTGGAAAGCTTACTGTCTTCACATGGCTGACCGGTCTGGACCGGTCGGACTGGGCTGGCCGACCGGTTGGACCTGATCTGGGACAGTCTAGCATGCATACTGGAGGTGGGTAGGCTCTGGCCGACCGGTCAAAACCGGTCGGCCCTATTGTATCATTAGTCCAGAGGGGAAACAGGGGGTGGCCGACTGGTCACGACCGGTCATGGCCCTTTTCTTCTTCATTTTCTTCTTTCTTTCTTCTCTCTGTGCTTTCTTCTTTCTTTTACCCACCTTGGTTCTTCATCTAAGGCTCCTAAAGAGATCTTTTAAGTCATCAAATGGGCGGAATCCCTCTCATTCCTACAATCATAAAACCACGCATTAGAATAGTCTTTAAGCCTGAAAACCATGCATAGTTAGTGATGAAATGGGGTTAGAATATACATATTTAAGCACTCAACACACCCCCCCAACCAGCATTTTGTTAGTCCTGAGCAAAACATGCGTGAAACAAAGTTCATTCTTCAAAACCCAACTCTCCTTCAGAAACCATGTTTCTCTATACTTAATGATATGCGAGTGCAAGAATCAGGAAAACTTAGTGATAAAAGTTGAGACCTTAACCTTCTCATAACATAACAAGTACTTATATGAAATTCCCACTGATTGACTGATAAATAGAAGAATCCAAACAATTTAACCTAGTGTGCTCAGTGAATGTTCATCTCATGGATTTTCGGGGTTACCTTCCTTGTGAATTAATTAAGGTATGGATTCAACGGTGTATAGATCAACAACAAGCCCATGATAGGAATTTGCCTTACCATCCTTCCGACGGCTTTCACACTACATCCCATTTCCGGCTTTGGTTATGGGTAGACCATCCCCCAGTTAGTAATAGGTAGCCCTTTTCGAAATTTTCCACCATATTCTCCATCATTCCCATATTTTCATCCTTCCTTTCCGTTTTCTTTTTCCTTAGAATGGATTTTTAGAAATCCATATCTTTCGTTATTTTCCCATGGACATGGATGGACAAAGTACCCCGACTTGATTTCTCAATGCCTCAAATCCAAACTTCACCAATTCACAATTCTACATAATCCTTTCAAAGCGTGAGAATCGTGTAATGTGAACTAGGTGTAAAAGTGTTTAGAAATTCTATCAATCATAAAAATAGGGGAATTCACATATAAAACTAGTATCTTAGAGATTGCTCAAGGTATTCAACTTCACTCACTTTACTTTTCCTTTTTCTTATACTCACACCATCCCAAATGCATAGAAATAAAGTTTTCCAATGGAGTTTTGAATTTTGAAAAATTGAAAAAGTTCTTACATAATTGCTCGAGATGTTACAAAACACTAGATTCATCCTAGTGATTCTACACCCCCCAACCAAATCTTGCATTGTCCTCAATGTAAAATATATGAAATGAACAAAACATGAGAGCAATTCGAAAATAAAGGGGAGTGAGCAATGATAGTACCTGAGAGAATGAAAAGTGGAATTCTACCTCCTTCTAACAAACCTATGAAAAAGTAAACAAAAGCAACAAAATCCTAATCCTAACTACTCTATACCTCCATCAGACTAGGAGATCAACCATCCTGATACACAGGATCAGTCAGAGGTGTGAACATACCTTCTGAAGGAAACTTCTCAAAGAACGGCTTTAATCGCTGACCATTCGCCTTAAAGATGTTGTCATTCCTTGGATTCAACAACTCGACGGTCCCATATGGGTAGACGGTTTGTACAATGTAGGGACTGGTCCATCAAGATCTCAATTTCCCTGGAAATAAGTGTAAGCGAGAATTATACATAAGGACTTTTTGATTAATCGTGAATGTCTTACTGTTGAGCTCTTAATTGTGCATATTCTAACCCCAATTCATTACTCATTATGCATGGTTTTCATGATTTAAAGACTAATCTAATGCATGGATTTGTGATTGTAGGAATGAGAGTGAGACTTTACTAATTCATAGTTAAAAGAGTCACTTTGTATGCATTGAAGATCAATAGAATAAGTGCCAAAAGGTGGAAGAAAGAAGCAAGAAAGAAAGAGAAGAGATAAAGAAGAAAATCTGAATTTTTGTTCTTAGACCTGTCTGTAGACCGGTCGCTAGACCGGTCGACAGACAGGTCTACAGTGTATTTTTTGGACTGTTTTTCTCCTCTTAGACCAGTCGCTAGACAGGTAGAGAGTAGTCCAGAAACACAAAACTCACTGGACTGTTTTTGAGGTTTTAAGACCGGTCGTGCGACCGGTCGTCCAGGAGCTCAGACCTGGTCGTGTGACTGGTCGTCAGCGTAACAGAGCTTGTGCGTGAAGCTCCGATTTTTTCTGCGCAATTGCGTAATTCCTTGTACAATCTGGAATCTTCGGTGCCAATCTATAAAAGGGACTTCTCCTCTTCATACCAGGGCATGCTAGGACGTGGGGATCATCAAGGAGGCTTAGGAGAAGGATTCTACTTCAAGTTTTCCTAGTTTTTCTTCCTGTTTTAGTTGTTTTTATGTTTTTGAGGCTTCTAGTTCAAGGATGTTAGAGATGAACTAAAACCTCTTAGCTAGGGCTAAGAGGTGAAGCTTTTGATTTATTTTTTATGGATTGATGCAACCTAGGTTTCCTTTTTATGATTTAATTGAAGAAATTAGTTCAATATGAGTTTGAATCAAGTACTAGTTCAGTTTTACTTTGATCTCTTGATGACTCCGGGCTCATGTGATTCTTAGTGATTCTAAACTTAGTAGCTTATCTTCTGAGCATTGATTATGCTTGTGTAGTTCATTGATCTATCATCGACTCCGGGCATGGTAGACCCTTTGATTGCCTTGTGTACAATGGCTTGATCTTCATGTGGGAACTCATTCAACTAAAGTTCTTATCTTTTGTTATAATCTGAATTAGTTGTTTGCTGATTGATTTTGATTTAATTAGAGTTCTAATCATTAGTTGTAATCAAGTCTAGTGACAGGATTTGATGAAAGCTATGGTTGTGAATCTCAATTAGATTGGAAAGAGGCTTGGCCTACACAATTGAGTGTGCCCAAGGCCTGAGCATTGTTGTGGGAATCAAATAAATGAATAAGCAACTGTTTTAGATAATTGTTGATTGAATCGCTCTATATTCCAATCGGATAGAGATATGAATTCGATTCCGATTGAGTTATGTGAGATCTAGTTGTGTTGATGCATTGAAACTTATCAAAAGTGGATCCTTAGCGCTCTAGTGCCTTTTTAGATTGATATTACCTTACACATTCACTGTTTAAACCCAAATCATTATTTTCCAGCTTTAGTTCTTAATAGGATCTTAATTATTAGTTATTGTAGACAAATTCTGAGAATACCCATATATCAATCTCTGTGGGAACGATACTCGGTCTTTCCGAATTATTACAACTTCGCAACCCTACACTTGGGGAGTGAACACTTACGAAGAATGTTCTTATCATAGAACACCTTCATCTTGTCCTTGTAAATTCTCCCATTTTCATATGCTTCATTCCGGAGTTCCGCAAGTTCATTCAATTGAAGTTTGCACAACGAGCTTGTTTTGTCATAATCAAAATTCATCTTCTTTATTGCCCAATAAGCTCTATGTTCCAACTCCATGGGCAAGTGACAAGCTTTCCCATAGACAAGTCTATAGGGAGACATTCCAATGGGGGTCTTGAAAGCGGTACGGTAAGCCCAGAGTGCATCGGTAAGTCGAAGCGACCAATCCTTGCGATCGGGGTTCACCGTTTTCTCTAAAATATGTTTAATCTCCCTATTGGATATCTGAGCTTGTCCACTTATTTGTGGGTGATAGGGAGTGCTCACTTTGTGATTTACGCCATATTTCTTTATTAAGGCTTCAAATGGGCGATTACAAAAGTGAGACCCTCCATCACTTATGATGACTCGAGGTGTTCCAAACCGGGAAAGAATATTCTCTTTTAAGAAACGAATTACTATTTTATGATCATTATTCCGGCATGGAATTGCCTCAACCCATTTGGACACATAGTTGACGGCAAGCAAGATATATAGGTGTCCAAAAGAAGATGGGAATGGACCCATGAAATCAATGCCCCAACAATAAAAAATTTTGATTGGTAAGATAGGATTGAGTGGCATCATATTTCTACGGGAGATTCCTCCCAATTTCTGACAAGGATCACATATTTTACAAAACTCATGGGTGTCCTTGAACATGGTGGGCCAATAAAACCCACATTGTAGAATTTTGGTTGTGGTCTTCTTAGCCGAAAAGTGGCCACCACACACCTGAGAATGACAAAAGGAGATGATACTGTGTTGCTCATCATCCGGCACACATCTCCTTATAATTTGATCGGGACAATACTTGAATAAGTAAGGATCGTCCCATAGGAATTTCCTCACCTCGTTGAAGAACTTATCTTTATCTTGCTTTTTCCAATGTGTTGGAGTTGTACCTGTAGCAAGATAGTTAGCAATGTCCGCATACCATGGCAATTGGTAGACTTTAAAAAGTTCTTCATCAGGGAACATGTCATTGATCGCGGTCGTCTTAGGCTAATCGGTGAGAACAAGTCGAGAGAGATGGTCAGCCACTACGTTTTCTACTCCTTTCTTATCACGTATTTCTATGTCAAATTCTTGGAGTAGGAGGATCCATCTTAACAAACGTGGCTTAGCATCCTTCTTAGAGAGAAGGTACTTAAGCGTGGCATGGTCGGTGAATATGATGATCTTGGATCCAATCAAGTAGGACATAAACTTGTCTAAGGCAAAAACTACGGCTAAAAGTTCTTTTTCTGTAGTAGTGTAGTTTGCTTGGGCTGAGTTTAAGGTTCTACTTGCATAGTAGATAACACAAGGCTTCTTCTCTCTTCTTTGGCCTAGCACAGCCCCAATAGCGTAGTCGCTTGCATCGCACATAATTTCAAAAGGGAGGCTCCAATCAGGTGGTTGCATTATGGTAGCACATGTCAACAAACCTTTAAGTTTGGTAAAGGCATTTTGACAATCTTCATTTCACTTGAATGAGTTCTCCTTTTGAAGTAGGTTACATAAAGGGCGAGAGAGTGAACTGAAGTCTTTTATGAACCGTCTATAAAATCCAGCGTGTCCCAAAAAGGACCGCACATCTCGTATGCTCTTGGGTGGTGGAAGGTTAGAGATAAGATCGATTTTAGCTTTGTCCACCTCAATTCCGTTTTGTGAGATGATGTGACCAAGTACAATTCCCTTTTGAACCATGAAGTGACATTTCTCCCAATTCAATACAAGGTTCTTCTTTTCACATCTTTTCAACATAGATTTCAAGTGCATAAGGCACTCATCAAAGCTACAACCAAATACAGAGAAATCATCCATGAAGACTTCAAGAATTGTCCCCACCATATCAGAAAAAATACTCTGCATACAACGCTGAAAAGTGGCAGGGGCATTACATAGTCCAAATAGCATCCTTCGATAGGCGAAAGTACCGAATGGACATGTGAATGTTGTTTTTTCTTGGTCCTTTAGGGCGATCTCTATTTGGTTGTACCCTGAATAGCCATCAAGGAAGCAAAATTGGGAATGACCCACCAACCTTTCTAAAATTTGATCAACAAACGGTAGGGGGAAGTGGTCTTTTCTCGTAATTGTGTTTAGCTTCCTGTAGTCAATGCACATTCTGAAAATGCGGTATAAGTTTGATTACCGCTTGTGTAGAAGCAAGAAACAAGTTACCTTGTCCTAGAGGGGGGTGAATAGGACACTTTTTAAATTACCCAAGTACACACTTGTAATCATGCAAAGTATTCTTAGAGAACTTTCTTCAAGCACAAGATATGCAGAATATACATCAATAAAAACACATGTGAAAGAAGTAAATCAGTTCATCCATTCATCACACAACAAGAGATTTTTATAGTGGTTCAGTTATGTACCTACTCCACTCCCGGCTGATCCACTCACTCCTTGAGTGGCCGGATTTTACTATCACTATGGTTTTAAATGAGGTTAACCATAAACCTTAACAGCCTACAAAAGGACTTAAGACTCAACACATGGATTCATCCTTCCATAGGACTAATCCATGAACCACTTTGTCCTACACAAGGGCTTGTCCTACTCAAGGACGTGTCCTACGCAAGGACTTTTACGAGTTTGGGTCTTCAAACTCTGAAACCCAAATCTCAACTGGAGGAGGTTTCTTGGACTCAAAAGACTAAATATACTTAGCTGATTGAGCCCCTTGATGATGTCTTTGTTGAAGAAGCTTCGGCTTGCACGGAAGATACCTTCTTCAGCTCCCACGATCAGTAACCTTGCTACGGATGACTCCTTGTAGATTCCTAAGGTGAGGGATTAGGGTTAGGTTGAGGCTATATTGGGATATGGCTTATATATGAGGAGAGCTTCTACCTAAACCACCATTAATGGCATTGATGACAAGAGTATATCTATCAGAGGTAGGTTAAGATGCCATTAAAGAGGGGTTGAGTTCATGATTCAATCCAAGCTTTGAATGCTTCTTCAATGTTGGTCAGATCAACATGGATTAAAGTATGAACTCAACAAATCTTAGGGTATGAGAGAAGGGGATTTAAGGGAGAAGGCACAAACAAACCCTAGATGATTTTTAAGGTCATATCCACAAGATACAACCGAGTTCCATATATAGAGATGACATTAAACTGTCAGAAAACGGTCACCTCGATAGGATCAAATCGATCGGACATAAGTTTTAACTTGTTTTGAATTTTGCTGAAAAACATGTTCTCCGATTGATCAGACGTAGTTCCGATTGATCAGAAGACCCTGTCCGATTGATCGAACAGATGGTCTGATTGATCGGAATTCCTTCCAGAGAGTTTATGTATTTTTTCTGGATTTTCCTCCGATGGATCAGATGTATGTCCGATGGATTGGAGCACCCTGTCCGATTGATCGGACAATCCTCCGAGTGATCGGAAAAGTGTCCAGAGAGATTTTCAATGTTGCTGGACAATTCTCCGATTGATCGGACATATCGTCCGATTGATCGGACACCTATCGGACTCATCTCCGATGGATCGGACACCTATCGGAGACAACAGACATATTGATTTTCAACTCTTAATGAACATCTGCTATAATGGACCCTTCCATAGCTGATCTTTATGGAAGGTGGGCTATAGATGGTGCTGAGGATGTAATTAGGAAGGATTGGACCATCTATAGAAGGGTTTTGGGATCAAAGGTTTGGATGGAGAGGCTTGAAACTGACTGGATGAGCGATCTTCTTTGAGTAGCTTCTGTCTTCAGCCGCAAGGAGACTCGACGACACACTAACCATGGTAATTGACAAATCTTTGCATTAACAATCTCCCCCTTTGTCAATTACCAGACAAAACCAAACCTATAAAAGTCTTGGTCCATACCACATACTTTTCCTAGACACCAAAACCAAAATACATACATACATTGAACATGTCGAAGAAAATAAAAGCTTTACACATAGACATGACTCATTACATACAAAATGTACAGACTCACTGTACAGACTAGGCTTCACTTGAACTCCCCCTTAGTCCCTGCACACAAAAGATCAACAAAAAATAACCTGGACCTTTTGGTGGGATTACTTCTCCCCCTTTTTGTCAGTGATTGACAAAGGTTGGTGAAATGAGAATGCAGCGCATATGTCATAGACTAAAAAAGGAAATAGACATTAACGAGCCGAGAGAGGAAGCCAAAATACACATGGTCATGCAAGGATATACAAGTATATGACAGTAAGCACAGTGGGCATATAGCCCAAGCAGCCAACCTCCCCTTCTGAAATGTATATCATGACCAAACATTCCATATATAAAACCCAAAATGGGGCAAGAAGCCTAATAAGGATAAAGCAATTACGCACAAGTGTGTATATATATATATATATATATATATATATATATATATATATATATATATATACACGCAAAGGAGTCAGATAAATGAGAAAGGATACACAAGATAAGTCATAGCAAAATATCCAAATCCAACACAAGATCATCAAAATATCCAAAAAGAATGATTATCAACCTATCCAAAACAAAATGTGTTAAAGGAAAGATGTATCAAACGATACAACTAATAAAGTCACCCCAAAAAGATATCTGCGACTACACATATACTACGGACCCAATCTAAAAATATAAACAGCTATGGAGCAGGGCCAGAGACGTCATCACGTCGACATGAGAGAGCTGATGTGAGGCGCTGAACAGCATCATGTATGGTCTGCATCAAGCTCTCAAGACGTGTCAACCGCTCACCGTGCTGAGCTAGAGCGCCCTCCACACGATCTATTTGAGCAATGATCTGCTCTGAGTTGGGAGGAGGAGGTGCGGAAGAGGCGTCGGACTGAAGTCGCTGCTTGACCGATTGACGAGCTGGGGCCGGTGTCGGGGCTAGAGCTGAAGACCCGCTATGGGTGCTAGAAGACACCTGTGTGGGAGTATGAGAGAAGTCCCGGTCTTCCACATTATCCTCTTTTGGTAGAACCATCTTTTTGATATTGAGGTCCTTGAAGGTACGGTGAGGAATAGGATGGACCACAATATTTGTGAACCCGCAATCTTGCCAAAGGGGATGGTGTTGCGGGTGTTCGGCAAAGCGTCCAGAATATGATGCAAAATGATGGATGGAAGACACAGACGCGTCCCGTGACCAACGTGATAGAGCAGATTGACCATATTTGCTGTGAGATCGAATTTGTTGGTACTGCGTGGGTAGACATTTGTGCTGAAAATTTGGTGGAGCACTCGGAATCTATTGGACATTTCGGACGCCCGAAGTGCACTACCATCTATCCACTCGGGATTGGGACCCCGACACAAATATCGAGTCCAATCAGCCCGAAGAGTAGAATCAAGAAGATTGTCATTAGGTTGAGGGGCTGTGGACATGGGAATCCCAATTAGATCGGCTATGGTTTGGGCTGTGATCTTTACCACCCGTCCTCCGATAATGACCTCACACGATGGAGGATTTCCAACAGGGTTGATGATTTTGGATAAAAATACATACACAACCTCAGGATGTGCTACGCCTCCAAATCGTAGCACACCATCCCAACCGATCTGTGCGAGGAGGGCTGGAATGCCAAAGGGCTCCACGCATGACAAGACGACCTCCCGCTCATATATGATGGTGCGGGATTGAAAGCGGGATATTGAAGATGGACCCTCAGGTTGAGCAGGAGGAACAGTAGGAGGTGGAGAACCCTGAGATGGTCGAGAAGTTTGGAGCTTCTTAGTCCTGGCGGTGGTGGATGGCCCCGCAGCCATCTTGGACTTGCCTTTAGGGTCTTTAGGCATGGTGTTTCAAGATTGAAGGAATGATTGAACAATGCAGACACCAAGATGGACAGGAAGGAAGTGATGTACCAGGAAGAGCTTCAAATCCCTACAAACGATAAGCTAATAGAGGAAAGGGGAAAGAAGCAACCGAACTGACAACTTTTGAGACCTTACCTAGGAGACACGAGGAGCCACTATTGCTGCAAATGAGGACCGATGGAGAGCCTGCCGAGCTACAGTCCGATCGCACAAGGATGCCCTACCAAGAGATTTTGAAAAGAACCAGAAACATAGGGCAGAATGAACAGAGCTCGCGTATATAACTATCGGACCCCCGATATTTCCGATTGATCGGAGAAGTGTCCGATCAATCGGAAATGTCTCCAGTGACATTTAAACAGTCAAACCCTTCCTCCCTCCTGCAAATGGTTCCCCAGCCTATTTTGTAAGAATGTAAGCTTGAGAATGTCAATGATCATTCAATTATATGAGGCTAATTCCTCAGATATACCTTTATGCACATAGCTTTTCTAACCGACTAAAGTGAGCATACCCCGATAGATTTCCTAAGGTGTTAAAACCTTGTGGAATCTAACGGTTTTGTTAGGATGTTGGCCAATTGCCGCTCGGTTTGGACGTATTCAAGTTTGACCACTTTTTCTTCAACTAGTTCTCTTATAAAATGGTGCCGGATGTCGATATGCTTGGTTCGAGAATGTTGAACAGGATTTTTTGAAATATTAATGGCGCTTGTGTTGTCACAAAAGAGCGTCATTTCGTCCTGATTAAGACCATAATCCTTCAACATCTGCTTCATCCAAAGTAGTTGAGCACAGCAACTACCGGCAGCAATATATTCAGCTTCAGCAGTGGACAATGAGATGGAGTTTTGCTTTTTGCTATGCCAAGCAACTAAGCAGTTTCAGACGTAAAAACAGCCACCGCTTGTGCATTTTCTATCATCCATATTTCCGGCCTAATCGGCATTGGAGTACCCCGCAATGATGGTTGAGGTGTCAAAGGGGTACCACAAGCCATATTCAGTTGTGCAGGCCACATATCTGATCACTCTTTTTACAGCAATGAGGTGTGATTCCCTAGGATCGGCTTGAAATCTAGCACATGCCCCTACCCTAAAGGCAATATCGGTTCTACTTGCTGTGAGGTAGAGAAGACTCCCAATCATACTTCTATATAAATGATGATCAACACTTTTGCCTGATAAGTCTTTGAAAAGTTTAATGGTAGTGGCCATAGGCGTGGTGTGTGATCGACCCGAGTCTAGCGCAAACCTCTTGACTAAATCTTTTGCATACTTAGTTTGATTGATAAAGATTCCATTTTTCAGTTGTTTAACTTGCAATCCTATGAAAAAATTCAGTTCGCCTACCAAACTCATCTCAAATTCAGATTTCATTAGTTCAGTAAATAAGCCAGAAAATTCTTCACAGTTTGACCCAAATACAATATCATCTACATAAATCTGAGCAATGAGAAAGGAATCAGCCGTCCTCTTAACAAATAGGGTTTTATCAACACTCCCCCTAACAAACTTGTGAGCAATTAGAAATTGAGTACGACGTTCATACCATGCTCGAGAGGCTTGTTTTAACCCATAGAGAGCCTTTTTCAATCGGTAGACTCTTTGAGGATAACTAGGGTCCACAAACCCTTTTGGTTGTTCAACATAAACCTCCTCATCAAGTATACCATTTAGAAAGGCACTCTTCATGTCCATTTGAAATAATTTGAATTTAAGAGCACATGATATGGACATGAGAATTCGAATGGATTCTAGTCTAGCAACTGGGGCAAAAGTTTCATCAAAATCAATTCCCTCGATTTGAGAGTACCCTTGAGCTACAAGACGTGCTTTGTTTCGAATCACATTGCCAGATTCATCTGTTTTGTTTTTGAAGATCCATTTAGTTCCAATGACATTCTTCTCATATGGTCTTTCAACCAGAAACCAAACTTCATTTTTGGTAAACTGTTGAAGTTCCTCTTGCATTGCAAGTATCCAAAACTCATCATTGAGACCCTCATTTATATTTTTTGGTTCAATTTTTGAAGTGAAGCACACATGATTGTTGATAGCCTCAAGTTGTCTCCTAGTCTTGACTCCAACATCTGGATCTCTAATGATTTGATTGAGGGGATGATCCTTGATATGTGGAACATTTTCAGAAGCTATTGAGGCATTGGGAGTGGGAGATTTTTCAACAGGTTTACCTATGTGGCATGGTTCTCCCACTTCATCATCATCAAGTCTTGTATCTTCTTTGGATTGGTCATCAATGATAACATTTATGGATTCTTGAGTTGTTTTAGTCCTTGTGTTGTACACTCTATAGGCACGACTATCAGAAGCATATCCTAGAAATATTCCCTCATCGCTCTTAAAGTCAAATTTTCCTAGATTCTCTCAATCTCGAAGGATGTGACATTTGCTACCAAAGACCCTAAAGTACTTGATGTTTGGAACTTTTCCATTCCACAGCTCATATGAGGTTTTATCTAGGCCGGCTCTCAAATAAACACGATTAATGATGTGACAAGCTGTATTCACTGCTTCGGCCCACATATTTTTTGCTATATTTTTGCTGCTCATCATAACTGTGGCCATGTCAAGTAGAACTCTGTTTTTCCTCTCTGCTACTCCATTTTGTTGTGGAGTTTTTGGGGCTGAGAATTCATGTTTGATGCCTAGATTTTCACAGAATAGTTCAAATCGCCCGTCCTCAAATTTCCCCCCATGATCACTCCTAATACGTTTTACTGTACATTCCTTCTCATTGTGGAGTCGTTTCATGAGTTTCTCAAATTCCTCAAATGTATCAAACTTTTCTTTCAAAAATACAACCCAAGTATATCGGGAATAGTCGTCAACAATAACAAAGAAGTACCTCTTACCACCTTGACTCATTACTCTTATGGGACCTACGAGATCCATGTGGAGTAGATCAAGGGGTTTTGATGTAGCAATGATGGATGTCTTCTTATGTGCAACTTTAATTTGTTTACCTTTCAAGCATTCTGCACATACTTCTTTTGGTTTCTTCCCAATCTTTGGTAATCCTCTTACTAATTTCTTTCTACTCAACCTAGCAAGGTTCCTGTAATGGACATGACCAAGCCGTTGATGCCATAACTCAGTCTCATCATTAATAGCCATGTGGCATACGGCAGATGGTCCCTCATCACCCTTGTTTTCAATAACATAGCAGTTATCTCCAGTGCGAAACCCTTTTAGTATTAATTTTCCAGTTTGGTCCATAATTTTGCACATTTCTTTGGAGAATTTTACGGAATGCTGTTCATCACATATTTGAGAGATGCTTAATAGATTATGTTTCAAATCGTCAACACATAGTACATCCTCAATTTTGGGCAATCCTGGCACGGTGATGGTTCCCTTTCCAACAATCTTGGCAACACTCCCATCTCCAAAGGTAACAGACCCACCATCAAATTCAGCATAATCACAAAACTGAGTCCTGTCACCTGTCATATGTCAGGAGCATCCACTATCAAGGTACCACCTAGTGTTTCTTCCAGCTCTAAGGGCTGTATGGATAGCTAAGCATTTGTTCTTTACTACCCATTTAGAGACTACCCTTTTTGGAGAACCAGGCTTCTTGGTTGATTCTAGAGATGTCATCATTTGAGCATAAGGTGTTGAGGTTTTTTCTTTACTTGATTTCTCTTTCATCAGCTCCATGGTTCTTTTGTTCAACTGTTTTACCATTTCAAGGAGCTCTTCCATTCTTTTATTTTTCTTCGGTGGAGTAGGATAATTTCTCCTCATGTTTGGTGTTTGTTTAGGAGGACTCCACATATGATTCATCCTTTTTCCGGTAGGTACAAATTTACCTTTCAAGTTCCGAACTGGATTCTTAAAGATTAAGCATTCAAACTTCAAATGTCCAACATCTCCGCATGCATGGCATATAGGTGAATTTTTCTTAGTGCTTCCTGATGCATTCCTAATCTTTTTAGGTTCTGGGTTACTAACCTTAGTTTGCTCACCATAACCTAGCCCTCTTGTATTCCTATAAGGCTTACCTGATTTAAGAATATCATCTAGTTTTTCTCTACTCTGGGCAAATCTTTCATTGAGTTGACTTTCTGATTAAGCTGCAAGATTAGACATTGATTTGTAGATTTTTCCTTTTTCAACTCATCTTCTAGGGTATTAATTTTGTCTTGAGCTGCTTTGTTTTTCCTTTCCAAGTCACAGATCTGAAAGTGAATTCTGTTGTTTTCTCCTTTCACTTCTTGCATTTCATCAGCCAATTTATTATTGTCAATATTAGCTTGGCTCAACTTCTTGGTAAGAAGGATGCTTTGATGAAACAACTCATCATAGGCAACTTGCAAACCTTCATTACCATCCTCGTCATTATCGGAGGATGTCACATTGTTTTCTGATAGCTCATGATCATCCTTGTCTCTTTCGCCTTGTATGTCTGGGACAATCTCCGAGATAGAGGCCATCAGAATTTTAACTGATCCTCTCTCATCACTTTGATATTCTTCTGTTTCTGAATCTGTACTCTCGAGGTTGTCCCATGTGGCTGCCATTGCTTTCTTTTTAAATTTTTCTTTGGCAGGAGCTTGGCAGTCAGAGGCAATATGACCATAGCGTCCACAGTTGTAGCACTTAGGATCTTTTGGCTTGTTGTAAGATTTTCCTGTATAGCCCTTTTTGTCAAAAGATTTGCTATTTTTGTCAACCCTCTTTCCTTTGTTTTTGAAGAATTTTCTAAACTTCTTGGCCATAAGAGCCATTTCATTCATATCCATTTCTTCATCACTATCAACTACAGATTCTTGTGTAGTGTGTGAGGTTTTCAGCACTGAGTTTCTACTTTTTGGGGAATTCTTGAAATGAAGTTCATGGGTCTGTAGAGATCCTAGTAAGTCTTCTATTTTCATAGTATCAATATCTCTACATTCCTCAATAGTTATGACCTTGGAGGAGAATCGTTCGGGTAAGGATCTTAGAATTTTCCTACAAATGCACGGATCCGATATTCTCTCCCCCAATCCCCACATAGCATTGGTGACATCGCTCAGCCGGGTGTAAAAGTTCATGAAGTTCTCATGTTCTTCCATTTTCATATTCTCAAATTGAGTTGTCAAGAGCTGAAGTTTTGACCTCTTGATTGTACTAGTCCCTTCATGAGTAGTTTCAAAGATGTCCCAAGCTTCCTTAGATGTTGTGCAATTAGATGTTGTGCAATTACAGATTCTTTTGAACTCATCTGCTGAAACGGCACAAAAGATAGCATTGAGTGCCTTTGCATTGCTAATGTATCTCAGTTGTTCAAGATCAGTCCATAAGTCATCAGGTTTGACTGTGGTGGTGGTGACCCCATCTGTGACTGTGCTCAAGAGGGGTATTTCATATTTGATTTCCACAGACCTCCATGTTGCATGATCCAATGATTGCAAGAAGACTCTCATTCTTGCTTTCCACTATGCATAGTTTGATCCATCAAAATATGGAGGTTTGGAAACCATACTAGAATCCCATTTTGACATGATTTCAAGCTTCTAGAGACGGATCACACTCCGGGCTGTAACGCCTTTAAGGAGGAACCCGCTCTGATACCAATTGAAAATGCAATATAAGTTTGATTACCGCTTGTGTAGAAGCAAGAAACAAGTTACCTTGTCCTAGAGGGGGGTGAATAGGACACTTTTTAAATTACCCAATTACACACTTGTAATCATGCAAAGTATTCTTAGAGAACTTTCTTCAAGCACAAGGTATGCAGAATATACATCAATAAAAACACATGTGAAAGAAGTAAATCAGTTCATCCATTCATCACACAACAAGAGATTTTTATAGTGGTTCGGTTATGTACCTACTCCACTCTTGGCTGATCCACTCAGTCCTTGAGTGGCCAGATTTTACTATCACTATGGTTTTAAATGAGGTTAACCATAAACCTTAACAGCCTACAAAAAGACTTAAGACTCAACACATGGATTCATCCTTCCATAGGACTAATCCATGAACCACTTTGTCCTACACAAGGGCTTGTCCTACTCAAGGACTTGTCCTACGCAAGGACTCTTACGAGTTTGGGTCTTCAAACTCTGAAACCCAAATCTCAACTTGAGGAGGTTTCTTGGACTCTAAAGACTAAATATACTTAGCTGATTGAGCCCCTTGATGATGCCTTTGTTGAAGAAGCTTCGGCTTGCACGGAAGATACCTTCTTTAGCTCCCACGATCAGCAACCTTGCTACGGATGACTCCTTGTAGATTCCAAGGTGAGGGATTAGGGTTAGGTTGAGGCTATATTGGGATATGGCTTATATATGAGGAGAGCTTCTACCTAAACCACCATTAATGGCATTGATGACAAGAGTATATCTATCAGAGGTAGGTCAAGATGCCATTAAAGAGGGGTTGAGTTCATGATTCAATCCAAGCTTTGAATGCTTCTTCAATGTTGGTCAGATCAACATGGATTAAAGTATGAACTCAACAAATCTTAGGGTATGAGAGAAGGGGATCTAAGGGAGAAGGCACAAACAAACCCTAGATGATTTTCAAGGTCATATCCACAAGATCCAACCGAGTTCCATATATAGAGATAACATTCAACGGTCAAAAAATGGTCACCTCGATAGGATCAGATCGATTGGACATAAGTTTTAACTTGTTTTGAATTTTGCTGAAAAACATGTTCTCCGATTGATCGGACTCAGTTCCGATTGATCGAAAGACCCTGTCCGATTGATCGGACAGATGGTCCGCTTGATCGAAATTCCTTCCAGAGAGTTTATGTATTTTTTTTGGATTTTCCTCCGATGGATCGGTTGTATGTCCGATGGATTGGAGCACCCTGTCCGATTGATCGGACAGTCCTCCGAGTGATCAGAAAAGTGTCCAGAGAGATTTTCAATGTTGCTGGACAATTCTCCGATTGATCGGACATATCGTCCGATTGATCGGACACCTATCGGACTCATCTCCGATGGATCGGACACCTATCGGAGACAGCAGACATACTGATTTTCAACTTTTAAGCAACATCTGCTATAATGGACCCTTCCATAGCTGATCTTTATGGAAGGTGGACTATAGATTGTGCTGAGGATGTAACTAGGAAGGATTGGACCATCTATAGAAGGGTTTTGGGATCAAAGGTTTGGATGGAGAGGCTTGAAACTGACTGGATGAGCGATCTTCTTTGAGTAGCTTCTGTCTTCAGCCACAAGGAGACTCGATGACACACTAACCATGGTAATTGACAAATCTTTGCATTAACACATTCTCCAACCGGTAGTGACTCTAGTTGGTACGAGTTCATTATTGGCATTGGCTACGATGGTTATTTCAGATTTCTTGGGCACCACTTGAGTTGGGCTCACCCATTGACTATCGGATATTGGGTAAATAATACCCACATCCAATAGTTTCACCACTTCGGCCTTAACCATATCATTCATGTTTGGATTAAGTCATCTTTGTGGTTACCTAGATGTCTTCGCATTCTCCTCAAGGTGTATGCGATGGGTACAAATCAGTGGGTGTTAGCTAAAGAAAAATATCAAAACTGCTCGTCAGCAATCTTTTTCTTTTCCTGTGTTCCTTTTATTCTGGGGGAATTCTGAGTATAGAGACATTCATAGACAATCATAAACAATCACAAAGTATACACGAGAAAGCACCGCGAGGTGAATTTTATTCCAGAGATTCCGAGGTCTTTTACATTCCGGGCTGTGAACTGGTCACTGTTGGGGCTCAAATTTGTACCCATTATAAAATAGTATTCAACGGTCCATCTATGATGATTCGGACTGATTTCGAGATCCGAAATACTCAAAAAATGCCAGTGCCGCCCTAACATGCGCAATCGTGACTGAAACCTACGAATGCTATTTCAGGGTGGAATCGGACATGCGAATTACAGCCAAATGATCCGGAACGTCCTAAAACCCTTAACCTGCAAGTTTCGAGGTTGCACGATGCATATCTTTACCAGCGCGCTTCCAAATGCATTTTTGCCCTGACTTATCCGACTATAAGGGCCCAAAAGCCTACAGGTACTATTTCGGGCTGGAATCAGACATGCGGATTACCGCCAAATGATCTGGAATGCCCGAAAAACCTTAAGTAGCAAGTTTGAAGTCATTGCGGTGCATATTTCCACATGCATTCGTTCACTCTCTCTCCACATGCATTCATTCACTCTCTCTCCACATGCGAAGGTCATAAGGAGACATGCGTTAACTCTCTCACCACATGCGCATGAGAGCTCTCTCTCTCTCCCTTTTCAATATTCTAAATAAAATAAAAAAAAGTACAAAAATCATGAAAATATGCTAAGTGGGGCCACATGCGCCCAACACAGAGACCACATGCGCCCATACCAGTGGCACATGCGCCCATGCCATGCTACATGCGCCTGGTGCATGGGTACATGCGCATGATCCCATGCGCATGACTCGTCTCTCCAGAATATTTCCATGCGCATAATCCCCACAACATGCGCATGACTCGTCTCTCCAGAATATTTCCATGCGCAAAAATCCCCACAACATGCGCATCACTCGTCTCTCCAGAATATTTCCATGCGCATGCCCTCCATTTTTGCAAACAACATGCGCCGGTACCCGATACCCGATTAACATGCTATAAATACCCCTCCACTCGATAATACAGGGAGAACGAGATCATCACTCCCAGAGCACACTTCTTGCAGAGGTAAAAATTCCTCACCGGAATCCTCACATGCGCCCATCCATTCACCGGATGCCTTCGCCGGAAAGGGATTTCTCCCACCGGAAGGAGAAGATTCAAAAATCCTCCAAGTCACATAGTGACATGCGCTCACCCATTCTTGGGAGGGGAAATGCGCAAAAATCCCTAAGTCCCATGGGGACATGCGCCCATGACTAGAATGTTGGGCGAATGTGCATGTCACATGCGCTTGATAACCATGCATTTGTAGCAGGACATGCGCCTGGGGCGAATAAGTGCATCCACCTAGGACATGCGCCTGGGGCGAACAAGTGCATCCACCTAGGACATGCGCCTGGGGCGAATAACATGCATCCACCTATGACATGCGCCCATGTCTAATGCAACATGCGCCCAAACCAACCCAACCTCCCATGCGCCTGGACGCTGATGGGGAGGTGGGGCCTTCCATGATGTGGCCCGCCTTCGACGTGGCCCGCCTTCCGATCGCATCAGCATTCCTAAACACACGTCAATGTCCTCTATCCATCCCCTGGATCGGATTCGCCAACGGTCGATGTTAAGTGGGCCAAATCAGCAATTTGATCAAAAAGGCCTACACTTAGCCAATATTGCAAACCTCAGAAATCCTTCCGAAAGAGCCGAAAATGGCCGAAAGCGAGAGGAATCGTGCGGAATTTGACCAAAACCGAGAGGGAGACTTCTCTCCGCCATAACATGATATACCATAATCATGCATTACAATGAGATTACCTGATCTCAGGATCTCCGAGAAACCTTGATCAGACCATAAACAGGTCCACTACTTGGTCATTTTTAGCCCTGGGAAATGCCCTGTTGGCTCGGAAATCGACTTACATTAAACAAATCGAAATGCGATCGCACTGCGACCCTCGTGGACATAATCCACCTCTATCCAAAGACGATCGTGACAGGTATTCACCAAATCCCCTGATCAGATCGTAAACAGGCCCTGGGAAGTGCCCAGATGGCCCGAAAATCTACTAATGCCAAATGAAATCAATCGCGATCTCAAAGACGCGAGGGCAACATATCGATGACACAAAGATATATATGAAGTAGATTAATCAAATTAAATGCATAATTTATCTGATACACTGAGCATCTAGCATGAATGCGATCTTCTCTTGAGCATACATAAAGCATAGTTACTTTGTACTGTACTCATTTGCATCCATTGCATGAATTTATTTCATCTCGGATCGAGTTACGAAACTAAATCGAAGGGGACTATGGTTATCATCGAAAACCATAATGAAAGAGTTCTAAACGTCTGAAATACTTCATCGTTAAGACCAGTTGATGTGCGTCCTGTCCAAAGGCGGGATCCGTCAGTTGAGTGGCTAAGGGAATGAGTGCCCTCCAGTAAGTCACCCGTCCAGCTGAGACGGTCACTGGCCCTGGTTGCAGTAAGTGGACGCCGTGGAGTGTATTTCTGAAAGTCATATCGTCCATAGAGACGCGTCATGACACTGAGATATACGACTCGGTCGAAACCCTGTTTGCACAAAGACCCCATGGAGTGCCCTCCAGTAAGTCACCCGTCCAGCTGAGACGGTCACTAGCCCTGGTTGCAGTAAGTGGACGCCGTGGAGTGTATTTCTGAAAGTCATATCGTCCATAGAGACGCGTCATGACACTGAGATATACGACTCGGTCGAAACCCTGTTTGCACAAAGACCCCATGGAGTGCCCTCCAGTAAGTCACCCGTCCAACTGAGACGGTCACTGGCCCTGGTTGCAGTAAGTGGACGCCGTGGAGTGTATTTCTGAAAGCCATATCGTCCATAGAGACGCGTCATGACACTGAGATATACGACTCGGTTGAAACCCTGTTTGCACAAAGACCCCATGGAATGCCCTCCAGTAAGTCACCCGTCCAGCTGAGACGGTCACTGGCCCTGGTTGCAGTAAGTGGACGCCGTTGAGTGTATTTCTGAAAGTCATATCGTCCATAGAGACGCGTCATGACATTGAGATATACGACTCGGTCGAAACCCTGTTTGCACAAAGACCTCATGGAGTGCCTTCCAGTAAGTCACCCGTCCAGCTGAGACGGTCACTGGCCCTGGTTGCACTAAATGAAAACCGTAAAGTGTATCCCTGAAAGTCATATCGTTCATAGAGACGCGTCATGACACTGAGATATACGATTCGATTAAAATCCTGGTTGCTACTCAACTAGGAACGCCTGAGGAGTATGGGACCAACATCTAACCGGTCTTAACGGTGAAGTATTCCATAATAAATCCTAGACTTGGTCTCGGCGACCATGAACTCGAGACTATAATCCCTGACGATTTAAACTACTTGCTCGATCTATCCGAGCTTTATCCCTTTAATATTTCATCTATTGTATAACTGAAATTCATAGTGGAATCTTGTCGCTTTGTGCCGTGGTTTTCTCCCGTAAGGGTTTCCACGTAAAAATCTCTGTGTGGTCTATGCTGTGCTTTATTTATATTTATGCTCCTTTAATGCTTTATTTAATTCATTTATGATACATGCATGCATTTACTTTTGCCTTTTAATCAAGGGTGATCATCCGTTGATGTAATTAAGGGTTCGTGACCAGTTCACAGCCCGGAATGTAAAAGACCTCGGAATCTCTGGAATAAAATTCACCTCGCGGTGCTTTCTCGTGTATAGTTTGTGATTGTTTATGATTGTCTATGAATGTCTCTATACTCAGAATTCCCCCTAGAATAAAAGGAACACAGGAAAAGGAAAAAGACTGCTGACGAGCAGCAGGTTTCGATTTTTTCTTTTAGTTCTAACAGTCACAAACCCTTAATTACATCAACGGATGATCACCCTTGATTAAAAGGCAAAAGTAAATGCATGCATGTATCATAAATGAATTAAATAAAGCATTAAGGGAGCATAAATATAAATAAAGCACATCATAGACCACACAGAGATTTTTACGTGGAAACCCTTACTGGAGAAAACCACGGCACAAAGCGACAAGATTCCACTATGAATTTCAGTTATACAATAGATGGAATATCAAAGGGATAAAGCTCGGATAGATCGAGCAAGTAGTTTAAATCGTCAGGGATTATAGTCTTGAGTTCATGGTCACCGAGACCAAGTCTAGGATTTATTATGGAATACTTCACCGTTAACATCAGTTAGATGTTGGTCCCATACTCTTCGGGCATTCCTAGTTGAGTAGCAACCAGGGTTTTAACCGAGTGGTGTATCTCAGTGTTATGACGCGTCTCTATGGACGATATGACTTTCAGGGATACACTTCACGGTTTCCGTTTAGTGCAACCAGGGCCAGTGACCGTCTCTGCTGGACGGGTGACTTACTGGAGGGCACTCCATGGGGTCTTTGTGTAAACAGGGTTTCAACCGAGTCGTATATCTCAGTGTCATGACGCGTCTCTATGGACGATATGACTTTGAGAAATACACTCCACGGCGTCCACTTACTGCAACCAGGGCCAGTGACCGTCTCTACTGGATGGGTGACTTACTAGAAGGCACTCATTCCCTTAGCCACTCAACTGACGGATCCCGCCTTGGACAGGACGCACATCAACTGGTCTTAATGATGAAGTATTTCAGACGTTTAGAATTCTTTCATTATAGTTTTCGATGATAACCATAGTCCCCTTTGATTTAGTTTCGTATCTCGATCCGGGATGAAATGAATTCATGCAATGGATGCAAATGAGTATAGTACAAAGTAACTATGCTTTATGCAAGCTCGAGAGAGGATTGCATTTATGCTAGATGTTCAGTGTATCGGACAAATTATGCATTTGATTCGATCAATCGGCTTCGTATATATCTTTGTGTCATCAATATGTTGCCCTTGCGTCTTTGAGGTCGCGATTGATTTCATTTGGCATTAGTAGATTTTCGGGCTATCAGGGCACTTCCCAGGGCTTGTTTACGATCTGATCGGAGGATTTGGTGAATACCTGTCACGATCGTCTTTGGATAGAGGTGGATTATGTCCATGAGGGTCGCAGTGCGATCGCATTTCAATTTGTTTAGTGTAAGTCGATTTCTGAGCCAACAGGGCACTTCCAGGGCTAAAAACGACTTAGTGGACCTGTTTATGGTCTGATCAAGGTTTCTCGGGGATCCTGAGATCAGGTAATCTCATTGTAATGCATGATTATGGTGTATCATGTTATGGCGGAGAGAAGTCTCCCTCTCGGGTTCGGTCAAATTCCGCCCGATTCCTCTCGATTTCAGCCATTTCTGGCTCTTTCGGAGGGATTTCCGAGGTTTACAATATTGGCTAAGTGTAGGCCTTTTTTATCAAATTGCTGATTTGGCCCACTTAACATCGACCGTTGGCGAATTCGATCCGGGGGATGGATAGAGGGCATTGATGTGTGTCTAGGAGTGCTGACGCGATCGGAAGGCGGGCCACGTCGAAGGCGGGCCACATCATGGAAGGCCCCACCTCCCCATCAGCGTCCAGGCGCATGGGAGGTTGGGTTGGTTTGGGCACATGTGACTCCTCCTCAAGCGCATGTGGGAGAAAAGTGAGGAGAAAGAGGAAATGGAAGGGAGGTGAGCGCATGTGCCTGCCCCTTGGGCGCACTTATGCGCATGTGGCCTCTCCATTGAGCGCACTGAGCACATGTGGCCTCTCCCTTGGGCGCACTTGAGCACATGTGGCATGAGGGAATGAAGAGAAAGATGGCACTATGGGCGCATGTCCTCCAAGGACTTGGGAAATTTCCCATTTGCTTCCAACAAAAGGATGGGCGCATGTTGCTTCTCTTCCTCTTATTGCAACTCCGGTGGGAGAAATCCCTTTCCGGTTGTGGCATCTGGTGAGGTGTGGGCGCATGTGGATAGTCTACTGAGGATTCCGACAAGGATTTTACCTTGCTCTGCCGATCCCTTCCAGATAATGAAGCTTCTCTCTTTCTCAACAAGTCAGTGGGGTATTTATAGCACTTAATCAGGTAGCTACTCGGGTACCGGGCGCATGTGGTTTGCAAAATGGAGGGCATGCGCATGGAAATATTCTGGAGAGACGAGTCATGCGCATGTGGGGATTATGCGCATGGAAATATTCTGGAGAGATGAGTCATGCGCATGTACCCATGCCCCAGGCGCATGTGGCATGTCATGGGCGCATGTGCCACTGGTATGGGCGCATGTGGCCTCTATGTTGGCCGCATGTGGCCCCACTTAGCATATTTTCATGATTTTTTATAATTTTTAGAATATCAAAAAGGGAGAGAGAGAACTCTCATGCGCATGTGGTGAGAGAGTCAATGCATGTTTCCTTATGACATCCGCATGTGGAGAGAGAGTAAACGAATGCATGTGGAGAGAGAGTGAACGAATGCATGTGGAAATATGCACCGCAACGACTTCAAACTTGCTACTTAAGGTTTTCTGGGCATTCCGGATCATTTGGCAGTAATCCGCATGTCTGATTCCAGCCCGAAATGGTACATGTAGGCTTTTGGGCCCTTATAGTCGAATAAGTCAGGGCAAGAAAATGCATTTGGAAGCGCGCTGGTAAAGATATGCATCGTGCGATCTCAAAACTTGCAGGTCAAGGGTTTTGGGGTGTTCCGGATCATTTGGTGGTAATTCGCATGTCCGATTCCACCCTGAAATAGCATTCGTAGGTTTCAGTCACGATTGCGCATGTTAGGGCGGCACTGGCATTTTTCGAGTATTTCGGATCTCGAAATCAGTCCGAATCATCGTAGATGGACCGTTGAATACCATTTTATAATGGGTACAAATTTGAGCCCCAACAGTGGGTCTATGCCTTTGAGATCCGTAATCGACCATCCAATGACACTCTTATGCTCTATTAGAGTGGCTATTAGCCTACTCTCTTGTTCCTCATCCAAGTGGGAAGAAATCACCACTGGATATGTCTCATCTTGACCTAAATATACATATTTTAACTCACTTGGTAATGGTTTTAGGTCGAGTGTTAGTGCATTGATATTGGATGGGAGGGGTTTGTTCTCGTTTAAGGGTAAAAGTTCAAATAGTGCCCTCCATCTTTTGTTATCAAGTACCGGCTTCACATTCAAAATGGCATCTATCTCTCGTATTGTGTCATCATTTATCTCATGAGAGTGGGCCAAACATGCCTCCAAAGGGTCGGAATATAATGTCAAGGGGAATGTATCCTCCACGAATGATTCAATCAAATTTATCTCGTGGATCTCATCATCAACTTCTCGTGGTTGTTTGCATAAATCAAATATATTCAGCTCAAGTGTCATATTTCCAAATGACATTTGTACAAGCTCGTTTCTAGAATTGATAATCGCATTTGAAGTAGCTAGAAAAGGGCGGCCAAGTATGATGAAAATTTGAGCACCGGTACTTATCACGGGGTGTGTATCCAAGACAATAAAGTCTACTGGGTAGTAGAATTTATCCACTTGGACTAAGACATCCTCAATCACTCCTCTCGGTATACGAATAGATCTATCAGCAAGTTGGAGTGTGGTATTGGTGGGTTTCAATTCACCTAACTTAAGTTATTCATAAACCAGTATGGAATGAGGTTAACACTTGCCCCTAAATCAAGTAAGGCTTGTTTAATTCGGTAGTCTCCTATGATGCATGAGATGGTTGGACTACCCGGATCCTTGTATTTTTGGGGCACTTCTTGTTTGATAATAACACTCAAATTCTCAGTCAAAAGTACTTTGTTATGAACATTCTGTTTCCTTTTGACTGTACACAATTCCTTTAGAAATTTGGCATGGGATGGTATTTGCTTTATAGCATCCAACAACGGGATGTTGATCTTCACTTGCTTAAAAACCTCTAAAATTTTCAGGTTTTTGTCTAAAGGTTTGGGTAAAATCAACCTTTGGGGAAACGGGGCAACCGACTTGTATTGCTTTTCCAGTTCTTTCTCTTGTGGAGTGTTGTTCGGGCTATCATCCTCCTTGGAAATTTTCAGATCATTAGGCTTTGGGGTCTTCACCGGATTAGATTTATCGATTATTTTTCCACTTCTCAAAGTGGTGATAGCTTGAACATGCTCCGTATGTTGGGAGGATGAGCTTGCGTCTTGTATCTCAAATCGGATCCTTGGGTTAAGAAGAGGTTGGGTAGGAAGTGTGCCTTTCTCCCTAACACTGAGGTGGGATTCAACCCTAGCCATTGAGGTTTTCAAGTAATTGATGGCTTGAGTTGAATTTTGATTAAATTTCAATTGCTCTTGCATGAACCCATCTATTTTCAAAGAATTAGTCTTGTTATTCTCAACTTAAACCGATACAAATGCACCCAACATCTCCTTTAGTGTAGCTTTTGGTGTAATCATTAGGGATGGACCTAGTAAAGGTTGAACTTGAGGAGTATTGTTTGCATTCACAGTGGGTCCATTCCTCCAACTGAAGTTGGGATGGTTCTTCCAACTAGAATTATACGTGTTTGAGTTTGGAGCACTTAATGTCCGTTGATAACTGTTTATGGCATTTGATTGTTCTTGTAAGATATCTTGGACTGCTGAAATTGTGGGACAATCTTGTATAGCATGTTGATTTCCGGCGCAAATTCCACAAACAGTTTCAATGTCTTTTAAGTTGATCGTCTCTCCTTTCTTCAATTTCATGGCCTTGACTTTTCTTGTGAGGCTGGCCACACGTGCACTTATATTATCTTCTTCTGAGAGGACATAAATTCCTCCTTTTTCCTTTTGTTGGCTAGTCTTGGAATTTGTTGGTCTAAATGTATCCCAAGACTGTGCATTCTAGGCCAATTCATCAAAATAGTCCCATGCTTCCTCGGCTTCCTTATTCATGAATTCCCCATTACACATCATCTCTACGAATTGGCACATGGGTGAAGTCGGTCCTTCGTAGAAAAAGCTTATAACCCGCCAAATTTCGTAGCCATGATGTGGGCATGCATTTAACAAGTCCTTAAACCTCTCCCAACATTGGAAGGTCTCATCCTCCTTTTGGGCAAAATTCATGATAAGGCGCTTCAACATGTTCGTTTTGTGAGTAGGGAAGAACTTTTTAATGAACTCCCTAGACATCTCAGTCCATGTGCCAATTGATCTTGGCCTTAATGCATGAAGCCAACCTTTAGTTTTCTCTTTAAGGGTAAAAGGAAATAATTTGAGTCTCACCACATCGTCAGTTACATTTGCAAAGTGCATGGTGGCTATCACCTCATCAAATTCCTTAAGGTGTTGATAGGCACTTTCACAGTCTAGTCCATGGAATCTCGGGAGGAGTTGGATTACTCCCAGTTTCAAATCTATGTTCCCTGCATTTTGTGGAAAAACTATGCATGAGGGAGTGCTCGCTCTTGCTGGTTGCAAATAATCACGTAATGTTCTAGGTCGGGGAACATTCTCAACCACATTCTCTCCCGTTTCGGTTTGGTTTTGGCCCAGATTTTGATTGGTCATAGGATTGGGTTGATTTGCAGCCATACTTTCAGACAAAATTGAAGAATTTAAATGTCTCTTAGCACGTGGCTCTCTATCAATTCCTTCAACTATTCCCCCTTCACTAATGAGTCAGTTATTAGAATCCCGAGCCCAATGTGGCATGCAAATCCTAAAATAATGAAACAAAAAAGAATTCTTTCTTTCTTCCTTCCTTTACTTCTCTCTAAGACCGAAGCATAAGATGTCTTACAATGGCTGAGCCAGAAGCAAGGATAGAGACCGGTTTCTCCTGGTCAATAGGGGTTCAGAGAACTCCCCACCCACTCTTTGAATCTTTTGAGAAAATTGTAGAAAAAGAAGAAAGAAGAATAGAAGTGAGAAGAGAAATCTCTAAGCACAAGGTGATCCAAGACAGCAATGCCGACCAATAGAAATCAAGGTGGCACAAGGCCAACCTATCAGAGATCCAAAAAGGAGTCTCCACCCACTCTACAAGAGATGAATATGATAGGAATGAATAGGGGAAGAAGAAGAGTAAGGTTAGAAAGATAAAACCTGATTTGAGAACTTAAGATGCCTAACTTCTTCTTCGACTTCCTAAAAATCCCTGCAAAAGAAAAAATTCAAAATAAAACAAACTAAGTTAGTACTATTCCTAAAAATTTCAATAGAAACTATCTTCAGAAATTCTGTTAAAATCGTCAAAGTCCCTGGCACCGGCGCCAAAAACTTATTTGCTTCCCCAAGTGTAGGGTTGCGATGTAGTAATACTCTCGATAAGATCGAGGTCGATCCACAGGGACTTGTGTAGGAATTCACAAAATACTTCTAATGGTTTCTACTGAAGAGCTAACTAACAAAATTTTAGTAATTTAATGAAGATAACAATTTTGAACTAAACTGATGGTAATCAATTAATAAAAGGCACTAGGGGTTCAAGGATCCACTTGTAGCAATCCTTGAGGCTCAATTTGCTGTGGTTTCTCACTTTCTCAACTAGAATCAAAATTAAGTTCTATCTAGTCGGATGATAGAGCAGTTAAAACAAGTAATCTGGCTTATGTGTGAATCATGTACATGATTCTCTCAATTCAAGCTAGGACTTGAGCATACTCAATTGCATAGGTCAATCCTAATTCCAATTGGTTAAGGTCACAATCATAATCATCATCAAACTCTGTCACTAAGCATAATTAGATCATGATTTAAACTTGATCCAAATCACATACACAATCTCACACATCCAGAATTTCTAGAAAAATAGAACTTTTGGTAAGAAGTTACCACATGAGGATCAAAGGTCTTAGAGCGTATTGAATCCAATTCCTCGGATCATACAGGTCTAGACTAACTCAAAACAATTAAGAACTCAAGCAATTCTTCTAAACATCTATGAGCCATCATAAGATTAAGAAAAACTACTTAGAACTTTATTTAAACTTCAAACCATTGTTCTTCACTAATAATCCAACTTGAAACCAAATCAAACGAATTGAAACATCTTAGATTCACTACAAGCTTCACCTCTTAGCCCTAGCTAAGAGGTTTAGCCGTTCATGATCCAAGAAAACATGAAAACAACTAAACAAAGCATAAAACTAGAAAAACAAACTAGGAGGAGTTATAGAACTCCGAATCCGACTTCTGCCATCTCCCACGGTGCTCAATCTCTTCTAGCATGCCTTTAGAAGAGGCCCTAGGTGTCCTTTATAATGGGGAAGCTCTCTTGCGTCATAAACATCTAGAAATTACGTAAGCATCTAGACCGGTCGTGGCCCTTCTGGCAGACCGGTCATGGCCCTTTTCTTCTTCATTTTCTTCTTTCTTTCTTCTCTCTCTGCTTTCTTCTTTCTTTTGCCCACCTTGGGTCTTCATGGATCTTTTAAGTCATCAAATGGGCGGAGTCCCTCTCATTCCTACAATCATAAAACCACGCATTAGAATTGTCTTTAAGCTTGAAAACCATGCATAGTTAGTGATGAAATGGGGTTAGAATATACACATTTAAGCACTCAACACATATTTCTTATGATGTGTCTACTGGCTTTGCTATATCTTTCTTCTTCAATGTGCGGTGTCTCTACCGGTGTTCTCTTTGCGTTCTCTTCGATCTGCAACGGGTTGCGGGGTCCAGCATGAAATCTTATCTCGTGGCTGGCTCCCATTGTCAGCGGTATGTAGAACTGGCTCGGAGCTTTAGGGAAGGGACGAATCCTCTCAACCTTTAGTGCTGGAATATTGAAGCTGGATTGTAACACACTTATCTGTTAGCTTGTCATCTACTTCAACACTGACTGCCCTGCCTTCCGGAGGTACTTTGAGATCATGTAGAACTTCTTCCTTCGCAACGGATTCTCTCCGTGAGCCCTTGTCACTTCAGCGACCACTTGCGGAGCTTCGTTCGCTTCTCTTAGATTCTCACCCGTGGTTTCTACCCCCTGTGCCACCTCTGTTGGTTCGCTGGCTTTTCTGGCGGTCTCGGTCCCTTCGCTCTCTTGATAGTATTGTGCATCTGTTAGGAAGGATTCAGTGACGGAGTACGACCTTGGGTCTGCCGCCACTCTATACTGGACGCCATCCCTATTGTACTTGAAGCATTGATGGTATGTCGAGGGAATGATACCGTATTGATGAAGCCACGGTGGTACCAACAAGATATTGTATGTCGTCATCGCATCGATTACCTAACAGGTGACTTTAGTACTCAATTCTTCTAGCTCCAGCATGACAGTAATGGACCCTAGGACACGTTGGCCGTCCTGATTGAACCCTTGGATAACCATGACACTTGGGCGAAGTGATGTCTGTCTGAAACCCAACTACTACAATGTCTTCAGAGACATAATATTCACAGTGGATCCGTCGTCTAGCATGCATCTTCGGACCTCTATGTCTCCTATGAGACCTGTCACCATCAACGGGCGATTTTGGTCCATTAAGCTGATCGTTCTATCTTCTTCATAGAATGTGATCATGGACGATCGGTCGATCTGCATGACCTGTTGTGCGGGTTGATTCTCATTTCCTGTTATCTTCATTTCTTCCAACTCTAACTCGATCTCTGCCATCATGACCTCACGAGCTTCTTGATCGAGCAATACATTGAGCAGCATTTCCCGATATTTCTTCGAAAGGCACAGGGCATAGTAGATGCTGAGTCTGGTCGGGACCTTCTTCAGATGAGACACCACATCATAAATCACCGGTGCCTTATCTCGAGCATGATCTCACTAGTCAGTTGTTGGCTCGTTGACTGCGTCTGTCGGTTATTTTTCTCGAGGTGTCCCGATGGCTCACCTATGACCACATTCGTTCTTCTAGGGTCTGGTCGTCTCAGAAATTATCTCTGCACAACCCGCTTTCCGGACCGCAGAGCCACTACATTGACTTCTCCTCTCTCTAGGACTTGGTACTTGTCACTGGCCCTTGACTGAGCGATCACGAAGACCATGGCGCACTGAACGGGCTGTGCACGCGGCTGTTTCTATCCAACATTTCTCCTTCCCCTTCTGTTCTTCATCTTCCTCTCTTTCTCCAAGAGTCTTCTTTTGTTCTCTAGCCTCTTCTTGCTGCTCACAAGTGTCTATGGCTCTTCCAGTTCTGGGAACGGATTCGTCGTTCGAGTTTGAGCTAGTACAAGGAGGGCAGACACCACTGTCGCAGTGTTCCGGCTCTCCTCTTCCGCCTTCATATTGATGGTGCTGTCATAGATTATCCGTTGAATCTTTCCTTTTAGGACAAAGCAGTCTTCAGCCTTGTAACTGGTCACGCGATGATACCTGCAGTAGCTGGGATGATCGACCATCTTCGCTTCCTCTGGGCGCATGCATTCTAGCAGTCTTATTAACCTTTCTTCTACCAGTTGTTCCATGATCGGAACTGGATCTTTCATGTCGAAGGTATAAGGTCCGTTTGCTTGATTACGCTCTTCTATCGTAAGATGTCGCGGCCTCTGAAAACTCTTGCCTTTGTCTTGTGTCGTGGTTACTGGCCTGGCCTCAACTCTACGCTCGGTGTTTGGGCATTTCCTGTCATTCGAACCCTTTCCTTTGTCGACGTAGTTAGATGTTATCATCCTTCCAGCTTCTCTTCTGGGCTTCTCTACCTTGAACTGCACTCTGAACGTGGCTCCTTCCACTAGGTGGGCTTTTGTGGTTAAATCTCAGAACGTCGAGAAGTTGTGTCCAGATAGGCCAAATGAAATCATCGCATCCATGGCCTGCATGCATATCTTGACCTGCTTAGATTCGCTAGGCAATTCTCGGCATTGCGCTGCTATAGTCCCCCACCTGTCGATGAACTTCTCGACTGACTCTCCCTGCCTCGGACAAACCAAGGCTAAATCTGTCAACGATACCTCCCATTCAGTAGAGAAGAATTTGGAGATGAACAGGTCCTGCATCTGATCCCAGGACTTGACTGACCCTGCGGGCAGTGACATGTACCATTGGAATGCCTTACTCGTGAGCGTCTGTTGGGGCTCAAATTTGCACCCATTGTAAAACAACATCCCGTGGTCCATCGACAACGATTTGAATCAGTTTTAAGAATGGCAATGCCTGGAAAATGCCAGTGCAACCCTAATCACTCAGTAGCGACCAAAATCCGTAAACAACATTTTAGAGCATAACTGGACATGCGGATTACCGTCAAATGGTCTGGAACATCCTAAAACCCTTAACTTGCAAGTTTCGAAGTCGTACGGTGTGTATCTTTACCTGCGTACCTTGAAATGAGTTTCATACCTGCTCGGAGCTGACCAAAAAGGGTCCGTAACCCTACAACTACCATTTCAGAGTAGAACTAGACATCCGCACCACCGCCAAATGATCTAGAGTGCCCCAAAACCCTTATATAACAAGTTTAAAGTCCTTGCGGTGTGTATTTCCATGTGCGCGCTCCTCGAAACAACGTTCCTATAAGACAAGCCGACCTGAAGGCTCCAAATTAGGAAGGAAGTACCAAAATTTACAATATCTGGACTTCCACACCCCACCCCGTTTATTCAGGAGGTCCATCCTAGCCTAGAAGTGGCTTGGCGACAGTGAGTGCATGCCCAAAAAAGGTAGCTATCCTCTGGAGGTCTCCCGTCGGAGCCTGAAATCCTGAAATATTCTAAGTACTGAAATCTCGAAATTTGGCTAAGTAGTGGGAAAAGCACCGGCAAAGACATGCGCCTAGCTTTCCACCACATGCGCCCACACCCCATGCACGAAAGGAATTGATTCGAACACTTTTCGAAAAGCACTGGAAAAGGAGATGCGCCCGGACCCTACAGTGAGACATGCGCCCCGCTTTTCTTGCCACATGCACCCAGCTTTCCCAGCACATGCGCCGAAAAATATCCGTCGAGCCAGACCCGAACCCGATTACATCCCTATAAATAGCAAGGTGACTTCATTCATAAAAAAAAAATCATCTTCTTCTGACCTCAGAGCGACGCAAGAACCACATGCGCCCGCTTTGTTTTCCTTCGTTGGGTGCCTTGGCCGGAATGGATTCCCTCGTCGGAATCCCTCACCGAAAAGGGATTTTCTCACCGGAATCCCAAGTCCAGAGGGAAATTCTGAAATTTTCTAAGTGCTGGATCACATGCATCGGCTTTCCACCACAGGCGCCGGCTTTCTCTCGCCGGGAAATGCAGAGATGCACTAAGTGCTGGCTCACATGGGCCCACTCTTTCTAGCGCCGGGAAAACTTAAAATTCCACTAAGTCTGAAGTGACATGCGCCCACTATTTGGGGCTAGGCGCATGTGCACTACCACATGCGCCCAGAACATCTTCCCTTCATCTATTTTTCATGTGGGATGGGCACATGCGCTCGGAAAGTGGCCACATGCGCCCACCATCAGAGACATGCACCCACCACCCTATTTAAAATGACACATGCACCATACCACCCCCTCCATGAGCCTAGACACTGGTTGGAGGGGTGGACCTTCCGTTGTGTGGCCCGCCTTCGATTGGAATCGATTTTCGATCAAACCGCCTCTCCTAGATGCACACCGATGAGATCTATCCATCCCCCGGATCAGATTCTCTAACGGTCAATGACAAATGGCCCAAATCAATGTTTTAATACAAAATAACCAACACTTAGCCAATTTGGCAGCTCTGAAAAACCCTCTGAAAGAGCCAAAAATGGCCGAAACAGAGGAGAATCGGGCGGAATTGGACCGAGCTCGAGAGGGAAACTTTTCTCCTTTATGACATGATACACCATAATCATGCACCGCGATGAGGTTATCCAAGCTCAGGACCCTCGAATATCCTAATTAAGCGGTCAGTAGGCCCAGTGCTTAGTCGTTTTCAGCCTTGGGAAGTGCCCTGTCGGCTTAGAAATCGATTTACGCTAAGCGAATCGAAACACGATCGCACCGCGATCCTTGTGGACATAATCCACCCCTGTTCAAAGATGGTCATCGATGATATTCACCAAATGCCCTGATCAGACCGCAAACAGGTCCATTACTTAGTCATTTTCAGCCTTGGGAAGTGCCCTGTCGGCTCAGAAATCGACTTATGCTAAGCTAATCAAAATGCGATCGCACCGTGATCCTCATGGACATAATCCACCCCTTTTCAAAGATGGTCATCGATGATATCCACCGAATGCCCTGATTAGACCGTGAACAGGTCCACCACTCAGTCATTTTTAGCCTTGGGAAGTGCCTTGTTGGCTCGAAAACTGACTAATGCCAAATGAAATTGACTGTGGTCTCAAAGGCGCTGAGGCAAAGATAAAGCGCTCTAACTATTAAACAACCGAGTTAAACATTTATGGGCACCGATCCCCGTCATTCATCAGAAATTGGCATGAACGGGAACCCATCGGACTCGATACTTAGCCATTTGCGGGCATCGAAAACAGCCGATCCAGCCTATTGAATTTGAATCCTCAAAAGATCTTGGCTTGATAAAGCCTATTTGATCTCAAATAGATCATTGAAAATACTCAGAAGAAAGAGTGTTCTCGAAGACGAGTTCCCCGACTCCAGAAGAAACACATTTACTTTATTTGTACAAAGCTCCATTCATCCCGGATAAAGGTCCGAGGCTAAACCTAAGGGGTTATGGTTACCACGGGAAACCACAAATAAAAGAGTTCTAACTAAGCTTGAAACATCCTGCTATGGATTGCCATTATGAAAAAGACAGTTGATGCCCTACCCATCGACAACGGGTCCGTCGGTTAACCTGATGAGGCAGTTGCAGATTGCTTTCCTAAGTCACCTGTTCATAGTAACAGGCGCGAGCTTTAGGTTATGCCGACCAACATTTCGATGTTCATATATTCCAGCGGTCACCTGTTCACAGTAATAGGCGCGGGCTCAAAGTTGCACCACTCGATTAAAAACCTCGTTCGGGAATGTTGCAGAGTGCTTTCCTAAGGTCACCCATCATAAAAATACGAGCGCGAGCTTTGGGTTATGCCGACCAACATTCGATGTTCGTGTATTCCAGCGGTCACCTGTTCACGGTAATAGGCGCGGGCCCAGAGTTGCACCACTCGAATCCTGACAGTCTCTCAACCTGGACAATCCGAAAGAAAATGGGACATAGACATCTGACTTGTCTAAGAAATGTGGCTCAGTCCATAACAAGAAAACAAATAGGTCTATATGACCATGAATTCAAGACCATAATCCCTGACGATTTAAATTACTTGCTCGATCTATCCGGGCTTTCTTTCTAACATTTCATCTATTGTATAACTACATTCATAGTGGAATGTTGTCGCTTTGTGCCGTGATTTCTCCCGCAAGGGTTTCCATGTAAAAATCTCTATTTTGTTTGTGATTTATTTCATTTACATTCATGCTCTCTTAATGCTTTATTTAACTTATCTATGATGCATGCATTCATTGAGTTTTGCCTTTTAATCAAGGGTGATCATCCATTGATGTAATTAAAGGCTCGTGACCAGTATCACAGCCTGGAATGTAAAAGATCTCAGAATCTCTGGAATAAAATTCGCCTTGCGATATCTCTCTTGTGTACACTTAGTGATTGCTTATGATTGTTTATGAATGTCTCTATACTTAAAATTCCCCCAGAATAATGAAACACATGAAAAAGACTACTGACGAGCACGATTTTTCTAGTTTTAACGAACTGGCGACTTTACTGGGGATTCAAACAATACCAGAATCTCTGGTTATTTCTCAGTAAATGGACATTCTAAGATAAATCATTTGCAGACATTGATGTGTACGTAAGAAAGGTTACCGCAAGGAGAAATGTTCAGCGCCTTCACGGGCGCCGAACTGGCGACCCTCAACGGGAATGTTCTTCCCTTCATCTTTAAGGCAAAAGCATCTGAAATCGAAGTTTTCAAAACTTTTAAAAATCCTAAATTTTAAAAGATAACAGAAGCATGTGTATTCCTGTTGTGCATTTAGTTTTATGTCTAACTTTTATTGCGAATGGTAAGGTCATGCAATTTCGATATCTAGTTGTAGAATGCTCTAATGGACGTGTGATTGTGCAGTGAAAGTTAGCGAAAATACTGACCTTAAGAGCAGAAGAAATGTTGTCTGTGCTTATCTTTTTGGTGACTAGAGGATTCTGCTTCTCGCATTCCACTGTAACGACACCAACCGCTTCTAAGTCCTGCTACAACTAACTCGAAGCCGCAAACAGTTGAAGGAAATGAAAAGAACGACGATGAAGACTCCATATTAGAATACCACTATGGTCAAGGCATGCTGCACCATAAAAAAACGCAGTGGCAACCAAAACAAGTTAGCAGTGCTTTCACTGCTAACCAGACTACCGCAATGAGGCCACAAAAGTTCACGCGTTCAGTTGGTAGCTTACCAGCTCTCTTGGAAGTGAACCACCTAGACAGGGGACAGATCAAGCCGACTATGCAAAAAAAAAAAAAAAAAAAATCACAAAACCAAGAGAGGGGATTGTCATCGAGACCAATCAGATGAAATCAGGGCGACTTATGAGGAGCAGCCAGCACAGGTCATGATGGTGTAGATAATTGAAGGCGAAGATCCGATCAAACAAGATGTTGAACCGTTAACGACTCAGGAGTAGATCAACGAATTGACCCAAGCTTAGAGTGATCTATCGAGGTGAGAGAAGGAGATCCAGGATGCCTTAGCCACCCCCAATTGCACAGAGAATAGCTCGTAGTGCCGCTTCACCCACTCGACAGCCGGCGAAAGAATCACAGGGGGCAGATCAGGCCATTTATACAGAAAACAATTGAAGAGACGGTAGAAATGATTGTCATCAAAGTCATTCTGACAAAGCAGAAGCCGACACGTGAGGGGCGATTAATGCAGGACACAGTGGTTTAGGTGGCCCAAGACGAAGAATTGTTTGAACAGACTAATTAACCACTAGTAATCCAAGAACAAATTGATGAGCTAGTTCGAGATTCAGAATGACTTAGCAAAGTATTCGAAGGACATTCATGATGCTTTGGCAATCCTAATAGCGCAGGGGGCCACTCAAAACATCATTTTCGCCTAAGATATCACCGGGGGCAAGTAACGGGTTTCCTCATCCAGCGAATGAGCCAGTGAAGTGGCAGTCAATCTCATAGTCAGAGAAGCAACCAAAGCAGCTATCAACTTGACAATCAAAATAACAATCAAAGCAGCTACCGACTCAAAAATTAAAAGAGTAGAAGGAAAAGGAAATTGTTAGCCGACTCAGCAGGTTCCCGTAAGTGCCGTAGTGCTATGGGTAATCCCTACTGAGTCTACAATCTTACTGAACTCTGTATAGGCACAAATTCGTTGAACTCTGCAAAAGCGCGAACCATGCCGAACTCTGTATAGGCACAAAGTCGCTGAACTCTACATATGTACAAATATACCCTTGCACTCCGGGTCTAAACGAGTTGAGAAACAAATATACCCTTGCATTCCGAGTCTAAACGAGTTGAGAAATAAATATACCCTTGTGCTCCGAGTCTAAACGAGTTGAGAAAATACTCCAGGTTACGAGAATAAACTGAACCATACAATCTCCAGGTTACGAGGATAGACTGAACCATACAATCTCCAAGTTACGAGGATACACTGAACCATATCCCTCCAACGAGTTATGAGGTTAAACTATGTTATCCCTCCAACGAGTTATGAGGTTAAACCGTGCTATCCCTCCAATGAGTTATGAGGTTAAACTGTGCTATTGTTGAACCTCCAATTTATACATTGCATTGCCCATTACATCGCATTATATGCATGGTTTACATGCTTAAAAGGCCCATCTAATGCATCATTTGTGATTTCAGGAATGAGAGCGGAATTCACCCAATTGGAGACTAAAAAGAGCCATTTGAAGCCATTGGATGAAGGTGGAATAAGGACCAAAGAAAGTAGAAAAAGAGGAGAAGAAAGGAAGAAAGAAACCCAAGGAGAAAGCAGGAAAAATCAGCCAAGACTGGTCGTGCTACCGGTCGTCCATTGCCAAGACCGGTTGTCCAACCGGTCCGACTATTCACAGAGGAAGAACATTCAGCGAAAGGCCACTGGACCATTCATGACCGGTCGTGCGACCGGTCATCCAATGTTCAAAACGGTCGTGCGATCGGTCCTCGAATTAAAAGTTAATATTGGATTTCGTAAAAAAACTCACTGGACTGTTTTCGCCCTTTTTGCGACCGGTCGTGCGACCGATCGTCTAGGAGCTCAGACCGGTCGTACGACCAGTCGTCTGCGTAACAGAGCTTCTCCGTGAAGCTCTGATTTTCTCTGCGCAGTCCGGGATTTCTTGTGCAATATGGAACCTTCCATGCTACACTATAAAAGGACACCTAGGGCCTCTTCCTAGGGTATCATAGAAGCTAAGGGACGTCGTGGGAGAGGACGGAAGTCATCGTGGAGCATCTGCAACCCTCTAAACTCCGATTTTTCTAGTTTTTATGTTTGCTTTCATGAGTTTTAGTTGTAGTATGATAATGCTCGGCTAGAATCTCTCAGCTAAGGCTGAGAGGTGAAACTTGTAGCTACTTTCATGTTTGATTCAGTTGATTCAAGTAATTTCAATTTAAGTTGGGATTTTTAATTATTCTAGTTCTTCAAGTTGATAGTTTGAGATGTTTTATGAGAGTTCATGTGCTCCGGACATGGATTCCTTGCAATTATCTGAGATTATCATATTGTGGTTGTTTAGATTCGAATTATAGTAATCCTTGAGCATGCCATAGTCCATCAGCATGGCTGTTACTCCGAAGGCTATGATTCCGAATTCTACATTGTTGAATGGGACTAGAACTTGGAAGTTCAACTTGAATGTGATTGAATGTGTTTGAATGCTTTATTTTCCAACTAGATGAGAGATAGGACTTCAAATCTAGTTGTGTATCTTGCTTGGATTGATTAGATTGACATGGGATTGCTACAAGTGGATCCTTGAATGCCTTAGTACCTTAAACTATTGATTTTCATTAAGTTACTGTTTTAGCATAATTATGAAAATGCGGTATAAGTTTGATTACCGCTTTTGTAGAAGCAAGAAACAAGTTATCTTGTCCTAGAGGGGGGTGAATAGGACACTTTTTAAATTTCCCAATTACACACTTGTAATCATGCAAAGTATTCTTAGAGAACTTACTTCGAACACAAGATATGCAGAGTATAAATCAATAAAAGCACATGTGAAAGAAGTAAATCAGTTCATTCATTCATCACACAACAAGAGATTTTTATAGTGGTTCGGTTATGTACCTACTCCACTCCCGGCTGATCCACTCACTCCTTGAGTGGCCGGATTTCACTATCACTATGGTTTTAAATGAGGTTAACCATAAACCTTAACAGCCTACAAAAGGACTTAAGACTCAACACATGGATTCATCCTTCCATAGGACTAATCCATGACCACTTTGTCCTACACAAGGGCTTGTCCTACTCAAGGACTTGTCCTACGCAAGACTCTTACGAGTTTGGGTCTTCAAACTCTGAAACCCAAATCTCAACTTGAGAAGGTTTCTTGGACTCGAAAGACTAAATATACTTAGTTGATTGAGTCCCTTGATGATGCCTTTGTTGAAGAAGCTTCGGCTTGCACAGAAGGTACCTTCTTCAGCTCCCTCGATCAGCAACCTTGCTCCGGATGACTCATTGTAGATTCCAAGGTGAGGGATTAGGGTTAGGTTGAGGCTATATGGGGATATGGCTTTTATATGAGGAAAGCTTCTACCTAAACCATTATTAATGGCATTGATGATAGGAGTATATCTATGAGAGGTAGGTCAAGATGCCATTAAAGAGGGGTTGAGTTCATTATTCAATCCAAGCTTTGAATGCTTCATCAATGTTGGTCAGATCAAAATGGATTGAAGTATGAACTCAACAAATCTTAGGGTATGAGAGAAGAGTATCTCAAGGAGAAGGCACACACAAACCCTAAATGATGCTCAAGGTGTCTTTCACAAGATCCAACCGAGTTCCATATATAGAGATGACATTCAACGGTCAGAAAACGGTCAGCTCGATAGGATCCGATCGATCGGACATAAGTTTTAGCTAGATTTAAATTTTGCTGAAAAACAGGTTCTCTGATTGATCGGACTTAGTTCCGATTGATCGGAAGACCCTGTCCGATTGATCGGATAGATGGTCCGATTGATCGGAATTCCTTCCAGAGAGTTTATGTAATTTTTCTGGAATTTCCTTCGATGGATCGGATGTATGTCCGATTGATCGGAGCACCCTGTCCGATTGATCAGACAGACCTCCGAGTGATCGGAAAAGTGTCCAGAGAGATTTTCAATGTTTGCTGGACAATTGTTCGATTGATCGGACATATCGTCCGATTGATCGGAAGACCTTGTCCGATTGATCGGACAGTCCTCCGATTGATCGGAAAAGTGTCCAGAGAAGTTTTCAATGTTGCTGGACAATTTTTCGATTGATCGGACATATCGTCCGATTGATCGGACACCTATCGGACTTATCTCCGATTGATCGGGATCCTATCGGAGAGAGCAGACATACTGATTTTCAACTTTCAAGCAACTTCTGCTAAAATGAACCCTTCCATAGCTGATCTAAATGGAAGGAGGACTATAGATGGTGCTAAGGATGTACCTAGGAAGGATTTGGGCCATCTATAGAAAGTTTTGGGATCAAAGGTTTGGATGGAGAGGCTTAAAGTTGACTGACGAGCGATCTTCTTTGAGTAGCTTGTGTCTTCAGCTGCACGGAGACTGTCTTCAGCCACACGGAGACTCAACGACACACTAACCATGGTAATTGACAAATCTTTACATTAACAAATTATTCCAATTGAATCTCTTATCTATTGCAAACTGAGTTGCTGGAATAGTTTGGAATTTGTTATCTAATTCCTTGTGGATCGACCTCGGTCTTACCGAGTTTTATTACTACATCGCAGCCTTACACTTGAGGCGAGCGAACAGCTATCCCTCTAGGGTATGAGGTTAAACTACACTAGATCCGTCCAGGATATGAGGTTAAACTACACCAGATCTCTCCACGATATGAGATTAAACTACAGCAAATCCCTCCAGGATATGAGGTTAAACTACACTAGATCCCTCCAGGATATGAGGTTAAACTGCACCAGATCCCTTCAGGATATGAGGTTAAACTGCACCAGATCCCTCCAGGATATGAGGTTAAACTACACCAGATCCCTCCAGGATATGAGGTTAA
This sequence comes from Liriodendron chinense, assembly GCA_003013855.2. NCBI lineage: Eukaryota > Viridiplantae > Streptophyta > Magnoliopsida > Magnoliales > Magnoliaceae > Liriodendron > Liriodendron chinense. The sequence continues at coordinate 3,642,652 of ML058334.1, forward strand.
ATTGCACCGGATCCCTCCAGGGTATGAGGTTAAACTGCACCAGATCCCTCCAGGGTATGAGTCTAAACTACACTAGATCCCTCTAGGATATGATATTAAATTACACCAGATCCCTCTAGAAATTTTTAGGTCAATCCAATCCGATAAAAGGATGGTATTCTATAGAAGATCTGCATGAGATGTAATGTCTTCATATTATTATTTCATCATGGTCTTCTTGTTATCATTATGACATTCTGGCATTCTTTTACTCTATATAGGAGCAATTAAGAGTCGTTGATCTTTTATATATATGGCCTCATATGAAGAGAGAAGAAAGCATTCCATGAAAGCAATCCAAGGATGATGGTCTCTTATACATAGGGTTCTATATGAAGATGATCGGGATATTCTATCGTTATCAACCTTTATACATGCGCACTTGGTCAGAATCAGGAATCTCCGATATATATACATATGGTTTTATGTGAAGATGGTCAGGACATTTTATTATATATCACTTTGCTTTGAGAATATCGGTGGCTTTCTCTTATGAATAATCCTGCAACAAGAGTATGCAATTAAAGATTATGTCAAATGGGTATTCTATGTGGATTTCTAAAGCACAAGACATCTTTCATCAGAAGGGGATAGTAGCGCAAAATGAAGAGTTAAATACACCAGGGGCAAGCCCCAATATGTGATGAGAAACTCAGGCTTATAGAAGAAAACAACTGGGGGCAAGCCCCAATATATGATCAGAAACTCAGGCTTATAGAAGAAGACAACTGGGAGCAAGCCCCAATATATGATGAGAAATTCAAGTGTGTAGGAAGGAAATGACTGGGGGCAGGCCAGAAAATATCCGCTTACGATGAGAGCATACCTCAAATCTGAAAATCCAAAGCATCCCGAGATCAACGACAAAGGGAAGTATTACTTTCTTCATTTCATTCTATGTTAATTATCGTAAATATTTAATATTACCATTCATCATAGTTATGATTGCCATTAAGTTATGTTGTAAAGCATTCTAACACCCATTGCATAATATCACACAATAGAAAGGTAATTGCCATTGTCATTTCATTAACAAAAGTATGGTTAACATCTTTCAACACTGCATACATGAATGGTTAAAAGGTAAGGATCCCTTATATCGATTACAACGATTGTGAAATCTAGTCAAGATGAAGCCCCGTGATCGTCTCTATATATAAAGATTGGCAAGAAGAATATCAGAAGTAAAGATCACAGCTTCTCTAGACATCCTGATATCAACCTGATCACGACCACCCTGGCAGCTTCCATCGCCGACTTCACCTCGGATAATATCAATGCAGGATTGGGAACATTCTGGAGCTCAGTGGTCAAATCTTCTAGTTGCTTGTGCATCGCTTCACTCTCACTTTCAAGCCTTATAACAGTTATTTGATCCTGAGCAACTACTGACTCAAGGCGAGAAGCTTCGAAGCCCATAGCTATTTTCTCCGCCTGTAAGTACTTAATCTTGACATCGATTTCAGCCAGACGATCCAGACACCCCTTATGTTGAGTCTTATTGCTTTGAGAAGACGCTCGTGCATCCATCGTTGACCGTATATGATACTCTACTATAGGTCCCAGAGAATCCACGATCTTTCGTTTCCCTTCAATAATAGGGTCTGGCTCAATGCGTTCAGCAGCCACTACCCTCGTGACGGAGCTTTTGAACGAAGAAATATGATCGACAATCACGAGTGCATTAGGTCCTGTCACTCCAACGCAAGCCTCCAACACTTTCATTCCAGCACCCAACATATGCCATTCATGCGGATCAGCTAGCGTTTTTGAGATACTCAATAACAAACTCCTCAATATGCTTTGCTCGAAACAGTCCAAATGATCGAAACAAGGAACATCGGACGCTCCATGAACAACAACACCAGGGTCAACAATAAGTGTGGCAAAGAAATGTGGTGAGCATCATAAAATGATAAACACAGAAAGAAGAATATATATCAAGAAGTTATGAAAGAGCACTACTAAGGGGCAAAGATGAGCCAACAACAGATTATAAGGGATCCTCAACGTGCGCCGTCGTGTCAACGAATAACTCAGTGATCTCAGTCGGTAGCTCCGAAGTCATGATCGAAGATTCGATAGTGTTATTATCAGCATTAATTACCTCAGTCAATGTTGGCACCTCCGTCATACCCCCAACATTAGAAGCACCAGAGGCCACGAACACAGTTGTGTCATTCATCGACATAGTGGTCCCTTGCAGATTATCTTCTCCAATCTGCCCGACTCGCTCTCTCACACCGACATGGTCTGATATTTCATTCACCGAATCAGTCGTCGTCGGGTCCTCTTCGCTAATTAACTGATTATCATCCTTATCGCCTTCAATCACTAGAAGACATGTGAACCTAGATTCTTGTGACCATTTCACCAAAGATACTCCAAAAGTATGCTAGCTGTCCAATACCGTATCCTCCTTACGATGGTCAATTGACACACTCAGAGAAGTCTTATGCCTAATACTTGATGACAAATACGCTTCGGCCTGCTCTCTATAATAGCCCAATCCATCAGCGAGGACCTCTGTCAGCTTTGGAGGAGGAATGTAGATTGGATCATCAATAGAGTTGTTGTTTCGAATTAGAGCATACTGATGGACCCACCATCTCAGCCAGCCATAAGGACCTCCAGTCTTCCGATAGAGGCCAAGAAGCATGAACCTCGCGCCCGTTCGCGTCATTAGAAGTTGATGTCATATCCACTCCAATGAACAGGACCTGTGCCATGCGCCCGCTCTACTTTGGTTACATTTGGTACACTACGCCAAAACAGTGAAAAAAAGACGGCTGAAAACCGTCTTAAATCATTATTCCAGACGGTTTTAGACCGTCGCAGTGGCCGTCTTATTTTGCTATGTCGTAAAACTTAAACGACGGTCCATCACCGTTGTTAATAAAAGACGGTTATGGACAGTCTAAAAAACAGACGGTCCATAACGGTCATTGAGGTGCATTTTACACCATTTCCAGACGGAAATCAACCGTCCTTGAATCCTTGTTGAATTGCATTGAACCTCACTTCTAGACACTGTAGATACGTCAGTAATGTAATACTTAAAAAAATAGAGACGGTCTAGAGCCGTCGGAAATTATCAATTATTAAAAAAATCAGCAGTAATTCTTTTTTTTGTTTCCTTCACCTGATAGAAAAAAATATTCAAGCGACATGAAACGTGTATAGAATCATAGTAAGTAGAATTACTAAGGTTAAAAAATAAAATAAACTTCATTTGAATTTGATAGACAATGAGAAACAAAATCAAAATTAAGACCAACCTCGATGGACGAGTTAGACATTCTAGTCCAGCCAACATTCCCTGGAACAGGACCCATTCAAGTCCAGCCAACATTCCTTGGAACAGGACCCAGTCCAACATGCTCTTCATTTACCGGAAATATAAAAATAATGGGGAACATTTCCAACTGCTTAAGAAAAAAATAACTAATTTTGTGTTAATTGATTGCATATTTAAATAGCTCAATTGTCACCTCTTCCAGTGGCTTAAGCTTTTGTACAGTCCATTCTTATACCTGATTCAATGATCAGAATGATCACTCTTTCAATTAACAAAAGAAAACAGACCACAGATGAAATAGGCAAATCTAGGCAATAAGTAAAACAAATCTGCAAGAAATTTGTTTCTTTTAGAATTTTGAAGCATGAAAATAATCCTACAGTAAATAGAGTATACAAATTATGGCCCACCTGATGAACAATTCAGATATAGTAGACACGAGCAATGTAAAAGATTAACTAAGAAACAAGCAACTAACATGCATCACTCCACATATTTTGGGACATTCATTTGAAGAAGAATTGGAGTTACCTCAAGGAGATGACTCTTTCTCTCGGCCATGCTATTAAGGTGTTGGGCACATGAAATTATAAATAAGAAACCCAACTCCAAAAAGAAAAAAGGAAAAAAGAAATTATATACTCGACCTACCACAAGAAAATTCATCATTCTCTACTGAGTTCTCCCAACCAAATCCATAGACAACCTAAAAAATCAAAATAAAACCAAATAAAGAAAACCCATTTGCTAAAAATAAAAACCCACAAATTATCTGACCCTGAAAATTCACCTATTCTACTAAATGCGCTTCGCCAAATAAACAAAACTCATTTTCTAAAAAGAAAAACAAAAAAGAAGAAAAAAAAAGGAAATGAAAAGAATTAAAAAAGAATAAATAAAAATAAAAAGAGGTTTTTCCACCTAACTTATGAAATTGATGTTTTCGCACCCATCTGCAAATGCATCTTCATCACCTCATCGCCCATCTGCAAAGAGCACAAATATATCTACTGTTAGAAATACTATAAATTCAAGCACTACAATATTCATAGTACTACACCCAACATGAACACCTAAAAACATTCATAAAATTAAAAAAAAGAACACCTCAAACAATCATACAAGAAAAATATACTAATGGACATGAGTAGATCACCAAACATATTATTATTCTACATCCTCTTCTAATGGGCAAATTGGTAGGATAGAGAATAACGATCAACATTCGATAGCTATGAAGTAGATTGGAGTCATGTTCCATCAATAATCTACCCCACTACTTTAGTTCATCTAAATCATATCAATGTGATTTTACATTTCTACTTAGTTTTACATGTCTATAAACGACTTGATAGAGAGTATTCAAGACAAAATACAAATCTTTTTTTTTTTTTTAAATAACAGAAATCTGAAAGAATGAGCAGATTGTACGTGTTCCTATTACAACTCCTATTTCAATAGAAATGACAGCCCGTACATCTTCGAACGAAGATTTTTAATAGCGTTTGGATGGGAATTAATGAGATTGGCATTTGCAAGAAGAAAAAATTCATTAGATGGGCATTAAAGAGATTTGCATTTGCAAGATCCCAAGATTCATATCATAACATCACCTCTTCATATTAGCCTTCGAAAGGTTAGGGTTGAAATCAAAGAAAGTGAGGAATTTGGCTTCTTCTTTTTTTTTTTTTTTTTGGCGCCAAGTTTTCCAAGTTCCATTAAGTCAGGCAAGTCACCGTCTTTGACCAAAATGTTTTTTTTTTCAAGTCTGAATGAAATCTCCTCAAGTCAACTCAACTTTAACCAAGTTGAATAGTCCATTTTTTAAGTGGTGGTCTCATCCATCATATGCTTGTTAAAGCCCGACCATTGTGATCTTAGTGCATGTTGTGGATGCAGCCTATCCAAAAAATCAATAGAGTTTGGTTAAAAGAAAATTGCTTCCTGGTCAGTGTGAATTAGTTGACCAAAATCTGATGATTAAGATCATCTAATCAGTTTGGATTTCAAGTCATGATCCATCTGGAAGCCACCTTTTAATAAATTCTTCAAGGTGGCCTCTCATGAACCACTAGTCCTAGTTGAAAGAAACAAACAAGCTCCAAAAAGAAACAAACAACGAAATAAAACAAAAGGCAAAAGAAAAGAAAAACCTAATCAAACAAGAAAGGAAGAGACCATCAGAAATAGAAATATTGGGAGTGCCAGAGATTTCATAAATGAGATTCCCCAATTACAATCTACAGGATTGATCAATGTAGTTAAGATATTTAGAAGGTGGATTTACTTTTCTAGCACGATAATCTTCATTTCATTGTTGAACTCTTCAAGCCAATCTTCGTCCTCGTTGTCTAGGTCATACTCCATAAACTCTCCAATCTCAGCCCTGGCAGCAAACATATGACAACAATTTGTGATGAAAGTTTTTTTTGAACTGTACAAAAGACACTTCCAGAACAAACTTCTCCTTCTGGAACCAAGAAATGTTTTTAAATAACATACCTCACCTTCCACGTAAATATGATCTAGGTTGCCCAAATTTTCTTGAATAATCTTTTTTCATATGTATCCACAACAACAAATTGTGGAATAGGTATCTCATTAGCACTTTTCTTAGTGGGGACGTGCACCTAAAGATATTCACATCTTTCAGTTAGTATTTCACAGGTGAAACATATACACCAGCAAAGCCTCCCCAACATGGTAGAGGAAGTATTTGTTTCAATGGGTCAGACAATGTAAATACAAATGGCAATGTAAAGACCAACGTTAGAAAAGGCCCAACAACTATCAATTCATTAAAGCACTGTTGCTCCAACTTGGAAAATTTGCAGATTGAACTAATAACAACTCAACAATAGACCAAACAAAATCATAATCTAAAAAAATACTAGACATGAATCCATGAATTGCAGAGGAGTTCCAATAAATGCGCTTCTGCCCAAACCAAAACTACTCTCCTTTACAAAAAAAGTTAAAGAAATGTACATTTGTCTGACCTATCAATACCCAGTTTCTAGGAAAAAGAAGAATACAGAGAGGTGCCCATGCCCACTGAAAAACCATATTGCTCATTGTTACTGCACACACCAAGGCATTGGGTAGGGAGTCAGATTCAAACCATGCTCTGTTACCAAGGTACAGGTATGGTGGTAGACTGAAGCTTCCAGATAATCATTGTAAACCAAAGCAATCAATGTGAATATTTAGATTCCAGATAATCTGGCAACTAAGTCTTGTAAAACAAACACATTCCAAATAATCAACTCAATTCAATGTTGTTGTTGGAATCATCATGAAAGAGACATATCAAGAACAATGATTTCACAAAAAAAAAAATAATAATAAATAAAAATAAAAAATAAAAAACTGAAAAAAAGAAAAAAAAGATGCCAAACAAATTGAAACGCATACTCACATGATGCTCAAACTACTCGAGCAAAGCAATCAAAGAATCTCAAAACCCTACCAAAGCAACAAAAATCTTAGCATTCAATCACTGTAAAAGCGTATTTATCAATATAGATAGGAAATCAAGGGCATACTATAAGTAGAAACCTTAGATTTGAGTCCAGATCTGACCTTTTCATGAGACTTCGCCTATTCTTCGGTCACCGGCCGGCTGAAATTTTCTGACAGAGGAAACACTGAGTTGCCGAAAAAATTAGGATAAGGCTCCATTTTCAACCAGAAAAGGAACTACCTGATGCTTACCGATCGTAGGACGCGATCCTGTTGTGGAGGAATCGACGTGTGGATTTTCCGACCATTTGAGGAGATCTTTTGTAGATGTGTGGGGTTTTCGAACAGGGGTGTTTCTTTCCATTTCCTTTTTTATATTTGGAATTGACGTGTGCAGAGAGGAGATCGAAAGGAGGGGTAGCGAGATTGAGAGAGGGAGAGCCGACAGGGAGGGAGAGGGAGAGGGAGAGGGGGAGTATTAGGGTTTTACCTTAACCTTAGGATTAGGTGTTACTCGGGAAATTTGTTAGTGGGTGTTACCCTAACTGTGTAGGGCCCACCTTGATCTATTTTTTGTATATCCAAACCGTCCATATGTTTTAACAACTTATTTTAGGTAGTGATCCCAAAACTTATGCAGATCCAAATCATAAGTGGCCCATACCAAAAGAAGAAGTGATGAATAAACCATTAAAACCCCTTTGCAGGAGACAAAAGTTCTGGATCAATCTGACCATTCTAATTTCCATTCATCTAGTTCTTCTTGACATTATCAACAGGTTGGATTTCAAATAAACATTACTAAAAACTTACGAAGGGACATTTGGAATTTTTAATGGTGAGGTACTCAATTACCATTGTTTCCTGTGGTGTGGTCCATCTTAGATTTGGATATGCACAATCTTTTGTACCCCACCCTAAAATGGTATGGAGAAATAGATGGACGACATGGATATGAAACACATCATTAAGGTGGGCTCCACAATAAGGGTACCACCCAATAAAACTAAAATGGTAAACAAATATTTTTGTTCGGGTTTTGGCTAGCGATGCTAGTTGATGCTTCGTGGGTCCTACCATGATGTATATGTTTTATTCATGCCATCCATTCATTTTTACTTATCATTATAGGGCTTTATAAAAAAAAATGAGGTAAATTTAAATCTCAAGTGAACCACACCACAGAAAACAGTAGTGATTGAATGTCCACCCTTAAAACCTCCCAAGGCCCACTATAATGTTTATTTGACATCCAACATGTTGATTAGGTCATACAAACCTGCATGAAAGGAAAAAACAAATATCAGCTTGATCCAAAACTTTTGTGGCCTCTAGGAAATTTTTAATGATGGGGTTCAATCGCCACTGTGTGGTCCACTTCAAATTTGGATCTACCTCAATTTCAACCACTTCATTTGATTTTTTTTCAAACTTCTTTTTTTTTTAAATGTCAACTCCTTCCAAACATCTCAAATTATTTTTTTTTTCAAAATCTCTCTTTTTTTTTTTTATCGAACTTCTGAATTTTTTTCAAAATACAAAATCTCAGTTTCTTTTTAAAAATTTAATTTTTTTGAACTTATTAATTTTATTCAAACTTCTCGATTTTTTTAAATGCAACCTTTTTTTTCTTTTTTTTTTTCCCAAAATGTCAATTTCTTTCAAAAGCTTTTTTTTTTTAAGATCTTAATTTTTTTTTTTTCAAAATCTTGGTTTTTTTTTTTTTTTTTTAAATCTCAATTTTTTCAAACATTGTTAATTTATTTTAAACTCATCCACTTAGTTTTTTTCAAAATCACAATTTTTTTAAACTTCTCAATTTTCGTTTATTTTTTTTTTCAAAATCCCATTTTTTATTAAACTTAATTTTTTTTTCAAAATATAAAATCCCTTTTTTTTAAATCGCAAAAAAATTTCAAGCTTATCAATTTTATTCAAACTTCTCAATTTTTTTTTTCAATCAAAATCTCAATTTCTTTTACAATTTTGATTTGTTTAAATCTATTTTTTTTTTCAAAATCTCAATTTTTTAAGTCAATTTTTGTCAAATATTGTTAATATTTTTTTTCCAAAACTCTCCATTTTTTTTTTTCAAAATGTTAGTTCTTTTAATATTCTCAAAATTTTTTTTTCAAAATCTCATTTTTTTTTATCAAACTTCTCATTTTTTTCTAACATACAAAATCTTAATTTCTTTTTAAAAGTCACAATTTTGTTATGTGAAAATCTACTTTCTTTTTTTCAAACCATTCAATTTCATTTAAACTTCTCAATTTTCTTCGAAATGCCAATTTTCTTTTTCGCAATGTCAATTTCTTTTAAAATCACAGGGTTTTTTTTTAAATCTCAATTTTTTTTTTGAAATCTTGATTTTTTTTAAATCTCAATTTTTCTCAATCATTTTTAATTTCTTTTAAAACTTCTCAATTTTTCTTTCGAAATCATAATTTTTTAAAATTTCTGAATTTTAATTTTTGAAATGTTAATTCTTCCAAAATCTCTCTTTTTTCTTTTAGCAAACATCTTAATTTTTTTTTTCAAAATACAAAATCTTAATTTCTTTTTAAAAATTGCAATTTTTTTTCAAAATTGATTTTTTTCAAACTTCTCAATTTTTGTAAGAATGTTAATTTTATTTCAAAATCTTAATTTTTTTAATCCCATTTTTTTTTTCAAAATCTCAATTTTTCTTAAACATTGTTACCTTTTGTTTAACTTCTGAACATTTTTGTTAAAATAACAATTTTTTTAAACTACTAAATTTTCATTTTAAAATGTCATTCTTTTGTTAAAAACCATCTTTTATCATATTTAAATTCTACTAAAAATCACTTAAATAAAGTATAATTTTCATTTACGACGAACCATGTCCGCCGCTATAGCAAGTAAAACCCGACCCAGGTTCCTTCTGGTAGGTGTCGGATGCAAAAGTTTATGACGGACTAGGGTCCGTTGCAAAACATTATTTTACGACGGATTTAATTCGTCGTATATTTTGCGATGAATTAAATCCGTCGTTAACTTACACATAACGACGAATTTGATTCGTCATAAACTTTCGACAGCAAATCGGGGCTTCGAGCGGTTAGTGACGGACTGTCTCAGTATTTACGACGGATCTAGTCCGTCGTTAAATTTATGGACGGTCTCTATCCGTCGTTAAACCAAGCGTATTTTGAGACGGTCTGTGTCCGTCGTTACACCAAGCATTTTGTGTCATATTTTTGCTGTTTTGGCGTAGTGGTAATGTTATCAGAACACCTTGATCATATCCGAATTGCCTGGCAAACTGGCTGGGGTAATAAGGCTCCCACCAGAACTCTATTCCTTCACGCAGTGGAAGTGAAGCAGTACGAATAGACACCAGAAACTCCCTATCAAGAGTATTCATAGAACGTTCATCCTCAATGACTTCTTGATCCTCTTCGATGCTAGAAACAGGAAAGTGGTAGAAGCAAATATCCACCCAGCTGCCGATTTTTGAAGCTATCCAATCAGATGATTGTGCCATCATCTCAAGCTTTCCGTAGTTGTAGAGAGGCGCGTGATCGGTGTGGAGATATTGAAAGAGATCCATTCCATATGTCCACGAGAAATATATGCCCAGCCACCCGTAGAAGAAATGCCATGGGCAATAAGCCGCGTTCATTCCTCGCCTGGGTTGATCTTTGTTGTTGGCAATATTGCCGAAAGCCCTATATAGACTGCACAACACCGGAGGTGCTAAAGAATATCGATGGCCATTTGCAAGAGCTCCTGCCACGACGAAGCAAGAAACCCTAACCCCATCAGCACTCTTCGAGCTAGGCAGCACAACTGCCGACAACCAGTATGCTAAGAAGCCCGCTAGTTAGCAAGTTGACGTAAGCTCATTCGGATTGCAAAATCTATATTCGAAACGTTCCTTCATCAAGACTTGGTCTTCCTACGGAGTTTTATATTCTTCATAATCAATGCTTCAAGAAGAAAGAAAAGTTCCATGTTAGAAGAAAAGAACCTATGACCATGCAAAATATAAAGTACAAAAGAAGGTATCAGAAGAAATATTACTTCATCCTCTGGCTAAAATAGATTAACCAGTCGTCGTAATGGATCTTTGTAATATTGTCGAACTGCGACAACTCAGCGAATAACTCCAGACAAGCCTCCAAATGGTAAGCATCTCGAGGACTTTTAAGCCGAGACGAAGATAACTCTTCATCAGTTGGGACGTATTCCTGGTAATATTGTCCTAGTACAGGCAAGCCAGCCATCATCCAGAGATCCCATAAAGTTATACTCATCTCCCCATATGGAAAGTGGAATGAATTGGTAACAGAAGACCAGTAATTCAAGATGCTCCGAATGATTGTTAGATCACGGAAGAAATGCCCAGAAGTTGCATCGATAGCCTGATATAGACCGACTTGCTTCAGAATCTTCTCATGACAGACCAAAATATCTTTTGCCCACGGCTCATAACCAACTCGCTCGTTCAGATGACCTCGCGTACGGAAACTACTTGTCGCCCACATCATCGTCTTATCCATATGCCGAAACCTTTGATAAACTGTCTCGAAATAATGGGCTAGATAAAGAGCGTAAAGATCACAAGTCGGAGCAAGGAAGACCATTTCTCTTAAGAGACCTGTTGAACCTCCAATTTATACATTGCATTGCCCAGTACATCACATTATATGCATGGTTTTCATGCTTAAAAGGCCTATCTAATGCATGTTTTGTGATTTCAGGAATGAGAGCGGACTTCACCAAATTGGGGACTAAAAAGAGTCAGTTAAAGCCATTGGATGAAGATTGAAGAAGGACTAAAGAAAATAGAAAGAGAGGAGAAGAAAGGAAGAAAGAAATCTAAGGAGAAAGCAGGAAACAGAAGCCAAGACCGGTCGTGCGACTGGTCGTCCATTGCTAGGACCGGTCGTCCGACCGGTCCGATTGTTTGCAGAAGAAGAGTTTTTCACAGAGGCCACTGGACCATTCACGACCGGTCATGCGACCGGTCGTCCGATGCCCAGACCGGTCGTGCGACCGGTCCTTGCATTAAAAATTAAAAATTGAATTTTGGCAAAACTCGCTGGACTGTTTTTGGACGTCATGCGACCGGTCGTCTGCGTAACAAAGCTTCTCCGTGAAGCTCCGAGATTTTCTGCGCAGTGCATAACCTTACGCAATTTCTGGATGTTTTCGACGCAACCGAGCGTCCTCACTATAAAAGGACACCTAGGGGCTCTTCCTAGGGCATCATAGAAGACAAGGGACGTGGTGCTAGAGAGAGGAAGCCGTCGTGGAGCGTCTGCAACCCTTTAAACTCCGGTTTTTCTATATTTTCTAGTTTTTTTATGAGTTCTAGTTGTAGTATGACAATGCTTGGCTAGAATCTCTCAGCTAAGGCTAAGAGGTGAAGCTTGTAGCTAATTTCCATGTTTGATTCAGTTTAATTCAAGTAATTTCAATTCAAGTTTAGGTTTTTAATCTTTTAGTCCCTTAAGTTGATAGCTTGAGATGTTTTATGAGAGTTCATGTGCTCCGGACATGGATTCCTTGCAATTCTCTGAGATTATCATATGGAGCTTGTTTAGATTCGAATTATAGTAGTCCTTGAGCAAGCCATAGTCCATAGGCATGGCTGTTACTCCGAAGGCTATGATTTTGAATTTTACATTGATTGAATAGGACTAGAACTTGGAAGTTCAACTTGAATGGGATTGAATGTGTTTAATGCTTTATTTTCCAACTAGATGAGAGATAGGACTTCAAATCTAGTTGTGTTCTCTACTTGGATTGATTGGATTGACATGGGATTGCTACAAGTGGATCCTTGAATGCCTTAGTACTTTAAACTACTGATTTTCATTAAGTTACTGTTTTAGCATAATTATTCCAATTGAATCTCTTATCTATTGCAAACTGAGTTGCTGGAATAGTTTGAAATTTGTTTTCCAATTCCCTGTGGATCGACCTCAGTCTTACCGAGTTTTATTACTACATCGTAGCCTTACACTTGAGGCGAGCGAACAAGTTTTTGGCACCGTTGCCGAGGAATTTAGATAACGGTTTTCAAATTGTTTTAGTGGTTGTAGAAGTAGAAGTAGATAGGTTTTCTAATTTTTTTTAGAACTACCAAATTGTTTTGTTTTATAGGATTTCTTCTCTAGTTCAAGCACATCTGGTAATACCTTTCTAACTTAGCTTTTTGCAGATTTTCTATTTTCAGATTAATTACAGATTTCTAGGATTTAGGACTAGTTTAGTTTTTGGTTGAGTGGTTTATGTCCCGTTGGGAATGGAACCACTCAAATCGTCTCCAATCTGAAGGTGGTTTAGTTGGAGCATTGTCAGTCCATAGACGAGTCTGAAATTACCAAGAGCATTGTGAAAGTTTGGTGAGTATGGATCAAACACCTTTAAGGAATGCTCCCCCCTACTCCAACTACAAACGCAAATCAAGAGGGAGTAGGAGAGAATGAGGTACATAATGTTTCTCCAATGAGATCACTGCGGGATTACCTACAACCAGCCCGTGCAATTACACCCTCTTGTGTGGTTCTACCACCAAACGAGGGAAACATTGACATAAAGCCGGGTGTAATTCAACTTATACTTTGACCGTCCATATCTGCACTTGAAAGAATTTGAAGAAGTGGTGGCTACCTTGCAATACACCAATGTTTCAGAAGATACCATTAAACTTAAACTCTTTTCCTACCCGTTGTTCTCTCCCATCGTCAACCAAGAAAGTAGTCAACAACTGCTCAGGAACAGATGTCCACCTTCCAACCCCATAGAATTGAAAAGGGCCTTCATCGTGGGATGGCTCGATGCTCGGGAGGGGTCGGTGCCTCATAAGAGATTTCTCATGTGTAATGACTTGGTCGTTGTAGGGGTTCACGATGAAGAAATCGCACGTCGCGACGAATTGGTTTCTATCCCAGCCAATCTTCATCTGGTCATTCTTCAGATCGACGAGCTGTATCGACTGCTCCTCCTGACCGACTGCCTCAGCTGATTTCTTACCTCGATTTCGTCTCTTCTTCTTCTTTTGAACTTCTTGATTATCCTCGGGATGTTAGGCAAGCAAAGTAGAAGGACCTGCCTCAATGACACTCGGAGCACCAGTAAGTTGACAATACCAAGAGTACCATTCTTCCTCAATCCCTTGCGTCGGAGGCTCGGATGCGGTTTTATCCACATAAATATGCAATAACACCTCATGGGGAAGCTGCTTAATACGACCAGAGAAATCCTTCAGTTCAGGATTGGTTGTCACGAGGACGCGCGAACAACACTTTGCTATAGATAGATCGATAGTATCTTCAACCGTCCTCTTCTTCCTGTGTTGCGGAGATGAGGGACCAAAGACTTGCGACTCGAAAACTTCACCAGAAGATCTTGTCATCTCTGCCATGATTTGCTGCTACATGCTTTAACGTCAGATTTTGTAATAGGATCCTCCGGTCGTTCACCTTCTTTCCAACAGGAATTTCTTCCGCCGGACCTGTAAGAAAATAGAAAGCAACTAGGGGTAGCTGGTGTCCAGCCGTTAGCCCTCCGATGCTTAAGTCAGGCAAAGCAAGAAGAATAATAACCAGGCGAAACCAGGCTAGAGATTGAATATTGTGTACCTGTATCTTAATGGGGTCTTCTCCTTATATAGATCTGAAATGATCCAATCTGTTACGCAAGATATCGAGATCCCCCTGATTTCGTGCAAGATACTGAGATCCCGCTGATTTCGTGCAAGATACTGAGATCCCTTGAGACTCGGAACCACTGAAGAAGATAAGCCCAATCTCGGCCTATACGGGCTGCTGGTACTTGAGGGCTGAGAGATGTCACTATAGAAGGAGCTGTTCGCATGTTGGAAGATGGTCGCGAGTCCAAATGCCCGCTCATTTAGATACGATACCTTTCAACGACTTGTGAGAAGGTATGCTTGCAGGGAAAATACATACTCTCGAAGCTTTGGTAATCGAGCATCGTTTTTCCTAATATGCGAGTCGCGAACAGACGTGCTCGATAGTCGGATAAAGGTACTCGCGAGGTCGGAGTATCTTCAGAATATGCGAGTCTCGAACAGACGTTCTCGATAGTCGGATAAGGGTGCTCGCGAGGTCTATCTCCAGCAGATGATCTTCGCTATTTTGACTATAACAGCGACTCTTGAGCATATGATCTCGAGAGTCGAATGAGCGCCCCGTACTTATCCAATTTGCGACTCTCGAGCATATAATCTCGAGAGTCAAATGGGCACTCCGCATTAACTCAATCTGCGACTCTCGAACAGATGATCTCGAGAGTCGAATGGGCGCCTGCGTAAAATCTTAGCAGCTAAGTTGATCTCCATCATTTTGCCTATAACAGATGCCCCCCAAGTCCTTGCCGCCAAGAATTCTTAAGGGAAGGACTTAGCTTACTGTCATGCGTAGCTGCCTGCTGCCTTTACTTAGAAGCCGTACATGATTGGGCTGGAATTAATGAGCGACGGCCTTTCTGCAGTCAGAAGATGAAGAGACGCTCACCACGTGTCCGAGTATTTAATGGGCGTGCCTGCTCAAGTGCCGTGCCGAACGAGAGGCTGCCACGTGCTACCATATACGGCGGAATGATTGCCTATAAATATACGGAGTCCGCCATATCTTCTTATTTTCACAGAAG
This sequence comes from Liriodendron chinense, assembly GCA_003013855.2. Taxonomy (NCBI): domain Eukaryota; kingdom Viridiplantae; phylum Streptophyta; class Magnoliopsida; order Magnoliales; family Magnoliaceae; genus Liriodendron; species Liriodendron chinense. The sequence goes on from ML058334.1 coordinate 3,658,103, forward strand.
TTTCAGAATTTTCTTCTTTGTCCTTCGATCATCTTCCTCCGGAGTTCCCTGGTGTCCTCCTCGATCTTTTTTGGTGTTCTTTCTTCCTCCTCGTACTTGGTATTTCTTCTTTCTTTTTCTTCTTAAATACCCTATGGCCGGTGATTCTGAGGAGACTACCGTTCCCTTGGGGGATGCCACCCCGATATCCTCTGCCTCCAGTAATGCAAGGGTTCCAGTGGGTCGGTATACAGCGGCCGGGTACCCCTCCATTCTATCGGAGAACTGGCTGCTGGAACTACGGGAGAGATATTCAATCCCCAACTCAGTCGCTCTCCGATTACCCGGAGATGGAGAGACGCCAGACTCCCCCCCCCAGGGTGTGTGGCGTTTTATGAGTACCAACTCATTCTGGGGGTTCGCCTTCCCCTCCATCCCTTTGTCCGGGATGTACTTCGATGCTATAAGATTGCCCCTGGGCAACTTATCGTGAATGGATGGAGGGTGGTCCTAAGCTCCTTCGTCCTTTGGGCTCAGGCCGGGAACGGGGAGCTTACAGCTGATGAGTTCCTCCGCATGTTCCGCTTGAAGAAGGCGCCCTCCAGCGAAGGCTGGTACTATCTGTGTTACTGGCACCGGGATAACTTCGTGTTGGGGAAGCCCTCATCGAATTATCCCGGTTGGAGGAAATGCTGGTTCTATGCATCCGGGAACTGGGAGTCTGCTTCCTCCAAGGGCCCAGGAGTAAACCGCCTTTTCTGTGAAGGTAGGCACAGTTTTACGTTGTGCATTTTGTCCACGATCAAACTCTTTAGGCCTGCGCATTTTCTAACTCCGATTTGTGCTCGCAGGTATCGCGGCTTTGGCGAAGCCGAATCTGAAAGGAGGAATTCACGAGAAGATCGTGAAGGTGTACAAGCTACCTGCTCACGACAGGCATATCGAAGCTTGCCTATCTCCTTCGCGACTCGCGATCGCAGGACTAATCCCAAACAAAGAGGCAGAGATGACGAAGGCCGGGGAGAAAAGGGGTCTGCTGCCCCGACTTAAGGGCACGAACTCCAAGAGGCAGAAGAAAACATCTGCCAAACCATCTCAACCACCCATCCGCAAGGGTAGCGACCAACCTGCCCCTCTTGCGAGCACGGCGGGGGTACCGGCAGTGCCCAATATTCCCCCACTGGTGGTCGCACCTGGACCGCCAGTGATTAACATCACTGATAACTCCCCGGATGGGGCAGGGTCCAACTGCCCCCCAGCTGAAGAGGCTCGGGAGCAAATAGAACCTCGCGAGCCAGCTCCTGCTCGCGAGCTGATTCCTACTGTCGAGCAGGGACCTGCTCATGAGTCGATGGCCCCGCCTCGCGAGTCAGCTGGGTTGGCCGTTGCCCAACCATCTGGAAGTGGGACATACTCCATCCCTCGCCACCTCCATCCGATTTGCAAATTTTTGTTCGAGAACGTTTCCCCCCAAACTTTTGGCTCTCTTCCCAAGCCAAGCCCCGAGAACCTCTTCCTTGAGGCGGGGGTAAGAATGGTTCAGGTAAGACCTTGGAGATTTAGTTTTAACTTCATTATTTTGGGGCTCTCAAGTATTTTTTCTTACGTTTTTCTTTTTTTGCAGGGCTTAGACCTCATCTTGCGGACGAAGCGAGATATCGTCGCCGCTCGTCGCGTGATCGATGAGGCAGAAGGGAAGAGGATCGCCTTGGAGAAGGCGGTCCAAGGACCGGATCAACTGCTCAAGGCCTGTGAGGCAGTGATCTCGAAGAGAGATGAGGAGAAGAAGATCCTCATCGAGAAAGTCCAAGTCCTGACCGATAGGTATCAGGCTTTGGACTCTAACTTCGCAAAGCTCACCGGGTTGAAGGAGAAAACGGAGAGAGAGAGGGAGATCTTTCGTCAAGACAAGATCTCGCTGGAGGAGCGGCTAGCGGAGGCCAGGTCGCAGCTCAAAGAAGTCAACGACAACTTGGAGAAGGAGCGCTCCGCTCTTGCACAGCTTAAGGACGACTCGATCCACTGGGACGAGGAGAAAGTCGCCTTGGTAAAAATGCTCTCGGAGGAAGGGCCTCGGGCAATTTCTGAGTTCCGGAACTCGCAGCTATATGATGATGAAAGATATGAGTCATATGATGCTGGTCGCGACTTTGCGCTAAGAGTAGTGCAACGAATGTCCCCATCCTTTGATATGGGGGAATTTGGTCGAGTCGCGACCATCATAGCTGTAGAGGAGCAAGCTGCTGCGGAGAACGAGGTGACCGAAGCCACGCAGGCTGGAGGGGCTCCAGAGTCGGGTCCTGAAATCGAGAGCACGGCTCCTCCCCCAAGAGATTAACTCTCCTTTTTATTTTTCTTTCTTCTGTACTCGTGAGCAAATATCTGTAATCAATTGTTATTGATGAATAGAAATTTTTTTTGGAAATGTTCTCGTTCTTTTTGTTTACTCTCTTTTCCCTTCATGCAATGAATGCCTTCTTGTTTTAATGAATTATGCTCAACCTGGGGGGTCGTGACGACCATACCCTCATGGAGATAGACTGATATATCGATTGAGAAATGTATTGTGCTCAATCCGGGGGATCGTGATGACCATACCCTCGTGGAGATAGACTGATCTATCGATTAAGAGATGTATTGTGCTCAATCCGGGGGGTCGTGATGACCATACCCTCGTGGAGATAGACTGATCTATCGATTGAGAGATGTATTGTGCTCAATCCGAGGGGTCGTGATGACCATACCCTCGTGGAGATAGATTGATCTATCGATTGAGACTCCAAGTTTACCAAGGGTAGAAGGATGATCGAGAGTATAGACAGGCTCTTCCGCAGCGTTGTTTTTGATCCATGAGATGGAAATGCGACCACCCTAGATGAATTTAACCCTACCAAAGGTAGGCAATTGGTCAAGAGATTGTATGCATCCTCTTCAGGGCTATTCAGGTCCAAGTGAATAAAATAGCGACCAAAAGATATCTTCGGATTTTTATTCATAAAATGTTGCTATGAACTACATCAAATCTAGGGGTAGTATTGTAGTAAATGCTCCACGTGCCAAGGACAACGTACGGGTTTTCCCTGCATGTCTTCAAGGTAATAAGTACCGGGTCGCACAATCTTAATAACTCGATAAGGGCCTTCCCAATTTGGATCCAGAGAACGAGCGGGAACCCAGAGTCTTTGCCTCAGGACCAAATCTCTGAGCTGAAAGGACCTAGGCCGAACTTTAGCATTTTGATAGCGAGCAATACGTTGCTGATATGCGACCGCTCGTAATTGGGAGGCATTTCTTCATTCTTCCAAGAGATCGAGATGAAGTCGGAGATTTTCCTGATTACCCGCGGGGTCATACTGTTCGATCCAATACGAGGGCACTTGAATTTCCACTTGTACTACTTGCGTCGACACCAAATGCTAAGGAAAAAGGGGTCTCACCCGTTGATGTACGAGTTGTAGTCCTATATGCCCATAATACTTCTGGTAGAAGTTCTGGACATTCACCTTTGTATTCACCAAGCTTGGTCTTTAAATGGTGCTTAATGATTTTGTTCACTGCCTCAACCTGCCCATTCGCTTGAGGATGATATGGAGAAGTGCGGAGATTACGTATCTTCCATTTTTCACAAAATTCATCAAAGGCCGCGTTGTCGAACTGCGTTCTATTGTCGGTAATTATAGTGTGAGGGAGTCCGAAACGGCATATGATATTTCTCCATATGAACTTGGTAGTTTGTTTCTCAGTAATCTTGGCTAATGGTTCTGCCTCAGCCCATTTGGTGAAGTAATCAACCGCCACAATTGCGAACTTATTTTGTCCCTTTCCCATGGGCAAGGGCCCAATGATATCGACCCCCCACTGAGCGAAAGGCCAAGGGCTATCAACTGGAGTCATCCGTTCTGATGGTACATGAGGTATAGGTGAATATCGTTGGCACTTGTCACATTTTTTAGAAAATTCAATTGCATCTGCTTTCATAGTGGGCCAATAATATCCTTGCCGCATCGCCTTATATGCTAGGGATCGCCCCCTCGGGTGGTTACCACATGCCCCCTGGTGTACTTCGTCTAGAACACGAAGTGCTTCTTCTGGATGAAGACACCTTAAATAAGGCAAGGAAAAGCTTTTGCGTAGCAATATTTCGTCTTGCAAGATATACCTGGCAGCTCGAAGACAAATTTGTCTTGCAGCTTTCTTGTCCTCTGGTAGGTATCCGTCTCTGAGATAAAGGATGATGGGATCCATCCAGCTTGGAGATGATTGTACCGATATTACTTGCTCAAGAGTCGCTTGGTCGATACTCAGGTTCTGACGATGCTCGATGGGGATCGAATGTGATAACTCAGATTCTGGTGTAGAGGCGAGCTTTGCCAGGGAATCGGCAAGTTGGTTCTTCTCGCGAGGAATACGAATTATTTCATAAGTCTTCAGTTTCGCGAGCAGGATGAGGACACGGGACTTGTATAAGGCCATCCTTTTTTCTTTGGCCTCGAATTCACCAAGAACTTGGTTGACAATGAGCTGGGAGTCGCTATGAATTAATAGATTCTGAATTGCAAGGACAATGGCCAGTTCGAGGCCAACGATCAGAGCCTCATATTCTGCTTCATTGTTTGAGACGTGAGAGTCGAAACGCAGAGCATATTGAAAATGCGACCCGTCGGGAGCCACTAAAATCAGGCCCGCTCCGCTGCCCGTGGCCCGCGATGACCCGTCCACGAAGAGTGACCAAGGAGGCTGGTCACTGGTCATGGTATTATCATCGGAAGAGTATGTGAATTTGGCGATAAAGTCAGCCACGACCTGGCCCTTGACTGCAGTCCTAGGACAGAATGAGATATCGTGCTCGCTGATCTCGACCGCCCATTTGGTTAAGCGTCCGGAAGCCTCAGGTTTTTGAAGGACTTGCCATAGTGGATGATTTGTTGGTACTAGAATAGCATGGGCTTGAAAGTATGGTCGCAGTTTTTGAGCTGCTGTGACTAAGGCTAGGGCCAGCTTTTCCATATCAGAATACCTAGTTTCTGCATCAACCATTGCTCGACTGATATAATAAACGGGCCTTTGCACCCCGGAATCTTCTCTTATCAAAGCGGCGCTAACGGCCGTAGTGGACACAGAAAGATAAAGAATGAGTTGCTCATGTGCTACAGGTTTAGATAAAATGGGAGGTGTGCTCATGTATTACTTCAGTTGCTGAAAGGCTTCTTCACACTGTGGTGTCCATTTCCAATCAGACTTGGCCATTACACGAAGGAGTTTGAAGAATGGTAAGCACTTGTCAGATGCTCGCGAGATGAATCTATTCAACGATGCGATGCGACCAGCCAGACGCTGGACGTCCTTCAGAGTAGTAGGGGATTTCATTTCTACCAATGCTTTTATCTTTTCGGGATTTGCCTCAATTCCTCGCTGACCGACCATGAATCCGAGGAACTTTCCAGCAGATACCCCGAACGCACACTTTTCTGGATTCAATTTCATCTGATATTTCCTCATCAAATCAAATGCTTCTTGAAGATCAGAGAGATGATCATCTTCCACGATGCTTTTCACGAGCATGTCATCGACGTAAACTTTTATATTTCTGCCGATTTGGGCAGCGAATATTTTGTTGACGAGGAGCTGATAGGTGGCCCCTGCATTTTTAAGACCAAACGGCATTACCTGGTAGCAATATAGTCCCCGATCTGTGATGAAGGCGGTATGCTGGTTATCAGGTGGGTGCATCATGATCTGGTTGTAACCAGAATAAGCATCCATAAAACTGAGCAGAGCGTGCCCAGCTGTTGAATCGACTAACTGGTCGATCCGCGGTGTCGGGAAGCTATCTTTGGGACATGCTTTGTTCAAATCTGAATAGTCGACGCACATTCTCCATTTGCCATTAGCTTTCCAGACGAGAACTACGTTCGCAACCCACTTTGGGTAATCAACCTCTTTTATAAAATTGACCGTGAGTAGCTTCTCGACTTCAGCTTTGATCGCCATTTGCCTTTCTGCAGTGAAGGCTATTCGACGCTGGTGTACGGGTTTATGCTTCGGGTCAATATTGAGACGATGTGCGATGACATTGGGGTCGATACCTGGCATATCTCTATGAGACCAAGCGAACACGTCCTGGTATTCGGTGAGAAAACGGACCAAATCTTCACGATGGACACTGGTTAAAGAGGATCCAATGTATACGACCCTGGACGGGTCGTCTTTAGTTAAGTGAATCGCCACTGTTTCTTCCCCAGGAGTTCCTGATTGGAGAACGTTCTCTCTCGGATCCAGCGAGGTGTTGGTGGAAAAGTTGGGTGAATCTTGTGCTATCTCCATAACGGGTGTCACTTGAGCTTTCTTTCGATCTTGTAGGGCTATCTGGTAGCAAGACCGAGCCTCCTTTTGATTTCCTCGCACAACTCCAACACCATTTGGGGTAGGGAACTTGACGCATAAATAGGATGGGTGTAAGGCTGCCCCAACCTTATTAAGCGATGACCGCCCCAAAATGGCATTATATGTTGATTTTCGATCCACCACGAGGAAGTTTACGAAGATGGTAGTATTCGCTGGACTTTCTCCAAAAGTAACTGGGAGATCAATGCTTCCTTCAGGTGCTACCACCTCACCTCCGAAGCCGACAAGAGGAGTCGAAACTGGTTTGAGTAGGCTTCTGGCGAGTGCCATTTTGTTGAAAGCCTCCAAATACAGAATGTCCGCTGAACTACCTGTATCCACCATAATTCGATGAGTTAGATAATTCGATACCTTTAATCCGACTACGATGGAGTCTTCGTGAGGGAAGTGAATTCCTGCTGCATCTTCGAGGGAGAAGGAAATTGGGAGATGGCTAGCTTTTGACGCGCTAGATGCCTGTTCCAGCCAATAAACATGCTGGGGTTCTTTAGACGCCTTCCGAGTGTATGCTTTCCTTGAAGCTTGAGAATCACCCCCACAAGCTAGTCCTCCGACGATGGTGCGAATTTCTCCAGTAGGCTCAGCGTCCTCTTGGGCAGTATGATGATGAGACGGTTCCTTTTGGCGTGGTGAGGCTTTCGCCCTTTCCGGTGATCGATTTTTACGAGCGACATAATCTTGAAGATGGCCTTTTCGAATAAGGGCTTCGATGTGATCTCATAGAGAGATGCAATCCTGGGTTCTATACCCGTGATCTTTGTGGAAGTAACAGAACTTGCTCTTGTCTCTCTTCTTGGGATCGGATTTGATCTTCGCAGGCCACTTCACATATGGCTTGTGCTTAATCTCCATTAGAACCTTTTCATGAGACCGATTAAGAGGAGTGTAGTTATGATATTTACCAGAATAAGGCTTCTTGGGAGAACGGTCGCGTTGATCATGACGATATTTTTTATCTGTAGAAGAGGTTCCTTCTGGCTTACGTTTCTTACCCTGTACTCCATGGCGTGTCAATGCGACTTCTTCTGCATTGATATACTTCTGAGCTTTGGCTTGGAACTCTGCCATAGTTTTCGGAGGGCTTTTATCTAAGGCAAACCTGAATTTCTCGCTCGTTATTCCGTCTATGAGGGCTGTAAGACCTTTTTCCTCAGTATAACCTTCAGTCTGAACGGCTTCTGCAGTGAACCGTACTGTGAACTCCTTTATTGTCTCCCCATGCTGCTGTTTCAGATCCATCAGGTGGGAGGCTGGTTTCTTAATGCGAATGCTTCCCATGAATTGAGAAAGGAATATCTCCGATAATTGTGAAAAGGAGCTGATGGAATGAGGCTTTAATCCTCGAAACCACGTACGAGCTGCTTCTTTCAATGTTAGGGAAAAAGCCCTACACATGATTTCTGAGCCATGTCCCTCCAACTCTATAAGAGACCTATATGTTTCCAAGTGTTCAAGAGGATCACCAATACCTGTATACAGGGTGATAACAGGCGTCCGATACTTTCTAGGTAACGATGCCTCCATAACCTCGCTGGTAAAGGGGGACTCGGATTGATGTATCGTCGCCATGATGGCAGATGACCGATTTGCCTGATATCGCTGTTCCATGACGTCAAATCGATCATGGATTCTTTTGAGATCGCCTTCCCATGGTAAGGTATAGCCTGATGTTTCGGCGGTGGAGCCCTGAGGTTGAGGATGTCGAGACGAACTAGAATGTATAGAATGTGGAGACGGCACAGGGAGATGGTTGTCAAGTGGTGCCCGGTTTGATGGTGGATGGTGTGGCGGGACCTGTGGTTCGTCCATAGAGTGTCTGGAAGCCATTGGTATGGGTTGCGGTGATAACCCTTCGAAGGGTTGTCTCTGCGGTTCGGGGAAATGCTGATCAAGCCGATTCGACAGAGCTTGAACTCCGGCATTTAGAGTTAGAAAAGTATTTCCGAGGAAACGCAAGACATCGTCTTGACTTCCAGAAGCCTCCAATAATGGGTTTGCTGATGGCATATTTGGGGCTCCTTGAGGGATATTCGTCGAAGTGGGTGGAAGAACAGGTATGGATTCCGTCTCACCGGGCGGAGGTGGTGCCTGCTTTGAGGTCGAAGGATGAACAACCTTTTTAGGAGGCATTGCAGAAGGATTTTGATCGGTGATTAGAACGATTGATTTTGACGATCAAGTCGTTCCCACAGACGGCGCCAAACTGTTAACGTCAGATTTTGTAACAGGATCCTCCGGTCGTTCACCTTCTTTCCAACAGGGATTTCTTCCGCCGGACCTGTAAGAAAATAGAAAGCAACTAGGGGTGGCTAGTGTCCAGCCGTTAGCCCTCTAATGCTTAAGTCAGGCAAAGCAAGAAGAATAATAACTAGGCGAAACCAGGCTAGAGATTGAATATTGTGTACCTGTATCTTAATGGGGTCTTTTCCTTATATAGATCTGAAATGATCCAATCTGTTATGCAAGATATCGAGATCCCCCTGATTTCGTGCAAGATACTGAGATCCCGCTGATTTCGTGCAAGATACTGAGATCCCTTGAGACTCGGAACCACTGAAGAAGATAAGCCCAATCTCGGCCTATACGGGCTGCTGGTACTTGAGGGCTGAGAGATGTCACTACAGAAGGAGCTGTTCGCATGTTGGAAGATGGTCGCGAGTCCAAATGCCTGCTCATTTAGATACGATACCTTTCAACGACTTGTGAGAAGGTATGCTCGCAGGGAAAATACATACTCTCGAAGCTTTGGTAATCGAGCATCGTTTTTCCTAATATGCGAGTCTCGAACAGACGTGCTCGATAGTCGGATAAAGGTACTCGTGAGGTCGGAGTATCTTCAGAATATGCGAGTCTCGAACAGACGTTCTCGATAGTCGGATAAGGGTGCTCGCGAGGTCTATCTCCAGCAGATGATCTTTGCTATTTTGACTATAACAGCGACTCTTGAGCATATGATCTCGAGAGTCGAATGAGCGCCCCGTACTTATCCAATTTGCGACTCTCGAGCATATAATCTCGAGAGTCAAATGGGCACTCCGCATTTACTCGATCTGCGACTCTCGAACAGATGATCTCGAGAGTCGAATGGGCGCCTGCGTAAAATCTTAGCAGCTAAGTTGATCTCCATCATTTTGCCTATAACACATGCAAACAAGGAAACATCAGGAGAAAGCTCCATTGCATGCAACAAAGCAACACAATAAGGTACGCATCATAAAAAATAAAATCACATAATCTAATCATGGATTGCACACACAAACAAATTACGATCCATAAAAAATATGAGAGTAACAAGATTCAAGCACGCATACGACAAATAAGCACACACATGTGACAAGCGCTGGGCAAAGACAAGAAACAATCCCAACATCGAATGTACACAATGGTTCACACACAACAATCTTGCATACGTTCAAAGCACTTGAGCGCAGTCCGGCAGGTATACCCTGAACCTGCCTAAAATAAACAGTTGCAAGCTTTAATAGGCCAAAGCAGGCAGCCTACTACAGGCCCAAGGCACTAAGTTTCCATCGTGCTTGAATTTTAACAATCTGGCCTCAAACGACATCGAATTTGGCTGAGAAACGGAGCCGGAAATGCCATTTCTTCACCGAGTGCAAAGCGGGGCCAAAATATACAGAATTTCACTAAGTGTTGGGCTCACGTGAGCCCAAGGTGGAGCCCCAGGCACATGTGCCCTCTCACATGCGCCCAATCCACGAGTTGCCCAAATGCAAGTTCATCATTCAAAGCACCAGCGCATGTGCAGCCTGACATGCGCCCGGCTCAGAGGAAGAAAAGGAACAAGTTTGAAATACAATGCACCAGGTGCATGTGCATCGCCACATGCGCCCATCTCCAAATTTCTGGACAAATGCAAGTCCTGGGACATGCACCCACTTCTTCAGGGCGTTTGACATGCGCCCAAGTGGAAATTTTTCGTCGGAAAAAGTGATGGCAAGCCACATGCGCCCACAAGGGGACCACATGCGCCCATACCCTAAGAATGAGCTCTCTCACCTTAGGAAAATCAGATTTTCTGACTCGAAAAAATGTTGGAATGACTCAGCGAGTCAACTATTTATACTTGAGCCTAATGGAGTGGTGCACTGCACTAGCATGACATAAGCATCCAGCGCAGCACACCGGGGGGGGGGGGGGGGGGGGGGGGGGCACTTGTTGGGGCTCAAATTTGAACCCATTGTACAACAAGATCCCGTGGTCCATTGACAACGATTTGAATCAGTTTTGAGATCGGGAATGCCTGGAAAATGCCAGTGCAACCCTAATCACTCGGTAACTACCAAAATTCATAAACAGCATTTCAGAGCATAACTGGACATGCAGATCATCGTCAAATGGTCTGGAACATCCTAAAACCCTTAACTTGCAAGTTTCAAAGTCATATGGTGCGTATCTTTACTTACGCACCTCGACATGGGTTTAATCCTTGCCCGAAGCTGACCAAAAAGGGTCCGTAAGCCTACAGCTACCATTTCAGAGTGGAACTGGACATCCGCACCACTGTCAAATGATTTGGAGCGCCCCAAAACCCTAATATGGCAAGTTTGAAGTCCTTGCGGTGCGTATTTCCATGTACGCGCTCCCCCGGAACAACGTTCCTATATGACAAGCCGATCTAGAGGCTCCAAATTAGGAAGGAAGTACCAAAATTTGCAATATCTGGACTTCCACACCCCACCCCATTTATTCAGGAGGTCCATCCTAGCCTAGAAGTGGCTTGGCGACAGTGAGGCATGCCCAAACAAGGTAGCTGTCCTCTGAAGGTCTCCCATTGGAGCCTGAAATCTTGAAATATAAGTACTGAAATCCTGAAATTTGGCTAAGTAGTGGGAAAAGCGCCGGCGAGGACATGCACCTAGCTTTCCACCACATGCGGCCACACCCCATGTACGAAAGGAATTGATTCGAACACTTTCCGAAAAGCGCCAAAAAATGCGTAGGAAAAGGACATACGCCTGGACCCTATAGTGAGACATGCCCTCGGCTTTTCTTGCCACATGCGCTGGGAAATATCCGCCGGGCCAGACCCGAACCCGATTACATCCTTATAAATAGCAAGGTCACTTCATTCATCGGAGAGAAATCATCTTCGTCTGACCTCAGAGCGATGCAAGCACCACATGCGCCTGCTTTGCTTTCCTTCGCCGGATGGGTTGGCTGGAATGGATTCTCTCACCGGAATCCCTCGTCGGAGAGGGATTTTCTCAGCCGGAATCCCAAGTGCAGAGGGAAATTCTGAAATTTTCTAAGTGCTGGATCACATGCGCTGGCTTTCCACCACATGCGCCGGCTTTCTCTCGCCGGGAAATGCAGAGATGCACTAAGTGCTGGCTCACATGCGCCCACTCTTTCCGGTGTCGGGAAAACTCAAAATTCCACTAAGTCTAAAGTGACATGCGCCCACTATTTGGGGCTAGGCGCATGTGCACTACCACATGCGCCCGGAACATCTTCCCTTCATCTATTTTTCATGTGGTATGGGCACATGCGCCTGGAAAGTGGCCACATGTGCCCACCATTAGAGACATGCACCCACCACCCTATTTAAAATGCCACATGTGCCCATACCACCCCCTTCATGCACCTGGACACTGGTTGGAGGGGTGGACCTTCCGTTGTGTGGCTTGCCTTCGATTGGAATCGATTTTCGATCAAACCGTCTCTCCTAGCTAGATGCACACCGATGAGATCTATCCATCCCCCGGATCAGATTCTCCAACAGTCAATGATAAATGGCCCAAATCAGTGTTTTGATAAAAAAAACAACCAATACTTAGCCAGTTTGGCAGCTCCAAAAATCCCTCCGAAAGAGCCGAAAACGGCCGAAACAGAGGAGAATCGGGCGGAATTGGACCGAGCCCAAGAGAGAAACTTTTCTCCTTTATAACATGATACACCATAATCATGCACCGCGATGAGGTTATCCAACGGCCTCCGTAGTACCCCATACTCGGCTCCCAGCTCTTCTATGGCAGGTTCCGATCCTGGGATCCCACCAGGAGGATTTTCAGGGTAAATTTTTTTTTGTAAAGGAGCATAATCAAAACCATAAAACATCATCAGATATCCACTAATAAGTTTGTTGAGTATAGTGTTGAAAAAGGAAAATACAAAATGTAACAAAAGTCCAAGATATCAAGTACATGAACTGAGCTCAACGCTGCTGATGTGCCCTAGTACCTGCAGCGTAAACAAACGGGCATAAGCTTCCTACGAAGCTCAGTAGAGTGTGTGTGTGTGTGTGTGTGTGTGTGTGTGTGTGTGTGTGTGTGTGTGTGTGTGTGATGCATGTGAAAAATATACAAATATTAGAGTAAGTCAAAGTGATAGAGGGCTAAGTTACCAAGCTCATGAATGCTATCAGTCATCCCAAGGCTATACGATGCAAAGGCCTACATGGCTGAGTGTTACATGCTAGAGATGCAGTGTAAACACGTCAATCCTCAACTAATCCACATATCAAAATGGTTCTCATCTGGGGCATCACCGGGGTCTAGTATACTTTGATACTGGCCGCCGCACATCGCGCGCATAACCAAGCGAGTAGAAAAGACCTCACTATCCACCTCATCAGTGGTATGCCAATGCCCACCCGGCTCGCCGATAGCGGACTCATTTCAAGAGCTGGTCAGACTCAACGTAGCTTATAGCCCATTGCACCCGGGCGGATAAGGTCACACCCCTTTCCAACAGACCTCGACACAGTGGGAGACGCGATTTACTGGTATTTGGCACTTGGTCGCTTGTGTTATCCACTCAATCTCAACGTGGGAGCATCCTACTAGTACCACAGGGTTTAGGGACTTTCACCCAAGGACATCCATAGTGCCCACATACTAAAACAAGGTTTTCGGTGTCCATTACTGCCAACCACGATGTGACTATGGTGGCCACCACCCCAATGATGCTAGGGTGTGAAGGCGATCATGACAAACATAATGCTAAATGCATGAGTCACACAATCCAAGTCATGCACTAAACTTACGCATACTGCTCAATCATGTGGGGCGACCCTGTCTCGCACGGGTCCCCTAGGTATAATAAGCCAAAATAGCATGTACTATGATTAATCGTGATCCACAACAGGCATACGGATGATGCATATGGGCATATGAATGAGCATGGTATTCATTATACTAAGCATATTATCCATGTGACATATCAAGCTAAGTATACTAGCATGTTATCAAACGTGTCATGTGACGTTGGCCTCAAATGACCCAATATATGTAGAGAGTGGGACCCAGACTGTTGGCCCCATTGGAAATGTAAAGGTCGTCATGGCATAGCCCACTTGAGACCACATCGGCCCCATACTTAGGCCTGCACATACAAAATAGGCTGACAAAATAGGTGTACGGCATGTATAAAACATATATATCAAAGAAAGGACCAAGGTGGGTCCCACCCACTGGTTGGATAGCAAATGTACATCATCGGTCTTAGGAAGTTTCAGTGGTAGGTATTCAATCTCCACCATTTTCTAAGTGTAGCCCACTCAAAATTGGGCCCCACGCATCGGTCTGACGGTTGGCATGCTACAAAATGCATCCATCAAGGTGGAACCCAAAGATGGGCCCTCAACCTTTAGTTGGATGAAGAACAATCATCACAGTGGCCCCAAGAAAGTTTTTCAATGGTGGGCATCAATGACCACTGTTCCCGAGGTTGGGGGAAACCTTCCTACCAACTGTCCCTTATGGTGTGGTCCACCTGGTATCCAGATCCAGCTCACTTTTGGAAATACACCCTAGAATGATTTGAAGAATCGGATGGACGTCATGGATGAAATATATACAATATAGTAGGTCCCACGAGTGGACCACCAGCTCATGCCTAAATTGGGCTATCTGCCCCAACGTTGCTGGGCAGGGGCTCCAGCAACATATACTTTACACACACACACACACACACACACACACACACACACACACACACACACACACACACACACACACACATATATTTGGGTTAGTCATGCAACACATTCACACTATTAGACGCGCAATGCACCCATCCAGTCAGTAACACGATGCTCCCACCCACTGGTGGGGTTAGTGGGTTTCAAACCCAGGACCAGCAATTGAAACGCCCAGGCGTCTACAAGCTGGGCTAGCAGGCGATTCCCTGGGAAGTTTCAATGGTGGACGTCACTATTCCCACCATTCTCTGTGGTGTGGCCCACCTGAGACTTGGATCTTCTTAATATTTGGGCCTTGGCCCTGGAATGATCTGGGAAAACAGATGGACGATGTGGATTCAGCACACACATCAAGGTGGGTCCCACGAGTGGGGACCCCACTCAGGCCACTCTGATGCTTGACAGTTCCAGCGTCTCTGACGCTGTGAACGTCCAGTGTCTGGACGTTTTATTGTTTTTGTTTTTGTTTTTTTTTTTATTTTTTCCGTGGTTTTCATCAGGTGGGGCCCACATGAGGATGATCCACTCCGTCTATTGGGTTTCCCAGCTCATGGGGTACCCAATGAGTCCTATATCGGGTATGTTACGAGGGCTACAAACATCAAGGTGGGCCAAGGAAGGCTTGATAGTAGACATCATTGTCTCCACTATTTCATGTGGTGCGGTCCACTTAAGATTTGGATCTGGTTCATACTTGGGCCCTGGCCCTAAAATGATTCGGGAAAGCAGATGAACAGTGTGGATTCAACATAAACATCAAGGTGGGTCCCACGCGTGGGGACCCCACCCAAACCTTTCCAACGCGCTGACACTGTACAGTTCTAGCGTCTTTGACGCTGTGAACGTCCAGCGTCTTGTCCCTTTTTTTTTCCTTTTTTGTTCTTTTCTTAGTTTCTTTCAAGTGGGGCCCACATGGGTATGATCCACTCCATTCATCAGGTTCCCCAGCTCATTGGGGACCCAAAGAGCCCTATATTGGGTATGTTACGAGGCCTAGAAACAACAAGGTGGGCCGAGGAAGTTTCGACAGTGGACATCATTATCTCCACTGTTTTCTATGGTGTGGTCCACCTGAGATCTGGATCTGCTTCATTTTTTGTATCCAGCCCGAAAATGGACTAGAGAAACGGACGAACGGCGAGGATTGAACACAAACATCAGGGTGGGTCCCACGAGTGGGCTCCATGGTTAACGCCTAAAAAGGGCTTCCGCCCATGCGCTGCTGGCAGCAGCGTTCTCTGGATTCTGTCTATCCAGCGGCCTACTTGTGTGTGTGTGTGTGTGTGTGTGTGTGTGTGTGTGTGTGTGTGTGTGTGTGTGTTATATCTTTTTTTTGTTGTGCCTTGACTAGTGGGGTCCACACGTTCAGGATCCACTCCGTTCATCAGCTGGGCCATCTCATGGTGGCCCCAAATAGCTTTGGATCAAGATAATCCTTGTATTTTTCCTTCATCTAGATCTTTATGTTTTAAAGAATGGGGAAAAATGAAAAATAAGCATCATGGTGGGCCACACAAGGTGGTCCACACTGTGGCAGCGTGCGGGGCACGCTGTCCCACAGCATGGCCCACTTGTGGGCCCAAAAATTGAAAGGCAAACAAGGAAAGAGGAGTTGATGTTCCCCCTTGCACTCAAAATGATGGTTGGACGGTTGGCTGGGGTTGGATTGACGATTGGACGGTCCGGATGGTGATCGGGGTCCTCCAAGCTAGGTTCCTCCCTTAATCTCATCTACTTCTCACACAACTCCCTCTAATCTCTCTTTTCTCTCTTTTAATCTCACTCAAACCTCTATCCAATTCCTCTCAAATCTCTCAAATCTTTTTCTTTTCTCTCTCTCTCTCTCTAGCAAAAAATGAGAAAGGCCATATGTATGGAGCCTTATTATTGTAGAGAAATCAGGACATGAGGGGAATTTTAAGAAAGGAGGGGGTAGGATGGTATGGGAGGTATGGGCTTGTGTTGACTTGTAGTGAGAGAGGGATGGGGTGGGTATGGTGTGTGTAGACTAGGGTGATAAGAGGGGTATGGGTGAGTGTGAGGGTGATTGATTTGACTTTTTTTGGGATTTGTGCAAGTGGGGCCCGCGCCACACGTGCGTTGCGCGGCCTGCCTCGGATTGCGCAAATGATCACAACTTTCACACCGGGTATCGCATGAGGCGTGCTGCGCAGCGTTGGAATTGCAGGCCTACGCGGTCGCCGGGGTATAGGTCTTGGGTCGTGCGGTACTAAAATAGGGTAGCGATCAAGGTTCACTAATTTGGTCCATCCGGGACGTACCGGCACCGGAAACTAAACGTACGGAGGGCAATTCAGGGTACGGGTCTTACAACTCTCCCCTCCTAACAAAAATTTTATCCTCAAAATTTGCACTACAAACCCAAATTAGCCGAAGATCATAAGAAAAAGGGATTCACATCACTAAATACTCATATCAAACGAAAAGCAATCATATAGATACAATCAATCATCGAAAAGATGGGGATAATACTCGCGAATATCTGCCTCTCGCTCCCACGATGCCTCATCTGCGCTATGATGACTCCACTGGACCTTCACTAA
The DNA here is from genome assembly GCA_003013855.2 of Liriodendron chinense. Taxonomy (NCBI): domain Eukaryota; kingdom Viridiplantae; phylum Streptophyta; class Magnoliopsida; order Magnoliales; family Magnoliaceae; genus Liriodendron; species Liriodendron chinense. The sequence continues at coordinate 3,674,996 of ML058334.1, forward strand.
AGGAATGACCTTGGTTCGGAGGACCTGCTCCTTCAGGTCAAGGATACGAACCGGCTGCTCAATGTAAGAAGCATCCTCACGAACCTCCAACAGCTGCCAATCTATCACAGGAACCACGTTTGACCCACACTTCCGTAACATAGAAACATGAAAAACATTGTGGATGCCAAACAATTGAAGTGGCAAGGCAAGCTGATAAGCCACGGCGCTAACGCGCCCAGTGATCTCCAAGGGTCCAATGAATCTCGGGGCAAGCTTCCCCTTAACTCCAAAACGAACCACGCCCTTCATGGGTGAGACCCTGAGATACACACGATCCCCAATGAAAAACTCTAGGGGACGACGTCAACGATCTGCAAAAATCTTTTGTCGACTCTAAGCTGTACACATCCTTTGCCTGATAATATGGATAGCCTCTGATGTCCTCTGTACAAGCTCGGGACCTAAGAGATGACGCTCTCCAACCTCGGTCCAACAACTAAGAGACCTACAAGGTCACCATACAACGCCTCAAAAGGAGCAATACTGATAGTTGCCTGGTAGCTGTTATTGTATGCAAACTTAGCCAAACGCAGGTGTTTATCCCAACTACCTGAGAAATCCAACACGCAAGCTCGAAGCATGTCCTCAAGGATCTGGTTGACCCTCTCGGTCTGTTCATCAGTCTGAGGATGATATGCGGTGCTGAACTTCAAGGCAGGCCCCATCGCCTCTTGAAAACTCCTCCAAAACCGTGACATAAATCTCGGATCTCGCTCAGAAACGATCGAAACTGGGACACCGTACAGTCTCACAATCTCCTCGATAAACAAATCTGCAAGTCGGTCCAATGGCCAGGTTGTACGTATCGCAAGAAAATGTGCGACTTCGTAAGATGATCGACAATAACCCAGATGGCGTCGTGATTGCTCTGAGTCCTCGGTAAGCCCATAATGAAGTATGTGGTCACGTGCTCCCATTTCCACAACGAGACACTCAACGGCTGCAAGGGACCTAGAGGTTTGCGATGATCGGCCTTGACACGCTGGCAAGTGTCACACTTAACCACAAAACTAGCAATCTGACGCTTCATTTCGGCCCAAAAATATTGCCTCCTCATATCACGGTACATCTTGGTAGAGCCCAGGTGAATCGTGAACCTCGATCGGTGTGCCTCATCCATAAGATCTTTGTGCAACTGTGGAATATCTGGGACACAACCGACCCCTAAAACGAAGTCCACCATCTGACCCAATCTGCCAATTTGTCTGATCCTCTGACGCGGCCTCTGCCCGATAATCCTGCAACGTTTGATCGGCTTGCTGAGCATCGATCACCTTAGAAATAAGAGAGGGTTGAATCGACAAGCTCGATAGCTGCACGATAGAAGACTACAGGCTCGGCTCAAAATCATACTCGGCAACATCCTCAAGCATCCTCCACTCCCGGACCATCATACGCGCCACCAGGCGTCGTGGTTGACGGCTGAGGGCATCTGCCACCACGTTGGCCTTGCCAGGGTGGTACTGAAGATCGAAATCATAATCTTTCAGGAGCTCCATCCAGCGTCTCTACCTCATGTTCAACTCGGACTGCAAGAAGAGGTACTTCAGGCTCTTGTGGTCGGAAAAGATCTCGAACCTGACCCCATAAAGATAGTGCCTTCACACCTTCAGTGCGAAGACTACCGCTGCTAGCTCCAGATCATGTGTGGGGTAGTTCTGCTCATGGACCTTGAGCTGGTGAGACGCGAAAGCCACGGGTCTACCATGCTACATCAGGATAGTACCCAAACCAATATGCGAGGCATCTGTAAAAACCACGAATCCTCACTCCCGGAGGGAAGAGTGAGGACTGGTGTAGAAATAAGACGGTCCTTCAGTTCTGCAAATGCTCGCTCACAAGCATCACTCCAAACAAATTCAGCACCCTTCCGGGTCAACCTGGTCAGTGGGGCTGCAATACGGGAGAAGCCCTTGATGAAACGACGATAATAACCTGCTAACCCAAGGAAACTTCGGATTTCGAAAGCGTTCGTGGGCTAACCCCACTGACTCACAGCATCAATCTTCATCGGATCCACTGCTACTCCCTGCCTCGTCACAACATGACCGAGAAACTTCACCTCCTGCTGCCAAAACTCACACTTCTCCAACTTCGCATAAAGCTGGTGTGTGCGGAGGGTCTGCAAGGTGATCTCCAGATGCTACTCATGCTCCTCTCGAGTTCTCAAATAGATCAGAATGTCATCAATGAACTGTTCGCTCGCCTCAAGTGTAAGGCTGCGATGTAGTAATAAATCTTGGTAAGATCAAGGTCGATCCACAGGGAATTGGAAAATAAGTTGTAAGTTATTCCAGCAACTCAATTTGCAGCAGATAAGAGATTCAAGTGGAATAATTATGCCAAAATATTAACTTAAGGAGAAACAGTGATCTAAAGGCACTAAGGCATTCAAGGATCCACTTGTAGTAATCCCATGTCAACCCAATCAGTCAAGCAAGATACACAACTAGATTTGAAGTCCTATCTCTCATCTAGTTGGAAAATAAAGCATTAAACACATTCAATCCCACTCAAGTTGAACTTCCAAGGTCTAATCCCATTCAACACATGTAGAATTCGAAATCATAGCCTTCGGAGTAACAGCCATGCCTATGGACTATGGCCTGCTTAAGGGTTACTATAATTCAAATCTAAACAAGGACAACATGGTAATCTCAGAGAATTGCAAGGAATCCATGTCCGGAGCACATGAACTCTCATAAAACATCCAAAACTATCAACTTTTAAGAACTAGAATATGCAAAAATCAAAACTTGAAGTAAAATTACATGAACTAACTGAATCAAACATGGAATTGGCTACAAGCTTCACCTCTCAGCCTTAGCTGAGAGATTCTAGCCGAGCATTGTCATACTACAACTAGAACTCAAATAAGAAAACATAAAAACTAGAAAAACTGAAGTTTGGAGGGTTGCAGACACTCCATGACGGCTTCCTCCCTCTCCCACGATGTCCCTTAGCTTCTCTGATGCCCTGGAAGAATCCCTAGGTGTCCTTTTATAGTATAGTGTGGAAGGTTCCGGATTGCACAAGAAATCCTGGACTGTGCAGAGAAAATCGAAGCTTCACGGACAAGCTCTATTACGTAGACGACCGGTCGCACGATCAGTCTGAGCTCCTGGACGACCGGTCGCACAACTGGTCTTAAAAGTGCAAAATTCGTCCAGTGAGTTTTCGTAATTTCAGCCCCAGGATTTTAATTCAAGGACCGGTCGGACGACCGGTCTGAGCAGTGGATGACCGGTCGCACGACCGGTCGTGGATAGTCCAGCAAAATTTACACTGAGGTGCCTTTTGTTGAATGTTCGGACCGGTCGGACGACCGGTCTTGACTGTTTTTTTTTCTGCCTTCTTTTCTTCTCTCCTTTCTACTTGCTTCCTTCTTTCTTTGATCCTCTTTCAATCTTTATCCCATGCATCTAAATACATTCTTTTGGTCTCCGATTGGGTGAAGGGTGCTCTCATTCCTACAATCACAAAACATGCATTAGATGGGCCTTTTAAGGATGCAAACCATGTATATAATGCGATGTAATGGGCAATGCAATGTATAAATTGGATGTTCAACATGAACACCACAACGAATTGATCAAGGTAGGGGCGAAAGACCTCGTTCATCAACTGCATGAACACAGTGGGTGGATTGGTCAGTTCGAAGGACATGACCTGGAACTCAAAATGACCGTAACGCGTCCTGAATTCCGTCTTCGGGATATCCTCCTCCCGGACATGGACCTGATGATAACCGGATGAAGATCAATCTTAAAAAAGAACTGGGCCTCCTGCAACTGGTCAAATAAATCGTCGATCCTCGAAAGCGGGTACCTATTCTTAATCGTGACCTTGTTGAGCTCGTGGTAATCCACGCAGAGCCTCAACGAGCCATCCTTCTTCTTCACGAAGAGTACCGACGCTCCCCACGGTGAACTGCTCGGACAGATGGAGCCTAGTTCACGCAACTCGTCTAACTGCTTCTGCAGCTCCCGCAACTTCAATGGTGCTATACGGTACGGGGCCTTTGAGATAGGCGCGGTACTGGGCAAGAGGTCAATCTGAAACTCGGTATGCCGATGAGGTGGCAACCTTGGAATCTCCTGAAACACATTCGGGAAATCGCAAACTACCGGCAACTGGTCGATTCATAAGGCAACTGGCTCCTTTACAGCACACGACGTCAAAGATGATAACTGCTTTCCTCTAGGCTCGGCAACGAACTAAAACTGCTGCATGCCGGATATAAGGAAAGTGACTGTTCTAGCGAAGCAGTCCAATATAGCATGATACTCGGCCAGCCAATCCATGCCCAGGATAACATCAAACTCGGTCATCGATAAAATAAACAAGTCGGCAGGCAAAAAGGTCTCTCCTACCAGGACGGGGCAAGACGAACAGATCAAACTTAATGTGGCGGTCTTCCCTAAGGGTGTCGACAATAACAAACCCTCGCGCACGGATTCTAACGGCAAACCAGTCGATCGGCAGAAATCATCGGATACAAAAGAATGCGATGAGCCAGAATCAAACAAAACATGAGCTATGCATGCAAAGACAATGAGTGTACCATCAATGACTCCTCTAGGTGCCTGAGGATCCTACTGGGCTGCGTAAAACCTGCCCTGAGTCTGCTGGGGATGTGTCTGTCCCCTCTGCGGTCGTCTCTGCTGCTGCTGCTGCGGCCTATGCTGTCGCCTCTGCTGCTGTGGCCGCTGTTGCCTGTGCTGTTGTGGCTGCTGCTGCTGCTGTGGGTGGGGACACTCATGTTTACGGTGCCCTGTCCCTCCACATCGGTAACAAATACCTCCAAACTGTCTCTGTGACGGTGCTGGAGGTGCTGCTGGTGCTACTGGCGGTCGAAAGGATGGAAGAACCGGATGCCTCTGCGGTGCCCGAGTCTGCTGCTGCCGGAAGCTGCTAGAAGGAGCCTTCCTCTTCCCCTTCCAATCTCCGCTCTGGTCACGGATCCGCTGCGCATCGGCCCACTCTGCCTCATATATCTGGGCCTGCTCCATAACCTCCTCGAACATAGGAAGCTTGTGTCCCGTGACACGACTACGAAGGCCAAGGCGCAATTCGCTCTCGAATTGACGGGCCTTCCGCCCCTCATCGTCCACAAGATATGTCACAAACCTGGATAGCTCAACGAATCGAGTCTCATACTGCGACACTGACATATCTCCCTGGAGCAGCGTCTCGAACTCTAGAGCATGCTGCTGGCGGACATACTCGGGGAAGAACTTTCGGTCAAACCGGTCCACAAAGTCCTCCCATGTCCACTCAAAATCAGGCCCGGCGGCTCAGGTAACCGATGACCACCAATGCTCAGCCTCTCCCTGAAGAAGGAAAACGGCGAGAGGAACTCGCTCCTCGGTCGTGCATCGCATCGCAGTAACGATCTTCTTTACCTCCGATTTCCATCTCTCTGCTGCCACCGGGTCTGGCCCGTGCAAGAAACAAGGGGGATCCATCCGTCTGAAATCCATCAGTAAAGAATGAGCATGATCCTGCTCCAATGGGGCAACTGCATCGGATGACCTCCTCTCCTGGCGCTCTACTATGGAGGTCATAACGCGCATCATCTGCTAGAACTGACCAGCAGTCATAGCTGGAGCTGGAGCTGGGGCTGAGGCTGTCCGGGATGTACCCGCACTACTCGACCACCTACTGGTGGCTCGCTTGGGCGCCATATCCTACAGAAAAAGGACAGGTACCACTTAGCATTGGTACTCTCAAATGCACACACGTTAGGGAACCATATTAGAAGTTTATAAGCTCACAATAGGTAATCCTATTATAACTATGTTGTAACGGGATCCTAGTGTGGGTCGCTGAGTGCATGAGATCGGGATCCTAATCATCCTAAGTTCGCAACAATCATTCTGTGAAGGGTAGTTAATCTAAGGCCATTAGTAGATATGTGATGTCATCAACAGGTATTCCCAAGTTATGCTCTGATACCAACTTCTGTCACGCCCCAAACCTGGGGACTGGGCTCACTAAATTCCTTATCGCCGACCTTGGTGCCAACAGCCTCCGTAGTACCCCATTCTAGGCTCCTAGCTCTCCTATGCCAGGTTCCGATCCTGGGATCCCACTAGGAGGATTTTCAGGGTAAATTTCTTTTTTTTTGTAAAGGAGCATAATCAAAACCATAAAACATCATCAGATATCCACTAATAAGTTTATTGAGTACAGTGCTGAAAAAGGAAAATACAAAATGTAACAAAAGTCCAAGATATCAGGTACATGAACTGAGCTCAACGCTGCTGATGTGCCCTAATACCTGCAGCGTAAACAAACATGCATAAGCTTCCTACGAAGCTAGTAGAGTGCGTGTGTGCACGTGTGACGCATATGAAAAATATACAGATATCAGAGTAAGCGAAAGTGATAGAGGGCTAAGTTACCAAGCTCATGAATGTTATTAGTCATCCCAAGGCTATGCGATGCAAAGGCCTACATGGCCGAGTGTTACATGCTAGAGATGCAGTGCAAACACGTCAATCCTCAACTAATCCACATATCAAAATGGTTCTCATCTGGGACATCACTAGGGTCTAGTATACTCTAATACTGGCCGTCGCACATCGTGTACATAACCAAGCGGGTAGAAAAGACTTCACTATCCACCTCGTCAGTGGTATGCCAATGCCCACCCGGCTCGCCGATAGCGAACCCATTTCACGAGCTGGTCAGAATCGACCTAGCTTATAGCCCACTACACCTGGGCGGATAAGGTCACACCCCTTTCCAACCGACCTCGACACAGTGGGAGACACAGCCTACTGGTATTTGGCACTTGGGCGCTCGTGTTATCCACTCGGTCTCGACGTTGGAGCATCCTACTGGTACCACAGGGTTTAGGGACTTTCACCCAAGGACATCCATAGCGCCCACGTACTAGAACAACTTTTCGGTGTCCATTACTTAAAACCACGATCTGACAATGGTGGCCACCACCCCGATGCTGCTAGGGTGTGAAGGCGATCATGACAAATATAATAAGAAATGCATGAGTCACACAATCCAAGTCATGCACTAAACTTACGCATACTGTGCAATCATGTGGGGCGACCCTGTCTCGCACAGGTCCCCTAAGTATAATAAGCCAAAATAGCATGTACTATGATTAATCGTGATCCACAACAGGCATATAGATGATGCGTATGGGCATACGAATGAGCATGGTATTCATTATACTAAGCATATTATCCGTGTGACGTATCAAGCTAAGTATACTAGCATGTTACCAAACGTATCATGTGACGTTGGCCTTAAATGGCCCAATATATGTAGAGAGTGGGACTCGGACTGTGGGCCCCATTGGAAATGTAAAGGTCGTCGTGGCATAGCCCACTTGAGACCACATCGGCCCCATACTTAAGCCTGCACATAGAAAATAGGCCGACAAAATAGGTGTACGGCATGGATAAACCATATATGTCAAAGGAAGGACCATGGTGGGTCCTGCCCACTAGTCGGATAGCAAATGTACATCATCGGTCTTAGGAAGTTTCAGTGGTAGGTATTCAATCACCACCATTTTCTAAGTGTAGCCTACTCAAAATTGGGCCCCACGTATCGATCAGACGGTTGGCATGCTACACAATGCATCCATCAAGGTGGAACCCAAAGATGGGCCCCATAACCTTTAGTTGGATGAAGAATAATCATCATAGTGGCCCCAAGAAAGTTTTTCAATGGTGGGCATTAATGACCACTGTTCCCTAGGTTGGGGGAAACCTTCCTACCCAACTGTCCCTTATGGTGTGGTCCACCTGGTATCCAGATCCAGCTCACTTTTGGAAATACACCCTAGAATGATTTGAAGAGTCGAATGGACGTCATGGATGAAATATATACAATATAGTAGGTCCCACGAGTGGACCACCAGCTCAAGCCCAAATTGGGCTATTTGCCCCAACATTGCTGGGCAGCGGCTCCAGCAACATATATATATATATATATATATATATATATATATATATATATATATATATATATATTTGGCTTAGTCATGCAACACATTCACCCTATTAGACGAGCAATGCACCCATCCAGTCAGTAACACGATGCTCCCACCCACTAGTGGGGTTAGTGGGTTTCAAACCCAGGACCAATAGTTGAAACGCCCAGGTGTCTACCGGCTGGGCTAGTAGGCGATTCCCTTGGAAGTTTCAATGGTGGACGTCACTATTCCCACTGTTCTCTGTGGTGTGGGCCACCTGAGACTTGGATCTTCTTAATATTTGGGCCTTGGCCCTGGAATGATCTGGGAAAACAGATGGACGGTGTGGATTCAACACGTACATCAAGGTGGGTCCCACGAGTGGGCACCCCACTCAGGCCACTCTGACACTGGACAGTTCCAGCGTCTCTGACGCTATGAACGTCCAGTGTCTGGATGTTGTTTTGTTTTTGTTTTATTTTTTTTTTCTTTTCCCTTGGATTTCATCAGGTGGGGCCCACATGAGGATGATCCACTCCGTCTATTGGGTTTCCCAGCTTATGGGGGACCGAATGAGTCCTATATCGTGTATGTTACGAGGGCTACAAACATCAAGGTGGGCCAAGGAAGGCTTGACAGTAGACATCATTGTCTCCACTGTTTCTTGTGGTGCGGTCCACTTAAGATTTGGATCTGGTTCATACTTGGGCCCTGGCCCTAAAATGATTCGGGAAAGCAGATGAATAGTGTGGATTCAACATAAACATCAAGGTTGGTCCCATGAGTGGGGACCCCACCCAAACCTTTCCAATGCTGCTGATGCTGGACAGTTCCAGCGTCTCTGACGCTGTGAACGTCCAGCGTCTTGCCCCTTTTTTTTCCTTTTTTTTTTCTTTTCTTAGTTTCTTTCAAGTGGGGCCCACATGGGTATGATCCACTCCATTCATCAGGTTCCCCAGCTCATTGGGGACCCAAAGAGCCCTATATTGGGTATGTTACGAGGCCTAGAAACATCAAGGTGGACCGAGGAAGTTTAAAAAGTGGACATCATTATCTCCACTATTTTCTATGGTGTGGTCCACCTGAGATCTGGATCTGCGTCATTTTTTTGTATCCAGCCCTAAAATGGACTGGAGAAACGGACGGACGGCAAGGATTGAACACAAACATCAGGGTGGGTCCCACGAGTGGGCCCCATGGTTAACGCCCAAAAAGGGCTTTCGCCCATGCGCTGCTGGGCAGTAGTGTTCTCTGGACGCTGTCTGTCCAGTGGCCTACTTATGTGTGTGTGTGTCTATATATATATATATATCTATATATATATATATATATATATATATATATATATATATATTTTGTGCCTTGACTAGTGGGGTCTACATGTTCAGGATCCACTCCGTTCATCAGCTGGGCCATCTCATGGTGGGCCCAAATAGCTTTGGATCAAGATAATCCTTGTATTTTTCCTTCATCCAGATCTTTATGTTTTAAAGAATGGGGAAAAATGAAAAATAAGCATCATGGTGGGCCACACAAGGTGGTCCACACTGTGGCAGTGTGCGGGGCATGGTGTCCCACAGCATGGCCCACTTGTGGGCCCAAAAATTGAAAGGCAAACAAGGAAAGAGGAGTTGATGTTCCCTCTTGCACTCACAATGATGGTTGGACAGTTAGCTGGGGTTGGATTGGCAATCGAGCGGTCCGGATGGTGATCGGGGTCCTCCAAGCTAGGTTCCTCCCTTAATCTCCTCTACTTCTTACACAACTCCCTCTAATCTCTCTTTTCTCTCTTCTAATCTCACTCAAACCTCTCTCTAATTCCTCTCGAATCTCTCAAATCTTTTTCTTTTCTCTCTCTCTAGTAAAAAAATGAGAAAGGCCATACGTATGGAGCCTTATTATTGTAGAGAAATTAGGACATGAGGGGAATTTTAAGAAATGAGGGGGTAGGATGGTACGGGAGGAATGGGCTTGTGTTGACTTGTAGGGAGAGAGGGATGGGGTGGGTATGGTGTGTGTAGACTAGGGTGATGAGAGGGGTATGTGTAAGGGTGAGGGTGATTGATTTGACTTTTCTTGGGATTTGTACAAGTGGGGCCTGCGCAACACGTGCGTTGCGCAGCCCGCCTCGGATTGCGCAAATGATCACAACTTTCACACCGGGTATCACAATGGGGCGTGCCGCATGGCGTTGGAATCGCAGCACCTACGCGGTCGCCGGGGTATAGGTCTTGGGTCGATGCGGTACTAAAATAGGGTCGCGATCAAGGTTCACTAATCTAGTCCATCCGGGACATACCGGCACCGAAACTAAACGTACGGAGGGCAATTCAGGGTACGTGTCTTACATCCACAGACTGTCGAGTGGGGACAGCTGGGCTTCTATTTGCCCCCTAGGCAACTAGAGCCAATAGTGCTTCTTTCATCTCTCTTATCTCTCTGGCCGTGTCCTCTTGGACCTGGATGATCTCATCTATCTGTTCTTGGATTGGAGGCAGCTCTAGATATCGCTTACTCGTCTCTCCTTCAACAACCTGTACAATCATTACTTGTGCTCGTTGCGGCCTCATCTTGGTCACGACGGCTTCAGTGGAGATTGTCTTCATCGTTGCCTCAACCGATTGTCGAACAACGGATTGGTTCGATATCTTGGCTGACAGTGCTGTCTTCAGTATTGTTGGGAAGTCAATAGCAGCGAAGGAGAACTCTGGCCTGGCTGGCACGGTGGTTCTGCTGGAGTCACTCCTGTATACTAGCTTCCACTGTCTCATTATTCTGCCCTTGTGTCCTTCCTGTCATCCCTATTTCAGCTGGAACAGCCTTCTTGTTCTCAGTCTTCTTGACTGTCCTGCGCTTCTGCACAACCTGCCATCCGGCTTTAGAGGTTGTTGCAAGATGGGGGAAGTAGAATCCTCCGGATGCTAGGAAGATCGTTGTAGACGCCATTTGGTTAGTTCTTCTCTCTCTCTCTCTCTCTCTCTCTCTCTCTCTCTCTCTCTCTCTCTCTCTCTCTCTCTGCACAGTTATACACACATTAGAATATTCCGCGCACTTGGAAAAGAGAGGGGATGCGACCTTACCAATCGCGATAAGGCTCGACAGTGGATAGACAGAAACATACAAGTACGAACTACATGCGTGCTATGCGAAGCTTCAAAATTCTTTTGCCTTAAAGATGAAGGGAAGACCGTTCCTGTTAAGAGTTGCTAGTTTGGCGCCCGTGAATGTGCCGAACGTTTCTCCTTGCGGTATAGCCTTTCTCATTGTAGACACCCCACCTTCGGCTACACTGTTGGTAGAGATAGCTGGATGAATGGAGGACCATACCCCCAAATCCCATGTCCAAACTCAGCCAAACTCACCCTTGTAAGCCCCAATCCATAGCCCAACTCAAGCCCGAACCCAGTCAACTCGCCCCTAAACATCAACCCAAAAAATCCCCCATAAGAAAAGCCAGTCAAAAAAATCCTAAAAAAGTCAACCCGCTAAGTCAACTCGCTGAGTCAAATCACCGAGTCAACCCGTTGAGTCAATTGTTCGCTTCCCCAAGTGTAGGGTTACGATGTAGTAATAATCTCGGTAAGACCGAGGTCGATCCACAAGGAAGGAAGTAAATAATTCAAACTATCCTAATAACTAGAATCTTAAGAGGGTTGTGAAATTGGTTTTGAACATAAAATAAAAAAATCTGATAATGAAAAGATAACTAGAGCATTAAGGATCCACTTATAGCTCTCCTTAGATACAAAATTCGCTATGGTTTCTCACTTTCTCAACTAGAATCGATATTAAGATCTATCTAGCCGGATGATAGAGCTGTTAAACCATATAATCTGTCATATGTAAGGCCAATGTATATGATTCACTCAATGCAAGCTAGGATGAGCATGCTCAATTGCATAGGTCAGTCCCAATTCCAATAAACTAAGTTCATAATCATGATCATCATTAAGTCTTGTCACCAGACAAAGCTAGATCATGATTTGAACTTGAATCAAATCACATGCACAGTCCCATACATAATTCAGAAAACTAGAAAAGTAGAACTTTGGTAGGAAGTTCCCATATGAAGATCATAGTACTAGAGCATACTCCAATTCCTCGGATCATACAGGTCTAGACTAGCATACAACCATTAAGAACTCAAGCAATTCTCCCAAACATCCATGAGTCATCATAAGACTAAGAAAAACTACTTGGAACTTGTATTAACTTCAAACCATTGTTCATAATCATGAAATCCAATCTTAAAACCAATAAAAACGAATTAAACAATCTAAGAAAACTATAAGGTTCACCTCTTAGCTCTAGCTAAGAGATTAGCTAATGAAAAGCATATTAAAAATAAAACTAGAACTAAGAAAAGGAAGAAAAACTAGCTGGAGGAGGCTAGGAAGCCTCCTATGACTTGAACTCCTTGCTCCCCACGTCCTTGGTTGCCCTGGAATAGAAGAGAGCACCTCCTTTTATAATACAGCAAGAGTACTGCAACGTAACAGATTTTGTTCCGCTTCGTACGGCTTAACCAATGGTCGAATTGCCTTCAAATTTGATATGTAGCTTCCTTGTAATGTGATCTTCCTCATAGATGATTTAGATTTCCAAGATTGTTCTCTAAATGATTCCATCAATCAGATCAGTGACCGCCTCTCAAAATCGCGCACTTCGGGTACCTTCAGAACCAGTCATCTTACTTCAACACTCCGGAGTGTACAGATGTCGGATTGATCCCAAATTTTGAACATTGGTAGAAAACTTCATCCTCTACATGATAGATGGATTAGATTGTCCAAAACAATCTCAGAATGTGGTCTGAAAATTAGAACACTTAGGGCTTTTATAAACTCTGCGCAGTTGAATCTTTCTGGATGGTCCATCTTTCTTCAACCTGTATGATCAAACCACATATCCTTTTGATATGAAACTTTGTGGTTATTCATATATGGATGTGATCTAAAAGATGGTCAAAGTAGATTCTTCATATCATCAATGATGGGCCACCTGGACCGGCCCAGAGTGGAGTAGGCAGAATCTGAAACTTTCTGGACAGTTCGTATTATTTTGGCCACCACGATCAATCTGTAGCTCCGATCGTCACAAAACCACTTGGGTTAGTTCGGCGTCGAGCTCCTCTTCGACATGGATGTGTTAGATTTCCAAATATCATCAAGATGAGCCCAGAAAACTAGTCCAAAAAACCAGAAACGGGAATGGCCTGCTGTCTGCAATCTGAAACCCTGAATTTGCATGGCCGACCGGTCTAGACCGGTTGGACAGGGCTGGCCGACCGGTCAAGACCGGTCTAGCTTGTCTGGGTGGCTGTCCAGTAGCATGTGAAAGGAGAAATCAATTGGCTGACCGGTCAAGACCGGTCCGACCACCTTGTGGGGCTCCTTTTTCTTTCCTTTCTTTTGATCTTCAAGGTATGTAAGAAGGGTCTCAAAGCATCCGAATGATGAAGTCTCTCTTTCATTCCTACAACCACAAAACTATGCATTAGATTAGCCTTTAAATCATAAAAACCATGCATAATGAGTGATGAATTGGGGTTAGAATATGCACAATTAAGAGCTCAACACACCCCCCAACCAGCATTTTGCTAGTCTGGAGCTAAACATGCGTGAAACAAGTTCAATTCTCCAAAAACCAACTCTCCTTCAGAAAATATGCTTCTATCCATTCTGAGACATACAAGTGTAAAATCAAGAAAAATTAGGTGATAAAAGTTGAAACCTTAAACTCTCAAAACATAATAAGTGTCCATATGAAATTCTCGCTGATTGATTGATGAATAGAAGAACTCGAACAAATTCAACCTAGTGTGCATAGTGAAAGTTCATCTCATGAGTTTCTGGGCTTATCTTCTTCATAGATCAACTAAACTATGGATTTCAAGGTGCACAGAGCAACAATGAGCCTATGACAGGAATTTGTCTTACCGTCCTTCCGACGGCTTTCACACTACTTCCCATTTCCGACTTTGGTTACGGGTAGACCATCCCTCGGTTGGTAATAGGTAACCCTTTTCGAAATTTTCCACCATTTTTCCATCATTCCCAATTTCATCCTTCCTTTTCCTTTTTCTTTTTCATTAGATAGGATTTTTAGAAATCCGTATCTTTCGTTATTTTTCGATGGACAAGGATGGATAAAGTACCCCGGCTTGGTTTCTCAACACCTTAAATCAAAGTCTAGCTAATCCACAAATCACATAATCCTTTCAACCCATGAAAATCGTGTAATGTGAACTAGGTGTAAAAGTTTTTAAATTTTCTATCACTCACATAAATAGGAGAATTCACATATAAAACCATTATATTAAGAGAAATTCAAAGCTTGCAACATCACTCACTTTGTATCTCCTCTTCTTATACTCATATCATCTTGAATGCATAGAAACAACGTTTTCCAAAAGAGTTTTGAATTTTAGAAAAATCAAAAATTTTCTACATAATTGCTCAAAATGTCACAAAAGCTAGTAGATTCATCTAAGGAATCTCACCCCCCAACCAAAATCTTACATTGTCCTCAATGTAATAAGATATGCAATATGCATAACATGAGAGCAATGACATAAAACAAAGGAGAGTGAGAACAAGAGTACCTGAGGTAACAAGTTGATCAATTTTATCATCCTCCATTGTCTCAATGAGACTTATTCAATCCTAAATGCAGAAAGAAATCCTAACCTACCTACCTTTGATTAGTCTGATCGACTACATGATCAAATTTGAGCAGGATCTTCATGAATTTCAATAGGTTTCTTATGAGGACCATCCAAAGTCCTGCTCGAATGTATACATGGGTGCGTTTCTTCATGAAGGTCCAATCATAGTGTGCACCACACGCATGTTAGGAGGAGATAAGAGCAGCAAAATGATATCTCCTCAAGTTCTGAATTGGGTTGTAATTGATTAAAAACGGGTCCTCCTAATCAAAATTTTCAATGGGTTGAAGAACCCATGATGGTGGAGAGACATTCATTAAGTATTTTTCATTTTGGGTTGTCTCTTCCACAAATTCAGAATTGCACGGTGTTTCCATAAATAATGGTGAAGAGTGTAAATCAGTGGAATGGTGTTCTTCAGGCACCGACACCATGTCTAACAAACTATCCAACTCCTTAATCATCTCATCATCCAGATCATAGGGGTGGGTCATGCATTCCTCTAGGAAATCGAGAGAGTCGGATGAAGGGTCCTCGTTCTCCTTAAGTGATTGAGGAAATTCTGTTTCAAGGGTAAGGAATTCCTCCTCTATAGAGGGGAGGTCTTCCAAAGAAAATTTTTCAGATTCAGTGGTAACCACATCATCTAGCATTGGTTGATCTTTTGAAATTTCAGATTGTGCCACCCCGTCATCCAAAGAAACAGAATTTTCAACCCAAGGGAATTCTTCCACAATAGAATCCGGCATGTGTTGTTGGTGGAAGGACTCAAAAATATCGACTTTGGCCATCTCTCTAGCAAAAATATCTTCCGGTGACTCAAAAACATTCGGCCCTTTGGAAGAAGAAATCATGGACTCACAATCATACTTCAAACCCTCATTGTAGGTAATCAAACTATCACTTTCAAATTTTGTAGATTCCTCGGGTTCGTCAACCGTCCTTGAAATCTCTTCATCATTCAAATCGGAATAGCTAAAAGAGATAGTTGATTTACCATAATCGATGGTAATGGTGGGATCACTGAGATCTACATCCTCTAAAAGTTTAGTCATCAAATCGAAAGAGGGTTGGGCTTGGATAGCCACATCCTCCTCTATGTTGGGGATTGATTCGGTGTTCCCAATGTTGGGTTCAGGATTTTGAGATGGCGAGAGGTTTTGTATGCATTGCTCAGTTATTTCCATAAACTCTCGTAGCATATCCTCAAGAGTTCATGTCGGTTGCGGCTCATGAGAAAGAAACTCTTGAGGATAATTGTTGGCATCCATGGTTGGCTCATCTTCCAAGTTAAAATTTTGATGCTCCTACCAATTTGGATTATGCATGTTATATGTTGGGCTTTTAGATGGTTGTTGATATGTGTAGCCATACAAGTGATCATACATTGTCCTAACCGGTGGAACATTATTCATCTCTTTCCGATATTCTCCCATTGTTTTACGTGGGGGAGTATTAGAAGAAGATTGAGTCTTAGAAAAATATTCATGCTTGTAATGGTTCCAATCATAATGATTTTTTATTTGGTTCATCCTCTCATCTTAAAAAAGGTATTTAGATAATCCACCCATCCAATCATTCATAATGAAATTATAAGAAGTTGAAATAATCCCTAATCTAGGAAGAAAAACAAAAAGAAGAAAGGGAGATGGAGAGATGTTACCCGTGAAGGTGAGAGCTATGTCAGCAACAATGTCCTACAAAATTAAACAAAAAATTGTTAGTAATCTAAAAAAAAAAAATCAGAAAATCTACTTCTATAAAAACTGAAAATCCTACCTAACTAAGACTACTCTATAGCTACTAGAACAATTAGAACCGTTTAACCTCTTTCCCCGGCAACGGCGCCAAAAACTTGTTCGCTTCCCCAAGTGTAGGGTTGCGATGTAGTAATAATCTCGGTAAGACCGAGGTCGATCCACAGGGAAGGAAGTAAACAATTCAAACTATCCTAATAACTAGAATCTTATGAGGGTTGTGAAATTGGTTTTGAACATAAAATAGAAAATCTGATAATGAAAAGATAACTAGAGCATCGAGGATCCACTTATAGCTCTCCTTAGATGCATAATTCGCTATGGTTTCTCACTTTCTCAACTAGAATCGAAATTAAGTTCTATCTAGTCGGATGATAGAGCGGTTAAAACAATCAACCTGACATATGTATGATCAATATACATTATTCACTCAATGCAAGCTAGGACGAGCATACTCAATTGCATAGGTCAGTCCCAATTCCAATAGACTAAGTTCACAATCATAACCATCATTAAGCCCTGTCATAAGACAAAGCTAGATCATGATTTGAACTTGATTCAAATCACATACATAGTCTCAAACATACTTCAGAAATCCATAAAAGAAGAACTTTGGTAGGAAGTTCCCACATGAAGATCATAGTACTAGAGCGTACTCCAATTCCTCGGATCATATAGGTCTAGACTAACACACAACAATTAAGAACTCAAGTAATTCTTCCAAACATCCATGAGTCATCATAAGACTAAGAAAAACTACTTTAGTACTTGAATTAAACTTCAAACCATTGTTCATAAACATGAAATCCAGTCTTAAAACCAATAAAAACAAATTAAACAATCTAAGAAAACTATAAGGTTCACCTCTTAGCTCTAGCTAAGAGATTAGCTAATGAAAAGCATATTAAAAATAAAACTAGAACTAAGAAAAGGAAGAAAAACTAGCTGGAGGAGGCTAGGAAGCCTCCTATGACTTGAACTCCTTGCTCCCCACGTCCTTGGTTGCCTTGGAATAGAAGAGAGCACCTCCTTTTATAATACAGCAAGAGTACCGCAACGTAACAGATTTTGTTCTGCTTCGTACGGCTTAACCAATGGTCAGATTGCCTTCAAATTTGATATGTAGCTTCCTTGTAATGTGATATTCCTCATAAATGATTTAGATTTCCAAGATTGTCCTCTGAATGGGCCCACCAATCAGATCAGCGACTGACTCTCAAAATCGCGCACTTCGGGTACCTTCAGAACCAGTCATCTTGCTTTCAACGCTCCGGAGTGTACAGATGTCGGATTGATCCCAAATTTTGAATATTGGTAGAAAACTTCATACTCTATATGATAGATGGATTAGATTGTCCAAAAAAATCTCAGAATGTGGTCTGCAAATTAGAACACTTAGGGCTTTTATAAACTCTGTGCAGTTGAATCTTTCTGGATGGTCCATCTTTCTTCAACCTGTACGATCAAACCACACATCCTTTTGATCTGAAACTTTGTGGTTATTCATATATGGATGTGGTCTAAAAGATGGTCAAAGTAGATTCTTCATATCATCAGTGATGGGCCACCTGGACCGGCCCAGAGTGGAGTAGGCAGAATCTGGAACTTTCTGGACAGTTCGTATTGTTTTGCCCACCACGATGAATCCGTAGTTCCGATCGTCACGAAACCACTTGGGTTAGTTCGGCGTCGAGCTCCTCTTTGACATGGATATATTGGATTTCCAAATATCATCAAGATGAACCCAGAAAACTGGTCCGAAAAACTAGAAACGGGAATGGCCTGCTGTCTGCAATTTGAAACCCTGAATTTGCATGGCTGACCGGTCAAGACCGGTCTAGCCTGTCTTGGTGGATGTCCAGCAGCATGTGAAAGGAGAAATCAATTGGCCAACCGGTCAAGACTGGTCGGGGACTGTTTGGCTGACCGGTCCGACCACCTTGTGGGGCTCCTTTTTCTTTCCTTTCTTTTGATCTTCAAGGTATGTAAGAAGGGTCTCAAAGCATCTGAATGATGAAGTCTCTCTTTCATTCCTACAACCACAAAACTATGCATTAGATTAGCCTTTAAATCATGAAAACCATGCATAATGAGTGATGAATTGGGGTTAGAATATGCACAATTAAGAGCTTAACATCAACCCGTCGAGTCAAACCACCGAGTCAAATCACCGAGTCGACCCGCTAAGTCAACCCACCGAGTCAACCCACTGAGTCCAAACAGCAGCCCCGAGGCATGTCCGTACCACGTGTTGGAACCCGAGGAGCGTCCGTACTGGGGGCCGCCCAAAATTATTTACGAGAACTGCGACTCTCCAATGCTATAAATACCCCCCTCCCCTTCTCATTTCATAATCCAACCCAAGCTGATCCATCCGAAGCCAGTTCGAGTGCACTCCGCCTCACCACCCTTTAGCCCATTCCCCCACCAAGGAGAGCCCGAGTGAGGAGAACCTAGCCCTGGTCCAGCCCAGCCTGACCACTGGTCCGAGTCTCCCAAGCCATCCAAGTCTTGATCCAGCTACTCGAAGCCAATCCTTGCGACACCTCCGTCCACCTAGCTACTCTTTTTTCCAGCATCATCTCATTTGCATCAGCATAAGTGCAACATTTACTTTTCTTCCAACCCCCTTGCTTCACTATGTTAGTACACCTTTTGTTGTCAATTGACGTGTTGGTTGGTCGCGTCATGTCATGTGAGCCCCGGTCGAAGTATTGAAGATCAAGACTTGAAGATTACGCTTCGTCCATTGCTCAAGCTCATGCTGCAACAAGATCTCAGGTAAGTTGCATATAGATCGACCATAGGAAACCCAAAACATCAAAAGAATGGCGTAAAAACTCACATATCCTATCCTCATTCCTCTCGACCCTTGCACAAGTTGATCAGGCTTGTGAACCTTGGTTGGTGCTAATTGTAATTGAAGATATGTCCATATATTGGACCCTTTGCACCAAATCGCTGCATACTTCACATCTTGAAGTAATCCTCTGCTATGAAGAGGCAGATGGGCAGCCGACCGGTCTTAACCGGTCGGCCAGGAGCTTAAATTGGACCAAGGCCTGCTGGTTGTTGTTTCAGCTGGACTGCCGACCGGTCATGACCGGTCGGCCAGTAATTCAATCACTCCAGCAGCTTTGCTGAAAGAATTCATATTGGCAGCCGACCGGTCATGACCGGTCGGCCTTCACAAGCACTTGAATATCCAGCAAGTATAGCCGACCGGTCATGATTGGTCGCCCTTCACAAGAGGTGTAGTCCAGCAACCATAGCCGACCGGTCATGACCGGTCGGCCTTCACAAGAGGTGTAGTCCAGCAACCATAGCCAACCGGTCATGACCGATCGGCCTTCACAAACTCTTGTTGTCCAGCAAGGGGGTCTGACCGGTCATGACCGGTCGGCCTGATCCTTCATAGCTCTCCAGCAAGGGGGTCCGACCGGTCATGACCGGTCGGTCTGATCCTTCATAGCTCTCCAGCAAGGGGGTCCGACCGGTCATGACCGGTCGGCCAGTCCCATATGAGGCCGTTGTTTTTTAATGCTGACCGGTCCGTCCGGCCGGTCGAGTCCTATCTCTGACAGGTCGGACGTGACCGTTTTAGATCAGTTGGGGCCATCATTTGGAGCTCTATAAAGCCTTGTCTTGAGCTCTTTCTTGGTATGCATTCAACACCCATCCAGAGTTGAGAGAGAGAGCATTTACTCACATCCTTCCTCCCTCTTAACTCCCTTGAGTTCATCATTCAAACTTGGCCATTAATGGCTTGTCATTGAGTATTCTAAGCTCGGTTTGAAGTATGAACTCAAGACTTTCATTCATGGCTGACCTTCCTTCTGAATATCTTTATTAGGTCACTTAAAGCCATTGAATGCTTGAAGATTGGTAGTTCCCTCATTACCATTGCATTGAATAGGCAAGAGGAACTAGACCAACTCTCTCCCAACTACCCGGCATCAACATATCCTCATCATTTGCATCGGTAGCTGATCTTGGGAGCTCAAAGAGAAGCTGAAGCACGTGGAGCTGAAGCTACTCATCAAAGGCATCGAATCGGGGCTCAATCGTCTAGGTATGTCTAGTATTTGAGAGTCCATCTTTTAAATCTCTATTCCCTGGATTGGGAAACTCCGGCGGGAGGATACGTGACCATCCTTGGATTAGGATTGGTGGGAGTTTGAGATCCAAACTCGTCAAGTCCCTGAATTGGGCCATCGGCGGATGGTAAATGCGGTCCTAGATCAAAGGATGTCAAGGTTGATGGTTAACCTGATTTAAAACTAAGACTATAGTGAAATCCGGTGGTCTCATAGGTTGAGATCGTGAACCGGGAGTGGAGTAGGGAAACTGAACCACTATAAATCGCTGTGCATTGTGAGATTGAATGTTTGCTATGTGTTGAATGGTTTAGTCTATCATGAATGCTAACTGTTTGATGAAATGCCTATGATAGTCCTTGCTTACAAACTGCTCATATAAATGCCTTGAATGCTATTGTGATTATCTTATTTGATAAGATTGTCTTGGTTAGTTTTTAATTGTAATTGGAATTTAAAAAGTCCTATTCACCCCCCCTCTAGGACATTAGGCATATCTCCAAGTATCTCAATAGGCGGTAAAATCGCAATTTCACACTACAAGCACTTTGATTATTCAAGCACACGACATGCATCCCGCATAAATCACCTATCAGTTCGAGCGTATGCTCTGGGCTTGCCTGTTAATGGAAACCTGCCCATCAGAAACTCTTACTGTTCAGACCTGCATTCATACATTAGTCACTACGAGCACTTTGATTATTCAAACACAGCATGCATCTCGCATAAAGCACTTGTCAGTTCGAGCGTATGTTCTGGGCTTGCCTGTTAATGGAAACCTGCCCATCAGAAACTCTTACTATTTAGACTTGCATTCATGCATCATGTCATCTATGAGAATATACAAGGATTAAAACAGACTTTCAAGTGTTAGTTCGATTCTGTGAAGTAGAGACCGTACTTCGGTACGGGCAGTGTGTGGGGTGCTTAACCTCTTCCCACCTTGTAACCGTGATCCCTTACCTCGAATCTCTGGCCGCAGATCAAAAGGAGTCATCTTAGAGAAAGGAATCTTCGGATCCCCTTCTCTAATGTTTCTACGGGGTCTAGCCGACTGTAGATTCGAAGTAACTGGCTAGTGGCGACTCTGGTCTTATATAAACTCATTCAAACGCATCCAGCTTAACACGATAACCAAACCAAGCCCTCGAGAACGAGGCAAACCAGTGGCACAAACGGCGATTCGCACCCACGCACCTCTTCTTCTTCCTTTTCCGAAAGGAAAGGGAGGAGATCGTCGTGTGGGAGTGCGGAACGGCGAGGGTCCACAGAATGGCGACTCCGCTGGGGATATGCTAGTCCCACTTGTCGTGATCCGACTTGAAAAACAGAATCATTCCTATACTTGAAAGTCATTAGTCCTCGTACAATCTCATCTGCATAGCATTCTACCCAAAACCAAAACAAAAAAAAGAAAGAAAAATCCCAAAACCCAAAAAAAAAAAGAATAGAGTATAGTCCTCACCATTGCGCCTCCTTGGGCTCAACGTGTTCGAAAACAACTTCCCTTCCGCAGCATAATCCGCACTCGGGCACAGCAAGCCATGTCCGACCACGAAGAAGAAACTCATCTCTTCCTTGCTCTTGAAATGACCGAAGCGCAACCTTTAGCGCAACAGCCAATTGAGAATACGCCAATCATGCAAGAATTGGCACAAAGAATGAGAGCAATGCAAGAAATGCTCTTGCAATTCATGCAAGCAAAAGCCACCGCAGTAGCCAACAATCAGGTTGGCCCAGTTCAGCAATCTCAGCAGCCATGCCGGGTCCTTCCGGCCTCCAGTTCAAATCAAGCACAACCATTGGAGTCTGCCCAAGACTACCGACAGCAGCCATCTCAGCCCTTCGCTATGGGGCATCCTCCTCAGTACCTTCCTGCAACGACAAGGCCGCCTCAGAGCACTCCTGTCACAGGAACTTCCAGTCAGCTTCCAGTCAATCTTGCAAACAACAGTCTCAGTAAATCTCAGCATGTCCCCATCGATGGGACTCCTTTCCTTTCTTAGCATGTCCCCGCCGATGGGACCCCTTTTCAATTTCAGCACATCCCCGCCGATGGGATTTCAATTCAATTTCCAGCAACAGGGACAGCACCGGCGAATGCCCACAATGGGGGTCGGTGTCAAGCCCACATCAATCAGCGGATGGTGGCGAATACCCAACAAGGGGGTCACTTCCCAGCATCTCAGCCTCCTGCAAACAGGAGCACTTTTCAATTCCAGCACATCCCCGCCGATGGGATTCCAGTTAATTTTCAGCAATCTTCAGTTCAGTAAACTCCAGTTAATTTCCAGCAATCTCCAGTTAATTTCCAGCAAGTTCCAGTTCAACCTTCAGTACAATCTCCAGTTCAATTACAGTCCTTTCAAGCACAAGTTCATCAGAATCCAGTTCAATTATCAAATCAGCTTCAGCAACCCGCGGTTGCTTTTCAGCAAACCCATAAGGTCGAAGACATCGACCACTATGCCAAAGAAGAACGTGCCTTGCTCCAAGAGGCACCAGTCGCTCAAACGGATCACTCAGGACTGGACAAGTTGCGGGAGCAATTCCAGATCTTGCAAAATCAGCTTCAGCAGCAACAAGGAATCGATCTACCTTCGACCAAGTTCAGAGACTTGTGTCCTTTCCCAGATGCTCAAGTACCTCAAAACTTTGAGGTACTAAAATTTGAAAGATACGATGACAGCAGTTGTCCCACAGCACATCTCAAGGCCTTCTGTGGAGAGCTGAGTGCAATCTCAGGAAATGAAGGGGCCCTCATTCGTTTGTTCCAAAAATCTCTGAAGGGCGATGCCCTAGATTGGTACACCTCATTGGACTGCCACCGCATCAGGACATGGGAACAACTTTCCCAGGCTTTCGTCGACAGATTCGCATACAATCTCAACATGGCACCCAGAAGAGCCGACCTCGCAGCTCTCAGGCAAAGGAGTGATGAAACGCCATCAGCCTATGTGGGACGTTGGCGAGCTATGGCAGCCAGAATGTGGACACCTATTGACGATGAAGAACAAATCTCCATGATTGTTCATTCAACATATCTGGGCATATCTGGATATCTCATCCCGCATCCATATGCGAATTTCTCACAGTTGATCTGTGCTGGAGAGCAAGTCGAAGCAGGAATCCGTGCCGGGACAATCTCCCCATGGCCTCATCAAGCCACTCCATTCAAGAGGAACAGAGTGGAGGGAAGACCCATCAGATATGGGAATGGAAACCGAAGCGGTTCTCCTCCCCGCCCGACAGAGGTAAATAACATCAATACCACTGCTCAGGGTAATCAACATACTCCCCCACAGGGACGTCAACAGTATCAGCAGAATCAGGCTCAGCACCAACCTCAGCGGCATCAGCCGCAATCGAATCCTCAATCACAGCCACAACTACCTCGTCAACAGCAGCAGTTCAGAGGGAATGGTCAATACTCATACCAGAATAGGCAGAATTACAGGGAGCTCCGAAAATTCACTCCACTCACTCAACCACTTAGTCAAGTCATGACTATGCTGGTACAAAAGCAGTTACTCACTCTGATGACACTCAGGCCTCCTCCAAATCCTCTACCTCCAAACTACCGAGAAAATGAGTATTGTGCCTACCATCAAGGACGTGGCCACACCACTGATCAATGCTTTACTTTGAAGAATGCCATACAAGATCTGATCGACGACTGAAAGATCGTCATCTCGGTCCCTGGAACTCCTGCATCAGCTTCCACCAACATTCTCCAGAATCCTCTGCCTCAGCACTCAACGGACCCCAGTTCATCTCGCGGCCCCACCGTCAACAACTTAGAAGAAGGAGAGCGCCTCGATCGATTCTTCTCTCCTATCCAATCCATTCATGCCTACACTTATGGGCCAACAAATCCTCCTCCGATCATGCAAGGGGCAAGTCCCTTTCCTCCTTCAGTCTCCGAGCCAGTAGTACTTGAAGGAACACTTCCATATGATGTGCCAGTTGTGCAAGGGGCATCTTACAGCCCTTCATGTTGGGAGCCAGTCATTCTGGAAGGAGCACAATCATACATCGAGCCCACATACGAACCTGTCATCTTACAAGGGGCAATTTCAGCACAGGAACAACACAATTCGCCATGGAGAAACCATACTCATCAGCAGCAAGAGCCCATTGTCTTGGAAGGAGCTCCTCCAGTTGAGCCAGTCATATTGCAAGGGAAAAATCCCGGAGGTGTGTCAATCACACTACGACAGCTGGGACGAACAGAGAAACCTCCTGCCATATCAAGAGGACCAGTATTCATTCCATGGGAGCCTCCTGCTCCAGGAATGGTCAAGCCAGGACCGCAACCTTATGTGATCTATGAAGACAAGCCTCGATATTTTCCCTTCAGCACAGGCAACAATGTAGTCCTCAAGGCAAAAGCTCTATACGAGGAAGATCTGGTACCCACACCAGCACCGTTGCAAGAACTGGTGGTCCTAGAAGGCAAAGGTGAGGAAAATTATAAAGAGGTCCCATGGCACTATTCAGAATGTGCGGAAGTAGGGAATATGAATCCCAATGGGCGTTGCATCCGAAGAGATAATCAGAACAAAGGAGATCCCAAAGGCGCTCTCCCAGGCCTCGGCAACAAAAATGAAGCCGCATATGATGTGGCGACTCAGCTCAAGTCAATCCCTGCTCAAATCTCAGTATGGGAGCTACTCTGCACGTCTCGCATACATCGAGAAATGTTTGCCAAAACCTTGAGCAATGCTCACGTCTCCTCCGATACGGCACCAGAGATGATAGCATTGATGATTGGACAACTCCTAGCTCCACGTGCCATCACCTTCACCGATAATGAATTGCCACCAGAAGGACGAGATCATGGGTGATCCCTCAACATAGCCTTACGATATAAAGACCTATGTGTCCTGCTGGTCCTTATCGATAATGGCTCAAGCCTAAACGTCTGCCCACTTAAGACTGTGGAACGTCTGGGAATCAGTCCTTCTTCATTTCGACCCAACACCATATGCATCAGAGCATTCGACAACACCCGCCGATCAGTGGAAGGGGAGGTCGACATAGAGGTACAGATAGGTCTGGAAGTCTCCACCATCACATTCCAAATTCTAGATATATCAGCCTCTTTCAACATGTTGCTCGAACGACCTTGGCTGCACAAGGTTGGAGCTGTGCCATCAACCCTGCATCAACGAGTGAAATACATCTGTGGAAATCAAGTGATCTCTATACATGCAGAGAAGGAGCTCATCATTCCTTCCAATGCTGCTGCCACTGAACCAGACATCCCGGTCATCGATATCCAGCACTCTGAAGAAGACATCCCGTTTCACAGTTTTGAATTCGAGACTGTGAATGATATCGCCAATCCGGAACCGATAAGGGTGGACCGTGTCTTTTCACCGGCAGAACGTCTGAGCGTCAAATACCGAATGAAGAATCACTTCAAGTCCAGAAAGATATCGCTGGTATATAACCAACGCAAATGGGGACTCGGATACAGGGCAATCTTCATGGACAAAAGAAGGAAGAAATTTCGGTGCTCACCCATCCAATTCGTCAAACCAGGAGAACCTTGCAAAGATCCAGGAGGGAATCAACTGACTGCGCTGCACAAAGGCCTCCCGATGAGCCTAGCTTGGGCCACGTGGCCCCCCATTCGATGGGATCAGATTCTCGAACCGTCTAAGCCTCCAGAAGAAGAAGGAAAGGACGAAGATGAAGAAGGAAGTCAAATACAACCACTTCAGGACCAGGTTACTCTGATATCTGCTCCCAACCAGGGGCACAACCTGCCCACTTCAATCAGCCAGGGGCACAACTTGCCAATCTCAACATCAATCAGCAAGGGGCACGACCCACCCATTTCTACAGAATCAACATCATCAATCATCAGCCAGGGGCAGAAGCAGCCCATTCATTGGACCAAGAAAGGGAAATGGCTAGCCCTGGATTAGTCCGATGTCCAGATCCCAAACATATGTCTCACTGTGGAACCAGACGAACTGCAATGCGAGGTAAGTGATCCGGGAGGGACTGAGTACGACTCAGATCTCGAACCCGACCAGCGAGAAATCATGGTCATTGGGCCAGACCGTGATTCTTCGCCTAAGACATCAACCCCGACCTCTTCAGGGGAGGAAGTGTGGGGTCCTGAATGGTCATCCGTTCCCCTAACTTTTGAATTAGCTAAAGAGCCATTTAAAGGCTCTGGCTTCCAAAAAAAAATGTCTGTTTAAGCAGCGATCGAAACTTTGGAACAAGTTGGGCTCAATCATGGTCTGCAATGCCCGCTTGTTCAAAGTCCCGCGAATTCCAAAAACCCAAAAAAATTAAAAACTTTCAAAAGCCAAAAACATCTAGCTTTTCCATTTCAGAAAATTCTTAAAAACCAAAAAACATTTCTTTTCCTGCATTCAATAGTGTGCCAAGTTCGTCTAAAGAGTCACATGAGTTTGAAGTCGAATCATATGACTTTGACATCGAATTAGACTTCGAGCTCATGGGCCTGGACGAAGCTCGGGATGAGGAAGATGATGATCCAGGCTCCCGAACTAGAGGATCTCCTTAAAAAGTTCGAATCTAAAGCCAATGTTGTAGCCGAGGATTTCGAGATAGTAAACTTGGGGTCACCTGAGATCCCTAGAGAAGTACGCATTGGAAAATCATTGCCACCTGAGATGAAACAGAAAATGATAGGGTTCCTAGCTCCAAGATTGTCCAACTTCGCGTTCTCATATGAAGACATGTCGGGGCTCGATGAAGAGCTCGTTGTACACCATCTGCCAACCAAGGCAGATATGAAGCCAGTGAAGCAGAAACTTCGAAGAATGAAGCCAAAATGGGCTCTAAAAGTCCGAGATGAAGTCATCAACCAGTACAACGCGGGATTCTTGGTAGTCTCCAACTACCCTGAATGGCTCGCCAACATCGTACCAGTACCAAAGAAGGATGGTAAGGTTCGAATGTGCATCGACTTCCGAGATCTCAACAAGGCCAGTCCTAAAGATGACTTTCCTTTGCCACATATCGACACTCTGGTCAACAACACTGCTGGATACAAGATCTTCTCATTTATGGACGGGTTCTCAGATTACAATCAGATCAAGATGGCCGTCGAAGATCGCGAGAAGACATTGTTTATCACCCCCTGGGGAACCTTCTGTTACAGGGTAATGCCGTTCGGTCTAAAGAACGCATGAGCAACATATCAGCGAGCAATGACAACACTATTCCACGAAATGATGAACAAAGAGCTTGAAGTATATGTGGACAATATGATCGTCAAATCTCGCACAGTTGAAGGACATTTTGAAGATCTGAAAAAGTTATTCAACAGATTAGAAAAGTACAAGCTCCGCCTCAACCCTCAGAAATGTGTCTTCGGTGCAATGGGAGGTAAGCTCCTCTGCTTTATGGTGAGCGAGGATGGCATCAGGGTCGACGAGACCAAAGCCAGAGCAATCATCGAGATGCCCCCTTCTAGAACAGAGAAAGAAATTCGTGGCTTCCTCGGAAAAATTCAATACATCAGTCGCTTCATCGCACAGCTCACACCTATTTGTGAGCCCATTTTCAAGCTCCTTCGGAAAAACGTTCCAAAAGAATGGAATGATGATTGCCAAGTCGCCTTTGACCACATCAAGAAATATCTCATGAATCCTCCAGTCCTAGTGCCACCCACTCATGGACGTCCACTATTGTTATACATCTCGGTAGCAGCAGAAGCCATTGACTGTGTCCTTGGCCAGCACGACGAGACCGGGAAGAAGGAACAAGCAATATATTATTTGAGCCGAAAGTTCACCGACTACGAGACCAGGTATTTCCCAATCGAGAAGACTTGCCTAGCCCTAGTCTGGGCAACTTAGTGACTTTGTCAATACGTGATTGCATTCCCTATTCTCCTACTCGCTCACATGGATCCGCTCAAGTACTTGTTCGAGAAACCGACACTCACTGGAAGGATAGCTAAATGGCAGCTACTCCTGTCTGAGTTCGACATCACCTATGTCACTCAGAAGGCAATCAAGGGGTAGGAACTCGCCGATCATCTTGCGGCCCACTCCCTCCTGGATTATCAACCGCTCAAGACATTCTTCCCTGATGAAGATCTCTTGCTTATCGAAGGGGAAGAAAAGAATAAGAAAGATGAGTGGACGTTATTCTTCGACGGCGCGGCAAACTCTAAAGGGAGCGGTATTGGAGCGATCCTCTACTCTCCAAATGATGTCCCTATTCCTATCTCAAGGCTCATAGCATTCGAGTGCACCAACAACATGGCAGAGTACGAAGCATGCATCGCTGGCTTAAGGGAAGCCATAATCTTGGGCGTCAAGAAGCTACGAGTATTTGGAGACTCACAGCTTATCATCAATCAGACGAATGGCGAATGGAAGACCAAGGATGAGAAGTTGATACCATATCATGTGTATCTTGAAAATCTGATCGAGGAGTTCAAAGAAATTATCTTCTCATACATGCCCAGAGCCAAGAACCAGTTTGCGGACGCTCTCGCCACACTCACGTCAATGCTCGAGATCCTGAAAGGAGCTTCAGAATGGGAGCTCACCATTGAAATTCAAGATGAACCTGCTTTATGCCTGCAAATAGAAGAAGCCGAAGCTGTCCCTGACAAACCCTGGTATGTCGACATTAAGCAATATCCCGAAACCCAGGAATATCCAGAGTCAGCAACAGCAACAGATGCCGAACCATCCAGCGTTTGGCCGGCCAATTCACCCTCAGTGGCGAAGTTCTTTACAAGCGATCCTATAATCACATCCTCCTTCGATGCGTCGATGAAACAGAAGCTGGAAAAATCATGAAAGTAATACACGAAGGAATCTATGGCCCACACATGAACGGGCACATGATGGCAAAGAAGATTCTACGACTCGGCTACTATTGGCTCACCATGGAGACAAACTGCTGCCAGCATGTCAGAAAATGCTTCAAGTGTCAGGAGCATGCAAATCAAATCCATGCCCCTTCATCAGAATTATACAACCTGACCACCCCTTGGCCTTTCTCCATGTGGGGACTCGACATCATCGGCAAGATTAGTCCCAAAGCATCAAACGGTCATGAGTACATACTTGTGGCAATCGATTACTTCACTAAGTGGGTAGAAGCAGCCTCCTACACCACGATTGCAGCATCCCAGGTGATCAAATTCATGAAGAACAACATCATATGTCGGTATGGAATCCCCAATGCTATCATCACAGATAATGGGACCCCGTTCATCAACAAGAAGATGGATGACTTCATCAGCAAAATCAAGATTCAACGTCATCGATCAAGCCCCTACCGTCCTTAGATGAATGGTGGGGTAGAAGCCGCAAACAAGACAATCGTCAGGATACTCGAGAAGATGGTCGTGACCTATCGAGATTGGTCAGATATGCTCCTATATGCACTTTGGGCTTATCGAACGTCTGTACGGTCTGCTACGGGCGTTACTCCTTTCGAGCTTACTTATGGAATGGAAGCAATTCTGCCAGTCAAGGTGGAAATACCATCACTACGGGTGTTGCTAGAAAGCGGAGTTGAAGAAGGAGAATGGCAATGGGCAAGATTCGATCAGTTGCAACTAGCAGATGAAAAGCGCATGCGTGCGCTAAGTCATTCTCAGTGTTATCAGAAAAGGATCGCTCAGGCTTACAACAAGAGAGTCCGAAAAAGAAGTTTCAAGGTAGGCGATATGGTCATGAAGAAGATTCTACCGTTGCACCTTTCGGATCCTAGAGAAAAGTTCAAACCCTGGTGGGACGGGCCGCTGATCATCAGAGAAGTACTTCCCGGAGGCGCCCTCAGACTCACCAGCATGAGAGGAGTGGATCTTCCTGAGACAATCAACGCCGACAAAGTGAAGATCTTTCACGGCTAAGCCATTCTGACTTTATCAAAAGTTACTTTAATAGAAGTGAAGTCAAGAGGTCGAAGCTAAAACCTCTGAGAAATCATTTCCGTCCGCCAACAAGTGTTTCAAATAAGGGGATTCAAAAGAAAAAATACAAAAAATAAGAGAAAAAGAATACAAAAGAAAAGAAAAAAAAGAGAAGAAAAGAGAAAGAAAAAGGGAAGCCAAAGCAAGGCACCCGAGAAAAAATCAACCCAAGAAGAAACACAGTCATCCATCCATTCATCTCAGAAGGGTCTTTAGCTAGGACCAACAACTCTATCATCGTAACTTAGGATAAAGGCTGAAAAACTGCCATCGGCTGGCAACGACGGAGTCCCGACCTCTAGCCGCCGCAGTTATCCAAAGATTCAGAAAAAAGAAAAAAGAGAAAAAGAAAATGTGTGCCTAAACAAAGAGGGTAGAGTGAAAACTCGAAAGGGCGCTCCGAGTAAAAATAGTGGGTATACAGCGGACTTGGTGAAAACCCGAAAGGGCGTCGAGGGTAAAAACAGCATAGCTGCCAAGGGGAAGGCAAGATCAAACACCCGGGACGTGGTGAAAACCTGAAAGGGCGCCACGGGCAAAAATGACGGGAAAATGCCAGCTGTGGTGAAAACTCGAAAGAGCGCTGCAGGCAAAAATGGCTCAAATAGAAAAAAAATGAAAAGTGTAGGTATCAAGAAATCAGACAATCCAGATCGGTTCAAGCAGTCACAGTTCAAGAATAAGAAGAAGTGCAGTCAGGAACGAAAAGCTCTACAAATTCCGACAATCTCAGGAGGCAATAGTTTCCGTTGCCTACACCTCTAGGGAACCAAAGGAGCACTCAAGTCAAATCTCGAGACATCGGTCAAAGCATTGGCCAAGCCCCAATTTTGATTCCTATATCCCGACACAAAGTCCAGACACACCCACAAGACAACTCATGGCACAATAGATTCTCAAAAAAGTTTTCTTCTTTTTCATTAAAAATATCATATTTCTTTTACATATATCATGTTATCATTTTCAAAAAAAAATATATACAAAAAAATGCATCATCATCAATCATATATGCAAAAAGGAATGTGCAGGTGGCCAATACAATCAATCCCTACCCTCCTCCTCCGCCATATCAAGTAAGTCCCCTGACTCATAATGAAATAGTCTCGCTCTCAACCTGCTCACCTCCATACGCAGGTAATGCACCTCATCGCGCTCAAGGGTACGGATCACGGCCTCCTCATCAGATACCTCTTATCGGCAGCCAATCTCCTCGACATCATCTCATAATGATACCGAAGTGCGGAAATCTCAGACAACAGATGGCCATGAGTGGCCAAAAGAAAACCAGGATCGATGAACAGGCGCTCCTCAAAGGGTTCAAATGAACCAGATGAAGAGCTGGCATCTCCGAGGATATCCTGCTCATCCTCATCAGCAGTCTGGTGCCAACAAGGGATACGTCGATACAAAGATTGCTCAGCAACCCAGTACTGATATGGGGCGGTCGCCATTGGAAAAGCTCGCAGCTCAAAACCAAGCAAATCGGCAGTCAAGTAACTCGCCCAAGATCCATCGACCCGAGTCTTAAAGTCAGAGATTCTGGATGGAAGTGCTCGACGCCCGATACCCGTGAAAGGAAAAAGAGGAACATCCTGCTCATACCCAAACTGCCGCAGGAACCGGATAGGGTGGTAAGAAAAGAAAGATCGAAAGCCTACCAGCAGCAGAGGAAGGCGGTGCGTATCATAAAGCACTGGAGGAAGTGAAAGCCAAGATGACTCCCAACGAACATTCCAGTCACGAAGATCAGTGAACATCCTACGATACAAGGGCTCACTCATCCTAGCCGTATGAGGAAGAAATTCCATGATGTGTCGCATAAGGTCTGGGCGACGGGTGTTAGGAAATGGTATAGGAACAGTTAACGAAAGACGCTCCCATATCCAGACCTGATCACAAGAAGGAAAAGAAGTTCAGCTAACGAAGGGACCCAGTCAATCAATGCAGCTCCGAGCATCCTCCAGTCAATGTCAACTCTAGCCATATGGATCAAACTGCCGAAGCCATAGGACTCCAAATCCCGAATCTCATAAGCTGACAAACTGTCAAGCTAAGCAAGCAGCCGTGGCGAGCAAGAAGGACGAGGAAGCAGCTGACAAGTCCTCACGGGTACCCCCTCCAGAACAAAATGCACAGAGATCAATGACAGCTCATCAAGGATCGGAAGATCAACGGGCAAAGGGGAAGGAAAAGCTGGAACCTCTGCAGACTCGACAGCCCATGACCTGCCCTCGGTAACGGCTATGTCTGATATAGTCGCATCACTGTCTGAAACTGCCACGACCTCAGCCACATGAGAAGACTCGCCCACCTCATGAACAGAGTGTGTAAAAGACCGACGATCAGGAGAAGGACGATACTCTCCAGCAAAAGGGCTATCAACAAAGATCACACCGCACATCGTGGCATCCGTGCCAATTCGACCGTTAAAGAATGCTTCTGAACCATCAAGAAGGGTCCCGGCAACCCTGATCGAAGAATCAACGGTCAGATCTGGACCTGCGACCCTCTCCAATAGGAAATCATGAATCCAGTCATCATCCTGGCCAATTAAAGGGATCATCAAGGCATCCACACCGTCCATCATCAGGGGGACATCATCAATGATCACATTGAGTCCACCCAAACAAGTATGCCGCATATCTCGGCCATCATTAAGAGCATCCAAACCATCAAAGGTATCATCTGAACCATCCATACCATCCAGACATGAGATCAGCCCATCTATGTCCATCATACTCCCATCACCTCCATCAATCACATCATCCAGGTGGCCCACATTCAAGGGATGCATAGCCTCACCTATGTCCCATCTTCCCATCTCATCCATACCATCCATTTCTCCCATAATGAGGGCCCCACTCAAATCAGAAATTCCAGCATGGCTGCCATTAATGGGGCCATTCAAAGCTCCACCAACCACCATCTCTAATCCATCATTAATGCCCCTAGTTAATGCTCCATCTCTACCATCCATTAAGGGAATCCCTCCATCATTAAAGCCTTCAAAACTTTCTGAAGTGTGGGACCCACCATGGACAGCCCCCACAACCCCTAAATCTCCACCATCCATTGCCTAAGAAAGGACAAAGCAAGATGAGGACAAGATGAGGAGAAAAGACAAAGAGGAAAGAAGATTCATGGTTGAAATCGAATGGTTCAGTACAGAGAATGTGGGTACAAGAGCAGGAGACAGAAGAGAATGTCCGAGCACGAGCCAACCCAGGCCGCACAAGAGGCAAGTCGCGCTCCCTCTCTCTCTGCAGGATTGGCTCCATGGTCGTTGGTAGGTGAGGCTGACAGTCCACTTCAGCAGATGGCACCCTGAGGGCCGCCCAAGGCTCCAATTGTTCGCTTCCCCAAGTGTAGGGTTGCGATGTAGTAATAAACTCGGTAATACCGAGGTCGATCCACAGGGACTTATGTAGGATGTCACAAACTCATCCACAAGTTTCTATTGAAGCTAACAATCAAAGTTTGAATAGAATGTGTGTGATTAACAGTTTAAGCTAAATTGAATGTAAACAATTATAAGAAGGTACTAGGGGTTCGAGGATCCACTTGTAGCAATCCTCGATGTTCAATCCGCTGTGGTTTCCCATTCTCTCAACTAGAGTCACCAGTCAGGTCTATCTAGTCGGATGATAGAACTGTTAAACCAGAAGTCTGCAACATGTAAGTTCTGTGCATAAAGTTCACTCAACTCTAGGCTGATCTGAGCATGCTCATTGCATAGGTCATTCACCTTTTCTATATGTCCAATTCCCAATCATAACCATCCTCAAGTCTTCTCACAAGACAAGGCTAGATCATGATTTGAACTGGATTCAAATTATATGCACAGTCCATACATATTCCAGATAATCAACCAAAACTAGAACTTTGGCATGAAGCCCCTTTATGAAGAGCTTGGTACTAGAGCGCACTCCAATTCCTCGGATCATACAGGTCTAGACCGTTGCAAACAAATTAAGAAGATAAGTAATTCATCCAAACATCCATGAGTCATCACAAGACTAAGAGAAATTACTTAAAAACTTGTATAAACTTCAAACCTTAGTTCATAATCATGAATTCCAAACTGAAAACCACTTAACTACGAATTAAAACATCTTGGATACACTACAAGCTTCACCTCTTAGCCCTAGCTAAGAGGTTTAGCTGCTCATGATCCAAGGAAACATGAAACAACTACAAAAAGCATAAAAACAGCAAAGCAAACCAAAAGGAGTTGTGAAACTCCAATCTTCACTTTCACAGCTTCCAACCTTGCTTGAACCCTTCTCGGATGCCCTAGGAACAATCCCTAGGTGTCTATTTATAGTCTGGAGGCTCCACGACTTCGAAGAATCGAGAAAGTGCGTAACACTTACGCAGCGCAGAGAATTTCGGGAAGAAATTAGAAAGTTCTAACTTAGTACGCATGGCCGACCGGTCAAGACCGGTCGGCCTCAAGTGAAAACACTCCAGCAGGTATGCCCGACCGGTCAAGACCGGTCGGGCCTAGTAGAACATCAGTCCAGCAAGCCTATCCGACCGGTCAAGACCGGTCGGATGTTTTCATCCACCTTACAGCAGCAATGACCGACCGGTCTTGACCGGTCGGTCCTTTTCAATGAAGTTCCAGCACATATGTTCGACCGGTCAAGACCGGTCGGACGTCTTCAGTAAGAGCCTAATCTGCATGGCTGACCGGTCACTGACCGGTCTGGCTTCCTTGGCCGACCGGTCACGACCGGTCAGCCCTCTTTTCTTCTTGTATTTTTCCTTTCTTTCTTCTGCTTTCTTTTTCTTCTTTAGTTCTTTCTTTCTTTCTTCTGCTTTCTTTTCTTCTTTAGTTCTTTCTTTCTTTATTAGAATAGTTCCAAATGAGCTCATTATATCTTCAATTGAGTAGAGTCCACCCTCAATCCTGTAGTCACAAAACATGCATTGAATTAGCTTACAAACCATACAAACCTTGCACAATGAGTGATGAATTGGGGTTAGAATATGCATAATTAAGAGCTCAACACCAATCCATTCTAGATTTCTATTGAGGTTGATCAGAATCATTTAGAAGGTACCCCACCCATCCAATCATGAAGTACCGCGGCCAGAATGTGTCCGATCAAGTCAAAGGGAGGGAAAGATGATCCAGAGAGGGCCACAAGCAATCTGAGCCATTCAAAGGCTAGATCATCATGATCTAAACCATGGAAGAGTTCACATGAGTCATGAAATGGCAAGATCAAAGGTTCGATCATCAAGAAAGAGGGCCAGAGTCCAAGATCTGATCATCAAGAGGGCCCACAAGGCTGAAAAGAGCAATCTGAGCCGTTCAAGTCATCATCCGCTATGAAAAGCCTTCTTAGCCTCACAAAACATCAAGGATAAGTACTTCAAAGCAAAGCTGAAGTTTGGAAAGGGCCCACAGGGCCAAATCAAGCAATTCGGACAACTCAAATCACAGTCAGCCCCGTCAGAAGCTAAATAAAACAAGGTAAGTATGCCCAACCCCAAAAACTTGCTCCGAAGACCTTAAACTACGTCGGGATCAAGATCCCGAGGGATTTTTAATAAAAATGGGCATCGATCTCAACCATCAAAATCAGAATCGATGACTCAGAACACTTTTCAAAATCACAAAAAATATATCACCAGTCTCGCTACATAAGTTTTAGTCCGAAGACCTTAAACTACGTCGGGATCAATATCCCGAGGGATTTTAATAAAAATCAGCATCGATCCCAGCCGTTCAGGCCAAGATCTGATGACCTGGATCATTTCAAAAAAATCACAAAAAAGAATGTATGTTCAGCTTGTACAAAAAATTGGGTCCGAAGACCTTAAACTACGTCGGGATCGACATCCCGAGAGATTTTCAATAAAAACCAGCATCGGTCTTGATTGCTCGAGTCAAGATCCGACAACACCGGACATTTTTCAAAAATCACAAAAATATATATAAATTTCCAGCGATCTCTTGTACAGTTTTAGGTCTGAAGACCTTAAACTACGTCGGGATCGATGTCCCGAGAGATTTTCAATAAAAATCGGTGTCGGTCTTGTTTGCTCACATCAAGATCAGATGACTTTGGACATTTTTCAAAAATAAAAAATATGTTTGCTCTGTTTTGTACAGTTTTGTGGTCCGAAGACCTTAAACTACACTAGGATTAATTTCTCGGGGGACCATTTCCTGCTTTCAACCAAAAATCGGCATCGGCCTCAACCGCCGGGACCAAGGTTCGATAATCCGGATCATCTTCAAAATACCAAAAAATTTCAAGCCTTCCATAAAAACCAGCATCAACCCCGATTACTCGAGTTGAAGTCTGGAACTTTTTCAAAACACAAAAAATTTTACCAGCAATTTCAACTACACAAACTCATCCACAGCGGTCCGAAGACCTAAAACTACACTGGGATTAACTTCTCGGGGGCTTTCTTTCTTAACCTGTTCCAGACATGGCTGACAGTTAATCGTACGAGTGTCCAAAATTTTTTAAACAGGTAAAGGCTGAGGCGGGCAGAACCCCGCAATCCTGTTCGTGTTGAACGCACCGTGATAGACAACCTTAATTTGGAAGTCGTTGTTAAATCTGACGGATGTTCCCTATTCCTAAAACTCATGAAGGGGATTAAGGCTGTTGGGAGGTGGAGCGCACCCTCATGGAATTGTGAGCAACGTAAGGCCCCCAAACTGGATTGACTAAGGGAAATGTGAGGATGTGGCTCATTTTGTGGCCGAAGGAGTCCGTCGGACAATACGTGGTCTATGTGCATTGCACATGAGGAACAGGCAACTTTTTAGGTGTGTTTACTGAAAACCCTCAACAATCCTCATCATCCGAAGATGTAAAACTACGGCACTTAACTGTGTGAGACTCGTCTTGCTCGCTGACGTAAAATGGATCGGGTGCCTTACCAGCAGTAGAAGCTGGAAATGGATGAAAATTCCATGCCTTTTCCCTGAATTTCAGAAAAATCCCACAAAATACCAAAACATTACAAAATTGTCTTTCAAAATCACAAAATATTTCCCTTACTTTCGAACAAAATGTTGTCAAAAATCACAAATAATGTTTCCCTTGATTTCAAGCAAAAAATTTTCAAAAAACACAAAAAATATTTCCTTTGTTTTCAATAACCAATCTCTATCCTGACCACTCAGGTAAAGAGTCGGACCAAATATTTACAAAAATCACAAAAATTGTCACTATCCCCCAGCACTACACTTCAGGAGTCTCGAACTCCGCTCACTTCACAGTTTGAGATGACAGATCCGATCACCCACAAATTGGAATCTTGATCAAAACTGGTACCAAACACCATCTCAATCGCATTTATGCCCAGAAGAACATCTTGAAGTCGGATAACATCCTCGTACATTCTCATTAGCAAAGAAACAGCATCTTGGGACGATGGACCTGATCGATCACGGGTCGGGATCTTGACCAACCCGCTAACCAAACGCCCGTATAAAAAAGAAAAACCCCAGGGAAGCACAACCCTGCAAGCAATAAGCTCAAAATTCTCTGCATCTCCAGCAAAAGCAAAATCATCAAACTGAAAGAGAATGAGCCAAGCCATGCATCCATCATCACATACGCATCTCCATGCATCAGCACCCATCGCATCAATCATCATATTTACCTACTTTCAAAATAAAAGCCAGTTAGCCAAAGACCCCACAGGCGTCCCTAGTGGAGGCGCACGCAAACCAGATTTCCATTTCAAAAAGATAAAAAAAATATCTCTATTTGCAAATAAAAACCCCACGGAGTGTCACTCCCCAAAGTGGGTATCTTTTCAAAAATTCAAAAATATTTTCCCAGTAGAGCATTCTACCTCCAAAACACCAGGAGATCTTCCATATCTCTAGGTAGGAGCCGACGCAAAAATCAAATAAGATCGCCTTGCAGTTTCCCCGGAGAACATTGGATCCAATGCACTCAAAGTACGGTCGAACTGAACTCCAATGTCAGTGCGGTCGTACCACATGCCAAGATACGAAAAGATGAAAGCTAAAAGGCATGGTCAAAGAAACCATTTGAATAGGTGGAAACGATGAATTGTAACCCAAGTATCAAAATCAGCAGATTGGGTGGGAAGAGTTCACCCGCACATACCTAGGTGTGGATGCCTGAAGTACCTTGACTGAGTCCAAGTCGGCGTAGTAGAATCCCGTAAGACTACATGACGCAGGGAATCTAACCACTTTGACAGTCAAGCGAAACAAGTACTCCTGGAGTGATCCGCGAAAACATCAAACATCACACAATCAGTCTCAGGGTCAGCAACCTCGTAAGACTAGCGACGCAGAGGCTCTGCTGTACCTTTTTGATGTTAGTACTGATCAGGAATGGAAGGGTTGCGATTGGGTACCTGTTGAACTCTTAATTGTGCATATTCTAACCCCAATTCATCACTCATTGTGCGAGTTTTGCATGGTTTATAGACTAATCTAATGCATGTTTTGTGATTGCAGGTTTGAGAGTAGACTCCGCCTAATTGAAGATGAAGAGAGCTGGTTTAAGACCTTGGATGAAGACCCAAGGTGGGCCGAAGGAAGGAAGAAGCAAGGAAAGAAAGAAAGAAGCCAGAACAAGGAGAGAAAAGAAAGAAAAAGAAGAAAGAAAATTGACCGACCGGTCTTGACCGGTCGGCCAAGAGAGCCAGACCGGTCTAGACCGGTCAGCCATGGTTGCTGGAAGAATGAATAAGATGGTCCAATCGGTCTTGACCGGTCAGACATGGTTGCGGGACCAATGCTGAACAAGCCCGACCGGTCTTGACCGGTAGGCCATACCTGCTGGACTACTGCCAAAAGAGGCCAGACCGGTTGTGACCGGTTGGCCAGCCTAGTCCAACCGGTCCAGACCGGTCGGCCATGTGAAGAAAAAAAAACTTCTATTCCTGGCCCGATTTTCTCTGCGCACTGCGTAACTCTTACACAGATTCTCGATCTTTCTGAAGTTGTGGAGCCTTCCTACTATAAAAGAACACCTAGGGATCGTTCCTAGGGCATCTAAGAAGGGTTGAAGCGAGCTTGGAGGCGACGGAAGTGAATCTCAGAGTTCCACAACTTCTTCTAGTTTGTTTTGCTGTTTTTATGAACTTTTTAGTTATTTCATGTTTCCTTGGATCATGAGCAGCTAAACCTCTTAACTAGGGCTAAGAGGTGAAGCTTGTAGTGGATCCAAGATGTTTCAATTCGTAGCTAGTTGGTTTTAAGTATGGAATTCATGATTATGAACTATGGTTTGAAGTTTATACAAGTTTTTAAGTAGTTTTTCTTAGTCTTATGATGACTCATAGATGTTTGGGAGAATTACTTAATTTCTTATTTGGTTTGTATCAGTCTAGACCTGTATGATCCGAGGAATCGGAGTGCGCTCTAGTACTATGATCTTCATGAAGGGACTTCCTACCAAAGTTCTACTTTTTTTATTTTCTGAAATATGTATGGACTGTGCATGTGATTTGAATCAAGTTCAAATCCTGATCTAGCCTTGTCTTGTGACAGGAGTTGAGGATGGTTATGATTGTGAACTGGACCTTTTGGAAAGGGGAATGACCTATGCAATTGAACATGCTCAGCTCAGCCTACATTGAGTGAATCTTATGCATAGAACTTACATATGACAAATTGTATGATTTAACAGCTCTATCATCCAACTAGATAGACCTTAATGTCGATTCTAGTTGAGAGAATGAAAAACGACAGTGGATTGAACATCAAGGATTGCTACAAGTGGATCCTTGAACCCCTAGTGCCTTTTTATAATTGTCTACATTCAAATTAGTTTAAAATTGCTATTCACATCAATTCTATTCAAAATCTGATTATTAGCTTTCAATAGACACTTTTAGATGTGTTTGTGAAATCCTACATAAGTCCCTGTTGATCGACCTCGGTCTTACCGAGATTATTACTACATCGCAACCCTACACTTGGGGAAGTGAACAAGTTTTTGGCGCCGTTGCCGGGGAACTTTTGACGATTTTTTCACAAATTTATGAAATTAGTATCTATTTAGGATTTTTAGGATTTTAGGACTAACTTAGTTTGTTTATTTGATTTTTCTTTTCAGGGATTTCTAGGAAGCTGAAGAAGATACAAGGATTTCAAGTGCCGACTCAGGTTTTATCTTTCTAAACCTTACTCTTCTCTTTCTCCTATTCATTCCTATCTTATTCATCTCTTGTAGAGTGGGTGGAGACTCCTTTTGGATCTCTGAAAGGTCGGCCTTTTTGCCACCTGGATTCCTATTGGTCGGCTCTGTTGTCTTGGATCACCTTGTGCTCAGAGATTTCTTTCCTCATCTCTACTCCTCTTTCTCCTTTTTCTGCACTTTTTCTCAAAAGATTCAAAGAGTGGGTGGGGAGTTCTCTGAACCCCTATTGACCAGGAGAAATCGGTCTCTATCCTTGCTTCTGGCTTAGCCATTGCAAGACACCTTGTGCTTCGGTCTTAGAGAAAAGTAAAGAAAGGGAGGAAGAATTCTTCTTTCTCTTTGTTTCTTATTTTTGGTTTTGCATGCCACATTGGGCTCAGGATTCCAATAACCGACTCATAAGTGAAGGGGGGATAGTAGAAGGAATTGATAGAGAACCACGTGCTAGGAGACATCTAAACTCTCCAATTTTGTCTGAAAATATGGCTGCAAATCAACCTAATCCGGTCCAAAACCAAACTGAAACAGGGGAGAATGTGGTTGAGAATGTTCCCTGACCTAGGACTTTACGTGATTTCTTGCAACCCGCAAGAGCGAGCACCCCCTCCTGCATAGTTTTTCCACAAAATGCAGGGAATGTGGATTTGAAACCGGGAGTGATTCAACTTCTCCCTAAATTCCATGGATTAGACAGTGAAAGTGCCTATCAACACCTTAAGGAGTTTGATGAGGTAATAACCACCATGCACTTTGCAAATGTGACTGAAGATGTGGTGAGACTCAAATTCTTCCCTTTCACTCTTAAAGATAAA
Organism: Liriodendron chinense; assembly: GCA_003013855.2. Taxonomy (NCBI): domain Eukaryota; kingdom Viridiplantae; phylum Streptophyta; class Magnoliopsida; order Magnoliales; family Magnoliaceae; genus Liriodendron; species Liriodendron chinense. Next base: position 3,716,413 of record ML058334.1, read on the forward strand.
GCCAAGGGTTGGCTTTATGCATTGAGGCCAAGATCAATTGGTGCATGGACTGATATGCACAGAGAATTTATAAAAAAATTCTTCCCTACTCACAAAACGAACATGTTGAAGCGCCTTATCATAAACTTTGCCCAAAAGGAAGATGAAACCTTCTTCCAATGTTGGGAGAGGTTTAAGGATTTATTAAATGCATTCCCACATCATGGCTATGAAATTTGGCGGGTTATAAGCTTTTTCTATGAAGGACTGACTTCACCCATGCGCCAATTTGTAGAAATGATGTGCAATGGGGAGTTCATGAATAAGGAAGCTGATGAAGCATGGGATTATTTGGAAGAATTGGCTGAGAATGCACAGGCTTGGGACACATCGAAACCAACAAATTCCAAGACTGGCCAATAAAAGGAAAAGGGGGGAATGTATGTCTTATCAGAAGAAGATAGCATAAGTGCACGGGTGGCTAGCCTCACAAGAAAGGTCGAAGCCATGGAATTAAGGAAAGGAGAAACGATCAACTCCACTGATGTTGAACCTATTTGTGGAATTTGTGCTGGAAATCAACATGCAACACAAGATTGCCCCACAATTTCAGCAGTTCAAGGCATCTTACAAGAACAAACAAATGCCATAAACAGTTATCAACAGCAATTTGGTGCTTCAAAATCAAACACGTTTAATCCTAATTGGAAGAACCATCCCAACTTCAGTTGGAGGAATGGACCCACTGCAAATGCAAGCAACACTCCAAAAGTATCACTAGAGGAGATGTTGGGTGCATTCGTATCGGTCCAAGTTGAGTATAACAAGACAAATTCTCTAAAAATAGATGGGTTCATGCAAGAATAATTGAAATTCAATCAAAATTCAACTCAAGCCATCAATGAATTGAAAACATCACTGGCTAGAGTTGAATCTCTTCTTAGTGTTAGAGAGAAGGGCACACTTCTTGCCTAACCTCTTCCTAACCCAAGAACCCAGTTTGAGATACAAGATGCAAGCTCATCCTCCCACCACACGGAACATGTTCAAGCTATCACCACCTTGAGAAGTGGGAAAGAAATTAACAAATCCAATCCGGTGAAGGCCCCAAAGCCTAAGGATCTGGAAATTTCTAAAGAAGATGATAGCTCGAACAATACCCCACAAGAGAAAGAACCGGAAAGGCAATACAAGCCGGTTGCTCCATTTCCACAAAGGTTGATTTCGCCTAAACCTTTAGATAAAAATCTGGAAATTTTAGAAGTTTTCAAGCAGGTGAAGATCAACATCCCGTTGTTGGATGCAATAAAACAAATACCATCTTATGCCAAATTTCTAAAGGAATTGTGTACAGTCAAAAGGAAACACAACGTTCACAATAAAGTTCTTTTGACTGAGAATTTGAGCGCCATCATCAAATAAGAGGTTTAGCTATAACTTGGAATGTATAGAAGGATGGTTTCTGAAAGAGAGTTGAGTTTTGAAGAATGGGATTAGCTTCACGCATGTTTTGCTCGGGACTAGCAAAATGCTGGTTGGGGGGTGTGTTGAGCTCTTAATTATGCATATTCTAACCCCAATTCATCACTCATTGTGCGAGTTTTACATGGTTTATACACTAATCTAATGCATGTTTTGTGATTGTAGGTTTGAGAGTAGACTCCGCCTAATTGAAGACGAAGAGAGCTGGTTTAAGACCTTGGATGAAGACCCAAGGTGGGCCGAAGGAAAGAAGAAGCAAGGAAAGAAAGAAAGAAGCCAGAACAAGGAGAGAAAAGAAAGAAAAAGAAGAAAGAAAACTGACCGACCGGTCTTGACCGGTCGTCCAAGAGAGCCAGACCGGTCTAGACCGGTCAGCCATGGTTGCTGGAAGAATGAATAAGATGGTCCGACCGGTCTTGACCGGTCGGACATGGTTGCTGGACCAATGCTGAACAAGCCCGACCGGTCTTGACCGGTCGGCCATACCTGCTGGACTACTGCCAAAAGAGGCCAGACCGGTCGTGACCGGTCGGCCAGCCTAGTCCGACCTGTCCAGATCGGTCGGCCATGTGAAGAAACAAAAACCTCTATTCCTGGCCCGATTTTCCCTGCGCACTGCATAACTCTTATGCAGATTCTCGATCTTTCTAAAGTTGTGGAGCCTTCCTACTATAAAAGGACACCTAGGGATCGTTCCTAAGGCATCTAAGAAGGGTTGAAGCGAGCTTGGAGGTGGCGGAAGTGAATCTCGGAGTTCCACAACTTCCTCTAGTTTGTTTTGCTGTTTTTATGAACTTTTTAGTTGTTTCATGTTTCCTTGGATCATGAGCAGCTAAACCTCTTAGCTAGGGCTAAGAGGTGAAGCTTGTAGTGGATCCAAGATGTTTCAATTCGTAGCTAGTTGGTTTTAAGTATGGAATTCATGATTATGAACTATGGTTTGAAGTTTATATAAGTTTTTAAGTAGTTTTTCTTAGTCTTATGATGACTCATGGATGTTTGGGAGAATTACTTAATTTCTTATTTGGTTTGTATCAGTCTAGACCTGTATGATCCGAGGAATCGGAGTGCGCTCTAGTACTATGATCTTCATGAAGGGACTTCCTACCAAAGTTCTACTTTTCTGATTTTCTGAAATATGTATGGACTGTGCATGTGATTTAAATCAAGTTCAAATCCTGATCTAGCCTTGTCTTGTGACAGGACTTGAGGCATGGTTATGATTATGAACTGGACCTTTTGGAAAGGGGAATGACCTATGCAATTGAGCATGCTCAGCTCAGCCTACATTGAGTGAATCTTATGCATAGAACTTACATATGACAGATTGTATGATTTAACAGCTCTATCATCCAACTAGATAAACCTTAATGTTGATTCTAGTTGAGAGAATGAAAAACCACAGCGGATTGAACATCAAGGATTGCTACAAGTGGATCCTTGAACCCCTAGTGCCTTTTTATAATTGTCTACATTCAAATTAGTTTAAAATTGCTATTCACATCAATTCTATTCAAAATTTGATTATTAGCTTTCAATAGACACTTTTAGATGTGTTTGTGAAATCCTACATAAGTCCCTGTTGATCGACCTCGGTCTTACCGAGATTATTACTACATCGCAACCCTACACTTGGGGAAGCGAACAGTACCCAGGGTGCAGCAAACTGCAGGGACAATCGTAACATTTTCTCCAAACTCCCGCGGTATGTGCGAGTTATCAATCTCCAAACAATCAACTGACTCAGATACAAAGGACAACAAAGATTCCAGACCACAATCTAGGAAAGAATGAATTGCAAACCAAGCATCAAAACCAGCAAATCGGGTGGAAAAAGTCCACCCGCACATACCTAGGCATGGATGCCTGAAGTACCTTGACTGAGTCCAAGTCGGCGTAGTAGAATCCCGTAAGACTACATGACGCGGGGCATCTAAGCACTTTGACAGTCAAGCGAAACAAGTACTCTTGGAGTGATCTGGGAAAACATCGAACATACAATCAATCACAGGGTCAGTATCCTCGTAAGACTACGACGCAGAGGCTCTGCTGTACCTTTCTGATGTTAGTACCGATCATGAATGGAAGGGTTGTGATTGGGTACCCAGGTTGCAGCAAACTGAAGGGACAATCGCAATGTTTTCTCCAAACTTCTGCGGTATGTGCGAGTGATCAATTTCCAGACGATCAACTGGCACAGATGCAATGGCAAGCAAAGATTTCAGACCATAATCCATGAATGACCGGGTCAGAAGTGGGGTGTCCACTAGCTTTGGCATTCGGTTGCACGCAACCTCTGCCAAAGAGGGGCATCTGTAGACACCCCACCTTCGGCTACACTGTTGGTAGAGATAGCTGGATGAATGGAGGACCATACCCCCAAATCCCATGTCCAAACTCAGCCAAACTCACCCTTGTAAGCCCCAACCATAGCCCAATTCAAGCCCGAACCCAGTCAACTCGCCCCTAAACATCAGCCCGAAAAACCCCCCATAAGAAAAGCCAGTCAAAAAAATCCTTAAAAAGTCAACCCGCTGAGTCAACTCGCTGAGTCAAATCACCGAGTCAACCCGCTGAGTCAAACCACCGAGTCAAACCACCGAGTCAACCCGCCGAGTCAACCCGCCGAGTCAAATCACCGAGTCGACCTGCTGAGTCAACCCACCAAGTCAACCCACTGAGTCCAAACAGCAGCCTCGAGGCATGTCCGTACCACGCGCTGGAACCCGAGGAGCGTCCGTACGAGGCGCCCAAAATTATTTACGAGAACTGCCACTCTCCAACGCTATAAATACCCCCCTCCCCTTCTCATTTCATAATCTAACCCAAGCTGATCCATTCGAAGCCAGTTCGAGTGCACTCCGCCTCACCACCCTTTAGCCCATTCCCCCACCAAGGAGAGCCCGAGTGAGGAGAACCTAGCCCTGGTCCAGCCCAGCTTGACCACTGGTCCGAGTCTCCCAAACCATCCAAGTCCTGATCCAGCCACTCGAAGCCAATCCTTGCAACACCTCCGTCCACCTAGCTACTCTTTTTCCAGCATCATCTCATTTGCATCTAGCATAAGTGCAACATTTACTTTTCTTCCAACCCCCCTGCTTCACTACAAGCACTTTGATTATTCAAGCACACGACATGCATCCCGCATAAAGCACCTGTCAGTTCGAGCGTATGCTCTGGGCTTGCCTGTTAATGGAAACCTGCCCATCAGAAACTCTTACTGTTCAGACCTGCATTCATACATTAGTCACTACGAGCACTTTGATTATTCAAACACACAGCATGCATCTCGCATAAAGCACCTGTCAGTTCGAGCGTATGCTCTAGGCTTGCCTGTTAATGGAAACCTGCCCATCAGAAACTCTTACTATTCAGACCTGCATTCATACATCATGTCATCTATGAGAATATACGAGGATTAAAACAGACTTTCAAGTGTTAGTTTGATTATGTGAAGTAGAGACCGTACTTCTGTACGGGCAGTGTGTGGGGCGCTTAACCTCTTCCCACCCTGTAACCGTGATCCCTTACCTCGAATCTCTGGCGGCAGATCAAAAGGAGTCATCTTAGAGAAAGGAATCTTCGGATCCCCTTCTCTAACGTTTCTACGGGGTCTAGCCGACTGTAGATTCGAAGTAACTGGCTAGTGGCGACTCTGGTCTTATATAAACTCATTCAAACACATCCAGCTTAACACGACAATCAAACCAAGCCCTCGAGAACGAGGCAAACCAGTGGCACAAACGGTGATTCGCACGCACACACCTCTTCTTCTTCCTTTTCCGAAAGGAAAGGGAGGAGATCATCGTGTGGGAGCATGGAACGGCGAGGGTCCACACTCATATACACGTTAGTGTCTGCAAATGATTTTGTTCGCTTCCCCAAGTGTAGGGTTGCGATGTAGTAATAAACTCGGTAATACCGAGGTCGATCCACAGGGACTTATGTATGATGTCACAAACTCATCCACAAGTTTCTATGGAAGCTAACAATCAAAGTTTGAATAGAATGTGTGTGATTAACAGTTTAAGCTAAATTGAATGTAAACAATTATAAGAAGACACTAGGGGTTCGAGGATTCACTTGTAGCAATCCTCGATGTTCAATCCGCTGTGGTTTCCCATTCTCTCAACTAGAATCACCAGTCAGGTCTATTTAGTCGGATGATAGAACTGTTAAACCAGAAGTCTGTAACATGTAAGTTCTGTGCATAAAGTTCACTCAACTCTAGGCTGATCTGAGCATGCTCATTGCATAGGTCATTCACCTTTTCTATATGTCCAATTCCCAATCATAACCATCCTCAAGTCTTCTCACAAGACAAGGCTAGATCATGATTTGAACTGGATTCAAATTATATGCACAGTCTATACATATTCCAGATAATCAACCAAAACTAGAACTTTGGCATGAAGCCCCTTTATGAAGAACTTGGTACTAGAGCGCACTCCAATTCCTCGGATCATACAGGTCTAGACCGTTGCAAACAAATTAAGCAGATAAGTAATTCATCCAAACATCCATGAGTCATCACAAGACTAAGAGAAATTACTTAAAAACTTGTATAAACTTCAAACCTTAGTTCATAATCCTTAATTCCAAACTGAAAACCACTTAACTACAAATTAAAACATCTTGGATACACTACAAGCTTCACCTCTTAGCCCTAGCTAAGAGGTTTAGCTGCTCATGATCCAAGGAAACATGAAACAACTCTTAAAAACATGAAAACAGCAAAGCAAACCAAAAGGAGTTGTGAAACTCCAATCTTCACTTCCACAGCCTCCAACCTCGCTTGAACCCTTCTAGGATACCCTAGAAACAATCCCTAGGTGTCTATTTATAGTTTGGAGGCTCCCCAACGTCGGAAGAATCAGAAATTTGCGTAACACTTACGCAGCGAAGAGAATTTCGGGAAGAAATTAGAAAGTTCTAACTCAGTACGCATGGCCGACCGGTCAAGACCGGTCGGCCTCAAGTGAAAATACTCCAGCAGGTATGCCCGACCGGTCAAGACCGGTCGGGCCTTGTAGAACCGTAATCCAGCAAGCCACTCCGACCGGTCAAGACCGGTCGGATGTTTTTCTTCCCATTGCAGCAACACTGACCGACTGGTCTTGACCGGTCAGTCTTATTCATTGAATTCCCAGCAGCACTGTCCGACCGGTCATGATCGGTCGGACGTCTTCAGTAGCATCCTCCATACATGGCAGACCAGTTACTGACTGGTCTGGCTTCCTTGGCCGACCGGTCACGACCGATCAGCACTTTTTCTTCTTTGCTTTCTTCTCTTTCTTTCTTCTTTTCTCTTCTTTCCTTGCTTTCTTCTCTTCGATCTTCCTTCAATACTTCATCCTATGGTCTTCAATACTTGTAAGGAGCCTCATTTAGCTTTCAAATGGTGAGCTCTCCATCTTGTCCCTATAATCACACATCATGCATTAAGTTAGTTCTTTAAACGTATATATCGTGCATAATGAGTGATGCATTGGGGTTAGAATATGCATAATTATGAGCTCAACAGATTTATCGCAGAATGTCCATTTACTCAAAAATAACTAGCGGTTCTGGTATTGAATAATCCCCAGCAGAGTCACCAGTTTGTTAAGACTAGAAAAATCATGCTCGTCAGCTTTCTTTTTCCTGTGTTTCATTATTCTGGGGGAATTCTGAGTGTAAAGACATTCATAGACAATCATAAGCAATCACCAAGTGTACACAAGAGAGATATCGCAAGGCGAATTTTATTCCAGATATTCTGAGATCTTTTACATTCTAGGCTGTGATACTGGTCACGAGCCTTTAATTACATCAACGATTGATCACCCTTGATCAGAAAGCAAAAGACTAATCCGCCGGCGATTATGGTCTTGAGTTCATGGTCGTATAGACCTATTTGTTTTCTTATTATGGACTGAGCCACATTTCTTAGACAAGCCGGATGTCTGTCCCATTTTCTTTCGAATTGTCCGGTTGAGAGACTGTTAGGATTCGAGTAGTGCAACTCTGGGCCTGCGCCTGTTACTATGAACAGGTGACCGCTGGAATACACGAACATCGAATGTTGGTCGGCATAACCTAAGGCCCGCGCCTACATTTTTATGACGGGTGACCTTAGAAAAGCACTCCGCAACGTTCCCGAGAGAGGTTTTTAATCGAGTGGTGCAACTCTGGGCCCGCACCTGTTACTGTGAACAGGTGACCGCTGGAATACACAAACATCGAAATGCTGGTCGGCATAACCTAAGGCGCGCGCCCGTATTTTTATGACAGGTGACCTTACGAAAGCAATCCACAACTGCCTCATCAGCTCAACCGACGGACCCGTTGTCGATGGGTTAGGCATCGACTATCTTTTCATAATGACAATCCATAGCAGGATGTTTCAAGCTTAGTTAGAACTCTTTCGTTTGTGGTTTCTCGTGGTAACCATAATCCCTTAGGTTTAGCCTTGGACCTTTATCCGGGATGAATGGAGCTTTGTACAGTAAAGTAAATGTATTTCTTCTGGAGTCGGGCGACTCATCTTCGAGAAATACTCTTTCTTCTGAGTATTTTCAATGATCTATTTGATATCAAATAAGCTTTATCGAGCCAAGATCTTTTGAGGATTCAAATTCAATAAGCTGGATCGGCTGTTTCCGATGTCGCAAATGGCTAAGTATAAGGTCCAATGGGTACCCACATATGCCAATTTTTTATGAATAATGGGGATTGGTGCCCCGTAAATGTTTAACTCAATTGTTTGATCGCCTGAGTACTTTAGCTTTGCCTCAGCGTCTTTGAGATCGCGATTATTTTCATTTGGCATTAGTCGATTTTCGAGCCAACAGGGCACTTCCCAAGGCTGAAAATGACTGAGTAGTAGACCTGTCTGCGGTCTAATTAGGGTATTCAATGAATATTATTGATAACCGTCTTTGAACAAGGGTGGATTATGTCCATGAGGATCGTGGTGCTATCGCATTTCGATTTGCTTAGCATAAGTCGATTTCTGAGCCGATAGGGCACTTCCCAGGGCTGAAAACGACTAAGTAATGGACCTGTTTGTAGTCTGATCAGGGCATTTGGTGAATATCATCGATGACCATCTTAGAATAGGGGTGGATAATGTCCACGAGGATTACGGTGCGATCACGTTTCGGTTCGCTTAGCGTAGGTCGATTTTCGAGCCGACAGGGCATTTCCCAGGGCTGAAAAAGACTAAGTAGAGGGCCTGCCGACCACTTAATTAGGGTATTTGGGGTTCCTGAGTTTGGGTAACCTCATCGCGGTGCATGATTATGATGTATCATGTCATGAAGAAGAAAAGTTTCCCTCTCGGGCTTGGTCCAATTCCACCTGATTCTCCTCGGTTTCGGCCGTTTTCGGCTCTTTCGGAGGGATTTCCGGAGCTGTCAAATTGGCTAAGTGTTGGTTATTTATTTTTATCAAAACACTGATTCGGGCCATTTATCATTGACCGTTGGAGAATCTGATTCGGGGGATGGATAAATCTCATCGATGTGCATCCGGGAGAAGCAGTTTGATCTAAATCCGATCCCGGACGAAGGTGGGCTGCACGATGGAAGGTCCACCCCTCCAACCAGCATCCAGGCACATGGAGGGGGGTGTGCATGGGTGCATGTGGTCTTCCATCAACTGGTGGGAGCATGTGCCCATCTCCTGGGCGCATGTGCCCCACTTTGTACAAAACGGATGGCGAACAAGGGTCCCGAGCACATGTGGTATTGGACATGAGCCCAAGCCTCACTGGTGGGAGCATGTGGCCTCTAAACTTAGTATATTTTCATGATTTGTGGCCCTGGGAAGAGTCGGCGCATGTAAGCCAGCACTTGGTGCATTTTTGCATTTCCCAGCAAGAGAAAGCCGACGCATGTGCCTCTAGCACTTAGAGAATTTCAGAATTTTTTTTTGCACTTGGGATTCCTGCGAGGAAATCCCTTTACGGCGAGGGATTCCGGTGAGGGAATCCATTCCAGCCAAGGCATCCGGCGAGGGATGACGGAGTGGGCACATGTACCTCTTGCATCACTCTAAGGTTAGAAGAAGATGATTTCGTCCTCTCTGTCATCAAGTGACCCGACTATTTATAGGGGTGTAATCGGGTTCGGGTCCGACCCGACGGGTATTTCCCAGTGCATGTGCTGGGAAAGCCGGGCGCATGTGCTAAGAAAAATCGGGCGCATGTGCTAAGTGCAGGGTCGGGGCGTATGTCTTTTTCCGGCGCATTTTTCGATGGTTTCCGGAAAAGTGTTTGAATTGATTCCTTTCGAATATAGGGTGTGGGCATATGTGGTGGAGAGCTGGGCGCATGTCTTTGCCGGCACTTTTTTCACTACTTAGCCAAATTTCAGGATTTTGAACTTAGAATATTTCAGGATTTCAGGCTCCGACGGGAGACCTACAGAGGATAGTTACCTTTTTTGGGGATGTACTCACTGTCGCCAAGCCACTTCTAGGCTAGGATGGACCTCCTGAATGAACGGGGTGTGGTGTGGAAGTCCAGATGTTGTAAATTTTGGTACTTTCTTCCTAATTTGGAGCCTCCGAGTAGACTCGTCGTATAGGAACGTTGTTCCAGGGAGCATACACATGGAAATACGCACCGCATGGACTTCAAACTTGCTATTTGAGGGTTTTGGGGCACTCCGAATCATTTGGTGGTGGTGCGGATGTCTGGTTTCACTCTAAAATGGTAGTTGTACGCTTATGAACCCTTTTTTGTCATCTCCGGCAGGGATGAAACGCATTTCGAGGTGAGCAGGTAAAGTATGCACCGACTGACTTCAAAACTTGCAGATGAAGGGTTTTAAGACGTTCAAGACCATTTGGCGGTGATCCGCATGTCCAATTATGCTCTAAAATGCTGTTTAAGGATTTTGATCGCTACCGAGTGATTAGGGTTGCACTGGCGCTTTTTGAGTTTTTTCGGTCTCAAAACCGATTCAAATCGTTGTCTATGGACCGCGGGATGTTTTTACAATGGGTGCAAATTTGAGCCCCAACACGTGGAATGGGAGAAAACCACGGCATAAAGCGACAAAATTCCACTATGAATTGCAGTTATACAATAAATGAAATATTAAGGGCATGAAGCTCGGATAGATCGAGCAAATAATTTAAATCGCCAGGGATTATATTCTTGAGTTCATGGTCACAAAGACCAAATTTAGGATTTCTTATGGACCAAGCCATTGCTAAGACCAGTTAGATGTTGGTCCCATACTCTTTCAGGCGTTCCTAGTTGAGTAGCAACCAGGATTTTAACCGAGTCATTTATCTCAGTGTCATCGCGTGTCTCTGTGGATGAAATGACTTTTAGGAATACACTCCACAGTTTTCACTTAGTGCAACCAAGGACAGTGACCGTCTCATGTTTAGACGGGTGACTTGCTAGAAGGCACTCCATGGTTTCTTAGTGCAACCAGGGCCAGTGACCATCTCATGTTTAGACGGGTGACTTGCTGGAAGGCACTCCATGGTTTCTTAGTGCAACCAGGGCCAGTGACTGTCTTTTGTTTGGACGGGTGACTTGCTTGAAGGCACTCCATGGTTTCTTAGTGTAACTAGTGCCAGTGACCGTCACGGGTTGGACGGGTGACTTACTGGAGAGCACTCATTACCTTAGCCACTCAACTAATGGATCTCGCTTTGGACAGGACGCACATCAACTGGTCTTAACGATGAAGCATTTCAGAAGTTTTAAAACTCTTTGATTATGGCTTTCGATGATAACCATAGTCCCCTTTGATTTAGTTTCGTATCTCGATACGAGATTAAATAAATTCATGCAATTGATGCAAATGAGTATAGTACAAAGTAAATATGCTTTATGCATGCTCGAGAGAAGATCGCATTTATGCTAGATGTTCAGTGTATCAGACCAATTATGCATTTGATTTGATTGATCTACTTCGTGTATATCTTTACATCATCGATATTTTTGCCTTCGCGTCTTTAAGGTCGGAATTGATTTCACTCGGCATTAGTAGATTTTCGAGCGAACAGGGCACTTCCTAGGGCTGAAAACGACTAAGTAATGGACCTGTTTGCGGTCTGATTGGAGCATTCGATAGATAACGTTGATGATCATTTTTTTTAATAGGGATGGATCATGTCTACGAAGGTCACAATGCGATCGCATTTCGATTTGCCCAGCGCCAGTTGATTTCCGAGCCGACAGGGCACTTTTCAGGGCTGAAAAATGACTAAGTAGTGGGCCTACTGACCGCTTAATTAGGGTTCTCGAAGATCCTGAGATCAGGTAATCTCATTATAATGCATGATTATATTGTATCATGTTATGGCGGAGAGAAGTCTCCCTCTCTGGGTCTGTCAAATTCCGCCCGATTCCTCTTGATTTTGGCCGTTTCCAGCTTTTTCGGAGGGGTTTTCAAGGTTCACAAAATTGCCTAAGTGTTGGCCTTTTTTTTAATCAAATTGCTGATTTGGCCCACTTATCATTGACCGTTAGAGAATCCGGTCCGGAGGATGGATAGAGGGCATTGATGTGTGTCTAGGAGGATCTGTTTGATCGAAAATCGATTTAGATTGAAGGCGGGCCATATCATGGGAGATCTCACACCCCAACCAGCGTCTAGGCGCACCTTGGGTGAGTGGGCGCATGTAGGAGTTGTATGCTTGGTGGTGGGCGCATGTGCTCACTCTCATAGGTGCATGTGCCCTGCCCCAAATGCATGTGGGAGAGAAGTGAGAGGAGAGAGAGTGAATGGAAGGGAGATGGGCGCATGTCCCTGCCCCTTGGGTGCATGTGGCATGAGGGAGTGAGGAGAAAGATAGAATTTGAGAATGATGGGCGCATGTCCCTCTCCACTTAGGGATTTTTAAACTCTCTTCAAAGTAAGAGAGAGAGAAGGAAGGAAGAGGAGCTGGGCGCATGTGATAGAGCTGGGCGCATGTGGTAGAGCACATGCGCCTAGCCTCCTCTCTAGGGGCATGTCCACTAAGTACCTGGGGTAGTGACCACATGTGGCTTTGCCACTTAGGGATTTTATCCCTCTCTCCTTCTGCATTTTGCTCCAGTGGGAGAAATCCCTTTCCGGCGAGGGCATCCGACGAAGGGATGGGTGCATGTCCCTTTCCAGTGAGGATTCCGGTGAGGAATTTTTTTTACCTCTGGAAGAAGAGTGCTCTGGGAGTGATGATGCCTCCTTCTCTCAACTGATGCATGGGGTATTTATAGCATGTTAATCGGGTATCGGGTACCGGGCGCATGTGGGAGCAAGAGGGGGGCCATGTGCATGTGCTAGGATGTAGGCGCATTTGTCCATGCACCAGGCGCATGTGCACTGGTGTGGGCACATGTCCCACAGTGGTGGGCGCATGTGCCTATGGTATGGGCGCATGTGGCCACACTTAGCATCTTTTGGATTAATTTTGATATTTTTTTATATTTTTAACAACTTAAAAAGGAAAAAAAAGGTTCACATGCGCATGTGGTGGAGGCATGGTCACATGTCTCCTCATGGCATCCGCATGTGGAGAGAGAGTGGTGCATGCATATTCTAACACTTAGAAATTTCTCAAATTTAAGCTCCGACGGGCGACCTCCACAGGACAGCTACTCTTTTGGGGATCGAAGTCACTGACGCCAAGCCACTTTTAAGCCGTGATCGACCTCCTGAATGAATAGGGTGGGGTACCGATGGTCATCTGCCATAAATTTTGGTAGTTCCTTCCCAATTTCGACCCTCCCGATCTGCTCTTTGCATAAGAATATTGTTCCGGGAAGCATGCACAGAAATATCCACTGCAAGGACTTCAAACTTGGTACTTAAGGTTTTTGGGGCATTCCAGATCATTTGGAGGTAATACGAATGTCCAATTTCACTCCAAAATAGTACCTGTAGGCTTTCGGGCCCTTTCGGTCAGCTCTAGATAGGGGTAAAACACGTTTTGGCGCACACAGGTAAAGATGAGCAGCACATGATTTTGAAACTTGCAGGTTAAGGGTTTTAGGGCGTTCTGGATCATTTGGTGGTGATCCGCATGTCTGATTCCGCTCTAAAACAACATTATTAGGTTTGGTCAAGATCACGCATGTTAGTTTGCACCAGCATTTTTTTGAGTATTTCAGATCTTAAAATTAGTCCAGATCGTCGTAGATGGACCGCTGAATACTGTTTTATAATGGGTGCGAATTTGAGCCCCAACATCACCCTATTCGGTTCTTACGGCAGTTCGAGTATGAGTAGGATGTTCCCCCTTTTGCTTTCTCGGGTATCAGGCGTCGATCACTTCCGGCCAGATCATCTGACTTTAGGACTCGAGTTGATGGGTCTTGGGCGAGTCTTCTGACTGTTGATTTGCTTGGTTTTGAGCCGTGGACTTTTTCGATGACGACTGCCCCATACCATTATTGGGTTGCTGAACTGTCTCTATATCGGCGCATTCCTTGCTAGCACCTGACTGTTGATGAGGATGAGTTGGATGTCCTTGGGGATGATGGTTCTTCATTTGGTTCATACGAGCTCTTTGAGGAGCGCCCCTTTATTGGCCCCGGCTTCCTCTTGGCCACTCATGGCCACTTGATGTCTGAGATTTCTGCGCTTCGGTATCATTGTGAGATGATCTCGAGAAGATTGGCTGCTGATCAAAGGTTGTCTGATGAGGAGACGGTGATCCGTAGCCTTGAGCGAGATGACGTGCATTACCTGCACATGGAGGTGAGCAGGTTGAGAGCGAGGCTATTCATTATGAGTCAGAGGACTTACCTGACATAGTCGAGGAGGGGAGAGACTGATTTCTTTTGCTTTGAGGACTATGTCGACCGTCTGTACGTCCCTTTTTGCATAGTACATGACTGGCAATGATGTATTTTTTTTTATTTTGAAAGAAATGATATGATATATGTAAAAAGAAATACGATGTTTTTAATGAAAAGAGAAAACTTTTTGAGAACTTATTGTGCCATGGGTTGTCTTGTGAGTGTGTGTCTGGATTTTGTGTCGGGATGTAGGAATCAGAACTGAGGCTCGGTCAATGCTTTGACCGATGTTTCGAGATTGACTTGTGTGGGATCCCTTTGGTTCCCTAGAGGTGTAGGCAACAGAAACTATTACTTCCTAAGAGTTTTGACAGAGTTTGTAGAGTCCTTTGTCCTCGACTGTTCTTCTTCTTGTTCTTGAATTATAACTACTTGAGCTGATCTGGACCGTCTGGTTTCTTGGTACCTGCACTTTTTATTTTTTTGAGCCATTTTTACCTGTAGCGCTCTTTCGAGTTTTCACCATAACCGGCTTTTTCCCGTGGCGCCCTTTCAGGTTTTCACCACGTCCCAAGTATTTAATCTTACCTGCCCCTTGGCAGCAATGCTGTTTTTACCCTCGACTCTCTTTCGGGTTTTCACCAAGTCCGCTGTATGCCCACTATTTTTACTCAGAGCGCCCTTTCGGGTTTTCACTCCACCCTTTTTGTTTAGGCACACACATTCTCTTTTTTTTTTTCCTGGATAACTGTGGTGACCAAAGGTCAGGAATCCGTCGTTGCAGGCCGATGGCAGCCTTTCAGCCCTTATCCTGAGTTACGATGTAGAGCTGTCGGTCTTAGCTATAGACCCTTCTAAGATGAATGGATGGATGACTGTGTTTCCTTTTGGGTTGATTTTTCTTAGGTGCCTTATTTTGGCTTCCCCATTTTCTTTCTCTTTTTGTTCTTTTCTTTGTGTCTTTTTCTTCTCTCTTTTTTCTTTTGAATCCTTTCTTTCTCAGATTTGGAACACTTGTTCGTGGACGGAATTGACTTCTCAGAGGTCTTAGCTTTAAACCCTTGACTTTAGCTCTACTAATGTAACTCTTAATAAGGTTAGAATGACTTACCAGTGAAAGATCTTCACTTTGTCGGTGTTGATTGGCTCAGGAAGGTCCACCCCTCCCATGCTGGTGACTCTGAGGGTGCCTCCAGGAAGTACTTCTCTGATGATTAGCGGTCCGTCTCACGATGGCTTGAACTTTCCTCTGGGATCTGGAAGGTATGACAGTAAAATCTTCTTCATGACCATGTCGCCTACCTTGAAACTTTCTTTTCGGACTCTCTTTTTGTAAGCCCGAGCGATCCTTTTCTGATAACACTGGGAATGGCTTAGCGCCCGCATGCGCTTCTCATCTGCTAGTTGTAATTGATCGAATCTGGCCAGTTGCCATTCTCCTTCTTCAATTTCACTTTCCAGTAGCACTTATAGTGATGGTATTTCCACCTCGACTGGTAAAACTGCTTCCATTCCGTAAGTAAGCTCGAAAGGAGTAACGCCTGTAGCAGACCATAGAGACGTTCGATAGGCTCAAAGTGCATATGAGAGCATGTCTGACCAATCTCGATAAGTCATTGTTGAACCTCCAAATATATACAATAGAGCCCACTACGTCACATTATATGCATGGTTTGAATGTTTAAAAGGCCCATCTAAGGCATGTTTTGTGATCGTAGGTATGAAAGCGGACTTCACCTGATTGGAGACCAAAAGGAGCCATTTAGAGCCATTGGATGAAGATTGAAGGAGGACCGAAGAGAGAAGAAAGCAAGGAGAGAAGAGAGAAGAAGAAATGAAGAAAGGAAATATGAAGAGAAGAAGGTCCAACCGGTCTTAACCGGTAGGCCAAAGGAGCTAGACCGGTCAAGACCGGTAGGCCTTTGAAGCTTGCTGGACGACGGATCAAGATTGTTCGACCGGTCAAGACCGGTCGGCCAACAGGTCCGACCCTCTCTGATGCACGCTGGACCAATTACAGACAGATCCGACTAGTCATGACCTGTCGGCCAGCCTAGTCCGACCGGTCAAGACCGGTCGGCAATGCATTAAAACAACAAGTTTCTAATTCTGGTCCGAGAATTTCTGCACATTACGTAACCTTACGCAAATTCTGAAAAATTCCGATGCAAGAGAGCTTCCTCAATATAAAAGGACACCTAGGGTCTCTCCCTAGGGCATCAGAGAAGCGAAGGAACTTTGTGGGAGAGGAAGGAAGCCGTCATGGAGCGTTTGCAACCCTCCAAACTTTGGGTTTTTATGTTTTCTAGTTTTCTTTTATGAGTTCTAGTTGTAGTATGACAATGGTCGGCTAGAATCTCTCAGCTAAGGCTTAGAGGTGAAGCTTGTAGCCAATTTCATGTTTGATTCATTTTAATTCAAGTAGCTTTACTTCAAGTTCGAATTTTGAATGTTCTAGTTCTTAAAGTTGATATTTTTAGAAGTTTTATGAGAGTCCATGTGCTCCGGACATGGATTCCTTGCAATTCTTTGAGATTATCATGTTTTGCTTGATTAGATTCGAATTATGGTAACCCTTGAGCATGCGATAGGCCATAGGCATGGCTGTTACTCCGAAGGCTATGATTTTGAATTCTATATGTGGTTGAATGGGACTAGAACTTGGAAGTTCAACTTACGTGAGATTGGATGTGCTTTAATGCTTTATTTTCCAACTAGATGAGAGATAAGACTTCACATCTAGTTGAGTTTTATGCTCGGATTGATTGGATTGACATGGAATTACTACAAGTGGATCCTTGAAAGCCTTAGTACCTTTAGTTACTGTTTTTCTCAAGTTACTATTTTAGCATAATTCTTTCAATTGAACCTTTAAAATTGTTGCAATCCTAGTTGCTGGAATAGTATAGAAGTTGTTCTCTAATTCCCTGTGGATCGACCTCGGTCTTAGTGAGATTTATTACTACATCGCAGCCTTGTACTTGACGTGAGTGAACAAGTTTTTGGCGCCGCTGCCGGGGATCGAACCCGGGTCACCTGCATGATAGGCGGGAATATTTACCACTATACTACAACGACAAAACTCATGAGATGAACTTTCACTATGCACACTAGGTTGAATTTGTTCGAGTTCTTCTATTTATCAATCAATTAGCGGGAATTTCATATAGACACTTATTATGTTTTGAGAGTTTGAGGTTTCAGCTTCTATCACCTAATTTTTCAGAATTTTATACTTGTATGTCTTGAAATGGATAAAAACATGGTTTCTGAAGGAGAGTTGGGTTTTGGAGGTTTGAACTTGTTTCACGCATGTTTTGCTCGGGACTAGCAAAAAGCTAGTTGGGGGGTGTGTTGAACCTCCAATTTATACATGATATAGCCTATTACATCACAATATATGCATGGTTTGCATGTTTAAAAGGCCCATCTAACGCATGTTTTGTGATTGTAGGAACGAGAGCGACTTCACCCAATTGGCCAAAAAGAGCTGATTTAGGAGTCTTTGAATGAAGGACCAAAGAAGAAAGAAGAAAGAGGGAGAAAAGAGAAGAAGAAAGGAAGAAAAAGAAGTGAAAAAACTAGTCCGACCGGTCATGACCGGTCGGCCACACCATTACCCCCTCTTGTAGAGACGCTGGACAAAGGACCAGGAGGGTCTGACCGGTCAAGACCGGTCGGCCAACCCTGCTGTGCACGCTGGAATCTTAACAAACCTCTCCGACCGGTCAAGACCAATCGACCAGCCCAATCCGACCGGCCGTGACCAGTCGAAACAGGCAGTTTCTAATTTCGGATTCGATTTTCTCTGCGCATTGCGTAACCTTACGCAAATTCTGGATGTTTCCAACGCATGAGAGCTTCCCCACTATAAAAGGACACCTAGGGGCTCTTCCTAGGGCATCAGAGAAGCTAAGAAACTTCCTAGGAGAGGAAGGAAGCTGTCGTGGAGCATTTGCAACCCTCTAAACTCCAAGTTTTCATGTTTTCTAGTTTTCTTTTATGAGTTCTAGTTGTAGTATGACAATGCTCGGCTAAAATCTCTCAGCTAAGGCTGAGAGGTGAAGCTTGTAGCAATTTCCTATTTGATTCAGTTTAATTCAAGTAGCTTTACTTCAAGTTCAAATTTTGAATGTTCTAGTTCTTAAAGTTGATATTTTTAGAAGTTTTATGAGAGTTCATATGCTCCGGACATGGATTCCTTGCAATTCTTTGAGATTATCATGTTTTGCTTGATTAGATTCGAATTATGGTAACCCTTGAGCATGCGATAGTCCATAGGCATGGCTGTTACTTCGAAGGCTATGATTTTGAATTCTATATGTGGTTGAATGGGACTAGAACTTGGAAGTTCAACTTAAGTGAGATTGGATGTGCTTTAATGCTTAATTTTCCAACTAGATGAGAGATAGGACTTCACATCTAGTTGAGTTTTATGCTTGGATTGATTGGATTGACATGGAATTACTACAAGTGGATCCTTGAAAGCCTTAGTACCTTTAGTTACTGTTTTTCTCAAGTTACTGTTTTAGCATAATTCTTTCAATTGAACCTTTAAAACTGTTGCAATCTTAGTTGTTGGAATAGTCTAGAAGTTGTTCTCTAATTCCCTGTGGATCGATCTCGGTCTTACCGAGATTTATTACTACATCGCAGCCTTGCACTTGAGGCGAGCGAACAGTCATGACCATCTTCTCGAGTATCCTGACGATCGTTTTGTTTGCGGCTTCTACCCCACCATTCATCTGAGGACAGTAAGGGCTCGATCGATGACGTTGAATCTTAAACTTGCTGAGGAAGTCATCCATCTTCTTGTTGACGAACGGGGTCCCATTATCTGTGATGATAGCATTTGGGATTCCATACCGGCATATGATGTTGTTTTTCATGAATTTGATCACCTAGGATGCTGCAATCGTGGTGTAGGAGGCTGCTTCTACCCACTTGGTGAAGTAGTCGATTGCCACAAGTATATACTCATGACCGTTTGATGCTTTGGGACTAACCTTCCCAATGATGTCAAGGCCCCACATAGAGAAAGGCCAGGGAGTTGTCGGGTTGTATAGTTCTGATGAGGGGGCATGGATTTAATTCGCATGCTCCTGACACTTGAAGCATTTTCTGACATGCTGGCAGCAGTCTATCTTCATGGTGAGCCAATAGTAGCTGAGTTGTAGAATCTTCTTCGCCATCATGTGCCCATTCATCTATGGGCCACAGATTCCTTCGTGTATTTCTTTCATGATCTTTGCAACTTCTGTTTCTTCAATGCATCGAAGGAGGACTTGATTATAGGATCGCTTGTAAAGAATTTTACCACTGATGGTGAACTGGCCGACCAAACGCTGGATAGTTCAGCGATCTGTTACTGTTGCTGCTTCGGGATACTCCTGGGTTTCGAGATATTGCTTGATGTCGGTATACCAGGGTTTGTCAGGGGCGGCTTCGTCTTCTTCTATCAGCAGGTAGAAGACAGGCTCATCTTGAGTTTCGACTGTGAGCTCCCATTCTGAAGCTCCTTTCAGGACCTCAAGCATTGATGTAAATGTAGCGAGAGCATCTGCAAACTGATTTTGGCCCTGGGCATGTATGAGAAGGTGATTTCTTTGAATTCTTCGACCAGATTTTTAAGATACACATGATATGGTATCAGCTTCTCGTCTTTGGTCTTCCATTCAGCCATTGGTCTGATTGATGATAAGTTGTGAGTCTTCAAATACTCGTAGCTTCTTGACGCCCAAGATTATGGCTTCCCTTAGGCCAGCGATGTAGTGGTTCAAGTTGGAGGAACTCTTCTTCTTTAAAAGATTCGAGCATGTTTACCTCGAAGAGTTCGTCATCATCAACATCCCTATGCTTTTTGCCTAAGTGGAACACATTCACCTCTAATGTCATGTTCCCAAAGGATAATTACATCACCCCGGTTTGGTAATTTATGATTGCGTTTGATGTAGCAAGGAACGGGCGGCCTACAGTTACCGGTATTTGAGTGCTAGCATCTATAATCGGTTGTGTGTCCAAGATGATAAAATCTACCGAGTAGTAGTATTTGTCAACTTGGACTAGAACATCCTGAACTATCCCTCTCGGTACACAGATGGATCTATCAGCGAGTTGCAATGTGGTTTTGGTGGGTTTTAATTCACTAAGACCCAATTGCTCATATACCGAGTACAGGATCAAGTTTACGCTTGCCCCCAAGTCTAGCAATGCACGCTCAATCCAGTAGTCTCCAATGATACATGAGATTGTGGGACTACCAGGATCTTTAAATTTTGGGGGGGTCTTTTGAGTGAGAATGACACTCACTTGCTCATTTAGGAAGGCCTTTTGCTACATGTTATATTTGCGTTTAGTTGTGCATAGGTCCTTTAGGAACTTGGCATAAGAGGGGATTTGTTTGATAGCATCAAGCAATGGAATGTTTATCTTGACTTGTCTAAAAATCTCTAAAATATCATGAGAGTTTCGGAGAGATTTTGGAGCAACCAATCTCGAAGGGAATGGTGTTACGGGCTTGTAAACACATTTCGTTTCTTGTGGGGCTAAGTTGGATCCGTCCTCATACTCAGAATTTACCGGATCATTAGGCTTGTCGGCCTTCACTGGAATAGTTTTGTCAATTTGTTTACCACTTCTAAGAGTGGTGACGGATTTGGCTTGCTTCATATGTTAGTTGGAGAGATTAAGAATGCTTACTTCATGTACTTGCTTTGGATTGGGCTGAGTTTGGGCTGGAAAGATCCCTTCTCTAGCATTCAAGCGCCCCTTAAGCTCATCAACCGAGACTTTAATCTCTTGGAACATTTGCTGATTTATTTGATTGATTTGCGTTTGCCCTTGCATAAACGCTTTTAAGGTGTCCTCCATTGAGAATTGAGGTGGGGCCATATTTTGCATGGGTAGCCCTCCTTGAGAGTTGGTAGGATTGCCCGTGGGAGCATTCTTCCAACTGAGATTTGGGTGGTTCTTCCAAGTAGAATTGTACGTAGTACCCACCGGTCCATTAAAAGGCCGTTGATAACCATATGTGGCATTTGCATGTTCATGTAACACCTCTTGAAACGCAGGAATTGTAGGACAATCTTATGTAGCGTGTAAATTGGTGAAACAAATCCCACACGTGGTCTCAATAGCTTCATTGGACTTTGAAACTCCACTCTTACTAAGTTCCATGGCCTCGATCTTCCTTATGAGGCTGGCTAACCTTACATTCACATCATCTTCCTCCTTAAGGATATAAATCCCTCTCTTTCTCTTGAGTAAGCTTGGGGTTATTAGATTTATTCGAGGTATCCCATGATTGGGCATTCTACGACCAACATATCCAAATAACTCCAAGCTTCATCTGGATTTTTGCTCATAAACTCGCCGTTGCACATCATCTCTACAAATTGGCGCATATTGGAACCTAATCCATCATTGAAGAAGTTTATGATTCGCCAACTTTCGTAGCCGTGATGTGGGAAAGCAAGTAGGAGGTCTTTAAACCTTTCCCAACACTAGAAGAATGATTCACTCTCTTTAGCCAAAAAATTCATTATGGCTCTTCGAAGGGTGTTAGTTTTATGAGCCGGGAAGAACTTTTTCAAGAATTCCTGGGTCATCTCGTTCCATGACCCTATTGAAATTGATCTAAGAGAATGAAGCCAAGTCTTAGCTCTTTCTTTCAATGAGAAGGAAAAAAGTTTAAGTTTAATTGCAACTTCAGAGACATTAGTGTATTGCAAGGTAGCTACCACTTCTTCGAATTCCTTTAAGTGCAAATATGGGCTTTCAGAGTCTAGCCTATGGAACTTTGGTATAAGTTGAATCACACCTAGCTTTATATCGATGTTCCCCCCGGTTGGTGGTAAGACCACACATGATGGTGTAGTTGCATAGGCCGGTTGTAGGTAGTCCCATAATGATCTCATTAGAGGAACATTATGTACCTCATTCTCTCCTACTCCCTCTTAATTGGAGTTTGTAGTTGGAGTAGGGGGGGAGGATTCCTTAAAGGTGTTTGATCCATACTCCCCAGGCTATCACAATGCTCTTGGTATTTTCGGACTCGTCTATGGACTGACAATGGTCCAACTAGACCACCTTCAGATTGGAGACGATTGGAGTGGTCACGTTCCCAACGAGACATAAACCACTCAACTAAAAACTAAACTAGTCCGAAGTCCTAAAAATCTGAAATTAATCTAGAAATTGAAAATCTGCAAAAAACACTAAGTTAGAAGGATATTACCCAATTCGCTTGAACTAGAGAAGAAATTTTACAAAGCAAAACAATGTGTTAGTTCTAGGAAATTAGAAAAACCTATATACTTCTACAGCCACTAAAACAATCTAGAAATGTTATCTAAATTCCCCAGCAGCGACGCCAAAAACTTATTCGCTCTCCTCAAGTGCAAGGCTGTGATGTAGTAATAAATCTCAGTAAGACCGAGGTCGATCCACAGGGAATTAGAAAACAACTTCTAAGCTATTCCAACAACTAGGATTGCAATAATTAAAAGATTCAATTGAGAGAATTGTGTTAAAACAGTAACTTAAGAAAAACAGTAATTAAGGAACTAAGGCTTTCAAGGATCCACTTGTAACAATCCCATGTTAATCCAATCAATCCAAGCATAAACACAACTAGATTTGAAGTTCTATCTCTTATCTAGTTGGAAGATAAAGCATTAAACACATTCAATCCCACTTAAGTTGAACTTCCAAGTTCTAGTCCCATTCAACCACATATAGCATTCGAAATCATAGCCTTCTGTTGAACCTCCAATTTATACATGATATAGCCCATTATATCACATTATATGCATGGTTTGTATGTTTAAAAATCCCATCTAATGAATGTTTTGTGATTGTAGGAACGAGAGCGATTTCGCCTAATTAGAGACCAAAAAGAGCGTATTTAAGAGCCTTTGAATGAAGGCCCAAGGTGGACTAAAGAAGGAAGAAGAAAGAGGGAGAAAAAAGAAGAAAGAGAGAAGAAGAAAAAGAAAAGAATATAGGCCTGACCGGTCGTGACTGGTCGGCCAAGGGAGCCAGACCGGTCAAGACCGGTCGGCCACCCTGTTGCCCACTCTCGTGAAGTCGCTGAAGTAAGGACCAGTTTGGTCCGACCAGTCGGCCATCAGGTTAGGGACTTCCTTGTACTCCCTGGACTCAAATTCCAACCAGTTCGACTGGTCAAGACCGGTCGGCCATGCGTATTCAGCGATTTTTAAATCTAGTTCCGAGATTTTCTGCACAGTGCATAAGTGCTACACAATTTTAGAAGATTCTGATGCGGTAGAGCCTCCTTACTATAAAAGGACACCTAGGGTCTCTTCCTAGGGCATCATAGAAGCTGAGGAACTTCATGGGAAGTGAAGGAAGCTGTCGTGGAGCGTTTGCAACCCTCCCAACTCCGAGTTTTTATGCTTTTTATGTCTTTTTCATTGAGTTCTAGTTGTAGTATGACAATGCTTGGCTAGAATCTCTCAGCTAAGGCTGAGAGGTGAAGCTTGTAGCCAATTTCATGTTTAATTCAGTTTAATTCAAGTAGTTTCACTTCAAGTTTGAATTTTGAATGTTCTAGTTCTTATAAAGTTGATATTTTTAAAAGTTTTATGAGAGTTCACGTGCTCCGGACATGGATTCTTTGCAATTCTCTGAGATTATCATGTCTTGCTTGATTAGATTCGAATTATGATAACCCTCGATCATTCATTGTCCATAGGCATGGTTGTTACTCCGGAGGCTATGATTTCGAATGCTATACATGGTTGAATGTGTTGTACCTCCAATTTATACATTGCATTGCCCATTACATGACATGGTTTGCATGATTTTCATGATTTAAAGGCCCATCTAACACATGTTTTGTGATTATAGGGGATGAGAGCGGACTTCATTCAATTAGGGATTAAAAGAAAGCCTTTGGAGCAATTGGATGAAGGATGAAAGAGGACCAAGGAAAGAAGAAAGAAAGGAGAAGAGAAAGAAGGAAAAAAGAGGACAAAAGAAAGAAAGAAGAACAAGTTGAAGAGGGTCCGACCGGTCTTACGTCGCAAGGCCAGACCGGTCTTGACCGGTCTGCCACACATGCTGATCAAAGAGAAGACCAGACCGACCGGTCTTGACCGGTCGGCCATGCACACTGGAGGCTAGAATGAAGTCCGACCGGTCTTGACCGGTCGGCTATGCACGCTGATCGTTCGTTAAAACAAGCCCGACCGGTCCTGACCGGTCGGCTGTACTCCCTAGACTGTTTAAAAGACCAGTCCGACCGGTCTAGACCGGTCAGCTCTGCGTAAACAGAGTCCTTTCTAAATCGGGACTCCGAAAACTGCTGCGCACTGCGTAACCTTTCGCAGATTCTGGATGTTTCCGACGCAAGGGAGCTTTCTTACTATAAAAGGATACCTAGGGGCTCTTCCTAGGTCATCATAGAAGCTAAGGGACGTGGTTCTAAGGAGGGGAAGCTGTCGTGGAGCGTCTGCAACTCTCCTATTTCCGGTTTTTCTAGTTTTATGCTTTTATTAAGAGTTTTTAGTTGTAGCATGAATATGCTCGGCTAGAACCTCTCAGCTAAGGCTGAGAGGTAAAGCTTGTAGCCAATTCCATGTTGGATTCAGTTTAATTCAAGTAATTTCAATTCAAGTTTGGATTTTTCTTGCATACTTCAGTTCCAAAAGTGGTAGTTTGAGATGTTTTATGAGAGTTCATGTACTCCGGACATGAATTCCTTGCAATTCTCTGAGATTATCATATGATGCTTGTCTAGATTCAAATTATAGTAATCCTTGAGCAGGCTATAGTCCATAGGCATGACTGTTACTCCGCAGGCTATGGATTTGAATTCTACATTGATTGTATGGGACTAGAACTTGGAAGTTCAACTTGATTTGGATTGAATGTGTGTGAATGCTTTATTTTCCAACTAGATGAGAGATAGGACTTCAAATCTAGTTGTGTTCTCTACTTGGATTAATTGAATTGACATGGGATTGCTACAAGTGGATCCTTGAATGCCTTAGTACTTTAAATTACTGATTTTCTATTAAAGTTACTGTTTTAGTTAATTACCAAATTGAATCTGATATTCTTGCAAAATTGAGTTGCTAGAGTAGTTTGAAATTGTTTCTATTTCCGTGTGGATCGACCTCGGTCTTATCGAGTTTTATTACTACATCGCAGCCTTACACTTGAGGCGAGCGAACAGAATGGGACTAGAACTTGGAAGTTCAACTTAAGTGGGATTGAATGTGTTTAATGCTTTATCTTCCAACTAGATGAGAGATAGAACTTCAAATCTAGTTGTGTTTATGCTTGGATTGATTGGATTAATATGGGATTGTTACAAGTGGATCCTTGAAAGCCTTAGTTCCTTAATTATTATTTTTCTTAATTTACTATTTTAACACAATTCTCTCAATTGAATCTCTTAATTATTGCAATCCTAATTGCTGGAATAGCTTAGAAGTTTTTTCTAATTCCCTATTGATCAACCTCGGTCTTATCGAGATTTATTACTACATCGCAGCCTTGCATTTGAGGCAAGTGAACACCTTCGGAGTAACAGCCATGCCTATGGACTATGGCATGCTTAAGGGTTACCATAATTCGAATCTAATCAAGCAAAACATGGTAATCTTAGAGAATTGCAAGGAATCCATGTCTGAAGCACATGAACTCTCATAAAACTTCTAAAAATATCAACTTTATAAGAACTAAAACATTCAAAATTCAAACTTGAAGTGAAACTACTTGAATCAAACTGAATTAAACATGAAATTGGCTACAAGCTTCACCTCTCAGCCTTAGCTGAGAGATTTTAGCCGAGCATTGTTATACTACAACTAGAACTTAATGAAAAAGACATAAAAAGCATAAAAACCCGGAGTTAGGAGGGTTGCAAACGCTCCACGACGGCTTCCTTCACTTCCCACGAAGTTCCTCGGCTTCTATGATGCCCTAGGAAGAGACCCTAGGTGTCCTTTTATAGTGGGGAGGCTCTACTGTGTCAGAATCTTCCAGAATTTGTATAGCGTTACGCACTTGTGTAGAAAATCTCAGAGTTCTAATTTAGAAATTGTTGTTATTCAAGGCCGACCGGCCGTGACCGGTCGGACCTATTGGAATTGAGTCCAGGGAGTACAGGGAGGTCCCTGACCTGATGGTCGACCGATCAAGATCGGTTGGACCATACTGGTCTTTGCTCCAACATCCAGAGAGGGGGGTTGTAGGGTGGCTGACCGGTCAGGACCGGTCTGGCTCCCTTGGCCGACCAGTCATGACCGGTCAGGCCTCCATTCTTTTCTTTTTCTTCTTCTCTCTTTCTTCTCTTTTCTCCCTCTTTCTTCTTCCTTCTTTTTGTCCACCTTGGGCCTTCATTCAAGGGGTCCTAAATACACTCTTTTTTGTCATAAATTGGGCGAAGTTGCTCTCATTCCTACAATCACAAAACATGCATTAGATGGACCTTTTAAACATGCAAACCATGCATATAATGTGATGTAATGGGCTATATCATGTATAAATTAGAGGTTCAACACTATCCTTCGAGTGAGTGCTAGTTTCTCGAACAGGTATTTGAGCGGATCCATGTGAGCGAGGAGGAGAATAGGGAGCGCAATCATGTATTAACGGAGTATCTGAGTTGCCCAGACTAGGGCGAGGCAAGTCTCCTTGATCGGGGAATACCTGGTCTCGTAGTCGGTGAACTTTCGGCTCTAATAGTATATTGCTTGTTCCTTCTTCCCGGTCTTATCATGCTGGCCGAGAACATAGCCAATGGCTTCTGCCGCTACTGTTGAGCTCTTAATTGTGCATATTCTAACCCTAATTCATCACTCATTATGCATGGTTTCATGATTTAAAGACTAATCTAATGCATGGATTTGTGATTGTAGGAATAAGAGAGAGGATTTACAAATTGAAGACTTAAAGATGCTATTTACAAGCATTGAAGATCATAAGACTAAGCATGAAAGGGTGGAAGAAAGAAGCAAAAGAGAGAAGAAAAGAAGACAGGAGAAATACACTCAAGATCGGTCATCCGACCGGTCTGACTACACAAAAGAAGAGACCACATTACCAAAACTTCACTAGACCAGTTGAGACCGGTCGTGCGACCGGTCGGGCGTTCAACAGAGGAAGACAAACTCTCTGGACGAATTTGGCGATTTTGAGACCGGTCGTACGACCGGTCGTCCACAGGCTCAGACCGGTCGTGCGACCGGTCGGGCGTTCAACAGAGGAAGACAAACTCTCTGGACGAATTTGGCGATTTTGAGACCGGTCGTACGACCGGTCATCCACAGGCTCAGACCGGTCGTGCGACCGGTCGTCAGCGTAACAGAGCTTGTGCGTGGAGCTCCGATTTTCTCTGCGCAATTGCATAATTCCTTGCGCAATCTGGAATTTTCTTCGCCAATCTATAAAAGGGACTTCTCCTCTTCATACCAGGGCATGCTAGGACGTGGGGATCATCAAGGAGACTTAGGAGATGGATTCTACTTCAAGTTTTCCTAGTTTTTCTTCCTGTTTTAGTTGTTTTTATGTTTTTGAGGCTTCTAGTTCAAGTATGTTAGAGATGAGCTAAAACCTCTTAGCTAGGGCTAAGAGGTGAAGCTTTTGATTTGTTTTTGATGGATTGATGCAACCTAGGTTTCCTTTTTATGTTTTAATTGAAGAATTTAGTTCAATATGAGTTTGAATCAAGTAATAATTTGGTTTTACTTTGATCTCTTGATGACTCCGGGCTCATGTGATTCTTAGTAATTCTAAACTTAGTAGCTTATCTTCTGAGCATTGGTTATGCTTGTGTAGTTCATTGATCTATCATCGACTCCGAGCATGGTAGACCCTTTGATTGCCTTGTGTACAATGGCTTGATCTTCATGTGGGAACTCATTCAACTAAAGTTCGTATCTTTTGTTATAATCTGAAATAGTTGTTTGCTGATTGATTTTGATTTAATTAGAGTTCTAATCATTAGTTGTAATCAAGTCTAGTGACAGGATTTGATAAAAGCTATGGTTGTGAATCTTAACTAGATTGGAAAGAGGCTTGGCCTACACAATTGAGTGTGCCCAAAACTTAAGCATTATTGTGGGAATCGAATCAATGAATGAGCAACTGTTTTAGATAATTGTTGATTGAACCACTCTATATTCCGATCGGATAGAGATATGAATTCGATTCTGATTGAGTTATGAGAGACTTAGTTGTATTGATGCATTGAAACTTATCAAAAGTGGATCCTTGGCGCTCTAGTGACTTTTTAGATTGATATTAGCTTACACTTTCACTATTTAAACTCAATTCACTATTTTCCAGCTTTAGTTCTTAATAGGATCTTAATTATTAGTTATTTTAGACAAATTTTGAGAATACCCATTCATTAATCTCTGTGGGAACGATACTCGCTCTTTCCGAATTATTACTACTTCGCGACCCTACACTTGGGGAGTGAACAACTACCGAGATGTATAACAATAGTGGTCGTCCGGGAGTGGGCGACACTAGAACTAGAGGATTCATGAGATGCTTCTTGATGCGGTTAAAGGAGACTTGGCAATCATCATTCCATTCTTTTAGAATGTTCTTCCAAAGGAGCTTGAATATGGGTTCACAGATAGGTGTGAGCTGTACGATGAAGCGACTGATGTATTGATTCTGTCGAGGAAATCACGAATTTCTTTCTCTGTTCTAGGAGGAGGCATCTCGATGATAGCTCTGGTTTTAGTTTCGTCAACCCTGATGCCATCCTCGCTCACCATAAAGTCAAGGAGTTTACCTCCAGTTGCACCGAAGACACATTTCTGAGGGTTGAGATAGAGCTTATACTTTTTTAATTTGTTGAATAACTTCTTCAGATCTTCAAAGTGTCCTTTAATTGTGCGAGATTTAACGATCATATCATCCCCATATACTTCTAGATCTTTGTTCATCATATCGTGGAATAATGCTGTCATTGCTTGCTGATATGTTGCTCCTGAATTTTTCAGACCGATCGGCATTACCCTGTAATAGAAGGTTCCCCATGGAGTGATAAACGATTTTTTCTCGCGATCTTCGACGGCCATCTTGATCTGATTGTAACCTGAGAATCCGTCCACGAATGAGAAGATCTTGTACCCTGCAGTGTTGTCGACCAGAGTTTAGATATGTGGCAAAGGGAAGTCATCTTTAGGACTGGCTTTGTTGAGATCTCGGAAATCGATGCAGTTTGAACCTTGCCATCCTTCTTCAGTACTGGTACGATGTTGGCTAGCCATTCAGGGTAGTTGGAGATTACCAAGAATCTCACATTGTACTACTTGATGACTTCATCTCGAACTTTTAGAGCCCATTTTGGCTTCATTCTTCGGAGTTTCTACTTCACTTGCTTCATATCTGGCTTGGTTGGCAGATGGTGTACAATGAGCTCTTTATCGAGCCTCGGCATGTCTTTATATGAGAACACGAAGTTGGACAATCTTGGAGCCAGGAACTCTATCATTCTTTGCTTCATCTCTGGTGGCAGCGATTTTTCAATGCGTACTTCCCTAGGGATCTCGGGTGTCCCCAAGTTTACTACCTCAAAATCATCGGCTACAACATTGGCTTTAGATTCGAACTTTTTGAGGAGATCCTCTAGTTCGGGAGCTGGGTCTTCATCTTCCTCATCCCGAGCTTCGTCTAGGCCCATGAGTTTAAAGTCTAATTCGATGTCAAAATCATATGATTTGACTTCAAACTCATGCGACTCTTCAGACGAACTTGGCACATTATTGAATGTAGGAAAAGAAATATTTTTTAGTTTTTGAGAATTTTTTGAAATTAAAATGCTAGATGTTTTTGGCTTTTGAAAGTTTTTTATTTTTATATTTTTGAACTTTACGGGACCCTGAACAAGCCGGCATTGCAGACCATAATTGATCCCTGCTTGTCCTAGAGTACCGCTCACTGCTTAAACCAGCGTTTTTTTTTTTTTGGAAGTCAGAGCCCTTAAATGACTCTCTGGCTGATTTAGAAGTTAAGGGAATAGATGACCATTCAGGACCCCACACTCCTTCCTCCAGAGAGGTGGGGGTTGATGATTTGGGCGGAGAATCACAGTCTGGCCCAATGACCATGATTTCTCGCTGGTCGGGTTCGAGATCTGAGTCATCCTCAGTCCCTCCTGGATCACTTACCTCGCATTGCAATTCGTCTGGTTCCATGGCAAGACACAAGTTCGGGATCTAGACATTGAACCGATCCAGGGCTGGCCATTTCCCTTTCTTGGTCTAATGGATGGGCTGCTTCTGCCCCTGGATGATGGTTGATGATGTTGATTCTGCAGAACGAGGCAGGTTGTGCCACTTGTTAATTGATTCTGAGATGGGCAAGTTGTGCCACTAGTTGACTGGAATTGAAGTGGGCAGGTTGTGCCCCTGGTTGATTGAAGTGGGCAGGTTGTGCCCCTAGTTGATTGGAATTAAAGTGGACAGGTTATGCCCCTGGTTAAGAGCAGGTATCAGAGTACCCTAGTCCTGAAGCTACTGTATTTGATTTTCTTCTTTGTCTTCATCCTCTCCTTCTTCTTCTAGAGGCTTAGATGGTTCAAGAATCCAGTCCCATCGAATGGGAGGCCACATGGCCCAAGCTAAGCTCATCGAAAGGCCTTTGTATAGTGCAGTCGGTTAATTTCTTCTTGGAACTCTACAAGGATCTCTTGGATTGATGAATTGAATGGGTGAGCATCGAAAGTTCTTTTTTCTTTTATTCATGATGACTGACTTGTACCCGAGTCCCCATTTGCATTGATTATATACCAACGACATCTTTTTAAACTTGAAATGATTCTTCATATAGTACTTGAAACTCAGACGTTCTGCTGGTGAAAACACACGATCCACACTTATCGGTTCTAGATTGGCGATAGCGTTCACGGTTTCAAACTCGAAACTATGGAAAGGGACGTCTTCTTCAGAGTGTTGGATGTCGATGATAGGGATATCTGGTTCAGTGGTAGCAACATTGGAAGGAATGATGAGCTCCTTCTCTGCATGGATAGAGATCACTTGGTTGTCACAGATATACTTCACCCATTGATGCAAAGTTGATGGCACAGCTCCGACCTTACACAGCCAAGGTCGTCCGAGCAACATGTTGAAAGGGGCTGATATATCCAGGATTTGAAATGTGATGGTGGAGACTTCTGGACCTATCTATACCTCTATGTCGGCTTCTCCTTCCACTGATTGGAGGGTGTTGTCGAATGCTCTGACGTACATGATGTTGGGTCAGAATGATGAGGGACTGATTCCCAGGTGTTCCGCAGTCTTGAGCGAGTAGACATTTAAACTTGAGCCTTTATCGATAAGGACTAGCGGGACACAGAGGTCATTATATCGTAAGGCTATGTTGAGGGACCGCCCATGGTCGTGTCCTTCTAGTGGCAACTCATTATCAGTGAAGGTGATGGCACGCGGAGCCAGGAGTTTTCCGATCATCAATGCTATCATTTCAGGTGCTGTATCGGAGGAGACGTGGGCATCGCTCAGGGTCTTGGCGAACATTTCTCGGTGTATGCAAGATGTGCAGAGTAGCTCCCATACTAAGATTTGAGTAGGGATTGACTTGAGCTGAGTCGCAACATCATATGCAGTTTCATTTTTGTTGCTGAGACCGGAGAGAGTGCTTTTGGGATCTCCACTGTTCTGATTATCTCTTCGGATGCAACGCCCATTGGGATTCATGTTCCCTACCTCTGCACATTCTGGATAGTGCGACGGGACTTCTTTATAATTTTCCTCTCCTTTGCTGGTGCGGGTACCAGATCTTCCTCATATGGAGCTGTTGCCTTGAGGACTACATTGTTGCCTATGTTGAAGGGATAATATCAAGGCTTGTCTTCGTAGATCACATAAGTTCGCAACCCTGGCTTGACTATTCCTAGAGCAGGAGGTTCCCACGGGATGAACACTGGTCCTCTTGATATGGCGAGAGGTCTCTCTGTTCGACCTAACTGATGTAGTGTAATTGACACGCCTCCAAGACATCTTTGTGGCTTGGGGACAGGACTTGCCCCTTACAATATGACTAGCTCGATTGGAGGAGCCCCTTCTAAGAGAATGGGTTCTTGCTGCTGATAAGTATAATCCCTCCACTGCGGATTGGATTGGTCTTGAGCTGAAATTGCCCCTTGCAAAATGACAGGTTCGCATGCGGACTCGATGTATGACTGTGCTCCTTTCAGAACGACTGGCTCCCAATATGAATGATTGTAAGGTGCCTCTTACAAAGGGACAAGCCCTTGGATGACTGGTGCATCATATGGAGGTGCTCCTTCGAGTATTAACGGCTCGAAGACTGAAGAAAGAAAGGGGTTTGCTCATTGCAAGATCGGAGGAGAATTTGTTGGCCCATAAGTGTAAGCATGAATGGACTACATAGGGGAGAAGAAGTGATCGAGACACTCTCCTTCTTTTATGCTGTTGACGGCAGGGCTGCGAGACGAACTGGGGTTTGTCTGATGCTGAGGTAGAGGATTCTGAAGGATGTTGGTAGGAGCTGCTGGAGGAGTTCCAGGGACTGAGATGACGATCTTGCGGTCGTCAATCAGGTTTTGTATGGCATTCTTCAGAGTCATGCATCGATCAGTGGTGTGGCCACACCCTTGATGGTAGGCACAATATTCATTTTCTTGGTAGTTCGGAGGCAGCGGATTTGGAGGAGGCCTGGGTGCTATTAGAGTGAGTAACTACTTTTGTACCAGCGTAGTCATGACTTGACTGAGTGGCTGTCTAGCACACATCTCCTTATGATAAAGATGGTTATCTACCTCCTCCCAATTTCATCATCTAGCACACATCTCCTTATGATTTGATCGGGACAATACTTGAATAAGTATGGGTCGTCCCATAGGAATTTTCTCACCTCGTTGAAGAACTTGTCCTTATCTTGCTTTTTCCAATGTGTCGGAATTGTACCTGTAGCAAGATAGTTAGCAATGTCTGCATACCATGGTAATTGAGAGACTTTAATAAGTTGTTCATCAGGGAACATGTCATTGATCGCGGTCGTCTCAGGGGAATCGGTGAGAACAAGTCTAGAAAGATGGTTAGCTACTATGTTTTCTACTCCTTCCTTATCACGTATTTCTATGTCAAATTCTTGGAATAGGAGGATCCATCTTAACAAGCGAGGCTTAGCATCCTTCTTAGAGAGAAGGTACTTAAACGCTGCATGGTCGGTGAATATGATGATCTTAGATCCGATCAAGTAGGACCGAAACTTGTCCAAAGCAAAAACTACGGCTAAAAGTTCTTTTTCTGTAGTAGTGTAGTTTGCTTGAGCCAAGTTTAAGGTTCTACTTGCGCAGTAGATGACGCAAGGCTTCTTCTCTTGTCTTTAGCCTAACACAGCCCCAATAGCGTGTCACTTGCATCACACATGATTTCAAAAGGAAGGCTCCAATCGGGTGATTGCATTATGGGAGCACATGTCAACATGTCTTTAAGTTTGTCAAAGGCATTTCGACAATCCTTATTCCACTCAAATGAGTTTTCCTTTTGAAGGAGGTTACATAAAGGATGAGAGAGTGAACTAAAGTCCTTTATGAACCATCTATAGAATCCAGCATGTCCTAAAAAGGACCGCACATCACGTACGCTTTTGGGGGATGAAAGGTTAGAGATAAGATCGATTTTATCCCTGTCCACCTCAATTCCATTTTGTGAGATGATGTGACCAAGGACAATTCCTTTTTGAACCATAAAATGACTTTTTCCCAATTTAACACAAGGTTCTTGTCTTCACATCTTTTTAAAACTGATTTTAAGTGCATAAGGCACTCATCAAAGTTACAACCAAATACAGAGAAATCTTCCATGAAGACTTCAAGATTCGTCCCCACCATATCAGAAAAAAATACTCAACATACAACGCTAAAAAGTGGCAGGGGCATTACATAGTCCAAATGGCATCCTTCGATAGGTAAAAGTGCCGAATGGACAAGTGAATGTTGTCTTCTCTTGGTCTTCTAGTGCGATCTTTATTTGGTTATACCCTGAATACCCATTAAGGAAGCAAAAGTGGGAATGACCCACCAACCTTTCTAAAATTTGATCAACAAATAGTAAGGGGAAGTGATCTTTCCTTGTAACTGTGTTTAGCTTCTTGTAGTCAATGCACATTCTCCAACTGGTAGTGATCTAGTTGGCACGAGTTCATTATTGGCATTGGCTACGATGGTTATTCCGGATTTCTTAGGCACCACTTGAGTTGGACTCACCCATTGACTATCGAATATTGGGTAAATGATACCCACATCTGATAGTTTCAACACCTTGGCCTTAACCACCTCTTTCATATTTGGATTGAGGTGTCTTTGTGGTTTCCTAGATGTCTTTGCATTCTCCTCAAGGTCTGTGTGATGAGTACAAATCAGGGGGTCTATGCCTTTGAGATCCGCAATTAACCATCCAATGGCATTTTTGTGCTCTATTAGAGTGGCTATCAGCCTACTCTCTTGTTCCTCATCCAAGTGGGAAGAAATCACCACTGGATATGTCTCACCACGACCTAAATAAACATATTTCAAATCAGTAGGTAATGGTTTTAGGTCGAGCTTCGGTGCTTTGATATTAGATGGAAGCGGCTTGTTTTCACTTAAGGGCAAAGGCTTAAATGGTGCCTTCCATCTTTTATAATCAAGTATCGGCATAGAATCTAAAATGGCATCTATCTCTCTTATCATGTCATCATCAATCTCATTAGAATGGGCTAAGCATGCCTCCAAGGGATCAGAATAGAATGTCAGGAGGGATTTGTTTTCCACGAATGATTCAATCAGATTTATTTCGTGGACCTCGTCATCAACATCTCGTGGTTGTTTGCACAAATAAACAATGTTCAGCTCGAGTGTCATATTTTCAAAGGACATTTGTGCAAGCTCGTTTCTACAATTGATAATTGAATTTGAAGTTGCTAAGAAAGGGCGGCCAAGTATGACAGGAATTTGAGTACCTATTCCCATCACAGGATGTGTATCCAAGACAATAAAATATACTGGATAGTAGAATTTATCGACTTAGACAAGGACATCTTCAATCATCCCTCTCGATATATGAATCGATCTATCAGAGAGTTGAAGTGTGGTTTTGGTGGGTTTTAATTCACCTAACCCAAGTTGTTTATAGACCGAGTATGGAATGAGGTTAACACTTGCCCCAAGATCGAGGAAAGCTTGTTTGATTCGGTAATCACCTATGATACATGAGATTGTAGGACTATCCGGATCCTTGTATTTTTGGGGCACCTCTTGTTTAATAATGGCGCTCAAATTCTCAGTCAAAAGTACTTTGTTGTGAACATTGTGTTTCCTTTTGACTGTACACAATTCCTTCAGAAATTTGGTATAGGATGGTATTTGTTTTATAGCATCCAACAACGGAATGTTGATCTTCACTTGCTTAAAAACCTCTAAAATTTCCAGGTTTTTGTCTAAAGGTTTGGGTGAAATCAACCTTTGTGGAAATGGGGCGACCGGCTTGTATTGCCTTTCCGGTTCTTTCTCAGGTGGAGTGTTGTTCAGGATATCATCCTTATTGGCAATTTTCAGATCATTAGGCTTTGGGGCCTTCACCGGATTGGATTTATCAATTATTTTGCCACTCCTCAAAGTAGTGATAGCTTGAACATGCTCCGTATTTTGGGAAGATGGGCTGAGGTCCTGTATCTCAAATTGGGTTCTTGGGTTAGGGAGAGGTTGGGTAGGAAGTGTGCCTTTCTCCCTAACACTAAGATAAGATTCAACTCTAGCCATTGAAGTTTTCAAATCATTGATGGCTTTAGATGAATTCTGATTGTATTTCAGTTGTTCTTGTATGAACCCATCTATTTTGTGAGAATTATTCTTGTTGTACTCAACCTGGGCCGAGACGAATGTACCCACTATTTCCTCAAGCGTAGCTTTTGGTTTATTCTTTGCATTCTCTGACGGCCCATTCCTCCAAGTGAAATTGGGATGGTTCCTCCAACCAGAATTATATGTGTTCGAGTTTGGATTGCTAAATGGACGTTGATAGTTATTTATGGCATTTGATTGTTCTTGTAGAACTTCCTGGAACGCAGAGATTGTAGGACAATCCTGTGTTGCATGTTGGTTACCGGAACAAATTCCACAAATACTCTCAACTTCCTTAGTCTTTTCTCCATTCCCTAATTCCATGGTCTCAACTTTTCTTGTGAGGCTAGCCACACGTGCACTTATGTTGTCTTCTTCGGAGAGGACATAAATTCCTCAATTTTCTCTTTGTTAACTTATCTTGGGATTTACTGGTTTAGTTGTATCCCAAGATTGCGCATTCTCGGCTAAGATATCAAAATAATCCCAAGCTTCCTCGGCTACCTTATTCATGAATTCTCCATTGCACATCATCTCTACGAATTGGCGCATGGGCGAAGTCAGTCCTTCATAGAAAAAGCTTATTACCCGCCAAATTTCGTAACCATGATGTGGGCATGCATTTAATAAGTCTTTAAACCTCTCCCAACATTAGAAGAAGGTCTCATCCTCTTTTTGAGCAAAATTCATGATTAAGCGCCTCAACATGTTTGTTTTATGAGTAGGGAAGAACTTTTTAATGAACTACCTAGTCATCTCAGTCCATGTGCCGATTAATCTTGACCTTAATGCATGAAGCCAAGCCTTAGCCTTCTCTTTAAGAGAAAAAGGAAATATCCTAAGTCTCACAACATCATCAGATACGTTTGCAAAGTGCAACGTTGCTATCACCTCATTAAATTCCTTAAGATGTTGATATGCGCTTTTACTGTCTAAGCTAAGGAATTTGGGAAGGAGTTGGATTACTCCCGATTTTAGTTCAATATTCTCTGCATTGGTTGGAAAAATTATGCATGAGGGAGTTCTCGCTCTTTCAGGTTGCAAGTGATAATGTAAAGTTGTAGGTCGGGGGACATTCTCAACCTCATTCTCACCCATTTCAGTTTGGCCCAAGTTTTGATTGGCCATAGGGTTGGGTTGATTCTCAGCCATACTATTAGACAAAATTGAAGAGTCTAAACGTCTCTTAGCACGTGGCTCCTTATCAATCCCTTCAACAATTGCCCCTTCACTAATGAGTCGGTTGTTAGAATCCCGAACCCAATGTGGCATGCAAATCTCAGAAAAATAAAAATTAAAAAGGGTTAGAAAAACCTAATTGAAGACTTCTTTGACTCCTACAAATCCTGCAAAAAAAAAAAAAAAAACTAAGTTAGTAGGATTCCTAAAAATCTCAAATAGAAACTATTGTCAGAAATTTTGTAAAAACCGTCGAAAATCCCCGGCAACGGCGCCAAAAACTTGTTCGCTTCCCCAAGTGTAGGGTTG
The DNA here is from genome assembly GCA_003013855.2 of Liriodendron chinense. Taxonomy (NCBI): domain Eukaryota; kingdom Viridiplantae; phylum Streptophyta; class Magnoliopsida; order Magnoliales; family Magnoliaceae; genus Liriodendron; species Liriodendron chinense. The sequence continues at coordinate 3,753,951 of ML058334.1, forward strand.
CGATGTAGTAATAATTCGGTAAATACCGAGATCGTTCTCAGGGACCTATTAGGAATTCACAAAATTACTTCTAATATTCTCTACTTGAGAACTAACTAAACAGATTTCTAAAATTGAATGTAGATATGATTCTTAAACTAAAAGTGAATGTAATTAATATAAGAAAGCACTAGGGGTCCAAGGATCCACTTGTAGCAATCCTCAATGCATAATTCATTGTGGTTTCCCAATTACACAACTAGATTCGAAATCAAATCCTATCTAGTCGGATGATAATGGGGTTGTATTACACAATCTGTCATATGTGTGATTCTATACATGATTCCCTTAATTCAAGTTAGGACTTGAGCACACTCAATTGCATAGGTCAATCCTAGTTCCAATAGATTAAGATCACAATCATAATCATCATTAAACTTTGTCACAAAGCATAACTAGATCATGATTTAAACTTCATTCAAATCACATATACAATCAACACATAATTCAAAACTTAGAACAAAAAAGGTAGAACTTTGGTTGAAGTTCCCACATGCAATTCCAAGTCTAGAGCATGTTGAATCGGATTCTATGGAGCGTAGAGGTCTAAAACTATGCAAAACCATTAAGAACTAAAGCAATTCTCCCAAACATCCATGAGCCATCATAAGATTAAGAAAAACTACTTAAAACTTTATTCAAACTTCTATAAACCATTGTTCTTCAATAAATCCAACTTGGAACCAACATAAAACGAATTCAAGCATCTCAGATTCACTACAAGCTTCACCTCTTAGCCCTAACTAAGAGGTTTAGCCGTTCATGATCTAAGGAAGCATGAAAACAACTAAAAACATAAAACTAGAAAACACAAACTAGGAGGAGTTGTGGAACTTCAAATCTAACTTCCGTCGCTTCCCACCTTCGTAGATCTCTTCTAGGATACCCTAGCTACAATCCCTAGGTTCCCTTTTATAGTGGAGACGCTCCACCGCCTCAGAATCTTCCAGATTTGTGTAGCAGTTACGCACTGTGCTAGCAAATCGGAGGTTCAAGAGGAAGCTGCTGCAGTCTTACTGAAATTACATTGGTCGACCGGTCTTGACTGGTCTAGCCTGGAATGGGACAGTCCAGTGTGCATTTTGGAGGTGGGCAAGCTCTGGCCGACCGGTCAAGACCGATCGGCCTTGTAGCATTCAATGTCCAGAGAGGTAGGAGGAGGTGGCCGACCTGTCTAGACCAGTTGTGACCACTTGGCAGACTGGTCAAGACCAGTCATGGCTTCCCCTTTTTACATTTTCTTCTTTCTTTCTTCTCTCCTCTTCTCTCTTTGCTTTTTTCTTACTTTGGCCCACCTTGGGTCTTCATCCAAGGCTCCTAAATAGATCATTTTAGTCATCTAATGGTCGGAGTCCCTCTCATTCCTGCAATCATAAAACCACGCAATAGAATAGTCTTTAAGCTTAAAAACCATGCATACTTAGTGATGAAATGGGGTTAGAATATACACATTTAAGCACTCAACGCAGACCCCAACTAGCATTTTGCAAGTCCCGAGCAAAACATTCATGAAACAATTTATTCCTCCAAAACCCAACTCTCCTTTAGAAACTATACTTCTATATACTCCTAAGACATGCAAGTACCAATATTGGAAAGACTAAGTGATAGAGATTGAAACCTTAAACTTTCAAGAACATAACAAGTAGTCATATGGACTTCCCATTAATTGATTGATAAATAGAAGTATTTGAACAATTTAACCTAGTGTGCTCAGTGAATGCTCTTCTCATTGAAACTTGGGATTATCTTTTTCATAAATCAGCTAAGGTATGGAATTATGTTCGCTTCCCCAAGTGTAGGGTTGCGATGTAGTAATAAACCCGGTAAGACTGAGGTCGATCCACCGGGACTTATGTAGGAATTCACAAATACTTCCAATAATTTCTATTGAAAAGCTAACAACCAGATTTGTAGGAGATTGATGTAAATAACAACTTTGAACTAAACTGAAGGTAATCAATTAATTAAAAGGCACTAGGGGTTCAAGGATCCACTTGTAGCAATCCTTGATGCTCAATTTGCTGTGGTTTCTCACTTTCTCAACTAGAATCAAAATTAAGATCTATCTAGTCGGATGATAGAGCAGTTAAACCAAACAATCTGCCATATGTAAAATCAATGTATATGATTCCCTCAATGCAAGCTAGGATGAGCATACTCAATTGCATAGGTCAGTCCCAATTCTAATAGACTAAGTTCACAATCATAACCATCATTAAATCCTGTCACAAGACAAAACTAGATCATGATTTGAACTTGATTCAAATCACATACACAGTCTCACATAGTTCAGAAATTCAGAAAAATAGAACTTTGGTAGGAAGTTCCCACATGAAAATCATAGTACTAGAGCGTACTCCAATTCCTCGGATCATACAGGTCTAGACTAGTTCACTACAATTAAGAACTCAAGCAAGTCTTCCAAACATCCATGAGTCATCATAAGACTAAGAAGAACTACTTAGAACTTGAATTAAACTTCAAACCATTGTTCATAAACATGAAATCCAACTTAAAACCAACTTAAACGAATTGAAACATCATAGATTCACTACAAGCTTCACCTCTTAGCCCTAGCTAAGAGGTTTAGCCGTTCATGATCTAAGGAAACATGAAACAAACTAAGGAAAACATAAAAACAGCAAACAAACTAGGAGAAGTTGTGGAACTCCGAAATCCACTTCCGCCGTCTCCCACCGTGCTTAATCCATTCTAAGATACCCTAGGAACGATCCTTAGGTGTCCTTTTATAGTGGGGAGGCTCCGCAGCATCAGAATCATCCAGAAATTGCGGAAGAGTACGCAGTGCGTAGAGAAATTCAGAGCTTGTAGAACACGCTCAATTACGCAGACGACCGGTCTCAAAAACGTGAAAGACGTCCAGAGAGTTTTGGGATTTTTCAACCCAGAAAATTAATTCAAGGGCCGGTCGCACGACCGGTCTGAGCAGTGGACGACCGGTCGTATGACCAGTCTTGGCCAGTCCAGTGAGATTTGCCCCGTGGCCCCTCTTATTGAGTGATCGAACCGGTCGTGCGACCGGTCCTGGGTTATGGGCGACCGGTAGGACGACCGATCGTGGGCCTCTTCTTCTGCTTTCTTTCTTCTTTTCTCTTGCTTCTTTCTTTCATCCTTTGACGCTTAGCCCTTTGATCTTCTATGCTTATAAATGGCTTCTTTAAGTCTCCAATTGATGAATCCTCTCTCTCATCCTACAATCACAAATTCAAGCATTAGATTAATCTATAAATCGTGGAAACCTTGCATAATGAGTGATGAATTGGGGTTAGAATATGCATAATTAAGAGCTCAACACACCAAAACCCAACTCTCCTTTAGAAACCATTCTTCTATACATCCCAAGACACACAAGTGTAAGATTCAGAAAGATCAGGTGATAGAGGTTGAAATCATAAACTCTCAAGACATAATAAGTGTCCATATGAAATTCCCACTGATTGGTTGATAAATAGAAGAACTTGAACAAATTCAACCTAGTGTGCATAGTGACAATTCATCTCATGAGTTTCCAGGATTATCTTCTTCATAGATCAACTAGACTATAGATCTCAAAGTATATAGAGCAACAACAAGCCAATGACAGGAATTTGCCTTACTGTCCTTCCGATGGCTTTCACACTACGTCCCATTTCCAGCTTTGGTTACGGGTAGACCATCCCCCGGTTGGTAATAGGTAGCCCTAATCGGAATTTTCCACCATTTTTCCATCATTCCCAATCTCATCCTTCCTTTTCCTTTTTCTTTTAAATTAGATAGGATTTTTAGAAATCTATATCTTTCGTTATTTTCCCATGGATGTTCACTCCCCAAGTGTAGGGTTGCGAAGTAGTAATAAACTCGGTAAGACCGAGGTCGATCCACAGGGACTTATGTAGGATTTCACAAACACATCCAATAGTTTCTATTGATAAGCTAACAATCAGGTTTTTGTATGAGATTGAAGTAAGTAACAACTTTAAACTAAATTGACGGTAAATAATTCTAAAAAGACACTAGGGGTTCAAGGATCCACTTGTAGCAGTCCTTGATGTTTAATCCACTGTGGTTTCTCACTTTCTCAACTAGAATCGATATTAAGATCTATCTAGCCAGGTGATAGAGCTGTTAAACCAACAATCTGCCATATGTAAGTCCAATGCATATGATTCACTCAATGTAAGCTAGGCTGATCATGCTCAATTGCATAGGTCAGTCCCAATTCCAATAGGCTCAGATCACAATCACAACCATCCTCAAGTCCTGTCACAAGACAAGGCTAGATCATGATTTGAACTTGATTCAAATCACATTCACAGTCCCATACATAGCACAGAAATTCAGAAAAGTAGAACTTTGGTAGGAAGTTCCCACATGAAGAACATAGTACTAGAGCGTACTCCAATTCCTCGGATCATACAGGTCTAGACTAATACAAACCAATTAAGAATTTAAGTAATTCTCCCAAACATCCATGAGTCATCATAAGACTAAGAAAAACTACTTAAAACTTGTATAAACTTCAAACCATTGTTCATAAACATGAATTCCCAACTTAAAACCAACTTAAAACGAATTGAAACATCTTAGATCCACTACAAGCTTCACCTCTTAGCCCTAGCTAAGAGGTTTAGCTGCTCATGATCCAAGGAAACATGAAACAACTAAAAAAACTCATAAAAACAGTAAAACAAACTAGAAGGAGTTGTGGAACTCCTGAAATCCACTTCCGCCGCCTCCAACCTTGCTTAAACCCTTCTAAGATACCCTAAGAACGATCCCTAGGTGTCCTTTTATAGTGGGGAAGCTCCGCAACTTCAGAAGATTCGAGAATCTGCGTAACACTTACGCACTGCGCAGAGAAAATCGGCGCCAGAATTAGAAGTTTAAAACTTACGCAGACGACCGGTCGCACGATCGGTCGTAGTGGCTAGATGACCGGTCGTGGATGTTGGACGACCGGTCTCAAAACGACCAAAAACAGTCCAGAGAGTTTCAGCTTGGAAAATTAATTTAAGGACCGATCGCATGAACGGTCGCAAAAGTGGACGACCGGTCGCACGACCGGTCGTGAACGGTCCAGAGAGCTATGGCCTCTGTGCCTCCTCTGTGCATGTGCAGACCGGTCGGACGACCTGTCCTTGGCCTTGGACGACCGGTCGGACGACCGATCGTGGGCACCTTCTTCTGCATTCTTTCTTTCATTTCTCTGGCTTCTTTCTTCCATTCTTTTTTTTTTCTTCTTTCCTTGCTTCCTTCTTTCTTTGGTCCTCCTTCGATCTTCATCCAAATAGTTCCAAATAAGCTCTTTTCATCTTCAATTAGGCAGAGTCCACTCTCAATCCTGCAATCACAAAACATGCATTCAATTAGTCTTTAAATCATAAAAATCTCACACAATGAGTGATGAATTGGGGTTAAAATATGCGCAATTAAGAGCTCAACACACCCCCCAACCAGCATTTTGCCTAGTCCCGAGCAAAACATGCGTGAAACTAATTCCATTCTTCAAAACTCAACTCTCTTTCAGAAACCATTCTTCTATATGTCCCAAGACACACAAGTGTAAGATTCTGAAATATTTAGTGACAGAAGTTGAAACCGTAAACCCCCAAGACATGATAAGCATTCATATGAAATTCCCGCTGATTGGTTGATAAATAGAGGAACTTGAACAAATTCAATCTAGTGTGGATAGTGAAAACTCATCTCATGAGTTTCTAGGATTATCTTCTTCATAGATCAACCAGACTATAGATCTCAGGGTACATAGAGCCACATCAAGCCAATGAAAGAAATTTGCCTTACCGTCCTTCCGACGACTTTCACACTACATCCCATTTCCGGCTTTGGTTACGGGTAGACCATCCCTCGGTTGGTAGTAGGTAGCCCTAATCGGAATTTTCCACCATTTTTCCATCATTCCCAATTTCATCCTTCCTTTTCCTTTTTCTTTTAATTTAGATAGGATTTTTAGAAATCCATATCTTGCATTGTTTTCCCATGAACAAGGATGGACAAAGTACCCCGGCTTGATTTCTCAACACCTTAATTCAAAGTCTAGCTAATCCATAAATTACATAATCCCTTCAACCCATGAAAATCGTGTAATGTGGACTAGGTGTAAAAGTGTTCAGATTTTCTATCGATCACAGAATTAGGGGGATTCTCATATAAAACCATTATGCCAAGAGAAGATCAAGATTTACAACCTCATACACTTCATATCTCCTCTTCTTATGCTCATATCATCTTGAGCGCATAGAACCAAAATTTTCCAAAAGAGTTTTGAATTTTTGAAAAAAATCAAAAAATTTCCACATAATTGCTTGAAATGTTACAAAACGCTGGATTCATCCAAGTGATCCTACACCCCCCAACCAAATCTTGCATTGTCCTCAATGTAAAAGATGTGCAAGAAACAAAACATGAGAGCAATTTGAACCTAAAAGGGAGTGAGGAATGAGAGTACCTGAAAAAGTGAAAAGTGGAATTCTTCCTCCTTCTAATAAACCTAAGAAAAAGCAAATAAAAGCAACAAAATCCTAATCCTAACTACTCTATACCTCCATCAGACTAGGAGATCAATCATCCTGATACACAGGATCATTCAGAGGTATGGACATACCTTCTGAAGGAAATTTCTCAAAGAACGGCTTTAATTGCTGCCCATTCGCCTTAAAAATGTTGCCGTTCCTTGGATTTAACAGCTCGACAGTCCCATATGGATAGACATTTTTCACAATGTAGGGACCGGTCCATCGAGATCTCAACTTTCCTGGAAATAGATGTAGGCGAGAATTATACATGAGGACTTTTTGATTGATCGTGAATGTCTTGCGAAGAATATTCTTATCATATAATATCTTCGTCTTGTCCTTGTAAATTCTCGCATTCTCATATGCTTCGTTCCGGATTTCTGCAAGTTCATTCAATTGTAGTTTGCGCAACGAGCTCGCCTTGTCAGAATTGAAATTCATCTTCTTAATAGCCCAATATGCTCTATGTTCCAACTCCACAGGCAAGTGACAAGCCTTCCCATAGACAAGTCTATAGGGCGACATTCCAATAGGGGTTTTGAAAGCAGTACGGTAGGCCCAAAGCGCATCGGTAAGCCAAAGTGACCAATCCTTGCGATCGAGGTTCACCGTTTTCTCTAAAATGTGTTTAATCTCCCTATTGGATATCTCAGCTTGTCCACTAGTTTGTGGGTGATAGGGAGTGCTCACTTTGTGTGTTACGCCATATTTCTTCATTAAGGTTTCAAAAGGGCGATTGTAAAAGTGAGACCCGCCATCACTTATGATGACTCGAGGTGTTCTAAACTGGGAAAGAATATTCTCTTTTAAGAAGCGAATGACCGTTTTATGGTCATTATTCCGGCAAGGGATGGCCTCGACCCATTTGGAAACATAATCAACGGCAAGCAAGATGTATACATTTCCAAAAGAAGATGGGAAGGGGTCCATGAAATCGATGCCCCAACAATAAAAAATTTCGATTATTAAGATGGGATTGAGTGGCATCATATTTCTACGGAAAATTCCTCCTAATTTCTGACAAGGTTCACATGCTTTGCAAAACTCATGTGTGTCTTTGAACATGGTGGGCCAATAAAACCCACATTGCAAAATTTTCGCTGTGGTCTTTTTAGCCGAAAAGTGGCCACCACATGCCTGAGAATGACAAAAGGAGATGATACTTTGTTGTTCATCATCTGGCACACATCTCCTTATGATTTGATCGGGACAATACTTGAATAAGTACGGATCGTCCCATAGGACTTTTCGCACCTCCGTGAAGAATTTATCCTTATCTTGCTTTTTCCAATGTGTAGGAATTGTACCTGTAGCAAGATAGTTAGCAATATCCGCATACCATGGCAATTGGGAAACAGCAAAAAGTTGTTCATCAGGGAACATGTCATTGATCGCGGCCATTTCAGGGGAATCAGTGAGGACAAGTCGAGAGAGATGGTCAGCTACGACATTTTCTACTCCTTTCTTATCACGTATTTCTATGTCAAATTCCTGGAGTAGAAGGATCCATCTTAACAACTGTGGTTTAGCATCCTTCTTAGAGAGAAGGTACTTAAGCGTGGCATGGTCAGTGAATATAATGATCTTGGATCCAATCAAGTAGGACCTAAACTTGTCCAAGGCAAAAACTACGGCTAAAAGTTCTTTTTCAGTAGTGGTGTAGTTTGCTTGGGCTGAGTTTAGGGTTCTATTTGCATAGTAGATGACACATGGCTTTTTCTCTTTTCTTTGGCCTAGCACGGCCCCAATAGCATAGTCACTAGCATCGCACATAATTTCAAAAGGCAGGCTCCAATCAGGTGGTTGCATTATGGGAGCACATGTCAACATACCTTTAAGGGTGGTAAAGGCCTTTTGACATTCTTCATTCCACTCGAATGAATTTTCCTTTTGAAGTAGATTACATAAAGGATGAGAGAGTGAACTGAAGTCCTTTATGAACCTTCTGTAAAATCGTGCGTGTCCTAAAAAGGACCGTACATCTCGTATGCTCTTGGGTGGTGGAAGGTTAGAGATGAGATCAATTTTCGCTTTGTCCACCTCGATTCCATTTTGTGAAACGATGTGACCAAGTAGAATTCCCTTTTGAACCATGGAGTGACACTTCTCCCAATTCAGCACAAGGTTCTTCTCTTCACATCTTTTTAGCACAGATTTCAAGTGCTCAAGGCACTCATCAAAGCTACAACCAAATACGGAAAAATCATCCATGAAGACTTGGAGAATTGTCCCCACCATGTCAGAAAAGATACTCATCATACAACGTTGAAAGGTGGCAGGGGCATTACATAGTCCAAACGGCATCCGTCTATAGGCAAAAGTGCCGAATGGACATGTGAATGTAGTCTTTTCTTGGTCTTCATGGGCAATATCTATTTGGTTGTACCCTGAATAGCCATCAAGGAAGCAAAAGTGGGAATGACCCGCCAACCGTTCTAAAATTTGATCAACAAACGGTAGGGGGAAGTGGTCTTTCCTCATGACAGTGTTTAGCTTCCTGTAGTCAATGCACATTCTCCAACCGGTAGTGACTCTAGTTGGCACAAGTTCATTATTGGCATTGGCTATGATGGTTATTCCGGATTTCTTAGGCACCACTTGAGTTGGGCTTACCCATTGACTATCGGATATTGGGTAAATAATACCCACATCTAATAGTTTCACCACTTCGGCCTTAACCACATCCTTCATGTTTGGATTTAGTCGTCTTTGTGGTTGCCGGGATGTCTTCGTATTCTCCTCAAGGTGTATGTGATGAGTGCAAATCAGTGGGTCTATGCCTTTGAGATCCGTAATTGACCATCCAATGGCACTCTTGTGCTCTAATAGAGTGGCCATTAGCCTACTTTCTTGTTCCTCATCCAAGTGGGAAGAAATCACCACTGGATATGTCTCATCTCGACCTAAATAAACATATTTTAGCTCACTTGGTAATGATTTTAAGTCGAGTGTTGGTGCCTTGATGTTGGATAGGAGGGCTTTGTTCTCGTTTACAGGCAAAGGCTCAAATAGGGCCCTCCATCTTTTATTATCAAGCACCGGCATCACATCTAGAATGGCATCCATCTCTTGTATTATGTCATCATTTATCTCATGAGAATGGGCCACACATGCCTCTAAAGGGTCGGAAGATATTGACAAGGGGAATGTATCTTCCACAAATGATTCAATCATGTTTAGTTTGTGGATATCATCATCAACCTCCCATGGTTGTTTGCATAAATCAAATATGTTAAGCTCAAGGGTCATATTTCCAAAGGACATTTGTACAAGTCCATTTTTACAATTGATAATTGCATTTGAAGTAGCTAGAAACGGTCGTCCAAGTATGACGGGAATTTGAGCACCGGTGCCTATCACGGGATGTGTATCCAAGATAATAAAGTTTACTGGGTAGTAGAATTTATCAACTTGGACTAGAACATCCTCAATCATTCCTCTCGGTATACGAATGGATCTATCAGCAAGTTGGAGTGTGGTTTTGGTGGGTTTCAATTCACCTAACCCAAGTTGTTCGTAAACGGAGTAAGGAATGAGGTTCACACTTGCCCCCAAATCGAGTAAAGCTTGTTTAATCCAGTAATCTCCTATAATGCATGAGATAGTTAGACTACTTGGATCCTTGTATTTTTGGGGCACCTCTTGTTTGATGATGGCGCTCAAATTCTCAGTCAAAAGTACTTTGTTGTGAACATTGTGTTTCCTTTTGACTGTACACAATTCTTTTCGAAATTTGGCATAAGATGGTATTTGTTTTATTGCATCCAACAACGGGATGTTGATCTTCACCTACTTGAAAACTTCTAAAATTTTCAGATTTTTATCTAAAGGTTTAGGTGAAATCAACCTTTGTGGAAACGGGGCAACCGGCTTGTATTGCCTTTCCGGTTCTTTCTCTTGTGGAGTGTTGTTTGAGCTATCATCCTCTTTAGAAATTTCCGGATCCTTAGGCTTTGGGGCCTTCACCGGATTAGATTTGTCAATTTCTTTCCCACTTCTCAAAGTGGTGATAGCTTGAACATGTTCCATATGGTGGGAGGATGAGCTTGCATCTTGTATCTCAAAATGGGTTCTTGGGTTAGGAAGAGGTTGGGCAGGAAGTATGCCCTTCTCTCTAACACTAAGATGAGATTCAACTCTAGCCATTGATGTTTTCAATTCATTGATGACTTGAGTTGAATTTTGATTGAATTTCAATTGTTCTTGCATGAACCCATCTATTTTTAGAGAATTTGTCTTGTTATACTCAGCTTGGACCAATACGAATGCACCCAACATCTCTTCTAGCGTTACTTTTGGAGTAATGACTATTGATGGACCTAGTATTGGTTGAACTTGAGGGATAGTGGTTGCAATTCGCAGTGGGTCCGTTCCTCCAACTGAAGTTGGGATGATTCTTCCAACTAGCATTAAACGTGTTTGATGTTGGAGCACCAAATTGCCGTTGATAACTGTTTATGGCATTTGATTGTTCTTGTAAGATGTCCTGAACTGCTGAAATTGTGGGACACTCTTGTGTTGCATGTTGATTTCCAGCACAAATTCCACAAACAGCTTTAACGTCATTGGAGTTAATCGTCTCTCCTTTCCTCATTCCATGGCTTCGACCTTTCTTTTGAGGCTAGCCACCCGTGCACTTATGCTATCCTCTTCTGATATGACATACATTCCTCCTTTTTCCTTTTGTTGGCCAGTCTTGGAATTTGTTGGTTTCGATGTATCCCAAGACTGTGCATTATTAGCCAATTCTTCCAAATAATCCCATGCTTCATCAGCCTCCTTATTCATGAACTCCCCATTACACATCATCTCTATGAATTGGTGCATGCGTGAAGTCAGTCCTTCATAGAAAAAGCTTATAACCCGCCAAATTTCATAGCCATGATGTGGGCATGCGTTTAATAGGTCCTTAACCCTCTCCCAACATTAGAAGAAGGTTTCATCTTCCTTTTGGGCAAAGTTCATGATAAGGCGCTTCAACATGTTTGTTTTGTGAGTAGGGAAGAATTTTTTTATGAATTCCCTATGCATATCAGTCCATGCACCAATTGATCTTGGCCTTAATGCATGAAGCCAACCTTTAGCTTTATCTTTAAGAGTAAAAGGGATGAATTTAAGTCTCACCACATCGTCAGTCACATTAGCAAAGTGCATGGTGGTTATTACCTCATCAAACTCCTTAAGGTGTTGATAGGCACTTTCACTGTCTAATCCATGGAATTTAGGGAGAAGTTCGATCACTTCCGGTTTTAAATCCACATTCCCTGCATTTTGTGGAAAAATTATGCATGATGGAGTGCTCGCTTTTGCTGGTTGCAAGAAATCACGTAGAGTCCTTGGTCGGGGAACATTCTCAACCACATTCTCCCCCGTTTCAGTTTGGTTTTGGCCCAAATTAGGATTGGCCATCTGATTAGGTTGATTCACAGCTATTCTTTCAGAAAAAATTGGAGAGTCTAGATGTCTCCTAGCACGTGGCTCTCTGTTAATTCCTTCTACTATCCCCCCTTCACTTATGAGTCAGTTATTGGAATCCCAAGCCCAATGTGGCATGCAAAACCAAAAAAATATGAAACAAAGCGAAAGAAGAATTCTTCCTCCCTTTCTTTACTCTTCTCTAAGACCGAAGCGCAAGGTGTCTTGCAATGGCAAAGCCAGAAGCAAGGATAGAGACCGATTTCTCCTGGTCAATAGGGGTTCAGAGAACTCCCCACCCACTATTTGAATCTTTTGAGAAAAAGTGCAGAAAAAGGAGAAAGAGGAGTAGAGGTGAGAAGAGAAATCTCTGAGCACAAGGTGATCCAAGACGGAAGAGCCGACCAATAGGAATCCAGGTGGCACAAGGCCTACCTTTCAGAGATCCAAAAGGAGTCTCCACCCACTCTACAAGAGATGAATATGATAGAAATGAATAGGAGAGGGAGAAGAGTAAGGGTTAGAAAGAAAAAACCTGGTTCGAGCACTTAAAATCCTTACGTCCTCTTCAACTTCCTAGAAATCCCTGAAATAGAAAAACAAATCAAAATAAACTAAGTTAGAACTATTTCTAAAAATCCTAAATAGATTCTATTTTCAGTAATTTGTGAAAAACCGTCAAAGTCCCCGGTAACGGCGCCAAAAACTTGTTCACTCCCCAAGTGTAGGGTTGCGAAGTAGTAATAAACTCGGTAAGACCGAGGTCGATCCACAGGGACTTATGTAGGATTTCACAAACACATCCAATAGTTTCTATTGATAAGCTAACAATCAGGTTTTTGTATGAGATTGAAGTAAGTAACAACTTTAAACTAAATCGACGGTAAACAATTCTAAAAAGACACTAGGGGTTCAAGGATCCACTTGTAGCAATCCTTGATGTTCAATCCGCTATGGTTTCTCACTTTCTCAATTAGAATCGATATTAAGATCTATCTAGCCAGATGATAGAGCTGTTAAACCAACAATCTGCCATATGTAAGTCCAATACATATGATTCACTCAATGTAAGCTAGGCTGAGCATGCTCAATTGCATAGGTCAGTCCCAATTCCAATAGGCTCAGATCACAATCACAGCCATCCTCAAGTCCTGTCACAAGACAAGGCTAGATCATGATTTGAACTTGATTCAAGTCACATGCACAATCCCATACATAGCACAGAAATTCAGAAAAGTAGAACTTTGGTAGGAAGTTCCCACATGAAGATCATAGTACTAGAGCGTACTCCAATTCCTTAGATCATACAGGTCTAGACTAATACAAACCAATTAAGAATTTAAGTAATTCTCCCAAACATCCATGAGTCATCATAAGACTAAGAAAAACTACTTAAAACTTGTATAAACTTCAAACCATTGTTCATAAACATGAATTCCAAACTTAAAACCAACTTAAAACGAATTGAAACATCTTAGATCCACTACAAGCTTCACCTCTTAGCCCTAGCTAAGAGGTTTAGCTACTCATGATCCAAGGAAACATGAAACAACAAAAAAAACTCATAAAAACAGTAAAACAAACTAGAAGGAGTTGTGGAACTCCGAAATCCACTTCCACCGCCTCCAACCTTGCTTAAACCCTTCTAAGATACCCTAGGAACGATCCCTAGGTGTCCTTTTATAGTGGGGAAGCTCCGCAACTTCAAAAGATTCGAGAATCTGCGTAACACTTACTTACTGCGCAGAGATAATCGGCGCCAGAATTAGAAGTTTAAAACTTACGCAGACGACCGATCGCAGTGGCTGGACGACCGGTCGTGGATGCTGGACTACCGGTCTCAAAACGACCAAAAACAGTCTAGAGAGTTTTAGCTTGGAAAATTAATTTAAGGACTGGTAGCACGATCGGTCGCAGAAGTGGACGACCGGTCGCACGACCAGTCGTGAACAGTCTAGAGAGCTATGGCCTCTGTCCTCCTCTGTGCATGTGCGGACCGGTCGGACAACCGGTCCTTGGCCTTGGACGACCGGTCGTGGGCACCTTCTTCTGCATTCTTTCTTTCATTTCTCTGACTTCTTTCTTCCATTCTTTTCTTCTTTCCTTGCTTCCTTCTTTCTTTGGTCCTCCTTCGATCTTCATCCAAATAGTTCCAAATAAGCTCTTTTCATCTTCAATTAGGCGGAGTCCACTCTCAATCCTGCAATCACAAAACATGTATTCAATTAGTCTTTAAATCATAAAAATCTCGCACAATGAGTGATGAATTGGGGTTAAAATATGCACAATTAAGAGGTCAACAATGGACAAGGATGGACGAAGTACCCCGGCTTGGTTTCTCAACACCTTAAACCAAAGTCTAGCTAATCCATGAATCACAGAATCCTTTCAACCCATGAAAATCGTGTAATGTGAACTAGGTGGAAGAGTGTTCAAATTTTCCATCAATCACATAAATAGGGAAATTCACATATAAAACCATTATGCTAAAAGAAGTTCAAGACTTACAACTTCATACTCTTCGTATCTCCTCTTCTTATACTCATATCATCTCGAATGCATAGAACAAAGTTTTCCAAAAGAGTTTTGAATTTTAGAGAAATCGAAAATTTTCTCCATAATTGCTCGAAATGTTACAAAACGCTGGATTCATCCAAGTGATCCTACACCCCCCAACCAAATCTTCCATTGTCCTCAATGTAAAAGATGTTCAATGAGTAAAACATGAGAGTAATTCAAAAAATAAAAGGGAGTGAGGAATAATAGTACCTGAGAGAGTGAAAAGTGGAATTCTTCCTCCTTCTAACAAACCTATGAAAAAGTAAACAAAAGCAACAAAATCCTAATCCTAACTACTTTATACCTCCATCAGACTAGGAGATCAATTCCAACAACTCGTCCAAAAGCATAAAGGCAAGCGGAATCATTAGATGGATTAAAAGGTTTTGCAATAACATCATCCAATATCCTATGTTACAATATACATGTGTGTGAGTGACCCAGATAAGCCACTGAAAATTTCAAAAAAGAATTTCAGCAGGTTCCTTAATGTTTTCACCACATGTATAAGAGGAGACAACATCATATTTGTCAGAAAAAATATGTCTCCATTCATATTTTCCTGGGCACTGATTTTGCAAGTATGGATCATCCTAGGGTTGGTAGAGGTCGGTATGCATGATCCATAGAGGTGTGGAAATATGAATTGATTTCTCGGCACAATAAAATGTTGTTTCCACATCCTTCTCTTGGCTAACGTTATATGCCGATACTAACTCAAAAAGTGCAACTATATCCCCTATCACATCAACATTCTTATCAAGAGAATAGGTCACATCTTCTTCTAAGTGATTGGAGTAAATAGTTGAGAGGGGCACATCTTCCACAATAGAATTGATCATGTTTATTTCATGGACCTCTTCATCTTCATCCTCTTGTTGGTTGTCAATATTGAAAGCATTTAACTCAATTGTCATATTGCCAAAGGACATTTGTATGACCCCACTCCTACAATTGATGATAGCGTTTGATGTAGCCAGGAATGGGCGGCCAAGTATGACAGGAATTTGAGGGCCAATATTAACCATAGGTTGTGTGTCTAAGACAATGAAGTCCACCGGGTAGTAAACCTTGTCAACTTGGACAAGAACGTCCTCAATCACCCCTCTCGGAATATGAATCGATCGGTCAGCCAGTTGTAATGTGGTTTTGGTGGGTTTTAATTCACCTAACCCCAATTGTTCATAGACCAAAAAGGGTATTAAGTTCACACTTGCTTCTAGATCAAGTAAAGCATGCTTCACTCGGTAGTCTCCAATTATGCATGATATTGCCAGACTACCAGGATCTTTGTATTTCTTGGGCATCCCGTGATTTATAATGGTGGTTACATTTTCTGTAAAAAATGCCTTCTTTTGTATATGTATTTTTCTTTTTATCGTACAAAAATTCTTAAAAAACTTAGCATATGACGGTATTTGTTTAATGGCATCCAATAATGGGATGTTGATCTTCACCTGCTTGAAAACTTCTAAAAATTTCAGGTTTTTGTCTAAAGGTTTAGGTGAAATCAACCTTTGGGGAAACGGGGCAACCGGTTTGTATTGCCTTTCCGGTTCTTTCTCTTGTGGAGTGTTGTTCGGGTTATCATCCTCTTTGGAAATTTCTGGATCATTAGGCCTTGAGGCCTTCACCGGATTAGATTTATCAATTATTTTACCACTTCTCAAAGTGGTGATAGCTTAAACATGCTCCGTATGTTGGAAGGATGAGCTTGTGTCTTGTATCTCAAATTGGGTCCTTGGGTTAGGAAGAGGTTGGGCAGGAAGTGTGCTTTTCTCCCTAACACTAAGGTGAGATTCAACCCTAGCCATTGAGGTTTTCAAGCCATTGATAGCTTGAGTTGTATTTTAATTAAATTTCAATTGCTCTTGCATGAACCCATCTATTTTCAGAGAATTAGTCTTGTTATACTCAGCTTGAACCGATATAAATGCACCCAACATCTCCTCTAGTGTAACTTTTGGTGTAATGACTAGGGATGGACCTAGTAAAGGTTGAGCTTGAGGGATATTGTTTGCATTCGCAGTGGGTCCATTCCTCCAACTGAAGTTGGGATGGTTCTTCCAACTAGAATTAAACATGTTTGAGTTTGGAGCACCAAATTGCTATTGATAACTGTTTATGGCATTTGATTGTTCTTATAAGATGTCTTGAATTGTTGAAATTGTGGGACAATCTTGTGTTGCATGTTGATTTCCGGCACAAATTCCACAAACAGTTTCAACGTCCTTAGAGTTGATCGTCTCTCCTTTCCTTAATTCCATGGCCTCGACTTTTCTTGTGAGGCTATCCTCTTAAGCTATCCTCTTCTGATAGGACATAAATTCCTCCTTTTTCCCTTTGTTGGCTAGTCTTGAAATTTTTTGGTTTAGATGTATCCCAAGACTATGCATTCTCAGCCAATTCCTCCAAATAGTCACATGCTTCATCGGCTTCCTTATTCATGAACTCCCCATTACACATCATCTCTATGAATTGGCACATGGGTGAAGTCAGTCCTTCATTGAAAAAGCTTATAACCCGCCAAATTTCATAACCATGATGTGGGCATGCATTTAACAAGTCCTTAAACCTCTCCCAACATTAGAAGAAGGTCTCATCTTCCTTTTGGGCAAAGTTCATGATAAGGCGCCTCAACATGTTCGTTTTGTGAGTAGGGATGAATTTTTTAATGAACTCCCTATGCATACCAGTCCATGCACCAATTGATCTTGGCCTTAATGCATGAAGCCAACCTTTAGCTTTATCTTTAAGGGTAAAAGGAAATAATTTAAGCCTAACCACATCATCAGTTACATTTGCAAAGTGCATGGTGGTTATTACCTCATCAAATTCCTTAAGGTGTTGATAGGCACTTTCACTGTCCAATCCATGGAATCTCGGGAGGAGTTGTATTACTCCCAGTTTCAAATCTACATTCCCTGCATTTTATGGAAAAACTATGCATGAGGGAGTGCTCGGTCTTACTGGTTGCAAGTAATCACATAATGTCCTTGGTCGGGGAACATTCTCAACCACATTCTCTCCCGTTTTGGTTTAGTTTGGCCTAGATTAGGATTGGCCATCGGATTAGCTTGATTTACAGCCATATTTTCAGACAAAATTGGAGAAGTTAGATGTCTCCTAGCACGTGGTTCTCTATCAATTCCTTCAATTATTCCACCTTCACTAATGAGTCAGTGATTGGAATCCCAAGCCTAATGTGGCATGTAAAACCTAAAAGAATGAAACAAAAAGGAAAGAAGAAATCTTCCTTCCTTTCTTTACTCTTCCCTAAGACCGAAGCACAAGGTGTCTTGCAATGGCTAGGCCAGAAGCAAGGATAGAGACCGATTTCTCCTGGTCAATAGGGGTTCAGAGAACTCCTTGCCCACTCTTTGAATCTTTTGAGAAAAGTGCAGAAAAAGAAGAAAGAGGAGTAGAGGTGAGAAGAGAAATCTTTGAGCACAAGGTGATCCAAGATGGCAAAGCCGACCAATAGGAATCCAGGTAGCACAAGGCCTACCTATCAGAGATCCAAAAAGGAGTCTCCACCCACTCTACCAGAGATGAATATGATAGGAATGAATAGGAGAAGAGGAAGAGTAAGGTTAGAAACATAGAACCTGATTTGGCACTTCAGATCCTTATGTCTTCTTCAGCTTCCTAGAAATCCCTGTAAAAAAAAAAATCAAACAAAACAAATTAAGTTAGTACTAGAATCCTAAAAGTCCTAAATAGATACTATTTTTAAAAATTTTGTGAAAAATCGTCAAAGTCCCCGGCAGCGGCGCCAAAAACTTGTTCGCTGTGGTTTCTCACTTTCTCAACTAGAATCAAAATTAAGATCTATCTAGTCGGATGATAGAGCAGTTAAACCAAACAAATATGATTCACTCAATGCAAGCTAGGACGAGCATACTCAATTGCATAGGTCAGTCCCAATTCCAATAGACTAAGTTCACAATCATAACCATCATTAAATCCTGTCACAAGAAAAAACTAGATCATGATTTGAACTTGATTCAAATCACATACACAGTCTCACATAGTTCAGAAATCCAGAAAAATAGAACTTTGGTAGGAAGTTCCCACATGAAAATCATAGTACTAGAGCGTACTCCAATTCCTCGGATCATACAGGTCTAGACTAGTTCACAACAATTAAGAACTCAAGCAAGTCTTCCAAACATCCATGAGTTATTATAAGACTAAGAAGAACTACTTAGAACTTGAATTAAACTTCAAACCATTGTTCATAAACATGAAATCCAACTTAAAACCAACTTAAACGAATTGAAACATCTTAGATTCACTACAAGCTGACCTCTTAGCCCTAGCTAAGAGGTTTAGCCGTTAATGATTCAAGGAAACATGAAACAAACTAAGGAAAACATAAAAAAAGCAAACAAACTAGGAGGAGTTGTGGAACTCCGAAATCCACTTCCGCCGTCTCCCACCATGCTTAATCCGTTCTAAGATACCCTAGGAACGATCCCTAGGTGTCCTTTTATAGTGGGGAGGCTCCGCAGCATCAGAATCTTTCAGAAATTGCATAAGAGTACGCAGTGCGCAGAGAAATCCGGAGCTTTTAAAACACGCTCAGTTACGCAGACGACCGGTCTGAGCTCCTGGGCGACCGGTCGCACGACCGATCTCAAAAACGTGAAAAATGTCCAGAGAGTTTTGGGATTTTTCAACCCAGAAAATTAATTCAAGGACCGGTCGCACGACCAGTCTAAGCAGTGGACGACCGATCTTACGACCGGTCTTGGCCAGTCCAGCGAGATTTACCCTGTGGCCCCTCTTGTTGAGTGATCAGACCGGTCGTGCGACCGGTCCGGGGTTATGGGCGACCGGTCGGACGACCGGTCGTGGGCCTCTTCTTCTGCTTTCTTTCTTCTTTTCTCTTACTTCTTTCTTTCATCCTTTGACGCTTAGCCCTTTGATCTTCTATGCTTGTAAATGGCTTCTTTAAGTCTCCAATTGATGAATCCTCTCTCTCATCCTACAATCACAAATTCATGCATTAGATTAGTCTATAAATCATGGAAACCTTGCATAATGGGTGATGAATTGGGGTTAGAATATGCACAATTAAGAGCTCAACAAATTCAAGGTGTACAGATCAACCCAAACCTATGACAGGAATTTGCCTTACCGTCCTTCCGATGGCTTTCACACTACTTTCCATTTCTGGCTTTGGTTACAGGTAGACCATCCCCCGGTTGGTAATAGGTAGCCCTTTTCGAAATTTTCCACCATATTCTCCATCATTCCCACATTTTCATCCTTCCTTTCCGTTTTCTTTTTCATTAGATAGGATTTTTAGAAATCCATATCTTTCATTATTTTCCCATGGACATGGATGGACAAAATACCCCGGCTTGGTTTCTCAACACCTCGAATCCAAACTTAGCTAATCCATAAATCTAATAATCCTTTCAAAACATGAGAATCGTGTGAAGTGAACTAGGTGTAAAAGTGTTCAAAATTTCTATCATTCATAAAAATAGGGGAATTCACATACAAGACTAGTACCTTAAAGAATGTCCAAAGTATTCAACATCATTCACTTCGCCTCTCGTTTTCTTATACTTACACCATCCCGAATGCATAGAAATAAAGTTGTCCAATGGAGTTTTGAATTTTTAGAGAAAATTTGAAAAATCTTCTTCATGTTGCTGGAGATGTTACAAAACACTAGATTCTTCCTAGTGATCCCACACCCCCCAACCAAATCTTGCATTGTCCTCAATATAAAAGATATGCAATAGGCAAAACATGAGAGCAATTATAAAATACAGGGAGTGAGGAATGAGAGCACCTGAGAGAGCAAGGATTGGAATTCTACTTCCTTCTAACAACCCTATGGAAAAAGCAAACTAAAAGAAACAAAATCCCAATCCTAACTACTCTATACCTCCATCAGACTAGGAGATCAAATGTCCTGATACACAGGATCAGTCAGAGGTATGGACATACCTTCTGAAAGAAAATTTTCAAAGAACGACTTTAGGCGTTGACCATTTGCTTTCAAGATATTACCGTTCCTTGGATTCAACAACTCGACCGTCTCATATGGATAAACAGTTTTCACAACAAAAGGCCCGGTCCATCGAGACTTCAATTTTCCTAGAAATAAATATAATCGAGAATTATACATAAGGACCTTTTGATTGATCGTGAAGGTCTTATGAAGGATGTTCTTATCATGAAACACCTTCATCTTGTTCTTGTAAATTCTCGCATTTTCATAAGCCTCATTCCGGAGTTCCGCAAGTTCATTCAATTGAAGTTCGCGCAACGAGCTTGCCTTGTGTTGAACCTCCAATTTATACAGTGCACAGCCCACTACACATTATATGCATGGTTTTCATGATTAAAAGGCCCATCTAACGCATGTTTTGTGATTGTAGGGAGGAGAGCAGACTTCACTCAATTGGAGACCAAAAATGTTCCATTTAGAACCTATGAATGAAGGTCCAAGGTGGACCAAAGAAGGAAGAAGAAAGAGGGAGAAAAGAGAATAAAGAAAAGAAGAAAAAGAAGAAGAACAGTTGGTCCGACCGGTCGTCCGACCGGTCGGCCACACCCTTGGAAACCACTGGAAGAAGGACCAGTTGGTCCGACTGGTCTTGACCGGTCGGCTAACCGGTCGGTGCCCTCTGTGTGCTTGTTGGACTAACAACCAGTTTGGTCCGACCGGTCTTGACCTGTTGGCCAACAGGTCGTCCTCCTTAAAAGGCTTGCTAGACTGATCGCAAGGTAGGTCCGACCGGTCGGCCAGGCCAGTCTGACCGGTCGTCCAACCGGTCGGCCACATAGAAAATCAGGCAATTTCTATTTCTGGTTCCAAAAATTGCTGCGCACTACGTAACCTTACACAGTTTCTGGAAGATTCCGACGCAATCGAGCGTCCTCACTATAAAAGGACACCTAGGGGTTCTTCCTAGGGGATCATAGAAGCCAAGGGACGTCGTGGGAGAGGACGGAAGCCGTCGTGGAGCGTCTGCAACCCTCCAAACTCCGATTTTTCTAATTTTTATGTTTTCTTTCATGAGTTTTAGTTGTAGCATGACAATGCTCGACTAGAATCTCTCAGCTAAGGCTGAGAGGTGAAGCTTGTAGCTAATTTCATGTTTGATTCAATTTAATTCAAGTAGTTCTATTTCAAGTTTGGATTTTACATATTTTAGTTCCAAAAGTTGGTAGTTTGAGATGTTTTATGAGAGTTCATGTGCTCCGGACATGGATTCCTTGCAATTCTCTGAGATTATCATGTTATGTTTATTTAGATTCGAATTATGGTAACCCTTGAGCAGGCCATAGTCCATAGGCATGGCTGTTACTCCGAAGGCTATGATTTCGAAGTTTACATGTGTTGAATGGGACTAGAACTTGGAAGTTCAACTTGAATGGGATTGAATGTGTTTAATGCTTTATTTTCCAACTAGATGAGAGATAGGACTTCAAATCTAGTTATGTACCTTGGTTAGATTGATTGGATTGACATGGGATTGCTACAAGTGGATCCTTGAATGCCTTAGTACCTTAAACTATTGATTTTCATTAAGTTACTGTTTTAGCATAAATATTCCAATTGAATCTCTTATCTATTGCAAACTGAGTTGTTGGAATAGTTTAGAATTTGTTATCCAATTCCCTGTGGATCGACCTCGGTCTTACCGAGATTTATTACTACATCGGAGCCTTACACTTGAGGCGAGCGAACACCTTGTCAGAATCAAAATTCATCTTCTTTAGCGCCCAATATGCCCTATGTTCCAACTCCACAGGCAAGTGACTAGCTTTCCCATAGACAAGTCTATAGGGAGACATTCCAATGGGGGTCTTGAAAGCGGTACGATAAGCCCAGAGTGCATCGGTAAGTCTAAGTGACCAATCTTTGTGATCGGGGTTCACTGTTTTCTCCAAAATATGTTTAATTTTTCTGTTGGATATCTCAGCTTGTCCACTTGTTTGTAGGTGATAGGGAGTGCTCACCTTGTGATTGACCCCATATTTTTTCATTAAAGCTTCAAACGGGCGGTTACAAAAATGCGATCCACCATCACTAATAATGACTCGAGGTGTTCCAAACTGGGAAATGATATTTTCTTTTAAGAAACGAATGACCATTTTATGGCCATTGTTCCGGCATGGAATCGCCTTGACCCATTTTGAAACATAGTCAACGGCAAGCAAGATATATAAATTTTCAAAAGAAGATGGTAAAGGACCCATGAAATCTATACCCCAACAATAAAAATTTTTGATTGGTAAGATGGGATTGAGTGGCATCATATTTCTACGGGAGATTCCTCCCAATTTCTGACAAGGCACACATGTTTTACAAAACTCATGAGTGTCTTTGAACATGGTGGGCCAATAAAACCCACATTGCAGAATTTTGGATGTGATCTTCTTAGCCGAAAAGTGGCCACCACACGCTTGAGAATAACAAAAGGAGATGATACTGTGTTGTTTATCATCCAGCACACATCTCCTTATGATTTGATCGGGACAATACTTGAATAAGTATGGGTCATCCCATAGGAATTTTCTCACCTCGTTGAAGAACTTGTCCTTATCTTGCTTTTTCCAATGTGTCGGAATTGTACCTGTAGCAAGATAGTTAGCAATGTCTGCATACCATGGTAATTGAGAGATTTTAAAAAGTTGTTCATCAGGGAACATGTCATTGATCGTGGTCGTCTCAGGGGAATCGGTGAGAACAAGTCTAGAAATATGGTCAGCTACTACGTTTTCTACTCCTTTCTTATCACGTATTTCTATGTCAAATTCTTGAAGTAGGAGGATCCATCTTAACAAGCGAGGCTTAACATCCTTCTTAGAGAGAAGGTACTTAAGCGCTGCATGGTCGGTGAATATGATGATCTTGGATTCGATCAAGTAGGACTGAAACTTGTCCAAAATAAAAACTACGGCTAAAAGTTCTTTTTCTGTAGTAGTGTAGTTTGCTTGAGCCGAGTTTAAGGTTCTACTTGCGCAGTAGATGACGCAAGGCTTCTTCTCTTGTCTTTAGCCTAACACAGCCCCAATAGCGTAGTCACTTGCATCACACATGATTTCAAAAGGAAGGCTCCAATCGGGTGGTTGCATTATGGGAGCACATGTCAACATGTCTTTAAGTTTGTCAAAGGCATTTCGACAATCCTTATTCCACTCAAATGAGTTTTCCTTTTGAAGGAGGTTACATAAAGGACGAGAGAGTGAACTAAAGTCCTTTATGAACCATCTATAGAATCCGACATGTCCTAAAAAGGACCGCACATCACGTACACTCTTGGGGGATGGAAGGTTAAAGATAAGATCGATTTTAGCCTTGTCCACCTCAATTCCATTTTGTGAGATGATGTGACCAAGGACAATTCCTTTTTGAACCATAAAATGACTTTCTCCATATTTAACACAAGGTTATTATCTTCACATCTTTTTAAAACTGCTTTTAAGTGCACAAGGCACTCATCAAAGTTACAACCAAATACAGAGAAATCGTCCATGAAAACTTCAAGAATCGTCCCCACCATATCAGAACAAATACTCAACATTCAACGCTGAAAAGTGGCAGAGGGCATTACATAGTCCAAATGGCATCCTTCGATAGGCAAAAGTGCTGAATGGACAAGTGAATGTTGTCTTGGTCTTCTAGTGCGATCTCTATTTGGTTATACCCTGAATACCCATCAAGGAAGCAAAAGTGGGAATGACCCGCCAACCTTTCTAAAATTTGATCAATAAATGGTAAGAGGAAGTGGTCTTTCCTTATAACTTTGTTTAGCTTCCTGTAGTCAATGCACATTTTCCAACCGGTATTGACTCTAGTTGGCACGAGTTCATTATTGGCATTGGCTATGATGGTTATTCCGGATTTCTTAGGCACCACTTGAGTTGGACTCACCCATTGACTATTGGATATTGGGTAAATGATACCCACATCTAATAATTTCAACACCTCGGCCTTAACCACCTCTTTCATATTTGGATTGAGGCGTCTTTGCGGTTGCCTGGATGTCTTTGCATTCTCCTCAAGGTCTATGCGATGAGTACAAATCAGGGGGTCTATGCCTTTGAGTTCCGCAATTGACCATCCAATGGCATTTTTGTGCTCTATTAGAGTGGCTATCAGCCTACTCTCTTGTTCCTCATCCAAGTGGGAATAAATCACCACCGGATATGTCTCACCTCGACCTAAATAAACATATTTCAAATCAGTAGGTAATGGTTTTAGGTTGAGCTTCTGTGCTTTGATATTAGATGGAAATGGCTTGTTTTCACTTAAGGGCAAAGGCTTAAATGGTGCCTTCCATCTTTTATTATCAAGTACCAGCATAGAATCTAAAATGGCATCCATCTCTCTTATCATGTCATCATCAATCTCATTAGAATGGGCCAAGCATGCCTCCAAGGGATCGGAATAGAATGTCGGGAGGGATTTATTTTCCAGGAATGATTCAATCAGATTTATTTCATGGACCTCGTCTTCAACATCTCGTGGTTGTTTGCATAAATAAACAATGTTCAGCTTGAGTGTCATATTTTCAAAGGACATTTGTACAAGCTCGTTTCTACAATTGATAATTGAATTTAAAGTTGCTAAGAAAGGGCGGCCAAGTATGATAAGAATTTGAGCACCTGTTCCCATCACAGGATGTGTACCCAAGGCAATAAAATCTACTGGATAGTTGAATTTATCGACTTAGACAAGGACATCTTCAATCATCCCTCTCGATATACGAATCGATCTATCAGAGAGTTGAAGTGTGGTTTTGGTGGGTTTTAATTCACCTAACCCAAGTTGTTTATAGACCGAGTATGGAATGTGGTTAACACTTGCCCCAAGATCAAGTAAAGCTTGTTTGATTCGGTAATCACCTATGATGCATGAGATGGTAGGACTACCCGGATCCTTGTATTTTTGGGGCACCTCTTGTTTAATAATGATGCTCAAATTCTCAGTCAAAAGTACTTTGTTGTGAACATTGTGTTTCCTTTTGACTGTACACAATTCCTTCAGAAATTTGGCATAGGATGGTATTTGTTTTATAGCATCCAACAACGGAATGTTGATTTCACTTGCTTAAAAACCTCTAAAATTTTCAGGTTTTTGTCTAAAGGTTTGGGTGAAATTCACCTTTGTGGAAATGGGGCGACCGGCTTGTATTGCCTTTCCGGTTGTTTCTCATGTGGAGTGTTGTTCAAAATATCAACCTTATTGGCAATTTCCAGATCATTAGGCTTTGGGGCCTTCACCGGATTGGATTTATCAATTGTTTTGCCACTCCTCAAAGTAGTGATAGCTTGAACATGCTCCGTATATTGGGAGGATGGGCTGAGGTCCTATATCTCAAATTAGGTTCTTGGGTTAGGGAGAGGTTGGGCAGGAAGTGTGCCTTTCTCCCTAACACTAAGATGAGATTCAACTCTAGCCATTGAAGTTTTCAAATCATTGATGGCTTGAGATGAATTCTGATTGTATTTTAGTTGTTCTTGTATGAACCCATCTATTTTGTGAGAATTATTCTTGTTGTACTCAACCTGGGCCGAGACGAATGTACCCACTGTTTCCTCAAGCGTAGCTTTTGGGTTATTCTTTGCATTCTCTGACGGCCCATTCCTCTAAGTGAAATTGGGATGGTTCCTCCAACCAGAATTATACGTGTTTGATTTTGGATTGCTACATGGACGTTGATAGTTATTTATGGCATTTGATTGTTTTGTAGAACTTCCTAGAACGCAGAGATTGTAGGACAATCCTGTGTTGCATGTTGGTTACCGAAACAAATTCCATAAATACTCTCAACTTCCTTAGTCTTTTCTCCCTTCCCTAATTTCATGGCCTCAACTTTTCTTGTGAGGCTAGCCACACGTGCACTTATGTTGTCTTCTTCGTAGAGGACAAAAATTCCTCCCTTTTCTCTTTGTTGGCTTATCTTGGGATTTACTGGTTTAGTTGTATCCTAAGATTGCGCATTCTTGGCTAAGATATCAAAATAATCCCAAGCTTCCTCGGCTACCTTATTCATGAATTCTCCATTGCACATCATCTCTACGAATTGACGCATGGGCAAAGTCAATCCTTCATAGAAAAAGCTTATTACCCACTAAATTTCGTAACCATGATGTGGGCATGCATTTAATAAGTCTTTAAACCTCTCCCAACATTAGAAGAAGGTCTCATCCTCTTTTTGAGCAAAATTCATGATTAAGCGCCTCAACATGTTTGTTTTATGAGTAGGGAAGAACTTTTTAATGAACTACCTAGTCATCTCAGTCCATGTGTCGATTGATCTTGGCCTTAATGCATGAAGCCAAGCCTTAGCCTTCTCTTTAAGAGAAAAAAGGAAATAGCCTAAGTCTCACAACATCATCAGATACGTTTGCAAAGTGCAACGTTGCTATCACCTCATCAAATTCCTTAAGATGTTGATATGCGCTTTCACTGTCTAAGCCAAGGAATTTGGGAAGGAGTTGGATTACTCCCGATTTTAGATCAATATTCCCTGCATTGGTTGGAAAAATTATGCATGAGGGAGTACTCGCTCTTTCAGGTTGCAAGTGATAACGTAAAGTTCTAAGTCGAGGGACATTCTCAACCTCATTCTCACCCATTTCGGTTTGGCCCAAGTTTTGATTGTCCATAGGGTTGGGTTGATTCTCAGCCATACTATTAGATAAAATTGAAGAGTCTAAACGTCTCTTAGCACGTGGCTCCTCATCAATCCCTTCAACAATTCCCCCTTCACTAATGAGTCAGTTGTTAGAATCCAGAACCCAAAGTGGCATGCAAATCTCAGAAAAATAAAAATTAAAAGGGTTAGAAAAACCTAATTGAAGACTTCTTCGACTCCTACAATTCCTACAAAAAAAAAAAAACAAAAGAAACCAAAACAAACAAACTAAGTTAGTAGGATTCCTAAAATTCTCAAATAGAAACTATGTCAGAAATTTTGTAAAAACCGTCGAAAATCCTCGGCAGCGGCGCCAAAAACTTGTTCGCTTCCCCAAGTGTAGGGTTGCGATGTAGTAATAATTCGGTAAATACCGAGATCGTTCTCAGGGACTTGTTAGGAATTCACAAAATTGTTAGTGCACTTTTCTATGGCATACTAGTGCACCTTGTTTGTCAATTACTTAGGTCAGTGGGTCTAGTGTCGGTTGAGCTTAAAGAAGACGAAGACCGAAGACGCAAGTGGCCCGGCTGCATCAAGAAAGAAGAAACAGGTAAATGTGATGCCTTGGTGTGCCTTGCCTTGACCAAAACCTAACCCATAACCTCTTAGATGACTTGCACCAACTAGGTATACCTTTAGTCATCATCATTAGTCTTAGAACTCCATGAAAAACATGATAAATTAGACTAATTAAAGAGGTGGAAGCTGCTGCAATAAAAAAGGCTCAAACAGCAGTTTCCGATAAGACTCCGATCAATCGGATAGGTGCTCCGATAGGACTCCGATCGATCGGACAGAAATTCCGATCAATCGGAAATTGTCCCAGAAAAAATTGAAAACTCACTGGACATATTTCCGATCAATCGGACAGTATTCCGATCCATCGGAAGGGGCCGTCCGATCAATCGGACAGTGTTCCGATCAATCGGAATTTCTTCCAGAGACTTCTCTGGATAGATTTTCGATCAATCGGACCTGTCTCCGATCAATCGGACTGGGCTCCGATCAATCGGACACTTTTTCCGATCAATCAGAGATGCACGAATCTGCCCGTTTTTTGACCGTTGGAAGAAAATCTATTTAAGAGGGGGATTCGATTTTTGAGCTAAGAGAGGGAATTTTGAGGAGATAGAAGCCACCATTGCTAGAGATCATTAGAGGCTCTATCCCAAACCCATAGCAAGCCATTCTCCTTGTGGTTTCATCACAAGCTTAGGCCATTCAATGGCATCTTGAGAATAGGACTTGTTCCCTCTTGATTCCTAGGGTTTAGACACCTTGATGATAGTTAAATCCTTTGTCTAAACACTACCTAGGAGTCCATTTAGGTGCATTCCTCTAGGAAACCCATTTCCTACCATTTGTAGAGGTTTCACCATTCCCTAGCACCTTGGGCATCTCAAATGGAGCATCACATGCAAGGTAGCTGATCTTGGAGCTGAAGCCTTGGCAAAGCAACGGCGTCAACGATCGGGGGAGCACAAGGGGAGCTGATTCAAGCACGGGAGAGCGAGAAGAAGCAACCCGAAGCGGCACAACAAGGGGCTCAATCTGACAAGTAAGGTTGTCTTGTTAAGAGTCCATCCACTCAATTCCCTGTGGGAGTTGAGTGTAGAGTTTGTTTGACAAACTCGCCCCGGGGTCGTCAGTCGATCCTTGGCCTGTTAGTTGGGCCTAAAATCTAGGGACGTCAGTCATTCCTTGGCACGTCAGTCGGGCCTAAAACAAAGTCTCCAAGGGGGAGCCACCAACACGGGTGCAAACGTGTAGGTTGGGAGGAACCTGTAAACTCCCCGGTTGGGTGGATCCGAGTTAAAACACCTTGGTTGGGAGGAACCAGATTTAAACTCCCCAGTGAATGCCGGTGTGCTCAAAGGGGTTGAGTACTTGAACCGGGAGTGGAGTAGACAAGTAGTCGAACCACTATACATCCTTGTGTTTGTGATTGATCTTGAGCACATTTCTCTTTAATGCATTGAGTTTAATTTGTTAATTATGAATGCTTAGTTAGGAATGTATGCTAGGCACTTGATAGGCACATCCACACTCACAAGATGTACTTTCACTCCTCATGTTGACTTGAGCAATTCTTGATCCATCCTCTCTAGTCCACATGAGTTGATTAGACTAGGTTGTTAATTGCTTTATCTTTTGCTAGTCTTTTAATTGGACCCACTTAGGCTTGGAAGCCAAAGTGTTAATCGCTTACATATTTTAATTTGCTGATTTGTTAAAGTAGGCGAAAAGATTTTTTAAAAAAAAAAGGTCCTATTCACCCCCCTCCTATAGGTTCAGCCATAATTCTAGTTGCTCCTCAAGCTTCCGCACGCGTATGCGTAGGGTGTTGTGTTAGGCTACCCGACGCAATTTCAAAAATTACTTCTAATATTCTCTACTCAAGAACTAACTAAACAGATTTCTAAAATTGAATATAGATATGATTCTTAAACTAAAAGTGAATGTAATCAATATAAGAAAGCACTAAGGGTCCAAGGATCCACTTGTAGCAATCCTCAATGCATAATTCGCTGTGGTTTCCCAACTACACAACTAGAATCGAAATCAAATCCTATCTAGTCGGATGATGGAGCGGTTGTATTACACAATCTATCATATGTGTGATTCTATACATGATTCCCTCAATTCAAGCTAGGACTTGAGTACACTCAATTGCATAGGTCAATCCTAGTTCCAATAGATTAATATCACAATCATAATCATCATTAAACTCTGTCACAAAGCATAACTAGATCATGATTTAAACTTCATTCAAATCACATATACAATCAACACATAATTCAGAACTTAGAACAAAAAAGGTAGAACTTTGGTTGGAGTTCCCACATGCAATTCCAAGTCTAGAGCACATTGAGTCCGATTCCTCGGAGCGTAGAGATCTAAAACTATGCAAAACCATTAAGAGCTAAAGCAATTCTCCCAAACATCCATGAGCCATCTAAGATTAAGAAAAACTACTTAGAACTTTATTCAAACTTCTATAAACCGTTCTTCTTTAATAAATTCAACTTGGAACCAACATAAAATGAATTAAAGCATCTCAGATTCACTACAAGCTTCACCTCTTAGCCCTAGCTAAGGGGTTTAGCCGTTCATGATCCAAGGAAGCATGAAAACAACTAAAAACATAAAACTAAAAAACACAAACTAGGAGGAGTTGTGGAACTCAGAATCTGACTTTCGTCGCTTCCCACCTTCGTAGATCTCTTCTAGGATACCCTAGCTACAATCCCTAGGTTCCCTTTTATAGTGGAGACGCTCCACCGCCTCAGAATCTTCTAGATTTGTGTAGCACTTATGCACTGCGCTAGAAAATCGGAGGTTCAAGAGGAAGCTACTCGAGTCTTGCTGAAATTATAATGGTCGACCAATCTTGACCGGTCTAGCCTGGAATGGGACAGTCCAGCGTGCATTTTGGAGGTGGGAAGGCTCTGGCTGACCGGTCAAGACCGATCGGCCCTGTTGCATTCAATGTCCAGAGAGGTAGGAGGAGGTGGCCGACCTGTCTAGACCGGTTGTGACCTCTTGGCCGACCGGTCAAGACCGGT
This sequence comes from Liriodendron chinense, assembly GCA_003013855.2. Lineage (NCBI taxonomy): Eukaryota > Viridiplantae > Streptophyta > Magnoliopsida > Magnoliales > Magnoliaceae > Liriodendron > Liriodendron chinense. The sequence goes on from ML058334.1 coordinate 3,784,749, forward strand.
CATGGCTTCCCCTTTTCACATTTTCTTCTTTCTTTCTTCTCTCCTCTTCTCTCTTTGCTTTCTTCTTTCTTTGGCCCACCTTGGGTCTTCATCCAAAGCTCCTAAATAGATCATTTTGGTCATCTAATGGTCGGAGTCCCTCTCATTCCTACAATCATAAAACCACGCATTAGAATAGTCTTTAAGCTTAAAAACCATGCATACTTAGTGATGAAATGGGGTTAGAATATACACATTTAAGCACTCAACACACACCCCAACCAGTATTTTGTAAGTCCCGAGCAAAACATGCATGAAACAATTTATTCCTCCAAAACCCAACTCTCCTTTATAAACTATACTTCTATATATTCTAAGACATGCAAGTACCAAAATCGGAAAGACTAAGTGATAGAGATTGAAACCTTAAACTTTTAAGAACATAACAAGTACTCATATGGACTTCCCATTAATTGATTGATAAATAGAAGTATTTGAACAATTTAACCTAGTGTGCTCAGTGAATGCTCTTCTCATTAAAACTCGAGATTATCTTTTTCATAAATCAGCTAAGGTATGGAATTATGTTCGCTTCCCCAAGTGTGGGTTGCGATGTAGTAATAAACTCAGTAAGACCGAGGTCGATCCACAGGGACTTATGTAGGAATTCAGAAATACTTCCAATAGTTTCTATTGAAAAGCTAACAGCCAGATTTGTAGGAGATTGATGTAAATAACAACTTTGAACTAAACTAAAGGTAATTAATTAATTAAAAGGCACTAGGGGTTCAAGGATCCACTTGTAGCAATCCTTGATGCTCAATTCGCTGTGGTTTCTCACTTTCTCAACTAGAATCAAAATTAAGATCTATCTAGTCGGATGATAGAGCAGTTAAACCAAACAATCTGCCATATGTAAAATCAATGTATATAATTCACTCAAGCAAGCTAGGACGAGCATACTCAATTGCATAGGTCAGTCCCAATTCCAATAGACTAAGTTCACAATCATAACCATCATTAAATCCTATCACAAGACAAAACTAGATCATGATTTGAACTTGATTCAAATCACGTACACAGTCTCACATAATTCAGAAATCCAGAAAAATAGAACTTTGGTAGGAAGTTCCCACATGAAAATCATTATACTAGAGCGTACTCCAATTCCTCGGATCATATAGGTCTAGACTAGTTCACAACAATTAAGAACTCAAGCAAGTCTTCCAAACATCCATGAGTTATCATAAGACAAAGAAGAACTACTTAGAACTTGAATTAAACTTCAAACCATTGTTCATAAACATGAAATCCAACTTAAAACCAACTTAAACGAATTGAAACATCTTAGATTCACCTCAAGCTTCACCTCTTAGCCCTAGCTAAGAGGTTTAGCCGTTCAAGATCTAAGAAAACATGAAACAAATCTAAGGAAACATGAAACAAACTAAGGAAAATATAAAAACAGCAAACAAACTAGGAGGAGTTGTGGAACTCCGAAATCCACTTCCGCCGTCTCCCACCGTGCTTAATCCGTTCTATGATACCCTAGGAACAATCCCTAGGTGTCTTTTTATAGTGGGGAGGCCGCGCAGTGTTTGCTCGCCTCAAGTGTAAGGCTGCGATGTAGTAATAAAACTCAGTAAGACCGAGGTCGATCCACAGGGAATTGGAAAACAGATTCTAAACTATTACAACAACTCAATTTTTCAAGAAATAGGAGATCCAATTAAAGCAATTATACTAAAATAGTAACTCAATGAAAATTAGTAGTTTAAGGTACTAAGGCATTCAAGGATCCACTTGTATTAATCCCATGTCAATCCAATCAATCCAAGCAAGATACACAACTAGATTTGAAGTTCTATCTCTCATCTAGTTGGAAAATAAACCATTAAACACATTCAATCCCATTCAAGTTGAACTTCCAAGTTCTAGTCCCATTCAATCAATGCAGAATTTAAAATTATAGTCTTCGGAGTAACAGCCATGCCTATGGACTATGGCTTGCTCAAGGACTACTATAATTCAAATCTAAACAAGCACCATATGATAATCTCAGAGAATTGCAAGGAATCCATGTCCGGAGCACATGAACTCTCATAAAACATCTCAAACTATCAACTTGAAGAACTAGAATAAAAAATCCAAACTTAAATTGAAATTACTTGAATTAAACTGAATCAAACATGAAAATTAGCTACAAGCTTCACCTCTCAGCCTTAGCTGAGAGATTCTAGCCGAGCATTGTCATACTACAACTAGAACTCAAATAAGAAACATAAAAACTAGAAAAACTGGAGTTTGGAGGGTTGCAGACGCTCCACGACGGCTTCCTCTCATTAGCATCACGTCCCTTAGCTTCTATGATGCCCTAGGAAGAGCCCCTAGGTGTCCTTTTATAGTAGGGAACTCCCTTGCGTCGGAAACATCCAAAAATTGCGTAAGGTTACACACTGCGCAGGATATTTTGGAGCTTCACAGAGAAGCTCTGTTACGCAGACGACCGGTCGCACGATCGGTCTGAGCTCCCGGACGACCGGTCTCAAAACGGCAAAAACAGTCCAGCGAGTTTTGCCAAAATTTGATTTTATACTTTTAATGCAAGGACCGGTCGCACGACCGGTCTGAACAGTGGATGACTGGTCGCACGACCGGTCGTGAATGGTCCAGTGGTCTTCTTTGAAAAGTCTTCCTTTGTGAACAATTGGACCAGTCGGACGACCGGTCTTGGCTTCTGTTTCCTGCTTTCTCCTTGGGCTTCTTTCTTCCTTTCTTCTCCTCTCTTTCTACTTTCTTTAGTCCTTCAATCTTCATCCAATGGCTTCAATTGGCTCTTTTTAGTCTCCAATTGGTGAAGTCCACTCTCATCCCTACAATCACAAAACATACGTTAGATGGGCCTTTTAAACATGAAAAACCATGCATATAATGTGATGTAGTGGGCTATGCAATGTATAAATTAGAGGTTCAACACGCAGCATCAGAATCTTCCAGAAATTGGGTAAGAGTACGTAGTGCGCAGAGAAATCCGGAGCTTGTAGAACACGCTCAGTTACGTAGACGACCGGTCGCACGACCGGTCTGAGCTCATGGGCGACCGGTCGCACGACCGGTCTCAAAAACGTGAAAAACGTCCAGAGAGTTTTAGGATTTTTTAACCCAGAAAATTAATTTAAGGACCGGTCACACGACCGGTCTGAGCAGTGGACGACCGGTCATATGACCGGTCTTGGCCAGTCCAGTGAGATTTGCCCTATGGCCCCTCCTATTGAGTGATCGGACCGGTTGTGCGACCGGTCCTGGGTTATGGGCGACTGGTCGAATGACCGGTCGTGGGCCTCTTCTTCTGCTTTCTTTCTTCTTTTCTCTTACTTCTTTCTTTCATCCTTTGACGCTTAGCCCTTTGATCTTCTATGCTTGTAAATGGCTTCTTTAAGTCTCCAATTGATGAATCCTCTCTCTCATCCTACGATCACAAATTCATGCATTAGATTAGTCTATAAATCGTGAAGACCTTGCATAATCAGTGATGAATTGGGGTTAGAATATGCATAATTAAGAGCTCAAAAAATTCAAGGTGTACAGATCAACCCAAACCTATGACAGGAATTTGCCTTACCGTTCTTCCGACGGCTTTCACACTACTTCCCATTTCTGGCTTTGGTTACAGGTAGACCATCCCCCGGTTGGTAATAGGTAGCCCTTTTCAGAATTTTCCACCATATTCTCCATCATTCCCACATTTTCATCCTTCCTTTCCATTTTCATTTTCATTAGATAGGATTTTTCGAAATCCATATCTTTCATTATTTTCCCATGGACAAGGATGGACAAAATACCCCAGCTTGGTTTCTCAACACCTCGAATCCAAACTTAGCTAATCCATAAATCTAATAATCCTTCTCAAGACCGGTCAAGACCGGTCATGGCTTCCCCTTTTCACATTTTCTTCTTTCTTTCTTCTCTCCTCTTCTCTCTTTGCTTTCTTCTTTCTTTGGCCCACCTTGGGCTTCATCTAAGGCTCCTAAATAGATCATTTTAGTCATCTAATGGTCGAGGTCCCTCTCATTCCTACAATCATAAAATCACGCTAGTCTTTAAGCTTGAAAACCATGCATAGTTAGTGATGAAATGGGGTTAGAATATACACATTTAAGCACTCAACAGTGGCTGAGTGAGAGGAGTGAATTTCCTGAACTCCCTGTTATTCTGCTTGTTCTGATATGAGTATTGGCGATTCCCCCTAAATTGTTTCTGCTGTCGAGGTGGTTGTGGCTATGCTTAAGGATTTGGTTGCGGTAGGGGTGGCTGTGGTTGATACCTCTGAGGTTGATATTGAGACTAATTCTGCTAATATGATTGACGTCCCTATGGGGGAGCATATTGGTTGCCTTAAGCAGTGGCAATGATGTTGTTTACCTCTATCAGGCGAGGAGGAGAACCGCTGCGGTTTCCATTCCCGTATTCACTAGGTCTTCCTTCCACTCTATTCCGTTTGACTGGAGTGACCTGATGAGGCCATGGGGAGATTGTCCCTGTGCGGATTGCTTCGAATTGTTCTCTAGCACGGATCAATTGCGATAAATTCGCATATGGATGCGAAATGAGATGTTCAGATATGCCAGGATATGTTGAATGAACAATCATGGAGATTTGTTCTTCGTTGTCGATGGGTGTCCGCATTCTGGCTACCATAGCTCGCCAACGTCCCACATAACCTGACAATGTTTCGTGACTTCTTTGCTTGAGAGCCGCGAGATCCGCTCTCCTGGGTGTCATGTTAAGATTGTATGCAAACATGTTGACAAAAGCCTGGGAAAGCTATTCCCAAGTCCTGATGTGATGGCAATCTAATGATGTGTACCAGTCTAGGGCATCGCCCTTTAGAGATTTTTGGAACAAGCGAATGAGTGCTCCTTCATCTCCTGAGATTGCACTCAGCTCTCCACAGAAAGCCTTGAGATGTGTTGTGGGACAACCACTGCCGTCATATCTTTTGTATTTTGGTACCTTAAACTTTTCAGGTATCTGAGCATCTAAAAAAGGACACAAGTCTCTGAACTTGGTCGAAGGTAGATCGATTCTCAGTTGTCGCTGTAGTTGATTTTGCAAGATCTGGAACTGCTCCTACAACTCGTCCAGTCCTGCATGATCTACTCGAGTGATGGTGCCTCTCGAAGTAAGGCACGTTCTTTTTTGGCATAGCGGTCGATGTCTTCAACCCTACAGGCTTGCTGAAAAGCAACCATGGGTTGTTGAATTTGATTTGACGATTGAACTGGATTCTGACGAGCTTCTGCTTGAAATGACTGTAATTGAGCTGGAGATTGAACTGAAGGTTGAACTGGAACTTGTTGGAAATTAACTGGAGACTGCTGAATTGAAGATTGTTGGAAATTAACTAGAGTTTGCTGAATTGAAGATTGTTGGAAATTAACTGGAATCCCATTGATGAGGACGTGCTAGAATTGAAAAGTGCTCCTGTTTGTAGGAGGCTAAGATGTTGAGAAGTGACCCCCTTGTTGGGTATTCGCCATTGTACGTTGATTGATGTGGGCTTGACATTGACCCCATTGTGAGCATTCGCCAGTACTATCCCTACTGCTGGAAATTAAATTGAAATCCCATCGGCAGGGATGTGCTGAAATTCAGTAAAGGTCCCATCGGCAGGGACATGCTGAGAAAGGAAAGGGGTCCCATCGGCGAGGACGTGTTGGAATCTACTGAGATTGTTGCTTATAAGATTGATTGGAAGTTTACTGGAAGTCCCTGCGACGAGAATGCTCTAAGACGATTTTGTCATCGTAGGAAGGTATTGAGAAGGATGGCCCACAACAAAGGGCTGAGATGGCTGTTGTCGGTAGTCTTGAGCAGACTCCGATGGTTATGCTTGAATTGAACTGGAGGCCAGAGGGACCCGGCATGGCTGCTTGTTGAGTTCTTAATTATGCATATTCTAACCCCAATTCATCACTCATTATGCAAGGTTTTCATGATTTAAAGACTAACCAAATGCATGTTTTGTGATTGCAGGAATGAGAGTGGACTTCACCTAATAGAAGACTAAAAAGACCTCTTTAAGAGCCTTGGATGAAGACCCAAGATGGGCTGAAGAAAGAAGAAAGCAGAGAGAGAAGAAAGAAAGAAGGAAATGAAGAAGAATAGGGCCAAGACCGGTCGTGACCGGTCGGCCAGGAGGGCCACAACCAGTCTAGACCGGTCGGCCACCTCTTCCCAGCTCTCTGGACTAATGACCAGTTGGTCCGACCGGTCAAGACTGGTCGGCCAAAAGGCTCTGAACTTGCTGGACTGTTAGTGAACAGGCTAGACCGGTCGGCCAGCCAAGTCCGACCGGTCCAGACCGGTCGGCCATGCTTTTAAAACAGAAATTTCTATTTTGGGCATCGATTTTCTCTGCGCACTACGTACTCTTACGCAAATTCTAGATTCTTCCGACGCTGCGGAGCCTCCCCACTATAAAAGGACAACTAGGGATCATTCCTAGGGACATCTTAGAAGGGTTTGAGCAAGGTGGGAGGCGGTGGAAGTGGATTTCGGAGTTCCACAACTCCTCCTACTTTGCTTTCTCGTTTTTATGTTTTTTTTTCTTAGTTGTTTCATGTCTCCTTGGATCATGAATGGCTAAACCTCTTAGCTAGGGCTAAGAGGTGAAGCTTGTAGTGAATCTAAGATGTTTCAATTTGTTTAAGTTGGTTTTAAGATTGGATTTCATGTTTATGAACGATGGTTTGAAGTTTAATTCAAGTTCTAAGTAGTTTTTCTTAGTCTTATGATGACTCATGGATGTTCGAAAGAAGTACTTGAGTTCTTAATTGTTTTGTGTTAGTCGAGACCTGTATGATCCAAGGAATTGAAGTACGCTCTAGTACTACGATCTTCATGTAGGAACTTCCTACCAAAGTTCTAATTTTATGGAATTCTGTAATATATGGGACTATGTATATGATTTGAATAAGTTCAAATCATAATCTAGTTTTGTCTTGTGACAGGATTTAATGATGTTTATGATTGTGATCTTAGCCTATTGGAATTGGGACTGACCTATGCAATTGAGTATGCTCATCCTAGCTTACATTGAGTGAATCATACACATGGATCTTATATATGGCAGATTGTTGGTTTAACTGATCTATCATCCTGCTAGATAGATCCTAATTTCGATTCTAGTTGAGAAAGTGAGAAACCACAGCGAATTGATCATTAAGGATTGCTACAAGTGGATCCTTGAATCCCTAGTAGCTTTTATTAATTGATTACTTTAGTTTAAGTTCAAAATTGCTATTCGCATCAATCTCCTTAAAAACTTATTTGTTAGCTTCTCAGTAGAAACTATTGGAAGTGTTTTATGAATTCCTAAATAAGTCCCTGTGGATCGACCTCGGTCTTACCGAGATTATTACTACATCGCAACCCTACACTTGGGGAAGCGAACAGTGCTGAGATTGTTAAACTAGGCCAACTTGATTGTTGGCTACTGCGGTAGCTTGTGCTTGCATGAATTGCAAGAGCATTTCTTACATTGCTCTCATTCCTTGTGCCAATTGTTGCATGATTCGCATATTCTTAATTGGCTGATGCGCTTCGGCCATGTCTAGGTCATGGAAGAGGTGAGCTTCTTCTTTGTGGTTGGACATGGCTTACTGAGCTCGAGTGCGGATTATGCTGCGGAAGGGAAGTTGTTTCCGAAGACGTTGAGCCCAAGGAGGCGCAATGGTGAGGAATATTCTCTACTCTTTTTGGGTTTTGGGATTTTCTATTTTTTTTATTTTTGGATGGAATGCTATGCAAATGTGATTGTATGAGGACTAATGACTTTTAAGTATAGGAAGGATTTCATTTTTCAAGTTGGATCACGACTAGTGGGACTAACATATCCCCAGCAGAGTCGCCATTCTGTGGACGCTCACCTTTCCACGCTCCCTACCCTCCCTTTCAAAAAGGGGTACGCGTGAATTACTGTTGTGCCATTAGCTCACCTCGTTCTCGAGGGCTTTTTCAGTTGTCGTGTTAAACTGGATATGTTTGAATGATTTCGTATAAGACCAGAGTCGCCACTAGCCAGTTACTTCGTATCTACAGTCGGCTAGACCTTGTAGAAATGTTAGAGAAGAGAATCCAAAGATTCATTCCTCTAAAATGACTCGTTTTGATTTACGGTCAGAGATTCGAGGTAAGGGATCACGATTACAGGGTGGGAAGGTGTTATGCACCCACTCTGCCCGTACCGAAGTACGGTCTTTACTTCACAGAATCGAATTAATACTTGAAAGTCTGATTTAATCCTCATACATTCTCATGAAAGATATGATGCATGAATGTAGGTCTGAACAGTAAGAGTTTCTGATGGGCAGGTTTTCATTAACAGGCAAGCCCAGAGCATACGCTCGAACTGACAGGTGCTTTATGTGAGATGCATGATGTTTATTTGTTCAATCAAAGTGCTTACAATGGGATGATAAGCAGGGGGTTGGAAAAATAGTAAATGTTGCACTTATGCTAGATGCGAATGAGATGATGTTGATATGGGAGTAACTAGATGGACGGAGGTGTCGCAAGGGCTAGCTTCGAGTAGCTAAGATTGGGACTTAGGTAGCTTGAGAGACTTGAACCAAGGTCAGGCTAGGCTGGACCAGGGCTAGACTCTTCTCACTTGGGCTAAAAGGGTGGAGATGGACTCGAAATTTCTGGGCTCACTCTGGGAGTTGTGGGATGCTAAAGCGTGAGAGGAACATGGGTATTTATAACTACGAAGGATGGCAGTTTCGGTAAATATGCAGGGGGTCGCTCATACGGACGTGCTGCTTCAGCTTTGGAGTGTACACCCCCCAAACCTGAAGCAGCAAAGCTCGAGGTTCGAGGTTCGGAGCTACTCCGAAGCTGTGGCTCGGAACCAGGTAAGTTGACTAGGTTTGAAAGATGGATTGACGCAGTGAGTTGACTAGGTGCAGGGGCTGGACTGACCCTGTGAGTTGACTTAGTGATTTGACTCAACGGGTTGACTCACCAAGTTTGACTTTTTTGGGATTTTTTGACTAATTTTTCTTATGGGGGTTTTTCAGGCTAATGTTTAGGGGTGAGTTGACTGTGTTCAGGCTTGAGCTGGGCTAAGGATTAGGGCTTATAAGGGTGAGTTTGGCTAGGTTTGGACATGGGATTTGGGGGTATGGACCTCCATTCATTCAGCTATCTTTACCAACATTGTAGCCGAAGGTGGGTGTCTACACCTGGTATAGTAATTTAAAGTTGTGATCCATCAAATCCTTTTCTGAATTGTGCACATTATGTGTCCCAGTTCCTCGAAAGTAGGAAAATGAAGAAACTAGAGGCTCATCTGCCTACAATAAAACAAAAGCCAGATGAGTCATTGAAAGATTTCATGGTTCATTTTACTTCCGAGTTTGTACAAACTGAGGGTTATACCGACGAGGTCGGCCTGATCGCACTTCTCAGGGAGGTCAAAAACAAAGAAATTCACTTTACCGTCGATAAATCCACCGCTAGAACGATGACCAAGTTGCAGGCCAAGGCATAAAAATATATTAATGTTGAGGAAGGGGTGAGGGTAAGACGTGAAGTTGAGGTTGGCCCTAGTGATAAGAAAAAGAAGTCTGAGGATACATCGCCCTCAGATAAAAAGAAACGAAGAGATGATCGACTTGACTGGTCACTAAGAAGAGGCCCCCTAGAGGGATGATATTCAGAATACACCCCCCTTAACCCTACCAAAGAAAGGATCTTTATTCATATTAAAGACCAGAAATACATGAAGTGGCCACCCAAGTTGAGGACAAATCCTGACAAGAGGGATAGACGCAAGTACTTCGATTTCCTTGGGACCACGGGCACAAGACTGGGGATTGCGTGGCCCTAAAAGAAGAGATCGAAGCACCGATTTGTCGAGGCCACCTTCGCTCTTACGTTGATCGGAAAGATCAATCCCCTAAGAGACGTGACAAATCTTATTGTCGGCAGGACCGACCACAGTGGGAGAGATCATAACAGTGGTAAGACGGCCTAGTGGAAGTGCAATCTGAGCCGTCCGAGCCTGTTGGAGAAATTCGCACCATCTTTGGTGGATCTGGTGGCGTCAGAGATTCCAACAGAGCCCGTAAGGCTCATACAAAAAAAGCTTAAGAACCTCCTCACTTAGTACTCTTAGCGTCGAGGCCTGGTAAACAGCCCATATTGGAACACCAGACCATTACGTTCTTTGGGGAGGATGCCAAGGGAATCCATTTCCCTCATGACGATGCGATCAAGGTAACATCGAGGATATTAAATTACAAAACCCATAAGGTAATGCTTGACACCAGGAGTTCGGCCAATATCTTGTACACCTCAGTATACGATGGCATGAATATATCGAGGAGCCTCCTCAAGCTAGTCGAGACTCAATTAGTGGGATTTTAGGGGGGGGGGGGGGGGGGGGGGGGGGGATTTGTTGAGCCAGATGGAAGCGTTGACCTTCCCGTCATCTTCGGTGAGTCTCCCAACAAGATCAACATAATGGTCAATTTCTTGGTCGTGGATCGCAAGTCGACCTGTAATGCTATTTTAGGCCAACCATTTATGATCGACCTCAAAGCGGTTCTACCCCATGTTACCTTTGTTTCAAATTCCCCACTCCTACTGGAGTTAGTGTGGTCAAGGAAAGTTAGGTCAAGGCACGCATATGCTTCGAGATGGTGCTTAGGAAGGAAAAGGCGAAGCACGTCGCCCCTATTATTACTCTGAAGACTCCTCAACATCCCCGTTCTAAAGACAGACCACTCTTGGACTCGAGGGACAGTGATATCCAAAGAGGCTCCCCTGCTGAGGACTTAGTTTTGATTCAAATTTTGGTCGAGGACTCCTCGAGGCACGTATAGATCGACTTGGCTCTAAATCCGGGCACTTAGATACGGTTCGTGAAGTTTCTCACCAAGCATCATGATGTCTTCGTGTGGTCTCATGAAGACATGCCTGACATCAACCCCAATGTGATCGTCCACCGATTGAAGGTGGATCCTCATTTCAGGTCCGTGCAGCAAAGAGGACAGGCATTTAATCAAGAAAGGTAGGCAACGATCAAAGATGAAGTGGATAAGCTTCTTAAGGCAGGTTTCATTAAAGAAGAAAACTACCCGGAGTGGGTGGCAAATGTTGCTCTGGTCAAGAAGGCTAATGGAACATGGCAGATGTGTGTTGATTACACGGATCTAAATAAGGCATGCCCAAAGGATAGTTTTCCTATGTCCAGAATTGATAAGCTCGTGGACACCACAGCCGGGTATGCACTCCTTAGCTTCATGGATGCATATTCTAGTTACAATCAGATATCTATACACCCGCCAGACAGGGAGAAGATGTCATTCATCACCGACAAGGGGCTGTACTGCTCCAAAGTCATGCCTTTTGATCTCAAGAATGTGAGCGCTACCTATTAGCGCCTTGTGAATAAGATGTTTGCCGATTAGATCGGCCGAAGCATGGAAGTTTATGTTGATGATATGCTCATTAAGAGCGTTAGAATCGAAGACCACCTGTCCGATCTTTACAAGATGTTTAGATACTATGCCAGCATAAGATGATGCTGAACCAAATGAAATGTGCTTTCGGCGTATCCTTTAGAAAATTCCTCGGCTTTATGGTGGGATAGAGAAGAATAGAAGCGAACCCAGAGAAAATTTAGGCCCTCTTCGATATGAGCTCTCCCAAGATCATAAAAGATATACAACGGTTAGCTAAATGAATTGCATCTCCTAACAAGTTCATCTTAAGGGCTTCTGATAAGTACCTGCCCTTCTTCAAACTGTTAAAGGGATCTTAAAAGATGTTCTAGTGGATAGGCGATTACGAGCGGGCTTTTTTCAGCTCAAGGAGTATATGGAAACGCCTCCGGTATTATCAAAACCTATTTCTGGTGAAGTACTGATTTTATATTTATCTGTCTGCTACGACCACTAGTGATGCTTTTGAAAATGCGGTGTAAGTTTGATTACCACTTTTGTAGAAGCAAGAAACAAGATACCTTGTCCTAGAGGGGGGTGAATAGGACACTTTTTAAATTTCCCAATAACACACTTATAATCATGCAAAGTATTCTTAGGAAACTTACTTCAAACACAAGATATGCAGAATATAAGTCAATAAAAGCATATGGGAAAGAAGTAAATCAGTTCATCCATTCACCATACAACAAGACATTTTTATAGTGGTTCGGTTATGTACCTACTCCACTCCCGGCTGATCCACTCACTCCTTGAGTAGGCGGATTTCACTATCACTATAGTTTTAAATGAGGTTAATGTTGAACCTCCAATTTATACATTGCATTGCCCATTACATGACATGGTTTGCATGATTTTCATGATTTAAAGGCCCATCTAACACATGTTTTGTGATTATAGGAATGAGAGCGGACTTCACTCAATTAGAGACCAAAAAGGGGCCATTTGGAGCCTTTGATGAAGGCCCAAGGTGGACCAAAGAAAGAAGGAAGCAAAGAAAGAAGAAAATATAAGAAAGAAAGGAAGAAAACAAGAAGAAAAAGAGACCGACCGGTCTTCACCGGTCGGCCATGCTTGCTAGAGTAATGCCAAAGAGGGCCTGACCGGTCATGACCGGTCGGCCAGCCTTGTCCGACTGGTCGCGACCGGTTGGCCATGCAAGTTTCAGATTCTAGATTCTAAAACAGCAATGTATTCCCGCACCTGGTTTTTCAGACCAGTTTTCTGGGCTGATATTGATGATATTTGAAAATCCAATACATCCATATCGAAGAGGAGCTCGACGCCGAACTAACCCAAGTGGTTTCGTGTCGATCGGAGCTACGGATTGACCGTGGTGGCCAAAACAATACGAACTGTCCAGAAAGTTCCAGATTTCACTGTTCAACTCTGGGCCGGTCCAGAGGACTCATCATTGATGATATGAAGAATCTACTTTGACCATCTTTTAGAACACATCCATATATAAATAACCACAAAAGTTTCAGATCAAAAGGATGTGTGGTTTGATCGTACCGGTTGAAGAAAGATGGACCATCCAGAAAGCTCCAACTGCGCAGAGTTTATAAAAGCCCTAATTGTTCTAATTTTCGGACCATATTCTGGAGTTTTTTTGGACAATCTAATCCATCCATCATGTAGAGGAGGAAGTTTTCTACCAATGTTCAAAATTTGAGATCAATCTGACCTCTGTACACTCCGGGGCGTTGAAAGCAAGATGACTGGTTCTGAAGGTACCCAAAGTGCGCGATTTTGAGAGGCGGTCGGTGATGTGATTGGTGGGCCCATTCAGAGGATAATCTTGGAAATCTAAATCATCTATGAGGAATATCACATTACAAGGAAGCTACAAACCAAATTTGAAGGCAATCCGACCATTGGTTAAGCCGTACCAGGCGAAACAAATTCTGCTATGTTGTTGTACTATTCCTGCACTATAAAAGGAGGTGCTCTCTTCTATTCCAAATCAACCAAGGACGTGGGAAGCAAGGAGTTCAAGTCCCAGGAGGCTACCTAGCCTCCTCCAGCTAGTTTTTCTTCCTTTTCTTAGTTCTAGTTCTAGTTTTAATATGTTTTTCCTTAGCTAACCTCTTAGCTAGAGCTAGAGGTGAAATTTGTAGTTGGTTCCAATGCTTTAATTCTTTTATTTCAAGTACCCTTTTCTTAATTTTGGATTTTGAAGTTCTAGTTTGAATAAAGTTTGGTTTTTTAGAAGTTTTGTGAGAGTTTGTGTGCTCCGGACATGAGTTCCTTGCAATTCTCTAAGATTACCATGATTGGGTTGTTTGAATTAGAATTGTAGTAACCCTTGAGCATGCCATAGTCCATAGGCATGGCTGTTACTCCGAAGGCTACAAGTTCAAGTTCTATGTGCTTCATTAGAACTAGAAATCTAATTTCCAGATTTAAGTGGGATTGTTTGTGCTTGAATGTTATATCTTCCAATTAGATGAGAGATAGGACTTTGATTCTAATTGTGTTGTACTTGGATGAATGGATTGGCATTGGACTACTACAAGTGGATCCTTAATGCTATAGTTCTTCTTAATTTCAGATTTTTCTATTTTATGTGAAAAACTATCTTCTCAAACTTCTTAGATTCTAGTTATTAGAGTACTTGGAATTGTTTACCTCTTTCCCTGTGGATCGACCTCGGTCTTACCGAGATTTATTACTACATCGCAGCCTTACACTTGAGGCAAGCGAACAAGTTTTTGGCGCCGTTGCCGGGGAAAAGGTTAAACGGTTCTAATTGTTCTAGTAGCTATAGAGTAATCTTAGTTAGGTAGGATTTTCAGTTTTTATAGAAGTAGATTTTCTGATTTTTTTTTTTTTTTTTTTTTAGATTACTAACAATTTTTTTTTTTTATTTTGTAGGACATTGTTGCTAACATAGATCTCACTCTATTGGGTAACATCTCCCCATATCCCTTCTTTTTGTTCTTTTTTTTATATTAGGGTAGTTTTCAATTTCTTAAAATTTCATCATGTATGATTGGACGAATGGTGCATATAAGCATCTTTTGGAAGATGAGATGTCAGACCATGAAATTGAAAGTCTTTATGATTGGAACCATTATAAGCATAAGTATTTTTCTAAGGTTCAATCAACCTCCACTGCCGCCCCACGTAAGACGATGCGTGATTACATTAATGAAAACAATACACATATTGAGACACGATGTAAGACGATGGGGGAATACCGGAACGAAGCAAAATTGGATGATCATCCGGGAAAAACATTACGTGATTACCGGATTGAAAATAACATGAGTGTTCCACCGGTTATGGTAAGAGGTGTGCAACAACAAAAGGAACAGGTGAATAGTAGCCAACCAGTTAAGACAATGCGTGATTACTTGTATGGATATGCCTATCAACCATCATATAACTTTTCATCCTACAATGCGTACGGTCTTAATTGGGAAAACCACCATTCTCCTTGTTCAAGGGAGGAACCAACCATGGATGCCAACAACTATCCTCAAGAGTTTCTTTCTCATGAGCCGCAACCGACACGAACTCTTGAGGATGTGCTGCGAGAGTTTATGAAAATAACTAAGAAATGCATACAAAACCTCTCGCCATCTCAAAATATTAAACCCAACATTGGGAACACCGAATCAATCCCCAACAATGAGGAGGATGAGGCTATCCAAGCCCAACCCTCTTCTGATTTAATGGATAGACTTTTAAAGGAGATTGATTTCGATGATCCCAATGTCATCATCAATTATGGTGAGTCCACTATCTCTTTTGGATGCTTTGAACTTAATGATGAAGAGATTTCAATGACGGTTGACGAACCCGAGGAATCCATAAAATTTGAAAGTGGTAGTGGGGTTGCCTACAATGAGGGTGTGGTGAATGGTTATGAACCTATGGTTTCTTTTTCCCAAGGGCATAATGATTATGAGTCTCTAGAGGATATGCATGCTAGAGAGATGGCCGAAGTCGATCTTTTTGAGTCCTTCCACCAACAACACATGCCAAATTCTAGTGTGGTAGACCTCCCTTTGATTGAAAATTCTATTCCTTTGGATGATGAGGTGGCACAATCTGAAATTTTCAAAGATCAACCAATGTTAAATGATGTGCTTACCACTGAATCTGAAGAATTCTCTTTGGAAGACCTTCTCTCTATAGAGGAGGAATTCCTTACCATTGAAACAGAATTTCTTCAATCATTAAGGGAGGATGAGGACCCTTCATCCGACTATCTCGATTTCCTAGAGGAATGCTTGGCCCACTCTTATGATCTTGATGATGAGATGATTAAGGAGTTGGATATTTTGTTAGACACGGTGTCGGTGCCTGAAGAACACCTTTCCACTGATTTACACTCTTTACCATTGTTTATGGAAACACCGTACAATTCTGAATTTGTGGAAGAGACAACTTTAACTAATGAAAACTTGATGAATGTCTCTCCACCGTCATGGGTCCTTCAGCCCATTGAAAATTCTGATTGGGATGACCCATTTTTAATCAATCATAACCCAAATCAGAATTTGAGGAGATATCTTTTTGCTGCTCTTATCTCCTCCTTTTATGCATGTGGTGCACAATACGATTGGACTTCAATGATAAGAAGCACACATGTTTACTGTCGAGTAGGACTTTGGATGGTCCTCATGAGAAATTTATTGAAATTCATGAAGATCCTGCTCAACTTTGATCATGTAGTTGATCGGACTAATCAAAGGTAGGTAGGTAGGTTAGGATTTATTTTTCTGCAATTAGGATTGAATAAGTCTCATCGAGACAATGGAAGATGCTAGAATTGATCAACTTGCTATCTCAGGTACTATTGTTCTCACTCTCTCATATTTTACCATTGCTCTCATGTTCATGCTAATTGCATATCTTTTTACATTGAGGACAATGCAAGATTTGGTTGGGGGGTGAGATGAGATTCCTCATCTAGCATGTTGCAACATTTCGAGCCTCACATGCGCAAATTTTTTCAAATTTTCTAAAATTTCAAAACTCTTTTAGAAAACCTTATTTCCATGCATTCGAGATGATATGAGTATAAGAAGAGGAGATACGAAGTGTGTGATGTTGTAAGTCTTGAATTCTCCCAACATAATGGTTTTATATGTTAGTTCCCCTATTGTTGTGATTGATAGAAAATTTGAACACCTTCACACCAAGTTCACATTACACGATTTTCATGAGTTGAAAGGTTTATGTGATTTGTGGATTAGCTAGACTTTGATATAAAGGTGTTGAGAAACCAAGCCGGGGTATTTTGTCTATCCTTGTCCATGGGAAAATAATGAAAGATATGGATTTTTAAAAATCCTATCTAATTTTAAAAGAAAAAGGAAAGAAAGGATGAAATCGGGAATGAAGGAAAAATGGTGGAAAATTTCGAAAAGGGGTACCTGTTACCAACCGGGGGATGGTCAAACCGTAACCAAAGCCGGAAATGGGACGTAGTGTGAAAGCCGTCGGAAGGACGGTAAGGCAAATTCCTGTCATAGGCTTGTTGTTGCTCTGTGCACCTTAAAATCCTTGGTTTACTTAATCTATGAAGAAGATGATCCCAGAAACTCATGAGATGAACTTTCACTATGCACACTAGGTTGAATTTGTTCGAGTTCTTCTATTTATCAATCAATCAGCGGGAATTTCATGTAGACACTTATTATGTTTTGAGAGTCCAAGATTTCAGCTTCTATCACCTAATTTTTCCAAATTTTATACTTATACACCTTGGAATGGATAGAATCATGGGTTCTGAGGGAGAGTTGGGTTTGGAGGTTTGAAATTGTTTCACACATGTTTTGCTCGGGACTAGCAAAAAGCTGGTTGGGGGGTGTGTTGAACCTCCAATTTATACATTGCATTGCCCATTACATGACATGGTTTGCATGATTTTCATGATTTAAAGGCCCATCTAACACATGTTTTGTGACTATAGGAATGAGAGCGGACTTCACTCAATTAGAGACCAAAAAGGGGCCATTTGGAGCCTTTGATGAAGGCCCAAGGTGGACCAAAGAAAGAAGGAAGCAAAGAAAGAAGAAAATAGAAGAAAGAAAGGAAGAAAACAAGAAGAAAAAGAGACCGACCGGTCTTGACCGGTCGGCCAAGGAAGCCCGACCGGTCTTGACCGGTCGGCCATGCTTGCGGGAGTAATGCCAAAGAGGGCCTGACCGGTCATGACCGGTCGGCCAGCCCTGTCCGACCGGTCGTGACCGGTCGGCCATGCAAGTTTCAGATTCTAGATTCTAAAACAGCAATGTATTCCCGCACCTAGTTTTTCAGACCAGTTTTCTGGGCTGATATTGATGATATTTGAAAATCCAACACATCCATGTCGAAGAGGAGCTCGACGCCGAACTAACCCAGGTGGTTTCGTGTCGATCGGAGCTATGGATTGACCGTGGTGGCCAAAACAATACGAACTGTCCAGAAAGTTCCAGATTTCACTGTTCAACTCTGGGCCGGTCCAGAGGACTCATCATTGATGATATGAAGAATCTACTTTGACCATCTTTTAGAACACATCCATATATAAATAACCACAAAAGTTTCAGATCAAAAGGATGTGTGGTTTGATCGTACCGGTTGAAGAAAGATGGACCATCCAGAAAGCTCCAACTGCGCAGAGTTTATAAAAGCCCTAATTGTTCTAATTTTCGGACCATATTCTGGAGTTTTTTTGGACAATCTAATCCATCCATCATGTAGAGGAGGAAGTTTTC
Organism: Liriodendron chinense; assembly: GCA_003013855.2. Lineage (NCBI taxonomy): Eukaryota > Viridiplantae > Streptophyta > Magnoliopsida > Magnoliales > Magnoliaceae > Liriodendron > Liriodendron chinense. The sequence goes on from ML058334.1 coordinate 3,802,957, forward strand.
TACCAATGTTCAAAATTTGAGATCAATCCGACCTCTGTACACTCCGGGGCGTTGAAAGCAAGATGACTGGTTCTGAAGGTACCCAAAGTGCGCGATTTTGAGAGGCGGTCGGTGATGTGATTGGTGGGCCCATTCAGAGGATAATCTTGGAAATATAAATTATCTATGAGGAATATCACATTACAAGGAAGCTACAAACCAAATTTGAAGGCAATCCGACCATTGGTTAAGCCGTACCAGGCGAAACAAATTCTGCTATGTTGCTGTACTATTGCTGCACTATAAAAGGAGGTGCTCTCTTCTATTCCAAATCAACCAAGGACGTGGGAAGCAAGGAGTTCAAGTCCCAGGAGGCTACCTAGCCTCCTCCAGCTAGTTTTTCTTCCTTTTCTTAGTTCTAGTTCTAGTTCTAGTTTTAATATGTTTTTCCTTAGCTAACCTCTTAGCTAGAGCTAGAGGTGAAATTTGTAGTTGGTTCCAATGCTTTAATTCTTTTATTTCAAGTACCATTTTCTTAATTTTGGATTTTGAAGTTCTAGTTTGAATAAAGTTTGGTTTTTTAGAAGTTTTGTGAGAGTTTGTGTGCTCCGGACATGAGTTCCTTGCAATTCTCTAAGATTACCATGATTGGGTTGTTTGAATTAGAATTGTAGTAACCCTTGAGCATGCCATAGTCCATAGGCATGGCTGTTACTCCGAAGGCTACAAGTTCAAGTTCTATGTGCTTCATTAGAACTAGAAATCTAATTTTCAGATTTAAGTGGGATTGTTTGTGCTTGAATGTTATATCTTCCAATTAGATGAGAGATAGGACTTTGATTCTAATTGTGTTGTACTTGGATGAATGGATTGGCATTGGACTACTACAAGTGGATCCTTAATGCTCTAGTTCTTCTTCATTTCAGATTTTTCTATTTTATGTGAAAAACTATCTTCTCAAACTTCTTAGATTCTAGTTATTAGAGTACTTGGAATTGTTTACCTCTTTCCCTGTGGATCGACCTCGGTCTTACCGAGATTTATTACTACATCGCAGCCTTACACTTGAGGCAAGCGAACAGTTAACCATAAACCTTAACAGCCTACAAAAGGACTTAAGACTCAACACATGGATTCACCCTTCCATAGGACTAATCCATGACCACTTTGTCCTACACAAGGGCTTGTCCTACTCAAGGACTTGTCCTACGCAAGGACTCTTACGAGTTTGGGTCTTCAAACTCTGAAACCCAAATCTCAAATTGAGGAGGTTTCTTGGACTCGAAAGACTAAATATACTTAGCTGATTGAGTCCCTTGTTGATGCCTTTGTTGAAGAAGCTTCGGCTTGCACGGAAGATACCTTCTTCAGCTCCCTCGATCAGCAACCTTGCTCCGGATGACTCATTGTAGATTCCAAGGTGAGGGATTAGGGTTAGGTAGAGGCTATATTGGGATATGGCTTTTATGTGAGGAAAGCTTCTACCTAATCCACCATTAATGGCATTGATGACAAGAGAATATCTATGAGAGGTAGGTCAAGATGCCATTAAAGAGGGGTTGAGTTCATGATTCAATCCAAGCTTTGAATGCTTCATCAATGTTGGTCAGATCAACATGGATTGAAGTATGAACTCAACAAATCTTAGGGTTTGGAAGAAGGGGATCTCAAGAAGAAGGCTCACACAAACCCTAGATGATGCTCAAGGTGTCTTAGGCAAGATCCAACCGAGTTCTATAAATAGACATGGCATTCAACGGTCAGAAAACGGTAAGCTCGATAGGATCCGATCGATCGGACATAAGATTTAGCTAGATTTGAATTTTGCTCAAAAACAGGTTCTCCGATTGATCGGACTTAGTTCCGATTGATTGGAAGACCCTTTTCGATTGATCGGACAGATAGTCCGATTGATCGGAATTCCTTCCAGAGAGTTGATGTAATTTTTCTGGAAATTCCTCCGATGGATCGTATGTGTGTCCGATGGATCGGAGCACGCCTGTCCGATGGATCGGACAGACCTCCGAGGGATCGTAAAAGTGTCCAGAGAGATTTTCAATGTTTGCTGGATAATTATACGATTGATCGGACATACTGTCCGATTGATCGGAACACCCTGTCTGATGGATCGGACAGGCCTCCGATGGCTCGGAAAAGTGTCCAGAGAAGTTTTCAATGTAACTGGACTATTCTCCGATGGATCGGACACATTGTCCGATTGATCGGACACCTATCAGACTAATCTCCGATGGATCGGGTATGTATCGGAGAGAGCAGACATATTGTTTTTCAATTTTTAAGCAACTTCTGCTAACATTAACCCTTCCAAAGCTGATCTAAATGGAAGGTGGGCTATAGATGGTGCTAACGGTGTGCCTAGGAAGGATTTGGGCCATCTATAGAAGGTTTTGGGATCAAAGGTTTGGATGGAGAGGCTTGAAGCTGTCTTAATGAGCGATCTTCTTTGAGAAGCTTCTGTCTTCAGCCGCAAGGAAACTGTCTTCAGCCGCAAGGAGACTCGACAACACACTAACCATGGTAATTGACAAATCTTTGCATTAACAATCTCCCCCTTTGTTAATTACCAGATAAAACTAAAACTATACAAGTCTTGGTCCATACCACAGACTTATCCTAGACACCAAAACCAAAATACATCATGTCAATGAAAATAAAAACTTTATACATAGACATGACTCATTACATACAAAATGTACAGACTCAATGTACAGACTAGGCTTCACTTGAACTCCCCCTTGGTCCCTGCACACAAAAGATCAACAAAAAAGATAACCTGGACCTTTTGGTGGGATAAATTCTCCCCCTTTTTGTCAGTGATTGACAAAGGTTAGTGAAATGAGAATGCAGCGCATATGTCATAGACTAAAGGAGGAAATAGACATTATCATGCCGAGAGAGGAAGCCAACACACACATGGTCATGCAAGGATATACAAGTATATGATAGTAAGCACAGTGGGCTTATAGCCCAAGCAACCAGCCTCCCCTCCTGAAATGTATATCATGACCAACATACCATATACACAAAATCCAAAAGAGGGCAAGAAGCCTAATAAGGATAAAGCAATTTCGCACAATTATATGTATATATGCACAAGATAGCCAAAGAGAATGATCATCAGACGATTCAATATAAGATCATAACAAAATATCATAACCAAAAAACATAATGATCATCAGAATATCCAGATCCAATACAAATCATAGCAAAATATCCAAAAGGAAGGACCATCAGACTATCCAAAACAAAATCTGTCAAAGAAAAGATGTATCAATCAATACAACTAACAACGTCGCTCCAAAAAGATATCTACGACGACTAGACACTAGGGACCCTGACTAAAAAGATAGGCAGCTATGGAGCAGGGCCAGCGACGTCATCTTGATGACATGAGAGGGCTGATGTGAGGCGCTGGACAGCATCATGAATGGTCTGCATCAGGCCCTCAAGACGCGACAGCTGCTCACCATGCTGTGCAAGGGCACCCTCCACTCGATCTAGTTGATCAGTGATCTGCTCCGTGCTGGGAGGAGGAGGTGCCGAAGAGGCGTCGGACTGAAGTCGCCGCTTGACTGAGCGACGAGCTGGGGCCGGCGACGGTGATGGAGCTGAAGACCTGCTGTGGGTGTCAGCCGACACCTGTGTGGGAGTGTGAGAGAAATCCCGATCTTCTACGTTATCCTCTTTTGGGAGGGTCATCTTCTTGATATTGAGGTCCCTGAAGGTGCGGCGAGGAATAGGGTGGACCACAATATCTGTGAACCCGCAATCATTCCCCAATCTGGTAATGATCCAGCCGAACGGAATGGTGTTGCGGTTGTGTGGCAGAGCGTCCAGAATATGATGCAAAATGATGGATGGGAGACACAGGCGCGTCCCATGACCAACGTGATAGAGCAGATTGACCATATTTGCAGTAAGGTCGGATTTGTTGGTACTGCGTGGGTAGACATTTGTGCTGAAGATCTGGTGGAGCACTCGAAACTTATTGGACATTTCAGATGCCTGAAGTGCACTACCGTCTATCCACTCCGGATTGGGACCCCGACATAAGTATCGAGTCCAATCAGCCCTAAGAGTAGTATCAAGAAGATTGTCATTTGGTTGTGGGGCTGTGGACACGGGAACACCAATCAGGTCGGCTATGGTTTGGGCTGTGACCTTGACTACCCGGCCTCCGACAATAACCTCACATGAGGGAGGGTTTCCAACGGGGTTGATGATTTTAGATAAAAATGTATACACAACCTCAGGATGGGCTACGCCTCCAAATCATAGCAAACCATCCCACCCAATCTGTGCAAGAAGAGCGGGAATGCCAAAGGGCTCCACACATGACACAGTGACTTCCCGCTCATATATAATGGTGCGGGATTGAAATCGGGAGATTGAAGCTGGACTCTCAGGCTGGGCAGGAGGAGCAGCAGGAGGTGGAGAGCTCTGAGAAGGTCGAGAAGTTTGTAGCTTCTTGGTCCTGGCGGTGGTGGATGGCCCCGCAGCCATCTTGGACTTGCCTTTAGGATCTTTAGGCATGGTGTATCAAGATTGGAGAATGGATTTGAACAATGCAGACACCAAGATGGACAGGAAGAACCTCAAATCCCTACAAATGATAAGCTAATAGAGGAAAGGGATAGAAGAAACCGATCGGACAACAAGAAACCGAACTGACAGCTTGTGAGATCTTACCTAGGGGACACGAAGAGCTATTGTTGCTGCAAATGAGGACCGATGGAAAGCCAGCTGAGCTACAGTCCGATCGCACAGGGATGCCCTACTAGAAGAGGCTGAGAGAAAACAGAAACTAGGGCAGAAATGAACAGGGCTGCGTATATAACTATCGGACTCCCGATATTTCCGATTGATCGGAGAAGTGTCCGATCAATCGGAAATGCCCCCAGTGACATTTAAGCAGTTAAACCCTTCCTCCCTTCAGCAAATGATTCCCCAGCTTATTTTATGAGAATGTAAGCTTTGGGATGTCAATGATCACTTAATAAAATGAGGCTAATTCCTCAGATATACCTATATGCACATGATTTTCCAATTTGCTAGAGTGAGCATACACCGATAGACTTCCTAAGGTGTTCAAACCTTGTGGAGTCTAACGGCTTAGTAAGAATGTCGGCCAATTGCCGCTCGGTTTGGATGTATTCAAGATTGATCAGTTTTTCCTCAACTAGTTCTCTTATAAAATGGTGCCGGATGTCGATATGCTTGGTTCGAGAATGTTGAACCGGATTTTTTGAGATATTAATGGCGCTTGTGTTGTCACAAAAAAGCGTCATTTCGTCCTGATTAAGACCATAATCCTTCAACATCTGCTTCATCCAAAGTAGTTGAGCACAGCAACTACCAGCAGCAATATATTCAGCTTCAGCGGTGGACAATGAGATGGAGTTTTGCTTTTTGCTATGCCAAGCAACTAAACAGTTTCTGACGTAAAAACAGCCACTGCTTGTGGATTTTCTATCATCCATATTTCCGGCCCAATCGGCATCGGAGTACCCCGCAATGATGGTTGAGGTGTCAAAGGGGTACCACAAGCCATATTCAGTTGTGCAGGCCACATATCTAATCACTCTTTTTACAGCAATGAGGTGTGATTCCTTAGGATCGGCTTGAAATCTAGCACATGCCCCTACACTAAAGGCAATATCGGGTCTACTAGCTGTGAGGTAGAGAAGACTCCCAATCATACTTCTATATAAATGTTGATCAACACTTTTGCCAGATAAGTCTTTAGAAAGTTTAATGGTAGTGGCCATAGGTGTGGTGTGTGATCGACCCGAGTCTAGTCCAAACCTCTTGACTAAATCTTTTGCATACTTAGTTTGGTTGATAAAGATTTCATTTTTCAGTTGTTTAACTTGCAATCCTAGGAAGAAATTTAGTTCACCTACCAAACTCATCTCAAATTCAGATTTCATTAGTTCAGCAAATAAAGCAGAAAATTCTTCACAGTTTGACCCAAATACAATATCATCCACATAAATCTGAGCAATGAGAAAGGAATCAGTCGTCCTCTTAACAAATAGGGTTTTATCAACACTCCCCCTAACAAACTTGTGAGCAATTAGAAATTGAGTAAGACGTTCATACCATGCTCGGGGGGCTTGTTTTAACCCATAGAGAGCCTTTTTCAATCGGTAGACTCTTTGAGGATAACTAGGGTCTATAAACCCCTTTGGTTGTTCAACATAAACCTCCTCATCAAGTATACCATTTAGAAAGGCACTTTTCACATCCATTTGAAATAATTTGAATTTGAGAGCACATGCTATGGACATGAGAATTCGAATGGATTCGAGTCTAGCTACCGGGGCAAAAGTTTCATCAAAATCAATTCCCTCAATTTTAGAGTACCCTTGAGCTACAAGACGTGCTTTGTTTCGAATCACATTGCCAGATTCATCTGTTTTGTTTTTGAAGATCCATTTAGTTCCAATGACATTTTTCTCATATGGTCTTTCAACCAGAAGCCAAACTTCATTTCTGGTAAACTGTTGAAGTTCCTCTTGCATTGCAAGTATCCAAAACTCATCATTGAGAGCCTCATTTATATTTTTCGGTTCAATTTTTGAAGTGAAGCACACATGACTGTTGATGGCCTCAAGTTGTCTTCTCGTCTTGACTCCAACATCTGGATCTCCAATGATTTGATTGAGGGGATGATCCTTGATGTGTGGAACATTTCCAAAAGCTATTGAGGCATTGGGAGTGGGAGATTTTTCAACAGGTTTACCTATGTGGCACGGTTCTCCCACTTCATCATCATCCAGTCTTGTGTCTTCTTTGGATTGGTCATCAATGACAACATTTATGGATTCTTGAGTTGTTTTAGTCCTTGTGTTGTACACTCTATAGGCCCGACTATCAGAAGCATATCCTAGAAATATTCCCTTATCGCTTTTAGAGTCAAATTTTTCTAGATTTTCTCTATCTCGAAGGATGTGGCATTTGCTACCAAAGACCCTAAAGTACTTGATGTTTGGGACTTTTCCATTCCACAGCTCATATGGGGTCTTATCTAGGCCGGCTCTCAAATAAACTCGATTAATGATGTGACACGCTGTATTCACTGCTTCGGCCCACAGATTTTTTGCTATATTTTTGCTGTTCATCATAACTGTGGCCATGTCGAGTAGCACTCTGTTTTTCCTCTCTACTACTCCATTTTGTTGTGGAGTCTTTGGGGCTGAGAATTCATGTTTGATGCCTAAATTTTCACAGAATAGTTCAAAGTGCCCATCCTCAAATTCCCCCCCATGATCACTCCTAATACGTTTTACTGTGCATTCTTTTTCATTGTGGAGTCGTTTCATGAGTTTCTCAAATTCTTCAAATGTATCCAACTTTTCTTTCAAAAATACAACCCATGTATATCGGGAATAGTCGTCAACAATAACGAAGAAGTACCTCTTACCACCTTGACTCATTACTCTTGTGGGGCCTACAAGATCCATGTGGAGTAGATCAAGGGGTTTTGATGTAGCAATGATGGATGTCTTCTTATGTGCAACTTTAATTTGTTTACCTTTCAAGCATTCAGCACATATTTCTTTTGGTTTCTTCCCAATCTTTGGTAAACCTCTTACCAATTTCTTTCTACTCAACCTAGCAAGGTTCCTGTAATGGACATGACCAAGCCGTTGATGCCATAACTCAGTCTCATCATTAATAGCCATGTGGCATACGGCAGATGGCCCCTCATCACCCTTGTTTTCAATCACATAGCAGTTATCACCTGTGCGAAACCCTTTTAATATTAATTTTCCAGATTGATCCATAATTTCGCACATTTCTTTGGAGAATTTCACCGAATGTTGTTCATCACATATTTGAGAGATGCTTAATAGATTATGTTTTAAACCGTCAACACATAGTACATCCTCAATTTTGGGCAATCCTGGCCCGGTGATGGTTCCCTTTCCAACAATCTTGGCAACACTCCCATCTCCAAAGGTAACAGACCCACCATCAAATTCAGCATAATCACAAAACTGAGTCTTGTCACCTGTCACGTGTTGGGAGCATCCACTATCAAGGTACCACCTAGTGTTTCTTCTGGCTCTAAGGGCTGTATGGATAACTAAGCATTTGTTCTTTACTACCCATTTAGAGACTACCCTTTTTGGAGAACTAGGCTTCTTGGTTGATTCTAGGGATGTCATCGTTTGAGCATAAGGTGTTGAGGTTTTCTCTTTACTTGATTTCTCTTTCATCAGCTCCATGGTTCTTTTGTTCAACTGTTTTACCATTTCTAGGAGCTCTTCCATTCTTTTGTCTTTCTTCGGTGGAGTGGGATAATTTTTCCTCACGTTTGGTGTTTGTTTAGGAGGACTCCACATCTGATTCATCCTTTTTCCGGTAGGTACAAATTTACCTTTCAAGTTCCGAACCGGATTCTTAAGGATCAAGCATTCAAATTTCAAATGTCCAACATCTCCGCATGCATGGCATATAGGTGAATTTCTCTTAGTGCTTCCTGATGCATTCCTAATCTTTATAGGTTCTGGGTTACTAACCTTAGTTTGCTCACCATAGCCTAGCCCTCTTGTATTCCAACAAGGCTTACCTGATTTAAGGATATCATCTAGTTTTTCTCGACTTTGGGCAAACCTTTCATTTAGTTGACTTTCTTGATTAAGTTGCAAGACTAGACACTGATTTGTAGATTTTGCCTTTTTCAGCTCATCTTCTAAGGTATTAATTTTGTCTTTAGCTGCTTTGTTTTTCTTTTCTAATTCACAGATCTGATGGTAAAATCCGTTGTTTTCTCTCTTTACTTCTTGCATTTCATCAGCCAATTTGTTGTTGTCAATATTTGCTTGGCTCAACTTCTTGGTAAGAAGGATGCTTTAACGAAATAGCTCATCATAGGCAACTTGCAAACCATCATTATCATCCTCGTCATCATCGGAGGATGTTTGACTGTTTTCTGATAGCTCATGATCATCCTTGTCTCTTTCACCTTGTATGTCTGGGACAATCTCCGAGATAGAGGCCATCAGAGTTTTAACTGATCCTCTCTCATCACTTTGATATTCTTCTGTTTCTGAATCTGTACTCTCGAGGTTGTCCCATGTGGCTGCGATTGCTTTCTTTTTGAATTTTTCTTTGGCAGGAGCTTGGCAGTCAGAGGCAATATGACCATAGCGTCCATAGTTGTAGCACTTAGGATCTTTTGGCTTGTTGTAAGATTTTCCTGTATAGTGCTTTTTATCAAAAGATTTGCTATTTTTGTCAACCCTCTTTCCTTTGTTTTTGAAGAATTTTCTAAACTTCTTGGCCATAAGAGCCATTTCATTCATATCCATTTCTTCATCACTATCAACTACAGATTCTTGTGTAGTGTGTGAAGTTTTCAGCACTGTGTTTCTACTTTTTGGGGATTTCTTGAAATGAAGTTCATGGGTCTGTAGAGATCCAAGTAAGTCTTCTATTTTCATAGTATCAATATCTCTACATTCCTCAATAGTTATGACCTTGGAGGAGAATCGTTCGGGTAAGGATCTTAGAATTTTCCTACAAATGCGCGGATCCGATATCCTCTCTCCCAATCCCCACATAGCATTGGTGACATCACTTAGTCGGGTGTAAAAGTCCATGAAGTTCTCATGTTCCTCCATTTTCATATTCTCAAATTGAGTGGTCAAGAGCTGAAGTTTTGACCTCTTGACTGTACTAGTTCCTTCATGAGTGGTTTCAAAGATGTCCCATGCTTCCTTAGCAGTTGTGCAATTACAAATTCTTTTAAACTCATCAGCTGAAACGGCACAAAAGATAGCATTGAGTGCCTTGGCATTGCTAATGTATCTCAGTTGTTCAAGATCAGTCCATAAATCATCAGGCTTGACTGTGGTAGTGGTGACCCCATCTATGACAGTGCTCAAGAGGGGTATTTCATATTTGATTTCCACAGATCTCCATGTTGCATGATCCAATGATTGCAAGAAGACTCTCATTCTTGCTTTCCAATAAGCATAGTTTGATCCATCAAAATATGGAGGTTTGGAAACCATACTAGAATCCCCTTTTGACATGATTTCAAGCTTCTAGAGATGGATCACACTCCGGGCGGTTACGCCTTTAAGGAGGAACCTGGCTTTGATACCAAGTGAAAATGCGGTGTAAGTTTGATTACCGCTTTTGTAGAAGCAAGAAACAAGATACCTTGTCCTAGAGGGGGGGTGAATAGGACACTTTTTAAATTTCCCAATAACACACTTATAATCATGCAAAGTATTCTTAGGAAACTTACTTCAAACACAAGATATGCAGAATATAAGTCAATAAAAGCATATGGGAAAGAAGTAAATCAGTTTATCCATTCATCACACAACAAGAGATTTTTATAGTGGTTCGATTATGTACCTACTCCACTCCCAGCTGATCCACTCACTCCTTGAGTGGCCGGATTTCACTATCACTATGGTTTTAAATGAGGTTAACCATAAACCTTAACAGCCTACAAAAGGACTTATGACTCAACACATGGATTCACCCTTCCATAGGACTAATCCATGACCACTTTGTCCTACACAAGGGCTTGTCCTACTCAAGGACTTGTCCTACGCAAGGACTCTTACGAGTTTGGGTCTTCAAACTCTGAAACCCAAATCTCAAATTGAGGAGGTTTCTTGGACTCGAAAGACTAAATATACTTAGCTGATTGAGTCCCTTATTGATGCCTTTGTTGAAGAAGCTTCGGCTTGCATGGAAGATACCTTCTTCAGCTCCCTCGATTAGCAACCTTGCTCCGGATGACTCATTGTAGATTCCAAGGTGAGGGATTAGGGTTAGGTAGAGGCTATATTGGGATATGGTTTTTATGTGAGGAAAGCTTCTACCTAATCCACCATTAATGGCATTGATGACAAGAGAATATCTATGAGAGGTAGGTCAAGATGCCATTAAAGAGGGGTTGAGTTCATGATTCAATCCAAGCTTTGAATGCTTCATCAATGTTGGTCAGATCAACATGGATTGAAGTATGAACTCAACAAATCTTAGGGTTTGGAAGAAGGGGATCTCAAGAAGAAGGCTCACACAAACCCTAGATGATGCTCAAGGTGTCTTGGGCAAGATCTAACCGAGTTCTATAAATAGACATGGCATTCAACGGTCAGAAAACGGTAAGCTCGATAGGATCCGATCGATCGGACATAAGATTTAGCTAGATTTGAATTTTGCTCAAAAACAGCTTCTCCGATTGATCGGACTTAGTTCCGATTGATCGGAAGACCTTTTTCGATTGATCGGACAGATAGTCCGATTGATCGGAATTCCTTCCAGAGAGTTGATGTAATTTTTCTGGAAATTCCTCCAATGGATCGTATGTGTGTCCGATGGATCGGAGCACCCCTGTCCGATGGATCGGACAGACCTCCGAGGGATCGTAAAAGTGTCCAGAGAGATTTTCAATGTTTGCTGGATAATTATACGATTGATCGGACATATTGTCCGATTGATCGGAACACCCTGTCCGATGGATCGGACAGGCCTCCGATGGCTCGGAAAAGTGTCCAGAGAAGTTTTCAATGTAACTGGACTATTTTCCGATGGATCAGACACATTGTCCGATTGATCGGACACCTATCGGACTAATCTCCGATGGATCGGGTATGTATCTGAGAGAGCAGACATATTGTTTTTCAATTTTTAAGCAACTTCTGCTAACATTAACCCTTCCAAAGCTAATCTAAATGGAAGGTGGGCTATAGATGGTGCTAAGGGTGTGCCTAGGAAGGATTTGGGCCATCTATAGAAGGTTTTGGGATCAAAGGTTTGGATGGAGAGGCTTGAAGCTGTCTTGATGAGCGATCTTCTTTGAGAAGCTTCTGTCTTCAGCCGCAAGGAAACTGTCTTCAGCCGCAAGGATACTCGACGACACACTAACCATGGTAATTGACAAATCTTTGCATTAACAGCTTTAATAAGAAATGATAATGGCGTTCAGAAGCCGATTTATTATGTGAGTCGTTCAATGGTAGATGTTGAAGAAAGATACCCAGAAATAAAGAAACTATATTTGGTCCTAATCACCTCAATTAAGAAGCTCCAACCTTATTTTGAAGTGCACACAATAGTGGTCCCCATAAATCAATCTATGAGGCAGGTCCTGTAGAATCCTAAAGTATTCGGAAGGTTGGCCAAGTGAGCCATAAAATTAAGTGAGCACGATGTGAAATTATTCCCATAAATAACAATAAAGGGACAAGCGGTTGCTGACTTTATTGTAGAATTCGTGTGCTTGGCTCCTCCAGAGTAAGATGAGGCCTCTACACAACAAGTTAAACCCCCTGCTCTAGATCAACCATTGTGGACTTTATTTGTGGACGGGTTGGCCTCTTCTCACGGGAGTGGGTCCGGTCTTATTTTAATTTCTCTTGATGAATTGAAGTTCGAATATGCACTTCGCTTCGGCTTCCTAGTGTTGGGGCTCAAATTTATACCCATTATAAAATGGTATTCAACGGTCCATCTATGATGATTCGGACTGATTTCGAGATCCGAATTACTCGAAAAATGCTAGTGCCGCCCTAACATGCGCAATCGTGACTGAAACTACGAATGCTATTTCGGGGTGGAATCGGACATGCGGATTACCGCCAAATGATCCGGAACTCCCTAAAACCCTTAACCTGCAAGTTTCGAGATCGCACGATGCATATCTTTACCCGCGCGCTTCCAAATGCATTTTGCCCTGACTGTATCCGACTATAAGGGCCCAAAAGCCTACAGGTACCATTTCGGGCTGGAATCAGAAATGCGAATTACCCCCAAATGATCCGGAATGCCCGGAAAACCTTAAGTAGCAAGTTTGAAGTCATTGCGTGCATATTTCCACATGCATTCGTTCACTCTCTCTCCACATGCATTGTTCACTCTCTCTCCACATGCATTTGTTCACTCTCTCTCCACATGTGAATGTCTTAAGGAAACATGCATTAACTCTCTCACCACATGCGCATGAGAGCTCTCTCTCTCCCTTTTCAATATTCTAAAATTACAAAAATCATGAAAATATGCTAAGTGGGGCCACATGAGGCCAACATAGAGGCCACATGCGCCCATACCAGTGGCACATGCGCCCATGACATGCCACATGCGCCTGGTGCATGGGTACATGCGCATGACTCGTCTCTCCAGAATATTTCCATGCGCATAATCCCCACATGCGCATGACTCGTCTCTCCAGAATATTTCCATGCGCATAATCCCCACATGCGCATGACTCGTCTCTCCAGAATATTTCCATGCGCATGCCCTCCATTTTGCAAACCACATGCGCCCGGTACCCGAGTAGCTACCCGATTAAGTGCTATAAATACCCCACTCACTTGTTGAGAAGGAGAGAGGCTTCATTATCTGGAAAGGATCGGCAGAGCAAGGTAAAATCCTTGTCGGAATCCTCAGTAGACTATCCACATGCTCCCACACCTCGCCGGATGCCACAACCGGAAAGGGATTTCTCCCACCGGAGTTGCAATAAGAGGAAGAGAAGCAACATGTGCCCATCCTTTTGTTGGAAACAAATGGGAAATTTCTCAAGTCCTTGGAGGACATGCGCCCATAGTGCCATCTTTCTCTTCACTCCCTCATGCCACATGCGCTCAAGTGTGCCCAAGGGAGAGGCCACATGCGCTCAGTGCGCTCAATGGAGAGGCCACATGCGCATAAGTGCGCCCAAGGGGCAGGCACATGCGCTCACCTCCCTTCCATTTCCTCTCTCTCCTCACTTTTTTCCCACATGCGCTTGAGGAGGAGTCACATGCGCCCAAACCAACCCAACCTCCCATGCGCCTGGACGATGATGGGGAGGTGGGGCCTTCCATGATGTGGCCTGCCTTCCAATCGCGTCAGCACTCCTAGACACACATCAATGTCCTCTATCCATCCCCCGGACCGGATTCACCAACGGTCGATGTTAAGTGGGCCAAATCAGCAATTTGATCAAAATGGCCAACACTTAGCTAATATTGCAAACCTTGAAAATCCTTCCGAAAGAGCCGGAAATGGCCGAAAGTGAGAGGAATCGTGTGGAATTTGATCGAAACCGAGAGGGAGACTTCTCTCCGCCATAACATGAAATATAATAATCATGCACGACAATGAGGTTATCGAAACCCATGAGCCCCGAATACCCTAATTAAGCGGTCAGCAGACCCACTACTTAGTCACTTCTAGCCCTGGGATCGAAGTGCCCTGTCGGCTCAGAAATTGACCCATGCTAAACAAATCAAAATGCAATCGCGCCGCGACCCTCGTGGATATAACCCACCTCTATCCAAAGATGATCGTGACAGGTATTCAGCAAACCCTTTGATCAAATCGTAAACAGGCCCTGGGAATTGCCCTGATGGCCCGAAAATCTACTAATGCCAAATGAAATCAATCGCGATCTCAAAGACGCGAGGGAAAAATATCGATGACACAAAGATATATACGAAGCCGATTGATCAAATCAAATGCATAATTTGTCCGATACACTGAACATCTAGCATAAATGCAATCTTCTCTTGAGCATGCATAAAGCATAGTTATTTTATACTGTACTCGTTCGCATCCATTACATGAATATATTTCATCTCGGATCAAGATACGAAACTAAATCAAAGGGGACTATGGTTATCATCGAAAACCATAATGAAAGAGTTCTAAATGTCTGAAATACTTCATCGTTAAGACCAGTTGATGTGCGTCCTGTCCAAGGCGGGATCCGTCAGTTGAGTGGCTAAGGGAATGAGTGCCCTCCAGTAAGTCACCCGTCCAGCTGAGACGGTCACTGGCCCTGGTTGCAGTAAGTGGACGCCGTGGAGTGTATTTCTGAAAGTCATATCATCCATAGAGACGCGTCATGACACTGAGATATACGACTCGGTCGAAACCCTGTTTGCAAAAAGACCCCATGGAGTGCCCTCCAGTAAGTCACCCGTCCAGCTGAGACAGTCACTGGCCCTGGTTGCAGTAAGTGGACGCCGTGGAGTGTATTTCTGAAAGTCATATCGTCCATAGAGACGTGTCATGACACTGAGATATACGAATCGGTCGAAACCCTGTTTGCACAAAGACCCCATGGAGTGCCCTCCAGTAAGTCACCCGTCCAGCTGAGACGGTCACTGGCCCTGGATGCAGTAAGTGGACGCCGTGGAGTGTATTTCTGAAAGTCATATCGTCCATAGAGACGCGTCATGACACTGAGATATACTACTCGGTCGAAACCCTGGTCGCATTAAGACCCCATGGAGTGCCTTCCAGTAAGTCACCCGTCCTAGCAGAGACGGTCACTGGCCCTGGTTGCACTAAACGGAAACCGTGAAGTGTATCCCTGAAAGTCATATCGTCCATAGAGACGCGTCATGACACTAAGATACACGACTCGGTTAAAATCCTGGTTGCTACTCAACTAGGAATGCCCGAAGAGTATGGGAGCAACATCTAACCGGTCTTAACGGTGAAGTATTCCATAATAAATCCTAGACTTGGTTTCTACGACCATGAACTCGAGACTATAATCCCTGACGATTTAAACTACTTGCTCGATCTATCCGAGCTTCATTCCTTTAATATTCCATCTATTGTATAACTGAAATTCATAGTGGAATCTTGTCGCTTTGTGCCGTTGTTTTCTCCCGTATGGGTTTCCACGTAAAAATCTCTGTGTTGTCTATGCTGTGCTTTATTTATATTTATGCTCCTTTAATTCTTTATTTAATTCATTTATGATACATGCATGCATTTACTTTTGCCTTTTAATCAAGGGTGATCATCCGTTGATGTAATTAAGGGTTCGTGACCAGTTCACAGCCCGGAATGTAAAAGATCTTGGAATCTCTGGAATAAAATTCACCTCGCAGTGCTTTCTCGTGTATACTTTGTGATTGCTTATGATTGTCTATGAATGTCTCTATACTCATAATTCCCCCAGAATAAAAAGAACACAGGAAAGGAAAAAGACTGCCGACGAGCAGTTTCGATTTTTCTTTAGTTCTAACACCTAGCATCAAATAATCAAGCTGAGTATGAGACACTCTTGGCTGATCTCCATCTTACCAAGGCGATGGGAGCCCTTAGCTTACGAATTCATAGCGATTCTTAGCTCGTTGTAAATTAGGTCACGGATGACTTTGAGGAAAGGGGTCAAAGAATGGTTGCATACCGAACGCAAGCTCTCGAATTGCTGAAGGATTTTAAAAAAATATGAGCTCCAAATTTCGAGGGAACAAAACAGGATGGCTGATTCACTTACTAGATTAGGATCGACTTCGGAAGGTGAACTTGCTTGAGCAATTCCCATCGAACATCTGGTTGTGCCAAGCATCATGCAGAATAAGACAGTAGGAGCATTTTTGGTCTATCAAGATCCATCCTGAATGGACCCTATAGTACAGTATCTCCAGACCAGACAGCTCCCAGAAGATAAGAAAGAGGCACAAAAATTGAAATTTCGCACCCCAAGTACTTTTTAAAGGAAGGAATTCTCTACAGGTGAGGATACTCACTGCCACATTTAAGGTGCATTTATCCCGAGGAAGCCAAGTATGTCCTCAGGGAGATCCATGGAGGAGTGTGCGACAATCATCTGGGGAGGCCGATCGATAGCTTATAAGGAAATTAGGCAAGGTTACTACTGGCCTACGATGATGATAGATGCTGTGAAATTTTCAGACAAGTGCCACAGATGCAGGCATTTTGCTAAGATTCCTAAAAAATCTCCTGAAAACATTACTCTTATGTCTGGACCATGCCATTTGCCCAATGGGGAATCGACATCATTGGCCCTTTGCCGAAGGGAAAGGGATAAGTTAGGTTCGTGATAGGTTCATGATTGTGGCGGTCAACTATTTTATAAAATGGGTTAAGGCCAAACCTTTGGCGTCAATTACGGAAAAACAGACCACAAAATTCATATGAAAATTGATCATTTGTCATTTCAGAATTCTGCATACAATCATAACAAACAATGGGAGCCAATTTGACAATAAGAAGCTTAGGGAACTCTATGAGGATCTAAAGATACGACATGTCATGACTACGCCTTATTATCCTCAAGCGAATGGCCAGGTTGAAGCAATAAATAAAATCATCAAGCACCATCTGAAGACTAAGCTTGATGAGTGCAAAGGTGCTTGCTCTAAGTGTTTGTCAGAGGTCCTTTGGGCCTACAAAACGACTGCTCGGACCTCCACAGGAGAAACTCCATTTTCACTATCTTTTGGAGCTGAGGCAATGGTTACTGTAGAGATCAGGATGCCATCTTACCGCACGGAGCATTTCCGACCAAGCCAGAACGAGGAAGTCATGAACTTCCAACTTGATATGTTAGAAGAGCACCGAAGTCAAGCACAATCCGCCTTGCAACTCATCAGCAGAAGGTTGCTTGACATTATAATTCTCAGGTCAGAGTTTGACCCTTCCGCATCGGCCACCTCATCCTCAGAAGGATCATCCTAAGCAGCAAGGATCTGAGCCCTCGAGCCTTCGGGCCAAATTGGGAGGGACCCTACAAGATTACAAAAATCGTCCGACCCAGTGCTTATCACCTCGAAGATATGGAAGGCTAGATTATTTGTCTCCCTTAGAATGTGATAAATCTACGAAGGTATTATCAGTAAACTGCTGGACTATTGAAATTGAAATAAAGTCTTTATTCCCAATCAACGGATGGTGATTTCGTTCCTTCTCTTAGTCATTCCTTTGAATCAAAATACAATGCTCAGTAAACCTTATCCTAGAGGATACGAGGTTCTAAAGAGGAATGCATTACGTTTCCCAACTGAGTACTTTGTCTCTCATAAGAGATAAAGCTCAAAGACTTGGCGAATTGATTCGCCCATGGGAGGGCTGAGCCAGTTCATGGCACCCTCCGACTGAGTACGATTTGCTTAGACGGATTAACAGATTAATACTGTCTGCTCGGCAGACTGATTAAAGAGAACGTTTTGCGCAGACGAACTCTCAGATGAGCATAATTTGCTCGATACAAAGAACCATTCAATGCGAAAATAAAAAAGAAATCGACAACAAAAATGCTTAAGTAAAGAAAAGTTCTTCCATTCAAAATATTGCCCGAAGGCAATAGACAAAGATGAGAAGGTAACAACAAACACTACTCTAAAATGACGCGATCAGGATCTTGGGTAACCATTGCCTTTGTGTCTTCAACTGCGGCAATCGAACCAGAGGATACAACTGTTGAGGTTACTATTGGGGCTCAAAATATCACTAATGATAAAAGAAGGAGTGACGACTCGAATACATCATTCAAAGTCAGCAACAGAGCCATAGACAATCAGAAAAGTGGCAGAGTGTCGGTGCGGTCCTGGCTCGGGTAGCTCGCGCAATCACACCCAAAACTGAAGTCTGTCATTTCGGAGCTGATCTGGACATGCGTATTGTCACCAAATGATTCGAAATGCCCAAAACCCCTAACCTCTGAATTTGGATGTCGTGCGATACATATTTTCACCTGCACATCCCAAAGTACGTTTTCCCCTGCTAGGAGCTGACTAAAGGATCAGAATTGGGAAGGAACTATCAAAATTAACCTCATTTGACCATTCTCCAACTGACCCATTCATTTAGCAACATGATTAAAGTATAAAAGTGCTCTAGCGTCAGTGACATTGATCCTCGAAAAGGTACCTGTCCATTGGAGTGAACAGTCGGAGCCTGAAACCTAAATTTTTTAAGTATGAGAACAGATATCAGTGAAGAGCTCACTTTCAGTTAGAGGATGATTGAGCAAGCAATGTACATTTGAAGAAAATGATACGTCATGGGAAGGCTTACCAAGTCACGATTCCGACAAGTCTGAGATCATCAAATTCTGAGTTATAACGAAGGAGATATGAGTCATTCACCAAAGATCGTACATTATTAATGGCATTAATCACTTGGGGCCCACTTTTTAAGATCAAAGAGGCTTCTGAAGGTTATCATGATAATTCCATTGCATAGATCGTTGAAATAGTCTTCCAACGAGAACAAGAGTGTCTAAATTGATTTGTAATGAAGAAGTTATGACCATTTTCGTGGAGATGCGCAAGTGCAGAATAACATGCGCCCAAAAACTCCTCTTTAAATACATGTTCTCGGAAACTCCTCTCTAAGTACATACGCCCAGAAAATCTCCTCTAAATACATGCTCCCGCGACCTCTCCTTGTGTTGACCCGGACTCGATTAACAGACTATAAATACCCTGACCCTTGATGACCTCAGTATGCGGACTGAAGAGAAAGGAGGGAGGGAGAGAGAGAGAGAGAGAGAGAGAGAGAGAGAGAGAGAGAGAGAGAGAGCATCAAATGGGATACATGCGTCCATCTCTAAGGGACACATGCGCCCACACTCCCATCTCCAAGGGACACATGCACCCACACCCACTCACCAAGGGACACATGCACCCACACTCTCTCACCGAAGGACACATGCGCCCACCAACTCCCGCATGTCCCACATGTGCCCACTCTCTCCTGAAATGAACCCACTCTTTCCACATGTGCCCACTCTTTCCCCACATGCACTCACCACCTATGCCAGTACTTAGCCATTTTCATGATCAACACTACACCTGTGTTCGCTCCCCTCAAGTCGAAGGCTGCGATGTAGTAATAATTCTCGGTGAGACCGAGGTCAATCCATAGGAAAAGAAGTAAGCAATTTCAACTACTCTAATAACTAAAATCTAAGAAGTTTAGAAAAACAATTTTAAACATAAAACAGGAAAATCTGATAATTAAGGGTAACTAGAGCATTGAGGATCCACTTGTAGTAGTTCAATACCAATCCATTCATTCAAGCACAAACACAATTAGAATCATAGTCCTGTTAAAACTAGAAAATCATGCTCGTCAACAGTTTTTCCTGTGTTTCAGTATTCTGGGGGAATTCTAAGTATAGAGACATTCATAGACAATCATAAGCAATCACAAAGTATACACGAGAAAGCACTGCGAGGTGAATTTTATTCTAGAGACTCCAAGATCTTTTGCATTCAGGGCTGTGAACTGGTCACGAACCCTTAATTACATCAATGGATGACCACCCTTGATTAAAAGGCAAAAGTAAATGCATGCATGTATCATACATGAATTAAATAAAGCGTTAAAAGAGCATAAATGTAAATAAAGCACAACATAAACAACACAGAGATTTTTTACGTGGAAACCCTTGCGGGAGAAAACCATGGCACGAAGCGACAAGATTCGACTATGAATTGCAGTTATACAATAGATGGAATATTAAAGGGATGAAGCTCGGATAGATCGAGCAAGTAGTTTAAATCATCAGGGATTGTAGTCTCGAGTTCATGGTCGCAGAGACTAAGTTTAGGATTCCTTATGGACCAAGCCATTGTTAAGACCAGTTAGATGTTGGTCTCATACTCTTTCGGGCGTTCCTAGTTGAGTAGCAACCAGGATTTTAACCGAGTCGTGTATCTCAGTGTCATCGCGCATCTCTATGGACGAAATGATTTTCAGGAATACACTTCACGATTTTCACTTAGTGCAACCAGGGCCAGTGACAGTCTCGTGTTTGGACGGATAACTTGCTGGAAGACACTCCATGGTGTCTTAGTGCAACCAAGGCCATTGACCGTCTCGTGTTTGGACGGGTGACTTGCTAGAAGGCACTCTATGGTGTCTTAGTGCAACCAGGGCCAGTGACCGTCTCGTGTTTGGACGGGCGACTTGCTGAAAGGCACTCCATGGTGTCTTATTGCAACCAGGGCCAGTGATCGTCTTGTGTTTGGACGGGTGACTTGTTGGAAGGCACTCCATGGTGTCTTAGTGCAACCAAGGCCAGTGACCATCTTGGTTTGGACGGGTGACTTCCTGGAAGGCATTCATTACCTTAGCCACTCAACTGACGAATCCCGATTTGGACAGGATGCACATCACCTGGTCTTAACGATGAAGTATTTCAGACGTTTTAGAACTCTTTGATTACGGTTTTTCGATGATAACCATAGTCCCATTTGATTTAGTTTCGTATCTCGATCCAGGATGAAATAAATTCATGCAATGGATGCAAATGAGTACAGTACAAAGAAAATATGGTTTATGCATGCTCGAGAGAGGATTGCATTTATACTAGATGTTCAGTGTATCAGACAAATTATGTATTTGATTTGATTGATTTGCTTCGCGTATATCTTTGTGTCATCAATATTTTTTTACCTTCACATCTTTGAGATTGCAATTGATTTCATTTGGCATTAGTCGGTTATCGGGCCATCAGGGCACTTCCCAAGGCTGAAAATGACTAAGTAGTGGACCTGTTTGCGGTCTGATCGGGGCATTCGATAGATACCGTCGATGATCATATTTGAGTAGGGACAGATCATGTCTACGAAGGTTGCAACGCGAACGAATTTCGATTTGCTTAGCGCCAGTCAATTTTAGAGCCGGCAGAGTACTTTTCAAGGCTGAAAATGACTAAGTAGTGGGCCTACTGACCACTTAATTAGGGTTCTCAGAGATCCTGGGATCAGGTAATCTCGTTGCAATGCATGATTATGATATATCATGTTATGGCGAAGAGAAGTTCCCCTCTCGAGGTTGGTCAAATTCTGCCCGGTTCCTCTCAAATTCGGCCATTTTCAGCTCTTTCGGAGGGGTTTCCGAGGTTTACAAAATTGGCTAAGTGTTGGCCTTTTTTTTATCAAATTTCTTATTTGGTCCACTTAACATTGACCGTTGGCGAATCCGGTCTGGAGGATGGATAGAGGGCATTAGTGTGTGTCTAGGAGCATCATCTTGATCAGAAGGCGGGCCACATCGAAGGCGGGCCATATCATGAAAATCCCAAGTATGTATCAGCGTCTGGGCCCACCTGGGAGTGTATGGGCGCATGTGGAGTTGGAGGTGGGCGCATGTCTCCTAAAGTGGTCACATGTGCCCTGCCCCAAATGCATGTGGGAGAGAAGTGAGGAGAGAGAGTGAAAGGAAGGGAGATGGGCGCATGTCCTTGCCCCTTGGGCGCATATGGCATGAGGAAGTGAGGAGAAAGAGAGAATTGGAGAAAGATGGGTGCATGTCCCTCTCCACTTAGGGATTTTTGGGAATTTCCTCCCTTCCCTCCTCGTATTGCAACTCCGGCAGGAATAATCCCTTTCCGGCGAAGGCATCCGGCGAAGAAAATCCTTTCCGGCGAGGGTTTCCGGTGAGGATTCTGGTGAGGGATTTTACCTCTACAAAGCTCTAGATTGGTGGTGTCGTCCCTGTCTCAGCTGATGAGTGGGGTATATATAGTACTTAATCGGGTAACGGGTATCGGGCGCATGTGTAAGCAAGAGGGGGGCCATGCGCATGTGATGGGGTGCAGGCGCATGTGTCCATGCATCAGATGCATGTGCACTGGTGTGGGCGCATGTCCCACTGGTGGTGGGCACATGTGTCCCTGGTACTGGGCGCATGTGGCCACACTAAGCATCATTTCGATTTTTATTATTTATTTTGATTTTTTCAAATTTCAAAAGAGGGAGAGAATGTCCCTCATGCGCATGTGGTGAGAGGGCAAATGCATGTCTCCTCATGGCATTCGCATGTGGAGAGAGAGTGGTGTACGCACATTCCATCACTTAGAATATTTCAGGTTTTAGGCTCCGATGGGCGACCTCCAGAGGGGGGCTACCTTTTCGGAGACCGAAGTCACTGACACCAAGTCGTTTTTAAGCCATGATCTACCTCATGAATGAACGGGGTAGGGTACCGATGGTCATCTGCTGTGAATTTTGGTAGTTCTTTCCCAATTTGGACCCTCCCGATCTGCTCCAAACAAGGACAAAACGCACTTCGGTGCGCGCTGGTAAAAGTGTATATCGTATGGCATTTAAATTCACAACTTAAGGGTTTCTAAACATTTTAGATCATTTAACGGCCATCCACATGTCCAATTCCCTTCAAAAATAGCATTTATAGGCTTCTGGGCCCCTACAATTGGATGCGATCAGGGCAAAATGCATTTGGAAGCGCGCGAGTAATAATATGCGTCGCTCGACTTTGAAACTTGCAGGTTAAGGGTTTTAGGGCGTTTCAGATCATTTGGCAGTGATCCGCATGTTCGATTCTGCTCCAAAATAGCATTTATAGGTCGTGGTCACGATCGCGCATGTTAGGGTTGCACTGGCATTTTCCAAGTATTTCGGATCTCGAAATCGGTCTGAATCGTCGTAGATGGACCGCTGAATACTATTTTATAATGGGTGCGAATTTGAGCTCTAGAAAGTCCTATCTCTCATCTAATTGGAGGATATATCATTTAAGCACAAACCGACCCACTCAAATATGAAAATCGGGTTTCTAGTTCTAATGAAGCACATAGAACTTGAACTTGTAGCCTTTGAAGTAACAACCATACCAGGAGATCATGACATGCTCCAGGGTTGCTACAATTGAAATCCAAACAAACCCATCATGGAAATATCAGAGAATTGAAAGGAACTCATATCCGGAGTACACAAACTCTCATAATTCATCTAAAAATCCAATTTTTATTTAAACTAGAACTTCAAAATCCATAAATAAGAAAAATGTACTTGTATAAATGAATTAAGTATTGAAACTAGCTACAAATTTCACCTCTTAGCTCTACCTAAGAGGTTAGCTAAAAGACAGCATCATAAGCTAGAACTAGAACTAAGAAAAGAAAGAAAAACTAGTTGTAGGAGGCTAAGAAGCCTCTTAGATCTTGATCTCTTTGTGCCCCACGTTCCTAAATGGCTTAGGAAGAGAGTGGAGGTGGCCTTTTACAGGAGAAATCATGCACCAGGTTGGAAACTTATAGAAATCAAAGAGTCCTTACACAATCTGGACACTGGCCGGCTGGTCGGACCTTGCACAGCAACATAGGAGCCATCTGGACACCATCCGACCTGTCTGCCGACCAGCCGGCCGGACCTTGTAAAAACAGCGAGTTCAGCTTCAAAAAGGCTGAAAATCTGACTTGTCTGGCCTTAGGGCCGACCTGTCGGTTGACCAGTCGGATCTGGCCACCGGCCGGCCGAATGTGTAACAGTAGGGCTGTTTTCAGCAGTTTCTGCACTTTACTTTTCTGGCCCTACAGCTCTGTACTTTGCTTTTTCTGGCCATTTCAAGTCTTCAACTTGATTCCTTCAAGTCTTTTTCTCCACTTCTTTGGCTCATCAAAGCTTGATCTTCTAATTATTCTAAATCCTTCAAATTAGCATTAAATCCATGACATCTCTCTCTTTTACCTACAAACATAAAAACAAGCATAAGTCTTTAACTTTAACAACTTAAATTATGCAATTGTGCTATGAATTGGGGTTAGAACATGCATAATTCAGGGCTCAACTCACCCCCCAACCAACATTTTATTAGTCCTGATCAAAACATGTGTGAAACAAATCAAACTTTTCAAAACCGAACACTCCCTCAGAAACTATGCTTCTATAAACTTCTAGACATACAAGTGTTGAGCTCTTAATTGTGCATATTCTAACCCCAATTCATCACACATTATGCAAGGTTTTCATGATTTATAGACTAAACTAATGTATGGATTTGTGATTGTAGGGAGGAGAGAGAGGAATCATCATTGAAGACTTAAAGATGCCATTTAAAAGAAAATAAGATCAAAGGACCAAGTGTGAAAGGGTGGAAGAAAGAAGCATAGAAGAGAAGAAAATAAGGAAGATGAAGACACCCAAGACCGGTTGTGCGACTGTTAATGTCAGATTTTGTAACGAGATCCTCCGGCTTTTCTCCTTCGCTCCAGGAGGGATTTCCACCACCAGACCTGAAGCAAGACAGCGAATAAGGGTGGCTGGGGACCAGCCGTTAGCCCTCCGACGCTTAAGTTAGGCCACAGAAGAGAAGCCAAGCAAAACGGGACCAAGATTGAATGATGAGTACGTACCTCCTATTCATGGGAGCCATCCCCTTATATAGATCTGAAACAATCCAATCTGTTACGTGAGATGTCGAAATCCCGTTGATGTCGCATACGATACTGAGAATCCGCTGATTTCATGAGATAAGATCCTATCTTTTTAGTCAGATCCAACCCAATGATT
This sequence comes from Liriodendron chinense, assembly GCA_003013855.2. Lineage (NCBI taxonomy): Eukaryota > Viridiplantae > Streptophyta > Magnoliopsida > Magnoliales > Magnoliaceae > Liriodendron > Liriodendron chinense. The sequence goes on from ML058334.1 coordinate 3,828,003, forward strand.
TATTCCAACAATCACGCCCCTAGATGGTAATCCCTTGAAATCCGGCTGGATCCGGCCGGAAGCCATAGTTGGAGTCATAGCCTCCGAAAAGGAAGGAGACGCCCGTAGCTGGGAGTCATGGCCTCCGAAAAGGAAGGAGACGCCCGTAGCTGGGAGTCATGGCCTCCGAAAAGGAAGGAGACGCCCGTAGTAAAGCTGCTCGCAGGTTAAAATGTGGTCGCGAGTCCAAGTACATATTTTGGGTGTAATGTCTTTCAACGACTTGTGAGAAGGTCTGCTCGCGGATCGAGCTTTGCCGTATTTGACTATCGGTTATGAAGACTCGGGACTTGCGAATAGCTGCTCCGTATTTTTCAATCTATGACTCTTGATCAGGTGATCTCGAGAGTCGAATGGACGTCCCGCACCTATCAAACATTCGACTCTCGATCAGCTAATCTCGAGAGTCGAATGGACGTCTTGTACCTATCCAACATTCGACTCTCAATCAGATAATCTCGAGAGTCGAATGGACGTTTTGGGCATTTCCGCGTGAAATCTTATCTCCATCATTTTGCCTATAACAGATGCCCCCCAAGTCCTTGCCGCCAAGAATTCTTAAGGAAAGGACTTAGCTCACTATCACACGAAACCGCTCGCTACCTTCATCGAGAACGACACCCCTCATGATGGGCTGAAATTAATGAGCGCCAGCTTTCCGCAGCCTTTTCGCTGATGGAAAATGAAGGGGCGCTCGCCACGTGTTTGAGGAGTTAATGGGCGTGCCTGCTCGAGCGCTGTGTCCAACGAGGGACTGCCACGTGCCATCAGATACGGCGGAATGATTACCTATAAATATACGGAGTCCGCCATTTCTTTGATTTTCTACAGAAGTTTTTTCGAAAGAATCCTGCAACCCTTTCTTTCCATTCTTCTTCCTCTTCCGGTGCTCAATCTTTCTTTTTCTCGGTATACTTCCTTTTTCTTCTTCTTTTATTTTCATCTCCCCATGGCTGGGAACTCTGACGAGACTACTGTCCCCCTTGGCGATGCCACTCCGGAGTCCTCTGCCTCCAGTAGTGCAAGGGTTTCGGCGGGGAGATACACAGCAGCCGGATATCCTTCCGTTTTATCGGAGGACCGGCTGGCTGAGCTACGGGAGAGATACCAAATCCCTGACTCTGTAACTCTCCGCTTGCCCGGAGGTGGAGAAACACCCGACTCCCCCCCCCCCCCCCCCCAGGATGCGTAGCATTTTACGAGTACCAACTCATCTTGGGGGTACGCCTTCCCCTCCATCCCTTTGTTCGCGATGTATTACGATGTTACAAGATTGCCCCTGGGCAACTCATTGTGAACGGGTGGAGGGTGGTTTTGGGCTCCTTTGCCCTTTGGGCTCAGGCTGGCAACGGGGAACTCACGGCGGAGGAGTTCCTCCGTATGTTCCGCCTGAAGAAAGCTCCATCCAGCGAAGGCTGGTATTATTTATGTTACTGGCACCGGGATAACTTCGTGTTGGGTAAGCCCTCCTCGAACTATCCCGGCTGGAGGAAGCGGTGGTTCTATGCTTCCTGGAGCTAGGAGTCTGCCTCCTCCAGGGGTCCAGGAGTGACCCGGTTTTTCTGTGAAGGTAGACACAATCCCATATTGTGCAGTTTCCTTAGAATAATTTTTAGGGTTTTGCTTCGTTTGACCATTATTTGTGCTCGCAGGTATCCCGGCATTGCGGAAACCGAATTTGAAGGGTGGGATCAACGAGAAGATCGTCAGAGTGTATAAGGTGCCTGTCGGAGATAGGCATATCGAGGCTTGCTTATCTCCTTCGCGACTTGCAGCAGCAGGCCTCATATCCAGGAGAGAAGTCGAAATGACGAAGGCTGGAGAGAAGAGAGGCCTACTGCCCCGTCTGAAGGGCACAGGTTCCAAAAGACAGAAGAGAACCCCTGCCGAACCGTCTCAATCTTCCATCCGCGCGGGCAGCGATCAGCCTGCCCTTCCCGCGAGCATGGCGGGGGCCCCAGCTGGGCCTACTATCCCTTCACTGGTGGTCGCACCTGGGCCACCAGTGATCAACATTGCAGACAATTCCCCAGATGGGGTGGGGTCCAGCTGCCCCCCAGCTGAAGAGGCTCGAGAGCAGGTAGAGCCTCAAGAGCCAACTCCTGCTCGGGAACTGGTCCCAGCTGCCGAGCAGGGACCTGCTCGCGAGTCCATGCCTCCACCTCGCGAGCAGACCGGTTTGGTCGTTGCCCAACCGTCTGGGAGCGGGACGTACTCGATTCCACGCCACCTCCACCCTGTGTGTAAGTTCTTGTTCGAGAACGTCCCGCCTCATGCCTTCGGCTCTCTCCCCGAGCCAAGCCCTGAGAACCTTATCCTTGAAGCGGGGATGAGGATGGTTCAGGTAAGACTGTCAAGATCTGTTTCGACCTGTTGATACGTTCCAGAAATCTTATATTTTTCATCTCTTTGCAGGGTTTAGATCTTATTCTGCGAACGAGGCGTGATATCGTTGCCGCCCGTCGCACGATAGAGGAGGCTGAGGGAAAGAGGACTGCCTTGGAAAAAGCGGTTCAAGGAAGAGATCAACTGCTCAAGGCTCGTGAGGCAGTGATCTCGAAGAGAGATGAGGAGAAAAAGATCCTCATTGAGAAGATCCAAGTCCTGACCTGACAGGTATCAGGCCTTGGACTCAGACTACGTGAAGCTCACGGGTCTGAAGGAGAAGGCAGAGAGAGAGAGGGAGATCTTCCGACAGGACAAGATCTCATTAGAGGAGCAATTCGCGGGAGCCAGGTCGCAGCTCAAGGAGGCCTACGACAACCTGACTAGGGAGCGCACCGCTCTTGCGCAGCTTAAGGACGACTCGATCCACTGGGACGAGGAGAGAGTCGCCCTTGTAAAAATGCTCTCGGAGGAAGGTACTCGGGCAGTTTCCAAGTTCCGGACTTCGCAGCTGTATGACGATGAACGATATGAGTCATACGATGCTGGTCGAGACTTTGCACTGAGAGTAGTGCAACGAATGATCCCATCCTTCGATATGGGGGAATTCGGTCGAGTCGCGACCATCATAGCTGCAGAAGAGCAAGCTGCTGCCGAGAACGAGGTGACCGAAGCCACGCAGGCTGGAGGGGCTCCTGAAATGGGCCCTGAAGTCGAGAGCGTGGCTCCTCCTAGCGATTGATTTCCTTTTATTTTCTTTTATACAAATGTATATGTAATCATCTGATTATTAATGAAAAGATGTTTTTGGAAGTGTCGCTGTTTCGTTGCTGTTCTCCCTTCATCTTTTATTTTTTGCTTGTTAATCTTGAATGGATTCGTCAGAGATGTGACCCTTTAATTCGAGCATGAGCTAAGCTGCTCGCGATCAGGATGTGACCCCGTTCGCTGCCCTAATTTGGGCACGAGCTGTGGTGCTCGCATTTTGGAGTGCGATTCCTCCTCTCACCAATCGCGAGTAACTAACTCATGAAAAAATGAATTAGACTCAATCCGGGGGTCGTGAGACCATGTCCGCGTTGAGATAGACTGATCTATCGATTGAGATTTTGATTCTACCAAGGGCAGAAGGTTGGTCAAGAGATGGTATTCATTCTCTTCGGGGCTGTTCAGGTCCATGAGAATGGAGAAGCGACCAACTAGTAATGATTTCAATCCTACCAAAGGTAGGCAATTGGCCAAGAGGACGTGTAAGCACTCTTCAGGGCTATTCCGGTCCATATAAATGGAGTAGCGGCCAAAAGATATCTTTCACTTTATTCATAAGATGTTATGATAAACTACATCGAATCTAGGGGTAGTATCTTAGCAAATGCTCCACGTGCCAAGGGCGACGTACAGGCTTCCCTTGCATGTCTTCAAGATAATAAGTACCGGGTCGCACAACCCTAATAACCCGATACGGGCCTTCCCAATTCGGATCCAATGAACGAACAGGAATTCCAAGATTTCGCCTTAGAACCAAATCTCCGAACTGGAAAGATCTAGGTCGAACCTTTGCATTCCGATAACGAGCAATACGTTGTTGATATGCCGCCACTCGTACTTGGGAAGCATTTCTTCGCTCTTCCAAGAGATCGAGATGAAGTCGGATATTTTCCTGATTGCTCGCGGGATCATACTGTTCGATCCGATATGAGGGCACTTGAATTTCCACTGGTACCACTGCGTCAACACCAAATGCTAAGGAGAAAGGAGTTTCACCTGTCGATGTACAAGCCGTGGTTCTATAGGCCCATAACACTTCTGGCAGAAGTTCTGGCCACACCCCTTTACATTCACTTACCTTGGTCTTTAAATGATGCTTTATAATTTTATTCACTGCCTCGACCTGCCCATTCGCCTGTGGATGATATGGAGAAGTGCGGAGATTACGTATCTTCCATTTGTCGCAAAATTCATCAAAGGCTGCGTTGTCGAACTGCATTCCGTTATCGGTAATTATGGTATGAGGAAGTCCGAAGCGACATATAATATTTCTCCACATAAACTTAGTAGTTTGTTTTTCAGTAATTTTGGCTAATGGTTCTGCCTCGGCCCATTTGGTGAAATAATCAACCGCCACGATCGCGAACCTATTCTGTCCCTTTCCCATAGGTAAGGGACCGATGATATCGATCCCCCACTGAGCAAAAGGCCAAGGGCTGTCAACTGGGGTCATCCGCTCAGACGGTACACGAGGTATAGGTTGATATCGTTGACACTTGTCACATTTTTTAGAAAATTCTATGGCGTCTGCTTTCATAGTAGGCCAATAATATCCTTGCCTCATCGCTTTATATGCTAGAGATCGCCCCCTGGGATGATTACCACATGCCCCCTGGTGTACTTCATCTAGAACACGATGCGCTTCTTCTGGGTGAAGACACCTCAAATAAGGCAAGGAGAAGCTTTTTCGCAACAAGATTCCATCTTGTAAGGTGTACCTGGCAGCTCGAAGCTGAATTTGTCTTGCAGCTTTCTTATTTTCTGGTAGGTATCCATCTCTGAGATAAAGGATGATAGGATCCATCCAGCATGGAGACGATTGTACCGATATAACTTGCTCGGGAGTCACTTGATCGATACTCAAATGTTGACGGTGCTCGATGGGGATCGAATGCGATAGTTCTGATTCTGGTGCAGAAGCGAGTTTTGCCAAGGAATCGGCCAGTTGGTTCTGCTCGCGAGGGATATGGAATATTTTGTAAGTCTTCAGTTTGGCGAGCAGGATGAGGACACGAGACTTGTATAAGGCCATTCTTTCTTCTTTGGTTTCGAATTCGCCAAGAACTTGGTTGACAATGAGCTGGGAGTCGCTATGAATTATCAAATTCTGGACGGCGAGAACAACAGCTAGCTCGAGGCCAACAATAAGGGCCTCATATTCTGCTTCATTATTGGAGACACGTGATTCAAAATGCAGAGCGTATTGAAAATGCGACCCGTCTGGAGCCACTAAAATCAGGCCCGCCCCACTGCCACTGGCCCGTGACGACCCGTCCACAAAGAGCGACCAAGAAGTCTGGTCGCTTGTCATGACGCTATCTTCAGAAGAATATGTAAATTCGGCGATGAAGTCAGCCACGGCCTGGCCCTTGACTGCGGTCCTAGGACAGAATGAAATATCATGCTCGCTGATCTCGACCGCCCATTTAGTTAAACGCCCGGAAGCCTCAGGCTTTTGAAGGACTTGACGTAGTGGATGATTTGTTGGTACTAAAATAGCATGGGCTTGAAAGTATGGTCGCAGTTTTCGAGCTGCCGTGATTAAGGCTAGGGCCAGTTTCTCCAAATCAGAATACCTAGTTTCTGCATCAACCATTGCTCGACTGATATAATAAACGGGCCTTTGCACCCCGGAATCTTCTCTTATTAAAGCGGCACTAACGGCCGTGGAAGACACAGATAAATAAAGAATGAGTTGCTCATGTGCCACAGGTTTAGATAAAATGGGGGGAGCGCTCATATATTGCTTTAGTTGTTGAAAAGCTTCTTCACATTGAGGTGTCCACTTCCAATCAGACTTGGCCGTTGCACGAAGGAGTTTGAAGAAGGGCAGGCACTTGTCGGATGCTCGCGAGATGAACCTGTTCAATGATGCGATGCGACCAGCTAGACGCTGAACGTCCTTCAGAGTCACTGGGGATTTCATCTCTAGCAATGCTTTAATCTTTTCGGGATTCGCCTCAATTCCACGTTGGCCAACCATGAACCCAAGAAATTTCCCTGCAGATACTCCAAACGCACATTTTTCTGGATTTAATTTCATCTGATACTTCCTCATCAGATCAAAGGCTTCTCGAAGATCAGGAATGTGGTCATCTTCATCGATGCTTTTCACAAGCATATCGTCAACATAAACTTCCATGTTCCTACCGATTTGAGCAGCGAATATTTTGTTGACAAGACGCTGATAATGTGGCCCCTGCATTTTTGAGACCAAACGGCATTACCTGGTAGCAATATAGTCCTCGATCTGTGATGAAGGCAGTATGTTGGCCATCAGGTGGATGCATCATAATCTGGTTGTAACCAGAGTAAGCATCCATAAAATTGAGGAGGGCGTGTCCAGCTGTCGAGTCGACCAACTGGTCGATTCGTGGTGTCGGGAAGCTATCTTTGGGACATGCTTTGTTTAAGTCTGAATAATCGACGCACATCCTCCATTTGCCATTAGCTTTCCGGACGAGAACTACGTTGGCGACCCACTGTGGGTAGTCAACTTCTTTTATGAAATTTGCCGCGAGCAGCTTCTCAACTTCAGTTTTGATTGCCATTTGTCTTTCTGCAGTGAAGGCACGTCGACGCTGATGTACGGGTTTATGCTTCGGGTCAATGTTGAGACGATGTACGATGACATCAGGATCGATGCCCGGCATATCTTTATGAGACCAAGCAAACACGTCCTGGTATTCAGTGAGGAAACGGATCAAATCTTCGCGGTGGATACTGTTTAAGGAGGAACCGATATACACGATCTTAGACTGGTCGTCTTCGGTCAAGCGAATCGCCACTGTTTCCTCCCCTGGAGTTCCTGATTTCAGAGCACTTTCCCTTGGATCCAACGCGGTGGCGAGAACGTCGGATGATCCTTGAACTATTTCCATGACAGGTGTCGCTTGAGCCTTCTTTCGATCTTGGAGGGCTATCTGGTAACAGGACCGTGCCTCCTGCTGACTTCCTCGCACGACCCCTATGCCATTTGGGGTCGAAAATTTAACGCATAAATATGAAGGGTGCAAGGCCGCTCCAACCTTAGTTAGAGACGGTCTCCCCAAGATGGCGTTATATGCTGATTTTCGATCCACGACGAGGAAGCTTACGAAGACGGTGGTCTTCGCTGGACTCTCCCCAAAGGTGACTGGGAGATCGATACTTCCTTCAGGTGTCACCACTTCTCCTCCAAAGCCGACAAGAGGGGTCGATACTGGCTTGAGGAGGTTTCTGGCAAGTGCCATCTTGTCGAAAGCCTCCAAATACAGAATATCGGCCGAGCTACCTGTATCCACCATAATTCGATGAGTCAGATAATTTGATACCTTCAGTGTGACTACGATGGAATCTTCACGAGGGAAATGAATTCCCGCTGCATCTTCGAGGGTGAAAGAAATTGGGGGAGGGCTAGCCTTCGAAGAGTTGGACGTTTGTTCCAGCCAATAGATCTGCTGGGGTTCTTTGGACGCCTTTCGGGCGTATGCCTTTCTTGAAGCTTGAGAGTCACCCCCGCAAGCTGGACCCCCGACGATAGTGCGAATTTCTCCTGTGGGCTCAGCATCCTCTTGGTCTGTTTGATGATGAGACGGTTCCTTTTGGCGAGATGAGGTCTTCGCCCTTTCTGGTGACCTATTTTTACGAGCAACATAATCCTGGAGATGGCCTTTTCGAATAAGAGCTTCGATATGGTCTCGTAGGGAGATACAGTCCTGGGTCCTATGCCCGTGATCTTTGTGGAAGTAACAGAACTTACTCTTATCTCTCTTCTCGGGATCGGATTTAATCTTTGCAGGCCACTTCACATATGGCTTGTGTTTTATCTCCATTAGAACCTTTTCAGGAGACCGATTAAGAGGAGTGTAATTATGATATTTACCAGAGTAAGGCTTCCTGGGAGAACGATCGCGCTGATCGCGATGGTATTTTTTATTTGTAGAAGTTCCTTCTGGCTTGCGTTTCTTACTTTGTACTCCATGGCATGTCAATGCGACTTCTTCTACATTGATATATTTCTGAGCTTTGGCTTGGAATTCCGCCATAGTTTTCGGCGGGCTCTTATCTAAGGCAAACCTAAATTTTTCGCTCGTTATTCCAGCAATGAGGGCTGTGAGACCCTTTTCTTCAGTGTAACCCTCGGTTTGAACGGCTTCGGCAGTGAACCGTACTGTGAACTCTTTTATTGTCTCCCCATGTTGCTGTTTCAGATTCATCAGATGGGAGGCTGGCTTTTTAATGCGAATACTTCCCATGAATTGAGAAAGAAATATCTCCGATAATTGGGAAAAGGAACTGATGGAAAGTGGCTTTAACCCCCGAAACCACGTACGAGCCGCTTCCTTCAATGTAAGGGGAAAAGCCCTACACATGATTTCTGAACCATGTCCCTCCAACTCCATGAGGGACCTATATGTTTCCAGATGTTCCAGAGGATCGCCAATGCCTGTATACTGAGCAATAACAGGCGTTCGATACTTTCTGGGCAACGGGGCTTCCATGACCTCGCTTGTGAAGGGAGATTCAGATTGATGTATTGCCGCCATGACAGCAGATGGCCGATTTGCCTGGTATCTCTGCTCCATGACATCAAAACGGTCTTGGATTCTTTTGAGATCTCCTTCCCATGGCAAGGTATAGCTAGACGTTTCGGCGGTGGAGCCTTGCGGTTGAGGTTGTCGAGATGAACTGGAATGTATAGAATGTGGAGACGGCACAGGGGGATGGCCGCCAAGTGGTGGGACCTGTGGTTCATCCATAGAATGCCTGGAAGCAACTGGTATGGGTGGCGGTGGTAACCCTTCGGAGGGTTGTCTTTGCGGTTCAGGGAAGTGCTGATCAAGTCGATTTGACAGTGCCTGAACTCCGGCGTTTAGAGTTAGGAGAGTGTTCCCGAGGAATCGTAGGACATCATCCTGATTTCCAGAGGCCTCCAATAATGGATTTGTTGATGGCATATTTGGGGCTCCTTGAGGGATATCCGTCGGAACAGGTGGGAGGGCAGGTGTGGATTCCATCTCACCGGGCGGAGGTGGTGCCTGCCTCGAAGTTGAAGGATGAACTGTCTTTTTAGGAGGCATCACCGAAGGATTTTGATCGGTGGTTAACACGATTGATTTTGATGATCAAGTCTATCCCACAGACGGCGCCAAACTGTTAATGTCAGATTTTGTAACGAGATCCTCCGGCTTTTCTCCTTCGCTCCAGGAGGGATTTCCACCACCAGACCTGAAGCAAGACAGCGAATAAGGGTGGCTGGGGACCAGCCGTTAGCCCTCCGACGCTTAAGTTAGGCCACAGAAGAGAAGCCAAGCAAAACGGGACCAAGATTGAATGATGAGTACGTACCTCCTATTCAAGGGAGCCATCCCCTTATATAGATCTGAAACAATCCAATCTGTTACGTGAGATGTCGAAATCCCGTTGATGTCGCATACGATACTGAGAATCCGCTGATTTCATGAGATAAGATCCTATCTTTTTAGTCAGATCCAACCCAATGATTTATTCCAACAATCACGCCCCTAGATGGTAATCCCTTGAAATCCGGCTGGATCCGGCCGGAAGCCATAGTTGGAGTCATAGCCTCCGAAAAGGAAGGAGACGCCCGTAGCTGGGAGTCATGGCCTCCGAAAAGGAAGGAGACGCCCGTAGCTGGGAGTCATGGCCTCCGAAAAGGAAGGAGACGCCCGTAGTAAAGCTGCTCGCAGGTTAAAATGTGGTCGCGAGTCCAAGTACATATTTTGGGTGTAATGTCTTTCAACGACTTGTGAGAAGGTCTGCTCGCGGATCGAGCTTTGCCGTATTTGACTATCGGTTATGAAGACTCGGGACTTGCGAATAGCTGCTCCGTATTTTTCAATCTATGACTCTTGATCAGGTGATCTCGAGAGTCGAATGGACGTCCCGCACCTATCAAACATTCGACTCTCGATCAGCTAATCTCGAGAGTCGAATGGACGTCTCGTACCTATCCAACATTCGACTCTCGATCAGATAATCTCGAGAGTCGAATGGACGTTTTGGGCATTTCCGCGTGAAATCTTATCTCCATCATTTTGCCTATAACAGCGACGGGTCGGCCAAGGCCTAGGAACGGTCGTCCGACCGGTCCGATCACTCAACAGAGGGGCTCAAAAACCACAACTCACTGGACTGTCTAAGACCGGTTGTGCGACCGGTTGTCCATTGCTTAGACCGGTCGTGCGACCGGTCGCTCAGGAGCTTAGAACGGTCGTGCGACCAGTCGTCTATGTAATGAGGTGTGTTCTACAAGTCCCAAATTTCTATGCGCACTGCGTATTCTTACACAATTTTTGGAAGATTCTGATGCTGCGGAGCCTCCCCACTATAAAAGGACACCTAGGGATCGTTCCTAGGGTATCTTAGAAGGGTTTGAGCAAGGTGGGAGGCGGCGGAAGTGTATTTCGGAGTTCCACAACTCCTAATTTGTTGCTATTTTTATGTTTTTCTTAGTTGTTTCATGTTTCCTTGGATCATGAACGGCTAAACCTCTTAACTAGGGCTAAGAGGTGAATCTTGTAGTGAATCTAAGATGTTTCAATGCGTTTAAAGTTGGTTTTAAGATTGGATTTCATGTTTATGAACAATGGTTTGAAGTTTAATTCAAGTTCTAAGTAGTTTTTCTTAGTCTTATGATGACTCATGGATGTTTGGAAGAAGTACTTAGTTCTTAATTGTTTTGTGTTAGTCTAGACCTGTATGATCTGAGGAATTGGAGTACGCTCTAGTACTATGATCTTCATGTGGGAACTTCCTACCAAAGTTCTACTTTTTCAGGAATTCTGTCGTATGTGGGACTGTGTATGTGATTTGAATCAAGTTCAAATCATGATCTAGCTTTGTCTTGTGACAGGACTTAATGATGGTTATGATTGTAAACTTAGCTTATTTGAATTGGGACTGACCTATGCAATTGAGTATGCTCGTCCTACCTTGCATTAAGTGAATCATGTACATTGATCTTACATATGGCAGATTGTTGGTTTTAACAGCTCTATCATCCGACTAGATAGATCTTAATTTCGATTCTAGTTGAAAAAGTGAGAAACCACAGTAAATTGAGCATCAAGGATTGCTACAAGTGGATCCTTGAACCCCTAGTGCCTTTTATTAATTGATTACTTCAGTTTAAGTTCAAAATTGCTATTCACATCAATCTCTTCAAAAACTTATTTGTTATCTTCTCAGTAGAAACTATTAGAAGTGTTTTGTGAAGTGCTACATAAGTCACTGTGGATCGACCTCGGTCTTACCGAGATTATTACTACATCACAACCCTACACTTGGGGAAGCGAACAAGTTTTTGGCGCCGTTGCCGGGGACTTTGATGGTTTTTCACAAAATTTCTTAAAATAGTATTTATGTAGGATTTTAGTACTAACTTACTTTATTTTGTTTGATTTGTTTTCTTTTTCAGGGATTTTAGGAAGTTGAAGAAGATATAAGGATCTCAAGTGCCCAATCAGGTTCTATCTTTCTAAACCTTACTATTCTTCTTCCCCTATTCATTCCTATTCATCTCTTGTAGAGTCGGTGGAGACTCCTTCTTGGATCTCTGAAAGGTAGGCCTTGTGCCACCTGGATTCCGATTGGTTGGCTCTGTCATCTTGGATCACCTTGTGCTCAAAGATTTCTCTTCTCACCTCTACTCCTCTTTCTTCTTTTTTTGCACTTTTCTTAAAAGATTCAAAGAGTGGGTGGGGAGTTCTTTGAACCCCTATTGACCAGGAGAAATCTGTCTCTATCCTTGCTTCTGGCCTAGTGTTGAGCTCTTAATTGTGCATATTTTAACCCCAATTCGTCACTCATTATGCATGGTTTTCACAATTTAAAGACTAATCTAAGGCGTGTTTTGTTATTGTAGGAATGAGAGCAGACTTCACTCAATTGAAGATGAAAAGGGTTCATTTAGAACCATTGAATGAAGATCGGAGGAGGACTAAGAGGAAGAAGGAAGCAAGGAAAGAAGAAAAGAAGAAAGAAATGAAGAAAAGAGGCCAAGACCGGTCGTGACCGATCGGCCAGGAGGGCCACGATTGGTCTAGACCGGTCGGTCAACTTTCCTAGATGTGCGGAAGCTTGCTGGACACAGGACAAACACAGTCCGACCGGTCGTGACCGGTCGGCCAGAAGAAAGACCAACTCCAGAGTACGCTGGACTGATGAGAAGACCAGCCAAACCGGTCACGACCGGTCGGCCGGCCACTCAGACCGGTCGTGCCATGCGTAAGCCGCGTACTTTCCTATTTTGGCGCCGAAAATCTCTACGCACTGCGTAAGCTTACGCAGATTCTGGAATATTCTGACGTTGCGGAGCCTCCCCACTATAAAAGACACCTAGGGATCGTTCCTAGGGTATCTAAGAAGAGTTTGAGCAAGGTGGGAGGCGGCGGAAGTGGATTTCAAAGTTTCACAACTCCTTCTAGTTTGTTTTGCTGTTTTTATGCTTTTCCTAGTTGTTTCATGTTTCCTTGGATCATGAACGGGTAAACCTCTTAGCTAGGGCTAAGAGGTGAAGCTTGTAGTGGATCTAAGATGTTTCAATTCGTTATAAGTTGGTTTTAAGATTGGTTTTCATGATTATGAACAATGCTTTGAAGTTTATACAAGTTCTAAGTAAGTTTTTCTTAGTCTTATGTGACTCATGGATGTTTGGAGAATTACTTAAGTTCTTAATGGCTAAATGTTAGTCTAGACCTGTATGATCTGAGGAATTGGAATACGCTCTAGTACTATGATCTTCATGTGGGAACTTCCTACCAAAGTTCTACTTTTCTGTTTTTCTGAATTATGTATGGGACTGTGCATGTGATTTGATTCAAGTTCAAATCATGATCTAGCTTTGTCTGGTGATAGGACTTAATGATGATCATGATTATGATCTTAGTTTATTGGAATTGGGACTGACCTATGCAATTGAGCATGCTCATCCTAGCTTGCATTGAGTGAATCATATACATTGGCCTTACATATGACAGATTGTTTGGTTTAACAGGTCTATCATCCGGCTAGATAGATCTTAATTTCGATTCTAGTTGAGAGAATGAGAAACCACAACGAATTGAGCATCAAGGATTGCTACAAGTGGATCCTTGAACCCCTAGTGCCTTTTTAAATTGTTTACCTTCAATTTAGTTCAAAGTTGTTACTTACATCAATCTCATACAAAATCCGATTGTTAGCTTTTTAATAGAAACTGTTGGATGTGTTTGTGAATTCCTACATAAGTCCCTGTGGATCGACCTCGGTCTTACCGAGTTTATTATACATCGCAACCCTACACTTGGGGAAGTGAACACCTAGCCATTGTAAGACACCTTGTGCTTCGGTCTTAGAGAAGAGTAAAGAAAGGAAGGAAGAATTCTTCTTTCCCTTTGTTTCATATTTTTTTGGTTTTGCATGCCACATTGGGCTCGGGATTCCAATAACCGACTCATTAGTGAAGGGGGAATAGTAGAAGAAATTGACAGAGAACCACGTGCTAGGAGACATCTAACTTCTCCAATTTTATCTGAAAATATGGCTGTAAATCAACCTAATCTGATGGCCAATCCTAATCTGGGCCAAAACCAAACCGAAATGGGAGAGAATGTGGATGAGAATGTTCCCCGACCAAGAACATTACGTGATTACTTGCAACCAGCAAGAGCGAGCACTCCCTCATGCATAATCTTTCCACAAAATGCAGGGAATGTAGATTTGAAACCGAGAGTGATCCAACTCCTCCCAAAATTCCATGGATGAGATAGTGAAAGTGCCTACCAACACCTTAAGGAATTTGATGAGGTAATAACTACCATGCACTTTGAAAACGTTACTGATGATGTGGTAAGGCTTAAATTATTTCCTTTCACCCTTAAAGATAAAGCTAAAGGTAGGCTTCATGCATTAAGGCCACGATCAATTGGTGCATGGACTGATATGCATAGGAAATTCATAAAAAAATTCTTCCCTACTCACAAAACGAATATGTTGAGGCGCCTTATCATGAACTTTGCCCAAAAGAAAGATGAGACCTTCTTCCAATGTTGGGAGAGGTTTAAGGACTTGTTAAATGCATGCCCACATCATGGCTATAAAATTTGGCGGGTTATAAGCTTTTTCTATGAAGGACTAACTTCACCCATGCGCCAATTTGTAGAGATGATGTGTAATGGGGAGTTCATGAATAAGGAAGCCGATGAAGCATGGGATTATTTGGAGGAATTGGCTGAGAATGCACAATCTTGGGATACATCTAAACTAACAAATTCCAAGACTAGCCAATAAAAGGAAAAATGAGGAATTTATGTCTTATCATAAGAGGATATCTTAAGTGCACGTGTGGCTAGCCTCACAAGAAAAGTCGAGGCCAGGGAATTAAGTAAAGGAGAGACGATCAACTCTAAGGACGTTAAAACTGTTTGTGGAATTTGTGCCGGAAATCAACATGCAACACAAGATTTTCCCACAATTTTAGCAGTTCAAGACATCTTACAAGAACAATCAAATGCCATAAACAGTTATCAACAGCAATTTGGTGCTCTAAACTCAAACACGTTTAATTCTAGTTGGAAGAATCATCCCAACTTTAGTTGGAGGAATGGACCCACTGCGAATGCAAGTAATACTCCTCAACCTCAACCTTTACTAGGTCCATCCCTAGTCATTACACCGAAAGCTACGCTAGAGGAGATGTTGGGTACATTTGTATCGGTTCAAGCTAAGTATAACAAGACTAATTCTTTGAAAATAGATGGTTTCATGCAAGAGCAATTGAAATTTAATCAAAATACAACCCAAGCCATCAATGACTTGAAAACCTCAATGGCTAGGGTTGAATCTCACCTCAGTGCTAGGGAGAAAGGCACACTTCCTGCCCAACCTCTTCCTAACCCAAGGACCCAATTTGAGATACAAGACGCAAGCTCATCCTCCCAACATGTGGAGCATGTTCAAGCTATTACCACTTTGCGAAGTGGGAAAATAATTGATAAATCTAATTCGGTGAAGGCCCTAAAGCTTGATGATCCGAAAAATTCCAAAGAGGATAATAGCCCGAACACTCCACAAGAGAAAGAACCGGAAAGGCAATACAAGCCGGTTACCCCGTTTCCCCAAAGGTTGATTTCACCCAAACCTTTAAACAAAAACCTGGAGATTTTAGAGGTTTACAAGCAGGTGAAGATCAACATCCCATTGTTGGATGCCATTAAACAAATACCGTCATATGCCAAGTTTTTTAAGAATCTTTGTACTATAAAAAGAAAAATACATGTGCAAAAGAAGGCATTTTTGACAGAAAATGTAAGCGCCATTATAAATCACGGGATGCCCAAGAAAGATAAAGATCCTAGTAGTTCGACAATATCATGCATAATTGGAGACTACCGGGTGAAGCATGCTTTACTTGATCTAGGAGTAAGTGTGAACTTAATACCCTTTTCGGTCTATGAACAATTGGGTTTAGGTGAATTAAAACCCACCAAAACCACATTACAACTCGCTGACCGATCGATTCATATTCCGAGAGGGGTGATTGAGGACGTTCTTGTCCAAATTGACAAGGTTTACTACCCAGTGGACTTCATTGTCTTGGACACACAACCCATGGTTAATATTGGCCCTCAAATTCCTGTTATACTTGGCCGCCCATTCCTAGCTACATCAAACGCTATCATAAATTGTAGGAGTGGGGTCATACAAATGTCCTTTGGTAATATGACGATTGAGTTAAATGCTTTCAAAGTTGACAGCCAACAAGAGGATGAAGATGAAGAGGTCCACGAAATAAACATGATCAATTCTATTGTGGAAGATGTGTCCCTCTCAACTCTTTACTCTAATCACTTAGAAAAAGATGTGGCCTATTCTCTTGATAAGAATGTTGATGTGATAGGGGATATAGTCGCACCTTTCGAGTCGGTATTGGCATATAACATTAGCCAAGAGAAGGATGTGGAAACAACACTTTATTGTACTGAGAAATCAATTCATATTTCCAGACCTTTGTGGATCATGCATACCGACCTTTACCAACCTTGGGATGATCCATACTTGCAAAATCAATGCCCAGGAAAATCTGAATGGAGACAGGTTTTCTGACAAATATGATACTGTCTCCTCTTATACATGTGGTGAGAACATTAATGAACCCAGCGAAATTCTTCTTTGGAATTTTCTGTGGCTTATCTGGATCACTCACACACATGTATGCTTTAATGCAGGATATTGGATGACGTTATTGCAAAACCTTTTGATCCATCTAATGATTCTGATTGACTTTATGCTTTTGGACGAATTGTTGGAATTGATCTCCTAGTCAGATGGAGGTATAGAGTAGTTAGGATTATGATTTGGTTGCTTTTGTTTATTTTTCATAGGTTTGTTAGAAGGAGGAAGAATTCCATTTTTCACTCTCTCAGCTACTATCACTCCTCACTCCCTTTTATTTTCAAATTGCTCTCATGTTTTTCTCATTGCACATCTTTTACATTAAGGACAATGCAAGATTTGGTTGGGGGGTGTAGGATCACTTGGATGAATCCAGCGTTTTGTAACATTTCGAGTGGTTATGTAGAAATTTTTCGATTGTTCTAAAATTTGAAACTCTTTTGGAAAACTTTGTTTCTATACATTCAAGATGATATGAGCATAAGAGGAGGAGATATGAAGTGTATGAGGTTGTAAGTCTTGAACTTCTCATAGCATAATGGTTTTATATGTGAATTCCCCTAGT
This sequence comes from Liriodendron chinense, assembly GCA_003013855.2. Lineage (NCBI taxonomy): Eukaryota > Viridiplantae > Streptophyta > Magnoliopsida > Magnoliales > Magnoliaceae > Liriodendron > Liriodendron chinense. The sequence continues at coordinate 3,844,918 of ML058334.1, forward strand.
TATGTGAGTTCACATTACACAATTTTCATGAGTTGAAACGATTATGTGATTTGTGGATTAGCTAGACTTTTATTCAAGGTGTTGAGAAACCAAGCCGGGGTACTTTGTCCATCCTTGTCCATAGGAAAATAACGAAAGATATGGATTTCTAAAAATCCTTTCTAATTTAAAAGAAAAAGGAAAAGGAAGGATGAAATTGGGAATGATGGAAAAATGGTGGAAAATTCCAATTAGGGCTACCTACTACCAACCGGGGGATGGTCTACCCGTAACCAAAGCTAGAAATGGGACGTAGTGTGAAAGTCGTCGGAAGGACGGTAAGGCAAATTCCTGTCATTAGTTCGATGTTGCTCTATATACCCTGAAATCTATACTTTAGTTAACCTATGAAGAAGATAATCCTAGAAACTCATGAGATGAATTGTCACTATGCACATTAGGTTGAATTTGTTCAATTTCTTCTATTTATCAACCAATCAGCGGGAATTTCATATGGATACTTATTATGTTTTGAGTGTTTACGGTTTCAACCTCTACCATCTAATTTTTCTGAATCTTACACTTGTGTGTCTTGGAATGTATAGAAGAAGGGTTTCTAAAGGAGAGTTGGGTTTTGAAGAATAGAATTGCTTTCATGCATGTTTTGCTCGGGACTAGCAAAATGCTAGTTGGGGGGTGTGTCGAGCTCTTAATTGTGCATATTCTAACCCCAATTCATCACTCATTATGCGAGGTTTTCATGATTTATAGACTAAACTAATGCATGGATTTGTGATTGTAGGGAGGAGAGAGAGGAATCATCAATTGAAGACTTAAAGATGCCATTTAGAAGAAAATAAGATTAAAGGACCAAGTGTGAAAGGGTGAAAGAAAGAAGCAAAGAAGAGAAGAAAATAAGGAAGATGAAGACACCCAAGATCGGTCTTGCGACCGGTCGGCCAAGGCCTAGGACCGGTCGTCCGACTGGTCCGATCACTTAACAGAGGGGCTCAGAAACCACTACTCACTGGACTGTCTAAGACCGGTCGTGCGACCGGTCGTCCATTGCTCAGACCGGTCATGCGACTGGTCCCTGAATTTATTTTCTGGGTTGAAAAATCTCAGAAACTCTGTGGACGTTTTTTACGGTTTTGAGACCGATCGCACCAGGAGCTCAGACCGGTCGTGTGACCAGTTGTCTGTGTAATGAGGCGTGTTCTACAAGTCCCGAAGTTCTTTGCGCACTGCATATTCTTACACAATTTCTGGAAGATTCTGATGATGCGGAGCCTTCCCACTATAAAAGAACACCTAGGGATCGTTCCTAGGGTATCTTAAAAGGGTTTGAGCAAGGTGGGAGGCGGTGGAAGTGGATTTCGGAGTTCCACAACTCCTCCTAGTTTGTTGCTATTTTTATGTTTTTCTTAGTTGTTTCATGTTTCCTTGGACCATGAACAGCTAAACCTCTTAGCTAGGGCTAAGAGGTGAAGCTTGTAGTGAATCTAAGATGTTTCAATTCGTTTAAAGTTGGTTTTAAGATTGGATTTCATGTTTATGAACAATGGTTTGAAGTTTAATTCAAGTTCTAAGTAGTTTTTCTTAGTCTTATGATGACTCATGGATGTTTGGAAGAAGTGCTTAGTTCTTAATTGTTTTGTGTTAGTCTAGACCTATATGATCTGAGGAATTGGAGTACGCTCTAGTACTATGATCTTCATGTGGGAACTTCGTACCAAAGTTCTACTTTTTCAGGAATTCTGTTGTATGTGGGACTGTGTATGTGATTTGAATCAAGTTCAAATCATGATCTAGCTTTGTCTTGTGACAGGACTTAATGATGGTTATGATTGTGAACTTAGCTTATTTGAATTGGGACTGACCTATGCAATTGAGTATGCTCGTCCTAGCTTGCATTGAGTGAATCATGTACATTGATCTTACATATGGCAGATTGTTGGTTTTAACAGCTCTATCATCCGACTAGATAGATCTTAATTTCGATTCTAGTTGAGAAAGTGAGAAACCACAGTGAATTGAGCATCAAGGATTGCTACAAGTGGATCCTTGAACCCCTAGTACCTTTTATTAATTGATTACTTCAGTTTAAGTTCAAAATTGCTATTCACATCAATCTCTTCAAAAACTTATTTGTTAACTTCTCAGTAGAAACTATTGGAAGTGTTTTGTGAAGTCCTACATAGGTCCCTGTGGATCGACCTCGGTCTTACCGAGATTATTACTACATCGCAACCCTACACTTGGGGAAGCGAACAACAAGTACAAAATTTAGATAAACTTGGTGATAAGAAGTTGAAATCTTAAACTCCCTAAACATAATAAGTGTTTCACATAGAATCCCCACTGATTAATTGACAAATGGAAGAATCCGAACAAGTGCGGTCTAATGTGCATAGTGAATGTTACATTCTTCATAGATTAGCGAAACTAAAGATCTAAAAGTATATAGATCAACCACTAGCCTATGCCAAGAATTTGCCTTACCATTCATTCGACGGCTTTCACACTACTTCCCATTTCCAGCTTAAGGTTACGGGTAGACCTTCCCCTGGTTGGTAATAGGTAGCCCTTTTTAGAATTTATCAATAAATATTCAATATAATCACTTTTTCTTTTTCATTCATTCACTATAAACATAGATATGATTTTTAGAAATCCATATCTTTCATTCTTTTTCTTACTTCACATGAACAAGGATGGACAAAGTTCTCCGGCTTGGTTCTTCAGCACCTTAAATCTCAATCTAGCCAATTTACAAATCTACATAATTCCTTTAAACTATGAGAATCATGTAATGTGAACTAGACTCAAAAAGTGTTCAAAACTTTCTATCAATCATAAAAATATGGAAATTCATATAGAAGACTATCATGTTATAGATAATTTAAGGTTTTCAAAATTATTCATTTCATCTCTCTTTCTTTTATACTTATAATATCCCAAGTGCTTAGAAACGAAGTTTTCTAAAAGAGTTTTGAATTGAGAAAAATCGATTTTTTTTTACATGAGTGCTCAAAATGACACAAAAACTAGTAGATTCATCTAGAAATCTCACCCCCCCCCCCCCCCCCCCCAAACCAAAATCTTACATTGTCCTCAATGTCACAAGATATGCAATAAGAAAGACATGAGAGCAATGAAATAAAACAAAGGAGAGTGAGAATGAGAGTACCTGAGGTAGTAAGCTGATTAATTCTAGCATTTTCAATTATCTCTATGAGACTTTTTCAATCGTAAATGCAGAAAAGTAAATCCTAACCTACTTACCTACCTTTTATTAGTCTGATCGACTACATGATCAAATTTGAACAAGATCTTCACGAATTTCAACAAATTTCTCATAAGGACCATCCAAAGTCCTGCTCGACAGTAGACATGGGTGCTTTCCTTCGTTAAGGTCCAATCGGAATGCGCACCACATGTATGAAGGGTTGAGATTGATTATAAACAGGTCCTCCCAATTAGAATTTTTCGTGGGTAGAAGGACCCATAATGGTAGAGAGACGTTCATCAAGTATTCTTAGTTAAGGTTGATCTCCTCCTCAATTTTAAAATTGCACGGTGCTTTCACAAACAATGGTAAAAGAGTGTAAATCAGTGGAATGGTGTTCTTCAGGCACCAACACCGTGTCTAACAAAATATCCAACTCCTTAATCATCTCATCATCAATATCACAAGAGTGGGCCAAGCATTCCTCTAGGAAATTGAGATAGTTGGATGAAGGGTCCTCGTCCTCTCTTAATGATTGAAGAAATTCTGTTTCAATGGCTAGGAATTCCTCCTCTATAGAAAGAAGGTCTTCCAAGGAAAACTCTTCAGATTTAGTGGTAAGCACATCATCTAGCATTGGTTGATCTTTTGAAATTTCAGATTGTGCCACCACATCATCCAAAGAAACAGAATTTTCAATCAAATGGAGGTCTTTCACAATAGAATTTGTCATGTGTTGTTGGTGGAAGGACTAAAAAAGATTGACTTCGGTCATTTCTCTAGCATGCATATCCTCTAGAGACTCATAATTATTATGCCCTTGGGAAAAAGAAACCATAAGTTCATAAGCATCCACCGAACCCTCATTGTAGGTAACCCCACTATCGCTTTCAGATTTTATGGATTTCTCAGGTTCGTCAATCATCATTGAAATCTATTTATCATTAAGTTCAAAACATCCAAAGAGATAGTGGACTCACCATAATTGATGATGACATTGGGATCATCGAGATCAATCTCTTCTAAAAGTTTATTCATTATATCCAAAAAAGGCGGGACTTGGATAGCCCCATCCTCCTAATTAGAAGAGATTGATTCGATGCCCCCAAATTCGGACTCAACGTCTTCACAAGATGGTGAGTAGGCTTGATTTGATTGCTTGCACTCATATTCTTTCTCTAAGTCCTCAAGAATTTGTATATACATATTATACGAGGAAGATATTTTAGGGTGATTGTTGATAACCATGGTTGGTTCCTCCCTTGAACAAGGAGAATGATGGCTTCCCCAATTAAGACCATACCCATTGTAGGATAAAGAGTTATATGATGGCTGATAGGCATATCCATATAAGTGATCACACATTGTCTTAACCGGTTGGCCACTATTCACCCGTTCCTTTTGTTGTTACACACCTCCTACCATAACTGGTGGAACATTCGTGTTATTTTCAATCTAGTAATCATTAATGTTTTTTCCGGTTGATCATTATTTTATTTTGCTTCATTCCGGTACTCCCCCATCGTCTTATGCCGTATCTCAACATGTGTATTTCTTTCATTAATGTAATCACGCATCGTCTTATGTGGGGGGTAGTTGTTCACTCGCCTCAAGTGTAAGGTTGCGATGTAGTAATAAATCTCGGTAAGACCGAGGTCGATCCACAGGGAAAGAGGTAAACAATTCCAAGTACTCTAATAACTAGAATCTAAGAAGTTTAAGAAAGTAGTTTTTCACATGAAATAGGAAAATCTGAAAATAAGAAGAACTAGAGTATCAAGGATCCACTTGTAGTAGTCCAATGCCAATCCATTCATCCAAGTACAACACAATTAGAATCAAAGTCCTATCTCTCATCTAATTGGAAGATATAACATTCAAGCACAAACAGTCCCACTTAAATCTAAAAATCAGATTTCTAGTTCTAATGAAGCACATAGAACTTGACCTTGTAGCCTTCAGAGTAATAGCCATGCCTATGGACTATGGCATGCTCAAGGGTTACTACAATTCGAATTCAAACAACCCAATCATGGTAATCTCAAAGAATTACAAGGAACTCATGTCCGGAGCACACAAATTCTCACAAAACTTCTAAAAAACTAAACTTTATTCAAACTAGAACTTCAAAATCCAAAATTAAGAAAAGGGTACTTGAAATAAAAGAATTAAAGCATTGGAACCAACTACAAATTTCACCTCTAGCTCTAGCTAAGAGGTTAGCTAAGGAAAAGCATATTAAAACTAGAACTAGAACTAAGAAAAGGAAGAAAAACTAGCTGTAGGAGGCTAGGTAGCCTCCTGGGACTTGAACTCCTTGCTTCCCACGTCCTTGCTTGATTTGAAATAGAAGAGAGCACCTCCTTTTATAATACAGCAAAAGTACCGCAACATACAGATTTTGTTTCGCTTCGTACGGCTTAACCAATGGCCAGATTGCCTTCAAATTTGATTTGTAGCTTCCTTGTAATGTGATCTTCCTCATAGATGATTTAGATTTCCAAGATTATCTTTTAAATGGGCCCACCAAATAGATCAGCGACCGCCTCTCAAAATTGCGCAATTCAGGTACCTTCAGAACCAGTCATCTTGCTTTCAACGCTCCGGAGTGTACAGAGGTCGAATTGATCTCAAATTTTGAATATTGGTAGAAAACTTCCTCCTCTACATGATAGATGGATTAGATTGTCCAAAAAATTTCAGAATTAGATGTGAAAATTAGAACACTCGGGCCTTTTATAAAGTCTGCGCAGTTGGATCTTTCTGGATGGTCCATCTTTCTTCAACCGGTACGATCAAACCACACATCCTTTTGATCTAAAAATTTTGTGGTTATTCATATATGGATGTTGTCTAAAAGATGGTCAAAGTAGATTCATCATATCATCAATGATGGGTCACCTGGACTGGCCCAGAGTTAAACAGCGAAATCTGGAACTTTCTGGACAGTTCGTATTGTTTTGGCCACCACGGTCAATCCGTAGCTCCGATCGACACGAAACCACTTGGGTTATTTCGGCGTCGAGCACCTCTTCGACATGGATGTGTTTAATTTCCAAATATCATCAAGATAAGCCCAGAAAACTAGTCTGAAAAACCAGACACGGGAATAGTCTGCTGTTTGGAATCTGGAAGTGTAAAATTGCATGGCCGACCGGTCTAGCCTGTCTTACAGGTGTCCAGGGAGTGCAGCCGACTGGTCTAGACCGGTCTTGACCGGTCGGGCCATCTTGGCCGACCGGTCTTGACTGGTCGGACCTAGTTTCTGCATTTTTTCTTCTTTCTTTCTTCTCTCCTTCCTCTCTCTTTGCTTTCTTCTTTCTTTGGTCCACCTTGGGCCTTCATCAAAGGCTCCTAAACATGGTCTTTTGGTCTCCAATTGGGTGAAGTTCACTCTCATTCCTACAATCACAAAACATGCATTAAATGGGCTTTTTAAACATGAAAACCATGCATATAATGCGATGTAATGGGTTGGCAAATGTATAAATTGGAGGTTCAACAGTAGTGGAGGTTGTTTGAATCTCAGAAAAACACTCAAGCTTGGAGGGATCCCAATCACAATAAGTTTGGATCCCATGATCCGACTTCTCACTTCCAAAAGGTATGCATAAGCACACCCATCCAATTAGCCATGATGAAATTCAAAGGAATTGAAACATATCTTAATCTAGGAAAAAGAACAAAAAGAAGGGGGATGGGGAGATGTTACCTAATAGAGTGAGAACTATGTCAGCAATAATGTCCTACAAAAATAAAAAATAAAAAGTTGTTAGTAATCTAAAAAAAATCAGAAAATCCACTTCAAGAAAAAAACTAGAAATCCTACCTAACTAAGACTACTCTACAGCTACTAGAGCAATTAGAACCATTTACACTTTTCTCCAGCAACGACATCGAAAAACTTGTTCACTCGCCACAAGTGCAAGGCTGCGATGTGTTGAGCTCTTAATTGTGCATATTCTAACCCCAATTCATCACTCATTATGCACGGTTTACATGTTTAAAGGACTATTCTAAGGTGTGATTTGTGATTGTAGGAACCAGAAGGAGATGTCACCAATTGAAGGCTAAATGTAGCTCCTTACGAGCATTGAAGACCATTGGATCAAGCATGAAGAAGGACTAAAGAAAGCCAAGGCAAGGAGAGAAGAGAAAAGAAGAAAGAAAGAAAGAAATAGAGAGGAAAAGAAGCCAGACCGCTGGCTGACCGGTCGGCCAAGCAAGCCCGACCGGTCAAGACCGGTCGGCCACCCGTTTACATACCAAAACAAATGGACTGCTCAGCCCGACCGGTCAAGACCGGTCGGGCATAGTTGCTGGAATCATCAGGGAGACGGTCCGACCGGTCAAGACCGGTCGGCCAGCGTAAACAGCTTGTTTCTATTTTGGATCTCCGGGATTTTCTGCGCAAGTGCGTAGTTTTACGCGAAATTTGGAGTTCTCTTGCGTATTGGACTCCTCCAAGCTATAAAAGGATGTCTTCCCTTCATACCAAGGAGGGCTACGACGTGGGGATTGCTAAGGAGAAGGATTCTACTTCGGATTTCTAGTTTTCTTCTTGTTTTAGTAGTTTTTTATGTTTTTAGAGGCTTCTAGTTCAAGGATGTTAGAGATGAACTAAAACCTCTTAGCTAGAGCTAAGAGGTGAAGCTTTTGATTCGTTTTTGATGGATTGATGCAACCTAGGTTTCCTTTTATGTTTTAATTGATGAATTTTAGTTCAATTTGAGTTTGATTCAAGTACTATGTTGGTTTCTACTTTGATCTCTTGATGACTCCGGGCTCATGTGATTCTTAGTGATCCTAACTTAGTATCTTAGCTTTTGAGCATTGTTCATGCTTGTGTAGTGCATTGATCTACCATTGACTCCGGGCATGATAGACGCTTTGATTGCCTTGTATGCAATGGCCCGATTTTCATGTGGGAACTCATGCAACTAAAGTTCTTATCTTCTGTGTATAATCTGGAATAGTTGCTTAGTGATTGATTTTGATTTAATTAGAGTTCTAATCATGAGTTGTAATCAGGTCTAGTGACAGGATTTGGTGAAAACTATGGTTATGAATCTCAACTAGATTGAAAAGAGGCTTGGCCTATACAATTGAGTGTGCCCAAGGCCTGAGCATGGTTGTGGGAATCAAATCAGTTAATAAGCACTTGTTTTGGATAATTGTTGATTGAATCGCTCTATATTCCAATCGGATAGAGATAGGAATTCGATTCCGATTGAGTTATGAGAGACCTAGTTGTGTTGATGCATTGAAACCTATCAAAAGTGGATCCTTGGCGCTCTAGTGCCTTTTTAGATTGAAATTACCTTAACAATTCACTGTTTTCCAGCTTTAGTTCTTAATAGGATCTTAATTACTAGTTGTTTTAGTTAAATCCTAAGAATACCCATACATAAATCTCTGTGGGAACAATACTCGGTCTTTCCGAATTATTACTACTTCGCAACCCTACACTTGGGGAGTGAACACGATGTAGTAATAATTCTCGGTAAGATCGAGGTTGATCCACAGGGAAAGAAGTAAACAATTCCAACTACTCTAATAACTAGAATCTATGAAGTTTAAGAAAATAAATTTAAACATAAAACAGGAAAATCTGATAATTAAGGGTAACTAGAGTATTAAGGATCCAATTGTAGTAGTTCAATACCAATCCATTCATCCAAGCACAAACACAATTAGAATCAAAGTCTTATCTCTCATCTAATTGGAGGATACATCATTCAAGCACAAACAGTCCCACTCAAATCTGAAAAGTAACAACCATACCAGGAGATAATGGCATACTCCAGGGTTACTACAATTCAAATACAAACAAACCCATCATGAAAATCTTAAAGAATTGCAAGGAACTCATGTTCGGAGTACACAAATTCTCATAATTCATCTAAAAATTCAATTTTTATTATTCAAACTAGAACTTCAAAATCCATAAATAAGAAAAAAGAACTTGCATAAACAAATTAAGTATTGAAGCTAACTACAAATTTCACCTTTTGGCTCTAGCTAAGAGGTTAGTTAAAAGAAAGCATCATTGTTAGAACTAAAAAAACCGTGCTCGTCAGCAGTCTTTTTCCTATGTTTCATTATTCTGAGGGAATTCTGAGTATAGAGACATTCATAGACAATCATAAGCAATCACCGAGTGTACATAAGAGAGATATCGCAAGGCGAATTTTATTCTAGAGATTCTGAGATCTTTTACATTCCAGGCTGTGATACTGGTCATGAGCCTTTAATTACATCAACGGTTGATCACCCTTGATTGGAAAGCAAAAGTAAATGAATGCATGCATCATAGATAAGTTAAATAAAGCATTAAGAAAGCATGAATGTAAATGAAACAAATCACAAACAATTTTCAAAAACAATTTCAGATTGTGCCACCACATCATCCAAAGAAACAGAATTTCCAGTCAAAGGGAGATCTTCCACAATAGAATTGGTCATGTTATGTTGGTGGGAGGAGTCAAAGAGATCCACTTCGGCCATCTCTCTAACAAGAATATTTTCCAGCGACTCATAATCATTCGGCCCTTCGAAAGAAGAAATCATGGACTCATAATCATCCATTGAACCTTCATTATAGGCAATCAAACTATCACTTTTAGATTTTGTAGATTCCTCGAGTTCGTCAACCGTCCTTGAAATCTCTTCATCATTCAAATCGGAATAGCTAAAAGAGGTAGTTGATTCACCATAATCGATGGTAATGTTGGGATCACTGAGATCTACATCCCCTAAAAGTTTAGTCATCAAATTGGAAGAGGGTTGGGCTTAGATAGCCTCATCTTCCTCCTTGTTGGGGAATGATTCGGTGTTCGCAATGTTGGGTTCAGGATTTTGAGATGGCGAGAGGTTTTGTATGCATTACTCAGTTATTTCCATAAACTCTCGCAGAGTATCCTCAAGAGTTCATGTCGGTTGTGGCTCATGAGAAAGAAACTCTTGAGGATAATTATTGGCATCCATGGTTGGCTCGTCTCTCAAATTGAAATTTTGATGCTCCCACCTATTAGGATTATGCATGTCATATGTTGCGCTATTAGATAGTTGTTGATATTTGTAGCCAAACAAGTGATCATACATTGTCCTAACCAGTGGAACATTATTCATCTCTTTCCGATACTCTCCCATTGTCTTACCTGGTGAAGAGTTATGCACATTGTTGTCATTCCGGTAATCTCGCAAGGTCTTACATGGGGGAGTATTAGAAGTAGATTGAGTTATAGAAACATATTCATGCTTGTAATGGTTCCAATCATAATGATTTTTTATTTGGTTCAGCCTCTCTTCTTCCAAAAAGGTATTTAGACAATCCACCCATCCAATCATTCATAATGAAATTATAAGAAGTTGAAACTACCCTAATCTAGGAAGAAAAACAAAAAGAAGAAAGGGAGAAGCGGAGATGTTACCCGTGAAGGTGAGAACTATGTCAGCAACTAAGTCCCTACAACACACAAAAACAAAAACTTGTTAGTAATTTAAGAAAAATCAGAAAACTACTTATAGAAAAACTGCAAATCTTACCTAACTAAGATTACTCTATAGCAGCTAGAACAATTAGAACAGTTTAACCTCTCTAATCGGCAACGGCGCCAAAAACTTGTTCGCTTCCCCAATTGTAGGGCTGCGATGTAGTAATAATCTCGGTAAGACCGAGGTCGATCCACAGGGAAGGAGGTAAACAATTCAAACTATCCTAATAACTAGAATCTAAGAGGTTTGTGAAATTGGTTTTGACAATAAAATAGAAAATCTGATAATGGAAAGATAACTAGATCATCAAGGATCCACTTATAGCTCTTCTTAGATGCATAATTCGTAGTGGTTTCTCAATACTCAACTAGAATCGAAACTAAGTCCTATCTAGCTGGATGATAGAGCGGTTATATTATCAAATCGATCTTTCATATGTGTTGTTCATCAACATGATTCCCTCAATTCAAGTTAGGACTTGAGCACACTCAATTGCATAGGTCAATCTTAATTCCAATAGATTAAGATCATAACCATAATAATCATCAAACCTTGTCACAAGACTTGACTATATTATGATTTGAACTTTATTCAAATCATATGAACAAGCAACACAATATTCAGAATTTCGAACAAAAAGGTAGAACTTTGGTTTAAATTCCCACATGGAAATCTAAGTCTAGAGCGTATTGAATCCGATTCCTCAGAGCGTACAGGTCTAGAACTATGCAAAATAGTTAAGCACTAAAGCAATTCTCCCAAAAAATCCATGAGCCATCATAAGATTAAGAAAAACTACTTAGAAGTTTATTCAAACTTCTAAAAACCATTGTTCTTCAATAAATCGAACTTGAAACCAATAAAAATGAATTAAACAATCTAAGAAAACTGTAAGGTTCACCTCTTAGCTCTAGCTAAGAGGTTAGCTAATGAAAAGCATATTAAAATTAAAACTAGAACTAGAACTAGAAGAAGAAGAAAACTAGTTGTAGGAGGCTAGGAAGCCTCCAAGGTCTTGAATCCTTTGCTCCCCACGTTGCTCGATGCCCTAAGAAGAGAGTGGAGGGGGCCTTTTATAGTTTGAGTGGAAGATTCCAGATTGCACAAGAAATCACGCAATTGTGCAGAGAAAATCGGAGCTTCACAGACAAGCTCTGTTACGCTGATGACCGGTCTGAGCCCATGGATGACTGGTTGCACGACCAGTCTCAAAACATAAAAAATAGTCCAGTGAGTTTTGTTTCTTTGAACTCATCTTGACCTGTCTGGTGACCGGTAGGGTGACCGGTTGTTGAGCTCTTAATTGTGCATATTCTAACCCCAATTCATCACTCATTATGCTTGTTTTCATGGTTTATAGGCTAAACTAATGCATAGATTTGTGATTGTAGGGATGAGAGAGAGGAATCATCAAATGGAGACTTAAAGACACAATTTAGAAGCAAAGAAGATCGAAGGAGCAAGTTTCGAAGGATGAAAGAAAGAAGTCAGTGAAATAAAGAAAGAAAGCAGAAGAGCACACCCAAGACCGGTCGTCCAAGGCCCAAGACCGGTCGTCTGACCGGTCAGCACATTCAACTGAGGAGACCTGCGGCCACAACTCTCTGGACTGTTCATGACCGGTCGTTCACTTCTGCGACCGATCGTGTGACCAGTCCTAGAATTAATTTTCTGGGGTGAAAAATCCCAAAACTCTCTAGACACTTTTTACGATTTTGAGACCGGTCGTGCGACCGGTCGTCTAGTAGCTCAGACCGGTCGTGCGACCGGTCGTCTGCGTAATGAGACGTGTTCTACAATTCCCGAAATTCTCTGCGCACTGCATACTCTTACGCAATTTCTAGAAGATTCTGATGCTGCGGAGCCTCCCCACTATAAAAGGACACCTAGGGATCGTTCCTAGGGTATCTTAGAAGGGTTTGAGCAAGGTGGGAGGCAGCGGAAGTTTATTTTGGAGTTTCACAACTCCTAGTTTGTTTTGCTGTTTTTATGCTTTTCCTAGCTATTTCATGTTTCCTTGGATCATGAGCAGCTAAACCTCTTAGCTAGGGCTAAGAGGTGAAGCTTGTAGTGAATCTAAGATGTTTCAATTCATTTTAAGTTGGTTTTAAGATTGGATTTCATGTTTATGAACAATGGTTTGAAGTTAATACAAGTTCTAAGTAGTTTTTCTTAGTCTTATGATGACTCATGGATGTTTGGGAGAATTACTTTAGTTCTTAATTGCTTTGTGTTAGTCTAAACTTGTATGATCCGAGGAATTGGAGTACGCTCTAGTACTATGATCTTCATGCGGGAACTTCCTACCAAAGTTCTACTTTTCTGGAAATTCTGTGCTATGTGGGACTGTGTATGTGATTTGAATCAAGTTCAAATCATGATCTAGCTTTGTCCTATGACAGGACTTAATGATGGTTATGATTGTGAACTTAGTCTATTGGAATTGGGACTGACCTATGCAATTGAGTATGCTCGTCCTAGCTTGCATTGAGTGAATCATGTACATTGGTTTTACATATGACAGATTGTTGGTTTTAACAGCTCTATCATCCGACTAGATAGATCTTAATTTCGATTCTAGTTGAGAAAGTGAGAAACCACAGCGAATTGAGCATCAAGGATTGCTACAAGTGGATCCTTGAACCCCTAGTGCCTTTTTATAATTGTTTACTTCAGTTTAGTTCAACATTGCTATTTACATCAATCTACTACAAATCTGGTTGTTAGCTTCTCAATAGAAACTATTGGATGTGTTTGTGAATTCCTACATAAGTCCTGTGGATCGACCTCGGTCTTACCGAGTTTATTACTACATCGCAACCCTACACTTGGGGAAGCGAACAAGTTTTTGGCGCCGCTGCCGGGGACTTTGACTGTTTTTCACAAATTACTGAAAATAGAATCTATTTAGGATTTTTTTTTAGGAATAGTTCTAACTTAGTTTATTTTGTTTGATTTGTTTTCTTTTTCAGGGATTTCTAGGAAGCTGAAGAAGACATAAGGACCTCAAGTGCTAAATCGGGTTCTATCCTTCTAAACTTTACTCTTCTTCTTCTCCGATTCATTCTTATCATATTCATCTCTTGTAGAAGGGTGGAGACTCCTTTTGGATCTCTGATAGGTAGGCCTTGTGCTACCTGGATTCCAATTGGTCGGCTCTGCTGTCTTGGATCACCTTGTGCTCAGAGATTTCTTTTCTCATCTCTACTCCTCTTTCTTCTTTTTCTGCACTTTTCTCAAAGGATTCAAAGAGTGGGTGGGGAGTTCTCTGAACCCCTATTGACCAGGAGAAATCGGTCTCTATCCTTGCTTCTGGCCTAGCCATTGCAAAACACCTTGTGCTTCAGTCTTAGAGAAGAGTAAAGAAAGGAAGGAAGAATTCTTTTTATTTTTCTTTTTTCTCAGTCTTTTAGGATTTTGCATGCCACATTGGGCTCGGGATTCCAATAATCGACTCATAAGTGAAGGGAGAATAGTAGAAGGAATAGACAGAGAACCACGTGCTAGGAGACATCTAACTTCTCCAATTTTGCCTGAAAATATGGCTGTAAATCAACCTAATCCGATGGCCAATCCAAATCTGGGCCAAAACCAAATCCGAAACGGAAGAGAATGTGGTTGAGAATGTTCCTCGACCAAGAACATTACTTGATTACTTGCAACCAGCAAGAGCGAGCACTCCCTCATGCATAATCTTTCCACAAAATGTAGGGAATGTAGATTTAAAACCTGGAGTGATCCAACTCCTCCCAAAATTCCATGGATTAGACAGTGAAAGTGCCTATCAACACCTTAAGGAGTTTGATGAGGTAATAACCACCATGCACTTTGCGAATGTTACCGATGATGTGGTAAGACTTAAATTATTTCCTTTTACCCTTAAAGATAAAGCTAAAGGTTGGTTTCATGCATTAAGGCCAAGATCAATTGGTGCATGGACTGATATGCATAGGTAATTCATAAAAAAATTCTTCCCTACTCACAAAACGAACATGTTTAGGCGCCTTATCATGAACTTTGCCCAAAAGGAAGATGAGACCTTCTTCCAATGTTGGGAGAGGTTTAAGGACTTGTTAAATGCATGCCCACATCATGGCTATGAAATTTGGCGGGTTATAAGCTTTTTCTATGACGGACTAACTTCACCCATGCGCCAATTTGTAGAGATGATGTGTAATGGGGAGTTCATGAACAAGGAAGCCAATGAAGCATGGGACTATTTGGAGGAAGTAGCTGAAAATGCACAGTCTTGGGATACATCTAAACCAACAAATCCCAAGACCGGCCAACAAAAAGAAAAAGGAGGAATTTATGTCTTATCAGAAGAGGATAACATAAGTACACGGGTGACTAGCCTCATAAGAAAAGTTGAGGCCATGGAATTAAGGACGATCAACTCCAATGACGTTGAAACTGTGTGTAATTTGTGCTAGAAATCAACATGCAACACAAGATTGTCCCACAATTTCAGCGGTTTAGGACATCTTACAAGAACAATCAAATGCCATAAACAGTTATCAACGGCAATTTGTTGCTCCAAACTCAAACACGTTTAATGCTAATTGGAAGAACCATCCCAACTTCAGTTGGAGGAATGGACCCACTGCGAATGCAACCAATATCCCTAAAGCTCAACCTATACTAGGTCCATCTCTAGTCATTACTCCAAAAGTTACGCTAGATGAGATGTTGGGTGCATTTGTATCGGTTCAAGCTGAGTATAACAAGACAAATTCTCTGAAAATAGATGGGTTCATGCAAGAGCAATTGAAATTCAATCAAAATTCAACTCAAGCCATCAATGAATTGAAAACCTCAATGGCTAGAGTTGAATCTCATCTCAATGTTAGGGAGAAAGGCACACTTCCTGCCCAACCTCTTCCTAATCCAAGAACCCAATTTGAGATACAAGATGCAGGCTCATCCTCCCAACATACAGAGCATGTTCAAGCTATCACCACGTTGAGAAGTGGGAAAGTAATTGACAAATCTAATTCGGTGAAGGCCCCAAAGCCTAAGGATCCGAAAAATTCCAAAGAAGATGATAGCTTAAACAACACTCCACAAGAGAAAGAACTGGAAAGGCAATACAAGCTGGTTGCTCCGTTTCCCCAAAGGTTGATTTCACCCAAACCTTTAGACAAAAATTTAGAAATATTAGAGGTTTTCAAGCAGGTGAAGATCAACATCCCATTGTTGGATGCCATAAAACAAATACCATCATATGCCAAATTTCTAAAGGATTTGTGTACGGTCAAAAGGAAACACAATGTTCATAACAAAGTACTTTTGACTGAGAATTTGAGCGCTATCATCAAACAAGAGGTACCCCAAAAATACAAGGATCCGGGTAGTCCAACCATCTCATGCATCATAGGAGACTACCGGATTAAACAAGCCTTACTTGATTTGGGGGCAAGTGTGAACCTCATTCCATACTCGGTTTACGAACAACTGGGGTTAGGTGAATTAAAACCCACCAAAACCACACTCCAACTTGCTGATAGATCCATTCGTATACCGAGAGGAGTGATTGAGGATGTTTTAGTCTAAGTTGATAAATTCTACTACCCAGTAGACTTTATTGTCTTGGATACACATCCCGTGATATGTACCGGTGCTCAAATTCCTGTCATACTTGGCCGCCCTTTTCTAGCTACTTCCAATGCGATTATCAATTGTAGAAACGGGATGGTACAAATGTCCTTTAGAAATATGACACTTGAGCTGAATATATTTGATTTATGCAAGCAACCACGGGAGGTTGATGATGAGATCCACGAGATAAGTATGATTGAGTCATTCATGGAAGATACACTCCCTTTGTCATTATATTCCGACCCTTTGGAGGCATGTGTGGCCCACTCTCATGAGATAAATGATGACACAATACGAGAGATGGATGCCATTTTAGATGCGATGCCGGTGCTTGATAACAAAAGATGGAGGGCTCTATTTGAGCCTTTGTCCGTAAACGAGAACAAAGCCCTCCCATCCAATATCAAGGCACCAACACTCGACCTAAAACCATTACCAAGTGAGCTGAATATGTCCATTTAGGTCGAGATGAGACATATCCAGTGGTGATTTCTTCCCACTTGGATGAGGAACAAGAGAGTAAGCTAATGGTCACTCTATTAGAGCACAAGAGTGTCATTGGATGGTCGATTGCGGATCTCAAAGGCATAGACCCACTGATTTGTACTCATCGCATACACCTTGAGGAGAATGCGAAGACATCTAGGCAACCACAAAGATGACTCAATCCACATATGAAGGATGTGGTTAAGGCCGAAGTGGTGAAACTATTGGATGTGGGTATTATTTACCCAATATCCGATAGTCAATGGGTGAGCCCAACTCATGGTGCCTAAGAAATCCAGAATAACCATCGTAGCCAATGCCAATAATGAACTCGTGCCAACCAGAGTCACTATCGGTTGGAGAATGTGCATTGACTACATGAAGCTAAACACTGTCACATGGAAAGACCACTTCCCCCTACCGTTTGTCGATCAAATTTTAGAAAGGTTGGTGGGTCATTCCCATTTTTGCTTCCACGATGGCTATTCAGGGTACAACCAAATAGAGATCGCTCATGAAGACCAGGAAAAGACTACATTCACATGTCCATTTGGCATTTTCGCCTATCGACGGATGCCGTTTGGACTATGTAATGCCCCTGCCACCTTTCAGCGTTGTGTGATGAGTATCTTTTCTGATATGGTAGGGACAATTCTCGAAGTCTTCATGGATGATTTTTCAGTATTTGGTTGTAGCTTTGATGAGTGCCTTGTGCACTTAAAATCTATGCTGAAAAGATGTGAAGAGAAAAACCTTGTGCTGAATTGGGAAAAGTGTCACTTTATGGTTAAAGAGGGAATTGTACTTGGTCACATAGTTTCACAAAATGGAATTGAGATGGACAAAGAGAAAATTGACCTTATCTCTAACCTTCCACCACTCAAGAGCATACGAGATGTGCGGTCCTTTTTGGGACACACAGGATTTCATAGAAGGTTCATAAAGGACTTCAGTTCACTCTCTCGTCCTTTATGTAACCCACTTCAAAAGGAAAACTCATTCGAGTGGAATGAAGAATGTCAAAAGGCCTTTACCACACTTAAAGGTATGTTGACATGTGCTCCCATAATGCAACCACCTGATTGGAGCCTTCCTTTCGAAATTATGTGCGATGCAAGCGACTATGCAATTGGGGTCGTGCTAGGCCAAAGAAAAGAGAAGAAGCCATGTGTTATCTACTAAGCAAGTAGAACCTTAAACTTAACCCAAGCAAACTACACTACTATAGAAGAAGAACTTTTAGCCGTAGTTTTTGCCTTCGATAAGTTTAGGTCCTACTTGATTGGATCCAAGATCATCATATTCACTGACCATGCCGCGCTTAAGTACCTTCTTTTTAAGAAGGATGCTAAACCACGGTTGTTAAGATGGATCCTTCTACTCCAGGAATTTGACATAGAGATACGTGATAAGAAAGGAGTAGAAAATGTAGTGACTGACCATCTTTCTCGACTTGTTCTCACCGATTTCCTTGAAACGACCGCGATCAATGACATGTTCCCTGATGAACAACTTTTTGTTGTTTCCCAATTGCCATGGTATGCGGACATTGCTAACTATCTTGCTACAAGTACAATTCCTACACATTGGAAAAAGCAAGATAAGGATAAATTCTTCACTGGGGTGCGAAAATTCCTATGGGACAACCCATACTTATTCAAGTATTGTCCCGATCAAATCATAAGGAGATGTGTGCCAGATGATGAACAACAAAGTATCATCTCCTTCTATCATTCTCAGGCATGTGGTGGCCACTTTTCAGCTAAAAAGACCACAGCAAAAATTCTGCAATGTGGGTTTTATTGGCCCACTATGTTCAAAGACACACATGAGTTTCGCAAAACATGTGAACCTTGTCAGAAATTGGGAGGAATCTCCCGTAGAAATATGATGCTACTCAATCCCATCTTAATAATCGGAATTTTTTCTTGTTGGGGCATCGATTTCATGGATCCATTCCCATCTTCTTTTGGAAACGCATACATCTTGCTTCCCGTTGACTATGTATCCAAATGGGTTGAGGCCATCCCTTGCCAGAATAATGACCATAAAACGGTCATTCGCTTCTTAAAAGAGAATATTCTTTCCTGGTTTGGAACACCTCGAGTCATCATAAGTGATGGAGGGTCTCACTTTTGTAATCGCCCATTTGAAACCTTAATGAAGAAATATGGCGTAACACACAAAGTGAGCACTCCCTATCATCCCCAAACAAGTAGACAAGCTGAGATATCCAATAGGTAGATTAAACACATTTTAGAGAAAACGGTAAACCCTGATCGTAAGGATTGGTCACTTCGACTGACCGATGCGCTTTGGGCCTACCGTACCGCTTTTAAGATCCCTATTGGAATGTCTCCCTATAGACTTGTCTATGGGAAGGCTTGTCACTTGCCTGTGGAGTTGGAACATAGGGCATATTGGGCAATTAAGAAGATGAATTTTGATTCTGACAAGGCGAGATCGTTGTGCAAACTACAATTGAATGAACTTGCGGAACTCCGGAACGAAGCATATGAGAATGCGAGAATTTACAAGGACAAGACGAAGATATTCCATGATAAGAACATTCTTCGTAAGACATTCACGACCAATCAAAAAGTCCTTTTGTATAATTCTCGCCTCCATTTATTTCTGGAAAAATTGAGATCTCGATGGACCGGTCCCTACATTGTGCAAACTGTCTACCCATATGGGACCGTCGAGTTGTTAAATCCAAGGAACGGCAACATATTTAAGGCGAATGGTCAGTGATTAAAGCCGTTCTTTGAGAAATTTCCTTCAGAAGGTATGTCCATACCTCTGACTGATCTTGTGTATCAGGATGATTGATCTCCTAGTCTGTTGGACGTATAGAGTAGTTAGGATTAGGATTTGGTTGCTTTTGTTTATTTTTCATAGGTTTGTTAGAAGGAGGAAGAATTCCACTTTTCACTCTCTCAGGTACTATCATTCCTCACTCCCTTTGATTTTCAAATTGCTCTCATGTTTTGCTCATTGCACATCTTTTACATTGAGGACAATGCAAGATTTGGTTGGGGGGTGTATGATCACTTGGGTAAATCCAGCGTTTTGTAACATTTCGAGCAAGTATGTAAAAAAATTTCAATTTTTCTAAAATACAGAACTTCTTTGAAAAACTTTGTTTCTATGCATTCAAGATTATATGAGCATAAGAGGAGGAGATATGAAGTGTATGAGGGTGTAAGTCTTGAAATTCTCATAGCATAATGGTTTTATATGTGAATTCTCCTAGTTATGTGATTGATAGAAAATTTGAACACCTTTACACCTAGTTCACATTACACAATTTTCATGAGTTGAAACGTTTATGTGATTTGTGGATTAGCTAGACTTTGATTTAAAGTATTGAGAAACCAAGCTGGGGTACTTTGTCCATCCTTGTCCATGGGAAAATAACGAAAGATATGGATTTCTAAAAATCCTATCTAATTTAAAAGAAAAAGGAAAAGGAAGGATGAAATTGGGAATGATGGAAAAATGGTTGAAAATTCCGATTAGGGCTACCTATTACCAACCGGGGGATGGTCTACCCATAACCAAAGCCGGAAATGGGACGTAGTGTGAAAGTCGTTGGAAGGACAGCAAGGCAAATTCCTGTCATTCGCTTGTTGTTGCTCTATATATCTTAAGATCTATAGTCTAGTTAATCTATGAAGAAGATAGTCCTGGAAACTCATGAGATGAATTTTCATTATGCACACTAGGTTAAATTTGTTCAAGTTCTTCTATTTGTCAAACAATCAGCGGGAATTTCATATGGATACATATTATGTTTTGAGAGTTTATAGTTTCAACCTCTATCACCTAATTTCTCTAACTGTTACACTTGTGTAGTTTGGGATGTATAGAAGAATGGTTTCTAAAGGAGAGTTGGGTTTGGAGAATGAAATTGATTTCACGCATGTTTTGCTCGGGACCAGCAAAATGCTGGTTGGGGGGTGTGTGGAGCTCTTAATTGTGCATATTCTAACCCCAATTCATCACTCATTATGCTTGTTTTCATGGTTTATAGGCTAAACTAATGCATAGATTTGTGATTGTAGGGATGAGAGAGAGGAATCATCAAATGGAGACTTAAAGACACTATTTAGAAGCAAAGAAGATCAAAGGACCAAGTGTCGAAGGATGAAAGAAAGAAGTCAGAGAAATAAAGAAAGAAAGCAGAAGAGCACACCCAAGACCGGTCGTCTGACCGGTCAGCACATTCAACTGAGGAGACCTGCGGCCACAACTCTCTGGACTGTTCATGACCGGTCGTTCACTTCTGCGACCGGTCGTGTGACCAGTCCTAGAATTAATTTTCTGGGGTGAAAAATCCCAAAACTCTCTAGACACTTTTTACGTTTTTGAGACTGGTCGTGCGACCGGTCGTCTAGTAGCTTAGACCGGTCATGCGACCGGTCGTCTGCGTAATGAGACGTGTTCTACAAGTCTCAAAATTCTCTGCGCACTGCGTACTCTTACGCATTTTCTAGAAGATTCTGATGCTGCGGAGCCTCCCCACTATAAAAGGACACCTAGGGATCGTTCCTAGGGTATCTTAGAAGGGTTTGAGCAAGGTGGGAGGCAGCGGAAGTTTATTTTGGAGTTTCATATTTTTGGTCTTGCATGCCACATTGGGCTCGGGATTCCAATAACCGACTCATAAGTGAAGGGGGAATAGTAGAAGGAATTGACAGAGAACCACGTGCTAGGAGACATCTAAACTCCCCAATTTTGTCTGAAAATATGGCTGCAAATCAACCTAATCCGGGCCAAAACCAAACTGAAACAGGGGAGAATGTGGTTGAGAATGTTCCCCGACCTAGAACTTTACGTGATTTCTTGCAACCCGCAAGAGTGAGCACTCCCTCATGCATAGTTTTTTCACAAAATGCAGGGAATGTGGATTTGAAACCGGGAGTGATTCAACTTCTCCCTAAATTCCATGGATTAGACAGTGAAAGTGCCTATCAACACCTTAAGGAGTTTGATGAGGTAATAACCACCATGCACTTTGCAAATGTGACTGAAGATGTGGTGAGACTCAAATTCTTCCCTTTCACTCTTAAAGATAAAGCTAAGGGTTGGCTTTATGCATTGAGGCCAAGATCAATTGGTGTATGGACTGATATGCACAGAGAATTCATAAAAAAATTCTTCCCTACTCACAAAACGAACATGTTGAAGCACCTTATCATGAACTTTGCCCAAAAGGAAGATGAAACCTTCTTCCAATGTTGGGAGAGGTTTAAGGATTTATTAAATGCATGCCCACATCATGGCTATGAAATTTGGCGGGTTATAAGCTTTTTTTTATGAAGGACTGACTTCACCTATGCGCCAATTTGTAGAGATGATGTGTAATGGGGAGTTCATGAATAAGGAAGCTGATGAAGCATGGGATTATTTGGAAGAATTGGCTGAGAATGCACAGTCTTGGGACACATCGAAACCAACAAATTCCAAGACTGGCCAACAAAAGGAAAAGGGGGGAATGTATGTCTTATCAGAAGAGGATAGCATAAGTGCACGGGTGGCTAGCCTCACAAGAAAGGTCGAAGCCATGGAATTAAGGAAAGGAGAAACGATCAACTCCACTGACGTTGAAACTGTTTGTGGAATTTGTGCTGGAACTTAACATGCAACACAAGATTGTCCCACAATTTCAGCAGTTTAAGGCATCTTACAAGAACAAACAAATGCCATAAACAGTTATCAACAGCAATTTGGTGCTCCAAACTTAAACACGTTTAATCCTAATTGGAAGAACCATCTCAATTTCAGTTGGAGGAATGGACCCACTGCAAATGCACACAACACTCCAAAAGTATCACTAAAGGAGATGTTGGGTGCATACGTATCGGTCCAAGCTGAGTATAACAAGAAAAATTCTCTAAAAATAGATGGGTTCATGCAAGAGCAATTGAAATTCAATCAAAATTCAACTCAAGCCATCAATGAATTGAAAACATCACTGGCTAGAGTTGAATCTCATCTTAGTGTTAGAGAGAAGGGCACACTTCCTGCCCAACCTCTTCCTAACCCAAGAACCCAGTTTGAGATACAAGATGCAAGCTCATCCTCACACCACACGGAACATGTTCAAGCTATCACCACTTTGAGAAGTGGGAAAGAAATTGACAAATCTAATCCGGTGAAGGCCCCAAAGCCTAAGGATTCGGAAATTTCCAAAGAGGATGATAGCTCGAACAACACCCCACAAGAGAAAGAACTGGAAAGGCAATACAAGCCGGTTGCTCCGTTTCCACAAAGGTTGATTTCACCTAAACCTTTAGATAAAAATCTGTAAATTTTAGAAGTATTCAAGCAGGTGAAGATCAACATCCCATTGTTGGATGCAATAAAAGAAATACCATCTTATGCCAAATTTCTAAAGGAATTATGTACAGTCAAAAGGAAACACAATGTTCATGACAAAGTTCTTTTGACTGAGAATTTGAGCGCCATTATTAAACAAGAGGTGCCCCAAAAATACAAGGATCCGGGTAGTCCAACCATCTCATGCATCATAGGAGACTACCGGATTAAACAAGCCTTACTCGACTTGGGGGCAAGTGTGAATCTCATTCCATACTCGGTCTACGAACAACTTGGGTCAGGTAAATTGAAACCCACTAAAACCACACTCCAACTTGCTGATAGATCCATCCATATACCGAGAGGAATGATAGAGGATGTTCTAGTCCAAGTTGATAAATTCTACTACCCAGTAGACTTTATTGTCTTGGATACACATCCCATGATAGGCACTGGTGCTCAAATTCCCGTCATACTTGGATGACCGTTTCTAGCTACTTCAAATGCCATTATCAATTGTAGAAACGGACTTGTACAAATGTCCTTTGGAAATATGACCCTTGAGCTTAACATATTTGATTTATGCAAGCAACCACGGGAGGTTGATGATGATGTCTACGAATTAAACATGATTGAATCATTCGTGGAGGATACAGTCCCCTTGTCACTATTTTCCGACCCTTTGGAGGTATGTGTGGCCCATTCTCATGAGACGAATGATGACACAATACAAGAGATGGATGCCATGCTAGAGATGATGCCAGTGCTTGATAATAAAAGATGGAGGGCCCTATTTGAGCCTTTGCCTGTAAACGAGAACAAGGCCCTCCCATCCAACATCAAGGCACCAACACTCGACCTAAAACCATTACCAAGTGAGCTGAAATATGTTTATTTAGGTCGAGATGAGACATATCCAGTGGTGATTTCTTCCCACTTGGATGAGGAATAAGAGAGTAGGCTAATAGCCACTCTATTAGAGCACAAGAGTGCCATTGGATGGTCAATTGCGGATCTCAAAGGCATAGACCCACTGATTTGTACTCATCGCATACACCTTGAGGAGAATGCGAAGACATCTAGGCAACCACAACGACGACTAAATCCAAACATGAAGGATGTGGTTAAGGCTGAAGTGGTGAAACTATTGGATGTAGGTATTATTTACCCAATATCCGATAGCCAATGGGTGAGCCCAACTCAAGTGGTGCCTAAGAAATTCGGAATAACCATCGTAGCCAATGCCAATAATGAACTCATGCCAACTAGAGTCACTACCGGTTGGAGAATGTGCATTGACTACAGGAAGCTAAACACTGTCACGAGGAAAGACCACTTCCCCCTACCGTTTGTTGATCAAATTTTAGAACGATTGGCGGGTCATTCCCACTTTTGCTTCCTTGATGGCTATTCAGGGTACAACCAAATAGAAATTGCCCGTGAAGACCAAGAAAAGACTACATTCACATGTCCATTCAGCACTTTCGCCTATCGACGGATGCCGTTTGGACTATGTAATGCCCCTGCCACCTTTCAGTGTTGTATGATGAGTATCTTTTCTGACATGGTGGGGACCATTCTCGAAGTCTTCATGGATGATTTTTCCGTATTTGGTTGTAGCTTTGATAAGTGCCTTGAGCACTTGAAATCTGTGCTGAAAAGATGTGAAGAGAAGAACTTTGTGCTGAATTGGGAGAAGTGCCACTTCATGGTTCAAAAGGAAATTGTCCTTGGTCACATCGTTTCACAAAATGGAATCGAGGTGGACAAAGCAAAAATTGATCTTATCTCTAACCTTCCACCACCCAAGAGCATACGAGATGTACAGTCCTTTTTGAGACACACGGGATTTTACAGAAGGTTCATAATGGACTTCAGTTCACTCTCTCGCCCTTTATGTAACCTACTTCAAAAGAAAAATTCATTTGAGTGGAATGAAGAATGTCAAAAGGCCTTTACCACCCTTAAAGGTATGTTGACATGGGCTCTCATAATGCAACCACCTGATCGGAGCCTTCCTTTTGAGATTATGTGCGATGCTAGTGACTATGCTATTGGGGTCGTGCTAGGCCAAAGAAAAGAGAAAAAGCCATGTGTCATTTACTATGCAAGTAGAACCCTAAACTCAGCCTAAGCAAACTACACCACTACTGAAAAAGAACTTTTAGCCGTAGTTTTTGCCTTGGACAAGTTTAGGTCCTACTTGATTGGATCCAAGATCATTATATTCACTGACCATGCCGCGCTTAAGTATCTTCTCTCTAAGAAGGATGCTAAACCACGGTTGTTAAGATGGATCCTTCTACTCCAAGAATTCGACATAGAAATACGTGATAAGAAAGGAGTAGAAAATGTAGTAGCTGACCATCTCTCTAGACTTGTCCTCACAGATTCCCCTGAAACGACTGCAATCAATGACATGTTCCCTGATGAACAACTTTTTCCTGTTTCCCAATTGCCATGGTATGCGGACATTGCTAACTATCTTGCTACAGGTACAATTCCTATACATTGGAAAAAGCAAGATAAGGATAAATTCTTCACAGAGGTGCAGAAATTCCTATGGGACGACCCATACTTATTCAAGTATTGTCCCGATCAAAGCATAAGGATGTGTTCCAGATGAGGAACAACAAAGTATCATCTCCTTCTGTCATTCTCAGGCATGTGGTGGCCACTTTTCGGCTAAAAAGACCACAGCGAAAATTCTGCAATGTGGGTTTTATTGGCCCACCATGTTCAAAGACACACATGAGTTTTGCAAAGCATGTGAACCTTGTCAGAAATTAGGAGGAATCTCCCGTAGAAATATGATGCCACTCAATCCCATCTTAATAATCGAAATTTTTTATTGTTGGGGCATCGATTTCATGGGTCCATTCCCATCTTCTTTTGGAAACCTATACATCTTGCTTGCCGTTGATTATGTTTCCAAATGGGTCAAGGCCATCCCTTACCGGAATAATGACCATAAAACGTTCATTCGCTTCTTAAAAGAGAATATTCTTTCCCGGTTTGGAACACCTCGAGTCATCATAAGTGATGGAGGGTCTCACTCTTGCAATCGCCCTTTTGAAACATTAATGGAGAAATATGGCGTAACACACAAAGTGAGCACTCCCTATCACCCACAAACTAGTGGACAAGCTGAGATATCCAATAGTGAGATTAAACACATTTTAGAGAAAACGGTGAACCCCGATCGCAAGGATTGGTCACTTCGGCTTACCGATGTGCTTTGGGCCTACCGTACTGCTTTCAAAACCCCTATTGGAATGTCTCCCTATAGACTTGTCTATGGGAAGGCGTGTCACTTGCCTGTGGAGTTGGAACATAGGGCATATTGGGCAATTAAGGAGATGAATTTCAATTCTGACAAGGCAAGATCGTTGCGCAAACTACAATTGAATGAACTTGCAGAAATCCGAAACGAAGCATATGAGAATGTGAGAATTTACAAGGACAAGACGAAGATATTTCATGATAAGAATATTCTTCGCAAGACATTCACGATCAATCAAAAAGTCCTCATGTATAATTCTCGCTTACATCTATTTTCAGGAAAATTGAGATCTCGATGGACCAGTCCCTACATTGTACAAACTATCTACCCATATGGGACTGTCGAGCTGTTAAATCCGAGGAACGGCAACATTTTTAAGCCGAATGGGCAGCGATTAAAGCCGTTCTTTGAGAAATTTCCTTCAGAAGGTATGTCCATACCTCTGAATGATCCTGTGTATCAGGATAATTGATCTCCTAGTCTGATGGAGGTATAGAGTAGTTAGGATTAGGATTTTGCTGCTTTTGTTTTCTTTTTCATAGGTTTGTTAGAAGGAGGAAGAATTCCACTTTTCACTCTCTCAGGTACTATCATTCCTCACTCCCTTTTATTTTTCAAATTGCTCTCATGTTTTGCTCATTGAACATCTTTTACATTGAGGACAATGCAAGGTTTGGTTGGGGGGTGTAGGATCACTTGGATGAATCCAGCGTTTTGTAACATTTTAAGCAATTTATGTGGAAATTTTTTGATTTTTCAAAAATTCGAAACTCTTTTGGAAAACATCATTTCTATGCATTCAAGATGATATGAGCATAAGAGGAGGAGATATGAAGTGTATGGGGCTGTATGTCTGGAATCTCTCATAGCATAATGGTTTTATATGTGAATTCCCCTATTTTTGTGATTGATAGAAAATCTGAACACTTTTACACCTAGTCCACATTACACGATTTTCATGGGTTGAAGGGATTATGTGATTCATGGATTAGCTAGACTTTGAATTAAGGTGTTGAGAATTCAGGTCGGGGTACTTTGTCCATCCTTGTCCTTGGGAAAACAATGAATGATATGGATTTCTAAAAATCCTATCTAAATTAAAAGAAAAAGGAAAAGGAAGGATGAAATTGGGAATGATGAAAAAAAAAGGTGGAAAATTCCGATTAGGGCTACCTACTACCAACCGGGGGATGGTCTACCCGTAACCAAAGCCGGAAATGAGATGTAGTGTGAAAGTCGTCGGAAGGACGGTAAGGCAAATTCCTGTCATTGGCTTGATGTGGCTTTATGTACCGTGAGTTCTATAGTCTAGTTGATCTATGAAGAAGATAATCCTAGAAACTCGTGAGATGAATTTTCACTATCCACACGAGATTGAATTTGCTCAAGTCCTTCTATTTATCAACCAATCAGCGGGAATCTCATATGAATGCTTATTATGTTTTGAGGGTTTACGGTTTCAACCTCTGTCGCCTAACATTTTTGAATCTTACACTTGTATGTCTTGGGATGTATAGAAGAATGGTTTCTGAAAGAGAGTTGAGTTTTGAAGGATGGAATTAGTTTCACGCATGTTTTGCTCGGGACTAGCAAAATGCTGGTTGGGGGGGTGGTTGAGCTCTTAATTGTGTATATTCTAACCCCAATTCATCACTCATTGTGCAAGATTTTCATGATTTAAAGACTAATTGAATGCATGTTTGGTGATTGCAGGATTAAGAGTGGACTCTGCCTAATTGAAGATGAAAATAGCTTATTTGGGACTATTTGGATGAAGATCGAAGGAGGACCAAAGAAAGAAAGAAGCAAGGAAAGGAGAAAAGAATGGAAGAAAGAAGCCAGAGAAATGAAAGAAAGAATGCAGAAGAAGGTGCCCACGACCGGTCGTCCGACCGGTCGTCCAAAGCCAAGGACCGGTCGTCCGACCGGTCAGCGCATGCACAGAGGAAGACCCAGAAGCTATTACTCTTTGGACCATTCACGACCGGTCGTGCGACTAGTCATCCACATCTGCGACCGATCATGCGACTGGTCCTTAATTTAATTTTCCAAGTTGAAACTCTCTGGACTTGTTGGGGCTCAAATTTGTACCCATTATAAAATAGTATTCAACGGTCCATCTACGATGATTCGGACTGATTTCGAGATCCGAAATACTCAAAAAATGCCAGTGCCGCCCTAACATGCGCAATCGTGATTGAAACCTACGAATGCTATTTCGGGGTGGAATCGGACATGCGAATTACTGCCAAATGATCCCGAACGTCCTAAAACCCTTAACCTGCAAGTTTCAAGGTCGTACGATGCATATCTTTACCAGCGCGCTTCCAAATGCATTTTTTGCCCTGACTTATCCGACTATAAGGGCCCAAAAGCCTACAGGTACCATTTCGGGCTGGAATCAGACATGCGGATTACCGCCAAATAATCCGGAATGCCCGAAAAACCTTAAGTAGCAAGTTTGAAGTCATTGCATGCATATTTCCACATGCATTTGTTCACTCTCTCTCCACATGCATTTGTTCACTCTCTCTCCACATGCGAAGGTCATAAGGAGACATGTGTTAACTCTCTCACCACATGCGCATGAGAGCTCTCTCTCTCCCTTTTCAATATTCTAAGTAAAATAAAAAAAGTAAAAAAATCATGAAAATATGCTAAGTGGGGCCACATGCGGCCAACACAGAGACCACATGCGCCCATACCAGTGGCACATGCGCCCATGCCATGCTACATGCGCCTGGTGCATGGGTACATGCGCATGATCCCATGCGCATGACTCGTCTCTCCAGAATATTTCCATGCGCATAATCCCCACAACATGCTCATGACTCGTCTCTCCAGAATATTTCCATGCGCATGATCCCCATGCGCATGACTCGTCTCTCCAGAATATTTCCATGCGCAAAAATCCCCACAACATGCGTATGACTCGTCTCTCCAGAATATTTCCATGCGCATGCCCTCCATTTTTGCAAACAACATGCGCCGGTACCCGATACCCGATTAACATGCTATAAATACCCCTCCACTCGATAATACAGGGACGACAAG
The DNA here is from genome assembly GCA_003013855.2 of Liriodendron chinense. Classification (NCBI taxonomy): domain Eukaryota; kingdom Viridiplantae; phylum Streptophyta; class Magnoliopsida; order Magnoliales; family Magnoliaceae; genus Liriodendron; species Liriodendron chinense. The sequence goes on from ML058334.1 coordinate 3,874,368, forward strand.
ATCATCACTCCCAGAGCACTCTTCTTGCAGAGGTAAAAATTCCTCACCGGAATCCTCACCGGGAAAGGGACATGCGCCCATCCATTCACCGGATGCCTTCGCCGGAAAAGGATTTCTCCCACCGGAAGGAGAAGATTCAAAAATCCTCCAAGTCACATAGTGACATGCGCTCACCCATTCTTGGGAGGGAAAATGCGCAAAAATCCCTAAGTCCCATGGGGACATGCGCCCATGACTAGAATGTTGGGCGAATGTGCATGTCACATGCGCTTGATAACCATGCATTTGTAGCAGGACATGCGCCTGGGGCGAACAAGTGCATCCACCTAGGACATGCGCCTGGGGCGAACAAGTGCATCCACCTAGGACATGCGCCCATGTCTAATGCAACATGCGCCCAAACCAACCCAACCTCCCATGCGCCTGGACGCTGATGGGGAGGTGGGGCCTTCCATGATGTGGCCCGCCTTCGACGTGGCCCACCTTCCGATCGCATCAGCACTCCTAGACACACGTCAATGTCCTCTATCCATCCCCTGGATCGGATTCGCCAACGGTCGATGTTAAGTGGGCCAAATCAGCAATTTGATCAAAAAGGCCTACACTTAGCCAATATTGCAAACCTCAGAAATCCTTCCGAAAGAGCCGAAAATGGCCGAAAGCGAGAGGAATCGTGCGGAATTTGACCGAAACTGAGAAGGAGACTTCTCTCCGCCATAAAATGATATACCATAATCATGCATTACAATGAAATTACCTGATCTCAGGATCTCCGAGAAACCTTGATCAGACCATAAACAGGTCCACTACTTAGTCATTTTTAGCCCTGGGAAGTGCCCTGTTGGCTCAGAAATCGACTTACACTAAACAAATCGAAATGCGATCGCACTGTGACTCTCATGGACATAATCCGCCTCTATCCAAAGACGATCGTGATAGGTATTCACCAAATCCTCCGATCAGATCGTAAACAGGCCTTAGGAAGTGCCCTGACGGCCCGAAAATCTACTAATGCCAAATGAAATCAATTGCGATCTCAAAGACGCGAGGGCAACATATCGATGACACAAAGATATATATGAAGTAGATTAATCAAATTAAATGCATAATTTGTCTGATACACTGAGCATCTAGCATGAATGCGATCTTCTCTTGAGCATACATAAAGCATAGTTACTTTGTACTGTACTCATTTGCATCCATTGCATGAATTTATTTCATCTCGGATCGAGTTACGAAACTAAATCGAAGGGGACTATGGTTATCATTGAAAACCATAATGAAAGAGTTCTAAACGTCTGAAATACTTCATCATTAAGACCAGTTGATGTGCGTCCTGTCCAAAGGCGGGATCCGTCAGTTGAGTGGCTAAGGGAATGAGTGCCCTCCAGTAAGTCACCCGTCCAACTGAGACGGTCACTGGCCCTGGTTGCAGTAAGTGGACGCCGTGGAGTGTATTTCTGAAAGTCATATCGTCCATAGAGACGCGTCATGACACTGAGATATACGACTCGGTCGAAACCCTGTGCACAAAGACCCCATGGAGTGCCCTCCAGTAAGTCACCCGTCCAGCTGAGACGGTCACTGGCCCTGGTTGCAGTAAGTGGACGCCGTGGAGTGTATTTTTGAAAGTCATATCGTCCATAGAGACGCGTCATGACACTGAGATATACGACTCGGTCGAAACCCTATTTGCACAAAGACCCCATGGAGTGCCCTCTAGTAAGTCACCCGTCCAGCTGAGACGGTCACTGGCCCTGGTTGCAGTAAGTGGACGCCGTGGAGTGTATTTCTGAAAGTCATATCGTCCATAGAGACGCGTCATGACACTGAGATATACAACTCGGTCGAAACCCTGTTTGCACAAAGACCCCATGGAGTGCCCTCCAGTAAGTCACCCGTCCAGCTGAGACGGTCACTGGCCCTGGTTGCAGTAAGTGGACGCCGTGGAGTGTATTTCTGAAAGTCATATCGTCCATAGAGACGCATCATGACACTGAGATATACGACTCGGTCGAAACCCTGTTTGCACAAAGACCCCATGAAGTGCCTTCCAGTAAGTCACCCGTCCAGCTGAGACGGTCACTGGCCCTGGTTGCAGTAAGTGGACGCCGTGGAGTGTATTTCTGAAAGTCATATCGTCTATAGAGACGCGTCATGACACTGAGATATACGACTCGGTCGAAACCCTATTTGCACAAAGACCCCATGGAGTGCCTTCCAGTAAGTCACCCGTCCAGCTGAGACGGTCACTGGCCCTGGTTGCACTAAACGGAAACCGTAAAGTGTATCCCTGAAAGTCATATCGTCCATAGAGACGCGTCATGACACTGAGATATACGATTCGGTTAAAATCCTGGTTGTTACTCAACTAGGAACGCCCGAGGAGTATGGGACCAACATCTAACTGATCTTAACGGTGAAGTATTCCATAATAAATCTTAGACTTGGTCTCGGCGACCATGAACTCGAGACTATAATCCCTGACGATTTAAATTACTTGCTCGATCTATCCGAGCTTTATCCCTTTGACATTCCATCTATTGTATAACTGAAATTCATAGTGGAATCTTGTCGCTTTGTGCCGTGGTTTTCTCCCGTATGGGTTTCCACGTAAAAATCTCTGTGTGGTCTATGCTGTGCTTTATTTATATTTATGCTCCTTTAATGCTTTATTTAATTCATTTATGATACATGCATGCATTTACTTTTGCCTTTTAATCAAGGGTGATCATCCGTTGATGTAATTAAGGGTTCGTGACCAGTTCACAGCCCGGAATGTAAAAGATCTCAGAATCTCTGGAATAAAATTTACCTCGCGGTGCTTTCTCGTGTATACTTTGTGATTGCTTATGATTGTCTATGAATGTCTCTATACTCAGAATTCCCCAGAATAATGAAACACGGGAAAAGGAAAAAGACGGCTGACGAGCAGGTTTTGATTTTTTTCTTTTAGTTCTAACAGGACTATTTTTTGTTGTTTTGAGACCGGTCGTCTAGCCACTGCGACCGGTCGTACGACCGGTCGCCTGCGTAAGATTCAAACCTTCTATTTCTGGCGTCGATTTTCTCTGCGCAGTGCGTAAGTGTTACGCAGATTCTCGAATCTTCTGAAGTTGCGGAGCCTCCCCACTATAAAAGGACACCTAGGGATCGTTCCTAGGGTATCTTAGAAGGGTTTAAGCAAGCTTGGAGGCGGCGGAAGTGAATTTCGGAGTTCCACAACTCCTTCTAGTTTGTTTTGCTGTTTTTATGATTTTTTTGGTTGTTTCATGTTTCCTTGGATCATGAGCAGCTAAACCTCTTAGCTAGGGCAAAGAGGTGAAGCTTGTAGTGGATCCAAGATGTTTCAATTCGTTTAAAGTTGGTTTTAAGATGGATTTCATGTTTGAGAACAATGGTTTGAAGTTTATACAAGTTTTTAAGTAGTTTTTCTTAGTCTTATGATGACTCATGGATGTTTAGGAGAATTACTTAACTTCTTAATTGGTTTGTATCAATCTAGACCTGTATGATCCGAGGAATTGGAGTGCGCTCTAGTACTATGATCTTCATGAAGGGACTTCCTACCAAAGTTCTATTTTTCTGATTTTCTGAAATATGTATGGACTGTGCATGTGATTTAAATCAAGTTCAAATCCTGATCTAGACTTGTCTTGTGACAGGACTTGAGGATGGTTATGATTGTGAACTGAACCTTTTGGAATGGAGACTGACCTATGCAATTAAGCATGCTCAGCTCAGCCCACATTGAGTGAATCCTATGCATTGAACTTACATATAGCAGATTGTTTGGTTTAACAGCTCTATCATCCGACTAGATAGATCTTAATATCAATTCTAGTTGAGAAAGTGTGAAACCACAGCGGATTGAACATCAAGGATTGCTACAAGTGGATCCTTGAATCCCTAGTGCCTTTTTATAATTGTTTACATTCAAATTAGTTTAAAATTGTTACTCATATCAATCTTATTCAAAATCTGATTATTAGCTTTCAATAGACACTTTTGGATGTGTTTGTGAAATCCTACATAAGTCCCTATGGATCGACCTCGGTCTTACCGAGTTTATTACTACATCGCAACCCTACACTTGGGGAAGCGAACAACGATGTTTCCACAAATAATGGTAAAGAGTGTAAATCAGTGGAATGGTGTTCTTCAGGCACCGACACCGTGTCTAACAAACTATCAACTCCTTAATCATCTCATCATCCAAATCATAGGGCTGGGTCATGCATTCCTCTAGGAAATCGAGAGAGTCGTATGAAGGGTCCTCGTTCTCCCTAAGTGATTGAGGAAAGTCTGTTTCAATGGCAAGGAATTCCTTCTCTATAAAGGGGAGGTCTTCCAAATAAAATTTTTCAGATTCAGTGGTAAGCACATCATCTAACATTGGTTGATTTAAAATTTCAGATTGTGCCACCACATCATCCAAAGAAACAGAATTTTCAGTCAAAGGGAGATCCTCCACAATAGAATTGGTCATGTTATGTTGGTGGGAGGAGTCAAAGAGATCCACTTCGGCCATCTCTCTAGCAAGAATATTTTCCAGCGACTCATAATCATTCAGCCCTTCGAAAGAAGAAATCATGGACTCATAATCATCTATTGAACCTTCATTATAGGCAATCAAACTATCACTTTTAGATTTTGTAGATTCCTCGGGTTCATAAACCGTCCTTGAAATCTCTTCATCATTCAAATCGGAATAGCTAAAAGAGATAGTTGATTCACCATAATCGATGGTAATGTTGGGATCACTGAGATCTACATCCCCTAAAAGTTTAGTCATCAAATCGGAAGAGGGTTGGGCTTGGATAGCCTCATCTTCCTCCTTGTTGGGGAATGATTCGGTGTTCGCAATGTTAGGTTCAGGATTTTGAGATGGCGAGAGGTTTTGTACGCATTGCTCAGTTATTTTCATAAACTCTCGCAGAGTATCCTCAAGAGTTCGTGGCTCATGAGAAAGAAACTCTTGAGGATAATTGTTGGCATCTATGGTTGGCTCGTCTCCCAAATTGAAATTTTGATGCTCCCACCTATTAGGATTATGCATGTCATATGTTGTGCTATTAGATAGTTGTTGATATTTGTAGCCAAACAGGTGATCATATATTGTCCTAACCGGTGGAACATTATTCATCTCTTTCTGATACTCTCCCATTGTCTTACCTGCGAAGAGTTATGTACATTGTTGTCATTCCGGTAATCTCGCAAGGTCTTACGTGGGGGAGTATTAGAAGTAGATTGAGTCATAGAAACATATTCATGCTTGTAATGGTTCCAATCATAATGATTTTTTATTTGGTTCATCCTCTCTTCTTCCAAAAGGTATTTAAACAATCTACCCGTCCAATCATTCATAATGAAATTATAAGAAGTTGAAACTATCCTAATCTAGGAAGAAAAAAGAAAAAGAAGAAAGGGAGAAGGAGAGATGTTACCTGTGAAGGTGAGAACTATGTCAGCAATTAAGTCCCTACAACACACAAAAATAAAAAATTGTTAGTAATCTAAGAAAAATCAGAAAACTACTTCTAGAAAAACTGAAAATCTTACCTAACTAAGACTACTTTATAGCTGCTAGAACAATTAGAACCGTTTAACCTCTCTCCCTGGCAACGACGCCAAAAACTTGTTCGCTTCCCCAATTGTAGGGCTGCGATGTAGTAATAATCTCAGTAAGACCGAGGTCGATCCACAAGGAATGAGGTAAACAATTCAAACTATCCTAATAACTAGAATCTAAGAGGTTTGTGAAATTGGTTTTGAACATAAAATAGAAAATCTGATAATGGAAAGATAACTAGATCATCAAGGATCCACTTATAGCTCTCCTTAGATGCATAATTCGCAGTGGTTTCTCAATACTCAACTAGAATCGAAACTAAGTCCTATCTAGCCGGATGATAGAGCGGTTATATTCTCAAATCGATCTGTCATATGTGTTGTTCATCAACATGATTCCCTCAATTCAAGTTAGGACTTGAGCACACTCAATTGCATAGGTCAATCTTAATTTCAATAGATTAAGATCATAACCATAATAATCATCAAACCTTGTCACAAGACTTGACTATATTATGATTTGAACTTTATTCAAATCATGTGAACAATCAACACAATATTCAGAATTTAGAACAAAAAGGTAGAACTTTGGTTTAAATTCCCACATGGAAATTCAAGTCTAAAGCGTATTGAATCCGATTCCTCGGATCGTACATGTCTAGAACTATGCAAAATAATTAAGCATTAAAGCAATTCTCCCAAAAAATCCATGAGTCATCATAAGATTAAGAAAAACTACTTAGAACTTTTTTTAAACTTCTAAAAACCAATGTTCTTCAATAAATCCAACTTGAAACCAATAAAAATGAATTAAACAATCTAAGAAAACTATAAGGTTCACCTCTTAGCTCTAGCTAAGAGGTTAGTTAGCTAATGAAAAGCATATTAAAATTAAAATTAGAACTAGAACTAGAAGAAGAAGAAAACTAGTTGTAGGACGCTAGGAAGCCTCCTAGGTCTTGAATCCTTTGCTCCCCATGTTGCTCGATGCCCTAAGAAGAGAGTGGAGGTGGCCTTTTATAAGTTGGAGTGGAAGATTTCAGATTGCGCAAGAAATCACACAATTGCACAGAGAAATTCAGAGCTTCACGGACAAGCTCTGTTACGCTTACGACCGGTCTGAGCCCATAGATGACCGGTCGCACGACTGGTCTCAAAACATAAAAAATAGTCCAGTGAGTTTTGTTTCTCTAGACTCATCTCGACCTGTCTGGCGACTGGTAGGGCGACCGGTCTGGCGACCAGTCTAGCTATGTAGACCTGTCTGGCGACTGGTCTTGGGAAAGGTCTTAGAACAGGTCTTGAGACAGGTCTTGGGATAGGTCTTGGGACAACTTTTCCATATTTTCTTCTCTTTCTTTCTTCTTCTTTCCTCCACCTTTTGTCACCTGTTATATTGATCTTCAATGCATATAAAGTGACTCTTTTAACCATGAATTGGTGAAGTCTCCTTCTCATTCCTACAATCACAAATCCATGCATTAGATTAGTCTTTAAATCATGAAAAGCATGCATAATGAGTGATGAATTGGGATTAAAATATGCACAATTAAGAGCTCAACAATAGGTGACCGCTGGAATACACGAACATCAAAATGTTGGTCGGCATAACCTAAAGCCCGCACCTGTTACTGTGAATAGGCGACCTTAGGAAAGCAATCTACAACTGCCTCATCAACTCAACCGATGGACCGTTGTCGATGGGTAGGGCATCGACTGTCTTTTTCATGATGGCAATCCATAGCAGGATTTTTTAAGCTTAGTTAGAACTCTTTTATTTGTGGTTTCTCATGGTAACCATAACCCCTTAGGTTTAGCCTCGGACCTTTATCCGGGATGAATGGAGCTTTATATAGTAAAGTAAATATATTTCTTCTGGAGTTGGGCGACCCGTCTTCGAGAGAACTCTTTCTTCTGAGTATTTTCTAATGATCTATTTGAGATCAAATAGGCTTTATTGAGCGAAGATCTTTTGAGGATTCAAATCTAATGGGTTAGATTGGTTGTTTCCCATGCCCGCAAACGGCTAAGTATCGAATCCGATGGGTGCCCGTTCATGCCAATTTCTGATGAATGATGGGGATCAGTGCCCCATAAATGTTTAACTCGGCTGTTGGATAGCCTGAGTACTTTAGCTTTGCCTCAGCGTCTTTGACATCGCGGTTGATTTCATTTGGCATCAGTCGATTTTCGGGCCAACAGGGCACTTCCTAGGGCTGAAAATGACTAAGTAGTGGACCTGTTTTCGATTTAATCAGGGTATTCGGTGAATATTATCGATAACCATGCTTGAATACAGGTGGATTATGTCCACGAGGATCGCGGTGCCATCGTATTTCGATTCGCTTGGCGTAAGTCGATTTTCGAGGCGACAGGGCACTTCCCAAGGCTGAAAATGACTGAGTAGTGGACCTGTTTGCGGTCTAATCAGGGTATTCAGTGAATATTATCGATAACCATCTTTGAACAGGGGTGGATTATGTCCACGAGGATTTCGGTGTGATCGCATTTCGATTCGCTTGGTGTAAATCGATATTCGAGCCGACAGGGCACTTCCTACGGCTGAAAACGACTGAGTAGTGGACCTGTTTGCGGTCTAATCAGGGAAATCGGTGAATATCATCGATGACCATCTTTGATCAGGGGTGGATAATGTCCACGAGGATCGCGGTGCGATCGTGTTTTGATTCGCTTAGCATTAGTCGATTTTCGAGCCAACAAGGCATGTCCCAAGGCTGAAAATGACCGAGTAGCGAGCCTGCCGACCGCTTGATTAGGGTATTTGAGGGTCCTGAGATTGGATAACCTCACCACGGTACATGATTATGGTGTATCATGTCATGTAGAAGAAAAGTTTCCTTCTTGGGCTCGGTCCAATTCCGAACAATTCTTCTCGGTTTCGGCCATTTTTGGCTCTTTCGGAGGAATTTCCTGAGCTGCCAAATTGGCTAAGTGTTGGTTGTTTTGGACCAAAACACTGATTTAGGTCATTTATCGTTGACCGTTGGAGAATATGATCCGAGGGATGGATAGATCTCATCAAGATGCATCCAGGAGAAGTAGTTTAATCGAAATCCGATCCCGGACGAAAGCGGGCCGCATGACGGAAGGTCCACCCCTCCAACCAGCATCCAGGCCCATGGAGGGGGTGGTTTAGGCACATGTCACATTTTAAACAGGGTGGTGGGCGCATGTCTCTAATGGTAGGCGCATGTGGCCATTTTCCGGGCACATGTGCCCATCTCACATGAAAAATAGGTGAAGGGGAGGTGCTCTGGGCGCATGTGGTAGTGCACATGTGCTTAGCTCCAAATAGTGGGTGCATGTCATTTCAGACTTGATGGAATTTTGAGTTTTCCCGGCGATAAAAAGCCAGTGCATGTGCTCGGAAAGCCGGCGCAAGTGGGGGAAAAGCCAGCGCATGTGGCCCAGCACTTAGAGAATTTCAGAATTTTCTCTGAACTTGGGATTCTGGCGAGGAAATCCCTTTTCGACGAGGGATTTCGGCGAGGGAATCCACTCCGGCCAAGGCATCCGGCTAGGGATAACAAAGTGGGTGCATGTGGTGCTTACATCACTTTGAGGTCAGAAGAAGATGATTTTCTCCTGATGTCAAGAAATGACATTGCTATTTATAGGGATGTAATCGGGTTCGGGTCTGGCCCGGTGGGTATTTCCATGCGCATGTGCTGGGAAGGCCGGCGCATGTGGCAAGAAAAGCCAGGTGTATCTGGCAAGAAAAATCCGGGCGCATGTCAAAGTGTAGGGTCCGGGCGCATGTCCTTTTCCAGCACATTTTTCGGCGCTTTCCGAAAAACTGTTCGAATCAATTCCTTTCGTACATGGGGTGTGGGTGCATGTGGTGGAAAGCCAGGCGCATGTCTTTGCCTGAGCTTTTCCCACTACTTAGCTAAATTTCAGGATTTCATTACTTCGAAAATTTCAGGATTTCAAGCTCTGACGGGAGACCTCCGAAGGACAACTACCTTTTCTGGGCATGCACTCACTATCGCCAAGCCACTTCTAGGCTAGGATGGACCTCCTAAATGAACGGGATGGGGTGTGGAAGTCCAGATGTTGCAAATTTTGGTACTTCCTTCTTAATTTGGAGCCTCTAGGTCGGCTTGTCGTATAGGAACGTTGTTCTAGGGAGCGCGCACATGGAAATACGCACCGCACAGACTTCAAACTTGCTATTTAAAGGTTTTGGGGTGCTTTGGATCATTTAGCGGTGATGTGGATGTCTGGTTCCACTCTAAAATGGTAGCTGTAGGCTTACGAACCCTTTTTGGTCAGCTCCGGGCAGGGATGAAACGCATTCCGAGGTGTGCAGGTAAAGATACACACCGTATGACTTGAAAACTTACAGGTTAAGGGTTTTAGGATGTTCTGGACCATTTGGCGGTGATCCGCATGTCCAGTTATGCTCCAAAATGTTGTTTACAGATTTTGGTCGCAACCAAGTGATTAGGGTTGCATTGGCATTTTTCGGGCTTTTCCAGTCTCAAAACTAATTCAAATGGTTGTCGATGGACCACGGGATGTTGTTTTACAATGGGTGCAAATTTGAGCCCCAAAAAGTGCCCCCCCCCCCCCCCCCCCCCCCCCGGTGTGCTGCGCTTGATGCTTACGTCACGCTAGTGCAGTGCACCTGTCCATTAGGCTCAAGTATAAATAGTTGACTCACTGAGTCATTCCAACATTTTTTCGAGTTAGAAAATCTGATTTTCCCAAGGTGAGAGAGCTCATCCTCAGGGTATGGGTGCATGTGGTCCCTTTATGGGTGCATGTGGCCTGCCATCACTTTTTTCGTCGAAGAATCCCACTTGGGCGCATGTCAGATTGCCTTGAAGAGGTGGGCGCATGTCCCAGGACTTGCATTCGTCCCTAATTCTTGAGCTGGGTGCATGTAGGGATGCACATGCACTTAGAACCCTGCATTGCAAAATTATTTTCTTTCCTCCTCTGAGCCGGGCGCATGTTAGACTGCACATGCGCCTGGTGCATTGAATGATGAACTTGCACTTACGAATTTTTATGGATTGGGCGCATGTGAGAGGCCACATGCGCCTAGGGCTCCACCTTGGGCTCATGTGAGCCCAACACTTAGTGAAATTCTGCATTTTTGGCCCTACTTTGCACTCGGTGAAGAAATGGCATTTTCAGCTCCGTTTCTCAGCCAAATTTGATGCCGTTTGAGACCAGATTGCTTAAAATTCAAGCACGATGGGAACTTAGTGCCTTGAGCTTGTAGTAGGCTACCTGCTTTGGTCGTTACAGCTTGCAACTGCCTGTTCTTAGGCAGGTTTAGGGTATACCTGCCGGACTGCGCTCAAGTGCTTCGAACGTACGCAAGATTGTTGTGTGTGAACAATTGTGTACATTCGATGTTTGGATTGTTTCTTGTCTTTGCCCAGCACTTGTGACATGTGTGTGCTTATTTTTCGTATGCGTGCTTGAATCTTGTTACTCTCATGTTTTTTATGGATCGTAATTTGTTTGTGTGTGCAATCCATGATTGGATTATGTGATTTTGTTTTTTATGATGCGTACCATATTGTGTTGCTTTGTTGCATGTAATGGAGCTTTCTCCTGATGTTTCCTTATTTGCGTGTAGCAACAAATCATGGCAGGGATGACAAGATCTTCTGGTGAAGTTTTCGGGTCGCAAGTCTCTGGTCCCTCATCTCCGTAACACGGGAAGAAGAGGACGACTGAAGATACTATCGATCCATCTATAGCAAAGTGTTGTTCGCGCTTCCCTGCGACAATCGATCCTGAAGTGAAGGATTTCTCTGATTGTATAAAGCAGCTTCCCCATGAGGTGTTACTGCGTATTTATGTGGATAGAACCGCATCCGAGCCTCCGACGCAAGGGATTGAGGAAGAATGGTCCTCTTGGTATTGTCAACTTACTGGTGCTCCGAGTGTTATCCAGGAAGGTCCTTTTAGTTTGCTTGCCCAACATCCTGGAGATAATCAAGAAGTTCAGAATAAGAAGAAGAGACGGAATCGAGGTAAGAAATCGGCTGAGGCAGTCGGTCAGGAGGAGCAGTCGGTCAGGAGGAGCAGTCGACACAGCTCGTCGATCTGAAGAATGATTGAATGAAGATTAGCTGGGATAGAAACCAAATCGTCGCGACGTGCGGTTTCTTCATCGTGAACCCCTACAATGACCGAGTCATTACTCATGAGAAATCTCTTATGAGGCACCGACCCCTCCAGAGCATCAAGCCATCCCACGATTAAGGCCCTTTTCAGTTCTATGGGGTTGGAAGGTGGACATCTGTTCCTGAGCAGTTGTTGACTACTTTCTTGGTTGACGATGGGAGAGAACAATGGGTAGGTCTCCCAAGAGAAATCGTCTTCCTTGCTCCGACTTGTGATCTTCACGCTCTTTATCCAGCCCATTATTTCGAGACAGTTCAGCAAAGGTTTCAGCATATGGATAAGACGATGATGTGGGCAACGAGTAATTTCCATACGCGAGGTCATCTGAACGAGCGAGTTGGTTATGAGCCATGGGCAAAAGAGATTTTGGTCCGTCACAAGAAGATTCTGAAGCAAGTCGGTCTGTATCAGGCTATCGATGCAACTTCTGGGCATTTCTTCCATGATCCAACAATCATTTGGTGCTTCTTGAATTATTGGTCTTCTGTTACCAATTCATTCCACTTTCCGTATGGGGAGATGAGTATAACTTTATGGGATCTTCGGATGATGGCTGGCTTGCCTGTACTAGGACGATATTACCAGGAATACATCCCAGCTGATGAAGAGTTGTCTTCGTCTCGGCTTAAAAGTCCTTGAGATGCTTACCATTTGGAGGCTTGTCTGGAGTTATTCGCTGAGTTGTCGCAATTCGACAATATTACCAAGATCCATTACGACGACTGGTTGATCTACTTTAGCTAGAGGATGAAGTAATATTTCTTCTGATACCTTCTTTTGTACTTTATATTTTGCATGCTCTTACCTTCTTTTGTTCTAACATGGAACTTTCCTTTCTTCTTGAAGCATTGATTATGAAGAATATAAAACCTCACAGGAAGACCAAGTCTTGATGAAGGAACGTTTCGAATATAGATTCTGCAATCCGAATGAGCTTACGTCAACTTGCGAACTAGAGGGCTTCTTAGCATACTGGCTGTCGGCAGTTGTGCTGCCTAGCTCCAAGGGTGCTGATGGGGTCAGGGTTTCTTGCTTCGTCGTGGCATGAGCTCTTACAAATGGCCATCGATATTCTTTAACACCGCTGGTGTTATGCAATCTATATAGGGCTTTCGGCAATATTGCTAGTAACAAAGATCGACCCGGGAGAGGGATGAAAGTGGATTATTGTCCGTGGCATTTCTTCTGCGGGTGGTTGGGCATATATTTCCCATGGACATATGGAATGGATCTCTTTCAATATGTCCACACTGATCACGTTCCTCTCTACCGCTACGGAAAGCTTGAGATGATAGTGCAGTCATCTGATTGGATAGCTTCGAAAATCGGCAGCTGGATGGATATTTGCTTCTACCACTTTCCTGTTTCTAACGTCGAAGAGGATCGAGAAGTCATTGACGACGAACATTTTGTGAATACTCTTGACAGGGATTTTCTGGTGTCTATTCGTACTGCTTCACTTCCACTACATGAAGGAATAGAGTTCTGGCGAGAGCCTTATTACCCCAGCCGGTTTGCCAGGCAATTCGGATATGATCAGGGTGTTTCGATAACATTACCAGATGTAACCAAAGTAGAGCGGGCATATGGCACAGGTCCTGTTCACTGGGAGTGGATATGGCATCAACTTCTAATGACGCGAACGGGTGCGAGGTTCATACTTCCTAGCCTCTATCGAAAGACTGGCGGTCCTTATAGCAAGCTAAGATGGTGGGTGCATCAGTATGCTCTGATTCGGAACAACAGCTCTGTTGATGATCCCATCTACATTCCTCCTCCAAAGCTAATAGAGGTCCTTGCTGATGGATTGGGCTATTATAGAGACCAGGCCGAAGCATATTTGTCGTCAAATATTAGGCATAAGACTTCTCTAAGTGTGTCAATTGACCATCGTAAGGAGGATACATCATTGGACGACTGGCATACCTTCGGAGTATCTTTGGTGAAATGGTCACAAGAATCTGGGTTTACACGACTTCTGGTGATTGAAGGTGATAAGGATGATAATCAGTTAATTAGTGAAGAGGACCCGACGACGACTGAGCCGGTGAATAAAATATCAGACCATGTCGGTGTAGAGAGCGGGTCGGGCAGATTGGAGAAGATAATTTGCAAGGAACCACTATGTCAGTGAATGACACCACTGTGTTCGTGACCTCTGGTGCTTCTAATGTTGGGGGTATGGCGGAGGTGCCAACATTGACTGAGGTAATTAATGCTGATAATAACATTATCGAATCTTCGATCATGACTTCGGAGCTACCGACTGAGATCACTGAGTTATTCGTTGACACGACGGCGCACGTTGAGGATCCCTTAGAATCTGTTGTTGGCTCATCTCTGGCCCCTAGTAGTGCTCTTTCATAACTTCTTGATATATATTCTTCTTTTTGCATTTATCATTTTATGATGCTCACCACATTTCTTTACTACAGTTATTGTTGACTCTGGTGCTGTTGTTCATGAAGCGTCCGATGTTCCTTGTTTCGATCATTTGGACTGTTTCGGGTGAAGCATATTAAGGAGTTTGTTATCGAGTATCTCAAAAATGCTAGATGATCTGCATGAATGGTATATGTTGGGTGCTGGGATGAAAGTGTTGGAGGCTTGCGTTGGAGTGACAAGACCTAATGCACTCGTGATTGTCGATCATATTTCTTTGTTCGAGAGCTCCGTCACGAGGGTAGTGGCTGCTGAACGCACCGAGCCAGACCTTATTATTGAAGGGAAATGAAAGATCGTGGATTCTCTGGGACCTATAGTAGAGCATCATATGCGGTCAACAATGGATGCACGAGCATCTTCTCAAAGCAATAAGACACAACATAAGGGGTGTTTGGATCATTTGGCCGAAATCGATGTCGAGATTAAGTACTTGCAGGTGGAGAAAATAGTTGTGGGCTTCGAAGCTGCTCGCCTTGAGTCAGTAGTTGCTCAGGATCAAATAACTGTTATAAGGCTTGAAAGTGAGAGTGAAGCAATGCGCAAGCAACTAGAAGATTTGACCACTGAGCTCCAGAATGTTCCCGATCCTGCATTGATATTATCCGAGGCGAAGTCGGCGATGGAAGCTGCTAGGGTGGCCGTGATCAGGTTGATATCAGGATGTCTAGAGAAGCTGTGATCTTTACTTCTGATATTCTTCTTGCCAATCTTTATATATAGAGACGATCACGGGGCTTCATCTTGACTAGATTTCACAATCGTTGTAATCGATGTAAAGGATCCTTTCTTTTTTACCATTCATGTATGCGGTGTTGAAAGATGTTAACCATACTTTTGTTAATGAAATGACAATGGCAATTACTTTTCTATTGTGTGATATTGTGCAATGGGTGTTAGAATGCTTTGCAACATAACTTAATAGCAATCATACTTATAATGAATGGTGATATTAGATACTTGTGATAAGTAATATAGAATGAAATGAAGAAAGTAATACTTCCCTCTGTCGTTGATCTTGGGATGCTTTGGGTTTTCAGATTTGAGGTATGCTCGCGTCGTAAGCGGATATTTTCTGGCCTACCCCCAGTCATTTCTTCCTGCAAACTTGAGTTTCTCATCCTATATTGGGGCTTGCCCCTAATTGTCTTCTTCTATAAGCCTGAGTTTCTGATCATATATTTATTTGCCCCCGGTGTATTTAACTCTTCATTTTGCGCTACTATCCCCTTCTGATGAAAGATGTTTTGTGCTTTAGAAATCCACATAGAATACCCGTCTGATCATAATCTTTAATCACATACTCTTGTTGCAGGATTATTCATAAGAGAAAGCCGTCGATATTCTCAAAGCAAAGTGATACATAATAGAATGCCCTGACCATCTTCGCATAAAGCCATGTGTATATATATAGGAGAAATCTGGTTCTGACCCGTCCTCATATAGAATAGGAGAATATCACAATAATGATAAAGAGATCTGCTATAGAATATGAAAGACGAATATGTAATGAGACATTCTGATCATCTTCATATAAGACCAAGTGTGTGTGTATAAAAGATTGATAATAATAGAATATCCCGATCATCTTCATATAGAACCATACGTATAAGAGACCATCATGTCTGCATTGCTTTCACAGAACGCTTTCTTCTCTCTTCATATAAGACAATATATATAAAAGATCGATGACTCTTAATTGCTTTCATATAGAGTAGGAGAATGCCAGAATGTCATAATGATAACAAGAAGACCATGATAAAATAGTAATATGAAGACATTGCATCTCATGCAGATCTTCTATAGAATACCATCCTCTTATCAGATTAGATTGATCCGAAAATTCCTAGAGGGATGTGGCGTAGTTGAATCTTATAGCCTGGAGGGATCTAGTGTGGTTTAACCTCATATCCTAGAGGGATAACACAGTTTAACCTCATAACTCATTGGAGGGATAACACAGTTTAACCTCATATCCTGGAGGGATCTGGTGCAGTTTAACCTCATATCTTGGAGGGATCTGGTGTAGTTTATGTTAATGCAAAGATTTGTCAATTACCATGGTTAGTGTGTCGTCGAGTCCCTGGCGGCTGAAGACAGTTTTCCTTGCGGCTGAAGACAGAAGCTTCTCGAAGATCAAGTCAGCTTCAAGCCTCTCCACCCAAACCTTTGATCCCAAAAACTTCTATAGATGGCCCAAATCCTTTCTAGGCACATCCTTAGCACCATCTATAGCCCACCTTCCATTAAGATAGCAATGGATAGGTTCTTGGTAGCAGAAGTTTCTTTAAAATTGAAAATATATAAGTCTGCTCTCTCCGATACATACCCCATCCATCGGAGAATATTCCGATAGATGTCCGATCAATCGGACAATGTGTCCGATCCATCGGAAAATAGTCCAGTTACATTGTAAACTCTCTGGACACTTTTCCGAGCCATCGGAGGGCTGTCCGATCCATCGGACAGTGTATTTCGATCAATCGGACAGTATGTCCGATCAATCGTACAATTGTCCAGCAAATATATGAAAAACTTTCTGGACTCTTTTACGATCAATCGGAGGTCTGTCCGATCCATCGGACAGGGCTCTCCGATCCATCGGACATAGATACGATCCATCGGAGGAATTTCCAGAAAAATTACATCAACTCTCTGGAAGAAATTCCGATCAATCGGACCATCTGTCCGATCAATCGGACAGGGTATTCCGATCAATCGGAGAACCTGTTTTCAAGCAAAATTCAAATTTGACTAAAACTTATGTCCGATCGATCGGAACCTATCGAGCTGACCGTTTTCTGACCGTTGAATGGCATAATCTATTTATAGAACTCGGTTGGATCTTGCCCAGTACACCTTGAGCATCATCTAGGGTTTGAGTGAGCCTTCTTCTTGAGATCCCCTTCTTCCAAACCCTTAGATTTGTTGAGTTCATTCTTCAATCCATGTTGATCTGACCAACATTGATTAAGCATTCAAAGCTTGGATTGAAACATGAACTCAACCCCTCTTTAATGGCATCTTAACCTACCTCTCATAGACATTCTCTTGTCATCAATGCCATTAATGGTGGTTTAGGTAGAAGCTTTCCTCATATAAAAGCCATATCCCAAAATAACCTCAACCTAACCTCAATCCCTCACCTTGGAATCTACAATGGGTCATCCGGAGCAAGGTTGCTGATCGAGGGAGCTGAAGAAGACATCTTCCTTACAAGCCGAAGCTTCTTCAACAAAGGCATCATCAAGAGACTCAATCAGCTAAGTATATTTAGTCTTTCGAGTCCAAGAAACCTCCTCAAGTTGAGATTTGGGTTTCAGAGTTTGAAGACCCAAACTCGGTAGAGTCCTTGCGTAGGACAAGTCCTTGAGTAGGACAAGCCCTTGTGTAGGACTAAGTGGTCATGGATTAGTCCTATGGAAGGATGAATCCATGTGTTGAGTCGTAAGTCCTTTTGTAGGCTGTTAAGGTTTATGGTTAACCTCATTTAAAACCATAGTGATAGTGAAATCCGGTCACTCAAGGAGTGAGTGGATCAGCCGGGAGTGGAGTAGGTACATAACCGAACCACTATAAAAATCTCTTGTTATGTGGTGAATGGATGAACTGATTTATTTCTGTCTCATGTGCTTTTATTGATTTATATCCTGCATATCTTGTGTTTGATAAAAGTACTCTAAGAATACTTTGTATTGAGAAATCTAAAAAGTGTCCTATTCACCCCCCTCTAGGACAAGGTAACTTGTTTCTTGCTTCTACAACAGCGGTAATCAAACTTATACCGTATTTTCAATTGGTATCAGAGCGGGTTCCTCCTCAAAGGCGTAACCGCCCGGAGTGTGATCCGTCTCTAGAAGCTTGAAATCATGTCAAAAGGGGATTCTAGTATGGTTTCCAAACCTCCATATTTTGATGGATCAAACTACGCATATTGGAAAGCAAGAATGAGAGTTTTCTTGCAATCATTGGATCATGCAACATGGAGGTCTGTGGAAATCAAATATGAAATACCCCTCTTGAACACTACCATAGAGGGTGTCACCACCACCACAGTCAAACCTGATGACTTATGGACTGATCTTGAAAAACTGAGATACATTAGCAATGCAAAGGCACTCAATGCTATTTTTTGTGCCGTCTCAGCGGATGAGTTCAAAAGAATTTGTAATTGCACAACATCCAAAGAAGCTTGGGACATCCTTGAAACTACACATGAAGGGACTAGTACAGTCAAGAGGTCAAAACTTCAGCTATTGACAACTCAGTTTGAAAATATGAAAATGGAAGAACATGAGAACTTCATGGACTTTTACACCCGGTTGAGTGATGTCACCAATGCTATGTGGGGATTGGGGCAGAGAATTTCGGATCCGCGCATTTATAGGAAAATTCTACGATCCTTACCCGAACGATTCTCTTCCAAGGTCATAACTATTGAGGAATGTAGAGATATTGATACTATGAAAATAGAAGATTTACTAGAATCTCTACAAACCCATGAACTTCATTTCAAGAAATCCCCAAAAAGTAGAAACACCGTGCTGAAAACTTCACACACTACACAAGAATCTGAAGTTGATAGTGATGAAGAATTGGATATGAATGAAATGGCTCTTATGGCCAAGAAGTTTAGAAAATTCTTCAAAAACAAAGGAAAGAGGGTTGACAAGAATAGCAAATCTTTTGACAAAAAGCGCTATACAGGAAAATCTTACAACAAGCCAAAAGATCCCAAGTGCTACAACTGTGGTCGCTATGGTCATATTGCCTCTGAATGCCAAGCTCCTGCCAAAGAAAAATTTAAAAAGAAAGCTATGGCAGCCACATGGGACAACCTTGGGAGTACTGATTCAGAAACAGAAGAAGATCAAAGTGATGAGAGAGGATCAGTTAAAATTCTGATGGCCTCTATCTCTGAGATTGTCCCAGACTTACAAGGCGAAAGAGATAATGATGATCATGAGCAATCAGAACACAATGTGACATCCTCCGATGATGACGAGGATGATAATGAAGGTTTGCAAGTTGCCTATGATGAGCTATTCCGTCAAAGCATCCTTCTTACCAAGAAGTTGAGCCAAGCTAATATTGAAAACAACAAATTGGCTGATGAAATGCAAGAAGTGAAGAGAGAAAACCACGGATTTTACCATCAGATCTGTGAATTGGAAAAGAAAAGCAAAGCAGCTCAAGACAAAATTAATACCCTAGAAGATGAGCTGAAAAAGGCAAAATCTACAAATCAGTGTTTAGTCTTGCAGCTTAATCAAGAAAGTCAACTCAATGAAAGATTTGCCCAAAGTAGAGAAAAACTTGATGATATCCTTAAGTCAGGTAAGCCTTGTAGGAACACAAGAGGGCTAGGCTATAATGAGCCAACTAAGGTTAGTAACCCAGAACCTAAAAAGATCAGAAATGCATCAGGAAGCACTACTAAGAGAAATTCACCTATATGTCATGCATGCGGAGATGTTGGTCATTTAAAGTTTGAATGCTTGGTCCTTAAGAATCCGATTCGGAACTTGAAAGGTAAATTTGTACCTACCGGTAAAAGGATGAATCAGATGTGGAGTCCTCCTAAACAAACTCCAAACATGAGGAAAAATTATCCCACTCCACCAAAGAAAGACAAAAGAATGGAAGAGCTCCTAGAAATGGTAAAACAGTTGAACAAAAGAACCATGGAGCTGATGAAAGAGAAAGCCTCAACAACTTATGCCCAAACAATGACATCCCTAGAATCAACCAAGAAACCTAGTTCTCCAAAAAGGATAGTCTCTAAATGGGTAGTAAAGAACAAATGCTTAGTTATTCATACAGCCCTTAGAGCTGGAAGAAACACTAGGTGGTATCTTGATAGTGGATGCTCCCGACACATGACAGGTGACAAGACTCAGTTTTGTGATTATGCTGAATTTGATGGTGGGTCTGTTACCTTTGGAGATGGGAGTATTGCCAAGATTATTGGAAAGGGAACCATCACCGGGCCAGGATTGCCCAAAATTGAGGATGTACTATGTGTTGACGGTTTGAAACATAATCTGTTAAGCATCTCTCAAATATGTGATGAACAGCATTCCGTGAAATTCTCCAAAGAAATGTGCGAAATTATGGACCAAACTGGAAAATTAATATTAAAAGGGTTTCGCACTGGAGATAACTGCTATGTGATTGAAAACAAGGGTGATGAGGGACCATCCGCCGTATGCCACATGCCTATTAATGATGATACTGAATTATGGCATCAACGGCTTGGTCATGTCCATTACAGGAACCTTGCTAGGCTGAGTAGGAAGAAATTGGTGAGAGGATTACCAAAGATTGGGAAGAAACCAAAAGAAGTATGTGCTGAATGCTTGAAAGGTAAATAAATTAAAGTTGCACATAAGAAGACATCCATCATCGCTACATCAAAACCCCTTGATCTACTCCACATGGACCTAGTAGGCCCCACAAGAGTAATGAGTCAAGGTGGTAAGAGGTATTTCTTCGTTATTGTTGACAACTATTCCCGATATACATGGGTTGTATTCTTGAAAGAAAAGTCGGATACATTTGAGGAGTTTGAGAATCTCATGAAACGACTCCACAATGAAAAGGAATGCACAGTAAAACGTATTAGGAGTGATCATGGGGGGGAATTTGAGGATGGGCGCTTTGAACTATTCTGTGAAAATTTAGGAATCAAACATGAATTCTCAGCCCCAAAAACTCCACAACAAAATGGAGTAGCAGAAAGGAAAAACAGAGTTCTACTCGAAATGGCCACAGTCATGATGAACAGCAAAAATATAGCTCAAAATCTGTGGGCCGAAGCAGTGAATACAGCTTGTCACATCATTAACCGAGTTTATTTGAGAGCCGGCCTAGATAAGACCCCATATGAGCTGTGGAATGGAAAAGTCCCAAACATCAAGTACTTTAGGGTCTTTGGTAGCAAATGTCACATCCTTCGAGATAGAGAAAATTTAGGAAAATTTGACTCTAAGAGCGATGAGGGAATATTTCTAGGATATGCTTCTGATAGTCGGGCCTATAGAGTGTACAACACAAGGACTAAAACAACTCAAGAATCCATAAATGTTGTCATTGATGACCAATCCAAGGAAGACACAAGACTAGATGATGATGAAGTGGGAGAACCGTGCCACATAGGTAAACTTGATGAAAAATCTCCCACTCCCAATGCCTCAATAGCTTCGGGAAATGCTCCACATATCAAGGATCATCCCCTCAATCAAATCATTGGAGATCCGGATGTTGGAGTCAAGACTAGAAGACAACTTGAGGCCATCAACAGTCATGTGTGCTTCACTTCAAAAATTGAACCAAAAAATATAAATGAGGCTCTCAATGATGAGTTTTGGATACTTGCTATGCAAGAGGAACTTCAACAGTTTACCCGAAATGATGTTTGGTTTCTAGTTGAAAGACCAAATGAGAAAAATGTCATTGGAACCAAATGGATCTTCAAAAACAAAACAGATGAATCTGGCAATGTGATTCGAAACAAAGCACGTCTTGTAGCTCAAGGGTACTCTCAAATTGAGGGAATTGATTTTGATGAAACTTTTGCCCCGGTAGCTAGACTCGAATCCATTCGAATTCTCATGTCCATAGCATGTGCTCTTAAATTCAAATTATTTCAAATGGACGTGAAGAGTGCCTTTCTAAATGGTATACTTGATGAGGAGGTTTATGTTGAACAACCAAAAGGGTTTGTGGACCCTAGTTACCCTCAAAGAGTCTACCAATTGAAAAAGGCTCTCTATGGGTTAAAACAAGCCCCCCGAGCATGGTATGAACGTCTTACTCAATTTCTTATTGCTCACCAGTTTGTTAGGGGGAGTGTTGATAAAACCCTATTTGTTAAAAGGACGGCTGATTCCTTTCTCATTGCTCAGATTTATGTAGATGATATTGTATTTGGGTCTAACTGTGAAGAATTCTCTGGCTTATTTGCTGAACTAATGAAATCTGAATTTGAGATGAGTTTGGTTGGCGAACTAAATTTTTTCCTAGGATTGCAAGTTAAACAGCTGAAAAATGGAATCTTTATCAACCAAACTAAGTATGCAAAAGACTTGGTCAAGAGATTTGGGCTAGACTCGGGTCGATCACACACCACGCCTATGGCCACCACCATTAAACTTTCTAAAGACTCATCTGGCACTAGTGTTGATCAACATTTATATAGAAGTATGATTGGTAGTCTTCTCTACCTCACAGCTAGTAGACCCGATATCGCCTTTAGTGTAGGGGCATGTGCTAGATTTCAAGCCGATCCGAAGGAATCACACCTCATTGCTGTAAAACGAGTGATTAGATATGTGGCCTGCACCACTGAATATGGCCTGTGGTACCCCTTTGACACCTCAACCATCATTGCGGGGTACTCCGATGCCGATTGGGCCGGAAATATGGATGACAGAAAATCCACTAGCGGTGGCTGTTTTTACATCGGAAACTGCTTAGTTGCTTGGCATAGCAAAAAGCAAAACTCCATCTCTTTGTCCACCGCTGAAGCTGAATATATTGCTGCCGGAAGTTGCTGTGCTCAACTACTTTGGATGAAGCAGATGTTGAAGGATTATGGTCTTAATTAGGATGAAATGACGCTTTTTTGTGACAACACAAGCGCCATTAATATCTCAAAAAATCCGGTTCAACATTCTCGAACCAAGCATATCGACATCCGGCACCACTTTATAAGAGAATTCGTTGAGGAAAAACTGATTAATCTTGAATACATTCAAACTGAGCGGCAATTGGCCGACATCCTTACTAAGCCGTTAGATTCCACAAGGCTTGAACACCTTCGGAAGTCTATCGGTGTGTGCTCATTCTAACCAAATGGAAACTCATGTGCATATAGGTATATCTGAGGAATTAGCCTCATTTTTTTGTTATTATTGATATTCTCATGCTCACACTCTTATTATATAAGCTGGGAATCATTTGCTGAAGGGAGGAAATGTTTAGTGTTAAAATCTCACTGGGGGCATTTCCGATGGATCGGACACATCGTCCGATCAATCGGAAATATCGGGAGATCAACAGTCAAATACGCGAGCCCTATTCATTTGGTCTTCATTTCTGCCCTATTCCTCTCTTCTCTCAGCCCCTTTTGCTAGGGCACCCCCATCCGATCGGTCTGTAGCTCAGCTGGGTTTCCCTTGATCCTTCTTTGCAGCAACAACAGGTCTTCGTGTCTCCTAGGTAAGATCCTCCAAGCTGTCAGTTTGATTTTTTTGGCTATCCGATCGGTTTCTTCTGTCCCTCTCCTCTATCAGATCATCATTTCTAGGGATTTGAAGTGTTTTCTGTCCATCTTGGTATCTACATTGGTTAAATCCTCTTTCCAATCTTGCTACATCATGCCTAAAGATCCGAAAGGCAAGTCTAAGATGGCTGCTGGGCCATCCACCACTGCCAGGACCAAGAAGTTGCAAACTTCTCGACCCTCTCAGGGCACTCCTCCTCCTGCAGATCCTCTTGCCCAGCCTGAGAGTCCAGCCTCTCTCTCTTGGTTTCAATCTCGCACCATTATCTATGAGAGAGTGGTCACTGAGTCATGTGTGGAGCCCTTTGGCATTCCCGCTCTTCTTGCACAGATTGGGTGGGATGCTGTACTTCGATTTGGCGGTGTAGCCCATCCCGAGGTTGTGTATACATTTCTATCTAAAATCATCAACCCCGTTGGAAACCCTCCCTCATGTGAAGTTATTGTCGGAGGCCGGGTCGTCCAGGTCACAGCCCACACAAGAGCCGCCCTGATTGGTGTTCCCGTGTCCACAGCCCCGCAACCAAATGACAATCTGCTTGATACTTCTCTTAGGGCTGATTGGACTCGCTACTTATGTCGGGGTCCAAATCCGGAGTGGATTGACGGTAGTGCACTACGGGCATCTGAAATGTCTAATAGGTTTCGAGTGCTCCACCAGATCTTCAACACCAATGTCTACCCCCGCAGTACCAACAAGTCCGACCTTACTGCCAATATGGTCAATCTGCTGTATCACGTTGGTCATGGGACGCGCCTGTGTCTCCCATCCATCATTTTGCATCATATTCTGGACGCTCTACCACACAACCGCAACACCATTCCGTTCGGGTGGCTCATTACCAGATTAGGGCACGAGTGCGGGTTCACAGATATTGTGGTCCACCCTATTCCTCGCCGCACATTCAGGGACCTCAATATCAAGAAGATGACCCTTCAAAAAGAGGATGACGTAGAAGATTGGGATTTCTCGCACACTCCCACACAGGTGTCGGCTGACACCCACAGCAGGTCTTCCGCTCCATCACCAACTCCTGCCCCAGCTCGTCGCTCAGTCAAGCGGCGCCTTCAGTCCGACGCCTCTTCGGCACCTCCTCCTCCCAGCACGGAGCAGATCACTGCTCAACTAGATCGAGTGGAGGGTGCCCTTGCCCAGCATGGTGAGCGGCTGTCGCGACTCGAGAGCTTGCTGCAGTCCATTCATGCTGCTGTCCAGAGCCTCACATCAGCTTTATCATGCCGTCGCGATGACGTTGCTGGCCCTTCTCCATAGCTGCCT
The DNA here is from genome assembly GCA_003013855.2 of Liriodendron chinense. Taxonomy (NCBI): domain Eukaryota; kingdom Viridiplantae; phylum Streptophyta; class Magnoliopsida; order Magnoliales; family Magnoliaceae; genus Liriodendron; species Liriodendron chinense. The sequence continues at coordinate 3,899,117 of ML058334.1, forward strand.
ATCTTTTCAGTTAGGGTCTCTAGTGTCTAGTCGTCGCAGATATCTTTTTGGAGCGACATTGATAGTTGTATTGATTGATGCATCTTTTCTTTGACACCTTTTTGGATTGACGGATGGTTATACTTTTTGGATATGTTTTTGGATATTTTTTTGGATATTTTGCTATGCCCTGTATTTGGATATTCTGATGATCATTATGTCTTTCTTGTTATGATATTATGTCTGATGATCATTCTTTTTGGCTATCTTCTGCATATATACATATAATTGTGCGAAATTGCTTATCCTTGTTGGGCTTCTTGCCCTCTTTTGGATTTTGTATATATGGTTTGTTGGTCATGATATACATTTCAGGAGGGGAGGTTGGTTGCTTGGGCTATAAGCCCACTGTGCTTACTGTCATATACTTGTATATCCTTGCTCGATAATGTTTATTTCCTCCTTTTGTCTATGACATATGCGCTGCATTCTCATTTCACTAACCTTTGTCAATCACTGACAAAAAGGGGGAGAATTTATCCCACCAAAAGGTCCAGGTTATCTTTTTGTTGATCTTTTGTGTGTAGGGACTAAGGGGGAGTTCAAGTGAAGCCTAGTTTGTACATTGAGTCTGTACATTTTGTATGTAATGAGTCATGTCTATGTATAAAGTTTTTATTTTCCTCGACATGATGTATTTTGGTTTTTGGTGTTTAGGATAAGTCTGTGGTATGGACCAAGACTTGCATAGGTTTGGTTTTGTCTGGTAATTAACAAAGGGGGAGATTGTTAATGCAAAGATTTGTCAATTACCATGGTTAGTGTGTCGTCGAGTCCCTGGCGGCTGAAGACAGTTTTCCTTGCGGCTGAAGACAGAAGCTTCTCGAAGATCATGTCAGCTTCAAGCCTCTCCACCCAAACCTTTGATCCCAAAAACTTCTATAGATGGCCCAAATCCTTTCTAGGCACATCCTTAGCACCATCTATAGCCCACCTTCCATTAAGATCAGCAATGGATAGGTTCTTGGTAGCAGAAGTTTCTTTAAAATTGAAAATATATAAGTCTGCTCTCTCCGATACATACCCCATCCATCGGAGAATATTCCGATAGATGTCCGATCAATCGGACAATGTGTCCGATCCATCGAAAAATAGTCCAGTTACATTGTAAACTCTCTAGACACTTTTCCGAGCCATCGGACGGCTGTCCGATCCATCGGACAGTGTATTCCGATCAATCGGACAGTATGTCTGATCAATCGTACAATTGTCCAGCAAATATATGAAAAACTCTCTGGACTCTTTTACGATCAATCGGAGGTCTGTCCGATCCATCGGACAGGGCTCTCCGATCCATCGGACATAGATACGATCCATCGGAGGAATTTTCAGAAAAATTGCATCAACTCTCTGGAAGAAATTCCGATCAATCGGACCATCTGTCCGATCAATCGGACAGGGTATTCCGATCAATCGGAACTAAGTCCGATCAATCGGAGAACCTGTTTTCAAGCAAAATTCAAATTTGACTAAAACTTATGTCCGATCGATCGGAACCTATCGAGCTGACCGTTTTCTGACCGTTGAATGGCATAATCTATTTATAGAACTCGGTTGGATCTTGCCCAGTACACCTTGAGCATCATCTAGGGTTTGAGTGAGCCTTCTTCTTGAGATCCCCTTCTTCCAAACCCTTAGATTTGTTGAGTTCATTCTTCAATCCATGTTGATCTGACCAACATTGATTAAGCATTCAAAGCTTGGATTGAAACATGAACTCAACCCCTCTTTAATGGCATCTTGACCTACCTCTCATAGACATTCTCTTGTCATCAATGCCATTAATGGTGGTTTAGGTAGAAGCTTTCCTCATATAAAAGCCATATCCCAAAATAGCCTCAACCTAACCTCAATCCCTCACCTTGGAATCTACAATGGGTCATCCGGAGCAAGGTTGCTAATCGAGGGAGCTGAAGAAGACGTCTTCCTTACAAGCCGAAGCTTCTTCAACAAACGCATCATCAAGGGACTCAATCAGCTAAGTATATTTAGTCTTTCGAGTTCAAGAAACCTCCTCAAGTTGAGATTTGGGTTTCAGAGTTTGAAGACCCAAACTCGGTAGAGTCCTTGCGTAGGACAAGTCCTTGAGTAGGACAAGCCCTTGTGTAGGACTAAGTGGTCATGGATTAGTCCTATGGAAGGATGAATCCATGTGTTGAGTCGTAAGTCCTTTTGTAGGCTGTTAAGGTTTATGGTTAACCTCATTTAAAACCATAGTGATAGTGAAATCCGGCCACTCAAGGAGTGAGTGGATCAGCCGGGAGTGGAGTAGGTACATAACCGAACCACTATAAAAATCTCTTGTTATGTGGTGAATGGATGAACTGATTTATTTCTGTCTCATGTGCTTTTATTGATTTATATCCTGCATATCTTGTGTTTGATAAAAGTACTCTAAGAATACTTTGTATTGAGAAATCTAAAAAGTGTCCTATTCACCCCCCTCTAGGACAAGGTAACTTGTTTCTTGCTTCTACAACAGCGGTAATCAAACTTATACCGCATTTTCAGTTTAACCTCACCCTAGATGGATCTGGTGTAGTTTAGCCTCATACCCTGGAGGGATCTGGTGCAGTTTAACCTCATACCCTTGAGGGATTTGGTGCAGTTTAACCTCATATCCTGGAGGGATCTGGTGTAGTTTAACCTCATACCCTGAAAGGATGTAGTGTAGTTTAACCTCATACCCTGGAGGGATCTGGTACGGTTTAACCTCATACCCTGGAGGGATCTGGTGCAATTTAACCTCATACCTTCGAGGGATAGCACAGTTTAACCTCATAACTCGTTGGAGGGATAGCACAGTTTAACCTCATAACTCATTGGAGGGATAGCATAGTTTAGCCTCATAACTCATTGGAGGGATAGCATAGTTTAACCTCATAACTCGTTGGAGGGATATGGTTCAGTTTATCCTCGTAACCTGGAGATTGTATGGTTCATTTTATCCTTGTAACCTGGAGATTGTATGGTTCAGTTTATCCTCGTAACCTAGAGGTTGTATGGTTCAGTTTATCCTCGTAACTTGGAGGTTGTATGGTTCAGTTTATTCTCGTAACATAGAGTATTTTCTCAACTCGTTTAGACCCAGAGCGCAAGGGTATATTTGCTTCTTAACTCGTTTAGACCCAGATGCAAGGGTATATTTGCTTCTTAACTCGTTTAGACCCAGAGTGCAAGGGTATATTTGTTTCTCAACTCGTTTTGACCCGGAGTGCAAGGGTATATTTGTTTCTCAACTCGTTTAGACCCGGAGTGCAAGGGTATATTTGTACATATGTAGAGTTCAGCGACTTTGTGCCTATACAGAGTTCGTCGAGGTTCGCGCTTATGCAGAGTTCAACAACTTTGTGCCTATACAAAGTTTGGCGAGGTTTGCGCTTCTAAACCGCTTGTCATCTGGCTTCAGGGATCGCTGCTTTCATCGCTATAAACGCGACTCCTTCCACCAGGTGGGCTTTCGTGGCTAGATCTTGAAACGTCGAGAATTTGTGTCCTGGATAGGCCAAACGAAATCGTCGCATCCATGGCCTGCATGCACATCTTAACTTGCTCAGATTTGCTGGACAGTTCTTGGCACTGAGCTGCTATAGTCCCCCACCTGTCGATGAACTTCTTGACTGACTCCCCTTGCCTCTGACGAACTAAGGCTAAATCTGTCACCGAGACCTCCCGCTCAGTAGAGAAAAATTTGGAGATGAACGGATCCTGCATCTGATCCCAGGACTTGACTGACCCTGCAAGCAGTGACATGTACCATTGGAATGCCTTGCTCATGAGCGTCGAGCCTCAGTCTGAGGCAATACTGGGGAATTGTTGACAGGTTGCCCATCATTGTCATGAATTGAGCCATGTGTTCCTTCGGCGACCCTCTGCCATCGAATCGGGGGGGAATCCGGACATTTGAAATTACTGGGGAATGGAATGTCGTCGACCTCCGGTAAGTACGGCACTCGGTATACATATTTTCCTCTCTTCTCCTTTTCTCTTTCCTGACGTATCAGGTTCGTAACTGTCTGAGACAGCTCTTCTCCCATGGCTTGAGATGACCATGACGGTACGCGTTCGAACATGACGTTTCCCGGGCGAACTTGTGGTTCAGTGGCAGCTGATTCTCCTGCTGCTCCCTGGCATTCCTCTACAAATTGTCAAGTAGGCATAACCGGGCTTCTATTTGCCCCCTAGGCAACTAGAGCCAATAATGCTTCTCTCATCTCTCTGGCCATGTCTTCTTAGACCTGGATAATCTCATCTATCTATTCTTGGATTGGAGGCAGCTCTGGGTATCGCTCACTCGCCTCTCCTTCGGCAACCTGAACCATCATTACTTGTGCTCGCTGTGGCCTTGTCTTGGTCATGGCGGCTTCAGTAGGGGTTGTCTTCATCATTGCCTCAGCCGACTGTCGGACAGCGGATCTGTTCGATATCTTGGTTGACAGTGCTGTCTTCGGTATCGCTGGGAAGTCGATAGCAGCGAAGGAGAACTCTGGCCTGGCTGACACGGTGGTTCTGCTAATGTCACGGGCGTTGCTCCAGTAGACTGGATTCCACTCCACTGTCTCTTTGTTCTGCCCTGTACCCTTGCTGTCATCCCTGTTTCAGCTGGAATAACCTTCTTGTTCTTGGTCTTGTTGATGGTCTTGCGCTTCTGCACAATCTGTCATCTAGCTTCAGAGGTTGCTGCTAGATGGGGGAAGTAGAATCCTCCGGATGCTAGGAAGATCATTGTAGACGCCATTTGGTTGGTTATTTTCTGTCTTTTTGCTTCTCTCTCTCTCTCTCTCTCTCTCTCTCTCTCTCCACAGTCATACACACATTTGAATATTCCGCGCACTGGGAAAAAGAGAGGGGATACGACCTTACCAATCACGATACGGCTCGACAGTGGATAGACAGAAACATACAAGTACAAACTACATGCATGCTATGCGAAGCTTCGAAATTCTTTTACCTTAAAGATGAAGGGAAGAACGTTCCCATTGAGAGTCGCCAGTTTGGCGCCCGTGAAGGCGCCGAACATTTCTCCTTACTGTAGCCTTTCTCATATACACATCAGTGTCTGCAAATGATTTATCGTAGAATGTCTATTTACTCAAAAATAACTAGAGGATCCTGGTATTGTATAACTCCCCAGCAGAGTTGCCAGTTTGTTAGAACTAAAAAAATCATGCTCGTCAGCATCTTTTTCCTGTGTTTCATTATTCTGGGGGAATTCTGAGTATAGAGACATTCATAGACAATCATAAGCAATCACCAAGTGTGCATAAGAGAGATATCGAGTGGCGAATTTTATTCCAGAGATTTTGAGATCTTTTACATTCTAGGTTGTGATACTGGTCATGAGCCTTTAATAACATCAACGGTTGATCACCCTTGATTGGAAGGCAAAAGTAAATGAATGCATGCATCATAGATAAGTTAAATAAAGCATTAAGAAAGCATGAATGTAAATGAAACAAATCAGAAACAACATTTTTACGTGGAAACCCTTGCGGGAGAAAACCACGGCACAAAACGACAAGATTCCACTATGAATGTAGTTATACAATAGATGGAATGTTAGAAAGAAAGTAATTTAAATCTTCAGGGATTATGGTCTTGAGTTCATGGTCGTATAGACCTATTTGTTTTCTTGTTATGGACTGAACTACATTTCTTAGACAAGCCGAATTTCTATGTCCCATTTTCTTTCGGATTGTCCCGGTTGAGAGACTGTAAGGATTCGAGTGGTGCAACTCTGGGCCCATGCCTGTTACTATGAACAGGTGACCGCTGGAATACATGAACCTCAAATGTTGGTCGGCATAACCTAAGGCCCTGCGCCCGTATTTTTATGACGGGTGACCTTAGGAGAGCACTCCACAATGTTCTCGAACGAGGTTTTTAATCGAGTGGTGCAACTCTAGGCCCGCTCCTATTACTGTGAACAGGTGACCTCTGGAATACACGAACATCAAAATGTTGGTCGGCATAACCTAAAGCCCGCGCCTGTTACTGTGAACAGGTGACCTTAGGAAAGCAATCTGCAACTGCCTCATCAGCTCAACCGACAGACCCGTTGTTGATGGGTAGGGCATCGACTGTCTTTTTCATGATGGAAATCCATAGCAGGATGTTTCAAGCTTAGTTAGAACTCTTTTATTTGTGGTTTCTCGTGGTAACCATAACCCCTTAGGTTTAGCCTCAGACCTTTGCCCGGGATGAATGGAGCTTTGTACAGTAAAGTAAATATATTTCTTCTAGAGTCGGGCGACCCATCTTCGAGAACACTCATTCTTCTGAGTATTTTTTAATGATCTATTTGATATCAAGTAGGCTTTGTTGAGCCAAGATCTTTTGAGGATTCAAATCCAATGGGTTGGATCGGCTGTTTCCCATGCCCGTAAACGGCTAAGTATCGGGTCCGATGGGCGCCCGTTCATGCCAATTTCTGATGAATGATGGGGATCGGTGCCCCATAAATGCTTAACTCGTCTGTTGGATAGCCTGAGTACTTTAGGTTTGCCTCAACTTCTTTGACATCGCGGTTGATTTCATTTGTCATCAGTCGATTTTCGGGCCAACAGGGCACTTCCCAAGGCTGAAGATGACTATGTAGTGGACCTGTTTGCGGTCTAATCAGGGTATTCGATGAATATTATCGATAACTATCTTTGAACAAGGGTGGATTATGTTCACGAGGATCGCGGCGCGATTGCATTTCGATTCGCTTGGCGTAAGTCAATTTTCGAGCCGACAGGGCACTTCCCAAGGCTGAAAATGAATGAGTAATGGACCTGTTTGTGGTCTAATTAGGATATTCAGTGAATATTATCGATAATCATCTTTGAATAGGGGTGGATTATGTCCACGCGGATTGTGGTGCGATCGTATTTCGATTCGCTTAGTGTAAGTCGATTTCCGAGCGGACAAGGCACTTCCCAAGGCTGAAAATGACTGAGTAGTGGACCTGTTTGCGGTCTAATCAGGGTATTCAGTGAATATTATTGATAACCATCTTTAAAAAGGGGTAGGATTATGTCCACGAGGATTGCGGTGCGATCGCATTTCGATTCACTTGGTGTAAGTCGGTTTTCGAGCTGACAGGGCACTTCCCAGGGCTGAAAACGACTGAGTAGTGGACCTGTTTGTGGTCTGATCAGGGAAATCGGTGGATATCATCGATGGATGTCTTTGAACAGGGGTGGATTACATCCACGAGGATCACGGTGCGATCGCATTTCGATTCTCTTAGCATCAGTTGATTTCCAAGCCAACTGGGCATTTCCCAGGGCTGAAAATGACTGAGTAGCGGGCCTGCTGACATCTTGATTAGGGTATTTGATGGTCCTGAGATTGGATAACCTTGTCGCGGTGCATGATCATGGTGTATCATGTCATGGAGAAGAAAAGTTTCCCTCTCGGGCTCGGTCCAATTTCACCCGATTCTTCTTGGTTTCGGCCGTTTTCGGATCTTTCGGAGGGATTTTCGGAGCAGCTAAATTGGCTAAGTGTTGGTTGTTTTGGACCAAGACACTGATTTGGGTCATTTTTCATTTACCATTGGAGAATCTGATCCGGGAAATGGATAGATCTCATCGAGATGCATCCGCGAGAAGCAGTTTGATCAAAATCCGATCCCAGACGAAAGCAGGCCGCTTGACGGAAGGTCCACCCCTCCAACCAGTGTCCAGGCGCATGGAGGGGCTGGTTCAGGTGCATGTCACATTTTAAATAGGGTGGTGGGCGCATGTCTCTGATGGTGGGCACATGTGTCCATCCCACATGAAAAATAGATGAAGGGGAGGTGTTCCGGGCGCATGTGGTAGTGCACATGTGCCTAGCCCCAAATAGTGGGTGCATTTCATTTCAGACTTGATGGAATTTTGAGTTTTCTCGGCGAGAAAAATCCAACGCATGTGATGGGAAAGTCGGCGCATGTGGGGAAAAAACTGAAGCATGTGGCCCAGCACTCAGAGAATTTCATATTTTTTTCTGAACTTGGGATTCCGGCGAGGAAATCCCTTTCCGGTGAGGGATTCCGATGAGGAAATCCACTCCGGCCAAGGCATCCGGCCAGGGATAACAAAGAGGGTGCATGTGGTGCTTACGTCGCCTGAGGTCAGAAGAAGATGATTTTCTCCTGATGTCATGAAGTGACATTGCTATTTATAGGGATGTAATCGGGTTCGGGTCTGGCCCGACGGGTATTTCCCGGCGCATGTGCTAGGAAGGCCGGCGCATGTGGCAAGAAAAATTCGGGCACATGTCAGAGTGCAAGGTCCAAGCACATGTCCTTTTTCGGCGCATTTTCCAGCTCTTTCCGAAAAAGTGTTCGAATCAATTCCTTTCTTACATGGGGTGTGGACGCATGTGGTGGAAAGCCAGGCGCATGTCTTTGCCGGCGCTTTTCCCACTACTTAGCCAAATTTCAAGATTTCAGGCTCTGACGGGAACCTCCAAAGGACAGCTACCTTTTTTGGGCATGCACTCACTGTCGCCAAGCCACTTATAGGTTAGGATGGACCTCCTGAATGAACGGGATGGGGTGTGGAAGTCCAGATGTTGTAAATTTTGGTACTTCCTAATTTGGAGCCTCCGGTTCGACTTGTCATATAGGAACGTTGTTCCAGGGAGTGCGAATGTTGCGCATGGCATTTCTTTTGTGGATGGTTGGGCATGTAGTTACCTTGGACATATGAGGTTAGACCTCACTCATATTTTTGGCCGGATCGTGCACCTTTGTATCACTTTAGGGAGCTAGAGATGACTGTTCAGACGTCTTCATGGATTGCTTCCAACATTGGCCATTGGTTGGAGGTCTGCTTCTACCATTTTCCTATTTCTAATGCCCACGAAGACCAATAAGTCGTTGATGACGAGAATTTCGTTGATCTTTTCGATCGGGAGGTTCTGGTTTCAATTCGTACAGTGTCACTTCCGTTACACGAGGGTATAGAATTTTGACGGGAGCCTTATTACCCAAGCAAATTTGCTAAGCAGTTCAAGTACGACCAAGGTGTTCCTTCTACCTTGTCGGATGTAACAAGAGTGGAAAGGGCGCGTTGCACAGGCCCTATCCACTGGGAATGGATGTGGGATTAGCTTCTGATCAGACAGTCTGGCGCAAAGTTTGTTTTACTTGGCTCCGCTAGACCGATGGCTAATTCTTATGGCTGGATGAAATGGTGGGTGCATCAGTTCACCTTGATTTGGGATAGTAAACCTATTGATTCCTCAATCTATATCTCCCCTCCAATGCTAAAGAAGATCCCTGTAAATGGGCGAGGTTATTTGACGGAACCTCCTGAGGCACCTTTTGTTCCTAGCACTGGTCACATGATCTCTTTGAGCATGCTGATCAATTACAACAAGGGGGATGAAGTGTTGGAAGGTTGGGATACTTTTGGAGTATCTCTAACAGATTGGTTGCCAGAGATAGGGTCCACGCATTTGCCGATGGCTATGGAAGATGAGGCTGATAATACGTCGGCTACTGTCGGGGACAACCGAGTTCCAAATCAGTCGATGGGTGATGTACCAATTTGCACGACCGTCGGGAGTCAAGTCAATGAAGATAACCCTCAGGGGATCGATAGGTCAATGACTGAGCGAATTGAGTCTATCGCAGATATTGAAGGGGACAATTCTTTCGTTATGCCTACTGGTGATTCCCAATTGAGGCCTCCTAGCGGCTAAAGGAGGGCTAGGATTAAGCTCATTCTCGGGAGGCATGTAGCTTTGCCGAGGAAGAAGTTGAAGACGGTTGAGGCGCTCTACATTCAAAAGTGGGGTAGCTTGGATTCGTTGCCGTCATGTAGTCAGGAAGACGCCACTAGTGAAGTCAGAGAAAATTTCGATGTCAATAGTCGTGAAGAAGGGTAGATTCAACCGCAGGTTGCAGTAGGGGACGTTGGTGATGACGACCATGTGATGAACACTGACGAGCCGGTGACTTCAACAGGTGCTGAAAAGACATAATCAATTGACCATACCACCAGGCATCCTGACAATCATAGCGAATCATGCCACGACTATAGTCGAGATGGTGGTACTTCCATAAGCAACTACTATGATGATGATGTAGTCAGAAACGGCGATGATGGTAATGTGGATGATGATGGCGAGACTGACCGACTAGTCAGAGCCGAAGAAGATGTTGATATGCCGATTGTCAAAGTTGATCCTGCCTATCCCACTCCCCAAGCCGACATGATGCGGAAGAGCAGGTCTCTTACGAATGCGTAATTGTGCTCATTTATGAGATCCTCTCCAAGCTACAAGTGGACATGATGGATATTGAGCCCTTTTTAACATTTATACTGCTAAGGAGTAAGTATTGTAACCTACAATTGCATTTTATTTTATTTCAATTTCTTATGTGCTTACTTACCCATTATGTTTGTATACCGTTCTTGTGTAGGTGTTGCTAAGTCAGTGGAGGGTACGACCGTGTTTATAGCTCTCGATGTATCTAGTGATGAACGTATCGTAGAATTGCCGGTTGTGACTGAAGTGATCAAGACCGACACTGATACTGTAGTGTCCCCGGGTGTGGTCTCCAAGCCGTCAACCATGGCCACCGAGCTGATTGAAGATACTAAGATAGCGCAGATTCCTCGAGATCTGCTGCTGACTTACCTTCCGCCCTTGGTAGGACCTCTTTGGTATCTCCTTTCCTAGGTTGTAATTTTTTGAGTTTTCACCTGCATTTATCTATTTATTACATACTTACCTTATCATTTTTATCACAGTCATGGTTGATTCGTCTGATGCGGTTGACGACGCTATGCTCGACATCCCTTCCTTTAGTCATTTAGATTGCTTTGGGCAGGGCGTGTTGAAGATTCTTTTATTAGGTCTTTCAAAGATGTTGGCAGACCCGCGTGAATGGCATCTACTTGGGGCTGGACTAAAGTCGTTAGAGACTTACGCAGGCCTGATCGGACCTTATGTGTTCGCGATTGTTCATTGCGTTTCTTCTCTTGAGGAGTCCATTGCGCGGGTCGCATCGTCTAAGCGGGTTGAGCCTGACCCTACCATTGAGGAGAGGTGGCGGGACTTGTCTTCTTTACAGCCGATTGTGTAGCAGCAGGGGCGCTTGATGGCGGAGGTGAGGATGACATTAGATGATAATGAGACTCAGTGTCGTCGACATCTCAGGCGTCTCACTGAAATCAAGGACGAGATAGTGCGTTTGCAAGCAGAGGAGGTGTCCATAAATTGTGAGGTCGCTCGTCTTACCTCTATGATTGACCAAGATCACATCACAACTACACGGCTCGAGACCAAAAATGAATCGTCACGTAAGCGGTTGGCGGAGCTGAAAATCGAACTCCAGCGCATTCAAGACCCTGCGCAAGCACTAGCAAATGTGAAGATCACCTTGGAGATAGCGAAGATGAATGCGATTCGGCTCGTGACGAGTTGTAGCCTTTCGTTTTTTTATATCCTCTTTTTGGGACCATCGCAAGACTAGAGTGACCGCGACGTTTGTGTCGGAGTTGCATATTTGTGGTCGTTCTCCCTTTTTGTTACACATATACATGTAATGACTTTACTTGTAAAACATATATTGACATGCAATGCAAATGACAATTATTCTCATTCTATTGCGTGTTATTGTGTGATCAGTGTTGTGATGTCTAGCATTCTACTTAAAATAATAATATATTCTATACCGCAATTTTATGAAAAGTAACTTGAGGATAGTGATACTTCCCTTTGTCGCTACCTTCGAGGTGCTTTGGCTTATGGGATTTGAGACTTGTTTGCCTGTATGCCTCGCGCTTGCCACGATGGGATCTCGTGAGGCCTGCAGAGAACAAAATAGGCAATCAACTTTATAATCATTAGCCTATCTATAACTCTTCACTATCAGTTTATTTCTTCATTACTATGACGTGTACTATATTTTCCCTCTTTAGAGGTGTTTATATCATTAATGTGTATATGTATGGGAATAATAAACCAAACAATTGTCATGCATAGTATTGCTTTAAGAACCGGCCATTAATCGAGAACCCGACTCCCCCACCGTCAGAAGTTACTAAGCGGTAATCCCCGTTAGAGTAGACTTCGTCTACTATGCATATCGGGTCCCACTTGGGGTCGAATTTTCTCTTTGTCGTATGAGCGGCCGATGGGCGTTTCATCACAACTACCATATCGCCCTTCTTGAATGAGCGGCATTTGACTCTCTTGTCGTAAGCTGCCGAGATCTGCTTTTAATACATTTTTAGCCGCTACTGATCAGTAAGCCGTCTTTCATCCAGGGCATCTAACTCTGCCATTCTGAGTTCAGCATTACGCTCAGTGGTCAGGGAGTTGCGGAGTGCAATGCACAAAGATTCAACTTAAACTTCCATGGGAATCACCACTTCAGTGCCATATACCAGAGAGTAAGGAGTGTCTTTCATTGTAGTCTGATACGTCATGCGGTAAGCTCATAACACTTCAGGGAGTCGCTTGTCCCAGTCTCTCTTTTTTTCTGCTCCAACCTTCTTCATGATCTTCACAATGGTCTTATTGAATGCTTAGGCGAGACCATTTGAGGGAGGATAATACAGCGTCGAGTAGCAGTGCTTGATTTTAAACTTGGTGCATAGCTTGTCAATAGTTGCGTTCCGGAAGGGCATGCCGTTATCAGTGATGATCCATTTAGGGATACCATATCGGTATAAGATAGTGTGTCGAATGAAACCCTCGACCTGCTTGGCTTTCACATTCTTCAGAGGCACCGCTTCGGCCCACTTAGAGAAATAATCGGTCACTGCTAATATATACTGGTGACTTTGGGAAGAAGAAGGGCTGATGGGGCCAATCATGTCCATTCCCCAAGAAACAAATGGCCATGACATTACTGATTGGTGCAATTCTTCGGGGGGCACATGTATAATATCCGCATGGATTTGGCACTAGTGAAACCTCTTCACATATTCCATCGCATCTTTCACCATGGTTGGCCAATAATAGCCCATATGCCGCACTCGGTGATATAGATTCTTGCCACCCTGATGAGCACCACACTCACCTCTGTGCGCTTCCCTTAGCGTGTCGCGTATTTCTTCTTGGGCTAAGCAATGTAACAACATCCCCTCATTCGAACGACAATATAATACGCCCTCCTGGAAGATGAACGAACAGGAGTGTCTCCTAACCTATGTGCGCATCTACGGATTTTCGAGGAGGAATTCGTACTTTAGGTACTCGACGAACGGCCTTCGTCAGTCTTCTTCTTCTACTATTTTGACACAACAGACTAGGCTCACACTTGTCTTGTCATCGACTTCACAAGTGACAGGAGTATCCTCCTTTCTTCAATAGTGACTTGGAGTGGACTGCCCCCTAGGTGCGCTATTGAACCTCTAATTTATGTATGATATAACCCATTACATCACATTATGTGCATGGTTTACATGTTTAAAAGGCCCATCTAATGCATGTTTTGTGATTATAGGAATGAGAGCGGACTTCACCCAATTGGAGACCAAAAGGATCCATTTAGAACCATTGGATGAAGATGGAAGGAGGACCAAAGAAAGAAGAAAGCAAGTAGAAGAGAGAAGAGGAAAGAAAGGAAGAAAAAGAGGAGAAAGAACAAGCGCCGACTAGTCCTGACCGATTGGCCGACCTGTCGGCCACTCTGGAAGTTGCTGGACGAGCGACCAATTTGGTCCCACCGGTTCTGACCAGTCGGCCAACGGGTCGGCCACACTATCTTACTGCCTGGACTGAGACCAACTTAGTCCAACCGGTCAAGACCGGTCGGCCAACAGGTCAGAGACTTCCTTGAGCTTGCTGGACTGACTACGGGCTTGTCCGACCTGGTCAAGACCAGTCAGCCAACAGGGCAGAGACTTCCTTGAGCTTGCTGGACTGACTATAGGCTTGTCTGACCGGTCAAGACCGGTCGGCCAGCCGAGTCCGGCCGGCCTTGATCGGTCGGCCCTACATTAAAACAGCAACCTTCTAATTCTAGTCTGAGAATTTCTGCGCATTGCGTAACCTTACGCAAATTCTAGATGTTTTCGACGCAATAGAGCTTCCCCAATATAAAAGGACACCTAGGGGCTCTTCCTAGGGGATCATAGAAGCTAATGAACTTCGTGGGAGAGGAAGGAAGCCGTCATGGAGCATTTGCAACCCTCCAAACTCTAGGTTTTTATGTTTTCTAGTTTTCTTTTATGAGTTCTAGTTGTAGTATGACAATGCTTGACTAGAATCTCTCAGATAAGGCTGAGAGGTGAAGCTTGTAGCTAATTTCATGTTTGATTCAGTTTCATTCGAGTAGCTTTACTTTAAGTTTGAATTTTGAATGTTCTAGTTCTTAAAGTTGATATTTTTAGAAGTTTTATGAGAGTTCATGTGCTCTGGACATGGATTCCTTACAATTCTCTGAGATTATCTTATTGCTTACTTGCTCTGGACATGGATTCCTTACAATTCTCTGAGCATGCCATAGTCCATAGGCATGACTGTTACTCCGAAGGCTATGATTTCGAATTCTATATGTGGTTGAATGGAACTAGAACTTGGAAGTTCAACTTAAGTGGGATTGAATGTGCTTTAATGCTTTATCTTCCAACTAGATGAGAGATATGACTTCAAATCTAGTTGATTTTTATGCTTAGAATGATTGGATTGACGTGGGATTACTACAAGTGGATCCTTGAAAGCCTTAGTTCCTTAATTATTGAATTTTCTTAAGTTACTGTTTTAGCATAATTCTCTCAATTAAATCTCTTAATCACTGCAATCCTAGTTGCTGGAATAACTTAGAACTTTTTCTCTAATTCCCTGTGGATCGACCTTGGTCTTACCGAGATTATTACTACATCACAGCCTTGCACTTGAGGCGAGCGAACAAGTTTTTGGCTCCGTTGCCGGGGAATTTAGGTAACAGTTCTAGATTGTTTTAGTGGCTGTAGAAGTAGAAGTAGATAGGTTCTCTGATTTCCTAGAACTAACCCATTGTTTTGTTTCGTAGGATTTCTTCTCTAGTTCAAGCGAATAGGGTCATATCCTTCTAACTTAGTACTTTTTGCAGATTTTCAATTTCTAAATTAATTTCAGATTTTTAGGACTTAAGATTTGTTTAGTTTTTAGTTAAGTGGTTTATGTCCAGTTGGGAACGTGACCACTCAAATCGTCTCCAATCCGAAGGTGGTCTAGTTGGACCTTTTTTAGTCCATAGACTGAAAATACCAAGAGCATTGTGATAGCTTGGGGAGTATGGATCAAACACCTTTAAGGAATCCTCCTCCCCTACTCCAACTACAAACGTAAATTAAGAGGGAGTAGGAGAGAATGAGATACATAACGTTCCTCTAATGAGATCATTACGGGACTACCTACAACCGGCCCGTGCAACTACACCCTCTTGCGTGGTTTTACCACTAACCGAGGGAAACATTGATATTAAGCCGGGTGTGATTCAATTTATACCAAAGTTCCATGGGCTAGACTCTGACAGCCCATATTTGCACTTAAAGGAATTTGAAGAAGTGGTGGCTACCTTGCAATACACTAATGTTTCGGAAGATGCCATTAAACTTAAACTCTTCCCCTTTTCATTGAAAGAAAGAGCCAAGACTTGGCTTTATTATCTTAGACCACACTCGATAGGGTCATGGAACGAGATGACCCGGGAATTCTTGAAAAAGTTCTTCCCGTCTCATAAAACGAACACCCTTCGAAGAGCCATAATGAATTTTTCGGCTAAAGAGGGTGAATCTTTCTTCCAATGTTGGGAAAGGTTTAAGGTCCTCCTACTTGCTTGTCCACATCATGGATACGAAAGTTAGCGAATCATAAACTTCTTCAATGATGGATTAAGTTCCAATATGCGCCAATTTGTAGAGATGATGTGCAACGGCGAGTTTATGAGCAAAACTCCAGACGAAGCTTGGAGTTATTTGGATATATTAGCCGAGAATGCCCAATCTTGGGATACCTCAAACAAATCTAATAATCCCAAGCCCCCTCAAGAAAAAGAGAAATGAGGGATCTATATCCCCAAGGAGGAAGATAATGTGAATGCAAGGTTGACCAGCCTCACAAGGAAGATCGAGGCCATGGAACTTAGTAAGAGTGGAGTTTCAAAGTCTAATGAAGCTATTAAGACCACGTGTGGGATTTGTTTCACCAATTTACATGCTACGCAAGATTGTCCTACAATTCCTGCATTTCAAGAGGTGTTATATGAACACGTAAATGCCACATATGGTTATCAATGGCCTTTCAATGGACCGGTGGGTAACACGTACAATTCCACTTGGAAGAACCACCCAAATTTCAGTTGGAAGAATGCTCCCACGGGATATCCTACCAACTCTCAAGGAGGGCCACCCATGCAAAATATGGCCCCACCTCAATTCTTAATGGAGGATATTTTAAAGGCGTTTATCCAAGGGCAAACACAAATTAATCAATTAAATCAGCAAATGTTCCAAGAGCTTAAAGTCTCGGTTAATGAGATTAAGGGATGCTTGAATGCTAGGGAAGGGACCTTTCCAGCCCAACCTCAGCCTAATCCAAAGCAAGAACATGAAGTAAGCATCCCTAATCTCTCCAATCAACATATGGAGCAAGACAAATCTGTCACCACTCTTAAAAGTGGTAAGAAAATTGACAAATCTATCTCGGTGAAGGCCGACAAGCCTAATGATCCAGTAAACTCTAAGGATGAGGACGGATCTAACTCAGCCCCAAAAGAAACGAAACGCGTTTACAAGCCCGTAGCACCATTCCCTTCGAGATTGGTTGCTCCAAAATCTCTCCCAAACTCTCATGATATTTTAGAGATTTTCTGACAAGTCAAGATCAACATTCCATTGCTTGATGCCATCAAACAAATCCCCTCTTATGCCAAGTTTCTAAAGGACCTATGCACAACCAAACGTAAATACAATGTATAACAAAAGGCCTTTTTGAATGAGCAAGTGAGTGCCATTCTCACTCAAAAGACCCCCCCAAAATTTAAGGATCTCGGTAGTCCCATAGTTTCATGTATCATTGGTGACTACTGGATTGAGCGTGCATTGCTAGACTTGGGGGCAAGCGTAAACTTGATCCCATACTCGGTATACAAGCAATTGGGTCTTGGTGAATTAAAACCCACCAAAACCACGTTGCAACTCGCTGATAGATCCATCCGTGTACCGAGAGGGATAGTTGAGGATGTGCTAGTCCAAGTTGACAAATTCTACTACCTGATAGATTTCATCGTCTTGGACACACAACCGGTTATAGATGCTAGCACCCAAATACCAGTGATCCTAGGCCGCCCCTTCCTTGCTACATCAAACGTAATTATAAATTGCCAGAATGGGTTAATTCAATTGTCCTTTGGAAACATGACGTTGGAGGTGAATGTGTTCCACTTGGACAAAAGGCATAGGGATGATGATGATGTCCACGAGGTTGATATGATTAAATCAATCGTGGAAGAGGAGTTCGCTTTAAATCAGAATTTTGATCCTCTAGATGTTCTTTGCTTCGATCCCTTTGAAGATTGGGGCGATGATGACGGTCCTCATGAGATAAACATGATAAAATCTAAGGAGGATGGGGAGTATTTCCAACCCAATCTACCTGAAAGCTTGGGGACATGTTTGACACATTTTAAGGATAAATTTAATTCTATTTTGAATAAGACCTTGGAAGTGTCAATTTCTGAAAATTTATTTGACAAGTCACCAATTTTTTATTTACACAAATTTGTTATGTAGGAATTGGAAGAATTGGTGCTTGACTTGCCTACAGAGAGGTCAATTTCTGAAAGTATAGAGGTTGAGGACCCACTCCAACCTATACAAAATTCTGAGAAGGAGAAAGACGTAAAGGGTCCAAATCTAGAAACTTCCTCTCCTGAGGTCTCCTACACACTCGAGGAGTGCTTAACTTACTTTGAAGATTGGGATGATCCCATGATTCAGGACATAGTGCATGCCCTGAAGGAGACCCCTCCAGTGCCTAAAAAGCTTCCTTCCACAGAGTGTCAAATTGAAGAATCGATTGTGGAAACACCGGTAACAAATGATTATATGGAGACCATCCCAATGTTTGAGGATGAAACAATTGAAGTCTCCACATCTCTTTGGTTTGTTCAAACCGAAGAACACTTCTGGGATGACCCATACTTGAATGATTTTTGCCCAAACAAGATGGAAAGGAGATCCATATTCAATGATTTCCAACCAATGCAATTCTCCTTTCCTAGTACATATGACAATATTATTGAGGATACTGCTGAAACCTTTCAGCAGATTTTCAATGGGTTAGAATGATTAACGTCATCAATGTACTTTCTAAAGCAGGATGGTGGATTGTTCTACTGAAGAATCTGTTACACCACTTAATGATCTTGCTCAACTTTGTCCTTTTGGATGTTATAATGATAATCGATCTCTTAGTTTGATGGAGATCCCTTTTTTTAAAGGACAGGTTCAGTAGGATTTGGTTTAGTTATTTTTCTGTTTTAGTTTTACTTGCTTTAGTAGATTTAGTTGTCGGAGTTGTAGACTTCTGTTGAGCTCTTAATTATGCATATTCTAACCCCAATTCATCACTCATTGTGCAAGGTTTGTATGGTTTGGAAGCTAATTCAATGCATGTTTTGTGACTACAGGATTGAGGGTGGACTCTACTCAATTGAAGATATAATGAGCTCATTTGGAACTATTCTAATAAAGAAAGAAAGAACTAAAGAAGAAAAGAAAGCAGAAGAAAGAAAGAAAGAACTAAAGAAGAAAAAGAAAGTAGAAGAAAGAAAGGAAAAATACAAGAAGAAAAGAGGGCTGACCGGTCGTGACCGGTCGGCCAAGGAAGCCAGACCGGTCAGTGACCGGTCAGCCATGCAGATTAGGCTCCTACTGAAGACGTCCGACCGGTCTTGACCGGTCGGACATATGTGCTGGAACTTCATTGAAAAGGACCGACCGGTCAAGACCGGTCGGTCATTGCTGCTGTAATGTGGATGAAAACATCCGACCGGTCTTGACCGGTCGGATAGGCTTGCTGGACTGATGTTCTACGAGGCCCGACCGGTCTTGACCGGTCGGGCATACCTGCTGGAGTATTTTCACTTGAGGCCGACCGGTCTTGACCGGTCGGCCATGCGTACTGAGTTAGAACTTTCTAATTTCTTCCCGAAATTCTCTGCGCTGCGTAAGTGTTACGCACTTTCTCGATTCTTCCGAAGTTGGGGAGCCTCTATACTATAAAAAGCCACCTAGGGATTGTTCCTAGGGTATCGGGGAAGGGCTCAAGCAAGGTTGGAGGCTGTGGAAGTGGAGATTGGAGTTTTACAACTCCTTTTGGTTTGCTTTGCTGTTTTCATGTTTTTAAGAGTTGTTTCATGTTTCCTTGGATCATGAGCAGCTAAACCTCTTAGCTAGGGCTAAGAGGTGAAGCTTGTAGTGTATCCAAGATGTTTTAATTCATCGTTAAGTGGTTTTCAGTTTGGAATTCATGATTATGAACTAAGGTTTGAAGTTTATACAAGTTTTTAAGTAATTTCTCTTAGTCTTGTGATGACTCATGGATGTTTGGATGAATTACTTATCTTCTTAATTTGTTTGCAACGGTCTAGACCTGTATGATCCGAGGAATTGGAGTGCGCTCTAGTACCAAGCTCTTCATAAAGGGGCTTCATGCCAAAGTTCTAGTTTTGGTTGATTATCTGGAATATGTATGGACTGTGCATATAATTTGAATCCAGTTCAAATCATGATCTAGCCTTGTCTTGTGAGAAGACTTGAGGATGGTTATGATTGGGAATTGGACATATAGAAAAGGTGAATGACCTATGCAATGAGCATGCTCAGATCAGCCTAGAGTTGAGTGAACTTTATGCACAGAACTTACATGTTACAGACTTCTGGTTTAACAGTTCTATCATCCGACTAGATAGACCTGACTGGTGACTCTAGTTGAGAGAATGGGAAACCACAGCGGATTGAACATCGAGGATTGCTACAAGTGGATCCTCGAACCCTAGTGCCTTCTTATAATTGTTTACATTCAATTTAGCTTAAACTGTTAATCACACACATTCTATTCAAACTTTGATTGTTAGCTTCAATAGAAACTTGTGGATGAGTTTGTGACATCCTACATAAGTCCCTGTGGATCGACCTCGGTATTACCGAGTTTATTACTACATCGCAACCCTACACTTGGGGAAGCGAACAACTTCCTTGATCGACTCTCTCAGGTACTATTGTTCTCACTTTCTTATATTTTACCATTGCTCTCATGTTCATGCTCATTGCATATCTTTTTACATTGAGGACAATGCGAGATTTGGTTGGGTGGTGAGATGAGCTTCCTCTAGCAGTTTGCAACATTTCAAGCATCATATTGTGCAAAATTTTTTTAATTTTCTAAAAATTCAAAACTCTTTTAGAAAATCTTATTTCCATGCATTTGAGATGATACGAGTATAAGAAAAGGAGATATAAAGTGATACATGTTGCAAGTCTTGAACTACTTCTAATATAATGGTTTTATATGTGAATTCCCCTATTTATGTGATTGATAGAAAATTTGAACACTTTTACACCTAGTTCACATTACACAATTTTCATGTTTTGAAGGGATTATGTGATTTATGGATTGGCTAGACATAGATTTGAGGTGTTGAGGAACGAAGCCGGGGTACTTTGTCCATCCTTGTCCATGAGAAAATAACGAAAGATATGGATTTCTAAAAATCCTATCTAATTTAAAAGAAAACGAAAAAGGAAGGATGAAAATTGGGAATGATGGAAAAAATGGTGGAACATTCGGAAAAGGGCTACCTATTACCAACTGGGGGATGGTCTACCCGTAACCAAAGCCAGAAATGGGATGTAGTGTGAAAGTCGTCGGAAGGACGGTAAGGCAAATTCCTGGCATTGGCTTGTTGCTCTGTGCACCTTGAGATCCATAGTTCAGTTGATCTATGAAGAAAATAATCCCAAAAACTCATGAGATGAACTTTCTATACACACTAGGTTGAATTTGTTCGAGTTCTCCTATTTATCAATTAATCAGCGAAAATTTCATATGGACACTTATTATGTTTTGAGAGTTTAAGGTTTTAACGTCTAACATCTCAATTTTCTAATTTTACACTTGTATGTCTTCGAATGGATAGAAACATAGTTTCTAAAGGAGAGTTGGTTTTGGGAGGTTTGAACTTGTTCACGCATGTTTCGCTCGGGACTAGTAAAAAGCTGGTTGGGGGGTGTGTTGAACCTCCAATTTATACATGATATAACCCATTACATCACATTATATGCATGGTTTGCATGTTTAAAAGGCCCATTTAATGCATGTTTTATGATTATAGGAATAAGAGCGGACTTCACCCAATTGGAGACCAAAAGGATCCATTTAGAACCATTGGATGAAGATAAGAGGACCAAAGAAAGAAGAAAGCAAGTAGAAGAGAGAAGAGGAAAGAAAGGAAGAAAAAGAGTAGAAAGAACAAGCGCGACTAGTCCTGACTGGTCGGCTGACCTGCCGGCCACTCTGGAAGTTGCTGGACGAGCGACCAGTTTGGTCCGACCGGTCTGCCAACTGGTCGGCCACACTACCTTACTCCCTGGACTAAGACCAACTTGGTCCGACTGGTCAAGACCGGTCAGCCAACAGGTAGAGACTTCCTTAAGCTTACTGGACTAACTACAGGCTTGTCCGACCAGTCAAGACCGGTTGGCCAACCTAGTTCGACCAGCCGTGACTAATTGGCCATACATTAAAATAGCAACCTTCTAATTCTGGTCCGAGAATTTCTATGCATTGCATAACCTTATGCAAATTCTGGATGTTTCCGATGCAAGAGAGCTTTCCCACTATAAAAGGATACCTAGGGGCTCTTCCTAGGGGATCATAAAAGTTAATGAACTTCGTGGGAGAGGAAGGAAGCCATCGTGGAGCATTTGCAACCCTCCAAACTCTGGGTTTTTATGTTTTCTAGTTTTCTTTCATGAGTTCTAATTGTAGTATGACAATGCTCGGCAAGAATCTCTCAGCTAAGGCTGAGAGGTGAAGCTTGTAGCTAATTTTATGTTTGATTCAGTTTAATTCGAGTAGCTTTACTTTAAGTTCAAATTTTGAATGTTCTAGTTCTTAAAGTTGATATTTTTAGAAGTTTTATGAGAGTTCATGTGCTCCGGACATGGATTCCTTGCAATTCTCTGAGATTATCATATTTTGCTTGTTTAGATTCGAATTATGGTAACCCTTGAGCATGACATAGTCCATAGGCATGACTGTTACTCCGAAGGCTATGATTTCAAATTCTATATGTGGTTGAATGGGACTAGAACTTGGAAGTTCAACTTAGGGGGATTGAATGTGCTTTAATGCTTTATTTTCCAACTAGATGAGAGATAGGACTTCAAATCTAGTTGAGTTTTATGCTTGGATTGATTGGAATGACATGGGATTACTACAAGTGGAAGCCATAGTTCCTTAATTACTAAATTTTCTTAAGCTACTGTTTTAGCATAATTTTCTCAATTGAATCTTGTTGAGCTCTTAATTGTGCATATTCTAACCCCAATTCATTACTCATTATGCAAGATTTTTATGATTTAAATACTAATCAAATACATGTTTTGCGATTGTAGGAATGAGAGTGATTTGGTTCAATTGGTGACCAAAAGGGCACATTTAGGAGCCTTTGATGAAGGCCCAAGGTGGACCAAAGAATGATGAAGAAAGAGAGGAGGATGAGGAAGAAAGAAGGAAAGAAAAGAAAGAAGAAATAATACAGAAAATGGGGTCCGACCGGTCAAGACCGGTCGTCCAAACAGGCCCCGACCGGTCAAGACCGATCAGCCAACACTATTGCTTTCTACAGAAGCTGCTGGAGCAAGGCACCATGCAAATTCCAGCTTTGCAGATTGCAGACAGCAGGCCATTCCCATTACTAGTTTTTTGGACCAGTTTTTTGGGCCCATAATAATGATATTTGGAAATCCAACACATCCATGTCGAAGAGGAGCTCGATGCCGAACTAACCCAAGTGGTTTCGTGTCGATCGGAGCTACGGATTGATCGTGGTGGCCAAAACAATACGAACTATCCAGAAAGTTTCAGATTCTGCCTACTCCACTCTGGGCCGGTCCAGGTGGCCCATCATTGATGATATGAAAAATCTACTTTGACCATCTTTTAGACCACATCCATATATGAATAATCACAAAGTTTCAGATCAAAAGGATGTGTGGTTTGATCGTACCGGTTGAAGGAAGATGGACCATCCAGAAAGATTCAACTGCGCGGAGTTTATAAAAGCCTTAAGTGTTCTAATTTTCGGACTACATTCTCGAATTGTTTTGGACAATCTAATATATCTATCATGTAGAGGAGGAAGTTTTCTACCAATGATTAAAATTTGGGATCAATCCGACATCTGTACACTCCGGAGCGTTGAAAGCAAGATGACTGGTTCTAAAGGTACCCGAAGTGCGCGATTTTGAGAGGCGGTCGGTGATATGATTGGTGGGCCCATTCAGAGGATAATCTTGGAAATCTAAATCATATATGAGGAAGATCACATTACAAGGAAGCTACAAATCAATTTTGAAGGCAATCCAACCATTGGTTAAGCCGTATGAAGCGAAACAAGATCTGTTACGTTGCGGTACTCTTGCTGTACTATAAAAGGATGTGCTCTCTTCTATTCCAGGGCAAGCAAGGACGTGGGGAGCAAGGAGTTCAAGTCATAGGAGGCTTCCTAACCTCCTCCAGCTAGTTTTTCTTCCTTTTCTTAGTTCTAGTTCTAGTTTTTAATATGCTTTTCATTAGCTAATCTCTTAGCTAGAGCTAAGAGGTGAACCTTATAGTTTTCTTAGATTGTTTAATTCGTTTTATTGGTTTTAAGATTGGTTTTCATGATTATGAACTATGGTTTGAAGTTTATACAAGTTTTAAGTAGTTTTTCTTAGTCTTATGATGACTCATGGATGTTTGGGAGAATTACTTAAATTCTTAATTGGTTTGCATTAGTCTAGACCTGTATGATCCGAGGAATTGGAGTACGCTCTAGTACTATGATCTTCATGTGGGGACTTCCTATCAAAGTTCTACTTTTCTGAATTTCTGTAATGTGTATGGACTATGCATGTGATTTGAATCAAGTTCAAATCGTAATCTAGCCTTGTCTTGTTACAGGACTTGAGGATGGTTATGATTGTGAACTGAACCTTTTGGAATTAGGACTGACCTATGCAATTGAGCATGCTCAGCCTAGCTTGCATTGAGTGAATCTTATGCATTGGACTTACATATAACAGATTGTTTGGTTTAACAGCTCTATCATCCGGCTAGATAGATCTTAATATCGATTCTAGTTGAGAAAGTGAGAAACCATAGCGAATTATGCATCTAAGGAAAGCTATAAGTGGATCCTTGATGATCTAGTTATCTTTTCATTATCAGATTTTCTATTTTATGTTCAAAACCAATTTCACAAACCTCTTTAGATTCTAGTTATCAGGATAATTTGCATTGTTTACTTCCTTCCCTGTGGATCGACCTCGGTCTTACCGAGATTATTACTACATTGCAACCCTACACTTGGGGAAGCGAACAAGTTTTTGGCGCCGTTGCCGGGGACGAAGTTAAACGGTTCTGATTGTTCTAGTAGCTATAGAGTAATCTTAGTTAGGTAGGATTTTCAGTTTTTGTAGAAGTAGTTTTCTGATTTTTTTTTTTTTTACTAACAATAATCTGTTTTTGTAGGAACTTAGTTGCTGACATAGTTCTCACTTCCACGGGTAACATCTCCCCATCTCCCCTTCTTCTTTCTTTTTTTTTTTTTTCTAGATTGGGATTGTTTCAACTTCTTATAATTTCATTATGAATGATTGGACGGGTGGATTGTTTAAATACCTTTTGGAAGATGAGAGGTCGAACCAAATAAAAAATCATTATGATTGGAACCATTACAAGCATGAATATCTTTCTATGACTCAATCTACTTCTAATACTCCCCCACATAAGACCTTGTGAGATTACCGGAATGACAACAATGTGCATAACTTTTCGCCAGGTAAGACAATGGGAGAGTATTAGAAAGACATGAATAACATTCCACCGGTTAGGACAATGTATGATCACTTGTTTGGCTACAAATATCAACAACTATCTAATAGCACAACATATGACATGCATAATCCTAATAGGTGGGAGCATCAAAATTTCAATTTGGGAGACGAGCCAACCATAGATGCCAACAATTATCCTCAAGAGTTTCTTTCTCATGAGCCACAACCGACACGAACTCTTGAGGATACACTGCGAGAGTTTATGGAAATAACTGAGCAATGCATATAAAACCTCTCGCCATCTCAAAATATTGAACCCAACATTGGGAACACCGAATCAATCCCCAACAATGAGGAGGATGAGGCTATCCAAACCCAACCTTCTCTAGATTTAATGACTAAACTTCTAGAGGATATTGATCTCAATGATCCCACCATTACCATTGATTATGGTGAATCAACTATCTCTTTTAGCTATTCCGATTTGAATGATGAAGAGATTTCAAGGACGGTTGACGAACCCGAGGAATCTACAAAATCTGAAAGTGATAGTTTGATTGCCTACAATGAGGGTTTGAAGGATGATTGTGAGTCCATGATTTCTTCTTCCAAAGGGCCGAATGTTTTTGAGTCACCGGAAGATATTCTTGCTAGAGAGATGGCCGAAGTCGATATTTTTGAGTCCTTCCACCAACAACACATGCCGGATTCTATTGTGGAAGAACTCCCTTGGGTTGAAAATTCTGCTTCTTTGGATGATGGGGTGGCACAATCTGAAATTTCAAAAGATCAACCAATGCTAGATGATGTGCTTACCACTGAATCTGAAAAATTTTCTTTGGAAGACCTCCCCTCCATAGAGGAGGAATTCCTTACCCTTGAAACAGAATTTCCTCAATCAATTAGGGAGAACGAAGACCCTTTATCCCACTCTCTCGATTTCCTAGAAGAATGCATGACCCACCCCTATGATCTGGATGATGAGATGATTAAGGAGTTGGATAGCTTGTTAGACATGGTGTCGGTGCCTGAAGAACACCATTCCACTGATTTACACTCTTTACCATTGTTTGTGGAAGCACCATGCAATTCTGAATTTGTAGAGGAGACAACCCAAACTGAAAAATACTTAATGAATGTCTCTCCACCATCATGGGTTCTTCAACCCATTGAAAATTCTGATTGGGAGGACCCATTTTCAATTAATTACAACCCAATTCAGAACTTGAGGAGTATCTTTTTGCTGCTCTTATCTCCTCCTTACATGCATGTGGTGCACACTATGATTGGACCTTCATGAAGAAACGCACCCATGTATACATTCGAGCAGGACTTTAGATGGTCCTCATGAGAAACCTATTGAAATTCATGAAGATCCTGCTCAAATTTGATCATGTAGTCGATCAGACTAATCAAAGGTAGGTAGGTAGGTTAGGATTTCTTTCTACATTTAGGATTGAATAAAGTCTCATTGAGACAATGGAAGATGCTAGAATTGATCAACTTGCTACCTGTTGAACCTCCAATTTATACATTGCATTGCCCATTACATGACATGGTTTGCATGATTTTCATGATTTAAAGGCCCATCTGACACATGTTTTGTGATTACAAGGGATGAGAGCGGACTTCACTCAATTGGGATTAAAAGAAAGCTTTTGAAGTCATTAAATGAAGAATGAAAGAGAATCGAAGATAGAAGAAAGCAAAGAGAAGAAAAGAAAGAAAGAAGAACAATTTGAAGAGGGCTGACCGGTCTTGACCGGTCAGCCACGGTTGCTGATCACATAGAAGAACAGGCCGACCGGTCAAGACTGGTCGGCCATGCATACTGGAAACTGGACAGAGGAGCCCGACCGGTCTTGACCGGTCGGCCGTATACGCTGGATGGATGGACAACTTGGTCCGACCGGTCATGACCGGTCGGCCACAGTTGCTGGAACAATGGACAGGTCTGTCCGACCGGTCTTGACCGGTCGGCAGCACTCCCTGGAATGTGTGAAAAGCTAGTCCGACCGGTCACGACCGGTCGGCTCTGCGTACATGAGTCCTTTCTAAATTGGAACTCCGAAAAACGCTGCGCAATGCGTAGTCTTTCGCAGAATCCGACGCAAAAGAGGTTGTTTGCTATAAAAGGACACCTAGGGGCTCTTCCTAGGTTATCAGAGAGGCGAAGGAACGTGGGTTTGGAGAGCGAAGGCGATCGTGGAGCGGTTGCAACTCTCCTATTCGGGTTTTCCTGTTTTTATGCTTTATTTCAGAATTTTTAGTTGTAGCATGACTATGCTCGGCTAAAACCTCTCAGTTAAGGCTGAGAGGTGAAGCTTGTAGCTAATTCTATGTTGGTTTCAGTTTAATTCAAGTAATTTACATTCAAGTTTGGATTTTTTTTACATGATTTAGTTCCCAAAAAGTGGTAGTTTGAGACGTCTTATCTGAGTTTATGTGCTCCGGACATGAATTCCTTTTAATTCTCTGAGATTATCATGTTTGTTTATCTAAATTCGGATTATAGTAATCCTTGAGCAGGCCATAGTCCAGAGGCATCGCTGTTACTCCGCAGGCTATGGTTTTGAGTTTGGTATTGATTTTATTGGACTAGAACTTGGAAGTTCAACTTGAATGTGCTGGAATGTGTGTGAATGCTTTGTTCTCCAACTAGATGAGAGATAGGACTTCAAATCTAGTTGTGTTTTCTACTTGGATTGACTGAATTGACATAGGATTGCTACAAGTGGATCCTTGAAAGCCTTAGTACTTTATATCTCTGATTTGTCATTAAGTTCCTGTTTTAAGTAAACACTCAATTAAATCTGATTTCTATCAAAAACTGAGTTGCTGGAGTGATTTGGGAACTGTTACTATTTCCCTGTGGATCGACCTCGGTCTTACCGAGATTTATTACTACATCGCAGCCTTACACTTGAGGTGAGCGAACAAGTTTTTGGTGCCGTTGCCGGGGATTTAGACAACGATTTTCGAATAGTTTCAGTGGCTGTAGAAGTAGCAGTAGATAGTTTTTCTGATTTTCTTAGAACTAATAAGTTTTTCTGTTTTGTAGGAATTTTTCTCTAGTTCAAGCGCATCAGGTGATACCTTTATAACTTAGCTTCTGCAGAATTTTTTTTTCAGATTAGTTTCAGATTTCTGTTTTCTAGGATAGGATTAGTTTCAGTTTCTGGTTGAGTGGTTTATGTCCCGTTGGGAACGTAATCACTCAAATCGTCTCCAATCTGAAGGTGGTTTAATTGGACCATTGTCAGTCCATAGACGAGTCCGGAATTATCAAGAGCATTGTGAAAGTTTGGGGAGTATGGATCAAACACCTTTAAGGAATCCTCCCCCCTACTCCAACTACAAACGCAAATCAGGAAGGAGTAGGAGAGAATGAGGTACATAATGTTCCTCCAATGAGATCACTACGGGATTACCTACAACCTGCCCGTGCAATTACACCTTCTTGCATAGTTCTACCAGCTAACGGTGGGACCCTTGACATAAAACCGGGTGTAATTCAACTTTTACCTAAATTCCATGGGCTAGACTCTGACCGCCCATACTTACACTTGCAAGAATTCAAAGAAGTGTTGGCCACCTTGCATTATCCCAATGTTTCTGAGGATACAATCAGACTTAAACTTTTTCCCTTCACTTTGAAAGAAAGAGCCAAAGATTGGCTTCACTCTCTTAGACCACGCTCGATTGGGTCATGGGTTGAGATGAACCGGGAATTCTTGAAAAAGTTCTTCCCGGCTCATAAAACGAACACCCTTCGAAGAGCCATAATGAATTTTTCGGCTAAAGAGGGTGAATCCTTTTTCCAATGTTGGGAACGATTTAAGGAACTCCTGCTTGCTTGCCCACATCATGGCTATGAGAGTTGGCGAGTTATAAATTTTTTCAATGATGGATTAAGTTCCAATATGCGCCAATTTGTGGAAATGATGTGCAATGGCGAGTTTATGAGTAAAAATCTAGATGAGGCTTGGAGTTACTTGGACATGTTGGCTGAAAACTGCCCAATCTTGGGATACCTCGGATAAACCCAAGAACCCCAAGCCCACTCAAGAGAAAGGAGGGATATATGTCCTTAAAGAGGAAGACGATGTGAATGCAAGGATAGCCAACCTCACAAGGAAGGTTGAGGCCATGGAACTTAGCAAAAGTGGAGTTCCCAAGTCCTAAGAAGCTGTTGAAACCACATGTGGGATTTGAAAATGCGGTATAAGTTTGATTACCGCTGTTGTAAAAGCAAAAAATAAGTTATCTTGTCCTAGAGGGGGGTGAATAGGACACTTTTTAAATTTCTCAATACAAAGTATTCTTAGAGCACTTTCATCAAACACCAGATATGCAAAGCATAAATCAATAGAAGCACATGTAAAAGAAGTAAATCAGTTCATCCATTCACCACACAACAAGGGATTTTTATAGTGGTTCGGTTATGTACCTACTCCACTCCCGGCTGATCCACTCACTCCTTGAGTGGCCGGATTTCACTATCACTATGGTTTTAAATGAGGTTAACCATAAACCTTAACAGCCTACAAAAGGACTTACGACTCAACACATGGATTCATCCTTCCATAGGACTAATCCATGACCACTTAGTCCTACACAAGGGCTTGTCCTACTCAAGGACTTGTCCTACGCAAGGACTCTACCGAGTTTGGGTCTTCAAACTCTGAAACCCAAATCTCAACTTGAGGAGGTTTCTTGGACTCGAAAGACTAAAGATACTTAGCTGATTGAGTCCCTTGATGATGCCTTTGTTGAAGAAGCTTCAGCTTGTACGGAAGACGTCTTCTTCAGCTCCCTCGATCAGCAACCTTGCTCCGGATGACCCATTGTAGTTTCCAAGGTGAGGGATTGAGGTTAGGTTGAGGCTATTTTGGGATATGGCTTTTATATGAGGAAAGCTTCTACCTAAACCACCATTCATGGCATTGATGACAAGAAAATGTCTATGAGAGGTAGGTCAAGATGCCATTAAAGAGGGGTTGAGTTCATGTTTCAATCCAAGCTTTGAATGCTTAATCAATGTTGGTCAGATCAACATGGATTGAAGAATGAACTCAACAGATCTAAGGGTTTGGAAGAAGGGGATCTCAAGAAGAAGGCTCACTCAAACCCTAGATGATGCTCAAGGTGTCTTGGGCAAGATCCAACCGAGTTCTATAAATAGATTATGCCCTTCAACGGTCAGAAAACGGTCAGCTCGATAGGTTCCGATCGATCGGACATAAGATTTAGTCAAATTTGAATTTTGCTTGAAAATAGGTTCTCCGATTGATCGGACTTAGTTCCGATTGATCGGAATACCCTGTCCGATTGATCGGATAGGTGGTCCGATTGATCGGGATTTCTTCCAGAGAGTTGATGCAATTTTTCTGAAAATTCCTCCGATGGATCGTATCTATGTCCGATGGATCGGAGAGCCCTGTCCGATGGATCGGACAGACCTCCGATTGATCGTAAAAGAGTCCAGAGAGTTTTTCAAAGTTTGCTGGACAAATGTACGATTGATCGGACATACTGTCCGATTGATCGGAACACACTGTCCGATGGATCGGACATCCCTCCGATGGCTCGAAAAAGTGTCCAGAGAGTTTGCAATGTAACTGGACTATTTTTCGATGGATCGGACACATTGTCCGATTGATCGGACATCTATCGGAATATTCTCCGATGGATCGGGTATGTATCGGAGAGAGCAGACTTAAATATTTTCAATTTTAAAGAAACTTCTGCTACCAAGAACCTATCCATTGCTGATCTTAATGGAAGGTGAGCTATAGATGGTGCTAAGGATGTGCCTAGAAAGGTCTTGGGCCATCTATAGAAGTTTTTAGGATCAAAGGTTTGGGGTGGAGAGGCTAGAAGCTGACTTGATCTTCGAGAAGCTTCTGTCTTCAGCCGCAAGGAAAACTGTCTTCAGTCGCCAGGGACTCGACGACACACTAACCATGGTAATTGACAAATCTTTGCATTAACAATCTCCCCCTTTGTCAATTACCAGACAAAACCAAACCTATGCAAGTCTTGGTCCATACCACAGACTTATCCTAGACACCAAAAACCAAAATACATCATGTCGAGAAAAATAAAAATTTTATACATAGACATGACTCATTACATACAAAATGTACAGACTCAATGTACAAACTAGGCTTCACAAGAACTCCCCCTTAGTCCCTGCACACAAAAGATCAACAAAAAGATAACCTGGATCTTTTGGTGGGATAAATTCTCCCCCTTTTTGTCAGTGATTGACAAAGGTTAGTAAAATGAGAATGCAGCGCATATGTCATAGACGCAAGGAGGAAAATAAACATTATCGAGCCGAGAGAGGAAGCCAACACACACATGGTCATGCAAGGATATACAAGTATATGACAGTAAGCACAGAGGGCTTATAGCCTAGGCAACCAACCTCCCCTCCTGAAATGTATATCATGACCAACAAACCATATATACAAAAACCAAAAAAGAGGGCAAGAAGCCCACCGGGAATAAGCAATTTCGCACAATTATATGTATATATGCAGAAGATACCCAAAAAGAATGATTATCGGATATAATAGCATAACAAGAGAGACATAATGATCATCATAATATCCAAATAATGAGCATCCAGAACATCCAAAAAATATTCAAAAACATATCCAAAAAGTATAACCGGCCGTCAATCCAAAAAGGTGTCAAAGAAAAGATGCACCAATCAATACAACTATCAACGTCGCTCCAAAAAGATATCTGCGACGACTAAACACTAGGGACCCTAACTGAAAAGGTAGGCAGCTATGGAGCAGGGCCAGTGACGTCATCGCGACGGCATGATAAAGCTGAGGTGAGGCTCTGGACAGCAGCATGAATGGACTGCATCAAGCTCTCGAGTCGCGACAGCCGCTCACCATGCTGGGCAAGGGCACCCTCCACGCGATCTAATTGAGCAGTGATCTGCTCCGTGCTGGGAGGAGGAGGTGCCGAAGAGGCGTCGGACTGAAGGCGCCGCTTGACTGAGCGACGAGCTGGGGCAGGAGTCGGTGATGGAGCAGAAGACCCGCTGTGGGCGTCAGCCGACACCTGTGTGGGAGTGTGCGAGAAATCCCGATCTTCGACTTCATCCTCTTTTGGAAGGGTCATCTTCTTGATATTGAGGTCCCTGAATGTGCGGCGAGGAATAGGGTGGACCACAATATCTGTAAATCCGCACTCGTGCCCTAATCTAGTAATGAGCCACCCGAACGGAATGGTGTTGCGGTTGTGTGGCAGGGCGTCCAAAATATGATGCAAAATGATGGATGGGAGACACAGGCGCGTCCCATGACCAACGTGGTACAGCAGATTGACCATATTGGCAGTAAGGTCGGACTTGTTTGTACTGCGGGGATAGACATTGGTGCTGAAGATCTGATGGAGCACTCGAAACCTATTAGACATTTCAGATGCGCGGAGAGCACTACCGTCGATCCACTCCGGATTTGGACCTCGACATAAGTAGCGAGTCCAATCAGCCCTAAGAGAAGTATCAAGCAGATTTTCATTGGGTTGCGGGGCTGTGGACACGGGAACACCAATCAGGGCGGCTATAGTGTGGGCTGTGACCTGGACGACCCGGCCACCGACAATAACCTCACAGGAGGGAGGGTTTCCAACAGGGTTGATGATTTTAGATAGAAATGTATATACCACCTCGGGATGGGCTACACCGCCAAAACGAAGTACAGGATCCCACCCAATCTGAGCAAGAAGAGCGGGAATGCCAAAGGGCTCCACGCAGGACTCAGTGACCACTCTCTCATAGATAATGGTGCGAGATTGAAATCGAGAGAGAGAGGCTGGACTCTCAGGCTGGACAGGAGGTGCAGCAGGTGGAGGAGAGCCCTGAGAGGGTCGAGAAGTTTGCAACTTCTTGGTCCTGGCAGTGGTGGATGGCCCAGCTGCCATCTTGGACTTGCCTTTCGGATCTTTAGGCATGATGTAGCAAGCTTGGAAAGAGGATTTAACCAATGTAGATACCAAGATGGACGGAAAACTCTTCAAATCCCTAGAAATGATGTTCTGATAGAGGAGAGGGACAGAAGAAACCAACCGGATAGCAAAAAAAAATCAAACTGACAGCTTGAAGGATCTTACCGAGGAGACACAAAGACCTGTTGAGGCTGCAAATGAGGATCCAGGGAAACCCAGCTGAACTATAGACCGATCGGATGGAGATGCCCTAGCAAAAGGGGCTGAGAGAGGAGAGGAAGAGGGCAGGAATGAAAACCGAATGAATAGGGCTCGCGCATTTGACTGTTGATCTGCCGATATTTCCGATTGATCGGACGATGTGTCTGATCCATCGGAAATGCCCCCAGTGAGATTTTCAACACTAAACATTTTCTCCCTTCAGCAAATGATTTCCAGCTAATTTGATAAGAGTGTGAGCATGACAATATCAATAATCACCAAAAAAGAATGAGGCTAATTCCTCAGATATACCTATGAGCACATGAGTGTCCATTTTGCTAGAATGAGCACACACCGATAGACTTCCGAAGGTGTTCAAACCTTGTGGAATCTAATGGCTTAGTAAGGATGTCGGCCAATTGCCGCTCAGTTTGAATGTATTCAAGATTAATCAGTTTTTCCTCAACGAGTTCTCTTATAAAGTGATGCCGGATGTCGATATGCTTGGTTCGAGAATGTTGAACCGGATTTTTTGAGATATTAATGGCGCTTGTGTTGTCACAAAAAAGCGTCATTTCATCTTGATTAAGACCATAATCCTTCAACATCTGCTTCATCCAAAGTAGTTGAGCACAGCAACTTCCGGCAGCAATATATTCAGCTTCAACGGTGGACAAGGAGATGGAGTTTTGCTTTTTGCTATGCCAAGCAACTAAGCAATTTCCGACGTAAAAACAGCCACCGCTAGTGGATTTTCTGTCATCCATATTTCCGGCCCAATCGGCATCGGAGTACCCCGCAATGATGGTTGAGGTGTCAAAGGGGTACCACAAGCCATAATCAGTGGTGCAGGCCACATATCTAATCACTCGTTTTACAGCAATGAGGTGTGATTCCTTAGGATCGGCTTGAAATCTAGCACACGCCCCTACACTAAAGGCGATATCGGGTCTACTAGCTGTGAGGTAGAGAAGACTCCCAATCATACTTCTATATAGATGTTGATCAACACTAGTGCCAGATAAGTCTTTAGAAAGTTTAATGGTGGTGGCCATAGGCGTGGTGTGTGATCGACCCGAGTCTAGCCCAAATCTCTTGACCAAGTCTTTTGCATACTTAGTTTGGTTGATAAAGATTCCATTTTTCAGCTGTTTAACTTGCAATCCTAGGAAAAAATTTAGTTCGCCAACCAAACTCATCTCAAATTCAGATTTCATTAGTTCAGCAAATAAGCCAGAGAATTCTTCACTGTTAGACCCAAAGACAATATCATCTACATAAATCTGAGCAATGAGAAAGGAATCATCCGTCCTTTTAACAAATAGGGTTTTATCAACACTCCCCCTAACAAACTGGTGAGCAATAAGAAATTGAGTAAGACGTTCATACCATGCTCGGGGGGCTTGTTTTAACCCATAGAGAGCCTTTTTCAATCGGTAGACTCTTTGAGGGTAACTAGGGTCCACAAACCCTTTTGGTTGTTCAACATAAACCTCCTCATCAAGTATACCATTTAGAAAGGCACTCTTCACGTCCATTTGAAATAATTTGAATTTAAGAGCACATGCTATGGACATGAGAATTCGAATGGATTCGAGTCTAGCTACCGGGGCAAAAGTTTCATCAAAATCAATTCCCTAAATTTGAGAGTACCCTTGAGCTACGAGACGTGCTTTGTTTCGAATCACATTGCCAGATTCATCTGTTTTGTTTTTGAAGATCCATTTGGTTCCAATGACATTTTTCTCATTTGGTCTTTCAACTAGAAACCAAACATCATTTCGGGTAAACTGTTGAAGTTCCTCTTGCATAGCAAGTATCCAAAATTCATCATTGAGAGCTTCATTTATATTTTTTGGTTCAATTTTTGAAGTGAAGCACACATGACTGTTGATGGCCTCAAGTTGTCTTCTAGTCTTGACTCCAACATCCGGATCTCCAATGATTTGATTGAGGGGATGATCCTTGACATGTGGAGCATTTCCCGAAGCTATTGAGGCATTGGGAGTGGGAGATTTTTCATCAGGTTTACCTATGTGGCACGGTTCTCCCACTTCATCATCATCAAGTCTTGTGTCTTCCTTGGATTGGTCATCAATGACAACATTTATGGATTCTTGAGTTGTTTTAGTCCTTGTATTGTACACTCTATAGGCCCGACTATCAGAAGCATATCCTAGAAATATTCCCTCATCGCTCTTAGAGTCAAATTTTCCTAAATTTTCTCTATCTCGAAGGATGTGACATTTGCTACCAAAGACCCTAAAGTACTTGATGTTTGGGACTTTTCCATTCCACAGCTCATATGGGGTCTTATCTAGGCCAGCTCTCAAATAGACTCGGTTAATGATGTGACAAGCTGTATTCACTGCTTCGGCCCACAGATTTTGAGCTATATTTTTCCTGTTCATCATGACTGTGGCCATTTCGAGTAGAACTCTGTTTTTCCTTTCTGCTACTCCATTTTGTTGGGGAGTTTTTGGGGCTGAGAATTCATGTTTGATTCCTAAGTTTTCACAGAATAGTTCAAAGCGCCCATCCTCAAATTCCCCTCCATGATCACTCCTAATACGTTTTACTGTGCATTCCTTTTCATTGTGGAGTCGTTTCATGAGTTTCTCAAATTCCTCGAAAGTATCCGACTTTTCTTTCAAAAATACAACCCATGTATACCGGGAATAGTCGTCAACAATAACGAAGAAATACCTCTTACCTCCTTGACTCATTACTCTTGTGGGGCCTACAAGGTCCATGTGGAGTAGGTCAAGGGGTTTTGATGTAGCAATGATGGATGTCTTCTTATGTGCAACTTTAATTTGTTTACCTTTCAAGCATTCAGCACATACTTCTTTTGGTTTCTTCCCAATCTTTGGTAATCCTCTCACCAATTTCTTCCTACTTAGCTTAGCAAGGTTCCTATAATGGACATGACCAAGCCGTTGATGCCATAATTCAGTATCATCATTAATAGCCAT
Organism: Liriodendron chinense; assembly: GCA_003013855.2. Taxonomy (NCBI): domain Eukaryota; kingdom Viridiplantae; phylum Streptophyta; class Magnoliopsida; order Magnoliales; family Magnoliaceae; genus Liriodendron; species Liriodendron chinense. Next base: position 3,935,331 of record ML058334.1, read on the forward strand.
GTGGCATACGGCAGATGGTCCCTCATCACCCTTGTTTTCAATCACATAGCAGTTATCTCCAGTGCGAAACCCTTTTAATATTAATTTTCCAGTTTGGTCCATAATTTTGCACATCTCTTTGGAGAATTTCACAGAATGCTGTTCATCACATATTTGAGAGATGCTTAACAGATTATGTTTCAAACCGTCAACACATAGAACATCCTCAATTTTGGGCAATCCTGGCCCGGTGATGGTTCCCTTTCCAACAATCTTGGCAATACTCTCATCTCCAAAGGTAACAGACCCACCATCAAATTCAGCATAATCACAAAACTGAGTCTTGTCACCTGTCATGTGTCGGGAGCATCCACTATCAAGATACCACCTAGTGTTTCTTCCGGCTCTAAGGGCTGTATGAATAACTAAGCATTTGTTCTTAACTACCCATTTAGAGACTATCCTTTTTGGAGAACTAGGTTTCTTAGTTGATTCTAGGGATGTCATTGTTTGGGCATAAGTTTTTGAGGTTTTCTCTTTCATCAGCTCCATGGTTCTTTTGTTCAACTGTTTTACCATTTCTAGGAGCTCTTCCATTCTTTTGTCTTTCTTTGGTGGAGTGGGATAATTCTTCCTCATGTTTGGAGTTTGTTTAGGAGGACTCCACATCTGATTCATCCTTTTACCGGTAGGTACAAATTTACCATTCAAGTTCCGAACCGGATTCTTAAGGACCAAGCATTCAAACTTTAAATGACCAACATCTCCGCATGCATGACATATAGGTGAATTTCTCTTAGTAGTGCTTCCTGATGCATTCCTGGTCTTTTTAGGTTCTGGGTTACTAACCTTAGTTGGCTCATTATAGCCTAGCCCTCTTGTGTTCCTACAAGGTTTACCTGACTTAAGGATATCATCAAGTTTTTCTCTACTTTGGGCAAATCTTTCATTGAGTTGACTTTCTTGATTAAGCTGCAAAACTAAACACTGATTTGTAGATTTTGCCTTTTTCAGCTCATCTTCTAGGGTATTAATTTTGTCTTGAGCTGCTTTGTTTTTCTTTTCCAATTCACAGATCTGATGGTAAAATCCGTGGTTTTCTCTCTTCACTTCTTGCATTTCATCAGCCAATTTGTTGTTTTCAATATTAGCTTGGCTCAACTTCTTGGTAAGAAGGATGCTTTGACGGAATAGCTCATCATAGGCAACTTGCAAACCTTCATTATCATCCTCGTCATCATCGGAGGATGTCATATTGTGTTCTGATTGCTCATGATCATCATTGTCTCTTTCGCCTTGTAAGTCTGGGACAATCTCAGAAATAGAGGCCATCAGAATTTTAACTGATCCTCTATCATCACTTTGATCTTCTTCTGTTTCTGAATCAGTACTCCCAAGGTTGTCCCATGTGGCTGCCATAGCTTTCTTTTTAAATTTTTCTTTGGCAGGAGCTTGACATTCAGAGGCAATATGACCATAGCGACCACAGTTGTAGCACTTGGGATCTTTTGGCTTGTTGTAAGATTTTCCTGTATAGCGCTTTTTGTCAAAAGATTTGCTATTCTTGTCAACCCTCTTTCCTTTGTTTTTGAAGAATTTTCTAAATTTCTTGGCCATAAGAGCCATTTCATTCATATCCAATTCTTCATCACTATCAACTTCAGATTCTTGTGTAGTGTGTGAAGTTTTTAGCACGGTGTTTCTACTTTTTGGGGATTTCTTGAAATGAAGTTCATGGGTCTGTAGAGATCCTAGTAAATCTTCTATTTTCATAGTATCAATATCTCTACATTCCTCAATAGTTATGACCTTGGAAGAGAATCGTTCAGGTAAGGATCTTAGAATTTTCCTACAAATGCGCGGGTCCGAAATTCTCTCTCCCAATCCCCACATCGCATTGGTGACATCACTCAAACGGGTGTAAAAGTCCATGAAGTTCTCATGTTCTTCCATTTTCATATTTTCAAACTGAGTTGTCAATAGCTGAAGCTTTGACCTCTTGACTGTACTAGTCCCTTCATGTGTAGTTTCAAGGATGTCCCAAGCTTCTTTGGATGTTGTGCAATTACAAATTCTTTTGAACTCATCCGCTGAGACGGCACAAAAGATAGCATTGAGTGCCTTTGCATTGCTAATGTATCTCAGTTTTTCAAGATCAGTCCATAAGTCATCAGGTTTGACTGTGGTGGTTGTGACACCCTCTAAGGTAGTGTTCAAAAGGGGTATTTCATATTTGATTTCCACAGACCTCCATGTTGCATGATCCAATGATTGCAAGAAAACTCTCATTCTTGCTTTCCAATATGCGTAGTTTGATCCATCAAAATATGGAGGTTTGGAAACCATACTAGAATCCCCTTTTGACATGATTTCAAGCTTCTAGAGACGGATCACACTCCGGGCGGTTACGCCTTTGAGGAGGAACCCGTTCTGATACCAATTGAAAATGCGGTATAAGTTTGATTACCGCTGTTGTAGAAGCAAGAAATAAGTTATCTTGTCCTAGAGGGGGGTGAATAGGACACTTTTTAAATTTCTCAATACAAAGTATTCTTAGAGCACTTTCATCAAACACCAGATATGCAAAGCATAAATCAATAGAAGCACATGTAAAAGAAGTAAATCAGTTCATCCATTCACCACACAACAAGGGATTTTTATAGTGGTTCGGTTATGTACCTACTCCACTCCCGGCTGATCCACTCACTCCTTGAGTGGCCGGATTTCACTATCACTATGGTTTTAAATGAGGTTAACCATAAACCTTAACAGCCTACAAAAGGACTTACGACTCAACACATGGATTCATCCTTCCATAGGACTAATCCATGACCACTTAGTCCTACACAAGGGCTTGTCCTACTCAAGGACTTGTCCTACGCAAGGACTCTACCGAGTTTGGGTCTTCAAACTCTGAAACCCAAATCTCAACTTGAGGAGGTTTCTTGGACTCGAAAGACTAAAGATACTTAGCTGATTGAGTCCCTTGATGATGCCTTTGTTGAAGAAGCTTCAGCTTGTACGGAAGACGTCTTCTTCAGCTCCCTCGATCAGCAACCTTGCTCCGGATGACCCATTGTAGTTTCCAAGGTGAGGGATTGAGGTTAGGTTGAGGCTATTTTGGGATATGGCTTTTATATGAGGAAAGCTTCTACCTAAACCACCATTCATGGCATTGATGACAAGAAAATGTCTATGAGAGGTAGGTCAAGATGCCATTAAAGAGGGGTTGAGTTCATGTTTCAATCCAAGCTTTGAATGCTTAATCAATGTTGGTCAGATCAACATGGATTGAAGAATGAACTCAACAGATCTAAGGGTTTGGAAGAAGGGGATCTCAAGAAGAAGGCTCACTCAAACCCTAGATGATGCTCAAGGTGTCTTGGGCAAGATCCAACCGAGTTCTATAAATAGATTATGCCCTTCAACGGTCAGAAAACGGTCAGCTCGATAGGTTCCGATCGATCGGACATAAGATTTAGTCAAATTTGAATTTTGCTTGAAAACAGGTTCTCCGATTGATCAGACTTAGTTCCGATTGATCGGAATACCCTGTCCGATTGATCGGATAGGTGGTCCGATTGATCGGGATTTCTTCCAGAGAGTTGATGCAATTTTTCTGGAAATTCCTCCGATGGATCGTATCTATGTCCGATGGATCGGAGAGCCCTGTCCGATGGATCGGACAGACCTCCGATTGATCGTAAAAGAGTCCAGAGAGTTTTTCAAAGTTTGCTGGACAAATGTACGATTGATCGGACATACTGTCCGATTGATCGGAACACACTGTCCGATGGATCGGACATCCCTCCGATGGCTCAGAAAAGTGTCCAGAGAGTTTGCAATGTAACTGGACTATTTTCCGATGGATCGGACACATTGTCCGATTGATCGGACATCTATCGGAATATTCTCCGATGGATCGGGTATGTATCGGAGAGAGCAGACTTAAATATTTTCAATTTTAAAGAAACTTCTGCTACCAAGAACCTATCCATTGCTGATCTTAATGGAAGGTGAGCTATAGATGGTGCTAAGGATGTGCCTAGAAAGGTCTTGGGCCATCTATAGAAGTTTTTAGGATCAAAGGTTTGGGGTGGAGAGGCTAGAAGCTGACTTGATCTTCGAGAAGCTTCTGTCTTCAGCCGCAAGGAAAACTGTCTTCAGTCGCCAGGGACTCGACGACACACTAACCATGGTAATTGACAAATCTTTGCATTAACAGGATTTGCCTCACCGACTTACACGCTACACAAGATTGTCCCACAATTCCTACATTTAAGGAAGTGCTACAAGATACATCCAATTCCACATATGGTTATCAACGGCCCTTCAATGGACCGGTAGGTAATACATACAATGAGAGTTGGAAGAACCACCCAAATTTCAGTTGGAAGAATGCTCCTACGGGCAATCCTACCAACTCCCAAAGAGGGTCACCCATGCAGAATATGGCCCCACCTCAATTCTCATTGAAAATGTTTATGCAAGGGCAAGCGCAAATAAATGAATCGAATCAGCAAATGTTCCAAGAGCTTAAAGTCTCAGTTGATGAGATTAAGGGACGCTTGAATGCTAGGGAAGGGACCCTTCCGGCCTAACCTCAGCCCAATCTGAAGCAAGTACATGAAGTGAGCATCCCTATCCTTCCAACCAAAACGTGGAGCAAGCTAAATCCATTACCACCCTTAGAAGTGGTAAACAAATTGACAAAACTATTCCGGTGAAGGCCGATGAGCCTAATGATCCAGTAAATTCTTAGGATGAAAATGGATCTAACTTAGCCCCACAACAACCGGAACGCATTTACAAGCCCGTAGCACCATTCCCTTCGAGATTGGTTGCCCCAAAATCTCTCCCAAATTCTCAAGATATTCTAGAGATTTTCAGACAAGTCAAGATCAATATCCCTTTGCTTGATGCCATCAAACAAATTCCCTCTTATGCCAAGTTTCTAAAAGACCTATGCACAACAAAACGCAAATATAATGTGTAGCAAAAGGCCTTCTTAACTGAGCAAGTGAGTGCCATCCTCACTCAAAAGACCCCCCCAAAATTCAAAGATCCCGGTAGTCCCACCGTCTCATGTATCATTGGAGACTACCGGATTGAACGTGCCTTGTTAGACTTGGGGGCGAGTGTGAACTTGATCCCATACTCGGTATATGAGCAATTGCAACTCGCTGATAGATCTATCCGTGTACCGAGGGGGATAGTTGAGGATGTTCTAGTCCAAGTTGACAAATTCTACTACCCGGTAGATTTTATAGTCTTGGACACAACCGGTTTTGGAAGCTAGCACCCAAATACCGGTAATCCTAGGCCGCCCATTCCTTGCCACATCAAACGCAATCATCAATTGCCGGAATGGGGTGATGCAACTATCTTTTGGAAACATGACACTAGAGGTGAATGTGTTTCACTTGGGCAAAAGACATAGGGATGTCGATGATGATGAGTTCTTCGATGTGAACATGCTCGAAACTTTTGAAGAAGAAGAACTCCTCCAACTTGAACCACTAGAAAGCTTAGAGACATGCTTAGCACATTTCATGGATTCTGAAGATCCCATCATTAGTGAGATTGTGCAGGCATTAAATATAGAAAGACCGGTGGTAGATACTAGCCGGTGGAGGCCCCATTTTGAAAAATTGCCACCAACCACATCAAGACCTCTACCGTCTAACATCAAGCCACCAAAGCTTGACCTTAAACAATTACCGTCTGAGCTTAAATACATATATTTGGGTCAAGAGGAAACTTTCCCAGTTGTCATTGCCTCCCACCTTGAGAAGGACCAAGAGCTCAAGTTGATTGAGTTACTCAAAGAACATAGGGAAGCCATAGGATGGACAATAGCGGATCTCAAAGGGATAGATCCTTCGGTTTGCACTCACCGAATACACCTTGAAGAAAATGCAAAAATGACTAGACAACCTCAAAGACGGCTAAATCCAAACATGATGGAGGTTGTCAAAGCCGAGGTGTTAAAGCTATTGGATGTGGGTATCATCTACCCCATCTCAGATAGTCAATGGATGAGTCCTACCCAAGTTGTCCCCAAGAAATCCGGTATTACCATCATTGAGAACGCCAACAATGAGCTTATATCGACTAGGGTGACCACCGATTGGCGTATGTACATTGATTATAGGAAGCTCAACACGGTCACTAGGAAAGATCACTTCCCTCTCCCATTTATGGATCAAATTTTGGAGAGGTTGGCAGGCCATTCCTATTATTGCTTCCTAGATGGCTATTCCGGATACAACCAAATTGAGATAGCTCTAGAAGACTAAGAGAAAACCACATTTACATGCCCGTTTGGTACCTTCACTTACCGAAAAATGCCATTCGGGTTATGTAATGCACCCGCCACCTTCCAACGATGCATGTTGAGTATTTTCTCGGACATGGTGGGTGAGTTTCTTGAGGTATTTATGGATGACTTTTCTGTTTTTGGTTGTACATTTGATGAGTGTCTCGAGCACTTGAAGTTGGTCTTGATGAGGTGTGAGGAAAAGCAACTTGTATTAAACTGGGAAAAGTGCCATTTCATGGTACAAAGAGGAATAGTCTTTGGACACATCATCTCGTCCAATGGAATAGAGGTAGACCGGGTGAAAATTGACATAATTTCCAATCTACCACCACCCAAAAGCATACGTGATGTGCGGTCCTTCCTTGGGCACGCCGGTTTCTATCGAAGGTTTATAAAGAACTTTAGTCACATCTCAAGGCCTTTATGCAACCTTCTACAAAAGGAGAACCAATTTGAGTGGAGTGCCGAATGTCAATTAGCTTTTTCAAAGCTAAAAGACATGTTGACAACCGCTCCTATCATGCAACCACCAGATTGGTCCATGCCTTTTGAGTTGATGTGCGATGCGAGCGATTTTGTTATTGGGGCAGTGTTAGGCCAAAAGAAAGATAAAAAGCCCCATGTCATCTACTACGCAAGTAGCACCTTGAATCCTGCCCAAGTTAATTATTCGACTACGGAGAAAGAGCTCCTAGCTGTCATTTTTGCCTTGGACAAATTCAGGCCATACTTAATAGGATCCAAAGTTATTGTGTATACGGATCATGCGGCGCTGAAATACCTTCTGTCTAAGAAGGATGCTAAGCCCCGTTTGCTTAGATGGATCCTACTCCTTCAAGAATTCGACTTGGAGATCAAAGATAAGAAGGGGGTAGAAAATGTGGTGGCGAATCATCTATCCCGCCTAGTCCTACCAAATTCCATTGATGAGTCACCTATTGAGGACTCATTCCCTGATGAGCAACTCTTTGTTGCTACGCATCCACCATGGTACGCTGATATAGCCAATTATCTTTCCACAGGTGCGATGCCAATCCATTGGACTGCGCAAGACAAACGTAAATTTTTAAGGGAAGTGCGCAGATTTTTCTGGGATTAACCTCTATTGTTTAAATATTGCCCAGACCAAATCATAAGGAGATGCGTCCCCGATGATGAACACAATTCAGTCATCTCCTTTTGTCATGATCAAGCATGTGGGGGTCATTTTTCAGCCAAGAAAACAACTGCAAAAATTCTGCAATGTGGTTTTTATTGGCCCACGTTATTTAAGGACACCCACGAGTTTTGCAAAGCATGCGAGCGCTGCCAGAAGCTAGGAGGATTATCCCGTCGAAATATGATGCCTCTCACCCCAATTCAACATCTTGAAGTCTTTGACTGTTGGGGCATCGATTTCATGGGACCATTCCCCTCATCTTTTGGGCATGTCTATATTCTGCTTGCCGTAGACTATGTGTCTAAATGGATAGAGGCTATCCCATGTAGAACCAATGATCATCGTACGGTTCTCAAGTTCCTTAAAGAAAACATATTTTCTAGATTTGGGACGCCTCGAGCCATTATTAGTGATGGTGGTTCTCACTTTTGCAATAGACCTTTTGAAACTTTGATGAAGAAATATGGTATTAGGCACAAAGTGAGTACCCCATACCACCCACAAACAAGTGGGCAAGCTGAAATCTCCAATAGGGAAATCAAGCAGATTTTGGAAAAGACGGTGAGACCGGATCACAAGGATTGGTCCCTAAGATTAGATGATGCACTTTGGGCTCACCGTACTGCCTACAAGACACCCATTGGAATGTCCCCTTATAGACTTGTCTATGGGAAAGCTTGCCACTTGCCTGTGGAGATAGAACACAAAGCCTATTGGGCAATTCGGGCTTTAAATTTTGACATTGACAAGGCTAGCTCGCTTCGCAAACTTCAATTAAATGAGCTTGATGAGATCCGGAACGATGCATATGAGAATTCGAGAATTTACAAGAGCAAGAGGAAGGCCTTTCATGACAAGCACATCTTAAGGAAATCTTTCCATGAAGGACAGAAAGTGCTCTTGTATAATGCCCGACTTCATCTTTTTTCGGGAAAATTACGATCTCGATGGACCGGCCCATATATTGTTAAAGAAGTTTTTCCTCATGGGGCTGTTGAGATTGAGAATGCAGCGAATGGTGACTGTTTCAAAGTTAATGGACAACGCCTTAAACCATTTGTTGAGAAATTTGATTCAGAGGACATGTCCATCTCCCTGAATGATCCTGTCTATCAGGATGATTGATCTCCTAGTCTGATGAAGGTATAGCATAGGTAGGTTTAGTTTTTGTTTTACTGTTTTAATAGGTTTTAGTTGTTGGATTGGAGAATTCCATGATCGCTCCTTCAGGTACTATTGTTCTCACTCTCTCATTGTTTACCATTGCTCTCATGTTTATGCTAATTGACTATCTTTTTACATTGAGGACAATGTAAGATTTGGTTGGGGGGTGAGATGAGATCCCTCATCTAGCATATTGCAACATTTCGAGCTTCACATGCGGCAAATTTTTTTCGAATTTTCTAATATATCTCAAAAATCCTTTAGAAAATCTTGTTTCTATACATTCGACAAGCTATGAGTAGAAGAGGAGGAGAAACGAAGTGTGTGATGTTGTAGTCTTGAATTTCTCCCAACATAATGGTGTTATATGATAGTTCTCCTATTGTTGTGATTGATAGAAAAATTTGAACATTTTTTACACCTAGTTCACATTACACGATTTTCATGAGTGACAGGTTTATGTGATTTGTGGATTAGCTAGACTTTGATTTAAAGGTGTTGAGAAGCCAAGCCGGGGTATTTTGTCCATCCTTATCCATGGGAAAATAACAGAAGATATGGATTTCTAAAAATCCTATCTAATTTAAAAGGAAAAGGAAAGAAAGGATGAAATCGGGAATGAAGGAAAAATGGTGGAAAATTCCGAAAAGGGCTACCTATTACCAACCGGGGGATGGTCGAACCGTAACCAAAGCCGGAAATGGGACGTAGTGTGAAAGCCGTCGGAAGGACGGTAAGGCAAATTCCTGTCATAGGCTTGCTGTTGCTCTGTGCACCTTAAAATCCTTGGTTTACTTAATCTATGAAGAAGATGATTCCAGGAACTCATGAGATGAACTTTCACTATGCACACTAGATTGAATTTGTTCGAGTTCTTCTATTTATCAATCAGTCAGCGGGAACTTCATGTAAGCACTTCTTATGTTTTGAGAGTCCAAGGTTCGGCTTCTATCACCTAGCTTCTCCAAAATTTTATACTTGTACATCCTGGAATGGGTAGAAACATGGTTTCTGGAAGAGAGTTGGATTTGGAGGTTTGAAATTGTTTTCACGCATGTTTTGCTCGGGACTAGCAAAAAGCTGGTTGGGGGGTGTGTTGAACCTCCAATTTATACATTGCATTGCCCATTACATGACATGGTTTGCATGATTTTCATGATTTAAAGGCCCATCTGACACATGTTTTGTGATTACAAGGGATGAGAGCGGACTTCACTCAATTGGGATTAAAAGAAAGCTTTTGAAGTCATTGAATGAAGAATGAAAGAGAATCGAAGATAGAAGAAAGCAAAGAGAAGAAAAGAAAGAAAGAAGAACAATTTGAAGAGGGCTGACCGGTCTTGACCGGTCAGCCACGATTGCTGATCACATAGAAGAACAAGCCGACCGGTCAAGACCGGTCGGCCATGCATACTGGAAACTGGACAGAGGAGCCCGACCGGTCTTGACCGGTCGGCCGTATACGCTGGATGGATGGACAACTTGGTCCGACCGGTCATGACCGGTCGGCCACAGTTGCTGGAACAATGGACAGGTCTGTCCGACCGGTCTTGACCGGTCGGCAGCACTCCCTGGAATGTGTGAAAAGCTAGTCCGACCGGTCACGACCGGTCGGCTCTGCGTACATGAGTCCTTTCTAAATTGGAACTCCGAAAAACGCTGCGCAATGCGTAGTCTTTCGCAGAATCCGACGCAAAGGAGGTTGTTTGCTATAAAAGGACACCTAGGGGCTCTTCCTAGGTTATCAGAGAGGTGAAGGAACGTGGGTTTGGAGAGCAAAGGTGATCGTGGAGAGGTTGCAACTCTCCTATTCGGGTTTTCCTGTTTTTATGCTTTATTTTAGAGTTTTTAGTTGTAGCATGACTATGCTCGGCTAAAACCTCTCAGCTAAGGCTGAGAGGTGAAGCTTGTAGCTAATTCTATGTTGGTTTCAGTTTAATTCAAGTAATTTACATTCAAGTTTGGATTTTTTTTACATGATTTAGTTCCCAAAAAGTGGTAGTTTGAGACGTCTTATCTGAGTTTATGTGCTCCGGACATGAATTCCTTTTAATTCTCTGAGATTATCATGTTTGTTTATCTAAATTCGGATTATAGTAATCCTTGAGCAGGCCATAGTCCAGAGGCATCGCTGTTACTCCGCAGGCTATGGTTTTGAGTTTGGTATTGATTTTATTGGACTAGAACTTGGAAGTTCAACTTGAATGTGCTGGAATGTGTGTGAATGCTTTATTCTCCAACTAGATGAGAGATAGGACTTCAAATCTAGTTGTGTTTTCTACTTGGATTGACTGAATTGACATAGGATTGCTACAAGTGGATCCTTGAAAGCCTTAGTACTTTATATCTCTGATTTGTCATTAAGTTCCTGTTTTAAGTAAACACTCAATTAAATCTGATTTCTATCAAAAACTGAGTTGCTGGAGTGATTTGGGAACTGTTACTATTTCCCTGTGGATCGACCTCGGTCTTACCGAGATTTATTACTACATCGCAGCCTTACACTTGAGGCGAGCGAACACTACCTCAGGTACTCTCATTCTCACTCTCAACTGTTTTATGTCATTGCTCTCATGTCATGCATATTGCATATCTTACTACATTGAGGACAATGTAAGATTTTGGTTGGGGGGTGAGATTCCTTAGATGAATTTACTAGCTTTTGTGACATTTCGAGCAATTATGTAGAAATTTTTTGATTTTTCTAAAATTCAAAACTCTTTTGGAAAACGTTGTTTCTATGCATTCAAGATGATACGAGTATAAGAAGAGGAGATACGAAGTGAGTGATGTTCCAAGCTTTGAACTTCTCTTAATATAATGGTTTTATATGTGAATTCCCCTATTTATGTGAGTGATAGAAAATTTGAACACTTGTACACCTAGTTCACATTACACGATTTTCATGGGTTGAAAGGATTATGTGATTTGTGGATTAGCTATACTTTGATTTAAGGTGTTGAGAAACCAAGCCGGGGTACTTTGTCCATCCTTGTCCATGGGAAAATAACAAAAGATATGGATTTCTAAAAATCCTATCTAATGTAAAAGAAAAAGGAAAGGAAGGATGAAATTGGGAATGATGGAAAAATGGTGGAAAATTCCGATTAGGGCTACCTACTACCAACCGGGGGATGGTCTACCCGTAACCAAAGTCGAAAATGGGACGTAGTGTGAAAGCCGTCGGAAGGACGGTAAGACAAATTCCTGTCATAGGCTTGTTGTTGCTCTATACACCTTGAGATCTATAGTTTAGTTGATCTATGAAGAAGATAATCCCGAAAACTCATGAGATGAACTTTCACTATGCACACTAGGTTGAATTTGTTCAAGTTCTTCTATTTATCAGTCAATCAGCGGGAATTTCATATAAACACTTATTATGTTCTGAGAGTTTAAGGTTTCAACCTCTATCACCTAATTTCTCTGATTTTTATGCTTGTGTGTCTTGGAATGTATAGAAGAATAGTTTCTAGAGGAGAGTTGGATTTTGGAGAATGAAACTTGTTTCACGCATGTTTTGCTCAGGACTAGCAAAATGCTGGTTGGGGGGGGGGGGGGGGGGGGGGGGGGTGTTGAGCTCTTAATTGTGCATATTCTAACCCCAATTCATCACTCATTATGCAAGATTTTCATGATTTAAAGACTAATCAAATACATGTTTTGCGATTGTAGGAATGAGAGTGACTTGGTTCAATTGGTGACCAAAAGGGCACATTTAGGAGCCTTTGATGAAGGCCCAAGGTGGACCAAAGAATGATGAAGAAAGAGAGGAGGATGAGGAAGAAAGAAGGAAAGAAAAGAAAGAAGAAATAATGCAGAAAATGGGGTCCGACCGGTCAAGACCGGTCGGCCAACACTACTGCTTTCTACAGAAGCTGCTGGAGCAATGCCAGCCTTGTCCGACCGGTCTTGACCGGTCGGCCATGCAAATTCCAGCTTTACAGATTGCAGACAGCAGGCCATTCCCATTTCTGGTTTTTCGAACCAGTTTTCTAGGCCCATATTAATGATATTTGGAAATCCAACACATCTATGTCGAAGAGGATCTCGACGCCGAACTAACCCAAGTGGTTTCGTGTCGATCGGATCTACGGATTGATCGTGGTGGCCAAAACAATACGAACTGTCCAGAAAGTTCCAGATTCTGCCTACTTCACTCTGGGCCGGTCCAGGTGGCCCATCATTGATGATATGAAAAATCTACTTTGACCATATTTTATACCACATCCATATATGAATAACCACAAAGTTTCAGATCAAAAGGATGTGTGGTTTGATCGTACCTGTTGGAGGAAGATGGACCATCCAAAAAGATTCAACTGCGCAGAGTTTATAAAAGCCTTAAGTGTTCTAATTTTCGGACCATATTTTGGGATTTTTTTGGACAATCTAATACATCTATCATGTAGAGGAGGAAGTTTTCTACCAATGTTCAAAATTTGGGATCAATCCGACATCTGTACACTCCGGAGCGTTGAAAGTAAGATGACTGGTTCTAAAGGTACCCGAAGTGCGCGATTTTGAGAGGCGGTCGGTGATATGATTGGTGGGCCCATTCAGAGGATAATCTTGGAAATCTAAATCATCTATGAGGAAGATCACATTACAAGGAAGCTACAAATCAATTTTGAAGGCAATCCAACCATTGGTTAAGCCGTATGAAGCGAAACAAGATCTGTTACGTTGCGGTACTCTTGCTGCACTATAAAAAGAGGTGCTATCTTCTATTCCAGGGCAAGCAAGGACGTGGGGAGCAAGGAGTTCAAGTCATAGGAGGCTTCCTAGCCTCCTCCAGCTAGTTTTTCTTCCTTTTCTTAGTTCTAGTTCTAGTTTTTAATATGCTTTTCATTAGCTAATCTCTTAGTTAGAGCTAAGAGGTGAACCTTATAGTTTTCTTAGATTGTTTAATTCGTTTTATTGGTTTTAAGATTAGTTTTCATGATTATGAACTATGGTTTGAAGTTTATACAAGTTTTAAGTAGTTTTTCTTAGTCTTATGATGACTCATGGATGTTTGGGAGAATTACTTAAATTCTTAATTGGTTTGCATTAGTCTAAACCTGTATGATCCGAGGAATTGGAGTACGCTCTAGTACTATGATCTTCATGTGGGGACTTCCTATCAAAGTTCTACTTTTCTGAATTTCTGTAATGTGTATGGACTGTGCATGTGATTTGAATCAAGTTTAAATCATAATCTAGCCTTGTCTTGTGACAGGACTTGAGGATGGTTATGATTGTGAACTGAACCTTTTGGAATTAGGACTGACCTATGCAATTGAACATGCTCAGCCTAGCTTGCATTGAGTAAATCTTATGCATTAGACTTACATATAACAGATTGTTTGGTTTAACAGCTCTATCATCCGGCTAGATAGATCTTAATATCGATTCTAGTTGAGAAAGTGAGAAACCATAGCGAATTATGCATCTAAGGAAAGCTATAAGTGGATCCTTGATGCTCTAGTTATCTTTTCATTATCAGATTTTCTATTTTATGTTCAAAACCAATTTCACATACCTCTTTAGATTCTAGTTATTAGGATAATTTGCATTGTTTACTTCCTTCCCTGTGGATCGACCTCGGTCTTACCGAGATTATTACTACATCGTAACCCTACACTTGGGGAAGCGAACAAATCTCTTAATCACTACAATGCTAGTTGCTGGAATAACTTAGAACTTGTTCTCTAATTCCCTGTGGATCGACCTCAGTCTTACCGACATTATTACTACATCGCAACCTTGCACTTGAGGCAAGCGAACATGCGCAAGGGCGGCGGCCAAGTTGGCCAGGGCATTTGCTTAGGTGTTTTCCTATCTTGGGACATGCGACATTGTACTATCCCGAAAGTGATCAAATAGGGCTCAGGCCTGATGGCACAGGTATGATAGCTCAGGCTTACGGACCTTGAATTCTATGGTTAATTGTCCTATCACCAGTCGTGAGTCACCATATATCTACAATGACTTGATTCGCATATCTTAAGCTAGCTGCAGTCCGACGATGAGAGCTTGGTATTCGGCTTCGTTGTTGGTGCATGATGGCATTATCATGAAAGAATATGGCAACAGGTCTCCCTGAGGGATGATGAAGACTACCCTTGCTCCGAATCCTACGGCTCTGGCTACCCCATTAAAGTACATTTGCCATGATTTTGCCACCCCTATTGTCATCGCTTGTTCGTCAGGTGTTCGCTCGCCTCAAGTGCAAGGCTGTGATGTAGTAATAAATCTCGGTAAGACCGAGGTCGATCCACAGGGAAAGAGATAAACAATTCTAACTATTCTAATAACTAGAATCTAAGAAGTTTAAGAAAATATTTTTTCACATGAAATAGGAAAATCTGAAAATAAGAAGAACTAGAGCATCGAGGATCCACTTGTAGCATTCCAATGCCAATCCATTCATCCAAGCACAGCACAATTAGAATCAAAGTCCTATCTCTCATCTAATTGGATGATATAACATTCAAGCACAAACAGTCTCACTTAATTTTGGAAATCAACTTTCTAGTTCTAATAAAGCACATAGAACTTGAACTTGTAGCCTTCGGAGTAACAGCCATGCCAAGAGACTATGTGTTGAGCTCTTAATTGTGCATATTCTAACCCCAAATCTTCACTCATTATGCTTATTTTCATGGTTTATAGGCTAAACTAATGCATAGATTTGTGATTGTAGGTATGAGAGAGAGGAATCATCAAATTGAGACTTAAAGACACTATTTAGAAGCAAAGAAGGTCAATGGACCAAGGGTCGAAGGATGAAAGAAAGAAGTTAGAGAAATAAAGAAAGAAAGCAGAAGAGCATACCCAAGACCGGTCGTCCAACGCCCAAGACCAGTCGTCCGACCGGTCAGCACATTCAACTGAGGAGACCTGCGGCCACAGCTCTCTGGATTGTTCACGACCGGTCGTACGACCGGTCGTGCGACCGGTCCTTGAATTAATTTTCTAGGGTGAAAAATCCCAAAACTCTCTGGACACTTTTTACATTTTTGAGACCGGTCGTCTGCGTAATGAGACGTGTTCTACAAGTCCCAAAATTCTCTGTGCACTGCGTACTCTTACGAAATTTCTGAAAGATTTTGATGTTGCGGAGCCTCCTCACTATAAAAGGACACCTAGGGATGTTCCTAGGGTATCTTAGAAGGGTTTGAGCAAGGTGGGAGGCGGCGGAAGTGGATTTCGGAGTTCCACAACTCCTTCTAGTTTGTTTTGTTGTTTTTATGTTTTTCCTAGTTGTTTCATGTTTCCTTGGATCATGAGCAGCTAAACCTCTTAGCTAGGGCTAGGAGCTGAAGCTTGTAGTGAATCTAAGATGTTTCAATTTGTTTTAAGTTGGTTTTAAGATTGGATTTCATGTTTATGAACAATGGTTTGAAGTTAATACAAGTTCTAAGTAGTTTTTCTTAGTCTTATGATGACTCATGGATGTTTGGGAGAATTACTTAAGTTCTTAATTGCTTTGTGTTAGTTTAGACCTGTATGATCCGAGGAATTGGAGTACGCTCTAGTATTATGATCTTCATGCGGGTACTTCCTACCAAAGTTCTACTTTTCTGAAAATTCTGTGCTATGTGGGACTGTGTATGTGATTCGAATCAAGTTCAAATCATGATCTAGCTTTGTCTTGTGACAGGACTTAATGATGGTTATGATTGTGAACTTAGTCTATTGGAATTGGGACTGACCTATGCAATTGAGTATGCTCGTCCTAGCTTGCATTGAGTGAATCATGTACATTGGTTTTACATATGGTAGATTGTTGGTTTTAACAGCTCTATCATCCGACTAGATAGATCTTAATTTTGATTCTAGTTGAGAAAGTGAGAAACCACAGCGAATTGAGCATCAAGGATTGCTACAAGTGGATCCTTGAACCCCTAGTGCCTTTTTATAATTGTTTACTTCAGTTTAGTTCAACATTGCTATTTATATCAATCTACTACAAATCTGGTTGTTAGCTTCTCAATAGAAACTATTGGATGTGTTTGTGAATTCCTACATAAGTCCCTGTGGATCGACCTCGGTCTTACCGAGTTTATTACTACATCGCAACCCTACACTTGGGGAAGCGAACAAGTTTTTGGCGCCGCTGCCGGGGACTTTGACTGTTTTTCACAAATTTCTGAAAATAGAATCTATTTAGGATTTTTTTTAGGAATAGTTCTAACTTAGTTTATTTTTTTTTATTTGTTTTCTTTTTCAGGGATTTCTAGGAAGCTGAAGAAGACATAAGGACCTCAAGTGCTAAATCGGGTTCTATCCTTCTAAACCGTACTCTTCTTCTTCTCCTATTCATTCCTATCATATTCATCTCTTGGAGTGGGTGGAGACTCCTTTTGGATCTCTGATAGGTAGGCCTTGTGCTACCTGGATTCCAATTGGTCAGCTCTGCCGTCTTGGATCACCTTGTGCTCAGAGATTTCTTTTCTCATCTCTACTCATCTTTCTTCTTTTTCTGCACTTTTCTCAAAGGATTCAAAGAGTGGGTGGGGAGTTCTCTGAACCCCTATTGACCAGGAGAAATCGGTCTCTATCCTTGCTTCTGGCCTAGCCATTGCAAGACACCTTGTGCTTCAGTCTTAGAGAAGAGTAAATAAAGGAAGGAAGAATTCTTTTTCTTTTTTCTTTTTCTCAGTCTTTTAGGATTTTGCATGCCACATTGGGCTCGGGATTCCAATAATTGACTCATACGTGAAGGGGGAATAGTAGAAGGAATAGACAGAGAACCACGTGCTAGGAGACATCTAACTTCTCCAATTTTGTCTGAAAATATGGCTTTAAATCAACCTAATCCGATGGTCAATCCAAATCTGGGCCAAAACCAAACCAAAACGGGAGAGAATGTGGTTGAGAATGTTCCCCGACCAAGAACATTACGTGATTACTTGCAACCAGCAAGAGCGAGCACTCCCTCATGCATAATCTTTCCACAAAATGAAGGGAATGTAGATTTGAAACCGAGAGTGATCCAAATCCTCCCAAAATTCCATGGATTAGACAGTGAAAGTGCCTATCAACACCTTAAGAAGTTTGATGAGGTAATAACCACCATGCACTTTGCGAATGTTACCGATGATGTGGTAAGACTTAAATTATTTCCTTTTACCCTTAAAGATAAAGCTAAAGGTTGGCTTCATGCATTAAGGCCAAGATCAATTGGTGCATGGACTGATATGCATAGGGAATTCATAAAAAAATTCTTCCCTACTCACAAAATGAACATGTTGAGGCGCTTTATCATGAACTTTACCCAAAAGGAAGATGAGACCTTCTTCCAATGTTGGGAGAGGTTTAAGGACTTGTTAAATGCATGCCCACATCATGGCTATGAAATTTGGCGGGTTATAAGCTTTTTCTATGACGGACTGACTTCACCCATGCGCCAATTTGTAGAGATGATGTGTAATGGGGAGTTCATGAACAAGGAAGCAGATGAAGCATGTGACTATTTGGAGGAAGTAGCTGAGAATGCACAGTCTTGGGATACATCTAAACCAACAAATCCCACGACTAGCCAACAAAAAGAAAAAGGAGGAATTTATGTCTTATCAGAAGATGATAGCATAAGTGCACCGGTGGCTAGCCTCACAAGAAAAGTTGAGGCCATGGAATTAAGGAAAGGGGAGACGATCAACTCCAATGACGTTGAAACTGTTTATGGAATTTGTGCCAGAAATCAACATGCAACACAAGATTGTCCCACAATTTCAGCGGTTCAGACATCTTACAAGAACAAGTAAATGCCATAAACAATTATCAACGGCAATTTGGTGCTCCAAACTCAAACACGTTTAATGCTAATTGGAAGAACCATCCCAACTTCAGTTGGAGGAATGGACCCATTGCGAATGTAACCAATATCCCTCAAGCTCAACCTATACTAGGTCCATCTCTAATCATTACTCCAAAAGTTATGCTAGAGGAGATGTTGGGTGCATTTATATCGGTTCAAGCTGAGTATAATAAGACAAATTCTCTAAAAATAGATGGGTTCATGTAAGAGCAATTGAAATTCAATCAAAATTCAACTCAAGCCATCAATGAATTGAAAACCACAATGGCTAAAGTTGAATCTCATCTCAGTGTTAGGGAGAAAGGCACACTGCCTGCCCAACCTCTTCCTAATCCAAGAACCCAATTTGAGATACAAGATGCAGGTTCATACTCCCAACATACAGAGCATGTTCAAGCTATCACCACGTTGAGAAGTGGGAAAGTAATTGACAAATCTAATCCGGTGAAGGCCCCAAAGCCTAAGGATCCGGAAAATTCCAAAGAAGATGATAGCTTAAACAACATCCACAAGAGAAAGAACCGGAAAGGCAATACAAGCTGGTTGCTCCGTTTCCCCAAAGGTTGATTTCACCCAAACCTTTAGACAAAAATCTGAAAATATTAGAGGTTTTCAAGTAGGTGAAGATTAACATCCCGTTGTTGGATGCCATAAAACAAATACCATCATATGCCAAATTTCTAAAGGAATTGTGTACGGTCAAAAGGAAACACAATGTTCATAACAAAGTACTTTTGACTGAGAATTTGAGCGCTATCATCAAACAAGAGGTATCCCAAAATACAAGGATGCGGGTAGTCCAACCATCTCATGCATCATAGGAGACTACCGGATTAAACAAGCCTTACTTGATTTGGGGGCAAGCGTGAACCTCATTCCATACTCGGTTTACGAACAACTGGGGTTAGGTGAATTAAAACCCACCAAAACCACACTCCAACTTGCTGATAGATCCATTTGTATACCGAGAGGAGTGATTGAGGATGTTTTAGTCCAAGTTGATAAATTCTACTACCCAGTAGACTTTATTGTCTTGGATACATATCCCGTGATAGGTACCGGTGCTCAAATTCCTGTCATACTTGGCCGCCCTTTTCTAGCTACTTCCAATGCGATTATCAATTGTAGAAACGGGCTGGTACAAATTTCCTTTGGAAATATGACACTTGAGCTGAATATATTTGATTTATGCAAGCAACCACGGGAGGTTGATGATGAGATCCGCGAGATAAATATGATTGAGTCATTCGTGGAAGATAAACTCCCTTTGTCATTATATTCCGACCCTTTGGAGGCATGTGTGGCCCACTCTCATGAGATAAATGATGACACAATACGAGAGATGGATACCATTTTAGATGCGATGCCGGTGCTTGATAACAAAAGATGGAGGGCTCTATTTGAGCCTTTGCCCGTAAACGAGAACAAAGCCCTCCCATCCAATATCAAGGCACCAACACTCGACCTAAAACCATTACCAAGTGAGCTGAAATATGTCTATTTAGGTCGAGATGAGACATATCCGGTGATGATTTCTTCCCACTTGGATGAGGAAGAGTGTAATTGGGTGGTCGATTGCGGATCTCAAAGGCATAGACCCACTGATTTGTACTCCTCGCATTCACCTTGAGGAGAATGTGAAGACATCTAAGCAACCACAAAGATGAGTCAATCCAAATATGAAGGATGTGGTTAAGGCCGAAGTGGTGAAACTATTGGATGTGGGTATTATTTACCCAATATCCGATAGTCAATGGGTGAGCCCAACTCAAGTGGTGCCTAAGAAATCTGGAATAACCATCGTATTCAATGCCAATAATGAACTTGTGCCAACCAGAGTCACTACCGATTGGAGAATGTGCATTGACTACATGAAACAAACACTATCACGAGGAGCAACCGGCTTGTATTGCCTTTCCGGTTCTTTCTCCTGTGGAGTGCTGTTTGAGCTATCATCCTCTTTGGAAATTTTCGAATCCTTAGTGTTGAGCTCTTAATTGTGCATATTCTAACCCCAATTCATCACTCATTATGCATGGTTCTATGACTTAAAGACCAATCTAATGCATATATTTGTGGTTGTAGGGATGAGAGAGAGGAAGCATCAATTGAAGACTTAAAGAGGCTAGTTAGAAGCAAAGAAGATCAAAGGGGCTAAGCGTCAAAGAATGAAAGAAAGAAGTCAGAGAAAAGAAGAAAGAATGCAGAAGAAGGTGCCCACGACTGGTCGTCCGACCGGTCGTCCAAGGCCAAGGACCGGTCGTCCGACCGATCCGCACATGCACAGAGGAGGCACAGAGGCAATAACTCTCTGGACTGTTCACGACCGGTCGTGCAACCGGTCCTTCAGTTAATTTTTCAGGCCGAAACTCTCTGGACTCTTTTTGGTCATTTTGAGACCGGTCGTCCAGCATCTGCGACCGGTCGTCCAGCCACTGCGACCGGTCGCCTGCGTAAGATCTAAACTTTCTAATTCTGGCACCGATTTTCTCTCCGCAGTGCGTAAGTGTTACGCAAATTCTTAAATCTTTTGAAGTTGCGGAGCCTCCCACTATAAAAGGACACCTAGGGATCGTTCCTAGGGTATCTTAGAAGAGTTTAAGCAAGGTTGGAGGCGGCGGAAGTGGATTTCGGAGTTCCACAACTCCTTCTAGTTTGTTTTTCTATTTTTTGTGTTTTTCTTAGTTGTTTCATGTTTCCTTGGATCATGAACGGCTAAACCTCTTAGCTAGGGCTAAGAGGTGAAGCTTGTAGTGAATCTAAGATGTTTCAATTCGTGCTAAGATGGTTTTAAGATTGGTTTTAATGTTTATGAACAATGGTTGACGTTTATACAAGTTCTAAGTAGTTTTTCTTAGTCTTATGATGACTCATGGATGTTTGGGAGAATTACTTAAGTTCTTAATTGCTTTATATTAGTCTAGACCTGTATGGTCCAAGGAATTGGAGTACGCTCTAGCACTATGATCTTCATGTGGGAACTTCCTACCAAAGTTCTACTTTTCTGAATTTCTGTGCTATGTGGGACTGTGCATGTGATTTGAATCAAGTTCAAATCATGATCTAGCCTTGTCTTGTGACAAGACTTGAGGATGGTTATGATTGTGATCTGAGTCTATTGGAATTGGGACTGACCTATGCAATTGAAGCATGCTCAGCCTAGCTTGCATTAAGTGAATCATACACATGGTTCTTACATATGGCAGATAGTTTGGTTTAACAGCTCTATCATCCGGCTAGATAGATCTTAATATCGATTCTAGTTGAGAAAGTGAGAAACCACAGCGGATTGAACATCAAGGATTGCTACAAGTGGATCCTTGAACCCCTAGTGCTTTATTCTATTGTTTACCTTCAATTTAGTTCAAAATCGTTACTTACATCAATCTCATACAAAATCTGGTTGTTAGCTTTCAATAGATATTATTGGATGTGTTTGTGAATTCCTACACAAGTCCCTGTGGATCGACCTCGGTCTTACCGAGATTATTACTACATCGCAACCCTACACTTGGGGAAGCGAACACTTAGGCTTTGGGGCCTTCACCGGATTAGATTTGTCAATTTCTTTCCCACTTCTCAAAGTGGTGATAGCT
The DNA here is from genome assembly GCA_003013855.2 of Liriodendron chinense. Taxonomy (NCBI): domain Eukaryota; kingdom Viridiplantae; phylum Streptophyta; class Magnoliopsida; order Magnoliales; family Magnoliaceae; genus Liriodendron; species Liriodendron chinense. Next base: position 3,957,359 of record ML058334.1, read on the forward strand.
TGAACATGCTCCGTATGATGGGAGGATGAGCTTGCATCTTGTATCTCAAATTGGGTTCTTGGGTTAGGAAGAGGTTGGGCAGGAAGTGTGCCCTTCTCTCTAACACTAAGATGAGATTCAACTCTAGCCATTGATGTTTTCAATTCATTGATGGCTTGAGTTGAATTTTGATTGAATTTCAATTGCTCTTACATGAACCCATCTATTTTCAGAGAATTTGTCTTGTTATACTCAGGTTGAACCGATACAAATGCACCCAACATCTCCTCTAGCGTCACTTTTGGAGTAATGACTAAAGATGGACCTAGTATAGGTTGAGCTTGAGGGATAGTGGTTGCATTTGCAGTGGGTCCATTCCTCCAACTGAAGTTGGTATGGTTCTTCCAACTAGCATTAAACGTGTTTGAGGTTGGAGCACCAAATTGCCATTGATAACTGTTTATGGCATTTGATTGTTCTTGTAAGATGTCCTGAACTGTTGAAATTGTCGGAGAATCTTGTGTTGCATGTTGATTTTCGGCACAAATTCCACAAATAGTTTCAACATCATTGGAGTTAATCGTCTCTCCTTTCCTCAATTCCATGGCTTTGACCTTTCTTGTGAGGCTAGCCACCCGTGCACTTATGCTATCCTCTTCCGATAAGACATACATTCCCCCTCTTTCCTTTTATTGGCCAGTCTTGGAATTTGTTGGTTTCGATGTATCCCAAGACTGCATTCTCAGCCAATTCTTCCAAATAATCCCATGCTTCATCAGCTTCCTTATTCATGAACTCCCCATTACACATCATCTCTACAAATTGGCACATGGGTGAAGTCAGTCCTTCATAGAAAAAGCTTATAACCCGCCAAATTTCATAGCCATGATGTGGGCATGCGTTTAATACGTCCTTAAACCTCTCCCAACATTGGAAGAAGGTTTCATCTTCCTTTTGGGCAAAGTTCATGATAAGGCGCTTCAACATGTTTGTTTTGTGAGTAGGGAAGAATTTTTTTATGAATTCCCTATGCATATCAGTCCATGCACCAATTGATCTTGGCCTTAATGCATGAAGCCAACCTTTAGCTTTATCTTTAAGAGTAAAAGGGAAGAATTTAAGTCTCACCACATCATCAGTCACATTAGCAAATTGCATGGTGGTTATTACCTCATCAAACTCCTTAAGGTGTTGATAGGCACTTTCACTGTCTAATCCATGGAATTTAGGGAGAAGTTGGATCACTCCCGGTTTTAAATCCACATTCCCTGCATTTTGTGGAAAAATTATGCATGAGGGAGTGCTCACTTTTGCTGGTTGCAAGAAATCACGTAAAGTTCTTGGTCGGGGAACATTCTCAACCACATTCTCCCCCGTTTCAGTTTGGTTTTGGCCCAGATTGGCCATCAGATTAAGTTAATTTGCAGCCCTATTTTCAGATAAAATTGGAGAGTTTAGATGTCTCCTAGCATGTGGCTCTCTGTCAATTCCTTCTACTATCCCCCCTTCACTTATGAGTCGGTTATTGGAATCCTGAGCCTAATGTGGCATGCAAAACCAAAAAAAAATATGAAACAAAGAGAAAGAAGAATTCTTCCTCCCTTTTCTTTACTCTTCTCTAAGACCGAAGCACAAGGTGTCTTGCAATGGCTAAGCCAGAAGCAAGGATAGAGACCAATTTCTCATGGTCAATAGGGGTCAGAGAACTCCCCACCCACTCTTTGAATCTTTTGAGAAAAAGTGCAGAAAAAGGAGAAAGAGGAGTAGAGGTGAGAAAAGAAATCTCTGAGCACAAGGTGATCCAAGACGGCAGAGCCGACCAATTGGAATCCAGGTGGCACAAGGCTGTTCGCTTCCCCAAGTATAGGGTTGCGATGTAGTAATAAACTCGGTAAGACCGAGGTCGATCCACATGGACTTATGTAGGAATTCACAAACACATCCAAAAGCGTCTATTGAAAGCTAATAATCAGATTTTGAATAGAATTGATGTGAATAACAGTTTTAAACTAATTTGAATGTAGACAATTATAAAAAGGCACTAGGGGTTCAAGGATCCACTTATAGCAATCCTTGATGTTCAATCCGCTGTGGTTTCTCATTATCTCAACTAGAATCGATATTAAGATCTATCTAGTCGGATGATAGAGCTGTTAAACTAAACAATCTGTCATATGTAAGTTCTATGCATAAGATTCACTCAATGTAGGCTGAAATGAGCATGCTCAATTGCATAGGTCATTCCCCTTTCCAAAAGGTCTAGTTCACAATCATAACCATCCTCAAGTCCTGTCACAAGACAAGGCTAGATCAGGATTTGAACTCGATTCAAATCACATGCACAGTCCATACATATTTCAGAAAAACAGAAAAATAGAACTTTGGTATGAAGTCCCTTTATGAAGATCATACTACTAGAGCGCACTCCGATTCCTCGGATCATACAGGTCTAGACGGATACAAACCAATTAAGCAATTAAGTAATTCTCCCAAACATCCATGAGTCATCATAAGACTAAGAAAAACTACTCAAAAACTTGTATAAACTTCAAACCTTAGTTCATAATCATGAATTCTACACTTAAAACCACTTAACTACGAATTAAAACATCTTGGATCCACTACAAGCTTCACCTCTTAGCCATAGCTAAGAGGTTTAGCTGCTCATGATCCAAGGAAACATGAAACAACTATAAAAACATGAAAACAGCAAAAACAAACTCCAAGGAGTTGTGGAACTCCACAATTCACTTCTACAGCCTCCAACTTCGCTTGAACCCTTCTAGGATACCCTAGGAACGATCCCTAGGTGTCCTTTTATAGTCTGGAGGCTCCACAACTTCAGAAAGATCGAGAATCTGCGTAAGAGTTACGCAGCGCAGAGAAAATCGGGCCGTATTTGGAAACTTCTAAGTTCTTACGCATGGCCGACCGGTCATGACCAGTCGGCCTCAATGGATGGTCACTCCAGCAGCCTATGCCGACCTGTCAAGACCGGTCGGTCATCTTCATCAAGGATCCAGCAGGTATGGCCGACCGGTCAAGACCGGTCGGCCTTGTTTAGTGTGGTTCCAGCGCACCTAGCTGACCGGTCTAGACCGGTCAGGCTCTCTTGGCCGACCGGTCAAGACCGGTCGGCAATCCTCCTTCTTCTTTTTCTTCTTTTTCTTTTCTTTCCTTGCTTCTTTCTTTTACTTTCTTTCTTCTTTTTTTCTTTGGTCTTCAAATGATCTTCATCAAAGTAGTCCTAAATGAGCCCTTTTTCTCTTCAATCAGGCGAAACCACTCTCAGTCCTGTAGTCACAAAACATGCATTGGATTAGCCTACAAATCATACAAGCCTTGCACAATGAGTGATGAATTTGGGTTAGAATTTGCACAATTACGAGCTCAACACACCCCCCAACCAGCATTTTGCTAGTCCCGAGCAAAACATGCGTGAAACCAATTCTATTCTTCAAAAATTCAACTCTCCTTCTGAAACCATTATTCTATACATTCCAAGGTACATCAGCGCAAGATTCAGAAATATTAGGCGACAGAGGTTGAAACCAAAAACTCTCAAGACATAATAAGCATTCATATGAAATTCCCGCTGATTGGTTGATAAATAGAAGGACTTAAACAAATTCAACCTAGTGTGGGTAGTGAAAATTCATCTCACGAGTTTCTAGGATTATCTTCTTCATAGATCAACTAGACTATAGAACTCAAGGTACATAGAGCCACATCAAGCCAATGACAGGAATTTGCCTTACTGTCCTTCCGACGACTTTCACACTACGTTCCATTTCCGGCTTTGGTTACGGGTAGACCATCCCCCGGTTGGTAGTAGGTAGCCCTAATCGGAATTTTTCACCAATTTTCCATCATTCCCAATTTCATCCTTCCTTTTCCTTTTTCTTTTAGTTTAGATAGGATTTTTGAAAATCCATATCTTTCATTATTTTCCCATGGACAAGGATGGACAAAGTACCCCGGCCTGATTTCTCAACACCTTAATTCAAAGTCTAGCTAATCCATAAATCGCATAATCCCTTCAACTCATGAAAATCGTGTAATGTGAACTAGGTGTAAAAGTGTTCAGATTTTCTATCAATCACAAAAATAGGGGAGTTCACATATAAAACCATTATGCTATGAGAGATTCCAGACATCCAGTCCCATACACTTCATATCTCATCCTCTTATGCTCATATCAACTTGAATGCATAGAACCGGTGTTTTCAAAAGAGTTTCGAATTGTTGAAAAATTGAAAAATTTCCACATAATTGCTTGAAATGTTGCAAAACGCTGGATTCATCCAAGTGATCCTACACCCCCCAACCAAATCTTGCATTGTCCTCAATGTAAAAGATGTGCAATGAGCAAAACATGAGAGCAATTTGAAAATAAAAGGGAGTGAGGAATGATAGTACTTGAGAGAGTGAAAAGTGGAAATCTTCCTCCTTCTAACAAACCTATGAAAAAGAAAACAAAAGCAGCAAAATCCTAATCCTAACTACTCTATACCTCCGTCAGACTAGGAGATCAATCATCCTGATACACAGGATCATTCAGAGGTATGGACATACCTTCTGAAGGAAATTTCTCAAAGAACGGCTTTAATCGCTGCCCATTTGCCTTAAAAATGTTGCCGTTCCTCGGATTCAACAGCTCGACGGTCCCATATGGATAGACAGTTTGCACAATGTAGGGACTGGTCCATCGAGATCTCAATTTTCCCGAAAATAGATGTAAGCGAGAATTATACATGAGGGCTTTTTGATTAATCGTGAATGTCTTGCGAAGAATATTCTTATCATGGAATATCTTCGTCTTGTCCTTGTAAATTCTCACATTCTCATAAGCCTCATTCCGGATTTCTGCAAGTTCATTCAATTGTAGTTTGCGTAACGAGCTTGCCTTGTCAGAATTGAAATTCATCTTCTTGATGGCCCAATATGCCCTATGTTCCAACTCCACAGGCAAGTGACAAGCCTTCCCATATACAAGTCTATAGGGAGACATTCCAATAGGGGTTTCGAAAGCAGTGCGGTAAGCCCAAAGCGCATCAGTGTTATAGGCAAAATGGCGGAGATAAGATTTTAGGCGGAAATACCCATTTGGCCCGCGAGATGATCTAATCAAGAGTCGCAGAACGGGTAAAAGTGGAGTACGGGTTCGACTCACGATATCGTAAGCTCGGGAGTCGAAGAATGGATAAGTGCGGGACGTCCATTCGACTCTCGAGATCATCTGTTCGAGAGTCGAATATTGGGTAAGTGTGGGACGTCAATTCGACCCTCGAGCTTACCTGATCAGGAATCATAGATTGAAAGATACGGAGCAGCTATTCGCAAGTCTCGAGTCTTCATAACAGATAGTCAAATACAGCAAAGCTCGATCCGCGAGCAGACCTTCTCACAAGTCGTTTGAAAGACGATTACACTTAACTGTGTACTTGGACTCGCGACCACATTCTAACATGCGAGCAGCTTTCCTGCGGTAATATCTCTTAGCCTTCAGTACTAGCACCCGATTCCCGTCGAGCAGCTTGCCCAATCCCTCTGCGACACTAAGCAGGGCTACGTCCAGTTCGATGGTTTCCGTCTTGTTGGCGTCTCCTTCCTTTTCGGAGGCTATGACTCCAACTACGGGCGTCTCCTTCCTTTTCGGAGGCTATGACTCCAACTACGAGCGTCTCCTTCCTTTTCGGAGGCTATGACTCCAACTACGGCTTCCAGCTTATCATGACATATCAGCGCTATTACCACGCTTATTGGTAGTCCGTATAGGTCGGCTTTTGGGTTTATCTTCTCTAAATGGATCCGGATCTCAAGGGATTGCCATCAAGGGGCGTGATTGTTGGAGTAAATCATCGGGTTGGATCTGACTCAAAAGATAGGATTTTATCCCACGAAATCAGCAAGATCTCAGTATCGTACGCGACATCAACGGGATTTCGACATCTTACGTAACAAATTGGATTGTCTCCAGATCTATATAAAGGGGTGGCTCCATTAAGAGCAGGTACGCACAGAATATTCAATCTCGGTCCCGTTTTGCTTGGCTTCTTTTCCTCTTGTTTTGGCCTAATTTAAGCATCGGAGGGCTAACGGCTGGTCCCCAGCCACCCTTAGTTGCTGTCTTCTTTCAGGTCTGGTGGTGGAAATTCCTGTTGGAGTGAAGGAGAAACCGGAGGATCTCATTACAAAATTCGACATTAACAGTTTGGCGCCGTCTGTGGGAACGACTTGATCAACAAAATCAATCGTGCTAACCACCGATCAAAATCCTTCAGCGATGCCTCCCAAAAAGGCTGTTCATCCTTCAACTTCAAGACAGGCACCTCCTCCGCCTGATGAGACGGAATCCGTACCTGCTCTCCCACCTGCTCCGACGAATATCCCTCAAGGAGCCCCGAATATGCCATCAACAAACCCATTATTGGAGGCTTCTGGAAATCAAGATGATGTCCTACATTTCCTCGGAAACACTCTCCTAACTCTAAACGCCGGAGTTCAGGCGCTGTCAAATCGGCTTGATCAGCACTTCCCTGAACCACAAAGACAACCTTCCGAAGGATTACCACCGCAACCCATACCAGTAGCTTCCAGACATTCTATGGATGAACCACAGGTCCCACCACTCGGCGGCCATCCCCCTGTGCCGTCTCCACATTCTATACATTCCAGTTCGTCTTGACAACCTCAACCGCAAGGCTCCACCGCCGAAACATCTAGCTATACCCTACCATGGGAAGGAGATCTCAAAAGAATCCAAGATCGTTTTGATGTCATGGAACAGCGATACCAGGCAAATCGGCCATCTGCCGTCATGGCGACAATACACCAATCTGAATCTCCCTTCACCAGCGAGGTCATGGAAGCCCCGTTACCCAGAAAGTATCGAGCGCCTGTTATCGCTCCGTACACAGGAATTGGCGACCCTCTGGAACATCTGGAAACATATAGGTCCCTCATGGAGTTGGAGGGACATGGTTCAGAAATCATGTGTAGGGCTTTTCCCCTAACATTGAAGGATGCAGTTCGTACGTGGTTCCGGGGGTTAAAGCCCCGTTCCATCAGTTCCTTTTCCCAGTTATCAGAGATATTCCTTTCTCAATTCATGGGGAGTATTCGCATTAAGAAGCCAGCCTCCCATCTGATGAATTTGAAACAGCAGCATGGGGAGACAATAAAGGAGTTCACAGTACGATTCACTGCCGAAGCCGTTCAAACTGAGGGTTACACCGAAGAAAAGGGTCTTACAGCCCTCATTGCCGGGATAACGAGCGAGAAATTCAGGTTTGCCTTAGATAAAAGTCCACCGAAAACTATGGCAGAATTTCAAGCCAAAGCTCAGAAATATATCAATGCAGAAGAAGTCGCATTGACACGCCATGGAGTACAGAGCAAGAAGCGCAAGCCAGAAGGAGCCTCTTCTACGGATAAGAAATACCGTCGTGACCAGCGCGATCGTTCTCCCAAGAGGCCTTACTCTGGTAAATATCATAATTACACTCCTCTCAATCAGTCTCCTGAAAAGGTTCTAATGGAGATTAAACACAAGCCATATGTGAAGTGGCCTGCAAAGATCAAATCCGATCCCGAGAAGAGGGACAAGAGCAAGTTTTGTTACTTTCACAAAGATCACGGGCATAGGACCCAGGACTGCATCTCTTTACGAGACCATATCGAAGCCCTTATTCGAAAAGGCCATCTCCAGGATTATGTTGCTCGTAAAAATCGATCACCAGAAAGGGCGAAGACCTCATCTCGCCAAAAGGAACCACCTCATCATCAAACCGACCAGGAGGACGCCGAGCCCACGGGAGAAATTCGCACTATCGTCGGGGGACCAGCTTGCGGGGGTGACTCTCAAGCTTCAAGAAAGGCATATGCTCGAAAGGCGTCCAAAGAACCCCAGCAGATCTTTGGCTGGAACAAGCGTCCAACTCATCGAAAGCTAGCCATCCTCCAATTTCTTTCACCCTCGAAGATGCAGCGGGAATTCACTTCCCTCATGAAGATTCCATCGTAGTCACACTGAAGGTATCAAATTATCTGACTCATCGAATTATGGTGGATACAGGTAGCTCGGCTGATATTCTGTATTTGGAGGCTTTCGACAAGATGGCACTTGCCAGAAACCTCCTCAAGCCAGTATCGACCCCTCTTGTCGGCTTTGGAGGAGAGGTAGTAACACCTGAAGGAAGTATCGATCTCCCAGTCACTTTTGGGGAGAGTCTAGCGAAGACCACCGTCTTCGTAAACTTCCTCGTCGTGGATCGAAAATCAGCATATAACGCCATCTTGGGGCGGCCGTCTCTAACTAAGGTTGGAGCGGCCTTGCACCCTTCATATTTATGTGTTAAATTTCCTACCCCGAATGGCATCGGGGTCGTGCGAGGGAGTCAGCAAGAGGCACGGTCTTGTTACCAGATAGCCCTCCAAGATCGAAAGAAGGCTCAAGCGACGCCCGTCATGGCAATAGCTCAAGGATCACCCGACGTTCCCTCGACCACCTCGTTGGATCCGAGAGAAAATGCTCTGAAGTCGGGAACTCCAGGGGAGGAAACAGTGGCGATCCACCTGACCAAAGACGACCCATCTAAGATCGTGTGCATCGGGTCCTCCTTGACCACTGTCCATCGTGAAAATTTGATCCGTTTCCTCACCGAATACAAGGATGTGTTTGCTTGGTCTCATAAAGATATGCCAGGCATCGATCCTGATGTCATCACACATCGTCTCAACATTGATCCGAAGCATAAACCCGTACATCAGCGTCGACGTGCCTTTACTGCAGAAAGACAAATGGCAATCAAAACTGAAGTTGAGAAGCTGCTCGCGGTTAATTTCATAAAGGAAGTTGACTACCCAGCATGGGTCGCAAACGTGGTTCTCGTTCGGAAAGCTAATGGCAAATGGAGGATGTGCGTCGACTATTCAGATTTGAACAAAGCATGTCCCAAAGATAGCTTTCCGACACCACGGATCGACCAGTTGGTCGACTCAACAGCTGGACATGCTCTCCTCAGCTTTATGGATGCTTATTCTGGTTACAATCAGATTATGATGCATCCACCTGATAGCCAACATACTGCCTTCATCACAGATCGAGGACTATATTGTTACCAGGTAATGCCGTTCGGTCTTAAAAATGCAGGATCCACTTATCAACGTCTTGTCAACAAAATGTTCGCTGCTCAAATCGGTAGGAATATGGAAGTGTATGTTGACGATATGCTCGTGAAAAGCATCGTTGAAGATAACCACATTTCTGATCTTTGAGAAGCCTTTGATCTGATAAGGAAGTATCAAATGAAATTAAACCCGGAAAAATGCGCGTTTGGAGTGTCAGCAGGGAAATTTCTTGGGTTCATGGTTGGCCAGCGTGGAATTGAGGCGAATCCCGAAAAGATTAAAGCATTGATAGATATGAAATCCCCTGTTACTCTGAAGGACGTCCAGCGTCTGGCTGGTCGTATCGCATCATTGAACAGGTTCATCTCGCGAGCATCTGACAAGTGTTTGCCCTTCTTCAAACTCCTTCGTGCGACGGCCAAGTCTGATTGGAAGTGGACACCTCAGTGTGAAGAAGCTTTTCAACAATTGAAGCAATACATGAGCGCTCCCCCCATTTTATCTAAGCCTGTAGCACATGAGCAACTCATTCTTTATTTATCTGTCTTCCACGGCCGTTAGCGCCGCTTTAATAAGAGAAGATTCCGGGGTGCAAAGGCCCGTTTATTATATCAGTCGAGCAATGGTCGATGCAGAAACTAGGTATTCTGATATGGAGAAACTGGCCCTAGCCTTAGTCACGGCATCTCAAAAACTGCGACCATACTTTCAAGCCCATGCTATTTTAGTACCAACAAATCATCCACTACGACAAGTCCTTCAAAAACCTGAGGCTTCCGGGCGCTTAACTAAATGGGCGGTCGAGATCAGTGAGCATGATATCTCGTTCTGTCCTAGGACCGCAGTTAAGGGCCAAGCCGTGGCTGACTTCATCGCCGAATTTACATATTCTTCTGAAGATAATGTCATGTCCAGTGACCAACCTTCTTGGTCGCTCTTCGTGGACGGGTCGTCACGGGCCACTGGCAGTGGAGCGGGCCTGATTTTAGTGGCTCCCGACGGGTCGCATTTTCAATATGCTCTGCGATTTGAATCACGCGTCTCCAATAATGAAGCAGAATATGAGGCCCTAATTGTTGGCCTCGAACTGGCCATTGTCCTCGCAGTCCAGAATTTGATAATTCATAGCGACTCCCAGCTCATTGTCAATCAAGTTCTTGGTGAATTCGAAGCCAAAGAAGAAAGAATGGCCTTATACAAGTCTCGTGTCCTCATTCTGCTCGCCAAACTGAAGACTTATAAAATAATTCATATCCCTCGCGAGCAGAACCAACTTGCCGATTCCTTGGCAAAACTTGCTTCTGCACCGGAATCGGAGTTATCATATTCGATCCCCATCGAGCATCGTCAGAACTTGAGTATCGACCAAGTGACTCTAGAGCAAGTTATATCGGTACAATCGTCTCGATGGACCCTATCATCCTTTATCTCAGAGATGGATACCTACCAGAAGACAAGAAAGCTGCGAGACAAATTCGGCTTCGAGCTGCCAGGTACACCCTACAAGATGGAATATTGTTGCGAAAAAGCTTCTCCTTGCCTTATCTAAGGTGTCTTCATCCAGACGAAGCACATCGTGTTCTAGATGAAGTACACCAGGGGGCATGTGGTAATCATCCCAGGGGGCGATCCCTAGCATATAAAGCAATGAGGCAAGGATATTATTGGCCTACTATGAAAGCAGACGCCATCGAATTTTCTAAAAAATGCGACAAGTGTTAACGATATCTACCTATACCTCGCGTACCGTCTGAGCGGATGACCCCAATCGACAGCCCTTGGCCTTTTGCTCAGTGGGGGATCGATATCATCGGGCCCTTACCTATGGGAAAGGGACAGAATAGGTTCGCGATCGTGGCGGTTGATTATTTCACCAAATGGGCCGAGGCAGAACCATTAGCCAAAATTACTGAAAAACAAACTACTAAGTTTATGTGGAGAAATATCATATGTCGCTTCGGACTCCCTCATACTATAATTACCGATAACGGAACGCAGTTCGACAACGCAGCCTTTGATGAATTTTGCGACAAATGGAAGATACGTAATCTCCGCACTTCTTCATATCATCCTCAGGCGAATGGGCAGGTCGAGGCAGTTAATAAGATCATAAAGCATCATTTGAAGACCAAGCTAGGTGAATGTAAAGGGGTCTGGCCAGAACTTCTGCCAGAGGTGTTATGGGCCTATAGAACCACGGCTTGTACATCGACAGGTGAAACTCCTTTCTCCTTAGCATTTGGTGTTGACGCAGTAGTACCAGTGGAAATTCAAGTGCCCTCATATCGAATCGAGCAATATGATCCCGCGAGCAATCATGAAAACCTCCGACTTCACCTCGATCTCTTGGAAGAGCGAAGAAATGCTTCCCAAGTACGAGTGGCAGCATATCAACAACGTATTGCCCGTTATCGGAATGCGAAGGTTCGGCCTAGATCCTTCCAATTCGGAGATTTGGTCCTAAGGCAAAATCTTGGAGTTCCTGCTCGTTCTTTAGATCCGAATTGGGAAGGCCCGTATCGGGTTATCAGGGTTGTGCGACCCGGTACTTATTATCTTGAAGACATGCAAGGGAAGCCTGTACGTCGCCCTTGGCACGTGGAGCACTTGCTACGATACTACCCCTAGATTCGATGTAGCTTATCATAACGTTTTATGAATAGAGTGATCTTTTGGCCGCTACTCCATTTATATGGACCTGAATAGCCCTGAAGAGTGCTTACACATCTTGGCCAATTGCCTACCTTTGGTAGGACTGAAACCATTCCTAGTTGGTTGCTTTTCCATTTATATGGACCTGAATAGCCCTGAAGAGAATATATACCATCTCTTGACCAACCTTCTGCCCTTGGTAGAATCAGAATCTCAATCGGTAGACCAGTCTATCTCAACGCGGACACGGTCTCACGACCCCCGGATTGAGTCTAATTCATTTTTTATGAGTTAGTTATTCATGATTGGTGAGGAGGGATCGCGCTCCGGAATTCGAGCGCCGTGGCTCGCGCCCGAATATGTGGTCATACACCCTAAATGCGAGCAGCGTAGCTCATGTTCGAATTTAGGGGTCGCATCTCTGATAAATCCATTCGAGATCAACATAAAGCAAAAAATGAAAGAAGAGGGAACAAAACAGTAACACTTCCAAAAATATCTTTTCATTGATGATTAGATGAATACAGATACATGATCGCGGATATAAGAGAGAAGAAAATAAAAGGAAATCAATCGCTTGGAGGAGCCACGCTCTCGACTTCAGGGCCCATTTCAGGAGCCCCTCCAGCCTGCGTGGCTTCAGTCACCTCGTTCTCGGCAGCAGCTTGCTCTTCTGCAGCTATGATGGTCGCGACTCGACCGAATTCCCCCATATCGAAGGATGGGATCATTCGTTGCACTACTCTCAGTGCAAAGTCTCGAGCAGCATCGTATGACTCATATCTTTCATCGTCATACAGCTGCGAAGTCCGGAACTCGGAAATCGCCCGAGCACCTTCCTCCGAGAGCATTTTTACAAGGGCGACTCTCTCCTCGTCCCAGTGGATCGAGTCGTCCTTAAGCTACGCGAGAGCGGTGCGCTCCCTGGTCAAGTTGTCGTAGGCCTCCTTGAGCTGCGACCTGGCCCCCGCGAATTGCTCCTCTAACGAGATCTTGTCCTGCCGGAAGATCTCCCTCTCTCTCTCAGCCTTCTCCTTCAGACCCGTGAGCTTCACGTAGTCTGAGTCCAGGGCCTGATACTTGTCGGTCAGGACTTGGATCTTCTCGATGAGGATCTTTTTCTCCTCATCTCTCTTCGAGATCACCGCCTTACGAGCCTTGAGCAGTTGATCTCTTCCTTGAACTGCCTTTTCCAAGGCAGTCCTCTTTCCCTCAGCCTCCTCTATCGTGCGACGGGCGGCAACGATATCACGCCTCGTTCGCAGAATAAGATCTAAACCCTGCAAAGAGATGAAAAATATAAGAGTTCTGGAACGTAACAACAGGTCGAAGCAGGTCTTGACTAAGTCTTACCTGAACCATCCTCATCCCCTCTTCGAGGATAAGGTTTTCAGGACTTGGCTCGGGAAGAGAACCGAAGGCGTGAGGCGGGACGTTCTCGAACAAAAATTTACATACTGGATGGAGGTGGCGGGGAATAGAGTACGTCCCGCTCCCAGACGGTTGGGCAACGACCAAACCGGCCTGCTCACGAGGTGGAGGCATTGACTCGCGAGCAGGTCCCTGCTCGGCAGCAGGGACCAGTTCGCGAGCAGGAGTCGGCTCTTGAGGCTCTACCTGCTCTCGAGCCTCTTCAGCTGGGGGGCAGCCGGACCCCATCCCATCTGGGGAATTATCAGTAATGTTAATCACTGGTGGCCCAGGTGCGACCACCAGTGAAGGAATAGTGGGCCCAGCTGGGGCCCCCGCCATGCTCGCGGGAAGGGCAGGCTAATCGCTGCCCGTGCGGATGGAAGATTGAGAAGGTTCGGCAGGGGTTCTCTTCTGCCTTTTGGAGCCTGTGCCCTTCAGTCGGGGCAGTAGGCCTCTCTTCTCTCCAGCCTTTGTCATTTCAACTTCTCTTCTGGATATGAGACCTGCTGCTGCAAGTCGTGAAGGAGACAAGCAAGCCTCGATATGCCTATCTCCGACAGGCACTTTGTACACCTTGACAATCTTCTCGTTGATCCCTCCTTTCAGATTCGGTTTTCTCAAGGCCGGGATACCTGCGAGCACAAACAGGGGTCAAACGAAGCAAAACCCTAAAAAAAACCATTCTGGGGAAATTGCACAATGCGGGATTGTCTACCTTCACAGAAAAACCGGGTCACTCCTGGACCCTTGGAGGAGGCAGACTCCCAGCTCCCGGAAGCATAGAACCACCACTTCCTCCAGCCGGGATAGTTCGAGGAGGGCTTCCCCAACACGAAATTATCCCGGTGCCAATAACACAAATAATACCAGCATTCGCTGGAGGGAGCTTTCTTCAGACGAAACATACGGAGGAACTCCTCCGCCGTGAGTTCCCCGTTGCCAGCCTGAGCCCAAAGGGCAAAGGAGCCCAAAACCACCCTCCACCCGTTCACAATGAGTTGCCCAGGGGCAATCTTGTAACACCGGAGTACATCGCGAACGAAGGGATGGAGGGGAAGGCGTACCCCCAGGATAAGCTGGTATTCATAGAATGCTACGCATCCTGGGGGGGGGGGGGGGGGGGGGGGAGTCTGGTGTTTCTCCACCTCCGGGCAAGCGGAGGGTTACTGAGTCGGGGATCACGTATCTCTCCCGTAGCTCAGCCAGCCGGTCCTCCGATAAAACGGAAGGATATCCGGCTGCTGTGTATCTCCCTGCCGGAACCCTTGCACTGCTGGAGGCAGAGGATTCCGGAGTAGTGTCACCAAGAGGGACAGTGGTCTCGTCAGAGTTCCCAGCCATGAGATAAAAATAAAAGAAAAAAGAAGTATACCAAAAACTGAAAAGAGAATGGACACCGGAGGAAGAAGAAGAATGGAAAGAGAAGACTACAGGTTCCTTTCGAAAAAGCTTCTGTAGAAAATCAAAGAAATGGCGGACTCCGTATATTTATAGGCAATCATTCAGCCGTATCTGATGGCACGTGGCAGTCCCTCTTTTGACACAGCGCTCGAGCAGGCACGCCCATTAACTCCTCAAACACGTGGCGAGCGCCCCTTCATTTTCCATCAGCGAAAAGGCTGCGGAAAGCTGGCACTCATTAATTCCTGCCCATCATGTGAGGTGCCGTTATCGATGAAAGCAGCGGGCGGTTACGTGTGATAGTAAGCTTAAGTCCTTTCCTTAAGAATTCTTGGCGGTAAGGACTTGGGGGGCATCTGTTATAGGCAAAATGGCGGAGATAAGATTTTACGCGGAAATACCCATTTGGCCCGCGAGATGATCTAATCAAGAGTCGCAGAACGGGTAAAAGTGGAGTACGGGTTCGACTCACGATATCGTAAGCTCGGGAGTCGAAGAATGGATAAGTGCGGGACGTCCATTCGACTCTCGAGATCATCTGTTCGAGAGTCGAATATTGGGTAAGTGTGGGACGTCCATTCGACCCTCGAGCTTACCTGATCAGGAGTCATAGATTGAAAGATACGAAGCAGCTATTCGCAAGTCTCGAGTCTTCATAACAGATAGTCAAATACGGCAAAGCTCGATCCGCGAGCAGACCTTCTCACAAGTCGTTTGAAAGACGATTACACTTAAGTGTGTACTTGGACTCTCGACCACATTCTAACATGCGAGCAGCTTTCCTGCGGTAATATCTCTTAGCCTTCAGTACTAGCACCCGATTCCCATCGAGCAGCTTGCCCAATCCCTCTGCGACACTAAGCAGGGCTACGTCCAGTTCGATGGTTTCCGTCTTGTTGGCGTCTCCTTCCTTTTCGGAGGCTATGACTCCAACTACGGGCGTCTCCTTCCTTTTCGGAGGCTATGACTCCAACTACGGGCGTCTCCTTCCTTTTCGGAGGCTATGACTCCAACTACGGCTTCCAGCTTATCATGACATATCAGCGCTATTACCACGCTTATTGGTAGTCCGTATAGGTCAGCTTTTGGGTTTATCTTCTCTAAATGGATCCAGATCTCAAGGGATTGCCATCAAGGGGCGTGATTGTTGGAGTAAATCATCGGGTTGGATCTGACTCAAAAGATAGGATTTTATCCCACGAAATCAGCAAGATCTCAGTATCGTACGCGACATCAACGGGATTTCGACATCTTACGTAACAAATTGGATTGTCTCCAGATCTATATAAAGGGGTGGCTCCATTAAGAGCAGGTACGCACAGAATATTCAATCTCGGTCCCGTTTTGCTTGGCTTCTTTTCCTCTTGTTTTGGCCTAATTTAAGCATCGGAGGGCTAACGGCTGGTCCCCAGCCACCCTTAGTTGCTGTCTTCTTTCAGGTCTGGTGGTGGAAATTCCTGTTGGAGTGAAGGAGAAACCGGAGGATCTCATTACAAAATTCGACATTAACAATCAGTAAGCCGAAGTGACCAATCCTTGCGATCGGGATTCACCGTTTTCTCTAAAATGTGTTTGATCTCCCTATTGGATATCTCAGCTTGTCCACTAGTTTGTGGGTGATAGGGAGTGCTCACTTTGTGTGTGACGCCATATTTCTTCATTAAGGTTTCAAAAGGGTGATTGCAAAAGTGAGATCCTCCATCACTTATGATGACTCGAGGTGTTCCAAACCGGGAAAGAATATTTTCTTTTAAAAATCGAATGACCGTTTTATGGTCATTATTTCGGCAAGGGATGGCCTCGACCCATTTGGAAACATAATCAACGGCAAGAAAAATGTATAAGTTTCCAAAAGAAGATGGGAATGGGCCCATGAAATCGATGCCCAACAATAAAAAATTTCGATTATTAATATGGGATTGAGTGGCATCATATTTCTATGGGAGATTCCTCCTAATTTCTGACAAGGTTCACATGCTTTGCAAAACTCATGTGTGTCTTTGAACATGGTGGGCCAATAAAACCCACATTGCAGAATTTTCGCTGTGGTCTTTTTAGCCGAAAAGTGGCCACCACATGCTTGAGAATGACAAAAGGAGATGATACTTTGTTGCTCATCATCTGGGACACATCTCCTTGTGATTTGATCGGGACAATACTTGAATAAGTATGGGTCATCCCATAGGAATTTTCGCACCTCCGTGAAGAATCTATCCTTATCTTGCTTTTTCCAATATGTAGGAATTGTACCTGTAGCAAGATAGTTAGCAATGTCTGCATACCATGGCAATTGGGAAACAGCAAAAAGTTGTTCATCAGGGAACTTGTCATTGATTGCAGTCGTTTCAGGGGAATCAGTGAGGACAAGTCTAGAGAGATGGTCAGCAACTATATTTTCTACTCCTTTCTTATCACGTATTTCTATGTCAAATTCTTGGAGTAGGAGGATCCATCTTAACAACCGTGGTTTAGCATCCTTCTTAGAGAGAAGATACTTAAGTGCGGCATGGTCAATGAATATAATGATCTTGGATCCAATCAAGTAGGACCTAAACTTGTCCAAGGCAAAAACTACTACTAAAAGTTCCTTTTCAGTAGTGGTGTAGTTTGCTTGGGCTGAGTTTAGGGTTCTACTTGCATAGTAGATGACACATGGCTTTTTATCTTTTCTTTGGCCTAGCACGGCCCCAATAGCATAGTCGCTAGCATCGCACATAATCTCAAAAGGAAGGCTCCAATCAGGTGGTTGCATTATTGGGGCACATGTCAACATACCTTTAAGGGTGGTAAAGGCCTTTTAACATTCTTCATTCCACTCGAATGAATTTTCCTTTTGAAGTAGGTTACATAAAGGGCGAGAGAGTGAACTGAAGTCCTTTATGAACCTTCTATAGAATCCTGCGTGTCCTAAAAAGGACCGAACATCTCATATGCTTTTGGGTGGTGGAAGGTTAGAGATAAGATCAATTTTTACTTTGTCCACCTCAATTCCATTTTGTGAAACGATGTGACCAAGTACAATTCCCTTTTGAACCATGAAGTGACACTTTTCCCAATTCAGTACAAGGTTCTTCTCTTCACATCTTTTCAGCACAGATTTCAAGTGCTCAAGGCGCTCATCAAAGCTACAGCCAAATACGGAAAAATCATCCATGAAGACTTCGAGAATGGTCCCCACCATGTCAGAAAATATGCTCATCATACAACGCTGAAAGGTGGCAGGGGCATTACATAGTCCAAACGGCATCCGTCGATAGGCGAAAGTGCCGAATGGACATGTGAATGTAGTCTTTTCTTGGTCTTCACGGGCAATTTCTATTTGGTTGTACCCTGAATAGCCATCAAGGAAGCAAAAGTGGGAATGACCCGCTAACCGTTCTAAAATCTGATCAACAAACGGTAGGGGGAAGTGGTCTTTCCTCGTGACAGTGTTTAGCTTCCTGTAGTCAATGCACATTCTCCAACCAGTAGTGACTCTAGTTGGCACGAGTTCGTTATTGGCATTGGCTACAATGGTTATTCCGGATTTCTTAGGCACCACTTGAGTTGGGCTCACCCATTGGCTATCGGATATTGGGTAAATGATACCTACATCCAATAGTGTCACCACTTCGGCCTTAACCACATCCTTCATGTTTGGATTTAGTCGTCTTTGTGGTTGCCGGGATGTCTTTGCATTTTCCTCAAGGTGTATGCGGTGAGTACAAATCAATGGATCTATGCCTTTGAGATCCGCAATTGACCATCCAATGGCACTCTTGTGCTTTAATAGAGTGGCTATTAGCCTACTCTCTTGTTCCTCATCCAAGTGGGAAGAAATCACCACTGGATATGTCTCATCTTAACCTAAATAAACATATTTTAGCTCACTTGGCAATGGTTTTAGGTCGAGTGTTGGCGCCTTGATGTTGGATGGGAGGGCCTTGTTCTCATTTACAGGCAAAGGCTCTATTGGGGCCCTCCATCTTTTATTCTCAAGCACCGGCATCACATCTAAAATGGCATCCATCTCTTGTGTTGTGTCATCATTCAACTCATGAGGATGGGCCACACATGCCTCCAAAGGGTCGGAAAATAGTGACAAGGGGACTGTATCCTCCACGAATGATTCAATCATGTTTAATTCGTGGACATCATCATCAACCTCCCGTGGTTGTTTGCATAAATCAAATATGTTAAGCTCAAGGGTCATATTTCCAAAGGACATTTGTACAAGTCCGTTTCTACAATTGATAATGGCATTTGAAGTAGCAAGAAATAGCCATCCAAGTATGACGGGAATTTGCGCACCGGTGCCTATCACGGGATGTATATCCAAGACAATAAAGTCTAGTGGGAAGTAGAATTTATCAACTTGGACTAGAACATCCTCTATCATTCCTCTCGGTATACGGATGGATCTATCTGCAAGTTGGAGTGTGGTTTTGGTGGGTTTCAATTCACCTAACCCAAGTTGTTCATAGACCGAGTATGGAATGAGATTCACACTTGCCCCCAAATCGAGTAGGGCTTGTTTAATCCGGTAGTCTCCTATGATGCATGAGATGGTTGGACTACCCGGATCCTTGTATTTTTGGAGCACCTCTTGTTTGATAATGGCGCTCAAATTCTCAGTCAAAAGTACTTTGTTATGAACATTGTGTTTCCTTTTGACTGTACACAATTCCTTTAGAAATTTGTCATACGATGGTATTTGTTTTATTGCATCTAACAACGGGATGTTGATCTTCACCTGCTTGAAAACTTTTAAAATCTCCAGATTTTTGTCTAAAGGTTTAGGTGAAATCAACCTTTGTGGAAATGGAGCAACCGGCTTGTATTGCCTTTCCGGTTCTTTATCTTGTGGGGTATTGTTCGGGCTATCATCCTCTTTGGAAATTTTCAGATCCTTAGGCTTTGGGGCCTTCACCGGATTGGATTTGTCAATCTCTTTCCCACTTCTCAAAGTGGTGATAGCTTGAACATGTTCCGTATGGTGGGAGGATGAGCTTGCATCTTGTATCTCAAACTGGGTTCTTGGGTTAGGAAGAGGTTGGGCAGGAAGTGTGCCCTTCTCTCTAACACTAAGATGAGATTCAACTCTAGCCAGTGATGTTTTCAATTCATTGATGGCTTGAGTTGAATTTTGATTAAATTTCAATTGCTCTTGCATGAACCCATCTATTTTGAGAGAATTTGTTTTGTTGTACTCAGCTTGGACCGATACGAATGCACCCAACATCTCCTCTAGTGATACTTTTGGAGTATTATTTGCATTTGCAGTGGGTCCATTCCTCCAACTGAAGTTGGGATGGTTCTTCCAATTAGGATTAAACGTATTTGAGTTTGGAGCACCATATTGCTGCTGATAACTGTTTATGGCATTTGTTTGTTCTTGTAGGATGCCTTGAACTGTTGAAATTGTGGGGCAATCTTGTGTTGCATGTTGATTTCCAGCACAAATTCCACAAACAGTTTCAACGTCAGTGGAGTTGATTGTTTCTCCTTTCCTTAATTCCATGGCTTCGACCTTTCTTGTGAGGCTAGCCACCTGTGCACTTATGCTATCTTCTTCTGATAAGACATACATTCCTCCCTTTTCCTTTTATTGGCCAGTCTTGGAATTTGTTTGTTTAGATGTGTCCCAAGACTGTGCATTCTCAGCCAATTCTTCCAAATAATCCCATGCTTCATCAGCTTCCTTATTCATGAACTCCCCATTACACATCATCTCTACAAATTGGTGCATGGGTGAAGTCAGTCCTTCATAGAAAAAGCTTATAACCCGCCAAATTTCATAGCCATGATGTGGGCATGCGTTTAATAGGTCCTTAAACCTCTCCCAACATTGGAAAAAGGTTTCATCTTCCTTTTGGGCAAAGTTCATGATAAGGCGCTTTAACATATTCGTTTTGTAAGTAGGGAAGAATTTCTTTATGAATTCTCTGTGCATATCAGTCCATGCACCAATTGATCTTGGCCTCAATGCATAAAGCCAACCCTTAGCTTTATCTTTAAGAGTGAAAGGGAAGAATTTAAGTCTCACCACATCTTCCGTCACGTTTGCAAAGTGCATGGTGGTGAGTACCTCATCAAACTCCTTAAGGTGTTGATAGGCACTTTCACTATCTAATCCATGGAATTTAGGGAGAAGTTGAATCACTCCCGGTTTTAAGTCCACATTCCCTGCATTTGGTGGAAATACTATGCATGAGGGAGTACTCATTCTTGCAGGTTGCAAGAAATCACGTAAAGTCCTAGGTCGGGGAACATTCTCAACCACATTCTCCCCTGTTTCAGTTTGGTTTTGGCCCGAATTAGGTTGATTTGCAGCCATATTTTCAGATAAAATTGGAGAATTTAGTTGTCTCCTAGCACGTGGGTCTCTATCAATTCCTTCTACTATCCCCCCTTCACTTATGAGTCGGTTATTGGAATCCCGAGCCCAATGTGGCATGCAAAACCAAAAAAATAAGAAACAAAGAGAAGAAAGAATTCTTTCTCCCTTTCTTCACTCTTCTCTAAGACCGAAGCACAAGGTGTCTTGCAATGGCTAAGCCAGAAGCAAGGATAGAGACCGATTTCTCCTGGTCAATAGGGGTTCAAAGAACTCCCCACCCACTCTTTGAATCTTTTGAGAAAAAGTGCCGAAAAAAAAAGAGAAAGAGGAGCAGAGATGAGAAAAGAAATCTCTGAGCACAAGGTGATCCAAGACGGCAGAGCCGACCAATAGGAATCCAGGTGGCAAAAAGGCCGACCTTTCAGAGATCTAAAAGGAGACTCTACCCACTCTACAAGAGATGAATATGATAGGAATGAATAGGAGAAGGAGAAGAGTAAGGTTTAGAAAGATAGAACCTGATTCGGCACTTGAAACCCTTGTATCTTCTTCAACTTCCTAGAAATCCCTGAAAAGAAAATCAAATAAACAGGCTAAATTAGTCCTAAAATCCTATATAGATACTAATTTCAGATATTTATGATAAACGGTAAAAACCCCCGCAACGGCGCCAAAAACTTGTTCGCTTCCCCAAGTGTAGGGTTGCGATGTAGTAATAAACTCGGTAAGGCCGAGGTCAATCCACAGGGACTTATGTAGGAATTCACAAACACATCCAAAAGCGTCTATTGAAAGCTAATAATCAGATTTTGAATAGAATTGATGTGAATAACAGTTTTAAACTAATTTGAATGTAGACAATTATAAAAAGGCACTAGGGGTTCAAGGATCCACTTGTAGCAATCCTTGATGTTCAATCCGCTGTGGTTTCTCATTATCTCAACTAGAATCGATATTAAGATCTATCTAGTCGGATGATAGAGCTGTTAAACTAAACAATCTGTCATATGTAAATTCTTTGCATAAGATTCACTCAATGTAGGCTGAACTGAGCATGCTCAATTGCATAGGTCATTCCCCTTTCCAAAAGGTCTAGTTCACAATCATAACCATCCTCAAGTCCTGTCACAAGACAAGGCTAGATCAGGATTTGAACTCGATTCAAATCACATGCACAGTCCATACATATTTCAGAAAAACAGAAAAATAGAACTTTGGTATGAAGTCCCTTTATGAAGATCATACTACTAGAGCGCACTCCGATTCCTCAGATCATACAGGTCTAGACGGAGACAAACCAATTAAGCAATTAAGTAATTCTCCCAAACATCCATGAGTCATCATAAGACTAAGAAAAACTACTCAAAAACTTGTATAAACTTCAAACCTTAGTTCATAATCATGAATTCCACACTTAAAACCACTTAACTATGAATTAAAACATCTTGGATCCACTACAAGCTTCACCTCTTAGCCCTAGCTAAGAGGTTTAGCTGCTCATGATCCAAGGAAACATGAAACAACTATAAAAACATGAAAACAGTAAAAACAAACTCCAAGGAGTTGTGGAACTCCACAATTCACTTCTACAGCCTCCAACCTCGCTTGAACCCTTCTAGGATACCCTAGGAACGATCCCTAGGTGTCCTTTTATAGTCTGGAGGCTCCACAACTTCAGAATGATCGAGAATCTGCGTAAGAGTTACGCAGCGCAGAGAAAATCGGGCCGTATTTGGAAACATCTAAGTTCTTACGCATGGCCGACCGGTCATGACCGGTCGGCCTCAATGGATGGTCACTCCAGCAGCCTATGCCGACCGGTCAAGACCGGTCGGTCATCTTCATCAAGGATCCAGCAGGTATGGCCGACCGGTCAAGACCGGTAGGCCTTGTTTAGTGTGGTTCCAGCGCACCTAGCTGACCGGTCTAGACCGGTCAGGCTCTCTTGGCCGACCGGTCAAGACCGGTCGGCAATCCTCCTTCTTCTTTTTCTTCTTTTTCTTTTTTTTCCTTGCTTCTTTCTTTTACTTTCTTTCTTCTTTTCTTCTTTGGTCTTCAAATGATCTTCATCAAAGTGGTCCTAAATGAGCCCTTTTTCTCTTCAATCAGGCGAAACCACTCTCAGTCCTGTAGTCACAAAACATGCATTGGATTAGCCTACAAATCATACAAACCTTGCACAATGAGTGATGAATTTGGGTTAGAATTTGCACAATTACGAGCTCAACAAGGCCTACCTTTCAGAGATCCAAAAGGAGTCTCCACCCAATCTACAAGAGATGAATATGATAGGAATGAATAGGAGAAGGAGAAGAGTAAGGTTTAGAAAGATAGAACCTGATTCGGCACTTAAAATTCTTATATCTTCTTCAGCTTCCTAGAAATCCCTGAAAAAGAAAAATAAAATAAAATAAACTAATTAGTCCTAAAATCCTAAAAATCCTAAATAGATACTAATTTCAAAAATTTGTGAAAAACCTTCAAAGTCCCCGGCAGCGGCGCCAAAAACTTGTTCGCTTCCCCAAGTGTAGGGTTGTGATGTAGTAATAAACTCGGTAAGACCAAGGTCGATCCACAGGGACTTGTGTAGGAATTCACAAACACATCCAATAGTGTCTATTGAGAGCTAACAACCAGATTTTGTATGAGATTGATGTAAGTAACAACTTTGAACTAAATTGAAGATAAACAATTATAAGAAGGCACTAGAGGTTCAAGGATCCACTTGTAGCAATCCTTGATGTTCAATCCGTTGTGGTTTCTCACTTTCTCAACTAGAATCAATATTAAGATCTGTCTAGCCGGATGATAGAGCTGTTAAACCAAACAGTCTGCCATATGTAAGACCAATGCATATAACTCACTCAATGCAAGCTAGGATGAGCATGCTCAATTGCATAGGTCAATCCCAATTCCAATAGGCTCAATTCACAATCATAACCATCCTCAAGTCCTGTCACCAGACAAGGCTAGATTATGATTTGAACTTGATTCAAATCACATGCATAGTCCCACGTAGCACAGAATTTTAGAAAAGTAGAACTTTGGTAGGAAGTTCCCTCATGAAGATCATAGTACTAGAGCGTACTCCAATTCCTCGGATCATACAGGTCTAGACTAATACAAAGCCATTAAGAACTTAAGTAATTCTCCTAAACATCCATGAGTCATCATAAGACTAAGAAAAACTACTTAGAACTTGTATAAACTTCAAACCATTGTTCATAAACATGAAATTCAATCTTAAAACCAACTAAATATGAATTGAAACATCTTAGATTCACTACAAGCTTCACCTCTTAGCCCTAGCTAAGAGGTTTAGCCGTTCATGATCCAAGGAAACATGAAACAACTAAGAAAAAACATAAAATAGACTATAAACTAGAAGGAGTTGTGGAACTCCGAAATCCACTTCCGCCACCTCCAACCTTGCTTAAACTCTTCTAAGATACCTTAGGAACGATCCCTAGGTGTCCTTTTATAGTGGGGAGGCTCCGTAACCTCAGAATATTCGAGAACTTGCGTAAAACTTATGCAGTGCGTAGAGAAAATCGGCGCCAGAAATAGTAAGTTAAAATCTTACGCAGGCGACTGGTCGCACGACCGGTCGCAGTAGCTGGACGACCGGTCGTGGATGCTGGACGACCGGTCTCAAAATGGCCAAAAAGTGTCCAGTGAGTTTCAGAGATTTTCAACTCAGAAAATTAATTTAAGGACCGGTCGCACGACCGGTCGCAGAAGTGGACGACTGGTCGTGAACAGTCCAGAGAGTTGTGGCCTCTGGGTCTCCTTTGTGCATGTGCAGGACCGGTCGGATGACCAGTCCTTGACCTTAGACGACCGGTCGTGGGCACCTTCTTTTGCTTCCTTTCTTCTTTTCTCTGACTTCTTTCTTTCATTCTTTGACGCTTAGCCCCTTTGATCTTCTTTGCTTCTAACTAGCATCTTTTAGTCTTCAATTGATGCTTCCTCTCTCTCATCCCTACAATCACAAATCCATGCATTAATTTAGTCTATAAACCATAACAACAAGCATAATGAGTGATGAATTGGGTTAGAATATGCACAATTAAGAAATCAACATGGTTATGAGGGAACTACCAAACTTAAGCATTCAATGGCTATAAACGACCTCATAAAGATATTTCGAAGGTAGGTCAGCCATGAATGCATATCTTGAGTTCATATTTCAAACCGAGCTTTGAATACTCAATAACAAGGCATTAATGGCTAGGTTTAAATGATGAACTCAAGGGAGTTAAGAGCAATGAGGGTAGGAGGATGTGAGTAAAGACTCTCTCTCTCTTAGCTCTTGATGGGTGTTGAATGCATACCATGAAAGACCACAAGATATGGCTATATAGAACCCCAAATGATGGCCCCAATGGAATAAAAACTGTCACATTCGACCTGTCAGAGAAAGGCCTTAACCGGTCGGACAAGTCGGTCGTAATTCAAATGTGTTGGAACTCATTTAGGTCTGTCCGACCGGTCAAGACCTGTCGGCTGACCTTGCTGGACTCACTAATATATGCAGACCGACCGGTCAAGACTGGTCGGCTGCTCACCTGGTACACTGCAGCAAGCTGCTGGACACATATGAATTGCTGGCCTTTCGGTCAAGACCGGTCAGCAGTCCAGCCCAATTAAATCCAGTAAGGCTACTGGACATATGATGCCACTTTAGGTCGACCGGTCAAGACCGGTCGGCTGTCCAGCTATATATAACACAGCAAGGTCACTGACCTCATTTGATGTGCCTGGCCGATCGGTCAAGACTGGTCGGCTGTCTTAGTAGCCCACATACAGCACTGCTCCTTGGACAGGTCTAGCCGACTGCCCTACCGATCAAGACCGGTCGGCTGTTGCTACAATCCGAAGATTGCACACCCAAGTGCAGGTAGCGAAGTAGTAAAATACTCGGTAAGACCGAGGTCGATCCACAGGGATTGGGGTTAAGAACACTTAGAGGAATTAGTTTAGGTGAGAGAGATGAAATCTGGTTTATCCACGAGAGTGGAGCAAGTTGTGTGTGGTGAAAGACAAAAATAGAAAATGGGCTAAGGCATCAGGGATCCACCTTTGATTCATTCACAAGATTTGATTTATTGGTCCAACTATAACTCAACTGGAATTGAATAAAGATTCATTCCAATCGGAAGATGAAACAGTTAAACCATTTGCATATTTCATAAAAGATGGTGATCTGAACCGATTGATTTGACCATGAAGCACTCGTTAGTTGATCGCAGGGAATTCCAAGCATCCACTGTGCCCGGAGTCGACAATGGATCAAGGAATTGTACAGATCAACAACTTTGCCAACAAGTCAACCGATAAGATCACAATTCATACGATCAAATGCATACTTACAAGATAGGAGGCTTTGATTGACCGATCCAACCGTTAAGATCTCGTCTATCGATCGCAGGGAATCCAAAGCATCCAATGTGTCCGGAGTCTACAATGGATCAAGGGATTTTACAGATCGATGACTTTACCTGCACTAGCTCGATGACCGTAGGGAATCCAAAGCATCCAACGTGCCCGGAGTCGACGATGGATCAAGGTACTTTATCGATCATGAACTAGCTAATTGGTGTGCAAGGGATCCCAAGCATCCAACGTGCCCGGAGTCGACGATGGATCAAGGGGCTTGCACAACAATAGCGTCCGCCGAGGTGGATAACCAAACCAATCAACCAAAGAGAACTCCAACAATTACACCACACAATGTTGAACCAAAAGAACCAAAGCTTGCAATTTTCTTCAAAGGCTTCACCCCTAGCCTTAGCTAGAGGTTTAGCCAACCATGCTACAATGGAAGACTAAAACTCACTAAGAAAGAAAATTCTACACTACTCTACACTACAAATGAAAGAAAGAAAACTAAAGAAGAGAAGAGAGGAGTTGTAGAGAATGGGATGATTGAAATGAGGAGGAGAGGCCTCCTTTTATAGCCTTATGAGGAGCTTCCAAGCCTCCTCCTAATCCTAGATGGCACACCAAAAGTTTCTTTAGGTTTGGGAATGGAGTTAGGCTTGGAGTGCCCAAAGCAAACTTTGCTTTTAGGTTTGGGCTTGGAGTTAGGCTTGGATGGACATGTGGTATTCCAAGCCTTGCACATGTGTGGAGAGAGAGAGAGAGAGAGAGAGAGAGAGAGAGAGCTCCTCTCTTGTTGCACGTTAGCTGGAGATGGGGCCCACTTTTGCTGGAGACATGTTCACAAGATGGAGTGGTCCACCTGATGCACATGTGAGAAGTGAGCTCTGGAGCTTCATCAGATGGACGTGTGCTGAAGATGAAGGTGGGCCTGCATGATCATGGATGCTGTGGCGATGAGGTGGGCCACAAACTTTGATGGATAGCCCTGATTGATTTGAGTGTGGTCCATCTGATGCGGATGGAGTGAAGGCAGCTGTAGTGGACGGTGATGTAGCTGGCCTTTGCTGGCCGTTGATGTGCTGGAAATTGAAGATGTGGGCCACCTTGCTACTGTTGGAGATGTTGTGGGCTGGGCGGCTGTTGGGAAGACGTTGGAGGATGATCCCTTGCTGGATCATCCATCTAATGGATGGATGGACGGATGATGTTGAAGCAGCTGGACGGGTTGGAAGCTGGAGATGTGGACGGTCCAGCTGCAGCCTTGAGCGTTGGACGGTGGCCACTTGCTTGGATGGAGAATGAAGCTGAATCGTTGATGGGAGACGGCTGCTGATGGATGCTTGGCTGTTGTGGACGGCTGAGGTTGGCTGCACGTGTGGATGGGGACCACCTGATGATGATGATGTCCACTGTTGGAAATGGATGGACGGCTGATGATTGGAGGGAGTGGATGGTCCAGGTGCTGGGACTGACATCCACTGCTGGTCGTGGTGGTGATGATGTGAACGGCTGGGATCTGAGCTGGGCCAGCACGTGTCAGATGGTTGGATGGCTAGAAGGAGCTGTGGGGTCCACTGGACGGTGGAGTGGCCAAGATCACTGACTCAGCTGGCACATGTGCAGCTGCTCGTGCGACTGAAGGTGATTGCTGCTGCATGGTTGAAGCCTGCTTCCACACGTGCTGGGGAATGTGGTCCACCATCTGGACAGATGGACGGCTGCTGATTGCTGCTGCACATGTGGGTCCGCTGGATGAAGGAGAGCTAGCCGCCGGTGGCCTGAACTGGACGGACGTCCTGGAGCTGTCTTTGATGGACGGCAGAGATTTAGATGGTGGTTGATGGATGGTGTTGCACACGTGTGCTGAAGATGGAGGTGGTCCTGCATGATCAGCACGTGTGCTGAGTTGATGGTGGGCGTTGCTGATCATCCAGCCCTGCACGTGTGAAGAATGGTGATCCACCTGATGGACGGCTGGAGATAAAGATGGTGGCCAGCTGAGATGGTTGGACGCTGGAGCTTTGGGCTGACCGCTGATGGCTTTGGATGGTGTTGATGAATGCTGGACACGTGATCAACAGTTTGTGGGGTCCACTAGATGATGGATTGCTGCAGAACGTTGATGGAGCTACTAGTCTTTGATGGCACATGTGGTTGGAGATGAGGTCTGCCACTGTTGAGTGCTTGTTGGTGGATGTGTGGCTGGTACACACGTGTCGGTCACTCATGATGGATGGTTGGAGGATGGACGCTGGTCCTGATGGATGGACAACTTGGGATTTCAATGTTGTTGGTCCTCTCATGTCGTGGATGTGCATGGGCTTCATCAAATGGTTGATAGTTGAATGGATGGTGAAGATGATGGGATCTTCATCTGATCTACACACAGCCTGGACCTCCAAAATGTGTGACCTTGATAAGGTCCTTCGGGGTATCTTCTTCTATCTCAATCATACAATATGGTCCAGCCTTCGACCTTTATATTTCAATTTCCTCTAGAGTTATCTCCATGCTTGATTTTGGTCTTTAAACGTATTGATTGGCTTGAATCTTGTCCAACCTCTCCTGATCACCTGGACATTGAAAAATTGCCTAATGAGGGATAATTAACTGGAAAAACAATGATATTGATCTTAACAACCAGGGTTAATTATACAATATTAGGTACTTATCACACCCCCCAACCAGCATTTTGCTAGTCTCGAGTAAAACATGCGAAAATAATCGAAGGATTTTTCAAGATACCGCAATAAATCTTATCCTCGACAGTTTTCATCAATCGAAATCATCTCAAGACTTCTCTTATTTCCTAATAAAACAAAGATAAAGGAAGAAAAGATTTTATGTGATCCTTCAAATTATCTAAACAGTAGAGTTTCCAAGGCATATAGTTTTGAGAATATTTAAATATAGATTCTAGTCACTTAGTAAACAAATTGAGTTCAAAGCATTAATCATTCAATAGAAGCATTCTAAACATTGAGTTCCATGGTGCACGGTGAAGTCTAGCCTTAACACAACTAGGGGTTCAGTCTTCTACTTTCATGTTAACACTGATGATTGAAGAGAATGGTCAGATCAACCAAGTCATTGATTCCGAACCTTGCTACTGTTCTTTTCAACTTTTGATCTCTTTTTTTTTTCTTCCTCTTTTTTTTTTTTTTTTTTTTTCAATCAATAACCGATAGCCGAAGACTCCAAAAGGCTCACTTCGTACTATGGTAATGTTTTGTAATGGTAACGACAATGGATGAAAATCCTTGCCCCAAATTACGATGAATATTCTCTCTTTTTTTTTTTTTTTTTTTGAACAAAGTCGACAAGGATCTCCAGGCTTGGTTCCAATCACTCTCAACAACCATCAAGTCAACATTATAGTATCAAACTCAAATCCTGGCAATGCAAGCTAGATGTGAACTTGTGAAAATTCATGACTCAATCAATGTTTATCATTTTCTAACAGAAAATTAATGGAAAGAACTCAATTTTGAAATTTACTAAAGCAACTAAACTCTAAGCTTTAATATTCTCATTATTGGATGCCTTTTCATTCTACTATTCAAATTATTTCAAAATCACATAAATTCATAGGATTTTTTTTTTTAAGGCTAAAGAAATAATAATTTACAGTCAATACAACCACAAAATTTCCTGCTCCTTTTGTGCAATGCACATAGACCACGTATCATCCGATAGACTCCTTCGGCCACAAGATGAGCCACATCCTCACATTTCCCATGATCAATTCAGTTTGGAGTCTTACGCTGCTCATAATACCATGAGAGTGTGCTTCACCTCCCAGCTGCCTTAATCCCCTTCATGATTTCTGAGAACAGGGAATATCTGTCGGTTTCAACAGTGATTTCCAACTAAGGTCCTCTATCACGGTGCGTTCAACACGAACAGGATGTTTCCCATAAAACCAATTTTTTTTTAATTGACCTAAAATAGTAAAGAGATAGGCAAAATAGCAAAGAGATAGACAATTGGAAAGATTTTTCACAAGAATTCCACACCCCCCAACCTAAATGTAACATTGTCCTCAATGTTGAAAAATGAATGCATAGACAAATGCATCATGAGAGCAAAATATTAAAGAATAGAGGGTAAAGAGTACCTGAGAGGATGAATACTTGTAAGCGCTAGAATTTTCCAAGTTGCCAAAACAAAATACAAGAAACAAACTAACCTACTAGTATACAAAAGGGGATCTCCGTCAGACTAGGAGATCAATCCTGATAAACAGGATCTTCCAGAGGGGTGGATTCCTCCTCTGGGGCAAATTCCTCAAGAAAGGGCTTCAAACGCTGCCCGTTCACTTTAAATACATTTCCATTTTTGGGGTCCTCAATCTCAATAGCCCCATGAGGGTAAACAGTTTTGACTACAAAAGGGCCGGTCCATCGAGATTTCAGCTTTCCTGGAAACAGATGTAGCCTAGAATTGTACAAGAGAACTTTCTAAGATGGTTCAAAAGATCTTCGAAGGATATTCCTGTCATGGAATACCTTCGTTCGTTCCTTGTATATTCTGGCATTATCATAAGCCTCATTCCGGATTTCCTCCAACTCGTTCAGCTGGAGTTTGCGAAGCGAGCTGGCCTTGTCAAGATTGAAATTGAATTTCTTTATAGCCCAATAGGCTTTATGCTCTAACTCCACAGGCAGATGGCAAGCTTTCCCATAAACAAGTCTATAGGGAGACATTCCAATTGGGGTTTTGTATGCTGTACGGTAAGCCCACAACGCATCGGTTAGTCTTAGAGACCAATCCTTGCGGTCTGGATTCACAGTTTTTTCCAAGATGTGTTTGATTTCCCTGTTGGAAACTTCTGCTTGACCACTTGTTTGTGGGTGATAGGGCGTACTCACCTTGTGTGTGATACCATATCTCTTCATCAAAGCCTCGAAAGGTCTGTTACAGAAGTGTGTACCCCCATCACTGATAATGGCTCGAGGCGTCCCAAATCTTGATAGAATATTCTCTTTTAGAAATCGTAGAACCGTTTTGTGATCATTGGTTCTACACGGGATTGCCTCAACCCATTTGGAGACATAATCGACAGCCAATAGGATATATAGATATCCAAATGAGGAAGGGAATGGTCCCATGAAATCGATGCCCCAACAGTCGAAAATTTCGATGATCAATATCGGATTTAAAGGCATCATATTTCTACGGGAGATTCCTCCCAACTTCTGACAACGGTCACATGCTTTGCAAAAAACATGGGTGTCCTTGAATATTGAAGGCCAGTAGAAACCGCACTGGAGAATCTTGGCAGCGGTTTTCTTAGAAGAGAAATGACCACCACATGCATGAGAATGGCAAAAGGAGACGACACTGGTTTGTTCATTATCTGGAACACACCTCCTTATGATCTGATCTGGGCAGTATTTGAACAAATACGGATCATCCCAGAAAAAGTTGCGTACCTCGGTGAAAAATTTTCTTCTATCTTGTGGGGTCCAATGACTTGGAATTCTACCTGCAGCAAGATAGTTAACAATGTCAGCAAACCAAGGTTGGCAAGAGATTTCAAACAACTGTTCATCAGGGAAAGTGTCCTTTATCGGTGTCGTCTCTATGGAATCAGAGAGTACTAGGCGAGACAAGTGATCAGCCACTACGTTTTCTACTCCCTTTTTGTCTCGGATCTCAAGGTCGAATTCTTGGAGCAAAAGGATCCACCTGAGCAAGCGAGGCTTAGCATCTTTCTTAGAAAGAAGATACTTGAGAGCCGCATGATCAGTAAAAATCACAATTTTGGATCCAATCAAGTAGGACCTGAACTTGTCGAGTGCAAAGACTACGGCAAGGAGTTCCTTTTCCGTAGTAGAGTAGTTTACTTGCGCACTGTTCAAGGTTCTACTTGCGTAGTATATAACATAGGGCTTCTTGTCTTTTCTTTGCCCCAAAACTGCCCCAACAGCGTAGTCACTTGCGTCACACATGATTTCAAAAGGTATAGTCCAATCGGGTGGTTGCATTATCGGTGCGCTGGTCAACATGCCTTTAAGCTTGGTGAAAGCTTCTTGGCAGTCATTGGTCCACTCGAATGGAGCATCCTTTTGCAGGAGATTGCATAATGGACGAGAGATATGACTGAAGTCCTTTATAAATCTCCTATAGAATCCTGCATGACCCAAGAAAGAACGAATGTTTCGTACACTTATGGGGGCTGGTAGGTTGGCAATTAAGTCGATCTTTGCCTTGTCTACTTCTATTTCGTTTGACGAAATATTATGTCCAAGAACAATTCCCTTTTGAACCATAAACTGACACTTTTCCCAATTCAAAACAAGATTCTTTTCTTCACACCTTGTCAAGACCAATTGTAAATGGTTCAAACATTCATCAAAGGAACAACCAAATACCGAAAAGTCATCCATGAAGACTTCCAAGAAATGTCCAACCATGTCAGAGAAAATGCTGAGCATGCATCTCTGAAAAGTGGCAGGAGCATTACACAGTCCGAAAGGCATCCTCTTATACGCAAAGGTGCCAAATGGACAAGTGAATGTGGTTTTCTCTTGATCTTCTAGGGCAATCTCTATTTGGTTGTATCCAGAGTACCCATCTAGGAAACAGTAATAGGAGTGGCCAGCTAACCTTTCTAACATTTGATCAATGAATGGTAAAGGAAAGTGGTCCTTCCTAGTAACAGTATTCAGTTTCCTATAGTCGATACACATTCTCCAACCAGTAGTGACTCTAGTTGGTACCAACTCATTGTCTGCATTCGCAACTATGGTAACTCCAAATTTTTTTGGTACCACTTGGGTTGGACTTACCCATTGGCTATCTGAAATAGGGTAGATGATACCCACATCCAATAGCTTGAGGACCTCGGCTTTAACCACTTCAGTCATGTTTGGGTTCAATCTCCTTTGTGGTTGTCTAGAGGGTTTAGCATTCTCCTCGAGGTGTATCCTATGGGTACAAATCAGGGGATCAATTCCCTTGATATCAGCAATTGTCCAACCTATGGCATCCTTGTGTTCCTTGAGAACATTAATCAATTTGTCCTCTTGGTCTTTATCAAGGTGAGATGAAATAACCACGGGAAAAGTATTGCCTTGACCCAAGTATGTATATTTCAGTTCCAAAGGTAATGGCTTCAGGTCAAGCTTTGGTGCTTCAATTCTTGATGGTAGAGGTCGTGAATCATTTAGAGAGAGTTTTTCAAAATGGGGCCTCCACTGGTTTGTATTATGCACAAGGGTGGATTCTAACAATCCATTCACCACTTCCAAAATTATCTCATCATCAGAATCAGCAAAGTGGGCTAGACATGCTTCTAAGGGTTCGGACAAAGAGGTTAGAAGGAATTCTTCTTCCATAAGGGTATCGATCAGGTTGGCCTCATGGATCTCATCATCATTCCCTTGTTGTTTACACATGTTGAAAACATTTAGCTCTAGCTTCATATTGCCAAATGAAAACTTCACGACCCCATTCCTGCAGTTGATCACAGCATTGGAAGTTGCCAGGAATGGTCGGCCAAGAATAACAGGTATCTGGGTGCTAACATTTGCTACAGGTTGGGTATCCAAGACGATGAAGTCTACTGGGAAGTAAAATTTGTCGACTTGTACCAACACATCTTCCACTACTCCTCTCGGTATCCGTACAGATCGATCGGCAAGTTGCAAGGTGGTTCTGGTGGGTTTCAATTCACCGAGTCCCAGTTGTTCGTACACCGAGAATGGTATAAGATTGACACTCGCCCCTAAGTCAAGAAGTGCTTGTTCGACCCGGAAGTTCCCTATTATGCAAGTAATAGTAGGACTACCTGGATCTTTGTATTTTGGGGGAGAGTTCTGGTTAATGATAGCACTGACCTGTTCAGTCAAAAAGGCTTTCTTTTGTACATTGAGCTTGCGCTTAATAGTACAAAGATCTTTCAGAAACTTGGCATATGAAGGTATTTGCTTGATTGCATCCAACAAGGGTATGTTGATTTTCACTTGTTTAAAAACTTCCAAGACATCTTGAGCTTTAACCATTGCTTTAGATGAGAGTAGGCGTTGGGGAAACGGGACCACTGGTTTGAAAACATGCTCTATCTCCTTCTCAGGTTGATCATCACTAGATCTGTCATCACTCTTAGATGATTCCTTAGGTTTGTCAACTGTCCTAGGAATATCTTTTTCAATCACCTTACCACTTCTTAGGGTGGTGACAGACTTAGCGTGCTCAACATGAGGGTTGGAAGAACCCGAATCATTCACCTCATACTGTCCCCTCGGGTTAGGTTGAGGTTGGGCCGGAAAGGTCCCTCGCTCCCTAACATTCTGGCATGATTCGAGTCCAATTAGGCGAGATTCGAATCTTTCCATCGAAGTTTTAAGCTCTTGGAGGGTTTGCATGATGCTCTGATTGATTTGATTTTGCACGGTATCCTCCTGAGTCTTCCTCTGTGGGGGCACATAAGGAGTGCTAGTGGAAGGCACTTGAGGATTATTCCCAGCATTGGCAGTCGGTCCGTTTCTCCAACTGAAGTTGGGATGGTTCCGCCAATTAGGATTATACGTGTTTGACACTGGGGCATTAAAAGGTCTTTGATAAGTATTCATGGCATTGGCTTGTTCGTGCAACACTTCTTGAAGAGCTGGGATTGTAGGACAACCCTTAGTAATGTGTGCATCGCTCTTACAAATGTCACAAACACTTTCAGTCTCCCTGGTTTTAATAGCGTTGACCTTCCTTAATTCCATGGCTTCTATTTTACGTGTGAGCCCTGCTATCTTTGCATTGACATCGTCATCCTCGGTTAAAAGATAAACATCTCTTTTTTCATTGGGCCCAGGCTTGGTCTTAGCGGGTTTGTCAGATGTGTCCCAAGATTGGGAATTTTCTGCTAAGAAGTCAAAGTATTCCATAGCCTCATCAGAACCTTTGCTCATGAACTCCCCATTACACATCATTTCTACGAATTGGCGCATGACTGGGCTCAATCCATTATAGAAGAAGCTAATCAAGCGCCATGTTTCGTAGCCATGATGTGGGCAAGCAAGTAAGAGTTCCTTGAAACGTTCCCAACACTGAAAAAAAGTTTCATTCTCCTTTTGAGAAAAATTCATTATATCTCGTTTCAGGGTGTTGGTCTTATGAATAGGGAAAAACTTTTTAAGAAATTCCTTAGTCATCTCTTGCCATGTCCCTATGGTTCTGGGCCTTAAGGAGTGCAACCAAGACTTAGCTTTCTCCTTCAAAGAAAAAGGAAATAGTTTTAACCTAACCAAGTCATCAGAAACGTTGTCGTAATGCAAAGTAGCGATTACTTCATCAAATTCCCTCAAATGTAAATAAGGACTTTCAGTGTCGAGTCCATGAAATTTAGGAAGTAACTGTATCACTCCAGGTTTAAAATCAATGTTACCCGCATTCACTGGAAAAACCATACAAGAAGGAGTACTCG
Organism: Liriodendron chinense; assembly: GCA_003013855.2. Classification (NCBI taxonomy): domain Eukaryota; kingdom Viridiplantae; phylum Streptophyta; class Magnoliopsida; order Magnoliales; family Magnoliaceae; genus Liriodendron; species Liriodendron chinense. The sequence goes on from ML058334.1 coordinate 3,993,064, forward strand.
TTCTTGCAGGTTGCAAGTAATCACGTAAACTCCTAAATGGTGGCTCATTGTGTACTTCATTCTCATCTTGATCATATTCATTTTCATTCTCGGCCATGTTTATGGTTAATTCACAAGTATCAGGAAGTTTTCTAACACAGTGATTGGATAGACCTTCAACCAAAATTCCGTCGCTTAGAAGACGTCTTGTGTGATCACGAGTCCACTTACGCATAAACACTAAACAAGGAGATAAGGAAAGAGGTTACCCGGAAAGAAGAACACTTGGCTATGAGTGATTCCTGAGAGCAACAAAATAAAATAAGTTAGTAGACTATTGACAATATATATACATAAACCAATTCCAAAAAAAATATATATATATTCTTAAACCGATGCCAATCCCCGGCAACGGCACCAAAAACTTGCTACAATCCGAAGATTGCACACCCAAGTGCAGGTAGCGAAGTAGTAAAATACTCGGTAAGACCGAGGTCGATCCACAGGGATTGGGGTTAAGAACACTTAGAGGAATTAGTTTAGGTGAGAGAGATGAAATCTGGTTTATCCACGAGAGTGGAGCAAGTTGTGTGTGGTGAAAGACAAAAATAGAAAATGGGCTAAGGCATCAGGGATCCACCTTTGATTCATTCACAAGATTTGATTTATTGGTCCAACTATAACTCAACTGGAATTGAATAAAGATTCATTCCAATCGGAAGATGAAACAGTTAAACCATTTGCATATTTCATAAAAGATGGTGATCTGAACCGATTGATTTGACCATGAAGCACTCGTTAGTTGATCGCAGGGAATTCCAAGCATCCACTGTGCCCGGAGTCGACAATGGATCAAGGAATTGTACAGATCAACAACTTTGCCAACAAGTCAACCGATAAGATCACAATTCATACGATCAAATGCATACTTACAAGATAGGAGGCTTTGATTGACCGATCCAACCGTTAAGATCTCGTCTATCGATCGCAGGGAATCCAAAGCATCCAATGTGTCCGGAGTCTACAATGGATCAAGGGATTTTACAGATCGATGACTTTACCTGCACTAGCTCGATGACCGTAGGGAATCCAAAGCATCCAACGTGCCCGGAGTCGACGATGGATCAAGGTACTTTATCGATCATGAACTAGCTAATTGGTGTGCAAGGGATCCCAAGCATCCAACGTGCCCGGAGTCGACGATGGATCAAGGGGCTTGCACAACAATAGCGTCCGCCGAGGTGGATAACCAAACCAATCAACCAAAGAGAACTCCAACAATTACACCACACAATGTTGAACCAAAAGAACCAAAGCTTGCAATTTTCTTCAAAGGCTTCACCCCTAGCCTTAGCTAGAGGTTTAGCCAACCATGCTACAATGGAAGACTAAAACTCACTAAGAAAGAAAATTCTACACTACTCTACACTACAAATGAAAGAAAGAAAACTAAAGAAGAGAAGAGAGGAGTTGTAGAGAATGGGATGATTGAAATGAGGAGGAGAGGCCTCCTTTTATAGCCTTATGAGGAGCTTCCAAGCCTCCTCCCAATTCTAGATGGCACACCAAAAGTTTCTTTAGGTTTGGGAATGGAGTTAGGCTTGGAGTGCCCAAAGCAAACTTTGCTTTTAGGTTTGGGCTTGGAGTTAGGCTTGGATGGACATGTGGTATTCCAAGCCTTGCACATGTGTGGAGAGAGAGAGAGAGAGAGAGAGAGAGAGAGAGAGCTCCTCTCTTGTTGCACGTTAGCTGGAGATGGGGCCCACTTTTGCTGGAGACATGTTCACAAGATGGAGTGGTCCACCTGATGCACATGTGAGAAGTGAGCTCTGGAGCTTCATCAGATGGACGTGTGCTGAAGATGAAGGTGGGCCTGCATGATCATGGATGCTGTGGCGATGAGGTGGGCCACAAACTTTGATGGATAGCCCTGATTGATTTGAGTGTGGTCCATCTGATGCGGATGGAGTGAAGGCAGCTGCAGTGGACGGTGATGTAGCTGGCCTTTGCTGGCCGTTGATGTGCTGAAAATTGAAGATGTGGGCCACCTTGCTCTGTTGGAGATGTTGTGGGCTGGGCGGCTGTTGGGAAGACGTTGGAGGATGATCCCTTGCTGGATCATCCATCTAATGGATGGATGGACGGATGATGTTGAAGCAGCTGGACGGGTTGGAAGCTGGAGATGTGGACGGTCCAGCTGCAGCCTTGAGCGTTGGACGGTGGCCACTTGCTTGGATGGAGAATGAAGCTGAATCGTTGATGGGAGACGGCTGCTGATGGATGCTTGGCTGTTGTGGACGGCTGAGGTTGGCTGCACGTGTGGATGGGGACCACCTGATGATGATGATGTCCACTGTTGGAAATGGATGGAAGGCTGATGATTGGAGGGAGTGGATGGTCCAGATGCTGGGACTGACATCCACTGCTGGTCGTGGTGGTGATGATGTGAACGGCTGGTGTTATAGGCAAAATGGTGGAGATAAGATTTCACGTGGAAATGTCCATTCGACTCTCGAGATCATCTGATCGAGAGTCGAATATTGGACAAGTGCGGAACGCCCATTCGACTCTCGAGATCATCTGATCAAGAGTCGAATATTGGACAAGTGCGGAACGCCCATTCGACTCTCGAGATCATCTGATCAAGAGTCGAATATTGGACAAGTGCGGAACGCCCATTCGACTCTCGAGATCATCTGATCAAGAGTCGAATATTGGACAAGAGCGGGACGCCCATTCGACTCTCGAGATCATCTGGTCAGGAGTCATGGATAGTCAAATACGGAAAACTAGATTCGCGAGTAGATCTTCTCACAAGTCGTTGAAAGATATTACACCCAAAGTATGTATGTGGACTCCCGACCACATTTTAACCTGCGAGCAGCTTTACTGCGGGCGTCTCCTTCCTTTTCGGAGGCTATGACTCTAACTATGGCTTCTGGCCGGATCCATCCGGATTTTAAGGGATTGCCATCTAGGGGCGTGATTGTTGGAAGAAATCATTGGCTTGGATCTGACTAAAAAGATAGGATCTTATCCCACGAAATCAGCGGATTCTCAGTATCGTATGCGATATCAACGGGATTTCGACATCTCACGTAGCAGATTGGATCGTTTCAGATCTATATAAGGGGATGGCTCCCTTGAATAGGAGGTAGGTACTCATCATTCAATCTTGGTCCCGTTTGGCTTGGCTTCTCTTCTGTGGCCTAACTTAAGCGTCGGAGGGCTAACGGCTGGTCCCCAGCCACCCTTTTTCGCTGTCTTGTTTCAGGTCTGGTGGTGAAAATCCCTCCTGGAGCGAAGGAGAAAAACCGGAGGATCTCGTTACAAAAACTGACGTTAACAGTTTGGCGCCGTCTGTGGGAAGCGATTTGATTATCAAAAACAATCGTGTTAACCACCAATCAAAATCCTTCGGTGATGCCTCCTAAAAAGACAGTTCATCCTTCAACTTCGAGGCAGGCACCACCTCCGCCCGGTGAGACGGAATCCGCACCTGCCCTCCCACCTGTTCCGACGGATATCCCTCAAGGAGCCCCAAATATGCCATCGACAAATCCATTATTGGAGGCCTCTGGAAATCAGGATGATGTCCTACGATTCCTCGGGAACACTCTCCTAACTCTAAACGCCGGAGTTCAGGCACTGTCAAATCGACTTGATCAGCACTTCCCTGAACCGCAAAGACAACCCTCCGAAGGGTTACAACCGCCACCCATACCAGTTGCTTCCAGGCATTCTATGGATGAACCACAGGTCCCGCCACTTGGCGGCCATCCCCCTGTGCTCTCCCCACATTCTATACATTCCAGTTCGTCTCGACAACCTCAACCGCAAGGCTCCAACGCCGAAACGTCTAGCTATACCTTGCCATGGGAAGGGGATCTCAAAAGAATCCAAGACCGTTTTGATCTCATGGAGCAGAGATACCAGGCAAATCGGCCATCTGCTGTCATGGCGGCTATACATCAATCTGAATCTCCCTTCACAAGCGAGGTCATGGAAGCCCCGTTGCCCAGAAAGTATCGAACGCCTGTTATCGCTCCGTACACAGGCATTGGCGATCCTCTGGAACATCTGGAAACATATAGGTCCCTCATGGAGTTGGAGGGACATGGTTCAGAAATCATGTGTAGGGCTTTTCCCCTTACATTGAAGGAAGCGGCCCGTACGTGGTTTCGGGGGTTAAAGCCACTTTCCATCAGTTCCTTTTCTCAATTGTCGGAGATATTTCTTTCTCAATTCATGGGAAGTATTCGCATTAAAAAGCCAGCCTCCCATCTGATGAACCTGAAACAGCAACATGGGGAGACAATAAAAGAGTTCACGGTACGCTTCACTGCCGAAGCCGTTCAAACTGAGGGTTACACTGAAGAAAAGGGTCTCACAGCCCTCATTGCTGGAATAACGAGCGAGAGATTTAGGTTTGCCTTGGATAAGAGCCCGCCGAAAACTATGGCGGAATTCCAAGCCAAAGCTCAGAAATATATCAATGCAGAAGAAGTCGCATTGACACGTCATGGAGTACAAAGTAAGAAACGCAAGACAGAAGGAATTTCTACAGATAAGAAATACCATCGCGATCAGCGCGATCGCTCTCCCAGGAAGCCTTACTCTGGTAAATATCATAATTACACTCCTCTTAACCGGTCTCCTGAAAAGGTTCTAATGGAGATAAAACACAAGCCATATGTGAAGTGGCCTGCAAAGATTAAGTCCGATCCCGAGAAGAGAGATAAAAGTAAGTTCTGTTACTTTCACAAAGATCATGGGCATAGGACCCAGGACTGTATCTCCCTGCGAGACCATATCGAAGCTCTTATTCGAAAAGGCCATCTCCAGGATTACGTTACTCGTAAACATAGGTCACCAGAAAGGGCGAAGACCTCATCTCACCAAAAGGAACCGCCTCATCATCAAACCGACCAAGAGGATGCTGAGCCCACAGGAGAAATTCGCACTATCGTCGGGGGTCCAGCTTGCGGGGGCGACTCTCAAGCTTCAAGAAAGGCATACGCCCGAAAGGCGTCCAAAGAACCCCAGCAGATCTATTGGCTGGAACAAACGTCCAACTCTTCGAAGGCTAGCCCTCCCCCAATTTCTTTCACCCTCGAAGATGCAGCGGGAATTCATTTCCCTCATGAAGATTTCATCGTAGTCACACTGAAGGTATCAAATTATCTGACTCATCGAATTATGGTGGATACAGGTAGCTCGGCCGATATTCTGTATTTGGAGGCTTTCGACAAGATGGCACTTGCCAGAAACCTCCTCAAGCCAGTATTGACCCCTCTTGTCGGCTTTGGAGGAGAAGTGGTGACACCAGAAGGAAGCATCGATCTCCCAGTCACCTTTGGGGAGAATCCAGCGAAGACCACCGTCTTCGTAAACTTCCTCGTCGTGGATCGAAAATCAGCGTATAACGCCATCTTGGGGAGACCGTCACTAACTAAGGTTGGAGCGGCCTTGCACCCTTCATATTTATGCGTTAAATTTCCGACCCCAAATGGCATAGGGGTCGTACGAGGAAGTCAACAGGAGGCGCGGTCCTGTTACCAGATAGCCCTCCAAGATCGAAAGAAAGCTCAAGCGACGCCTGTCATGGAAATAGTTCAAAGTTCATCCGACGTTCTCGCCTCCACGTTGGATCCAAGGGAAAATGCTCTGAAATCAGGAACTCCAGGAGAGGAAACAGTGGCGATCCGCTTGACTGAAGACGACCAGTCCAAGATCGTGTACATCGGTTCCTCATTAAATAGTATCCACCGCGAAAATTTGATTCGTTTCCTCACTGAATACCAGGACGTGTTTGCTTGGTCTCATAAAGATATGCCGGGCATCGATCCTAATGTCATCGTACATCGTCTCAACATTGATCCAAAGCACAAACCAGTACATCAGCGTCGACGCGCCTTCACTGCAGAAAGACAGATGGCGATCAAAACTGAAGTAGAGAAGCTGCTCGCGGCAAATTTCATAAAAGAAGTTGACTACCCACAGTGGGTCGCCAACGTAGTTCTCGTCCGGAAAGCTAATGGCAAATGGAGGATGTGCGTCGATTATTCAGACTTAAACAAAGCATGTCCCAAAGATAGCTTCCCGACACCACGAATCGACCAGCTGGTCGACTCAACAGCTGGACACGCCCTCCTCAGTTTTATGGATGCTTACTCTGGTTACAACCAGATTATGATGCATCCACCTGATGGCCAACACACTGCCTTCATCACAGATCGAGGGCTATATTGCTACCAGGTAATGCCATTTGGTCTCAAAAATGCAGGGGCCACTTATCAGCGTCTTGTCAACAAAATATTTGCTGCTCAAATCGGTAGGAACATGGAAGTATATGTCGACGATATGCTCGTGAAAAGCATCAATGAAGATGACCACATTCCAGATCTTCGAGAAGCCTTTGATCTGATGAGGAAGTATCAGATGAAATTAAATCCAGAAAAATGTGCGTTTGGAGTATCTGCAGGAAAATTTCTTGGATTCATGGTTGGCCAACGCGGAATTGAGGCAAATCCAGAAAAGATTAAAGCATTGATAGAGATGAAATCCCCAGTGACTCTGAAGGACGTTCAGCGTCTAGCTGGTCGCATCGCATCATTGAACAGGTTCATCTCGCGAGCATCCGACAAGTGCCTGCCCTTTTTCAAACTCCTCCGTGCAACGGCCAAGTCTGATTGGAGGTGGACACCTCAATGTGAAGAAGCTTTTCAACAACTGAAGCAATATATGAGTGCTCCCCCCATTTTATCTAAGCCTATGGCGCATGAGCAACTCATTCTTTATTTATCTGTGTCTTCTACGGCCGTTAGTGCCGCATTAATAAGAGAAGATTCCGGGGTACAAAGGCCCGTTTATTATATCAGTCGAGCAATGGTAGTTGCAGAAACTAGGTATTCTGATTTGGAGAAATTGGCCCTAGCCTTAATCACGGCAGTTCGAAAATTGCGACCATACTTTCAAGCCCATGCCATTTTAGTACCAACAAATCATCCACTACGTCAAGTCCTTCAAAAGCCTGAGGCTTCCGGGCGTTTAACTAAATGGGCGGTCGAGATCAGTGAGCATGATATTTCATTCTGTCCTAGGACCGCAGTCAAAGGCCAGGCCGTGGCTGACTTCATCGCCGAATTTACATATTCTGAAGACAGTGGTATGACCAGCGAACAACCTTCTTGGTCACTCTTTGTAGACGGGTCGTCACGGGCCAGCGGCAGTGGAGCGGGCCTGATTTTAGTGGCTCCAGACGGGTCGCATTTTCAATACGCTCTGCGTTTTGAATCACGCGTCTCCAATAATGAAGCAGAATATGAGGCCCTTATTGTCGGCCTCGAGCTAGCCGTTGTCCTCGCAGTCCAGAATTTGATAATTCATAGCGATTCCCAGCTCATTGTCAACCAAGTTCTTGGCGAATTCGAAACCAAAGAAGAAAGAATGGCCTTATACAAGTCTCGTGTTCTCATCCTGCTCGCCAAACTGAAGACTTACAAAATATTCCATATCCCTCGCGAGCAGAATCAACTGGCCGATTCCTTGGCAAAACTCGCTTCTGCACCAGAATCAGAACTATCACATTCGATCCCCATCGAGCACCGTCAACACTCGAGTATCGACCAAGTGACTCCCGAGCAAGTTATATCGTTACAATCGTCTCCATGCTGGATGGATCCTATCATCCTTTATCTTAGAGATGGATACCTACCAGAAGACAAGAAAGCTGCAAGACAAATTCAGCTTCGAGCTGCCAGATACACCATACAAGAAGGAATCTTGTTGCGGAAAAGCTTCTCCTTGCCTTATTTGAGGTGTCTTCATCCAGAAGAAGCACATCGTGTTCTAGATGAAGTACACCAGGGGGCATGTGGTAATCATCCCAGGGGGCGATCTCTAGCATATAAAGCAATGAGGCAAGGATATTATTGGCCTACTATGAAAGCAGACGCCATAGAATTTTCTAAAAAATGCGACAAGTGTCAACGATATCAACCTATACCTCGCGTACCGTCTGAGCGGATGACCCCAGTCGACAGCCCTTGGCCTTTTGCTCAATGGGGGATCGATATCATCGGCCCCTTACCTATGGGAAAGGGACAGAATAGGTTCGCGATCGTGGCGGTTGATTATTTCACCAAATGGGCCGAGGCTGAACCATTAGCCAAAATTACTGAAAGACAAACTACTAAGTTTATGTGGAGAAATATTATATGTCGCTTCGGACTTCCTCATACCATAATTACCGATAACGGAACGCAGTTCGACAACGCAGCCTTTGATGAATTTTGCGACAAATGGAAGATACGTAATCTCCGCACTTCTCCATATCATCCACAGGCGAATGGGCAGGTCGAGGCAGTGAATAAAATTATAAAGCATCATTTAAAGACCAAGCTAAGTGAATGTAAAGGGGTGTGGCCAGAACTTCTGCCAGAAGTATTATGGGCCTATAGAACAACGGCTTGTACATCGACAGGTGAAACTCCTTTCTCCTTAGCATTTGGTGTTGACGCAGTAGTACCAGTGGAAATTCAAGTGCCCTCATACCGGATCGAACAGTATGATCCCGCGAGCAATCAGGAAAATATCCGACTTCATCTCGATCTCTTGGAAGAGCGAAGAAATGCTTCCCAAGTACGAGTGGCGGCATATCAGCAACGTATTGCTCGTTATCGGAATGCAAAGGTTCGACCTAGATCTTTCCAGTTCGGAGATTTGGTTCTAAGGCGAAATCTTAGAATTCCTGTTCGTTCATTGGATCCGAATTGGGAAGGCCCGTATCGGGTTATTAGGGTTGTGCGACCCGGTACTTATTATCTTGAAGACATGCAAGGGAAGCCTGTACGTCGCCCTTGGCACGTAGAGCATTTGCTAAGATACTACCCCTAGATTCGATGTAGTTTATCATAACATTTTATGAATAAAGTGAAATATCTTTTGGTCGCTTCTCCATTCTCATGGACCCGAATAGCCCTGAAGAGTGCTTACACATCCTCTTGGCCAATTGCCTACCCTTGGTAGGGCTGAAATCATTACTAGTTGGTCGCTTCTCCATTTTCATGGACCTGAACAGCCCCGAAGAGAATGGATGCCATCTCTTGACCAACCTTCTGCCCTTGGTAGAATCAAAACCTCAATCGATAGATCAGTCTATCTCAACGCGGACATGGTCTCACGACCCCCGGATTGAGTCTAATTCATTTTGTCATGAGTTAGTTACTCGCGATTGGTGAGGAGGAATCGCACTCCAAAATGCGAGCACCACAGCTCGTGCCCAAATTAAGGCAGTGAACGGGGTCACATCCTGATCGCGAGCAGCTTAATTCATGCTCGAATTAAAGGGTCACATCCTGATCGCGAGCAGCTTAATTCATGCTCGAATTAAAGGGTCACATCTCTGACGAATCTATTCAAGATTAACAAGCCAAAAAAGAAAGATGAAGGGAGAACAGCAACGAAACAGCAATACTTCCAAAAATATCTTTTCATTGATAATCATATGATTACATATACATGAGCGCAGATACAAGAGAAGAAAATAAAAGGAAATCAATCGCTAGGAGGAGCCACGCTCTCGACTTCAGGGCCCATTTCAGGAGCCCCTTCAGCCTGCGTGGCTTCGGTCACCTCGTTCTCGGCAGCAGCTTGCTCTTCTGCAGCGATGATGGTCGCGACTCGACCGAATTCCCCATATCGAAGGATGGGATCATTCGTTGCACTACTCTCAGTGCAAAGTCTCGACCAGCATCGTATGACTCATATCGCTCATCGTCATACAGCTGCGAAGTCCGGAACTCGAAACTGCCCGAGTACCTTCCTCCGAGAGCATTTTTACAAGGGCGACTCTCTCCTCGTCCCAGTGGATCGAGTCGTCCTTAAGCTGCGCAAGAGCGGTGCGCTCCCTAGTCAGGTTGTCGTAGGCCTCCTTGAGCTGCGACCTGGCTCCCGCGAATTGCTCCTCTAATGAGATCTTGTCCTGTCGGAAGATCTCCCTCTCTCTCTCTGCCTTCTCCTTCAGACCCGTGAGCTTCGCGTAGTCTGAGTCCAAGGCCTGATACCTGTCGGTCAGGACTTGGATCTTCTCAATGAGGATCTTCTTTTCCTCATCTCTCTTCGAGATCACTGCCTCACGAGCCTTGAGCAGCTGATCTCTTCCTTGAACTGCCTTTTCCAAGGCAGTCCTCTTTCCCTCAGCCTCCTCTATCGTACGACGGGCGGCAACGATATCACGCCTCGTTCGCAGAATCAGATCTAAACCCTGCACAGAGATGAAAAGTATTAAGATTTCTGGAACTAGCGACAGGTCGAAAACAGATCTTGACAGAACTTTTACCTGAACCATCCTCATCCCCGCTTCGAGGATAAGGTTCTCAGGACTTGGCTCGGGGAGGGAGCCGAAGGCGTGAGGCGGGACGTTCTCAAACAAGAACTTACACACAGGGTGGAGGTGGCGCGGAATCGAGTACGTCCCGCTCCCAGACGGTTGGGCAACGACCAAGCCGGTCTGCTCGCGGGGCGGAGGCATGGACTCGCGAGCAGGTCCCTGCTCGGCAGCTGGGACCAGTTCCCGAGCAGGAGTTGACCCTTGAGGCTCTACCTGCTCTCGAGCCTCTTCAGCTGGGGGGCAGCTGGACCCCACCCCATCTGGGGAATTGTCTGCAATGTTGATCACTGGTGGCCCAGGTGCGACCACCAGTGAGGGGACAGTAGGCCCAGCTGGGGCCCCCGCCACACTCGCGGGAAGGGCAGGCTGATCGCTGCCCGCGCGGATGGAAGGTTGAGATGGTTCGGCAGGGGTCCTCTTCTGCCTTTTGGAACCTGTGCCCTTTAGACGGGGCAGTAGGCCTCTCTTCTCTCCAGCCTTCGTCATTTCGACTTCTCTTCTGGATATGAGGCCTGCTGCTGCAAGTCGCTGAGGCGATAAGCAAGCCTCGATATGCCTATCTCCGACAGGCACCTTATATACTCGGACGATCTTCTCGTTGATCCCACCCTTCAAATTCGGTTTCCGCAAAGCTGGGATACCTGCGAGCACAAATCATGGTCAAAGCAAAACCCTAAAAATTTATTTTAAGGAAACTGCACAATACGGGATTGTCTACCTTCACAGAAAAACCGGGTCACTCCTGGACCCCTGGAGGAGGCAGACTCCCAGCTCCCGGAAGCATAGAACCACCGCTTCCTCCAGCCGGGATAGTTCGAGGAGGGCTTACCCAACACGAAGTTATCCCGGTGCCAGTAGCATAAATAATACCAGCCTTCGCTGGATGGAGCTTTCTTCAGGCGGAACATACGGATGAACTCCTCCGCCGTGAGTTCCCCGTTGCCAGCCTGAGCCCAAAGGGCAAAGGAGCCCAACACCACCCTCCACCCGTTCACAATAAGTTGCCCAGGGGCAATCTTGTAACATCGTAATACATCGCGAACAAAGGGATGGAGGGGAAGGCGTACCCCCAAGATGAGCTGGTACTCGTAAAATGCTACGCATCCTGGGGGGGGGGGAGTCGGGTGTTTCTCCACCTCCGGGCAAGCGGAGAGTTACAGAGGCAGGGATTTGGTATCTCTCCCGGAGCTCAGCCAGCCGGTCCTCCGATAAAACGGAAGGATACCCGGCTGCTGTGTATCTCCCCGCCGAAACCCTTGCACTGCTGGAGGCAGAAGACTCCGGAGTGGCATCGCCAAGGGGGACAGTGGTCTCGTCAGAGTTCCCAGCCATGGGGAGATGAAAATAAAAAAAGAAGAAAAAGGAAGTAATACCAAGAAAGAGAGATTGAGCACCGGAAGAAGAATGGAAAGAAAAGGTTGCAGGTTTCTTTCGAAAAAATTCTGTAGAAACTCAAAGAAATGGCGGACTCCGTATATTTATAGGCAATCATTCCGCCGTATCTGATGGCACGTGGCAGTCCCTCGTTGGACACAACGCTCGAGCAGGCACGCCCATTAACTCCTCAAGCACATGGCGAGCGCCCCTTCATTTCCCATCAGCGAAAAGGCTGCGAAAAGCTGGCGCTCATTAATTTCAGCCCATCATGAGGGGTGTCATTCTCGATGAAGGTAGCGAGCGGTTTCGTGTGATAGTGAGCTAAGTCCTTTCCTTAAGAATCCTTAGACGGTAAGGACTTGGGGGGCATCTGTTATAGGCAAAATGGTGGAGATAAGATTTCACGTGGAAATGTCCATTCGACTCTCGAGATCATCTGATCGAGAGTCGAATATTGGACAAGTGCGGAACGCCCATTCGACTCTCGAGATCATCTGATCAAGAGTCGAATATTGGACAAGTGCGGAACGCCCATTCGACTCTCGAGATCATCTGATCAAGAGTCGAATATTGGACAAGTGCGGAACGCCCATTCGACTCTCGAGATCATCTGATCAAGAGTCGAATATTGGACAAGAGCGGGACGCCCATTCGACTCTCGAGATCATCTGGTCAGGAGTCATGGATAGTCAAATACGGAAAACTAGATTCGCGAGTAGATCTTCTCACTATCGTTGAAAGATATTACACCCAAAGTATGTATGTGGACTCCCGACCACATTTTAACCTGCGAGCAGCTTTACTGCGGGCGTCTCCTTCCTTTTCGGAGGTCATGACTCCCAGCTGCGGGCGTCTCCTTCCTTTTCGGAGGTCATGACTCCCAGCTGCGGGCGTCTCCTTCCTTTTCGGAGGCTATGACTCTAACTATGGCTTCTGGCCGGATCCATCCGGATTTTAAGGGATTGCCATCTAGGGGCGTGATTGTTGGAAGAAATCATTGGCTTGGATCTGACTAAAAAGATAGGATCTTATCCCACGAAATCAGCGGATTCTCAGTATCGTATGCGATATCAACGGGATTTCGACATCTCACGTAGCAGATTGGATCGTTTCAGATCTATATAAGGGGATGGCTCCCTTGAATAGGAGGTAGGTACTCATCATTCAATCTTGGTCCCGTTTGGCTTGGCTTCTCTTCTGTGGCCTAACTTAAGCGTCGGAGGGCTAACGGCTGGTCCCCAGCCACCCTTTTTCGCTGTCTTGTTTCAGGTCTGGTGGTGAAAATCCCTCCTGGAGCGAAGGAGAAAAACCGGAGGATCTCGTTACAAAAACTGACGTTAACAGCTGGGATCTGAGCTGGGCCAGCACGTGTCAGATGGTTGGATGGCTAGAAGGAGCTGTGGGGTCCACTGGACGGTGGAGTGGCCAAGATCACTGCCTCAGCTGGCACATGTGCAGCTGCTCGTGCGACTGAAGGTGATTGCTGCTGCATGGTTGAAGCCTGCTTCCACACGTGCTGGGGAATGTGGTCCACCATCTGGACAGATGGACGGCTGCTGATTGCTGCTGCACATGTGGGTCCGCTGGATGAAGGAGAGCTAGCCGCCGGTGGCCTGAACTAGACAGACGTCCTGGAGCTGTCTTTGATGGACGGCAGAGATGAAGATGGTGGTTGATGGATGGTGTTGCACACGTGTGCTGAAGATGGAGGTGGTTCTGCATGATCAGCACGTGTGCTGAGTTGATGGTGGGCGTTGCTGATCATCCAGCCCTGCACGTGTGAAGAATGGTGATCTACCTGATGGACGGCTGGAGATAAAGATGGTGGCCAGCTGAGATGGTTGGACGCTGGAGCTTTGGGCTGACCGCTGATGGCTTTGGATGGTGTTGATGAATGCTGGACACGTGATCAACAGTTTGTGGGGTCCACTAGATGATGGATTGCTGCAGAACGTTGATGGAGCTACTAGTCTTTGATGGCACATGTGGTTGGAGATGAGGTCTGCCACTGTTGAGTGCTTGTTGGTGGATGTGTGGCTGGTACACACAGTGTCGGTCACTCATGATGGATGGTTGGAGGATGGACGCTGGTCCTGATGGATGGACGACTTGGGATTTCAATGTTGTTGGTCCTCTCATGTCGTGGATGTGCATGGGCTTCATCAAATGGTTGATAGTTGAATGGATGGTGAAGATGATGGGATCTTCATCTGATCTGCACACAGCCTGGACCTCCAAAATGTGTGACCTTGATAAGGTCCTTCGGGGTATCTTCTTCTATCTCAATCATACAATATGGTCCAGCCTTCGACCTTTATATTTCAATTTCCTCTAGAGTTATCTCCATGCTTGATTTTGGTCTTTAAACGTATTGATTGGCTTGAATCTTGTCCAACCTCTCCTGATCACCTGGACATTGAAAAATCGCCTAATGAGGGATAATTAACTGGAAAAACAATGATATTGATCTTAACAACCAGGGTTAATTATACAATATTAGGTACTTATCAGCTGTCCTACCATAGATATTACAGCAAGCTTGCTGGACAAAGGTGAAGGGTCAGTCCGACCGGTCATGACCGGTCGGCTGCCTTGGAGTTTTTTTAAAACAGCAGCGGATCACTTCAATGATGAAGTATGAAGTGATTGGTGCAAGGAGTCCAATGTTTGGACATGTTTTCAATCAAGATTAGCACCTGTCATGGAAAGTCAAGTCTGATCAACTTGAGCAAAAGGGTCAAGAAGGAATGGGATGAGTTAGGTCGGTAATTACGTCATTCATTGATGTTTTGGGTTTCCAAAGATCGATCTATATGCAACTTACCTGAGATCTTGTTTCTACTTGAGCTTGAGCAAGGGAAGAAGCATAATCTTCAAGTCTTGAGCTTCAAATCTTCGACCAGGGCTCACACGGCAAGACGCGACCAACCAACACGACAATTGACAAAATAAAGTGTACTAACAATCTCCCCCTTTGTCAATTGCGTGACAAAACATCTATCCTAGACACATCATGACTTCCTTATCATGATGGACCCTTAAACAGAAAGAAACATACACCCAATTACATGTCTATACAGATATACAAAATGATCTTTACAAAAGGACATGTACAGACTCGATTTTCTTCAAAATCTCCCCCTCAATGCTTGCACCTACAAAGCCTTGCAAAAAGATATAATCGAACCTTCTAGGTGGGATGATTCTCCCCCTTCTTGTTAGTAATTGACAAGAGTTAGCCAGCAAAAAGATATGTCTAAGAAACCTGCAAGGCTAGCGCCGAAAATATGTCAATCACATAAAACAGGGAAGAGATATAGAAATTGAAGCCCTGAGGAGATTTAAAGAACTAAACATGCTAGATATACAAGTAATCATGAAAGCATAGAGGGCTTACAGCCCAATCAACCAACCACTCCTCCAGATGTATATCCAGACATATAAAGAACACAAATCATGAGCTAATTAGGGCGATATGCCCGAACCATCCAACCTCCCACAAATATGAAATAAGGATCAAGAGCTCATGAAGAGAAAAAGATATGGCTAGAGTGAACAGAAATAGCATCCATACATACACCAAAATGGGCAAGCAGCCCAATGTAGATATGCGTCAATCCGTGCAAAATATACAGTCAAACCCATAGAAAAATAGTACATGAAATCCAGACGATGTCATTGGTCATACAAAAAGGAAACTGTGACCAAGGCATGAGACTAGTAATCTGATCCATCTCCCAGATCGGGGGGTGGAACATCCCCACGAGTCTCACGCTCCCACATCTCCATCTGTCTCTCCAACTGTGCGAGGCGAGTCACAATGGCCTCCTGTTGTACAAGAATGGTGGCCTGTCCCTGTAAAAGCTGTTGCTCGCTCTGCTCGATCCCGTCAAGTCGCTGAAAGACACGCTCTTGAAGCTGGCGAAGCTCAATATGTGATGGAGGATCCATGGAAGGGGATCAACATCGAGAGAAAGCTTGAGGAGGCGTACTGAATAGACTCGGAGAAGACCGAGGATCAAGGGAAGGATCGGAGGAAGGTGCAGAAGGTGAAGTCTGGGAAGGTCCAGTGGAGATAGGTGGAGCCTCAGGCTGGGATGGCTCTGCCGGATCATGCTGCTGATCCTGCAAATGATGACTCTGTATGGCTTCTTGTGTAAGCTCCATAAGAGCAATGATGGTGCGATTTATAATGATGGGCTTGTGAACTTTATCAGAACTGACAATGTTAATCGCATCAGTAAATTTGCATATGAGATGCCCAAAAGGAAGACTGGAGGATTTTCCATCGTCATGCAAGATAACCTGGTGAATGATAGACATGATCCGGGATGGTAGGCAAAGTGGATGGCCCTGACCAAAGCAATAGAGCAGACGAAACATAGTTTCAGTGACATCCGCCTTGTTGCTCTTTCTGGGATACACATTGCGGAAGAATAAGTTGTGAAGAATACGGTAATCCCATAACATGGAGGACGCCCGAAGCGCACCTCTGACCCATTTGGGTGTCCCATCACCACATAGAAATTTGGCAATGACTTCGTTAGGTTTGGGACCCAGAGAGGAAAAATCAAAAGGAGACTCCTCAACAATCGGAACTCCAACGAATTGAGAGATGGAGTTCAAAGTAAAGACGCACACCTGTTCACCAACCTCAACTTTAAAAGAGGGGGGAGAGGTGGTGACATGAACACAGGAGCAATAGAACCTCCAAACTCTGTTAAACTAGACAGGGCCCCCCATGTGGAGTACGGGAGCCCAATTTATGGCGTTCAACATGGAAATGACATTATATTTA
This sequence comes from Liriodendron chinense, assembly GCA_003013855.2. Taxonomy (NCBI): domain Eukaryota; kingdom Viridiplantae; phylum Streptophyta; class Magnoliopsida; order Magnoliales; family Magnoliaceae; genus Liriodendron; species Liriodendron chinense. The sequence goes on from ML058334.1 coordinate 4,009,611, forward strand.
GCCAAGTCATTCAAATTTCTGGACTTTTCACACACCACCGCTTTGTCCTTGAAGTCATCTCAATGGGTGAGATGGGATGAGACATTTTGACCCAAGGATTGAGATGAGGAGGGGAAATGGAAGATGAGGCAGCCCCTTGCCCTTTTGATGGGGTTTTCTTTGATTTTAAAGGGCAAGGAGGAGGTTTAGCTTTTGCCTTGGACCGACCACTCCACCTCAAGGGGAGCTCATCTTCACTCTCTTGGGAAGACATTAAAGACACAACAAAGCACCCTAAATCACTCCTAGATATGAAAGGAAAGGATTTAACAAAGCAGGATGGGAGTGAATCCCTTACCTATGGAATGAGAGTGGAGAAGAGCAATGTATAGGAGGTTAAAAACTCTAATCTTGGCAAAAATCACCTTGGAATCACCTTGGAATGCAAGAGGAGGAGATGGAGCAGCAAGTAGAGGTGAGAAATGGAGGAATGAGTGACTCAAAGGAGCTCCAGATGCTTATAAAGACCCCCCCTCCCCCCCCCCCCCCCCCCCCCCCCCCCCCCACGGACGGATGGTCGTACGGGCTGACCAGTCTAAGGTTGCACGACCGGTCTTGACCGGTGGTATGGAGTGAAAATGGGCGACCAGACTTGTTTGATGGTAGCCTGACTGGTCTTGACCGATCGGATGGCTTTAAAATGGGTGCGTCCAGACAGATCTCGAGGTAGACTGACCGGTCGTCCAGCAATGTTAGCAGCAGCAGAGGGATTTTGTACTGGATTGACTGGATAGAAGGTCTATCCTTTGGACAGACCATTAACTTTTAAATCCAAATACCCTTACTAAGGATACAACACCCATGCTCATGGTGTACCAAAATAACTACCCAACACAAAATGAGGGACCCTAAAAGGTCTAGATTTATCAATACCAGACAGAAAATGGGACTATATTCCCTGATATTCTTAGAGAGCAATGAAAAAAGAGGCAAAGGTCCTCAGATATCCTATAAAGATCAGATAGAGAGGCTTAATCCTCAGATATTACCTGCAAAACATACACTTGTTAGATAAACTAGACACACCTAACACCAATGGACTTTTGGAGGTTCGCAAAGCGAACTGAGTCCAAGGGTTTCGTTAGGATGTCGGCTAGCTGATTCTCGGTAGGCACATGTTCGAGAGATACTAGGTGATCTTCAACCAATTCTCGAATAAAGTGGTGCCTAATATCGATGTGCTTAGTGCGCGAGTGTTGTACTGGATTATTCGAAATATTTATGGCACTAGTATTGTCGCAAAATAGAGTCATTGTGCCTTGGTTGATCCCATAATCGGTCAAGGTTTGTTTCATCCATAATAATTGTGCACAACAACTTTCGGCAGCAATATACTCTGCTTCGGCTATGGATAAAGGAATGGAGTTTTGTTTCTTACTATGCCACGCCACAAGGCAATTTCCAACATAAAAGCACCCACCACTGGTTGATTTACGATCATCCATGTTACCAGCCCAATCGGCATCTGAATACCCTGCAATATCTATAGATGAATCAAAGAGGTACCAAAGACCGTATTTAGTAGTGCATCCTACAAACCGGATGATTCGCTTAACAGCGGTGAGGTGAGATTCTTTGGGATCGGCCTGAAACTGAGCACATGCACCTACACTAAATGCAATATTTGGTCTACTAGCAGTGAGATAAAGAAGACTACCAATCATGCTTCTATAAAGATGTTGATCTACACTTTTCCCTACAAGGTCTTTCGATAGTTCAACAGTGGTGCTCATAGGTGTAGTGTATGATCGACCAGAATCTAAGCCAAATCTCTTAACAAGATCTTTAGCATATTTGGCTTGGGTAATGAATATTCCTGATGCAAGTTGTTTTACTTGTAGCCGTAGAAACATGTTAAGTTCTCCTACCATACTCATTTCAAATTCTGATGTCATTAATGCAGCAAAGGAGATGGACATTTTCTCACAAGTGGATCCAAAAACAATGTCATCCACATAAATCTGGGCAATCAACACAGAATTCTCGGCTTCTCTTATAAAGAGAGTTTTGTCAACGCTCCCCCTAGCAAAATCATGGTCTATAAGAAAGTGAGTTAGGCGTTCATACCATGCACGGGGAGCTTGCTTGAGTCCGTAAAGAGCCTTTTTCAATCGGTATACTTAGTGAGGATATTTAAGATCAATGAATCCTTTTGGTTGTTCAACATACACTTCCTCATCAAGAATACCATTCAAGAAGGCTCTTTTTACATCTATTTGAAATAGTTTGAACTTAAAAGCACGAGCAACAGCCATAAGAATTCTAATAGACTCGAGTCTAGCTATAGGGGAAAATGTTTCATCAAAATCAATACCTTCAATTTGTGAATATCCCTGAGCAACTAACCGAGCCTTATTTCGTATTACATTCCCAGATTCATCGGATTTATTCTTAAAAATTCATTTGGTTCCAATAACATTTTTCCTTTAAAGCCTATCGACCAGATACCAAACCTCATTTCTAATGAATTGTTGAAGCTCTTCTTGCATTTCAAGAATCCAGAATTCATCGTTTAGAGCTTCATCAACATTTTTTAGTTATATTTTAGAAGTGAAACACAGGTGACTGTTGACTACCTTCAACTGTCTCCTGGTTTTTACACTAGCGTTAGGATCCCCAATGATTTGATTGAGGGGGTGATCCTTGACAACTTGCACATCACCAAGAGTAGTGGGGGCATTTGGAGATGAGGGTTGTTTATCAGATTTGCCTATCTCGCATATACCCTCATCTTCTTCTTCATCACTTGGAGACACTGATTTATCCAAGTTATCATTTACAGTCACATTGATTGACTCTTGAACTGATGAGGTTCGAATGTTGTAGACACGAAAGGCTCTACTATTTAATGAGTACCCTAAGAAGATACCTGTTAACGTCAGATTTTATAACAGGATCCCCCAGATGTTCACCTTCTCTCCAATAGAGACTTCCTCCGCCGGACCTGAAAGAAGACAGAAAGCAATTAAGGGTGGCGGCGTCCGGCCGTTAGCCCTCCGATGCTTAAGTCAGATAAGGCAAGAAGGAGAATAACCAAGCAGCCGAGGCTAGAGATTGAATATTGTGTACCTGTATCTTAATGGAGTCATCTCCTTATATAGATATGAAATGATCCAATCTGTTACGTAAGATATCGAGATCCCGCTGATTTCATGGGATAAGATTCTTATCTTCAGATAGAGGGGAGATCTAATCCAATGACTCATCCGATAATTTCGTTCCTTGATAACGATCCCTTGAGACTCGGAACCATTGAAGAAGATAAGCCCAAAATCGGCCTATACGGGCTGCTGGTACTGAGGGCTAGGGGATGTCACCACAGAAAAAGCTGTTCGCATGTAGGAAGATGGTCGCGAGTCCAAATACTCGCTCATTCATATGTAACACCTTTCAACGACTTGTGAGAAGGTCTGCTCGCAGGAAAAACACAACTTCTCTCGCCTTCCAGTATTTGACTATCGATCACAACTTCTCGAAGCTTTGGTAGTCGAGAATCGTTTTTCCTAATATGCGAGTTGCGAACAGACGTTCTCGATAGTCGGATAAAGGTGCTCGCGAGATCGGAGTACCTTCCGAATATGCGAGTCGCGAACAGACATTCTCGATAGTCGGATAGAGGTGCTCGCGAGATCGAAACAGCAGGAAAACCTCCAGCAGACATCTCCGCTGTTTTGGCTATAACAGATGCCCCCCAAGTCCTTACCGTCAAGAATTCTAAGGGAAGGACTTATTCACTGTCATACGTAACCGCCCGTTGTCTTTATCGAGACGAAACCGTACATGATTGGGCTGGAATTAATGATCGCCAGCTTTCCGCAGCCTTTCCGTAGACAGGGAATGAAGAGACGCTCGCCACGTGTCTGAGGAGTTAATGGGCGTGCCTGCTCGACTGCCGCACCGAACGGAAGGCTCCACGTATCATCATATGCGGCAGAATGATTGCCTATAAATATACGGGGTCCGCCATATCTCTGGTTTTCTACAGAAGCTTTTCGAACGAAAGAATTTTCCCGTCATCTTCCTCTCATACTCCTTCCTCCGGTGTTCCTTGTCCTTCCTTTCTTCCTTCTGGGTATATTCCTTTTTTTTTCTAACCATCTTATGGCTGAGGACTCTGACGAGACCACCGTCCCACTGGGAGATGCTACACCGGAATCCTCTACTTCTAGTAATGCGAGGGTTCCGGCAGGCAGATACACAGCAGCCGGATATCCTTCTCTTTTATCGGAGGACCGGCTGGTTGAGTTACGGGAGAGGTATCTGATCCCTGACTCTATCATTCTCCGGTTGCCCGGAGATGGAGAGACACCAGATTCTCCCCCCCAGGGTGTGTGGCTTTCTACGAGTACCGGCTCATCCTGGGGGTACGCCTTCCTCTCCATCCTTTCGTCCGGGATGTTCTTCGATGCTATAAGATTGCCCCCGGGCAACTTATTGTGAACGGATGGAGGGTGGTTCTGAGCTCCTTCGTCCTCTGGGCTCAAGCTGGCAACGGGGAGCTCACAGCTGAGGAGTTCCTCCGTATGTTTCGTTTGAAGAAGGCGCCCTCCAGCGAAGGCTGGTACTACCTGTGTTACTGGCACCAGGATAACTTCGTGCTGGGGAAGCCCTCCTCGAATTATCCCGGCTGGAGTAAGCGGTGGTTCTATGCTTCCGGGAACTGGGAGTCTGCCTCCTCCAGGGGTCCAGGAGTGACCCGTTTTTTCTGTGAAGGTAGGCACAGTCCCACATTGTGCTGTTTCTCCAATTAAAATTCTAGGGTTTATATATATTTTGACCGCTACTTGTGCTCGCAGGTATCCCGGCCCTGAACAAGCCAAACTTGAAGGGAGGGATTAACGAGAAGATAGTAAAAGTATACAAGGTGCCTGTTAGTGATAGGCACATCGAAGCCTGCTTGTCCTTCTCGCGACTCGCGGCAGCGGGATTGATATCCGGCGAAGAAGTCACGATGACAAAGGCTGGAGAAAAGAGGGGTTTGTTGCCTCGACTAAAGGGCACAAACTCGAAAAGGCATAAGAAGTCTGCCGGGCCTTCTCAACCATCCGTCCGCAAGGGTGGCGACCAACCTGCTCTTCTCGCGAGCACGGTGGGGGCACCAGCAGTGCCCAACATCCCCTCACTGGTGGTCGCACCTGGACCGCCAGTGATTAACATTACGGACAACTCCCCTGATGGGGCAGGATCCAGCTGCCCCCCAGCTGATGAGGCTCGCGAGTAAACAGAACCTCGCGAGTCGGTGCCTGCTCGTGAGCTGACCCCTGCTGGCGAGCCGGGACCTGCTCACGAGTCGGTGGCCCCACCTGTCGCGAGCACGACTGGGTTGGTCGTCGCCCAGCCGTCTAGAGGTGGAACATTCTCTATTCCTCGCCACCTCCATCCAATTTGTAAATTTTTGTTCGACAACATTTCCGCCCAAACTTTTGGCTCTCTTCCCGAGCCAAGCCCTGAGAATCTCTTCCTTGAGGCGGGGGTAAGGATGGTTCAGGTAAGACCTCGGAGATTTTGTTTAACTTCCTTATTTTTGGGCTCTCAAGTATTTTTCTCACGTTTTCTTTTCCATTTTGCAGGGTTTAGATCTCATCTTGCGGACGAAGCGTGATATCGTCGCCGCTCGTCGCGTGATCGATGAGGCAGAAAGAAAGAGGATCGCCTTGGAGAAGGCGGTCCAAGGAAGGGATCAGCTCCTCAAGTCCCGTGAGGCGGTGATCTCTAAGAAAGATGAGGAGAAGAAGATCCTCATCGAGAAAGTCCAAGTCCTGACCAATAGGTATCAGGCTTTGGATTCTAACTTCGCGAAGCTCGCGGGGTTGAAGGAGAAAGTGGAGAGAGAGAGAGGGAGATCTTTCGTCAAGACAAGATCTCGCTGGAGGAGCGGCTCGCGGAGGCCAAGTCGCAGCTTAAAGAAGTCAGCAAAAATTTGGGGAAGGAGCACTCCAATCTCGCACAGCTCAAGGATGACTCGATCCATTGGGACGAGGAGAGAGTCGCCTTGGTAAAAATGCTCTCGGAGGAAGGGCCTCGGGCAATTTCCGAGTTCCGGAACTCGCAGCTATATGACGATGAAAGATATGAGTCATATGATGCTGGTCGCGACTTTGCGCTGAGAGTAGTGCAACGAATGTCCCCATCTTTTGATATGGGGGAATTCGGACAATCGCGACCATCGTAGCTGCAGAGGAGCAAGCTGCTGCTGAGAATGAGGTGACCGAAGCCACGCAGGTTGGAGGGGCTCCAGAGATGGGTCCTGAAGTCGAGAGCACGGCTCCTCCCTGTTGAGCTCTTAATTGTGCATATTCTAACCCCAATTCACCACTCATTGTGCAAGGTTTGTATGGTTTGTAAGCTAATTCAATGCATGTTTTGTGACTACAGGATTGAGGGTGAACTCTACTCAATTGAAGACATAAAGAGCTCACTTAGGATCATTCTGATGAAGAATGTTTGAGGACCAAAGAAGAAAAGAAAGAAAGAACTAAAGAAGAGAAGAAAGCAGATGAAAGAAAGGAAGAAAATAAGAAGAAAATGAAGCTGACCGGTCGTGACCGGTCGGCCAAGGAAGCCAGACCGGTCAGTGACCGGTCAGCCATGTAGTTGGGCATTACTGAAGAGGACCGACCGGTCATGACCGGTCGGTCATTGTTGCTGGAAAAATGCTGAAGGCGTCCGACCGGTCATGACTGGTCGGACATGCTTGCTGGACCAAGGAGGAGTAAGCCCGACCGGTCATGACCAGTCGGAGATACTTGCTGGAGTGTTTTCACTTGAGGCCGACCGGTCTTGACCGGTCGGCCATGCGTACTGAGTTAGAACTTTCTAATTTCTTCTCGAAATTCTCTGCGCTGCGTAAGTGTTACGCAAATTTCCGATTCTTCCGACGTTGTGGAGCCTCCAGACTATAAGAGGACACCTAGGGATCGTTCCTAAGGCATCCTAGAAGGGCTCAAGCAAGGTTGGAGGCTGTGGAAGTGAAGATTGGAGTTTTACAACTCCTTTTGGTTTGCTTTGCTGTTTTCATGCTTTTTGTAGTTGTTTCATGTTTCCTTGGATCATGAGCAGCTAAACCTCTTAGCTAGGGCTAAGAGGTGAAGCTTGTAGTGAATCCAAGATGTTTTAATTCGTAGTTAAGTGGTTTTAGTTTGGAATTCATGATTATGAACTAAGGTTTGAAGTTTATACAAGTTTTTAAGTAATTTTTCTTAGTCTTGTGATGACTCATGGATGTTTGGATGAATTACTTAACTTCTTAATTTGTTTGCAACGGTATAGACCTGTATGATCCGAGGAATCGGAGTGCGCTCTAGTACTAAGCTATTCATAAAGGGACTTCAGGCCAAAGTTCTATTTTAGTTGATTTTCTGGAATATGTAAGGACTGTGATGGTGATTTGAATCTAGTTCAAATCCTAATCTAACCTTGTCTTGTGAGAGGACTTGGGGATGGTTATGATGGAGAACTGGACCTATAGGAAAGGGGAATGACCTATGCAATTGAGCATGCTCAGCTCAGCCTAGATTGAGTGAATCTTATGCATAGAACTTACATATTACAGACTGTTTGGTTTAACAGTTCTATCATCCGACTGGTCGGACAGGAATGTTGATTCTAGTTGAGAGAATAAGAAACCACAGCGGATTGAACATCAAGGATTACTACAAGTGGATCCTTGAAACCCTAGTACCCTCTTATAATTAATTACTCTCGATTTAATTCAGCTTTTGTTACTCACATCAACTTTATACAACAATCTGATTAGTAGACTTCAATAGACACTTGTGGATGAATTTGTGAGATCCTACATAGTCCCTGTGGATCGACCTCGGTCTTACCGAGATTATTACTACATCGCAACCCTACACTTGGGGAAGCGAACAAGTTTTTGGCGCCGCTGCCGGGGACCTTGACGGTTTTCACAAATTTCTGAAATTAGTATCTATTTAGGATTTTTTTTTTAGATTTTTAGAACTAACTTAGTTTATTTATTTGATTTTTTTTCTTTTCAGGGATTTCTAGGAAGCTGAAGAAGATACAAGAGTTTCAAGTGCGAATCAGGTTCTATCTTTCTAAACCTTACTGTTCTCCTTCTCCTATTCATTCCTATTCATCTCTTGTAGAGTGGGTGGAGACTCCTTTTGGATCTCTGAAAGGTCGGCCTTTTTGCCACCTGGATTCCTATTGGTCGGCTCAGCCGCCTTGGATCACCTTGTGCTCAAAGATTTCTTTTCTCATCTCTACTCCTCTTTTTCCTTTTTCTACACTTTTTTCTCAAAAGATTCAAAGATGGGTGGGGAGTTCTCTGGACCCCTATTGACCAGGAGAAATCGGTCTCTATTCTTGCTTCTGGCCTAGCCATTGCAAGACACCTTGTGCTTCGGTCTTAGAGAAGAGTAAAGAAAAGGGAGGAAGAATTCTCCTTTCTTTCTGTTTCTTATTTTTGGTTTTGCATGCCACATTGGGCTCGGGATTCCAATAACCGACTCATAAGTGAAGGGGGGATAGTAGAAGGCATTGATAGAGAGCCACGTGTTAGGAGACATCTAGATTCTCCAATTTTATCTGAAAGTATGGCTGCAAATCAACCTAACCCGGTTCAAAATCAAACTGAAACAGGGGAGAATGTGGTTGAGAATGTTCCCCGACCTAGGACTTTACGTGATTTCTTGCAACCTGCAAGAACGAGCACTCCCTCATGCATAGTATTTCCACCAAATGCAGGGAATGTGGATTTGAAACTGGGAGTGATCAATCTTCTCCCTAAATTCCATGGTTTAGACAGTGAAAGTGCCTATCAACACCTTAGGGAGTTTGATGAGGTAATCACCACCATGCACTTTGCAAATGTGACTGATGATGTAGTAAAACTTAAATTCTTCCCTTTCACTCTTAAGGATAAAGCCAAGGGTTGGCTTTATGCATTGAGGCCAAGATCAATTGGGTCATGGAATGATATGCACAGAGAATTTATTAAAAAATTCTTCCCTACTCACAAAACGAACATGCTTAAGCGCCTTATCATGAACTTTGCCCAAAAGGAGGATGAAACCTTTTCCCAATGTTGGGAGAGATTCAAGGACCTATTAAACGCATGCCCACATCATGGCTATGAAAATTGGCGGATTATAAGTTTTTTCTATGAAGGACTGATTCCATCCATGCGCCAATTTATAGAGATGATGTGTAATGGGGAGTTCATGAATAAGGAAGCTGATGAAGCATGGGATTATCTGGAAGAATTGGCTGAAAGTGCACAATCTTGGGACACATCTAAACCAACAAATTCCAAGATTGGCCAACAAAAGGAAAAGGGAGGAATGTATGTCTTATCAGAAGAAGATAGCATAAGTGCACGGTTGGCTAGCCTTACAAGAAAGGTCGAAGCCATGGAATTAAGGAAAGGAGAAACAATCAACTCCACTGAGGTTGAAACTGTTTGTGGAATTTGTGCTGGAAATCAACATGCTACACCAGATTGTCCCACAATTTCAGCAGTCCAAGGCATCTTACAAGAGCAAACAAATGCCATAAACAGTTATCAGCAGCAATATGGTGCTCCAAACTCAAACACGTATAATCCTAATTGGAAGAACCATCCCAACTTCAGTTGGAAGAATGGGCCCAATGCAAATGCAAACAACACTCCAAAAGTATCACTAGAAGAGATGTTGGGTGCATTCGTATCGGTCCAGAATGAGTATAACAAGACAAATTCTCTAAAAATAGATGGGTTCATGCAAGAGCAATTGAAATTCAATCAAAACTCAAACCAAGCCATCAATGAATTGAAAACATCTTTGGCTAGAGTTGAAGCTCACCTTAGTGTTAGAGAGAAGGGCACACTCCCTGCCCAACCTCTTCCTAACCCAAGGACCCAATATGAGATACAAGATGCAAGCTCATCCTCCCACCATACGGAACATGTCCAAGCTATCACCACTTTGAGAAGTGGGAAAGAAATTGATAAATCTAATCCGGTGAAGGCCCCAAAGCCTAAGGATCCGAAAATTCCCAAAGAGGATGATAGCCCAAACAATATTCCACAAGAGAAAGAACCGGAAAGACAATATAAGCCGGTTGCCCCATTTCCACAAAGGTTGATTTCACCTAAATCTTTAGATAAAAATTTGGAGATTCTGGAAGTTTTCAAGCAGGTGAAGATCAACATCCCGCTGTTGGATGCAATAAAACAAATACCATCTTATGCTAAATTTTTAAAGGAATTGTGTACAATCAAAAGGAAACATAACGTTCACAATAAAGTGCTTTTGGCTGAGAATTTGAGTGCCATCATCAAACAAGAGGTGCCCCAAAAATACAAGGATCCAGGTAGTCCAACCATCTCATGCATCGTAGGAGACTACCAGATTAAACAAGCCCTACTCGACTTGGGGGCAAGTGTGAATCTCATTCCATACTCGGTCTACGAACAACTTGGGTTAGGTGAATTGAAACCCACCAAAACCACACTCCAACTTGCTGATAGATCCATCCGGATACCGAGAGGAATGGTAGAGGATGTTCTAGTCCAAGTTGATAAATTCTACTACCCAGTAGATTTTATTGTATTGGACACACATCCCGTGATAGGCACCGGTACTCAAATTCCCGTCATATTTGGACGACCGTTTCTAGCCACTTCAAAAGCCATTATCAATTGTAGAAACGGACTTGTACAAATGTCCTTTGGAAATATGACCCTTGAGCTTAACATATTTGAGTTATGCAAACAACCGCGGGAAGTTGATGATGATGTCCACGAATTAAACATGATCGAATCATTCGTGGAGGATACAGTCCCCTTATCACTATTTTCCAACCCTTTGGAGGCATGTATGGCCCACTCTCATGAGACAAATGATTACACAATACAAGAGAGGGATGCCATTCTAGATGTGATGCTGGTGCTTGAGAATAAAAGATGGAGGGCCCCAATTGAACCTTTGCCTGTAAATGAGAACAAGGCCCTCCCATCTAACATCAAGGCACCAAGACTCGACCTAAAACCATTGCCAAGCGAGCTAAAGTATGTTTATTTAGGTCGAGATGAGACATATCCAGTGGTGATTTCTTCCCACTTGGATGAGGAACAAGAGAGTAGGCTAATAGCCACTCTATTAGAGCACAAGAGTGCCATTGGATGGTCAATTGCGGATCTCAAAGGCATAGACCCTCTGATTTGTACTCACCGCATACACCTTGAGGAAAATGCAAAATCATCCCGGCAACCACAAAGACGACTAAATCTAAACATGAAGGATGTGGTTAAGGCCGAAGTGGTGAAACTACTGATGTAGGTATCATTTACCCAATATCTGATAGCCAATGGGTGAGCCCAACTCAAGTGGTGCCTAAGAAATCCGGAATAACCATTGTAGCCAATGCCAATAATGAACTTGTACCAACTAGAGTCACTACCGGTTGGAGAATGTGCATTGACTACAGGAAGCTAAACACTGTCACGAGGAAAGACCACTTTCCCCTACCGTTTGTTGATCAGATTTTGGAACGGTTGGCGGGTCATTCCCACTTTTGCTTCCTTGATGGCTATTCAGGGTACAACCAAATAGAAATTGCCCGTGAAGACCAAGAAAAGACTACATTCACATGTCCATTCGGCACTTTCGCCTATCGACGGATGCCGTTTGGACTATGTAATGCCCCTGCCACATTTCAGTGTTGTATGATGAGCATCTTTTCTGACATGGTGGGGACCATTCTCGAAGTCTTCATGGATGATTTTTCCGTATTCGGTTGTAGCTTTGATGAGTGCCTTGAGCACTTGAAATCTGTGCTAAAAAGATGTGAAGAGAAGAACCTTGTGCTCAATTGGGAAAAGTGTCACTTCATGGTTCGAAAGGGAATTGTACTTGGTCACATCGTTTCACAAAATGGAATTGAGGTGGATAAGGCGAAAATTGATCTTATCTCTAACCTCCCACCACCCAAAAGCATACGAGATATACGGTCCTTTTTAGGACACGCAAGATTTTACAGAAGGTTCATAAAGGATTTCAGTTCACTCTCTCGCCCTTTATGTAACCTACTTCAAAAGGAAAATTCATTCGAGTGGAATGAAGAATGTCAAAAGGCCTTTAACACCCTTAAAGGTATGTTGACATGTGCCCCAATAATGCAACCACCTGATTGGAGCCTTCCTTTTGAGATTATGTGCAATGCTAGCGACTATGCTATTGGGGCCGTGTTAGGCCAAAGAAAAGATAAAAAGCCATGTGTCATCCACTATGCAAGTAGAACCCTAAACTCAGCCCAGGCAAACTACACTACCACTGAAAAGGAACTTTTAGCCGTAGTTTTTGCTTTGGAGAAATTTAGATCCTACTTGATTGGATCCAAGATCATTATATTCACTGACCATGCCGCGCTTAAGTATCTGCTTTCTAAGAAGGATGCTAAACCACGGTTATTAAGATGGATCCTCCTACTCCAAGAATTCGACTTAGAAATACGTGATAAGAAAGGAGTAGAGAATGTAGTAGCTGACCACCTCTCTCGACTTATCCTCACTGATTCCCCTGAAACGACTGCAATCAATGACATGTTCCCTGATGAACAACTTTTTGCTGTTTCCCAATTGCCATGGTATGCGGACATTGCTAATTATCTTGCTACAGGTACAATTCCTACATATTGGAAAAAGCAAGATAAAGATAGATTCTTCTCGGAGGTAGGGAAATTCCTATGGGACGACCCATACTTGTTCAAGTATTGTCCCGATCAAATCATAAGGAGATGTGTCCCAGATGATGAGCAACAAAGTATCATCTCCTTCTGTCATTCTCAAGCATGTGGTGGTCACTTTTCGGCCAAAAAGACCACAGCGAAAATTCTGCAATGTGGGTTTTATTGGCCCACCATGTTCAAAGACACACATGAGTTTTGCAAAGCATGTGAACCTTGTCAGAAACTGGGAGGAATCTCCCGTAGAAATATAATGCCACTCAATCCCATCTTAATTATCGAAATTTTTTATTGTTGGGGCATCGATTTCATGGGCCCATTCCCATCTTCTTTTGGAAATTTATACATCTTACTTGCTGTTGATTATGTTTCCAAATGGGTCGAGGCCATTCCTTGCCGGAATAATGACCATAAAACGGTCATTCGATTTTTAAAAGAAAATATTCTTTCCCGATTTGGAACGCCTCGAGTCATCATAAGTGATGGAGGGTCTCACTTTTGCAATCGCCCTTTTGCAGCCCTAATGAAGAAATATGGCGTTACACACAAAGTGGGCACCCCCTATCACCCACAAACTAGTGGACAAGCTGAGATATCCAATAGGGAGATTAAACACATTTTAGAGAAAACGGTATATCCCGATCGCAAGGATTGGTCACTTCGACTTACCGATGCTCTTTGGGCTTACCGTACTGCCTTTAAAACCCCTATTGGAATGTCTCCCTATAGACTTGTCTATGGGAAGGCTTGTCACTTGCCTGTGGAGTTGGAACATAAGGCGTATTGGGCTATTAAGATAATGAATTTCAATTCTGACAAGGCAAGCTTGCTACGCAAACTTCAATTAAATGAACTTGCAGAAATCCGAAATGAAGCTTATGAGAATGCGAGAATTTACAAGGACAAGACGAAGATATTCCATGATAAGAATATTCTTCGCAAGACATTCACGATCAATCAAAAAGTCCTCATGTATAATTCTCGCTTACATCTATTTCCGGGAAAATTGAGATCTCGATGGACCGGTCCCTATATTGTGCAAACTGTCTATCCGTATGGGACTGTCGAGCTATTGAATCCAAGGAACGGCAATATTTTTAAGGCAAATGGGCAGCGATTAAAGCCGTTCTTTGAAAATTTTCCTTCAGAAGGTATGTCCATACCCCTGAATGATCCTGTGTATCAGGATGATTGATCTCCTAGTCTGATGGAGGTATAGAGTAGTTAGGATTAGGATTTTGCTGCTTTTGTTTTCGTTTTCATAGGTTTGTTAGAAGGAGGAAGATTTCCAATGTTCACTCTCTCAGGTAATATCATTCCTCACTCCCTTTTATTTTCAAATTGCTCTCATGTTTTGCTCATTGCGCATCTTTTACATCGAGGACAATGCAAGATTTGGTTGGGGGGTGTAGGACCGCTTGGAGGAATCCAGCATTTTGCAACATCTCAAGCAATTATGTGGTGGAAATTTTTCGATTTTTTCAAAAATTCGAAACTCTTTTGGAAAACATTGGTTCTATGCATTCGAGTTGATATGAGCATAAGAGGAGGAGATATGAAGTGTATAAGGCTGGATGTCTGGAATCTCTCATTGCATAATGGTTTTATATGTGAACTCCCCTATTTTTGTGATTGATAGAAAATCTGAATACTTTTACACCTAGTTCACATTACATGATTTTCATGAGTTGAAGGGATTATGTGATTTAGGGATTAGTTAGACTTTGAATTAAGGTATTGAGAAATCAGGCCGGGGTACTTTGTCCATCCTTGTCCATGGGAAAATAATGAAAGATATGGATTTCTAAAAATCCTATCTAATTTAAAAAGAAAAAGGAAAAGGAAGGATGAAATTGGGAATGTGGAAAAACGGTGGAAAATTCCGATTAGGGCTACCTACTACCAACCGGGGGATGGTCTACCCGTAACCAAAGCCGGAAATGGGACGTAGTGTGAAAGTCGTCGGAAGGACAGTAAGGCAAATTCCTGTCATTGGCTTGATGTGGCTCTATGTACCTTGAGTTCTATAGTCTAGTTGATCTATGAAGAAGATAATCCTAGAAACTCGTGGAATGAATTTTCACTACCCACACTAGGATGAATTTGTTCAAGTCCCTCTATTTGTCAACCAATCAGTGGGAATCTCATATGAATGCCTATTATGCCTTGAGGATTTATGGTTCCAACCTTTGACGCCTAATCTTTCTGAATCTTACACTTATGAACCTTGGAATGTATAGAAGGATGGTTTCTGAAAGAGAGTTGAGTTTTTGAAGAATGAGATTAGCTTCACGCATGTTTTGCTCGGGACTAGCAAAATGCTGGTTGGGGGGTGTGTTGAGCTCTTAATTGTGCATATTCTAACCCCAATTCATCACTCATTGTGCAAGGTTTGTACGGTTTGTAAGCTAATTCAATGTATGTTTTGTGACTACAGGATTGAGGGTGAACTCTACTCAATTGAAGACATAAAGAGCTCACTTAGGATCATTCTGATGAAGAATGTTTGAGGACCAAAGAAGAAAAGAAAGAAAGAACTAAAGAAGAGAAGAAAGCAGATGAAAGAAAGGAAGAAAATAAGAAGAAAATGAAGCTGACCGGTCGTGACCGGTCGGCCAAGGAAGCCAGACCGGTCAGTGACCGGTCAGCCATGTAGTTGGGCATTACTGAAGAGGACCGACCGGTCATGACCGGTCGGTCATTGTTGCTGGAAAAATGCTGAAGGCGTCCGACCGGTCATGACCGGTCGGACATGCTTGCTGGACCAAGGAGGAGTAAGCCCGACCGGTCATGACCGGTCGGAGATACTTGCTGGAGTGTTTTCACTTGAGGCCGACCGGTCTTGACCGGTCGGCCATGCGTACTGAGTTAGAACTTTCTAATTTCTTCCCGAAATTCTCTGCGCTGCGTAAGTGTTACCCAAATTTCCGATTCTTCCGACGTTGTGGAGCCTCCAGACTATAAGAGGACACCTAGGGATTGTTCCTAAGGCATCCTAGAAGGGCTCAAGCGAGGTTGGAGGCTGTGGAAGTGAAGATTGGAGTTTTACAACTCCTTTTGGTTTGCTTTGCTGTTTTCATGCTTTTTGTAGTTGTTTCATGTTTCCTTGGATCATGAGCAGCTAAACCTCTTAGCTAGGGCTAAGAGGTGAAGCTTGTAGTGAATCCAAGATGTTTTAATTCGTAGTTAAGTGGTTTTAGTTTGGAATTCATGATTATGAACTAAGGTTTGAAGTTTATACAAGTTTTTAAGTAATTTTTCTTAGTCTTGTGATGACTCATGGATGTTTGGATGAATTACTTAACTTCTTAATTTGTTTGCAACGGTATAGACCTGTATGATCCGAGGAATCGGAGTGCGCTCTAGTACTAAGCTATTCATAAAGGGACTTCAGGCCAAAGTTCTATTTTAGTTGATTTTCTGGAATATGTAAGGACTGTGATGGTGATTTGAATCTAGTTCAAATCCTAATCTAACCTTGTCTTGTGAGAGGACTTGGGGATGGTTATGATGGAGAACTGGACCTATAGGAAAGGGGAATGACCTATGCAATTGAGCATGCTCAGCTCAGCCTAGATTGAGTGAATCTTATGCATAGAACTTACATATTACAGACTGTTTGGTTTAACAGTTCTATCATCCGACTGGTCGGACAGGAATGTCGATTCTAGTTGAGAGAATAAGAAACCACAGCGGATTGAACATCAAGGATTACTACAAGTGGATCCTTGAAACCCTAGTACCCTCTTATAATTAATTACTCTCGATTTAATTCAGCTTTTGTTACTCACATCAACTTTATACAACAATCTGATTAGTAGACTTCAATAGACACTTGTGGATGAATTTGTGAGATCCTACATAGTCCCTGTGGATCGACCTCGGTCTTACCGAGATTATTACTACATCGCAACCCTACACTTGGGGAAGCGAACACTCCCCCGAGAGATTGATGTTCTTTTTTATTTTTCTTTCTCCTGTACTCGCGAGCAGACATTTGTAAACAATTGACATATTAATGAAAAGATATTCTTGAAAATGTTCTCGTTCTTCTTGTTTACCTTCTCTTTTTCCCTTCACGCAATGAATGCCTTCTTTTTTCAATGAGTTATGCTTAACCCGGGGGACCGTAATGACCTGCCTTCGTGGAGATAGATTGATCTATCAATTGAGAAATGAGTTGTGCTCAATCCGGGGGGTCGTACTGACCATTCCCTCGTAGAGATAGACTGGTCTATCGATTGAGAAATGAGTTGTGCTCAATCCGGGGGGTCGTACTGACCATTCCCTCATAGAGATAGACTGGTCTATCGATTGAGAAATGAGTTGTGCTCAATCTGGGGGGTCGTACTGACCATTCCCTCGTAAAGATAGACTGGTCTATCGATTGAGCCTCCGAATTTACCAAGGGTAGAAGAATGGTCGAGAGTACATACATGCTCTCCTTCAGCGTTATTTTTTATCCATAAAATGGGAATGCGACCATCCAAGGTGAATTTATCCCTATCAAAGGTAGGCAATTGGCCAAGAGATTGTATGTATTCTCTTTAGGGCTGTTCAGGTCCAAGTAAATGGAGTAGCGACCAAAAGATATCTTTGACTTTTTATTCATAAAATGTCGTTGTGAACTACATCGAATCTAGGGGAAGTATTGCAGCAAATGCTCCACGTGCCAAGGGCGACGTACGGGTTTTCCCTGCATGTCTTCGAGGTAAGAAGTTCCGGGTCGCACAATCTTAATAACCCGATATGGGCCTTCCCAATTCGGATCCAGCGAACGAGCGGGAACTCCGAGTTTTTGCTTCAGGACCAAATCTCCGAGCTGGAAAGATCTAGGCCGAACCTTAGCATTTCGATAGCAAGCAATACGTTGTTGATATGCGGCCGCTAGTACTTGGGAGGTATTTCTTCATTCCTCCAAGAGATCGAGATGAAGTCGAAGATCTTCCTGATTACCCGCGGGGTCATACTGCTCGATCCGATACGAGGGCACTTGAATTTCCACTGGTAATACTGCGTCGACACCAAATGCTAAGGAGAAAGGGGTTTCACCTGTTGATGTACGAGCCGTGGTTCTATATGCCCATAGTACGTCTAGCAGAAGTTCCGGCCACATACCTTTACATTCACCTAGCTTGGTCTTTAAATGGTGCTTGATGATTTTATTCACTGCCTCAACTTGCCCATTTGCCTGGGGATGATATGGAGAGGTGCGGAGGTTACGTATCTTCCATTTTTCGCAAAATTCATCAAAGGCTGCGTTGTCGAACTGCGTTCTGTTGTCGGTAATTATAGTGTGAGGAAGTCCGAAACGGCATATGATATTTCTCCATATGAACTTAGTAGTTTGTTTCTCAGTAATCTTGGCTAATGGTTCTGCTTCGACCCATTTGGTGAAGTAATCGACCCCCACTATTGCGAATCTGTTTTGTCCTTTTCCAGTAGGCAAGGGCCCGATGATATCGACCCCCCATTGCGCGAAAGGCCAAGGACTATCTACTGGAGTCATTCGCTCAAATGGTACGTGAGGTATAGGAGAATATCGCTGGCACTTGTCACATTTTTTAGAGAATGCAATTGCATCTGCTTTCATAGTGGGCCAATAATATCCTTGCCTCATCGCCTTGTATGCTAGGGATCGCCCCCTGGGGTGGTTACCACATGCCCCCTGGTGTATTTCATCTAGAACACGAAGTGCTTCTTCGGGATGAAGACACCTTAAATAAGGCAAGGAAAAACTTTTGCGTAACAATATTCCGTCTTGTAAGGTATACCTGGCGGCTCGATGACGAATTTGTCTTGCAACTTTCTTGTTGTCTGGAAGGTATCCGTCTCTAAGATAAAGGATAATGGGGTCCATCCAACATGGAGATGATTGTACCGATATTACTTGCTCAAGAGTTGCTTGGTCGATACTCGGGTTCTGAAGATGCTCGATGGGGATTGAATGTGATAACTCAGATTCTGGTGCAGAGGCGAGCTTTGCCAAGGAATCTGCGAGTTGGTTCTTCTCGTGAGGAATATGAATTATTTCATAAGTCTTCAGTTTTGCGAGCAGGATGAGGACACGAGATTTGTATAAGGCCATCCTTTCTTCTTTAGCCTCGAATTCACCGAGAACTTGGTTGACAATGAGCTGGGAGTCACTGTGAATTAGCAGATTTTGAATTGAAAGGACAATTGCTAGTTCGAGGCCAACGATCAAGGCCTCATATTCTGCTTCATTATTTGAGATGCGAGTATCAAAACGTAAAGCATATTGGAAATGCGACCCGTCTGGGGCGACTAGGATTAGGCCTGCTCCGCTACCGGTGGCCCGTGACGACCCGTCCACGAAAAGGGACCAGGAAGGCTGGTCGCTGGTTGTGGAATTGTCATCGGAAGAGGAGTACGTGAATTCGGCGATAAAGTCAGCCACGGCCTGGCCCTTGACAGCGGGCCTAGGGCAGTACGAGATATTGTGCTCGCTGAGCTCGACTGCCCATTTAGTTAGTCGTCCGAAAGTCTCAGGTTTTTGAAGGACTTTTCGTAACGGATGATTCGTTGGTACGAGAATAGCGTGGGCTTGAAAATATGGTCGCAGTTTTCGTGCTGCCGTGACCAAGGCCAGGGCCAGTTTTTCCATATCAGAATAACGGGTTTCAGCATCTACCATTGTCCGACTAATATAATAAACGGGCCTTTGCATCCCGGAGTCTTCTCGTATTAAAGCGGCGCTAACGGCCGTGGAAAACACAGATAAATAAAGGATGAGTTGCTCGTGCGCTACAGGTTTAGATAAAACAGGGGGCGTGCTCATATACTGCTTCAATTGTTGAAAAGCTTCTTCGCATTGTGATGTCCACTCCCAATTAGATTTTGCTGTAGCACGGAGGAGCTTGAAGAAGGGTAAGCATTTGTCAGACGCTCGCGAGATAAACCTGTTCAACGATGCGATGCGACCAACCAAACGTTAGACGTCCTTAAGAGTGGTCGGGGATTTCATCTCTATCAATGCTTTTATTTTTTCGGGATTTGCCTCAATCCCTCGCTGGCCGACCATGAATCCGAGAAACTTTCCAGCAAATACTCCGAATGCACACTTTTCTGGATTCAACTTCATCTGATATTTCCTCATCAGATCGAAGGCTTCTTGAAGATCAGAAAGATGATCATCTTCTACGATGCTTTTCACGAGCATGTCGTCAACATAAACTTCGATATTCCTACCGATTTGAGCAGCGAATATTTTGTTGACGAGACGTTGATAGGTGGCCCCTGCATTTTTAAGACCGAACGGCATAACTTGGTAGCAATATAATCCTCGGTCGGTGATGAAGGCGGTATGTTGGCTATCAGGTGGATGCATCATGATCTAGTTGTAACCAGAATAAGCATCCATAAAGCTAAGCAGGGCATGCCCAGCTGTTGAATCGACCAGCTGGTCTATCCGCGGCGTCGGAAAACTATCTTTGGGGCATGCTTTGTTCAAATCTGAATAGTCGATGCACATTCTCCATTTGCCATTAGCTTTCCGGACGAGAACTACATTCGCGACCCACTCCGGGTAGTCAACTTCTTTTATGAAATTGACCGTAAGCAGCTTTTCGACTTCAGCTTTGATTGCCATTTGCCTTTCTGCAGTGAAGGCACATCGACGCTGGTGTACGAGTTTATGCTTTGGATCAATATTCAACCGATGTGCGATAATGTTGGGATTGATGCCTGACATATCTTTGTGAGACCAAGCGAACACGTCTTGATATTCGGTGAGGAGGAAGAGGATCCCATGCGGATAACTCTGGACGAGTCATCTTTAGCTAAGTGAACCGCCACTGTATCTTCCCCAGGAGTTCCTGATTGAAGGGCGCTCTCTCTCGGGTCTAGGGAGTTGTCAGTCGAGGAGTTAGGTGAATCTTGTGCTATCGTCATGACAGGTGCTACTGGGACTTTCATTCGGTCTTATAGGGCTATCTCTTAACAAGACCGAGCCTCCTTTTGATTTCCTCGCACAACCCCAACACCATTTAGGGTAGGGAACTTGACACATAAATAGGAAGGGTGTAAGGATGCCCCAACCTTATTAAGCGATGGCCGCCCCAAAATAGCGTTATATGCTGATTTTCGATCCACCATGAGGAAGTTTATGAAGACGGTAGTCTTCGCTGGACTTTCTCCGAAAGTAACTGGGAGATCAATGCTTCCTTCAGGTATTACCACCTCACCTCCGAAGCCGATGAGAGGGGTTGAAACTGGCTTGAGTAGGCTTCTGGCAAGTGCCATTTTGTTGAAAGCCTCCAGATACAGAATATCGGCTGAGCTACCTGTATCCACCATAATTCGATGAGTCAGATAATTTGATACATTTAATGTGACTACGATGGAGTCCTCGTGAGGGAAGTGAATTCCCGCTGCATCTTCGAGGGAGAAGGAAATTGGAGGATGGCTGGCCTTTGATGCACTGGATGCCTGCTCCAGCCAATAAATATGCTGGGGTTCTTTAGACGCCTTCCAAGCGTACGCTTTCCTTGAAGCTTGAGAGTCGCCCCCGCAAGCTGGTCCTCCGACGATGGTGCGGATTTCTCCAGTAGGCTCAGCGTCCTCTTGGGCAGTATGATGATGAGACGGTTCCTTTTTACGTGGTGAGGCTTTCGCCCTTTCTGGTGATCGATTTTTACGAGAGACATAGTCCTGGAGATGGCCCTTTCGAATAAGGGCTTCAATATGATCTCTTAGAGAGATGCAGTCCTGGGTTCTATGCCCGTGATCTTTGTGGAAGTAACAGAACTTGCTCTTGTCTCTCTTCTCCGGATCAGATTTGATCTTTGCAGGCCACTTTACATATGGTTTGTGTTTAATCTCCATTAAAACCTTTTCATGAGACCGATTGAGAGGAGTGTAGTTATGATATTTTCCAGAATAAGGCTTCTTAGGAGAACGGTCGCGTTGATCACGATGATATTTTTTATCTGCAGAAGAGGTTCCTTCTGGCTTGCGTTTCTTACCCTGTACTCCATGGCGTGTCAATGCGACTTCTTCTGCATTGATATATTTCTGAGCTTTGGCTTGGAATTCTGCCATAGTTTTTGGAGGGCTCTTATCTAAGGCAAACCTGAATTTCTCGCTCGTTATTCCAGCTATGAGGGCTGTGAGACCTTTTTTCTTCAGTATAACCCTCAGTTTGAACGGCTTCGGCAGTGAACCGTACTGTGAACTCCTTTATTGTCTCCCCATGCTGTTGTTTCAGATCCATTAGATGGGAGGCTGGCTTCTTAATGCGAATGCTTCCCATGAATTGAGAAAGGAATAACTCTGATAACTGTGAAAAGGAGCTGATGGAACGAGGTTTTAGTCCCCGGAACCACGTATGGGCTGCTTCCTTCAATGTTAGGGAAAAAGCCCTACACATGATTTCTGAGCCATGTCCCTCCAACTCCATAAGAGACCTATATGTTTCCAGGTGTTCAAGGGGGTCGCCAATACCTGTGTATGGGGTGATAACAGGCGTTCGATATTTTCTAGGTAACGGTGCCTCCATAACCTCCCTGGTGAAGGGGGACTCGGATTGATGTATCGTCGCCATGACGGCAGATGGTCGATTTTCCTGGTATCGCTGCTCTATAACGTCAAAACAATTATGGATTCTTTTGAGATCTCCTTCCCATGGTAAGGTATAGCCTGATGTTTCGACGATGGAGTCCTGAGGTTGAGGTTGGCGAGACGCACTAGAATGTATGGAATGTGGAGGCAGCACAGGGGGGTGGTTGCCGAGTGGTGTTCGGTTTGACGGAGGATGATTTGGTTGAACCCGTGGTTCGTCCATAGAATGTCTGGAAGCCACCAGAATGGGTTGCAGTGGTAACCCCTCGGAGGGTTGTCTCTGCGATTCGAGGAAATGCTGATCAAGCCGATTTGACAGGGCCTGAACTCCGGCATTTAGAGTTAGAAGAGTATTTTCGAGGAAACGCAGAACGTCGTCTTGATTTTCGGAGGCCTCCAATACTGGATTTGCTAACGGCATATTTGGGGCTTCTTGAGGGATATTCGTCGAAGTGGGTAGAGGGACAGGTACGGATTCCGTCTCATCGGGCGGAGGTGGTGCCTGCCTTGAAGTGGAAGGATGAACCGTCTTCTTAGGAGGCATAGTAGAAGGATTTTGATCAGTGGTAAGAACGATTGACTTTAACGATCAAGTCGTTCCCACAGACGGCGCCAAGCTGTTAACGTCAAATTTTATAACAGGATCCCCCAGATGTTCACCTTCTCTCCAATAAAGACTTCCTCCGCCGGACCTGAAAGAAGACAGAAAGTAATTAAGGGTGGCCGGCGTCCGGCCGTTAGCCCTCCGATGCTTAAGTCAATAAGGCAAGAAGGAGAATAACCAAGCAGCCGAGGCTAGAGATTGAATATTGTGTACCTGTATCTTAATGGAGTCATCTCCTTATATAGATATGAAATGATCCAATCTGTTACGTAAGATATCGAGATCCCGTTGATTTCGTGGGATAAGATTCTTATCTTCAAATAGAGGGGAGATCTAATCCAATGACTCATCCGATAATTTCATTCCTTGATAGCGATCCCTTGAGACTCGGAACCATTGAAGAAGATAAGCCCAAAATCGGCCTATACGGGCTGCTGGTACTGAGGGCTAGGGGATGTCAGCACAGAAAAAGCTGTTCGCATGTAGGAAGATGGTCTCGAGTCCAAATACTCGCTCATTCAGATGTAACACCTTTCAACGACTTGTGAGAAGGTCTGCTCGCAGGAAAAACACAACTTCTCTCGCCTTCCAGTATTTGACTATCGATCACAACTTCTCGAAGCTTTGGTAGTCGAGCATCATTTTTCCTAATATGCGAGCTACAAACAGACGTTCTCGATAGTCGGATAAAGGTGCTCGCAAGATCGGAGTACCTTCTGAATATGCGAGTCGCTAACAGACGTTCTCGATAGTCGGATAGAGGTGCTCGCGAGATTGGAACAGCAGGAAAACCTCCAGCAGACATCTCCGCTGTTTTGGCTATAACAATACCCTCATCACTCTTGGAGTCAAACTTTCCCAAATTTTTATGGTCTCTCAGAATATAACATGTACTACCAAAGACCTTAAAGTATTTCACATTTGGTGTCTTTCCACACCACAGTTCATAAGCAGTTTTGTTTAGACCTGCCCTTAAATAAACTCGATTTATAATATAGCAGACAGTGTTTACTGCTTCGGTTCATAGATTTTGCGCAAGATTCTTATTATTAAGCATAGTTGTGGCCATATCCATTAATACTCGATTTTTTCTTTCAGCGACCCCATTTTGTTGAGGTGTTTTGGGTGCTGAGAATTCATGGCGAATACCCAATTCATCACACAATTCCTTCAAACGATGATCTTCAAATTCACCGTCGTGATCACTCTTGATTCTCGCTACCATATATCCTTTCTCATTGTGAAGTTGCTTCACTAGTTTTTGGAATTCTTCAAATGTGTCAGATTTTTCTCTTAAGAAGGCGACCCATGTGAATCTAGAGTAATCATCAACGACTACAAAGAAGTATCATTTTCCACCTTGGCTAAGTACCCTGGTAAGACCAACTAGGTCCATGTGTAGCAGTTCAAATGGTTTTGATGTGACCAGGATAGAGGTTCTCTTGTGTGTAACCTTAATTTGTTTACCTTTTCGGCAAGCGATGCACACAGCATTAGGTCTTTTACCCATCTTAGGTAGACCTCTCACCAATTTTTCTGACTCAGTTTAAATAGATTTCTATAACGAACATGACCGAATTGATGGTGGCACAATTCTGTTTCATCCTTAATGGCCACGTGACACATGGTGGAGGAGCTTGGATTGTTGTGATTTTCAATGACATAGCAGTTGTCTCCTGTGTATAGACCTTTCATAACTAATTTTCCTGTGGAGTTCAGGATCTTGCACATATCTTTGGAGAAGCTTACTGAGTGCTCTTCATCACAAATTTGTGAGATACTCAAAAGGTTATGTTTAAGACCATTAACATAAAGCACATTTTCAATTTCGGGCAAACCTGGCCCAGTGATGGTTGCTTTACCAATTATTTTAGCCATGCTCCCATCACCAAATGTGACAGACCTACCATCAAATTCGTTATATGCACAAAATTGAGATCTATCACCGGTCATGTGTCTAGAGCAACCACTATCCAAGTACTATCTAGGGGTATTCCCAGCTTTTAGGGCAGTATGAATGGCCAAACACTTGTTCTTAACTACCCATTTAGTTGTTGTCCTTTTATGAGGGGTATTCTTATGGTGAGATTCTCTAGTTTTCTTAGGAGAATCAGATTTTCCTTTTTCACGCAAGAGAAGAGCAGTTTTCAAATTCAGCATTTTAACTTGCTTCAACAGTTCGTCCATCCTCTTATCCTGAAGTGTAGGATAATTCTTTCGAATGTTTCCTCTTTTTGGTGAAGTATGCATAGGAGGATTCCAATTAGCTTGCACATTTTTCCCTGTCGGTATAAATTTACCTTTCAAGTTTCTGACCGAATTTTTGAACATTTTGCATTCAAACTTTAGGTGGCCAATGTCACCACAAGCATGGCAAACAGGAGATGCTTTGATTTTACTCCCCGATGCACCATGATCTTTTCTTACCATCGGATGGACTGAGGTAGTTTTTGAAGTGTGACTGTCATAGCCCAAACATCTTCTGTCTATTGGTGATCTTACAACACCTAGGAGTTTTTCAAGGTTTTCTTCTCCTTGGGCGAAACGTCTTCTGGAGTCAATGACTTGACACTTAAGACGATCAATTTCAGTGTTCGCCTCTTTGAGTTCTTTCTCAAGTCTAGCATGCTTATCTAGAGATTCACCACTTATGAACTTTTTCTTTTCTTGTTCAAGCTCATCATTCTTCCTTTGCAGTTCTTCTAGATCTTGACCCATCTTTTGATTCTCAATTTTCAATCCGTCAAGACTTTTTGTCAATTTATCATTTTCAGCCTTCATTTGGCCCAACTTTTTAATGGTTGTTGAGCTCTTAATTGTGCATATTCTAACCCCAATTCATCACTCATTGTTCATAGTTTCTTGGTTTAAAGACTAATCTAATGCATGTATTTGTGATTGTAGGAATAGGAGAGAGGATTTATCAAATGAAGGTTTAAAGATACTATTTACAAGCATTGAAGATCACAAGACTAAGCATGAAAGGGTGGAAGAAAGAAGCAAATGAGAGAAGAAAAGAAGACAGGAGAAATACACTCATGACCGGTCGTCCATAGCTAGGACTGGTCGTCCGACCGGTCTGACTACTCAACACAGGAGGAACTTCAAACCAAAAGTCACTGGACCAGTTGAGACCGGTCATTCACCACTCAGACCGGTCATGCGTTCAACAGGAAATTGTGAAAACTCTCTGGACAAATTTGGTGGTTTTGAGACCGGTCGTGTGACCGGTCGTCCACAGGTTCAGACCGGTCATGCGACCGGTCGTCAGCGCAACAGCTTGTGCGGGAAAGCTCCGATTTTCTCTGCGCAATTGCGTATTTCCTTGCGCAATCGGGAATCTTCCGCGCCAATCTATAAATAGAGCTTCTTCTCTTCATACTAGGGCATGCTAGGACGTGGGGATCATCAAGGAGGCTTAGGAGACGGATTTTACTTCAAGTTTTTCTAGTTTTTCTTCCTATTTTAGTTGTTTTTATGTTTTTGAGGCTTCTAGTTCAAGGATGTTAGAGATGAACTAAAACCTCTTAGCTAGGGCTAAGAGGTGAAGCTTTTGATTTGTTTTTCATGGATTGATGCAACCTAGGTTTCCTTTTTATGTTTTAATTGAAGAATTTAGTTCAATATGAGTTTGAATCAAGTACTAATTTGGTTTTACTTTGATCTCTTGATGACTCCGGGCTCATGTGATTCTTAGTGATTCTAAACTTAGTAGCTTATCTTCTGAGCATTGGTTATGCTTGTGTAGTTCATTGATCTATCATCGACTCCGGGCATGGTAGACCCTTTGATTGCCTTGTGTACAATGGCTTGATCTTCATGTGGGAACTCATTCAACTAAAGTTCTTATCTTTTGTTATAATTTGAAATAGTTGTTTACTGCTTGATTTTGATTTAATTAGAATTCTAATCATTGGCTATAATCAGGTCTAGTGACAGGATTTGATGAAAGCTATGGTTATGAATCTCAACTAGATTGGAAAGAGGCTTGACCTACACAATTGAGTGTGCCCAAAGCTTAAGCATTGTTGTGGGAATTGAATCAATGAATATGCAACTGTTTTAGATAATTATTGATTGAACCGCTCTATATTCCGATCGGATAGAGATATAAATTCGATTCCAATTGAGTTATGAGAGGCCTAGTTGTATTGATGCATTGAAACTTATCAAAAGTGGATCCTTGGCGCTCTAGTGCCTTTTTATATTGATATTAGCTTACACTTTCACTGTTTAAACTCAATTCACTATTTTCCAGCTTTAGTTCTTAATAGGATCTTAATTATTAGTTGTTTTAGACAAATCCTGAGAATACCCATTCATAAATCTCTGTGGGAACGATACTCGGTCTTTTCGAATTATTACTACTTCGCAACCCTACACTTGGGGAGTGAACAATGGTATTCATATTTTCAATGTATAGTTGGTTATATACCTCCTGAAGGCCTTCATCCTCATCCTTATCATCACTCAAGGAATCATCTTCAGTGTTAGAGGATTCATGATCATCAATGTCTCCAGTGATCTTAGCAATGGGCTCACTTTGAGGCACAATATCAGTGATGGAAGCCATTAAAATTTTGATTGAACCTTGTTCCTCATCACTTTGGTATATGTTTGATTCTAATTCAGATTCTTCAGTATCATCCCATGTAGCCGCCATTGCCTTTTTCTTGGTCTTTTTATCAGTGCACTCGGATGCAATATGACCAAATCCTCTACACTTGTACCATTGAGGATCTTTTGAATTAAAAGAAATTTCCTTTGTTGTTCTTAGAGTCAAAAGGTTTACCCTTCTAGTAGGGTTTCCTTCTAGAAGTATTTTTCCTAGTTTTGAAGAATTTTTTAAATTTCTTGGCCATAAGTGTCATTTCTTCTATGTTTGGATCTTCCTCACTTCCATATTCAGAATCTTGTTTCTTGTGAGAAGATTTCAGGGCTGTACTTTTGGATTTGGAGGGAGTTTTGAAATGTAACTCATGGGTTTGAAGGGACCCTAGTAATTCTTCAACTTTCATGGTATCTAGGTCCCGACATTCTTCTAAAGTAATAACTTTGGTAGAGAACCGTTCCAGTAGGGATCTCAGAATTTTCCTACAACAGGTTCCCCCAAGCCCCACATTTTATTTGTGATCTTGTTCAGTTTGGTATAGAAGTCCGTAAATGTTTCATGCTCCTCCATTGCTATGTTTTCGAATTGTGTAGTGAGGCGCTGAAGTTTTGAGTGTTTGGCAACGATTGTTCCTTCATGTGTAACTTTAAGAATATCCCATACCTGCTTACTGGTTGTGCAATTTTAAATCTGACCAAATTCATCTTTAGACACTGAACAAAAAATGGCATTCAGGCCTTTGGCATTATGAACACGTTGAGCTTTATCATAATCGGTCCACATAGCCTTCTCTCTTGGTATGAGGACATTCGGTTCACCTTTATTACATATAATGTCCATTGGGGGCTTATATCCAATATCAACCATGTCCCTAATGTCCGAATCAATGGATTCTAAAAAGATGCGCATTCAGGCTTTCCAATATGGATAGTTTGACCCATCAAAGAAGGGAGGTTTAGTAACGGATGTAGAGTCCTCTCTAGACATATTTTCAAGTTCTCTTAGGATCTTACTCTGGGTTTTTAAACCTGAGCGGAGGAACCCGCTCTGATACCAATTGAAATTACGGTTTTATCGCTTGTAGAGATACTCGGAGATATGCCTAATGTCCTAGAGGAGGGTGAATAGGACTTTTTGAATTTCCAATTATAATTTAAAACTAAATCAATTCAATCTTATCAACCAAGATTATCACAAGAACATTCAAGGCAATTATATGATTAATTTGCAAGAAAAGACTATCATAGGCATTTCATCAAACAGTTAACATTCATGATTGACTAAACCATTCAACACATAGCAATCATTCAATCTCACAATGCACAACGATTTATAGTGGTTCGGTTTCCCTACTCCACTCCCAGTTCACGATCTCAACCTATGAGACCACCGAATTTCACTATAGTCGTGGTTTTAAATCAGGTTAACCATCAACCTTAACATCCTTTGATCTAGGACCGCGTTTACCATCCACCGATGACCCAATCCAGGGACTTGACGAGTTTAGATCTCAAACTCTCACCAATCCTAATCCAAGGACGGTCACATACACTCCCGCCGGAGTTTCCCAATTCAGGGAATAGTGATTCAATAAATAGACTCTCAAATACTAGACATACCTAGACGATTGAGCCCAGATTCAATCCTTTGATGAGTAGCTTCAGCTTCACGTGCTTCAGCTTCTCTTTGTGCTCCCAAGATCAGCTATCGATACAAATGATGTGTGTATGATTATGCCGGGTAGTTGGGAGAGAAATGGTCAAGTTCCTCTTGCCTATTCAATGCAATGGTTATGAGGGAACTACTAAACTTCAACATTCAATGGCTATAAACGACCTCATAAAGATATTTCGAAGGTAGGTTAGCCATAAATGCATATCTTAAGTTCATACTTCAAACCGAGCTTTGAATACTCAATGACAAGCCATTAATGGCTAGGTTTGAATGATGAACTCGAGGTAGTTAAGAGCAAGGAGGGTAGGAGGATGTGAGTAAAGACTCTCTCTCTTAGCTCTTGATGGGTGTTGAATGCATACCATGAAAGACCACAAGATATGGCTATATAGAACCCCAAATGATGGCCCCCAACGAAACAAAAACGGTCACAATCAACCTGTCAGAGAAAGGCCTCAACTGGTCGGACAGGTTGGTCGTAATTCAAATGTGTTGGAACTCATTTAGGTCTGTCCGATCGGTCAAGACCGGTCGACTGACCTTGCTGGACTCACTGATATGTGCAGACCGACCGGTCAAGACCGGTCAGCTGCCTACCTGGTACCCTGCAGCAAGCTGCTAGACACATATGAATTGCTGGCTGACCGGTCAAGACTGATCGGCAGTCCAACCCAATTAAATCCAGTAAGGCTACTGGATATATGATGCCACTTTAAGCCGACCGGTCAAGACCGGTCGGCTGTCCAGCTATATATAACACAGCAAGGTCACTGACCTCATTTGATGTGCCTGGCTGACCGGTCGGCTGTCTTGGTAGCCCACATACAACACTGCTCCTTGGACAGGTCTAGCCGACTGCCCGACCGGTCAAGACCTGTCGGCTGTCTTACCATAGATATTACAGCAAGCTTGCTGGACTAAGGTGAAGGGTCAGTCCGACCGGTCATGACCGGTCGGTTGCCTTGGAGTTTTTTTTAAAAAATAACAGTGGATCACTTCAATGATGAAGTATGAAGTGATTTGGTGCAAGGAGTCCAATGTTTGGACATGTTTTCAATCAAGATTAGCACTTGTCATGGAAAGTCAAGTTTGATCAACTTGAGCAAAAGGGTCAAGAAGGAATGGGATGAGTTAGGTCGGTAATTACGTCATTCATTGATGTTTTGGGTTTCCTAAGGTCGATCTATATGCAACTTACCTAAGATCTTGTTTCTACTTGAGCTTGAGCAAGGGAAGACGCATAATCTTCAAGTCTTGAGCTTCAAATCTTCGACCGGGGCTCACACGACAAGACGCAACCAATCAACACGACAATTGACAAAATAAAGTGTACTAACATGGGTTATAAGAATGATAAATCCACTTAGGCGACAGTTTAATCGTACTTAGTTTTGGTAGGTTGTTGAACCTCCAATTTATACATTGCATTGCCCGTTACTCAACAAGGTTTGCATGATTTTCATGGTTTAAAGGCCCACCTAACACATGTTTTGTGATTATAGGGATGAGAGCGGACTTCATTCAAATACGAGACAAAAGAATGCATTTGAAGCTATTGCATGAAGTCCTAAGATGACCAAAGAAAGAAGAAGAAAGAGAACCAAAGAAAGAAGAAAGAAGAGAAGAAAAAGAAAGAAACAAGAACAATTTGAAGAGGGCTGACCGGTCACGACCGGTTAGCCATGGTTGCTGATCAAAGAGGAGAATAGGCCGACCGGTCTTGACCGGTCAACCACGCATACTGGAAGGTGGACAGAGGAGCCCGACCGGTCATGACCGGTCGGCTGTATACACTGGAATAAGATGGAAAAATTGGTCCGACCGGTCATGACCAGTCGGCCACAGTTGCTGGAACAATGGACAACCAGTCCGACCGGTCATGACCGGTCAGCTGTGCTCCCTGGAGTGCTAAAAAAATCAGTCCGACCGGTCACGACCGGTCGGCTCTGCGTAACATGATTCCTTTCTAAATCAGGACTCCGGAAATTGCTGCGCAATGCGTAATCTTTCGCAAAATCCTACGCAAGGGAGGTTGTTTGCTATAAAAGGACACCTAGGGGTTCTTCCTAGGGTATCAGAGAGGCTAAGGAACGTGAGTTTGGAGAGTGAAGGCGATTGTGGAGCAGCTGCAACTCTCCTATTCGGGTTTTTCTATTTTTATGCTTTATTTCAGAGTTTTTTAGTTGTAGCATGACTATGCTCGGCTAAAACCTCTCAGCTAAGGCTGAGAGGTGAAGCTTGTAGCTAATACTATGTTGATTTTAGTTTAATTCAAGTAATTTACATTCAAGTTTGGATTTTTACATGATTTAGTTCCAAAAAGTGGTAGTTTGAGATGTCTTATCTGAGTTTATGTGCTCCGGACATGAATTCCTTTTAATTCTCTGAGATTATCATGTTTGTTTATCTAAATTCGGATTATAGTAATCCTTGAGCAGGCCATAGTCCAGAGGCATGGCTGTTACTCCGCAGGCTATGGTTTGAGTTTAGTATTGATTTTATTGGACTAGAACTTGGAAGTTCAACTTGAATGTGATGGAATGTGTGTGAATGCTTTATTCTCCAACTAGATGAGAGATAGGACTTCAAATCTAGTTGTGTTTTCTACTTGGATTGACTGAATTGACATAGGATTGCTACAAGTGGATCCTTGAAAGCCTTAGTACTTTATATCTCTGATTTTTCATTAAGTTCCTGTTTTAAATAAACACTCAATTAAATCTGATTTCTTTTAAAAACTGAGTTGCTGGAGTGATTTGGGAGCTGTCACTATTTCCCTGTGGATCGACCTCGGTCTTACCGAGTTTTTATTACTACATCGCAGCCTTACACTTGAGGCGAGCGAACATAGGTGACAGTCAATCTTTAAGCCAACAGGGCACTTCTTAGGGCTGAAAATGACTAAGTACCAGGATTCCGATATATGTATTTATGCTACAAATGGTGGAACTTAAAGCAGTGCCAGTACCCAATTTAGATGCTTTGGGTTATAAGAATGCCGGATCGACTTAGGTGACATTTTAATCGCACTTAGTTTTAGTAAGCAACAGTCAATCTTCGAGCCAACAGGGTACTTCCCAGGGCTGAAAATAACCAAGTACCGAGATTCCGATATATGTATTTATGCTGCAAACAGCAGAACTTAAAGCTGTGCCAATACCTAATTTAGATGCTTTGGGTTATAAGAATGCCGGATCCACTTAGGAGACGATTTAATTGCACCTACTTTTGGTAGGCGATAGTCATTCTTTGAGCCAACAGGGCACTTCCCAGAGCTGAAAATGACTAAGTATCGGAGTCCCAACATAAGTGTTTATGCTGTCAAAATGCAAACAGTGATGATTAAATCCATGCTAGTGCCCAACTTAGGTACTTTGTGTTATAAGGATATTAAATTACTTAGGCGACAGTTTAATTGTACTTAGTTTTGGTAAGTGACAGTCAATCTTCAAGCCAACAGGGCACTTCCT
The DNA here is from genome assembly GCA_003013855.2 of Liriodendron chinense. Classification (NCBI taxonomy): domain Eukaryota; kingdom Viridiplantae; phylum Streptophyta; class Magnoliopsida; order Magnoliales; family Magnoliaceae; genus Liriodendron; species Liriodendron chinense. The sequence goes on from ML058334.1 coordinate 4,042,285, forward strand.
AAGGCTGAAAATGACTAAGTACCGGAGTGCGGTCCGCCTGATTTCATCGATTCTTGATTAACGGAGATGATTATCGTTGTGCAAGTGATTGATTAAGGTTTCTAGGGTTATAATGATGTTAAATCCAATCAGGTGACAATTTAATTGTGCTTAGTTTTGGTAGGCGACAGTTGATCTTCGAGCCAACAGGGCACTTCCCAGGGTTAAAAATGACTAAGTACTGGAATTTTAGAGATGATTGGAGATTTTCGGAATCAAATGTCGCCCGTTGATCGAATGGGATCGGGAATACATCGGGGGTGTCAGTGTGTGTCCAAAACCACTCAGGCGACAGTTTAAAGTCACCTATCGAAAGCGGGCCACATCATCAAAGTTGGAGGCCACCAGGGACGCCCCAGGTGCATGCAAGGGTGCCCTAGGAGCATGCAAGGTATTCCCTAGGCGCATGTAAGCAGAGTGGAGAGAGGGGACTTCCCGGAATTGGTTTTCGGGAGGCTTAAGTTGGATCAGGCGCATATAAGGAGGGTGGTAGGCGCATGCAACATTGGGACTTAACTAATTTGGCATGCTACAAGGGTGCAGGCGCATGCAACTTTGCCTTAGGCGCATGCAACTTTGCCTCAAGCACATGCAACATGCCTTAGGCGCATGTAACTTCAAGACTTAGCATTTTATTCCTCTCTTTTTCTCCGGCGAGGGATTTCGGCCTACTGGGAATGGTTTCTGGCGAGAAAAAGGGTTAAGCGCATGTGTGTTTAGGGGTTAGGCGCATGCATGTTCGAGGTTAAGCGCATGTCACCTTAGGTCAGGATGACATCACCGATGCTTGCGTCGCCCGTTCTTAAGAACTTCTCTCTCTTACATTTTCTTGAGGTCATGGGCTATTTATAGCCGAGGTAGTCTTCTCTAGGCGCATACAAGGTTTGCAGAGAGGGTAGGCATGTACAAGGTGTTCCTTAAGAGAGTACAAGGTACCCCTTAAGCGTGTACAAGGTTTGCAGTTGGGTTTAAGCACTACAAGGTTTGCAGTTGGGGTTAAGCGCGTACAAGGTATTACCTTAAGCGCGTACAAGGTTTGCAATTGGGGTTAAGCGCGTACAAGGAAAGTGAAGAAAAATGGCTCCCAGACTTAGAATATTTTTGCAGATTCTGCCTCCAGCACTTAGAAAATTCAAGCTGTGTGCCTACGCTCAATGGACAGCTACCTTTTTGGGGATGAACTTAACTGTCACCGGAGCACTTTTATGCTCTATTTATGATGTTAAATACATGGGCGGTCAGGCGACAGTTTAATTGATAGTCATTTGGTGGGTATTGCTTGATCTCGGGACCTTTCAAACTACTCTGATAGAGAGAAACACTATGTTCAGGGGTGCGCAACGCAAGGATGTGAATCAGACACTGTTCAAACTTGCCGGTTAAGGCTTTTTAGACATTCCGGATCATTTGGTCTTGAAGTGCACGTCTCAATCTGCTCCAAAATGGTAGGTGTCAGTCTCAGATGTGAGTGCGCAACTGCCTGAATTAGGGTTACACTGGCTCTCTGTCGCATTTTCTAGTTGTTTCCAAACTTTTCTGTTGATCTAGATTGCTGAGTTATGTTCCTGAGTTGTTGTTGAAACTTTGGTGATAATTTGAGTCCCAATACATGTCATTGATATACACCTCCATGAATTGTTCGATTATGTCATGGAATATGACATTCATCACCCTTTGGTATGTAGCACCAACATTCTTGAGCCCGAATGGTATAACCAACCAATAGTAGGTTTTCAAAGGCCTAAGTCACCTAAATGCTATTTTTGGCACATCATCGAATGTAATGTTTATCTGCTTATACTTAGAATGTGAAATTGCGGTCTTACCGCTAGTGAGATAAGCTTGAAGGTATGCTTATGTCCTAGAGGGGGGGTGAATAGGACTTTTTAATTTTTCTTACAAATTCAAAAGCTCAATTGCATTTATACTATAATATACCAATTAAGCACATGTAAATGATAGCAATTGATCACCCAAGATCCAACTCAATTTGACAACTCTTCTAAGAGAAGCATTTAGTCAAACAGTTCATATGCATGCTTGTGTCAATCATTCAAAGATGGCATATGAGCATTTTGTCAAACATAAGATGGGCATACAGTTAAGCACTTATAAGATTGATCAACAAGGAACAAAATAGACAAAATGCATTCACCACATTGCGCACGATGTATAGTAGTTCGGTTTCCCTACTCCACTCCCGGTTCCCGATCTCAACCTATGAGACCACCGGATTTCACTATAGTCATGGTTTTAAATCAGGTTAACCATCAACCTTCATATCATTTGATCTAGGACCGCGTTTACCATCTGCCGATGGCCCAATCCAGGGACTTGACGAGTTTGGATCTCAAACTCTCACCAATCCTAATCCAAGGACGGTCACGTACACTCCCGCCGGAGTTTCCCAATCCAGGGAATAGATATTCAATAAATGGACTCTCAAAAACTAGACATACCTAGACGATTGAGCCCCGATTCAGCACCATTGATGAGTAGCTTCAGCTTCCACGAATGCCTTAGCTCCTCTCCAAGCTCCCACAATCAGCTACCAATGCATATGATGTTCCTATACTAGTGCTGGATAGGTGGGAGAAGTTGTTGGGGTTCCTTTTGCCTATTCAATACAATGGTGATGATAGGAACTACCAACTTGAGTATTCAATGGCTATTGATGACCAAGAGATTCAACAAGATGGGTTAGGTCAGCCATGAATACCTTGCTTGAGTTCATTCTTCAAACCGAGCTTTGAATGCTCATTGAAGTGCCATGAATCACTTGAATTAAATGATGAACTCTAAGCAATGATGAGCAAAAGAAGGATAGATGATGTTCTTAATTGCCCCCTTCAGTGCTCTCAATGGTGTGCAAGTCTCCCCACAAAAGACCTCAAGATATGCTTTTATAGAGGCCCAAAAATGAGCTCAAACGGACATAAAACGGTCATATTCCGACTTGCCTGGGACCCCCTCCGGCCGGTCGGATTTGAGCTCCGACCTGTCAGCCGACCTGTCCTCGGATGGGTCAGGTAAATGATCCAGAAACGAAAAACTCGCTGGACAGATTTTGGCTTAACCGACCTGCTGTCCGGCCGGTTGGATCGGGCAGCCGACCTGCTGTCCGGCCGGTCGGCAAACCTGCCTAGTACTTGCTGGAACGATTTAACATGCAGGCCGACCGGTCAAGACCGGTCGGCTGTGCTTCTGGAAAATGTACCGTCCGGCCGGTCGGATGGCCCATCCGACCTGCTGTCTGCAGTCCGACCGGTCAAGACCGATCGGCTACCTATCAATTGCTTGTTAAGGACCAGAGGCTGGCCGATCGGCAGGTCTTATCTGGCCCAAAAATCAAGCTGTTTTCCAGCTGAATATGTGTGCCCCACTACGGAGATTTTCCTAGTGATTTTCTTAGTTGGGCACCTACTTAATGAAGGTCCAAGACTGATCATTTTGACCTTAAGATCGTGGATTAAATGGCTAAGATTGGAATGATTAAAATGCCATAAATACGGGTGTTTTGGGATCCTATAGGCTGTCTATATGCAACTTACCTTCAGAGCTTGATTTGGCTTGAACTTGAGTGCGGCAAGCTGCTTTGGTCTTCAAGTCTTGAGTCTTCAATATTCATCGGGGCTCACGAGACTTGACTGACTTACATAGTCACGGAATTGACAAAACGATGCACTGATTTGTGCACTAACAATCTCCCCCTTTGTCAATTACGAGACAAAACCTAACCTGCCAAAACACGATACAGTTCAAGATATTACATTGATAAAGCATTAAATACCGGACTCTTAACATGCCTAGTCTAAGCTGCTCTTCTTCAGTTTGCTCCCCTATAACCTGTCAATCCCTGCATCACAAAACATAGCAAACTAGTTTTGGTGGGACTTGATCTTTCTCCCCCTTTTTGTTAGCAATTGACAAACTATTCTCTCCCCCTTAATGATATATCAATAAGGCTAATGTAAGAGAAGATAGTATGTCGCAATTATAACTATAAGCACATGCTAACAAGGAGAGTATAGGGTGCATGACTCATAAAACCATGGAGCATGCTAAGGTACATGATTAACAAGAAAATGTAACTATCTAGACAAAGGTAATCATGCAAAATTGGTCAAGGATATACATTTGCAATGAAAGCACAAAGGGCTTATAGCCCAATCAACCATCCTCCCCTAATGGTATATCAAGACCAAAACTAAACAAAGATTAGCACTCAATGAAGTATATAACTCAAGATGATTAGCTAATCTAAGCTGGATGATAGCTAGCAAGAAAATATACAAGTTTAAGCAAGGCTAAACTACTGAATTTGGACTAATGAAGCTTGAATCCTCTGATTTGCCCATAAGAACAAACATGAGGCTGAAAACCTCAGATTTTCCTATTGTTCCAAAGAGGCTAAATTCCTTAAGTTCATCAATTTGCTCAAAATGAGGCTTGATCCTCAGATATGTATTTGAGCTCAATATGGTCTCCTAAGGTTACCTAACCTAGATCACAACCCCCTTGGGTATGATAAATAGGACCCAACATGCTTGTTGGGAGGGAATTCATTTATCCTAGATTTTTCTCCTTAGGTTCATTCCAAGTAGGAGAGCAATGTTAGGTAGGGGATATGACAATAGTTCCTACCCTAGTTATTGTTGACCTCAACTAATCATTTTACTTATAGTTCAACATGAGGCAACAAGGATTCCCCTTTTTACTCCGTATCATGAACATCTCAAAACAGAAAAAATACTTACACCCAATTACATGTCAGAACATAATTTATAATAAAAACTTTACAGAGTGACATGTACTGACACGAAACATCTTCAATTTCTCCCCCTTAACATTTGCACCTAAGAAGGCCTACAAAACAAATTGGCTTCTTGGTGGGATATAGTTCTCCCCCTTATTGTCAGTCATTGACAAGGGTTAGCTTAAAAAAGATTTGCTTATAAGAGCAGCGAAGCTAAACCATGAATTAGGAGAGATAGATCATGAAACATATAGGAGAATAGAAGCAATACATAGAAACCTGATATACAATAATCATTACGCACAAGAGGGCCTTTCGCCCAATCAACCAACCACCCCAACTGGCATGTATATCAAGAGCAATGAAACACATTTAAGCTATATTAAACAGAACCATGAGCCATAAGGGCTTAATGCCCAAACCATCCAACCTTCCCCTATCAATATCCCAAGAAAATGTAATAGACTCATCAATATAGCACTAATAGACTCGAATTGGGCATGTTGCCCGAATCATCCATCCTCCAAAAAAAAAAATCAGATTTTCATATAAAAAGCGCATTCTTATATGATTTGTGGAGATGGACATAGATGATAGTCCAACCGGTATGGACTAATAACATGAGTTAATGGTGTATATAGCCCAATCGGCTAGTCTCACTCAATGAATAGTCAATAAGGCGTAAGACTCAAAGCGAATATAACTTAAAAACACAAATATATATCGAGAAAAAGATCACTTATCTCAAAAAGATATATCAATATAGCTCAACATGTGATGACATAAAGAGATATAACTGTGAAGCTCAAGAAGGATGAAAATCCAAACAAGTGATGCCATAACTAGATATGACTAGAAAGCTCAAACATCAAATGGTCTAACAGTCATCTAAAATGTATAAATACAAAACAAGACAAGCGACAAGTGTCTTGGTCACCCAAAAAGATACTCCTGACCAAGACACATGATACAACAGATAATGATGCTAGAAATCAGTCCCGTCGCCCAAATCTGGTGGCGGTGCATCGCCATGAGTAGCTCGCTCCCAAGCCTCCAAACGCCTGTCAATCTGGGCAAGGCGAGCCATAATAGTCTCGTGCTGTACGAGGAGAGTGGCCTGCCCCTGAAACAGCTGAGACTCGGTCTGATCCATCCTCTGCTCAATCCGGTCAAGTCTTTGAAATAGACGTTCCTGATGCTGGCGAATCTCAGTGAGCCATGCAGGAGGAACTGAAGATGAGGATGGATGATCAGAGGGCGAAGATGTACCGCAACGTGAAAATGCACGAACTGGAGTGCTGAAACGCCCTGGATGCTGACGAGGATCCTCAGATGATCATAGAGCAGGATAAGACTCATACTCCGGATGCTGCGGGACCTCCTGCTGCTACGTCTGCTGCTGCTGATCCCTTCTTCATTGAAGCTCTGCTTGAGTGATCTCCATTCCGGCGATAATGGATTTGTTGAGGAGGATAGGCCTGACAGGTTTTTCGGTTGGATCTTCAAGACCTATAGAGCTGGCAAATTTTCCTATGAGGCACCCAAATGGAAGGCCTGCTGATTGAACGTCAGTCCCCAAAATGACGGAATGAATGGTGCTCATGATCATAGAGGGGAGACACATCTCTCACCCTGACTGACTCGATACAGAGTGGTCACCATGGTCTCAGTTAAGTCAACTTTGTTACTCTTACGGGCATAGACATTCTTGAAGAATAAGTTGTGGAGAATCTGAAAGTCCCACGACATATATGAAGACCGAAGAGCACAACCGCTAACCTCCCTAGGGATCTCCCCGTCACAAAGAGCCCTAATCATATCAAGCATAGGTGGAGCCTCCTCAGCAATATCAGGAAGATCACATGGATGAAGAATGGGAACATGAAGAGCCTCAGCTATGGATTCGAGACCGAAAGTCCATACAGTGTTGTTGTAATGGACAGTGAAGGACACGGGCTCTTCAATGATGTCTTGACAGCAGGCATAAAATTTATGGACAATATTTCTTTACACAGGTCCCCCCATATATAACACCGGCTCCCAATCTATTGCTCTCAATAAGCCTACAACATTATAGGGTTCTAAGTCCACAGTAGAGGCTGATCTCTCACAAATCACATCTCGGTCAGCGAATTTAGCCCATTTGGCAAGATGAGATGTGTCAGGACCTCGAGATTTAGAGGGGGATTTGGAAGATGAAGCTGCCCCTTTTCCCTTGGAAGCGGTTTTCTTGGATTTGAGTTGGGAGGGCCCCTCATCATGATGTTTCTTGGAGCGGCGTTCACGCCGAGGAGGGGGCTCATCTCTCCCACCACGAGAGGACATGATAGCGGCCAATGACACACACAAACCTTCCCCAAGTTTCAAAAGAAAAGGATGCAACAATGAAAGCACAAATAGAAACCCTTACCGGAGAAGATGACAAGGAAAAACCGAATTTGGAAGAGGAATGCACACTCTTGGGAGCTTCAATCCTTGAAAGGAGTCCTAGGATACCTAGAGGAGGGCTGGAGAGACCTTTGGAGAAAAGAGGGAAAGAAAAAAGATGAAAGATAGAAGAATGGAAGTGGTCCGACCGTTTTAAAATGGGGTCGGGCTGCACACGCTAGACGCGCGCCAGCCGGTCGGACGTGGGCACCGGCCGGTCGAACCTCAGCATATTTTCAACCTCCCCCTTATAAAAGTTTTCTCTGGGGCACCAGCTGCACGTGTGCTGGCCGGTCGGACAGGGGACACCGGCCTGTCGGACCTAAACCAAAATGCTCGTCTTGAGCAGTTTTTGGGGTCCACTTTGATGGGTCCGCTATCAATCTTAAATGATGTGTCTACGACCTAATCAAGCACTTTTGAGTTTGCCAAATGTTCATGAGCATTACACATAAAAAAATTTTAAGGCAACCATATGATTTCATGAGATTTTGATGCCTAAGATGATTAAGATTGAACACAAACTGTGATGACGGATCTTATAACCAGATTTTCATAATATGCTCAGAAATGATGAGGCTAAGAACCTCAGATTTTACTATAAAATGATAAACCATATTTATCTAAAGGCTAACATCCTGCAAAACAGATAATTTGTTAGCCAATCCCCAATGCATAGCCACCAATGAATTTCCATGATATTACAGATTGATCAAGTTCATGGGGCTGGCATAAGGCTATGAGATTGCTTGCCATTCATGACTCTCTTGGCAATAATCTCTGACTTCATAATTGGAGTATGTTTCTTTACTACTCAAGGTGTTATGGTCAAATGCTTTCTCCCAAATATATAGATGTGGGGAGAGAAGGGTGATGAAGATTGTCAAGGTTTGCATGATTTCTCGCTCTTTATCACCACGGGATTTAGAGTCTAGTTGTCCCATTTTTCTACCAGATCACTCCCAATATGTTATAATAAAGCATGAGGAGGAAGCATGACCATAACCATCTAAATGTGGCAAAGATGATTAATTGAAGGATTTTCATATAATTACACATGCCACAAAAAATTCATCAAACCACATTATCTCAGACATAAAGATAAACAAATAATAGCATATGAGATGGCTATCTAAAGAACTCAAGATTAGTTATGTTAATTATGCATACAAGGATAAGTTCGATAGATAGAAAATGTTTAAAGAGGCTAGATTTCCTCAAGTTTACTTATAAAGCACAATTAACAGAATTTTCTCGGCAAGATTAAACAATTAAGCTTTAAATGATATTCAATCAATTCAAGATACACAAACTTAGCCGAGAATGTCACATACAACAAATAAAGCATGCAACATATATATGGTCACAAATGAATTTTAAATATTGAGCAAAATTGACCACAATAAGGATTAGCAAAGCACACAATCAATCCAAGCTAATCCAAAAGCAATTAGTTCAACAATCAAAATGACCTAAGCATGATACACAAGAGTTGGACTAATAAAAAAAGAATGAGGCTTAGTCCTCAAATTTACCAATATGCACATATAGCTAACTACCTGACTAGCACACAAGGCTACCCCTGGATTTCCTAAAATCCAAAGGTCTAAAGATGTCAACTAGCTGTCTCATCTTGGTTGGCGCATAATATTGGTTTTAGGTATATGAATTCCCAAAAACCCTTTGTTGTTTGCCCTTAACCATATTCTGAATTTTCTGGTTCAAATGGGCAACCTGCTTTAGCATCTCCCCCACATAATCATATCTTTTAGAAGGGGATAAAACTTTCCTTTTCTTGCCAACCTTGCGAGATTTTTCCTTATTCTCAACTTTGGTTGAATTCTTCATAATTTTTGGAGCCTTCCCATGTTGGCTCTTCTTTTCTTGAGTCACTTTGTCAGTCACAATTGATTAACTATTTGAGGTCGGACTGAGGTGCATGGCGGTCTTTTTGTAATTGGGCATTCAAATTTAAAGTGTCCTGCCTCTCCACAAAAGTGGCATGAGAGAGCCGACTTGGGTTTGCTCTCAAGTGAAGAAGACTCAACCTCCACAAATACCAGAGAAGGGGTTTTCTTGACATATTTGTAACCCCATTTTTCTCCCAAATCTTTACCCATAATACAAGATTTACTTATTTGCGCATTTTGGGTCTCTTGGTCTTTGTTCTCATTGGTGCAGGTCTTAAGTTGGTTGACCTCAAGTTTTAGAGCTTGATTTTCATATTTAACTGTTTTAAGTGCAAGCTCAAGCTCTTCAATTCTTTTTACTGCCTCTCTCAATTCATTTTGAACATTTTCTTTTTCTTTAGTTAGAGAGACATGGTCAATTTCCAACTTTTGCCTTTCAATCTTTTCTTTATTGAGCTCTTTCATAACTTTTAAATTTTCACAATAGAGCTCATTATAGACATCTTGTAATTGGTCATCCTCATCATTATCTTCCTCTTCACTACTAGAGGATGTCTCATCATTGCTCATATTCTCCCTTAAATTGATACTTACAACTCTTTTAGTAGAAGGGATGGGCATGGATGAATCAGTTATGCAAGAATGTTCATAAATAGATTCCAACTTCTCCCAAGCTTGCTTAGCGGATTCGCAAGTAGATATTCTATTTTGTTCCTCCTGGGAGAGGGCACAACGGATTACATCAAGGGCTTCAAGATTGCTCATAGAATTGGCCCTTTCTTCTTTACTCCATTTTGATTCATCTTTTGGAGTGGAAGTGGTCTTACCCTTACTTTTAATTTGGACAATAGGGACTGACCAACCTTTCTCAATTATGTCATATATAGCTGGATCTAGTGACATTAAAAATATGCTCATTCTAGCCTTCCAATATGTATAATTGGATCCATCAAAGTGTGGAGGACTAGAAATCAAACTTGCCTCGGAGTTGGACATACTTACAAGCTTACTTAGGATCTACTTCTAGGCAATTAAGCCCTTAAAGAGGAACCTGCTCTGATACCAATTGAAATTGCGGTTTTACCGCTAGTGAGATAAGCTTGAAGGTATGCTTATGTCCTAGAGGGGGGGTGAATAGGACTTTTTAATTTTTCTTGCAAATTCAAAAGCTCAATTGCATTTATACTATAATATACCAATTAAGCATATGTAAATGATAGCAATTGATCACCCAAGATCCAACTCAATTTGACAACTCTTCTAAGAGAAGCATTTAGTCAAATAGTTCATATGCATGCTTGTGTCAATCATTCAAAGATGGCATATGAGCATTTTGTCAAACATAAGATGTGCATACAGTTAAGCACTTATAAGATTGATCAACAAGGAACAAAATAGACAAAATGCATTCACCACATTGCGCACGATGTATAGTGGTTCGGTTTCCCTACTCCACTCCCGGTTCTCGATCTCAACCTATGAGACCACCGGATTTCACTATAGTCGTGGTTTTAAATCAGGTTAACCATCAACCTTCACATCCTTTGATCTAGGACCGCGTTTACCATCTGCCGATGGCCCAATCCAGGGACTTGACGAGTTTGGATCTCAAACTCTCACCAATCCTAATCCAAGGACGGTCACGTACACTCCCGCCGGAGTTTTCCAATCCAGGGAATAGAGATTCAATAAATGGACTCTAAAAAACTTAGACATACCTAGACGATTGAGCCCCGATTCAGCGCCATTGATGAGTAGCTTCAGCTTCCACGAATGCCTTAGCTCCTCTCCAAGCTCCCACGATCAGCTACTAATGCATATGATGTTCCTAGACTAGTGCCGGGTAGGTGGGAGAAGTTGTTGGGGTTCCTTTTGCCTATTCAATACAATGGTGATGATAGGAACTACCAACTTGAGTATTCAATGGCTATTGATGACCAAGAGATTCAACAAGATGGGTTAGGTCAACCATGAATACCTTGCTTGAGTTCATTCTTCAAACCGAGCTTTGAATGCTCATTGAAGTGCCATGAATCACTTGGATTGAATGATGAACTTTAAGCAATGATGAGCAAAAGAAGGATAGATGATGTTCTTAATTGCCCCCTTCAATGCTCTCAATGGGTGTGCAAGTCTCCCCACAAAAGACCTCAAGATATGCTTTTATAGAGGCCCAAAAATGAGCTCAAACAGACATAAAACGGTCATATTCCGACTTGCCTGGGACCCCCTCCGGCCGGTCGAATTTGAGCTCCGACCTGTCAGCCGACCTGTCCTCAGATGGGTCGGGTAAATGATCCAGAAATGAAAAACTCACTGGACAGATTTTGGCTTAACCGACCTGCTGTCCGGCCGGTCGGCAGACCTGCCCAGTACTTGCTGGAACGATTTAAACATGCAGGCCGACCGGTCAAGACCGGTCGGCTGTGCTTCTAGAAAATGTAGTGTTCGGCCGGTCGGCCGACCGGTCGGATGGCCCATCCGACCTGCTGTCTGTAGTCCGACCGGTCAAGACCGGTCGGCTATGCTTGCTAGACTTAATGAACTATGAAGGCCGACCGGTCAAGACCGGTCGGCTACCTATCAATTGCTTGTTAAGGACCAGAGGCCAGCCAGTCGGCCGGCCGGTCGGCAGGTCTTATTTAGCCCAAAAATCAAGCTGTTTTCCAGCTGAATATGTGTGCCCCACTACGGTGATTTTCATAGTTAGGCACCTACTTAATGAAGGTCCAAGATTGATCATTTTGACCTTAAGATCGTGGATTAAATGGCTAAGATTGGAATGATTAAAATGCCATAAATACGGGTGTTTTGGGATCCTATAGGCTGTCTATATGCAACAAACCTTCCGAGCTTGATTTGGTTTGAACTTGAGTGCGGCAAGCTGCTTTGGTCTTCCAGTCTTAAATCTTCAATCTTCATCAGGGCTCACGAGACTTGACTGACTTACATAGTCACGGAATTGACAAAACGATGCACTGATTTGTGCACTAACAGAATGGCCATCCATGAAGTAAACCACATGGTGTTTGGCTGCTTGTCGATCAATTGATCACCTATAGGCATTGGGTATTCATCCTTAGGTGTAGCTAGATTTAGATTCCTAAAATCAATGCATACTCGTAACCTGATGAATATCCGATGAATTAGTAAGACTACATTTGAGATCTATTCAACATATTTAATAGGCCTGATGAATCCTGCCTTTAATAACTATTCAATCTCCTCTTTGAATTTTTGAGTGACCTCTGTTGTCATTCATTTGGGTGGTTACTTATGCAGTCAATACCCTTCCTTTATTGGAAACTTGTGCTCGACCAACCTTTGATCTAGTCCTAACATCTGATGACAATCCCATGAAAAACAATTGGTAAACTCTCCAAGCAAGTTAGTAAGCTCGGCCTGAACTTGTGGCTCCAGCAGGCCACTGATAAAAGTTAGCTTGGGGTCCTGTTTGGTTCCTAGGTTCACCTCAATCAAGGGGTCTTAAACCTAAGCTTGATTATCCTCCAAATTTTCAGGAGCTTTCTTCAGGCCCCTTATATCTATTTCGTCTACAGCTACCTCATTGGCCGATATAACCTTGTCAGCCAGATTGAGAAAGCAACCGTTGTCATCATTCCTTAGGCTTTCTTCAAGCCTTTTTATTCTAGACGTGAAGTCGTCCATCTCTTCATTGACTATTGCACAAGTCATGGGATCTCCTCAATGGTGCAGCGTGGAACCGCCTGATAAGGTACGATGCCCCTTCGCAGGTCGTTAACCAGGTGAATTATTGCAATGATATCTCGCACAATACTGTCAAGATTCTTTAAGACAGATATCCAAGTCGGGCACCCATACTTATTTATTCTGGTGAACCGAATTAGCCTTACTTCATCCCCATAATAGTAGGCCCCATTTGCATTTGACGTATTTAAGAAGGGATTGTTATCAGCCAACACCAACTTAACTTTATCCCGATTCCAAAATATTATAAATTGATACAAGGATGACAGAATGCATGCAAAGGACTGAATCTAATCTCTCTTGAGTATAGCATTGTAACTGGACAAAGTATTGACCACAAAGAAAGGAGCCAACACCCTTTTAGTCCTTATGATCAACTCGACTGGTAGCACACCATGTGTATTTATGATACCCCCGGCGAAGTTACTAACTGTAACTTCGGATGGAATCAAATCGGTCGAGGGTTTTCCCAACCACGACATCATTCTAGTTAGGAGAAGATTAACGGTTGCCCCATTGTCTACCAAAATTCTGGTGAGTAGGTAGCCCTCGAGATGGGAAAATATGTACAATGGTTTGAGATGCAGTGTCATGATGTTGGCTGGCCTTTCTATAACCACTCGTTCTAAAAAGACCACTGGCTCCATGGTGAAAGTATTCAGTTACGACATCACACTTGTTCTTGGTGTTTCTTCAGTTTCATTTTCTAGGGGAAAGGAGTCATGTTGTATGACTATTAGCTAGGGACTGAGCTCCTCCACATCACCCACCATCTTAGTAGGCTAGGATGTTTTAGCCTGAAAATTGGCGCTGGGAGAATGAGCACCATGTTTCAATCAAACACCATTGGCGGCAATGATCCCCCCCCCCCCCCCCCCCCCCCAAGTGTTCCCAGATCATGTTACTTCTTAGAACTTACACCGACAAATTTAGTGCTCTGGTCGATCATCGAAGCCATGCCTACTTGCTTGAAAGTGGGAGAGGATACTTCTAATGTCATGGTCATTGTCAAAAGCTTTTTGATTAACAAGTCATTGCTTAAGAACTACTTGTCACTCAGATATTCAGACGAATCTTCGAAGTTTTCAGCATTTCCTAAGTTCGTTTTGTTGTTAGGCTGATTATCATTCTTGTACAAATGATCCTCCATAGCCTGATCGTGCATGACAGGGTCTAAAGCCGCATCGACCATGTTTACAGTCAATTGTTCCTCCTTTATGTGAGGAATTCTCCAGAACTAACGTGGTTACATGGCCACTAATTAAGATCCATTCTTCGTATTCACCAATTCTCTTCTTTTAGCTACTTGTCGTCGTTGCCAACAACATTTCTGGGTGTGAGCCATTCCTTCAGGTACAGCAGGGAATTTAGGATGTTTGACCCTTCTCCAGACCTCCTCCTAAATGGATGAAGGCTTGACTATTCTTTGTCTTGATGCTGGTGTTCGATAGGATTAACGACCATGGAATAGAGATGTCCTTTGCGGTCGACGAGAATCCCTCCTGTTGGTTCTTTGCGGAGTAACGTACTCAACCTTCCTCGTCAAGGGAGGCGATGTTTCAAAATCTTGGACAATCCTAGTGCAATGGTCGCCCAGCTGGGAATCTTGACCACTACGCTACATTTCTCTTGACCGCTCTCCCAAGCATGCGGTCGCTGAGTGGGACTAATGTCATCCAATTCTTGGTCGTCATGACACGCCATGGTAACTGTCACGACCAAGTCAACCTTCTGATGTAGTCACTTTAATCTCCAAATATTTACTATGGCCACGTTAACCTCCACGTTAGGCAGGAATGGATCGGTATCGATCAACATCACTTCCTTGTCTTTTTTGGAGAACTTCAACAATCCCTGATTGATGTTATGCTAGATGACGTTCCTGAAAATAACGCACTTGTTAGTTGAATGAGAACGCATTCTATGCCACTTACAATATTCAACCTTCTTCAATTGTTCGGTTGTGGGTATCTTGTGATTAATAGGAACTTTAATGAATTTCCCGGCCAACGGTATTTCGAATATTTTATCGGCCCAAGTAATATCAAATGTATACGTTTTCTAGGCCTTCTGCGTGGCCGGTGAAGTCGTCTGTACTTTGATCAACGCTAAACATATGAGTGGCTTTTTCACCACTACCTCGGTAATTGCGACCTCGTAGCTAGAGTCATAATAATATGTCCCGGCTGATGAGTACTTTTTCCTGGCTCCTTCATGAAGAAGTTCTTCATACCTAGATACTTTCCTCGTCAAATCATACAAGTCTGCAAAATTTCATTTCATTAAATTTCTTTTGGAGTTTGTATTCCAAGCCATCGTGCGCAAGTTGCACAAATTCGGCCTCAGTCGTGACCACTTTACACTGACTTTTCACTTTCTTTAACTGGACAATATAACTTTCACATATTTCCCCTAGTAATTGTCGAAAATGCGCAAGATCGGCCATGCTCATCTCCTTATCCCTAGAAAATAACTGGGCATGGAAATTTTCTTCCATTTCCTGCCATGTCTAGATTGAATTAGGCAACAAATTAGAGTACCATGTGAAGGCCGCTACAGTTAGCGAATGGCTAAATAGTTGCAATTTGTGATAATCATTGTTGGCTAGTTCACTAGATTGCATAGTGAATCGACCTACATTTTCAATAGTTGATTGACCAGTGTCACTCGAAAATAGTGCGAAATTCGGTCGATAATTCCTTTGCAATGGGTATTGTCGGTCAATCAATTCAGGGTATTGCTTATGGTAGACCAAAATAGTGGTGTGATCGAGAACCTGGACTGCCACTTCTTGGACCATTTACATAATTTGGTCACGATCCACACGTTGAGGTTCAACTATCGACGGTGGATCCAGACTCACTCAGTTTTTCTCATCATGGAATAATGGATTTTTGGGAAAATGTTAGAAAGGCTGCCCTCTAGGCATACCCTGATTCTGAACTTCAGGAATGAAGTTCCTGACCTCCCACTCTAGTCGTTTGAAGTCAGTGGGCATATGAACATTCCATACATCCGGGATTGGAGTGAGATTTGTGTTCCGTTGGAGAGGAGGTATTAGAGGTGGCTGAGCCATATTACTAATAGAACTACCTTCAACATTATGCTCAGGTGCCGTGGGTGCTCTTTCGATAATGATAGCCATCAACTGCTTCATGGTTTCAGTTTTATTAGCCATCAATCTGTTGAAATTCTCAGTTTGAGCGTGAAACTGCTTGGCTTGAGCATGTATAAGCTCTGCCTAAGTTCTCCCTTATTCCACGACATTGTGGACACTTAATTATACATCCCAAAGCCCAACCGTTATCTCATCAAGGAGAGTATTATGAGAGGTCAATGCTCCTTCCTGATTTACGGGACCGAGTGTTGGATTAGTATTCAGATTCAATAATTTGGGAGCTGCTTGAACCTACACATCCTTGATCGGAGGTGGTGTAGTTATTGTTGTGGGTTCAGCCTTGAAAATTCGATTACTTCTTCTATTCATATTTTGATCAGTTAATTTGTAATATCACACCCGTAAGTGTACCTAAATAAGGTCCTACTGGATGTGCCATAAATGTCGCCTCTCAATTTCAAATTTGGTCATGTGACTGGTACGAGCGTGCTAGAATTGACTGTGCGGCTCGATTCAAACCGAACAACTAAGAGCTCAAGTGTCAAGATAGGTAGATACGTCCGAATTGACCATATATAACTAAGACTGAATAAGATTGATCACCTAATCAGCCACTTACATAATGTTGTTTAGATAATCAGGCGATTATGGAAATATGGGGTTCGTCCTCCGAAGATGGGTTACACATTTGCCTTCCGTACGAAAGGACTTTTCATCACAAATAAAACAAAATAAGAAATATTTATAGTTGATCATGAAGAACAACTACAAAACACCTTTCTGGATGAAGAACTTGCTTCGTATTAAATTAAGTCTTTCGTATGAGTGTAGAGTTGGAATATAGCTACTAGATTACCGCTACTCCTAATGTAGGATTAAACTACGATTATGCTAAGGAACGTAAAGTGTTAATTATGCTAGGGAATGTAAAAGACAGATTATGCTAAGGAACATATAGTGATTTGAAGGATAGATTTTGGTTTGTTTGATTTGGTTTGGTTTGGTTGATATGAGACGTCTTGTTGCTTTCCTCTGTTGTTTATAAGCTTCATTATGCACACGTCTTGACGGTTATGGCAGCTGCTTCGACAAGATCTAGTCTTCCGGACCCTTCCTTCCATGCTTGCCTTCTATCCTGGTAATTGCCTCTAGGCCCCATGCCGATTTGACCACGTTCGCTCGGTCATCTTTACTTCATAGATGTCATAGCACCGCTCGATCAACGCCAACTGTATTACCATAAAACCTGCTTTGGGTATCTCCATAAATTTTGTATACACCATGTACCTCCCTAATTTACTCTCCTATGAATGGTCAGAAATAGGGATCAACAATAAGATGCACGCATTGATTTATTTTTAGGTATCTATATCTTTAGACGTGTGGCGCACTTGATCAATTCATAAATTAAGATCATTTAAGTGAGAAATATAAATTTTATTATTTTTTGAGCTAAGTGATGTTGGAAAGGGCTAGGCCGGGCTCACTAATTTTTTCTTAGGCTTCAGCTTGAGCCTATTTTTGCTAAAGTCCATGCTGAGCTTGTGTTGGGCTTGAACCTTAGATCTTAAGTGTTGGACTGAGCCTGGCCTAAACCTTGCCCAATGTCTGCCTAACTCATCAGAGAACCATGCAATGAAATGCCAATGGTGCAGTAGATGGGCTGCCTCACGAAGAATTTTGATAGACAATACCAGGGTCATGCCTGAATTCTTAAAGGGAATGAATTGTACATTAACGATATGGATTTAATCGCTGAAATACATATCATTGACATATATTGGCATTGTCCATGAAATGACGGAATTTTGTCTGCTTGAAACAGCCCATATGATGTTACGGTCCATTCGGTAGGAAATGACCCCACTCCATGGTGAACGATAAGACATGTCTAAACCGATTTTAAAACCATGTTCCGGGGCTGTAATTTTTGCACGTCTCAGTGAGCTCCACGCAATGAAAATGTTGTGATCACGATTGAACCAACGTCAACATCCGATCTCTTAGGACTATCGTTTGAGGTGATCCGCGGGCTTCGAAGCCAATGTAGTGGCTCAATTTTGTTTCTATTTATATTTCTCGGGTGTGACGAGATGGGTAAGGCAGTAAGCAGTGAGTGAGATGGAAGATATAAAAGAAAAAGGGGAAATTGTTAAACGGAATGAGTGAGGAAAGGAAAAAGATGAGCACAAGTAGGAAAGGTGGTCCATGACTTTGTACTAGGTTTTCTCCATCTTAATATTATTTTATTAGGAAAAGAGGGTCAAGCCTCGGAAGGTGTGGAGTCACTCCTTTGTTCACTGTCTAAGGAACGCCTGGTGCTTACAAAAACCCTCCATACAAAACAACTCCACCTGCTCTCTCTCCATCGCTGTTTCTAACGTGCATACGTTGCTTGAAGAGAGAGAGAGAGAGATTTGGGAATCTCTGAGTGCAGCATCAAGTAACACCTGAACTTGGAAATGCTTTGTGGCGGCAGACAGTGCATGTCAGACCAATGCGTACTATACACCTCACCCTCTCTCTCCGTCTGTTCTTTCTCATAAATCCATCCATCAAATCCATCAACCCTCTTCTCTCCTTCTCTTACAGGGCGGCGGTTTTCCCAAACAGCTCATTGCCGGTTTTGAAGTCGGAAAGGCCAGTGGCAAAAGGAGAAACTTGGATTTCTCTGATAGATTGCGACCAATGATACGCAGGGTTCAAATTTAAACCGTCCAAATTATGACGCCAGTTTGGGTTTCCCATCAGCCAAAAATTTAAGGTTATTTAATTACATGAATATAAGATTAATGAACATTTACTGGACGGTCGAAAATGAAAGACATCCATTGGTCTCTTTATCCCAAATAAGTGACCATGGATTGAACGCTAGGATTGTTGAACTGATTTGATATTGGAAGTGTAACGAGGAGATGGTGTTTAGTTTGACGCCAATGTATTCGACCGGTATGACTTCCCAGTGCCTGCGTATGAAGTGCGCTATTCTGCCAGAGTAGAAACAACTCGCCGCGGAAAAAATGAAATGAAATGATGAGCGGGAGAGAGAGGGAGAGAGACACGTGTGATATCTTTTCAGTGTGCGTTGGGTACCGTAAATGCGCAAGCACGTGTGGATGTACTATAAAGAAAGACATACCCAATTGGACAAAACAGGTCTTCCCTTCTTCCATATCTCCCCAATACTTGGCACTCACTGGCCTTCTTGTTTGCCACCATTTATTGTATACGTTGATGAATCATCATCCTTCATCCACCGTACACGTGGCATATGTTGGAACACAACCCAAAAACCTCTCCCCTCCACCCATATTATCCATCTGATCTGAACCAATGTAACTATTGCCATCGTTAGGATCATGATCATCCACTCCGTTGACAATCTAGGTTTCCTTACATTATGCCACGTGTAGGGTGGATGAATCACAACCACTTGCAAAATGGGGAACTGTCATAGTAGTCTAGTCACTGAGTTGTGTAAAAGTCACGATCTCTCTTGACATACCCAAATACAAGCCCTCTGTCTACGTATATTTGCATTATTCCCTCCTCTTCTCTCAGATTCATTCTCCACCATAGATCATGTGGTCATCAGGCGAAGATACCAACTGGAAAGTTTCATCTTCATCTTCCAAGTCCTCTTCCACCTCTTCCTGCCCGTCACCTTTCTCTTCTTCCTCTCTCCTGCCAACCCCAACAAGGAAAACCATGGAAGAGGTTTGGAAAGACATCAGTCTCACCAACCTCCATGATAGGCCCACCAGAGAAGATGGCCCAAAGAGCTCCTCCACCTTCAAAGGCATGATCCTACAAGACTTCCTAGCCAGACCTTTCAAAGAGCCATCCGCCAATGCAGTCATCAACCCCCCTGGCATCGATATTGGCCTCTTCGGATCGTCATCAGTGGCGGCTCCACCTCCCGGCCCACCCACCGTCTTGAGCTTGAATTCAGTCCCTGAATTTCCTTACCTCGATACGTTGGGCTTTCACAATACCTCCAGGGATTCCAACCATCCAATCCGATCACAATCCCACCAATGCTATCCCAATGCCGCTGCGTCATTCATCGCCGATACGCCCAAAGCTCCTTTCGATGCATTCGGGTCGTCGTCGGGGATTCCTTCCTTCTGCAAGAAGCGGTTGCCTGAGGCGGAAGACAATTCGGGCGATCGGCGCCACAAGCGTATGATCAAGAATCGGGAGTCGGCGGCCCGGTCGAGAGCGAGGAAACAGGCATGGTTTCATCTCCTCTATTCCATCCATTTCTTTTAGATTTCTTAATCAATTGAATGATTCTTGCTTATCTTCTCTATATTTCATTCTCTGGATTTTCTTTTTCTTATCTTTTCATAGGCTTACACCAATGAACTTGAGCTTGAAGTAGCTCATTTGATGGAGGAGAATGCCAAGCTTAGAAAGCAGCAGCAACAGGTAAGAACACCCACATAATATCTCTGGTGTATGCACTCAAAACAATCAGTACTGTTGCCATATTTTGGTTGAAACTGATTGTTTTTGTTATTGGTTTTTTTTTTTTTTCCTCCTGTTACGGACAGTTATGCTTAGCAGCTTCTGCTCAACTCCCTACAAAGCACACCCTCTATAGAACATCAACAGCACCATTTTGAGAAGGCTTTTGTCAGCTTCTTCACTTCTTGGGTCTTTTTTTTTTTTTTTTTTTATAATCTTTTTCAGTTCCTTGTACAGGCTAAAACAGTTAGAAAAGAAGAGATTGGTATTGGCCTATTGGGTATTGGGTTTTGTATGTGTAGAAGATAAATATCTGTCCGAAAAGTGGTGGTGACGATGGTAAAGGTGGTAGTAAGGCGTTTGAAGCCCAGTGCTGGCTTTTCCCCCTTTTGCATTTCAATCCCTTGTCATGTTATGGCATGGAGAAGGAGGATAAAGACCATTCGTTGCCTGAAAAGGCTTAACAGGTGTTTCGAAGATAGGCATTTGGCAGTCATTATCATGACCTCTCCTTTTCTTCTCTTTTTCTTCTTTTCCATCATTGCATTCTACCGATTCTCTTTTGTATGGGTCTTCCCCCCTCTTTCTACCCTTGATGATGTATGGAATATTGTTGTTTTTCTGTTTTGTTCCCTTCAACTGTTTGATCCCGTGACTGTGTCTGTGTACCCATTTTGGACGTCTAACATACTCTTTAACAATTTAACGATGCCCTTAAAAATAATTAACAAAAAAAATTGAAAAAATTCCCACAAAACTCCTAATGCCAGAAGAGCCCTCCATTCCCCTTCCTGATCGACACATGGATAAATTTTGGTTAGTTTTACACCAAGGCATGTCCGTTGTGGGTTTCAGTCGCATGAAGTGTTCGCCTCTGCCACTAGCCATTTCAAATATCTTCTAAGGAGTAATTTGACTCACGCAATTAGTCTATGTGGAGGTATGAAGTTAGGATTTTTTTTTTTTCCTTCCTTTTTAAAAGGAATTCGCAGGGATTTGAAACACAGGGAAGGGCACATTTCTTTGCATGCTTGTCAACCAACAATTGAACTTCCAGCCTGCTATGTGCTATGTGTGTACGACATCCAACCCAACTAATTGGTTGGCCCTATAATGAGAATCGCCTTCAGCAAAAATCAGCCACGTGCACTTTTCAAGTGCACGACACTTGTAATTTGCTGGTCATCAATGGCTAGAAATTGTTTCCTATAATGTGGCCTGCTCAATGAGCAGATAAGCCTGATTTTTGAACTAGGTGGTCAGGGTTTGGATGTTCACACACATCATAGGTCTTTCATAGGTAATGGAAACTAACGTCGGAATTGCTTGGAATTTGCAAATCTGGCATACAAATAATTTAAGTTAAACTGAATCAATTACAGGTCCAAGGTTAGATGTATCATGTGAACTAAAAGTCGTGGTTATTTAATTAATTATCTGGTTCTAAATTGGTAGATATTTATTGGACGGTTAAACAAAAATATGCTACTATTTGAACCAATCACTGTCCACTAATCAAAAGTTAGGATGGGTTAATAATTTGATTTTGAGATCATGATTCAAGCCACAATGGATTCTATGATTTAGGCTGTTTAATTAATGCTTGGCATTTGATTTTCTTAATGCTTTTGCATGAAGCATCATATCCTGCCAAGATATCAAATAACTAGCGTTAATGTAAAAAATGATCACGAATGTAATGATGGATCTTTGTTTGACGATGGGCCTCCTGGTAAAGGGTATGGATCTAAAATCTGCATGCACAAAAATAAGGTGAGGGGGTGCCGGTTGTGTCGGTGGAGGACCCTCCGATTGTTAAGTTAAAATTGTGTCGATAGTCTAACATGACACTTTATGCTTTATATGCAGAAGCTTGCAGAGCTTTATAGAACTATGGCTAAGTCCTAGAGGAGGGGTGATAATGATCGTTTAATTTTTTTTTTTAAAACCTCTTGCCTAATTAAATTAATAGCAAATTATAAACTAATTAAGAAATAACAATTAGCTTTCAAGTTTAAGTAGGTCTAATCATAAGGCTAGTGTATAATTAGCAATTAAACAACCTAGCCTAAGCATTGATAGATTATCAAATGATTAAACTCATCAAGCACCTAATCTATGCAACCTATGTAGATTATATAAGAGTTTACACTACTTAGTGAAAGTATATCTTGTTTATGGATGTGTCTAACTAGTACCTAGCATACATTCTAATCAAGCATGAATAATTAAGTAATTAAATTATACAAAGCTAGATTGACAATGTGCTCAACTCAATCACAAACATAATCATGTATAGTGGTTTGGTCACCCTACTCCACTCTCGGTTCAAGTACTCACCCTTGTGAGCACACTAACATTCACTAGGGAGTTTAAATCAGGTTCCTCCCAACCTACGTGCTTAAATGGTTCCACCATATCGAAGAGTTTAATAAGGTTCATCCCAACCTATAACGGTGGTTTTACGGGTTTACCTTTCAACCCAGATGTTTACGGGTTCCATCCAACCCAAGAGTTTGACAAAGATCCTTCCTACTCTTCGGTCCTAATTCAAGAACCTAGCATACGCTCCCGCCAGAAGCTCTCCACGGAAACTTGTTCGAGTTTGTAGATCCAAACTCTCACTCTCAATACTCCACAAGGAAGGAGTGCAACCAGACTCTCAATATAACAACTTACTTGTCGAATGAGCCCCTTATTCAGCGCCTTCTTGGGTTACTTGATCTCCGCTCTCTCATACTTTAATCAACTCCCCGAATGCTCCTCCAATCGTGTTGCCGCTGTGTTGCCAATGCCTCAGCTCCACTTGATTAATCGCCTTACATATGATACTCTTTTGGAGATGCCCAAGGTGATAAGAGGGTATGTTTGAGATCTCTACAATTAATGTGAATAAGTTGCCTAGAGTATCTCACCTACACAGATATCATCATAGAGTTTTGGATATGAATATAACTATCAAGTTCAATCCAAACTCTAGAGATCAAAGAGGGGCAAGAACATCTTCTTCATTTGTAATGCTCCATTCTTGTGATGAATCACAAGGAAGATGCCTTATTAGGGTTAGAATTTGAGCCTTTAATGGTCTCCAATGATGGTGAAGCTCTTTAAAATCCCTCTCATTATCCCTAAAATCGACTCAAGCCGTTTTATAAATAAAGTTAAAATGATCATAAAATGGTTAGTAGCCGACTGATCCTGACCGGTCGGACAGGGCCTCGATAGTCAAGATTGCTCGCTGTCTTGCTAGGGTCGGTCACGACCAGCTGGATGATCGGTCATCTAAGGCCAGGAACTTCAGTAATGTTGTTGTCCTAAATTATGGTCTGACGACCGGTCGGCCAGGGGTCTAAACCGGTCGGCAACCTTGTTCTGACTGTTGTCTTGATATATTGTTTGCAGCAACAAAAGCAACCATTATGGCTATATTTTGGGTGGTCTTTTGGGACACCTAGGGTCAATCTAAGATGACTACAAATATGTCTAAAGGGTCAAGGTCATCTAGAGGTTTGGGTTTTGGTTTGGTTCAAGATTAAAGGGTTCACCAAGGTATCTCTTTTAACTGTTTATTCTTCCTTAATACAGCAAGTCCGCCTTGAGTCTTCGGTCTTCGGTCTTCGGTCTTTGTCTTCATTAAGCTCAACCAACACTAGACTCACTGACATGAGTAATTGACAAATAAGGTGCACTAACATAAGTCAGTAGAAATATATCAATTCTCAATTACTTATTCTTGACTGTATATCGAGTTGCATACCTAGAGAGTGCGGAGGGTCAGCCTTTTATAGATAATTATTAGAGGGATAATACTTATCACGTTAGGATCATGTTGAGGTTAGATAATGCTTATCACGTTAGGATCATGATAAGGTTGGATAAGACCACCAGATGAGTCTTCAGGATGAGGTCTTCTGGATGAGCTCGAGCAGGATGAAGCCTTCTAGATGAGGCTGAGCAACATGAGGCCTTCAGAATGAGCAGAGACCAATGATTGTTAGCTTTGGTGTTTGGGTTGACGCTAAGCCCTATGCTTATTGATTTTGATCCCCAACTCTCTTCCTACTATGGTCGGCCGTCTTGCGCCTAACACTAGTATTTTAGCCCGAGGATTTGTCCCTGAGCCCGTGGGCTTTCCTCATGTCCTGAGGTCAGCTTAAGTTTACCCATAACAGTTGCCTTCCAAGTTTCATGGTCAAGAAGACTAAGTACGGAACTTTGAAGAGGTTATTACTGAACTTGTGTCCTCTATTGTTGAAGCCTCTGCTCTTGTTGCCGGGATTGTTGAACTCATTGTCGTTGAAGCCTTGCTAACTTGTGTTGCATCATTGCCTCTTGGGCTTTAACTTACCCGTATAACAGGTAAGGATTTGACTCTGCCAGCTTGTCTGAGCAAGACGAGCTTAATTAGTGTGGCTCAGAGGCTTTACCTTTCCGTCTAGCAGGTAAGGATTTTGAATTCAATAGCCCGTCTAAGCAGGTTGACCTTCGTTATTGTGGTCTGGAGGCTTTACCTTCCCATCTAGCAGGTAAGGATTTTGAAATCGCCAGCCCATTTGAGCAGATTGGGCTCATCTTGTCAGTTCATCCAGCAGACTGTGCTCATCTGAAGTTCACCTGAAGAGGCAGCTGAGGCTTTTGAAGTTGGCTATCTAGCAACCCAACTTAGACTTGGTCATCTAGGCGATCGATCCTATTGTGGTCGGTTGGATGACCGACGCTGAAAGCTATCTTGTCTTTTAGGGGAGTAGTCTTGTTGATCTCTGTTTTTCTTCTTTTGGTCTTAAGACGAGGTCGGAGCCTACGAAAGAAGCCAATGGAGAAGGCCGAGGTCGACGAAAGAGGCCGAGGCCGACTTGGACTACTTAAGTCGGTGAAAGTCAGAAAACTTTCAGACAGTTCATCTTGTTTTGGCCACCATGGTCAATCCATATCTCGGATCGACATGAAATTTCTTGGGTTTTTTTTAGCGTCGAGCCATTCTTCAACATGAATGAAATAGATTTTCAATAATCATCAAAGTGGCCCCAACGAATTAGCCCGAAAATCCAAAAATGGGCAAAACTTTCCTGTTTCTATTTCTGGTTGAAATTCCATGATGGAAACATCTTGTTTCTATTTTTTTTCTTTTTTCTGGCTTGATGGAAGTATGTGTGGGGTTCACCTTGTATTGACATTGGAACTAAGGCCATCTGAAGAGCTAGAATGCATTGCTGCTTGAACGGCTAGAATTTAAAGTGGTGAAATGGTCTAAATTGTTGGATGTTTGAGGATTGCGCGTGTAAGGCTCTTGCTGGATGGCTGAACAGATGGTGTGGTCCACCTTGATCTAACATGTGAGATGGAGGAAGATGGTGTAGACATTCAACTGATGGGTTGCCTATTAATGGTGGGGCTTCATGGGTGTTGGATAGACTGTGGGAAGTAACTCCTTTGACTGCTACTGATCGTCTCATGGAGATGGATGTCGCGTTTGGACGCTTGGATTTCACCATTAATGATGTGAAAAATGATCGATCGACGAAGAAAAAGATAGATGAGAACGATCTAGTCATTTCCACAGACGATGCCAATCTGTTAACACAAAATATGGTCATTAGATGATGAAGACGAATGTACAGTGGATCTTCGTTTGATGATGGGCCTCCTAATTAAGGGTATGGATTTAGGATCTGCACCCACAAAAATAAGGTGAGGGGGTGTCGGTCGTGCCGGCAGAAGACCCTCTGATGCTTAAGTCAGTAAAGAGAGACCAATTCTCAATTACTTGATCTTGACTTTGTATCGAGTTGCGTACTCGTAAAGAGTGCAGAAGACCTTTTATAGATAATTATTGGAGGGATAATTCTTATTACGTTATGATCATAATAAGGTGGGATAATACTTATCACATTAGGATCATGATAAGGTTGGATGAGACCACCTGATAAGGCCTTCAGAATGAGGCCCTCCAGATGAAGCCAAGTAGGATGAAGCCTTCGAAATGAGGCCGAACAGGATGAAGCCTAGCAGGATGAGGACTTCAGGATGAGGCTTTCTGGATGAGGCTGAGTATGATGAGCAGAGGCCAATGCTTGTTAGCTTTGGTGTTTGGGAGCAATATGGGCTAACGTTGAGCCCTATGCTTATTGATTCTGGTCCTCAACTCTTTTCCTATTATGGTCGACTATCTTATGCTTGACACCAATGTTTTAGTTTGAGGACTTGTCCCTGAGCCCGTAGGCCGTGGACTTTCCTCGTGTCATGAGATCAGCTCAAATTTACCCATAACAATTAGTTTATCGGAAAGGTAAGATCATAAAAAATTATCTGATAAAAACCCTAGAGCAGGGTTTATGTATTGTCTGAAGCAAGTACGTAGCGGAGCAACACGGTGCATTGGAGGTGCATCGGCGATATATATTTACCGCTCTTGCACTTAAACGATACAGTTGTATCAGCCGTAAACAGCTTGGTACATGAGCAATTCGGAGCTTAGTAGCTGTATTGTTGGTGAACAATACCACATAATGCACCAATTAAAGACCTTGCAGAAGAGAGTACCTTTATGTATTTTTTTTAATCTATTCTCTTTCTTAGGTTAATCTTACCACAGAATCTGATTTTCTAAAAAAAAAAAAAAAAAAAAAAAGGCCTTGGCTATAAATTAAATTCCCAAAAATGAATATGGTATGGGTAAAATTACCGATATGCAGATTGTTTATTTTTTCCCTAAAAAGTGGAGTTAGACATTCTGGGACCACATGATGTGTGTACGACATCCAACCTACCCAACAGGTGCAATCTATTATGATAATTAAATGGCCCAATTTTCAGGCCAATCCAATCATTAGTGGGCCACACAGTAGAAAACAATGCTGGCAACCCAAAACCCTACAAAATCACGTGTGCCTCACCTGATGACTGGCAGCTTGGTATCTGTGTTTTGTGACCGGGGTGCAACCGGTAGACATGTTGGACGTCATTAGCACTGACCACACCACGTGGGCAGTTCGACCTTTCAAGATCCATTTGAGTCATAGAAACATGACGCCATATCACGCATGCCCTTCAGTATTTTGGACTTTAAACTTAGTAGAAAATCAGAAATCTTAAGATTTTTGACGGTAAAAATCCGTTGATAAATTTGGACGACGGTACTTACATTTGCGGTTTATCTATCCTTCATTTCTTAATCCAGCTTGTTTATGCATTACTTCTCAACTGTTAACACTAAAGATCGTGAACAGATATTTGTCAGTGATCAACTTCAATCTTTACATATTCTAATCCCTTTTTATCATTACATTATGCATTGTTTTCATGTTTAAAAACTAATTTAATACATGTTTTTGTGATTATAGGAATAAGAGACAGACTTCACCAATTCAATGCCAAATGAGTCATCTTATATACTTTGAAGATCGAAAGAATAAGTAATAAAAGGTGGAAGAAAAATGCAAAGGGAACAAGAGAAAGAAAGAAGAAGTGCAGAAATTGCATTGTCCGGTCGACCGGTTGTCAGACCAGTCAACAACTCAAATCAGAACCCCCCCCCCCCCCCCCCCCCCCCCCCTCGTGTTATAGCAGACCTTGCTAGACCAAAAACAGCAAAAATCGACCGGTCGGCCACCACTGACAACCGGTCACCCGACCGGTCGTTGTTCTTGAAGTATGAATTCTCCATTGAAACTCACTGGACTGAAAAAGAGGGTTGACGACCAGTCGGCCACGCGCAGAGTGCGATTTGCACTTACTAAATTTGAATTTCTGGTTTTCCAAGTGCAGTAGGACTTCGTAGTAACGCGATTTTTTCAAGTCGGCATCTAGCAACATGGGGAGTAAAAAGATCAAGACCTAGGAGGCTAGAAAGCCTCCTACAACTAGTTTTCTTCTTCTAGTTCTAGTTCTAGTTTTTCTTTGAATGCTTTCTTTTAGTTAATTTTCAGCTAAAGCTAAGAGGTGAATCTTTTAGTTTTTAGTCATAGTTTATTCTTTTGATTTCGAATTATGGTTTAATGCTTGAACACTTCATTATAGTTTGAATAAAGTTTATAGTTTTATATAATTTAGGGAGTTTGTGTGCCAAGTTCATGAGTTCTTGTAAGATTTCTGAGATTAATCAGATTGGTTTATGGGTTGTTGATTGATAGAAGTATTTGATTTGCCATGATTTTCAAATATGGTAAATGCTTCGAGTTTTTCATGATTCAAACAGTGGAATCTCTACTAGAACTATGATAGAAAGTTCATATATCTTATGTAGAATTTGAGATAGTTAGTGTTGTTTATTGAAGTTGATTTAATTAGAGTTAAAATCATTGGTCGTAGTTGAATTGAGTGATAAGATTTAATGAAAGCTATATATAGTTGTGAATCTCAACTAGATTGGAAAGAGGCTTGGCCTATACAATTGAGTGTGCCCAAGGCCTGAGCTTGATTGAGGGAACCAAATCAATAAATACCTATCTATTTCAGATTATTTATGTGCTTTTATTGTTATATCTCCCGGCTAGATAGAGATAGAACTTCGATTCCAGTTATGTTTGAATTGAATCATTGGATTGAGCATGATTAAGACTAGAAGAGGATCTTTGATGCTCTAGTCTCTTTTATTCTAAGATTTTTCCTGTTTTATATTTAGTTCTTAAAAATTAATTTTTTAAACCTTTTAGATTTAGTTATTAGGATAATTTAAATTCGTTTGCCTCTTCCTTGTGGATTGACCTCGGTCTTAACAAATTGTTACTACATTGCAAGCCTTGCACTCAAGGCGAGCGAACAAGTTTTTGGCGTCCCTGCCGGGGAAAAGGTTAAACGGTTCTAATTGTTCTAGTAGCTATAAAGTAGTTTTAGTTAGATAGGATTTTCAGTTTTTCTATAAGTTTTCTGATTTTTTCTAGATTACTAATATTTTTTTGTTTTTGATTATGTAGAACATTGTTGCTGACATAATCTCATCTATTTGGTAACATCTCCCCATCTCCCTTCGTTTTATTTATTTCTTTTCTTAGATTAGGTTAGGTTTCAACCCCTTTTAATTCCATCATGCATAATTGGACGAATGGTGCGTATAAGTACCTTTTGGAGAATGGGACATCGGATTATGGGACCCAAACTCATTATGATTGCAATCCCTTCAAGTATGAGTATGTTTCTGAGATTCATTCAACCTCCACTACCCCCCACATAAGACGATGGGGGAGTACCAGAACAAAACAAAATCGAATAATAATCAACTGGGGAAAGCATTACGTGATTACCGGATTGAAAATAACATGAGTGTTCCACCAATTATGGTAGGGGGTGTGCAACAACAAAAGAAATGGGTGAATAGTGGCCAACCGGTTAAGACAACGCGTGATCACTTGTATGAATATGCCCATCAACCATCACATAACTCTTCATCCTACAATGCGTACAATCTTAATTAGGGAAGCCACCATTCTACTTGTTCAAGGGAAGAACCAACCATGGTTATTAACGATCACCCTAAAACATATTCCTCTTATGATGACAAATCTTTGAGGACTTAGAGAAAACATGCGAGTACGAGCAATCAAATCAAGCCTACTCGTCATCTTGTGAAGACGTTGAGCCCGAATTTGGAGGTATCGAATCAATCTCTTCTAAAGAGGAGGATGGGGTTATCCAAGTCCCACCTTCTTCGGATATAATGAATGAACTTTTAGAGGATATTTATCTCGATGATCCCAATATCATCATCAATTATGGTGAGTCCACTATCTCTTTTGGATATTTTGAACTTAATGATAAAGAGATTTCAAAGACAGTTGACAAACCTGAGGAATCCATAAAATCTGAAAGAGAGATGAAGTGATTGATCTTGAAAACCTTAAATTACCTATAATATAATAGTTTTCTATATGAATTCCCCTATCAATGTGATCAATAGAAAATTTGAATACTTTTGAGTCTAGTTCACATTACACAATTCTCATGGCTTGAAGGGATTATGTAGATTCATAGATTGGTTAGACTAAAATTTAAGGTGTTGAGGAACCAAGCCGGGGAACTTTGTTCATCCTTGTTCATGAGAAAATAAGAGAAAAAAGCGAAAGATACGAATTTCTAAAAATCTTATTGAATGTGTATGAAAAAAAAAAGAGAAATAAAGTATGGTTATTATTGAATACTTGTTTAAAAAATTCCGAAAAGGGCTAACTATTACCAATCAGGGGATGGTCTACCCGTAACCAAAGCTGGAAATGGGAAGTAGTGTGACAGCCGTCGAAGGAACAATAAGGCAAATTCTTATTATAGACATGTGGTTGATCTGTGCACTTTTAGATTTTTAGTTTTGCCAGTCTGTGAAGAAGGTAATCTTGAAAATTCATGAAATGAAACATTCATGATGCACACTAGACTGCACTTGTTCAGGTTCTTCTATTTATCAATCAATCAGTGGGGATTCTATGTGAACACTCATTATGTTTAGAGAGTTTAAGATTTCAAGTCCCATCATCAAGTCTTTCTGAATTTTGTATTTGTATGTCTTGAAGTTTATAGAAGTATAGTTTCTAATAGAGAGTTGGGTTTTGAAAACTTGAACTTGTTTAACGCATGTTTTGCTCGGGACTAGCAAAAAGTTGGTTGAGGGGTGTGTTGAGCCATGAATATTACATATTCTAACCCCTTTTCATCATCACATTATGCATAGTTTTCATGTTTAAAGACTAATCTAATACATGTTTTGTGATTATAAGAATGAGAGACACTTCACTAATTTGATGCCAAATGAGTCACCTTGTATGCTTTGAAGGTCAAAATAATAAGTGACAAAAGGTGGAAGAAAGATGCAAAGGGAGCAAGAGAAAGAAAGAAGAAGTGTAGAAATTGCACTGTCCGACCGGTCGACCATGGCCCACAACCGGTCGTCAGACAGGTTGGCAACTGTTCGCTCCCCAATTGTAGGGTTGCGATGTAGTAATAATTTGGTAGAGACTGAGATCGATCTCAAGGACTAATATAGGAATTCTCAGACTTTCTTCTAATAATCTCTAATTGAAATCAAACTACAATAATCTGTAATTGTGAATGTAGGAGAATAATCTATAACTTGAGATGAAATTAATAATCTAAAGAAGCACTAGGGTGTAGAGGATCCACTTGTAGTGATCCTTGATACATAACTCAGCATTGGTTTCTCAATTACACAACTAGAATCGAAATCAAATCCTATCTAGCCGGAATATGGGGCGGTTAATTCAGCAAAACAGTTTGTCCCATGTGTTATTCATCAACATGATTCACTCAATTCAAGATAGGACTTAAGCACACTCAATGTATAGGTCAATCCTAGTTTCAATAGGTTAAGTTCACAATCATAATAATCATTAAACCCTGTCACTAGGCTTAACTATATTATGATTTGAACTTCATCCAAATCATATGAACAATCAACACATACTTCAAACTTCTCATAAAAAGTAGAACCTTAGTTTGAAGTTCCCACATGAAGAACCAAGTCTAAAGCGTCTTGAATCTGATTCCTTAAAGCGTACAGGTCTAGATCTATGCAAAACAACTAAGAACTAAATCAATTCTTCCAAACATCCATAAGTCATCATAAGATTAAGAAAAATTACTAATAACTTTATTTAAACTCAACAAACCATTGTTCTTCAATCAAATTCTAACTTGAAACCAATAAAAACAAATTAAAGCATCTTAGATCTACTACAAGCTTCACCTCTTAGCCCTAGCTAAGAGGTTTAGCCGGCCATGTTAAAGAAAAATAGGAAAATTAATGAAAACATGAAGAACTAGAAGTAAAACTAAGAAGAGGAAGTATTGAACTCTAAAAACCAACTCCCACTATGATAGATCTCTTTTAGGATGCCTTAAGAACGTAGTGGAGGACCCCTTTTATAGTTTTCAAGCCTTCATAGCGCAGAATCTTCAAAAATTTGCGTAAAACTTTCGCACTGTGTAGAGAAATCCGGACTGAAAATAGTAGTTTCTGTATTTGGGCGATTGGGCGATTGATCGACTGGCTAGGCGATCAATCGGTGGGTCCTAGTGATTAATCGATCAAGGTTGGGCGATCAATCGATGGGAGCAAAAAGTGTCCATAGAGTTCAGCAGTAATTCCTGATTTTTTATGATCTGAGCAATTGATCTCTGGAGCTGGGCGATGGATCGGTGATGATGGGCAATCAATCGGTGATGGTCGGGTGATGGATCAGTTAGACCAAAAAGTATCCAGAGAGTTTTTTTTGCAAAAACTCTAAATTCTAATGGTTTGAGCGATTGATCACCCGGGCTGAGTGATCAATCGGTGGGGCACTTTGCTGTCCAGCAACATATACAAAGTGGCCAATCAATCGGCTGGGCCAGGAGATCAATCGACCACCCTGGAGTTCAATCAGTCAAGCCAACCGATCAATCAGCTAGGGTGACTCTTCTTCTTTTCTTTTCTTCTCTTTACTTCTTTTCTTCACTCTTTTTCTTGCTTCTTTTCTTTGATCTTTAATACATATTAAGATTGTCCTTTAGTCCTCCTTTCAGTGAAGTCTTCCTCTCATCCTACAATCACAAAATCGTTGCCTAAAATAAGTCCATAAGCATAGAAATTATGTAATGTTAGTGATGAAATGGGGTTAGAATATGCACATTTAAGAGCTCAACACACCCCCCGACTAGCATTTTGCTAGTCCCAAGCAAAACATGCATGAAACAAGTTTCATTCTCCAAAATTCAACTCTCCTTCAGAAACCATGCCTCTATATACTCAAAGATATACAAGTGCAAGAATCAGAAACACTTAGTGATGGAAGTTGAAACCTTAAGCCTCTCATAATATAACAAGCGCCCATATGAAATTCTCGCTGATTGATTGATAAATAGAATGATTCAAACAATTTAACCTAGTGTGCTCAGTGGATGCTCATATCATGGAAATTCGGGATTATCTTCTTCATAAATCAACTAAGGTATAGATTTCAAAGTGTACAGATCAACATCAAGCCTTTGAAAGAAATTTGCCTTACCGTCCTTCCAATGGCTTTCACACTACTTCCCATTTCCGGCTTTGGTTACGGGTAGACCATCCCCCGCTTGGTAATAGGTAGCCCTTTTCAAAATTTTCCACCATATTTTCAATCATTCCCATATTTTCATCCTTCATTTCCTTTTTACACAAATTAGATAGGATTTTTAGAAATCCATATCTTTCGTTATTTTCCCATGGAAAAGGATGGACAAAGTACCCCGGCTTGGTTCCTCAACACCTCAAATCCAAACCTAGCTAATCCACAATTCTACATAATCCTTTCAAAACATGAAAATCGTGTAATGTGAACTAGGTGTAAAAATGTTCAAATTTTCTACCGATCATAAAAAATAGGGAAATACACATATAAAACTGTTACCTTAGAGATTGTTTAAGAATTTCAATACCATGCACTTCGTATCGCTTCTTCTTGTACCCACACCATCCTAAGCGCATAGAAACAAAGTTTTCCAAAGGAGTTTCGAAGTTTCAAAAAAATTGAAAAAATTTTCTACATCAATTGCTCGAAATGTTATAAAATATGAGATTCATGCTAGTGATCACACACCCCCCAACCAAATTTAGCATTGTCCTCAAGGTAAGAGATGTGCAATGAGTAAAACATGAGAGCAATGAGAAAAAATAAAGGGAGTGAGGAATGAGAGTACCTAAGAGAGGAAAAACTGAAATTCTACCTTCTTGTAACAAGCCTATTGAAATAAATAACGAAAATCACGAAATCCTAATCCTAAGTTACACTATACCTCCATCAGACTAGGAGATCAAATATCCTGATACACAGGGTCAGTCAGAGGTACGGACACATCTTCTGAAGGAAAGTTCTCAAAGAACGGCTTTAAACGCTGACCATTGACTTTAAAGATATTATCATTCCTTGGATTCAACAACTTGACAGTCCCATATGGATAAATAGTTTTGACAACGAAGGGATTGGTCCATCAAGACCTCAATTTTCTCAGAAATAGATGTAAGCAAGAGTTATACAGAAGGACCTTTTGATTGATCGTGAAAGTCTTATGAAGGATGTCCTTATCATGGAACACCTTCATCTTATCCTTATAAATTCTCGAATTCTCATATGCCTCATTTTGGAGTTCTGCAAGTTCATTCAATTGAAGCTTGCGCAGCGAGCTTGCTTTGTCAGAATTGAAATTCATCTTCTTTAGCGCCCAATATGCCCTATGCTATAGCTCCGCAGGAAAGTGACAAGCTTTCCCATAGACAAGTCTATAGGGTGACATTCCAATGAGAGTTTTGAAAGTAGTACGGTAAGCCCAAAGCGTGTCGGTAAGTCAAAGCGACCAATCCTTGCGATCGGGGTTTACTGTTTTCTCGAGAATATGTTTAATTTTCCTGTTGGATATCTCGGGTTGTCCACTTGTTTGTGGGTGATAGGGAGTACTCACCTTATGATTAATGTCATATTTCTTCATTAATGCTTCAAATCGCCGATTACAAAAGTGAGACCCCCCGTCACTGACAATGACCCGAAGGGTTTCAAACCGAGAAAGAATGTTTTCTTTTAAGAAACAAATGACTGTTTTATGGTCATTGGTCCGGCAAGGAATCGCCTTGACCCACTTCGAAACATAATTGAAGGCAAGCAAGATGTATAAATTTCTAAAAGAAGATGGGAATGTGTTGAGCTCTTAATTGTGTATATTCTAACCCCAATTCATCACTCATTATGCACGGTTTACACGTTTAAAGGACTACTCTTGATTTGTGATTGTAGGGACGAGATGGAGATTTCACTGATTCAAGGCTAAACAGAGCACTTTATAAGCATTGAAGACCACAAGAACTGAGCATGAAAGGGTAGAAGAAAGAAGCAAAGGAGAGAAGGAAAGAAGGAGGAAACAGACACTCACGACCAGTCGTCTGACCGGTCGTCCAATGCCTAGGACCGGTCTAGCCATTCAACAGAAAAGCTCTGCTGCCCAAACCTCACTGGACCATCTACGACCGGTCGTCCACACCTCAGACCGGTAAAGGCCGGTCGGCCAACTGGTCGTCCTCTCCACTGCACTCGCTGGACATTTTCTTAGACAAGTCCTACCGGTCGTGCGATCGGTCGGCCATGCATAAACAGCAACTTTCTAAATCGGGTGCTGAATTTCTCTACGCAAGTGCGTACTTTTACGCAAAATCTAGAAGTTTCTTACGCAATGGACACCTCCAAGCTATAAAAGGACTTCTCATCTTCATACCAGAGCATGCTAGGACGTGGGGATTGCTTGGGAGACGGATTCTAGTTCAAGTTTTCTTAGTTTTCTTCCTGTTTTAGTAGTTTTTATGTTTTTGAGGCTTCTAGTTCAAGGATGTTAGAGATGAACTAAAACCTCTTAGCTAGGGCTAAGAGGTGAAGCTTTTGATTCGTTTTCGATGGATTGATGCAACCTAGGTTTCCTTTTTATGATTTAATTGATGAATTTTAGTTGATGTGAGTTTGAATCAAGTACTAGTTGGGTTTTTTACTTTGATCTCTTGATGACTCCGGGCTCATGTGATTCTTAGTAATCCTAACTTAGTAATTTAGCTTCTAAGCATTATTTATGCTTGTGTAATTCATTGATTTATCATCGACTCCGGGCATGGTAGACCCTTTGATTGCCTTGTGTACAATGGCCTGATTTTCATGTGGGAACTAACTCAACTAAAGTTCTTATCTTTTGTAGTAATCTGAAATAACTGTTTGTTGGTTGATTTTGATTTAATTAGAGTTCTAATCATTAATTGTAATCAAGTCTAGTGACATGATTTGATGAAGGCTATGGTTATGAATCTCAACTAGATTGGAAAGAGGCTTGGCCTACACAATTGAGTGTGCCCAAGGCCTAAGCATTGTTGTGGGAATCAAATCAATGAATAAGCACTGGTTTTGGATAATTGTTGGTTGAACCGCTCTATATTCCGATTGGATAGAGATATGAATTCGATTCCGATTGAGTTATGAGAGACCTAGTTGTATTGATGCATTGAAACTTATCAAAAGTGGATCGTTGGCACTCTAGTGCCTTTTAGATTGAAATTACCTTACACATTCACTGTTTAAACCCAAGTTGCTATTTTCCAGCTTTAGTTCTTAATAGGATCTTAATTATTAGTTATTTTAGATAAATTCTGAGAATACCCATTCATAAATCTCTGTGGGAACGATACTCGGTCTTTCCGAATTATTACTACTTCGTAACCCTACACTTTGGGAGTGAACAGAAAGTAATAAAAAATTTCAATTGTTAAGATGGGCTTAAGTGGCATCATATTTCGACGAGATATTCCTCCCAATTTCTGACATGGCTCACAAGCCTTACAAAACTCATAAGTATCTTTAAACATGGTGGGCCAATAGAACCCACATTGCAGAATTTTGGTTGTGGTCTTCTTGGCCGAGAAGTGGCCACCACATGCTTGAGAATGACTAAAGGAGATGATACTGTGTTGCTCATCATCCGGCACACATCTCCTTATAATCTGATCGAGGCAGTACTTGAACAAGTACGGGTCATCCCACAGGAACTTTCTTACCTCACTGAAGAACTTATCTTTATCTTGCTTTTTCCAATGTATTAGAATGATACCTGTAGCAAGATAGTTAGCAATGTCTGCATACCATGGTAATTGAGAGACTTGGAAAAGTTATTCATCAGGGAACATGTCGTTGAT
Organism: Liriodendron chinense; assembly: GCA_003013855.2. NCBI lineage: Eukaryota > Viridiplantae > Streptophyta > Magnoliopsida > Magnoliales > Magnoliaceae > Liriodendron > Liriodendron chinense. The sequence continues at coordinate 4,079,412 of ML058334.1, forward strand.
CGTGGTCGTCTCAAAGGAATCGGAGAGAACAAGTTTTGAGAGATGGTCAGCCACTATGTTCTCTACTCCCTTTTTGTCTCATATTTCTATATCAAATTCTTGGAGTAGGAGGATCCATTGCAACAAACGCAGCTTAGCATCCTTCTTAGAAAGAAGGTACTTAAGAGCAGTATGATCGGTAAATATGATGATCTTGGATCCGATCAAGTAGGACCAAAACTTGTCCAAAGCAAATACTACGGCTAAGAGTTCCTTTTCCGTAGTGGTGTAATTTACTTTATCCGAGTTTAGAGTTCTACTTGCATGGTAGATGACGTAGGGCTTCTTCTCTTTTCTCTAGCTTAGAACTGCCCCAATAGCATAATCACTGGCATCACACATGATCTCAAAAGGAATGCTCCAATTGGGTTGTTGCATTATAGGAGCACATGTCAACATACCTTTAAGTTTGACAAAGGCATTTTGGCATTCCTCATTCCACTCGAATGAGTTTTCCTTTTGAAGGAGGTTACATAAAGGACGAGAGAGAGTACTAAAGTCCTTGATAAACTTCCTATAGAATCCGGCATGTACTAAAAAGGACCGCACATCTTGTACACTCCTGGGTAATGGAAGGTTGGAGATAATATCGATTTTAGCCTTGTCCACCTCGATTCCTTTGGATGAGATAATGTGACCAAGGACTATTCCCTTTTGAACCATAAAGTGACATTTCTCCCAATTAAGCATAAGGTTCTTGTCTTCACACCTTTTCAAAATAGTTTTTAAGTGCCCAAGGCACTCATCAAAGTTTCTGCCAAATACTGAGAAGTCGTCCATGAAGACTTCGAGTATTGTTCCCACCATATCATGAAAAATGCTCAACATACAACGCTGAAATGTGGCAGGGGCATTGCACAGCCCAAACGGCATCTTCCGATAAGCAAAAGTGCCGAATGGACATGTGAATGTTGTCTTCTCTTGATCCTTATGGGCGATCTCTATTTGGTTATGTCCCGAATATCTATCGAGGAAGAAAAATGGGATGACCCGCTAACCCTTCTAAAATTTGATCAACAAATGGTAAGGGAAAGTGGTCTTTCCTCGTGACTGTATTTAGCTTCTTGTAGTTAATGCACATTCTCCAACTGGTGGTGACCCTGGTTAGCACGAGTTCATTTTGGCATTGGCTACAATGGTTATCTCAAATTTCTTAGGCACCACCTGAGTTGGACTCACCCATTGACTATCAGATATTGGGTAGATGATACCCACATCCAATAGTTTCAACACTTCGGCCTTAACCACCTCTTTCATGTTTGGATTGAGGCATCTTTGTGGCTGCCTAGATGTTTTCGCACTCTCCTCAAGGTGTATGCGATGAATATAAATCAAGGGGTCTATGCCTTTGAGATCCGCAATAGACCATCCGATGGCATTCTTATGTTCTTTTAGAGTAGCAATCAGCTTACTCTCTTGCTCCTTATCCAAGTGGGAAGAAATCACCACCGGATATGTCTCATCTCGACTAAATAAACATATTTCAAATCAATGGGTAATGGTTTTAGGTCAAGCTTCGGTGCTTTAATATTGAATGGAATAGGCTTGATCTCGCTTAAGGGTAAAGGCTCAAATGGTGCCTTCCATCTTTTATTATTAAGTACCGGCATAACATCCAAAATGGCATCCATCTCTCGTATCGTGACATTGTCAATCTCATGAGAGTGGGTCAAACATGCCTCCAAATGATCGGAATAGAATGTTAAGGGGGATGTATCTTCCACGAATGATTCAATTAGATTTATTTCGTGGACCTCGTCATCAACTTCTTGTGGTTGTTTGCATAAATAAAAAATATTCAGCTTGAGTGTTATATTTCCAAAGGACATTAGTACCAGCCCGTTTCTACAATTAATAATTGCATTTGAAGTGGCTAAGAAAAGGCGGCCAAGTATAATGGGAATTTGAGCACCGGTACCTATCACGGGATGTGTATCCAAGATAATAAAATTCACTGGATAGTAGAATTTATCAACTTGGACCAAGACATCTTCAATCACCCCCTTCGGTATACGAATGGATCTATCAGCAAGTTGGAGCATGGTTTTGGTGGGTTTTAATTCACCTAACCCAAGTTGTTCATAGACGGAGTATGGAATGAGGTTAACACTTGCCCCTAAGTCAAGTAAGGCTTGCTTGATCCGGTAGTCACCTATGATGCATGAGATGGTAGGACTACTCGAATCCTTGTATTTTTGTGGCACCTCTTGTTTGATAATTGTTGAGCTCTTAATTGTGCATATTTTAACCCCAATTCATCACTCATTATGCATGGTTTTCATAATTTAAAGACTAATCAAATACATGTTTTGTGGTTGTAGGAATGAGAGTTACTTTGCCCAATTGATGACCAAAAGAGCTGATTTAGAACCTTGGATGAAGACCCAAGGAGGGCTGAAGGAAGAAGGAAGCAAAGAAAGAAGCAAAGAAAGAAGAAAATAGAAGAAAGAAAGGAAGAAAACAAGAAGAAAAAGAGACCGACCGGTCTTGACCGGTCGGCCAAGGAAGCCCGACCAGTCTTGACCGGTCGGCCATGCTTGCTGGAGTAATGCCAAAGAGGGCCTGACCGGTCGTGACCGGTCGGCCAGCCCTGTCCGACCGGTCGTGACCGGTCGGCCATGCAAGTTTCAGATTCCAGATTCTAAAACAGCAATGTATTCCCGCACCTGGTTTTTCAGACCAGTTTTCTGGGCCGATCTTGATGATATTTGGAAATCCAACACATCCATGTCGAAGAGGAACTCGACGCCGAACTAACCCAAGTGGTTTCGTGTCGATCGGAGTTACGGATTGATCGTGGTGACCAAAACAATACGAACTGTCCAGAAAGTTCCAGATTTCGCTGTTCCACTCTGGGCCGGTCCAGGTGGCCCATCATTGAGGATATGAAAAATCTACTTTGACCATCTTTTAGACCACATCCATATATGAATAACCACAAAAGTTTCAGATCAAAAGGGTGTGTGGTTTGATCGTACCGGTTGAAGAAAGATGGACCATCCAGAAAGCTCCAACTGCGCAGAGTTTATAAAAGCCCTAATTGTTCTAATTTTCGGACCACATTCTGAGATTATTTTGGACAATCTAATCCGTCTATCATGTAGAGGAGGAAGTTTTCTACTTATGTTCAAATTTGAGATCAATCCGACCTCTGTACACTCCGGATCGTTGAAAGCAAGATGACTGGTTCTGAAGGTACCCGAAGTGCGCGATTTTGAGAGGCGGTCGGTGATGTGATTGGTGGGCCGATTCAGAGGATAATCTTGGAAATCTAAATCATCTATGAGGAAGATCACATTACAAGGAAGTTACAAATCAAATTTGAAGGCAATCCGACCATTGGTTAAGCCGTACCAAGCAAAACAAATTTTGCTATATTGCTGTACTAGTGCTGCACTGTAAAAGGAGGTGCTCTCTTCTATTCCAGGGCAACCAAGGACGTGGGGAGCAAGGAGTTCAAGTCATAGGAGGCTTCCTAGCCTCCTCCAGCTAGTTTTTCTTCATTTTCTTAGTTCTAGTTTTTAATATGCTTTTCATTAGCTAATCTCTTAGCTAGAGCTAAGAGGTGAACCTTATAGTTTTCTTAGATTGTTTAATTCGTTTTATTGGTTTTTAGTTTGGAATTCATGATTATGAACTAAGGTTTGAAGTTTATACAAGTTTTTAAGTAATTTTTCTTAGTCTTGTGATGACTCATGGATGTTTGGATGAATTACTTATCTTCTTAATTCGTTTGCAACGGTCTAGACCTGTATGATCTGAGGAATCGGAGTGCGCTCTAGTACTAAGCTCTTCATGAAGGGACTTCCTACCAAAGTTCTATTTTTGTTGATTTTTTGGAATATGTAATGACTGTGCATGTGATTTGAATCCAGTTCAAATCCTGATCTAGCCTTGTCTTGTGAGAGGACTTGAGGATGGTTATGATTGAGAACTGGACTTATAGGAAAGGGGAATGACCTATGCAATTGAGCATGCTCAGCTCGGCCTACATTGAGTGAATCTTATGCATAGAACTTACATATTACAGAATGTTTGGTTTAACAGTTCTATCATCCGACTAGATAGACAGGAATGTCGATTCTAGTTGAGAGAATAAGAAACCATAGCGAATGATGCATCTAAGAAGAGCTATAAGTGGATCCTTGATGCTCTAGTTATCTTTTCATTATTAGATTTTCTATTTTATGTTAAAAATCAATTTCACAAACCTCTTTGATTATAGTTATTAGGATAGTTGGAATTGTTTACTTCCTTCCCTGTGGATCGACCTCGGTCTTACCGAGATTATTACTACATCGCAGCCTTGCACTTGAGGTGAGCGAACAAGTTTTTGGCGCCGTTGCCGAGGAAGAGGTTAAACGGTTCTAATTGTTCTGGTAACTATAGAGTAGTCTTAGTTAGGTAGGATTTTCAGTTTTTATAGAAGAAGATTTTCTGATTTTTTTTTTCTAGATTACTAACAATTTTTTGTTGGATTTTGTAGGACATTGATGCTGACATATATCTCGCTCTATTGGGTAACATCTCTCCATCTCCCTTCTTTTTGTTCTTTTTTCTAGATTAGGGTAGTTCTAACTCTTTAAAATCTCATTATGGTTGATTGGAAGTGTGGTGCTTATGCATACCTTTTGGAAGATGAGATGACTGACCATGGAATCAAAACTCTTTATGATTGGAACCAATTTAAGCATAAGTATTATTCTGAGAGTAAATCAACCTCCACTACCCCCCAACGTAAGACGTTACGTGATTACTGGGTTGAAAATAACATGAGTATCCCACCAAGTTTAACAGGAGGTAGGAATAAGAAAAAGGACCGGGGGAGTAATGACCAACCGGTAAAGACATTGCGTGATCACTGGTATGGTTATGCCTATCAACCATCTTATCAGTCTTCGTCATATAACACGTATGGCCTTCATCGAGAGAGTCCTCACACCTCTAGTCCAATGGAGGATGAGCCAACCATGGATGCCAACAATTATCCTCAAGAGTTTCTTTCTCATGATCCTCAACCGACACGAACTCTTGAGGATACACTGCGAGAGTGTATGGAAATAACTGAGCAATGCATACAAAACCTCTCGCCATCTCAAAATATTGAACCCAACATTGGGAACACCGAATCAATCCCCAACAATGAGGAGGATGAGGCTATCCAAACCCAACCTTCTCTAGATTTAATGACTAAACTTCTAAGGGATGTAGATCGCAGTGATCCCACCATTACCATCGATTATGGTGAATCAACTATCTCTTTTAGCTATTCCTATTTGAATGATGAAGAGATTTCAAGGACGGTTGACGAACCCGAGGAATCTGCAAAATCTGAAAGTGATAGTTTGATTGCCTACAATGAGGGTTTGAAGGATGATTGTGAGTCCATGATTTCTTCTTCCAAAGGGCTGAATGTTTTTGAATCACCGAAAGATATTCTTTCTAGAGAGATGGCCGAAGTCGATATTTTTAAGTCCCTCCACCAACAACACATGCCGGATTCTATTGTGGAAGAACTCCCTTGGGTTGAAAATTCTGCTTCTTTGGATGATGGGGTGGCACAATCTGAAATTTCAAAAGATCAACCAATGCTAGATGATGTGCTTACCACTAAATCTGAAAAATTTTCTTTGGAAGACCTCCCCTCTATAGAGGAGGAATTCCTTACCCTTGAAACAGAATTTCCTCAATCACTTAGGGAGAACGAGGACCCTTCATTCGACTCTTTCGATTTCCTAAAGGAATGCATGACCCACCCCTATGATCTGGATGATGAGATGATTAAGGAGTTGGATAGTTTGTTAGACATGGTGTCAGTGCCTGAAGAACACCATTCCACTGATTTACACTCTTTACCATGGTTTGTGGAAGCACCATGCAAATTTGAATTTGTGGAGGAGACAATCCAAACTGAAAAATACTTAATGAATGTCTCTCCACCATCATGGGTTCTTCAACCCATTGAAAATTCTGATTGGGAGGACCCGTTTTTAATCAATTACAACCCAATTCAGAACTTGAGGAGATATCTTTTTGCTGCTCTTATCTCCTCCTTCCATGCGTGTGGTGCATACTATGATTGGACTTTCATGAAGAAACGCACACATGTATACATTCGAGTAGGACTTTGGATGGTCCTCATGAGAAACCTATTGAAATTCATGAAGATCCTGCTCAAATTTGATCATGTAGTCGATCAGACTAATCAAAGGTAGGTAGGTAGGTTAGGACTTCTTTCTGCATTTAGGATTGAATAAGTCTCATTGAGACAATGGAAGATGCTAGAATTGATCAACTTGCTACCTCAGGTACTCTCGTTCTCACTCTCCTTTATTTTGTGTCATTGCTCTCATGTCATGCATATTGCATATCTTATTACATTGAGGACAATGTAAGATTTTGGTTGGGGGGTGAGATTCCTTAGATGAATCTACTAGCTTTTGTGACATTTCGAGCAATTATGTAGAAAATTTTTGATTTTTCTAAAATTCAAAACTCTTTTGAAAAACGTTGTTTCTATGCATTCAAGATGATACGAGTATAAGAAGAGGAGATACGAAGTGAGTGATGTTGCAAGCTTTGAATTTCTTTTAATATAATGGTTTTATATGTGAATTCCCCTATTTATGTGAGTGATAGAAAATTTGAACACTTTTACACCTAGTTCACATTACACGATTTTCATGGGTTGAAAGGATTATGTGATTTGTGGATTAACTATACTTTGATTTAAGGTGTTGAGAAACCAAGCCGGGGTACTTTGTCCATCCTTGTCCATGGGAAAATAACGAAAGATATGGATTTCTAAAAATCCTATCTAATTTAAAAAGAAAAAGGAAAAGGAAGGATGAAATTGGGAATGATGGAAAAATGGTGGAAAATTCCGATGAGGGCTACCTACTACCAACCGGGGGATGGTCTACCCGTAACCAAAGCCGGAAATGGGACGTAGTGTGAAAGTTTTCGGAAGGACGGTAAGACAAATTCCTGTCATAGGCTTGTTGTTGCTCTGTGCACCTTGAAATCCATAGTTTAGTTGATCTATGATGAAGATGAGCCCAGAAACTAATGAGATGAACTTTCACTATGCACACTAGGGTGAATTTGTTCAAGTTCTTCTATTTATCAATCAATCAGTGGGAATTTCATATAAATACTTATTATGTTCTAAGAGTTTAAGGTTTCAACTTCTATCACCTAATTTCTCTGATTTTGATGCTTGTGTGTCTTGGAATGTATAGAAGAATAGTTTCTAGAGGAGAGTTGGATTTGGAGAATGAAACTTGCTTCATGCATGTTTTGCTCGGGACTAGCAAAATGCTGGTTGGGGGGTGTGTTGAGCTCTTAATTGTGCATATTTTAACCCCAATTCATCACTCATTATGCATGGTTTTCATAATTTAAAGACTAATCAAATACATGTTTTGTGGTTGTAGGAATGAGAGTTACTTTGCCCAATTGATGACCAAAAGAGCTGATTTAGAACCTTGGATGAAGACCCAAGGAGGGCTGAAGGAAGAAGGAAGCAAAGAAAGAAGCAAAGAAAGAAGAAAATAGAAGAAAGAAAGGAAGAAAACAAGAAGAAAAAGAGACCGACCGGTCTTGACCGGTCGGCCAAGGAAGCCCGACCGGTCTTGACCGGTCGGCCATGCTTGCTGGAGTAATGCCAAAGAGGGCCTGACCGGTCGTGACCGGCCGGCCAGCCCTGTCCGACCGGTCGTGACCGGTCGGCCATGCAAGTTTCAGATTCCAGATTCTAAAACAGCAATGTATTCCCGCACCTGATTTTTCGGACCAGTTTTTTGGGCCGATCTTGATGATATTTGGAAATCCAACACATCCATGTCGAAGAGGAACTCGACGCCGAACTAACCCAAGTGGTTTCGTGTCGATCGGAGTTACGGATTGATCGTGGTGACCAAAACAATACGAACTGTCCAGAAAGTTCCAGATTTCGCTGTTCCACTCTGGGCCGGTCCAGGTGGCCCATCATTGAGGATATGAAAAATCTACTTTGACCATCTTTTAGACCACATCCATATATGAATAACCACAAAATTTTCAGATCAAAAGGGTGTGTGGTTTGATCGTACCGGTTGAAGAAAGATGGACCATCCAGAAAGCTCCAACTGCGCAGAGTTTATAAAAGCCCTAATTGTTCTAATTTTCGGACCACATTCTGAGATTATTTTGGACAATCTAATCCGTCTATCATGTAGAGGAGGAAGTTTTCTACTTATGTTCAAATTTGAGATCAATCCGACCTCTGTACACTCCGGATCGTTGAAAGCAAGATGACTGGTTCTGAAGGTACCCGAAGTGTGCGATTTTGAGAGGCGGTTGGTGATGTGATTGGTGGGCCCATTCAGAGGATAATCTTGGAAACCTAAATCATCTATGAGGAAGATCACATTACAAGGAAGCTACAAATCAAATTTGAAGGCAATCCGACCATTGGTTAAGCCGTACCAAGCGAAACAAATTCTGCTATATTGCTGTACTAGTGCTGCACTATAAAAGGAGGTGCTCTCTTCTATTCCAGGGCAACCAAGGACGTGGGGAGCAAGGAGTTCAAGTCATAGGAGGCTTCCTAGCCTCCTCCAGCTAGTTTTTCTTCATTTTCTTAGTTCTAGTTTTTAATATGCTTTTCATTAGCTAATCTCTTAGCTAGAGCTAAGAGGTGAACCTTATAGTTTTCTTAGATTGTTTAATTCGTTTTATTGGTTTTTAGTTTGGAATTCATGATTATGAACTAAGGTTTGAAGTTTATACAAGTTTTTAAGTAATTTTTCTTAGTCTTGTGATGACTCATGGATGTTTGGATGAATTACTTATCTTCTTAATTCGTTTGCAACGGTCTAGACCTGTATGATCCGAGGAATCGGAGTGCGCTCTAGTACTAAGCTCCTCATAAAGGGACTTCCTACCAAAGTTCTATTTTTGTTGATTTTCTGGAATATGTAATGACTGTGCATGTGATTTGAATCCAGTTCAAATCCTGATCTAGCCTTGTCTTGTGAGAGGACTTGAGGATGGTTATGATTGAGAACTGGACTTATAGGAAAGGGGAATGACCTATGCAATTGAGCATGCTCAGCTCGGCCTACATTGAGTGAATCTTATGCATAGAACTTACATATTACAGAATGTTTGGTTTAACAGTTCTATCATCCGACTAGATAGACAGGAATGTCGATTCTAGTTGAGAGAATAAGAAACCATAGCGAATGATGCATCTAAGAAGAGCTATAAGTGGATCCTTGATGCTCTAGTTATCTTTTCATTATTAGATTTTCTATTTTATGTTAAAAATCAATTTCACAAACCTCTTTGATTATAGTTATTAGGATAGTTGGAATTGTTTACTTCCTTCCCTGTGGATCGACCTCGGTCTTACCGAGATTATTACTACATCGCAGCCTTGCACTTGAGGCGAGCGAACAATAATGGCGCTCAAATTTTCTGTCAAAAGTACTTTATTATGTACATTGTGTTTCCTTTTGACCATACACAATTCCTTCAGAAATTTGGCATAAGATGGTATTTGTTTTATAGCATCCAACAACGGAATGTTGATCTTCACCTGCTTAAAAACTTCAAGGATTTTCAGATTTTTATCTAACGGTTTGGGTGAAATCAACCTTTGAGGGAAGGGAGCAACCGGTTTGAATTGCCTTTCCGGTTCTTTCTCTTGTAGAGTGTCGTTAGAGCTATCATCATCTTTGGCCTTTTCCGGATCATTAGGCCTTGGGGTCTTCACCGGCTTAGAATTATCGATTGGCTTACCACTCCTTAAGGTGGTGATAGCTTAAACATGCTCCGAATGTTTGGAGGAAAGGCTAGAATCTTGTATCTCATATTGGTTTATCAGATTAGGGAGAGGTTGGGCAGGAAGTGTGCCTTTCTCCCTAGCACTCAAATGTGTTTCAACTCTAGCCATAGATGTCTTCAAGTCATTGATGGCTTGAGATGAATTCTGGTTGATTTTAATTTTTTCCTGTATGAACCTATCTATTTTCAGAGAATTATTTCTATTATATTCATCTTGGGTCGAGACGAATGCACGCAACATCTCTTTAAGTGAAGCTTTTGGGTTGTTGTTTGCATTCTCAGATGGACCATTCTTCCTACTGAAGTTGGAATGGTTCTTCCAACTTGAATTATACGTGTTTGAATTGGGAGCAACAAATGGTCTTTGATAATTATTTATGGCATTTGATTGTTCTTGTAAGATTTCTTGAAACGCCGAAATTGTAGGACAATCCTATGTTACATGTTGATTTCCAGCACAAATTCCATAAATAATTTCAACTTCTTTTGAGTTAAGCTTCTCTCCTTTCTTGAATTCCATGGCCTCGACTTTTCTTGTTAGGCTAGCTATATATGCACTTATGTCATCTTCTTCGGATAGGACATAAATTCCTCCATTTTCTTTTTGTTGACTTGTCTTGGGATTTGATGGATTAGATGTATCCAAGATTGTGCATTCTTGGCCAAAACATCAAAATAGTTGTTGAGCTCCTAATTGTGCATATTCTAACCCCAATTCATCACTCATTATGCAAGGTTTGTATGGTTTGTAGGCTAATCCAATGCATGTTTTGTGATTACAGGACTGAGAGTGGACTCTACTCAATTGAAGACATAAAGAGCTCATTTGGGACTATTCTAATAGAGATTACTTGAGGACCAAAGAAGAAAAGAAGAGAGAAAGCAAAGAAGGAAGAAAGTGGAAGAAAGAAAGGAATAAAACAAGAAGAAAAAAAGGCTGACCGATCGTGACCGGTCGGCCAAGGAAGCCTGACCGGTCCAGACCGGTCAGCCATGTACATTGGGGGTCTGCTGAAGATGTCCGACCGGTCATGACCGGTCGGACACAGTCGCTGGAGGAAAATTATATAAGGCCGACCGGTCATGACCGGCCGGCCATGGCTGCTGGAGTATAAAGGAAAACGTCCGACCGGTCATGACCGGTCGGACATCATTGCTGGACTGAAGATAAACAGGCCCGACCGGTCTTGACCGGTCGGGCATACTTGCTGGAGTGATTGCTTATTGAGGCCGACCGGTCATGACCGGTCGGCTATGCGTGAAGACTTAAAAATTTCTAATTTCAGCCCGAAATTCTCTGCGATGCGTAAGTGTTACGCAAGTTCTCGATTCTTCCGAAGTTGGGGAGCCTCCAGACTATAAAAAAGACACCTAGGGATTGTTCCTAGGGCATCCTAGAAGGGTTCAAGCGAGGTTGGAGACTGTGGAAGTGGAGATTGGAGTTTCACAACTCCTTTTGGTTTGCTTTGCTATTTTCATGCTTTTTGTAGTTGTTTCATGTTTCCTTGGATCATGAGCAGCTAAACCTCTTAGCTAGGGCTAAGAGGTGAAGCTTGTAGTGAATCCAAGATGTTTTAATTCGTAGTTAAGTGGTTTTCAGTTTGGAATTCATGATTATGAACTAAGGTTTGAAGTTTATACAAGTTTCTAAGTAATTTTTCTTAGTCTTGTGATGACTCATGGATGTTTGGATGAATTACTTAGCTTCTTAATTCGTTTGCAACGGTCTAGACCTGTATGATCTGAGGAATCGGAGTGCGCTCTAGTACTAAGCTCTTCATAAAGGGACTTCATGCCAAAGTTCTATTTTTGTTGATTTTCTGGAATATGTAATGACTGTGCATGTGATTTGAATCCAGTTCAAATCCTGATCTAGTCTTGTCTTATGAGAGGACTTGAGGATGGTTATGATTGAGAACTGGACTTATAGGAAAGGGGAATGACCTATGCAATTGAGCATGCTCAGCTCGACCTACATTGAGTGAATCTTGTGCATAGAACTTACATATTACAGAATGTTTGGTTTAACAGCTCTATCATCCGACTAGATAGACAGGAATGTCGATTCTAGTTAAAAGAATAAGAAACCACAGCGGATTGAACATCAAGGATTGTTACAAGTGGATCCTCTAAACCCCTAGTGCCTTCTTATAATTAATTACTTTCGATTTAATTCAGTTTTTATTACTCACATCAACTTCATACAACAATTTGATTAGTAGACTTAATTAGACACTTGTGGATGAATTTGTGAGATCCTACATAGTCCCTGTGGATCGACCTCGGTCTTACCGAGTTTATTACTACATCGCAACCCTACACTTGGGGAAGCGAACAATAGTCCCATTCTTCCTTGGCCTCTTTGTTCATGAATTCTCCATTGCACATCATCTCTACGAATTGGCGCATGGGTGAAGTCAATTCTTCATAAAAAAAACTTATTACCCGCCAACTTTCGTAGCCATGATGTGAGCATGCATTCAGCAAGTCTTTGAACCTCTCCCAACATTGGAAGAAGGTCTCACTCTCTTTTTGAGCAAAATTCATGATTAGGCGCCTCAGCGTGATTGCTTTGTGAGTAGAGAAGAACTTTTTAATGAACTCCCTAGTCATCTCAGTCCATGTGCCTATTGATCTTGGCCTTAATGCATGAAGCCAAGGTTTAGCCTTCTCTTTAAGTGAAAAAGGGAACAACTTAAGTCGTATCACATCATCGGATAAAATTTGCAAACTGCAACGTTACTATTACCTCATCAAACTCTTTAATGTGTTAGTATGCACTTTCGCTGTCTAACCCATGGAATCTAGGAAGGAGTTGGATTACTCCTGGTTTAAGGTCAATATTCCCTGCATTGAATGGGAAGATTATGCATGAGGGAGTGCTCGCTCTTGCTGGTTGTAAGTAGTCACGTAAAGTTCTAGCTTAGGGAACATTCTCAACCTCATTCTCTCCTATTTCAGTTTGATTCGGGCCCAGATTTTGATTGACCCTAGGATTTAGTTGATTTTCAGCATACTATCAGAAGAAATTTAAAAATCTAGATGCTTCTTAGCACGTGGTTCTTTATCAATTCCTTAAAAAATTCCTCCTTCGCTGATTAAACAATTATTCGAATCCTGAACCCAATGGGGCATGCAAATTCAAAAGAATGAAATGAGAAAGAAGAATTCTTCCTTCCTTTCTTTACTCCTCTCTAAGATCGAAGCACAAGGTATCTTGTAATGGCTGAGCCAGAAGCAAAGATAGAGACCAATTTCTCCGGGTCAATAGGGGTTCAGAGAACTCCCCACCCACTCTTTGAATCTTTTGAAAAAAGTGCAGAAAAAGAAGAAAGAGGAATAGAATTGAGAAGAGAAATCTCTGAGCACAAGGTAATCCAAGACGGCAATGCCGACCAATAGGAATCATGGCGGCTCAAGGCCAACCTATCAGAGATCCAAAAAGGAGTCTCCACCCACTATACAAGAGATGAATATGATAGAAATGAATAGGGGAAGAAGAGTAGGCTGGAAGGACAAAACCTGATCTGAGAACTTAAGATGCCTAACTTACTTCTTCTTCAACTTCCTAAAAATCCCTGCAAAAGAAAAATCAAAATAAAACAAAGTAAGTTAGTACTAATAGAAAAACTCCTAAAAATTTTAATAGAAACTATCTTCAGAAATTCTGTTAAAACTGTCAAATCCCCAGCAACAGCACCAAAAACTTGTTCGCTCCCCAAGTGTAGGGTTGTGATGTAGTAATAATTTAGTAGAGATCGAGATCGTTCTCAGGGACTAATATAGGAATTCTCAGAATTTCTTCTAATAATCTCTAATTGAAATCAAACTATAATAATCTGTAATTGTGAATGTAGGAGAATAATTTGTAACTTGAGATGAAATTAACAATATAAAGAAGCACTAGGGTGTAGAGGATCCACTTGTAGCGATCCTTGATGCATAAATCGCATTGGTTTCTCTCTCTTTTTTTTTGGTTAGTCATGCAACGCACCCACCCAGTTAATCGCGTGACACACCCACCCTGGTCAGTCATGCGACGCACCCACCCAGTTAATCGACGCACCTACTGGTGCGTGCCAGGAAGGGAATATTTCACCCTGATGGGTTTCGAGACCTTGACCTCTTGGTGAAGCTCCGCAGAGTCTACCAACTCGCATTGGTTTCTCAATTACACAATTAGAATCGAAATTAAATCCTATCTAGCCGGAATATGGGGCGGTTAATTCAGCAAAACAGTCTGTCCCATGTGTTGTTCATCAACATGATTCACTCAATTCAAGATAGGACATGAGCACGCTCAATGTATAGGTCAATCCTAGTTCCAATAGGTTAAGTTCACAATCATAATAATCATTAAACCCTGTCACTAGGCTTAACTATATTATGATTTGAACTTCATCCAAATCATATGAACAATCAACACATACTTCAAACTTCTCATAAAAAGTAGAACCTTGGTTTGAAGTTCTCACATGAAGAACCAAGTCTAGAGCGTCTTGAATCCGATTCCTCAGAGTGTACCGGTCTAGATCTATGCAAAACAACTAAGAACTAAAGCAATTCTTCCAAACATCCATGATTCATCATAATATTAAGAAAAAATACTTAGAACTTTATTTAAACTCAACAAACCATTGTTCTCCAATCAAATTCTAACTTGAAACCAATAAAAACGAATTAAAACATCTTAGATCTACTACAAGCTTCATCTCTTAGCCCTAGCTAAGAGTTTAGCTGGCCATGCTAAAGAAAAACAGGAAAATTAATGAAAACATGAAGAACTAGAAGTAAAACTAAGAAGAGGAAGTATAGAACTCTAAAAACCAACTCCCACTATGATAGATCTCTTCTAGGATGCCTTAGGAACGTAGTGGAGGACCCCTTTTATAGCTTCAAGCCTTCATAGCATAGAATCTTCGAGAATTTTCGTAAAACTTACACACTGCGCAGAGAAATCTGGACCGAAAATAGCAGTTTCTGTATTTGGACAATTGGGCGATTGATCGACTGGCTGGGCGATCAATCGATCATGGTTGGGCGATCAATCGATGGGAGCAAAAAGTGTCCAGAGAGTTTAGCGGTAATTCTTGATTTTTATGATCTGAGCGATTGATCTCTGGAGCTGGGCGATGGATCAGTGATGATGGGTGATCGATCGGTGATGGCCGGGCAACGGATCGATCAGACCAACAAGTATCTAGAGAGTTTTCTGTAAAAACTCTAAATTCTGATGGTTTGAGCGATTGATCGCCCGGGCTAAGCGATCAATCAGTGGGGCACTTTTCTGTCCAGCAACATATACAGAGTGGCCGATCAATTGGCTATGTCAGGAGATCAATCGACCACCCTGGAGATCAATCGGTCAAGTCAACCGATCAATCGGCTAGGGTGACTCTTCTTCTTTTGTTTTCTTCTCCTTGCTTCTTTTCTTCACTCTTTTTCTTGCTTCTTTTCTTTGATCTTTAATACATATTAAGATTGTTCTTTAGTCCTTCTTTCAGTGAAGTCTTCCTCTCATCATACAATCACAAAATCATTGCCTAAAATAAGTCGATAAGCATAGAAATTATGCAATGTTAGTGATGAAATGGGGTTAGAATATGCACATTTAAGAGCTCAATAGCAACTCAAATTAGAACCCCTTGTTACAGCTGACCTTGTTAGACCAAAAACAGCAAAAATCGATCGGTCGTCATACTGGTCGGCCACCACTGACGACTGGTCGCCCGACCGGTCATTATTCCTAAAGTATGAAGAATTCTCCATTAAAACTCGCTGGACCGAAAAAAAGGGTTGACGACTGGTCGTCAGACCAGTTGGCCAGGCGCAGAGTGTGATTTGCACTTCCTAAATTTGAATTTCTGGTTTTCCAAGTGCCGTAAGATATAGTAGTTCCGTGATTTTTCCAAGTCGGTGGTGGTTCTATGCTATAAAAAGACACCTCCACTCCCTTCCTAAGGCATTTAGCAACATGGGGAGCAAAGAGATCAAGACCTAAGAGTCTTCCTACTGTTCGCTTCCCCAAGTGTAGGGTTGCGATTTAGTAATAAATCTCGGTAAGACCGAGGTCGATCCACAGGGACTTGTGTAGGAATTCACAAACACATCCAATAGTGTCTATTGAGAGCTAACAACCATATTTTGTATGAGATTGATGTAAGTAACAACTTTGAACTAAATTGAAGGTAAACAATTATAAAAAGGCACTAGGGGTTCAAGAATCCACTTGTAGCAATCCTTGATGTTCAATCCGCTGTGGTTTTTCAATTTCTCAACTACAATCGATATTAAGATCTATTTAGCCGGATGGTAGAGCTGTTAAACCAAATAATCTGTCATATGTAAGGCCAATGTATATGATTCACTCAATGCAAGCTAGGATGAGCATGCTCAATTGCATAGGTCAGTCCAATTCCAATAAACTAAGTTTATAATCATGATCATCATTAAGTCCTGTCACCAGACAAAGCTAGGTCATGATTTGAACTTGAATCAAATCACATGCACAGTCCCATACATAATTCAGAAAACCAGAAAAGTAGAACTTTAGTAGGAAGTTCCCACATGAAGATCATAGTACTAGAGCGTACTCCAATTCCTTGGATCATATAGGTCTAGACTAGCACACAACAATTAAGAACTTAAGTAATTCTCCCAAACATCCATGAGTCATCATAAGACTAAGAAAAACTACTTAGAACTTGTATAAACTTCAAACCATTGTTCATAAACATGAAATTCAATCTTAAAACCAACTTAGAACGAATTGAAACATCTTAGATCCACTACAAGCTTCACCTCTTAGCCCTAGCTAAGAGGTTTAGCTGCTCATGATCCAAAGAAACATGAAACAACTAGAAAAATCATAAAAACAGCAAAACAAACTAGGAGTTGTGGAACTCCGAAATCCACTTCCGCCGCCTCCCACCTTGCTCAAACTCTTCTAAGATACCCTAGGAACGATCCCTAGGTGTCCTTTTATAGTGGGGAGGCTCCGCAACCTCAGAATATTTGAGAATTTGCGTAAAACTTACGCACTGCGCAGAGAAATCCGGACCGAAAATAGAAAGTTCTGTTTTAATCACATGGCCGACCGGTCGCACGACCGGTCTGAGTGGCTGGCCGACAGGTCGCGACCGGTCAAACCTAACTGAGAAACAGTCCAGCAAGCTTCTGAACCATAAAATTCTCTGGCCGACCGGTCACGACCGGTCGGACTGAGCTGGCCGACCGGTCAAGACCGATCGGACTAGTTTGGTCCTTCTTCCAGCGTGTGCATAGGGTTGGCCGACCGGTCTTGACCGGTCTGGCTCCCTTGGCAGACCGGTCGTACGACCGGTCTTGGCCCTATTCTTCTTCAATTTCTTCTTTCTTTCTTCTTCTTGATTTCTTCTTTCTTTGGTCCTTCTTCAACCTTCATCCAAAGGCTTCATAATGGCTCTTTTTAGTCTCCTATCGGATGAAGTCCACTCTCATTCCTGTAATCACAAAACATACATTAGGTTAGTCTTTAGATCATGAAAGCCATGTATAATGAGTGATGAATTGGGGCTAGAATATGCACAATTAAGAGCTCAACACCTACAAATAGTTTTCTTCTTGTAGTTCTAATTCTAGTTTTTCTTTTAGTTAATTTTTAGCTTAAGCTGAGAGGTGAATCTTCTAATTTTTAGTCATAGTTTATTCCTTTGATTTCGAATTATGGTTTAATACTCGAACACTTCATCATAGTTTGAATAAAGTTGATAGTTTTAGATAATTCAGAGAGTGTGTGCCAAGTGCATGAGTTTCTTATTGGGTTTCTGAGATTAATCAGATTAGTTTATGGGTTGTTGATTGATGGAAGTCTTTGATTTGCCATGATTTCTGGATACGGTTAATGCTTTGAGTTATTCATGATTTAAACAGTGGAATCTCTACTAGAACTATGATGGAAAGTTCATGTATCTTGTGTATAATTTGAGATATTTAGTGTTGTTTATTGAAGTTGGTTTAATTAAAGTTCAAATGAACTATGTCGTAGTTGAATCTAGTGATAGGATTTGATGAAAGCTATGGTTGTGAATCTCAACTAGATTGGAAAGAGGCTTGGCCTATATAATTAAGTGTGCCCAAGGCCTAAGCTTGATTGAGGGAACCAAATCAGTAAACACCTATGTATTTTAGATTATTTATGTGCTTTGATTGTTATATCTCCCGACTGGATAGAGATAGAATTTTGATTCCATTTGTGTTTGAATTGAATCATTGGATTGAGCATGATTAAGATTAGAAGAGGATCATTGATGCTCTAATCTCTTTTATTCTAAGATTTTTCTTGTTTTATATTTAGTTCTTAAAAATTAATTTTCTAAACCTTTTAGATTCTAGTTATTAGGATAATTTGAATTCATTTACCTCTTCTTTGTTGATCGACCTCGGTCTTCCCGAGTTATTACTACATCACAAGCCTTGCACTTGAAGCGACCGAACACTCCACCATCTGATCTATGATCGAGGATGAACGAGCTGGATTATCTGCGAAACACCACCAAAGTTAGAATGGCTGCCAGGGGCTGTCGGCTGATCATGACCCTTCGATGCTTAAGTCAATGATGGATAGGAAAACCTGTGATGGCTAAGTATGTGAATGTATAGCATAGCTTCATCTGTAGCACGGATGGCTTCTTATAGTATTCTGTCCACCGTAAGGACAAGGATTCTAATTATGTAGGGATACGACCCGTATGGATGGTGTCGTGATTGCAGCCAGATGCGTTGATTGCTTCCGAGACGATCGCGATGTTATCTACGTAAGGTGGATATCTCGTTGGGCTGTTTCGGGGAGGTGTATCTTGTATCTTGCGGAAGACGTTATGTAAGTCTTGTGTAGTCGGGAAAGTGCACTCGTTAAAACTGAGTGTGTGTCAATAAAATAGCTAGATCAGCTAGCTTTGATGTATCCAAAATGCCTATTGACAAGGTCAACTCATTTAGGGGAGTCGTTAGGTTAATATGTGGTCAGCTTATGGTTGCGACTATAGGTTTTTGGTTGAGGATATGAAAGCGCTTCGGCTCTGTTGAACTCAAGTGGAGTCGGGAACCGACTACTAGTGAGCGCTCGGTTATTGGCAGTCGTCGACTACTCAGTTGGGGGCTTGCGTTCGGCCTTAACAAGAAAACTAGGTACTGCCTGAGGCGAGTTTTGCCGAATGTTTTGCTCCTACTCGGATATCGACTATTGTAATAATAATAATGCTTCATAGTTGGAGTCACAGAGAGCTGAGTGGGGTCAGACTGGTTGCACTCGGGATTGTTATCGCGTTCTTGATCGCGTCTGACATGATTAGCCACATAATTGATGGTTATAAATCTCCTGACAAGAATCCCCATAACAGCTGCCCCCTTAAGTTTCGTGGTTAGAGAAACTAATCATGAAACTTAAATATGTACTTAACCATCAGTTTTTTGTATTAACAGCATCCATAAAAAAATCAGCGTAAACACACCAAGGGATTGCATACACAATTCATGTTTTAATAGAGAGAATTCAACAAACATGCATTTCAAGCAATCATACAACAATTCCTAAGTTCTAAGCATGGAATCAACAATATTATTGTAACTAGGCTTAAAGGAAATACTCACCTTAGCTTAAACTTAAAAACCTTAGATTGAATTGATGAAGAATATCTCTACACGAACCACAACAACATGAGGAAGGGTTGGAGGCGACTACACGGGTTGATGAAGAAGGAAGAAGATGATCGACATGTGAGTTCTCTCTCTCTCTCTCTCTCTCTCTCTCTCTCTCTCTCTCTCTCCCTTTAGGTGTGTGGGGCTAGAATAGAAGAGTTGGACATAAGGTTTCATCAAAGGATGGGGAGAGGGAGCGTGCGCACCCTCTTATTAAGAAAGGTGGGTGTCCACCCATCCCACTCTTATTGGGATAACTCTAAAAGGGCCGAAAGGCTGGTCTTTAGAGAGTTCTAATCCATTCATCATGTTGGGTACAAAGAATAAAGTCAGAATATATAATTTTCTTTGTGATCCAAAATCTAGATTGGGCAATCTTGAAAAATGGCTCGGCGGGTGCCAAAACGGGCGGGATCTCAAATAACGGTCCACACTTGATGATCAGGGTGCAAAATTGAGAAAAATGTGTAATTATGATAGGCAAATGATTTGGTAAAAATTGGTGGTTAATCGATAGTGAAAAATGCCTAAATCTAAAATTCCACCATTAGTTGATAAAGGAAGGTACTGGCCTTAGGGTTTGACGATGTAGGATCATAGATCGGAGTCCAAATTTTGTAGAGTCTCGTAGTCAGATGAGGCCAATATATGTTCCAAATTTGAGTTACGATTGATGGTGGGAAGTTGGTTAATTGAAAGGTCCAGATTTGAAAAGAGTTGATAACTCGATTATTTCCTAAAACAATATAACTCGTGCTTAAGAAAGAGGCTTATCAAGGTGGGGTACTTAAATCACACTATTGGTTTATGATTTGGATGATCTAAGTCACTCATACAAATGAAAATATTCGACTATGACTAACCATCCACTTTCCTCACTCGATGGACATTAAAATCAAGGGTTAAGGGGATGATTTGCTAATTAGGTCATTTATACTATTATTTAAAGGTTGAAATTCGACGTGTGTGGTTCATTTATAATAGATAGGCGTGGGATAAAATTTTACATCAATCAGATCATGGGAACCATGTGAACTAGAAATCAAAGATTTAGGTTAACGTGAACCATTAAAATTTTTTGGCACTCAAGATTTCATATTTATACACATTTGATAATCACTCAAATTCTAGGATAAGGGTTTACCACTAAGATAATCAGTTTGATACGGTTGCTTTCCCGATTAACTTCCTCGATCAACGGCCACGGACACTCCTAAGTTAAAATCTTCATGATCGAATTGCCATTTAAAAAATCTAACTTTATTGCATTGATACACACCTAATACTACGCCTACCTACCGGACATGCTAAAAAACTACTTACCCAATTGATCAGAATTGCGAATCTGGGGATCCAAGGGCATTATCATAATTATTTTTAATCTAAGGCTTTTGGAAAATTTAACGGTTTTATAAGGTTCTACGTATTATCCTAAGCATATTTTATAAAAGAATCTATATCAAATTCATCACGGATCATTACTTATTAACAAAATAAGTCAAAATTCTCGTTAATCGGGGATTTTATATATAATATAAGATACTATACTTTCAAAGCCACTTCAGGAAAATCCGGGGCGTTACATAAAATTAAAACTAAGGAATAAGTTAAAATGGTAGTACCGGATTGATGAGATTAGGTTAGCCAAAAAAACTCCTGCACAACAAACAAAAATTGTTAGTATCAGAGAAAAAAATCTGAGAAACCTAATATCAAAACCTATCCTAACCTATCTAACTAAGTGTCACGCCCCAAACCCGGGGACCAGGCTCACTAAATTTCCAATCGCCGACCTTGGTGCCAACAGCCTCCGTAGTACCCCATTCTCGGCTCCTAGCTCTCATGTGCCAGGTTCCGATCCTGGGATCCTACCAGGAGGATTTTCAGGGTAAATTTTTTTTTTTGTACAGGAGCATAAACAAAACCATAAACATCATCAAATATCCACTAAAAGTTTGTTGAGTACAATATTGGAAAGGGAAATACAACATAAAGTAGAAGTCCAAAATATCAGGTACATGAACCGCCATCAATGCTGCTGATAGGCTCTAGTACTTGCAGTGTAAACAAACACGCATGAGCTTCCTACGAAGCCCAGTAGAGTGCGTGTGTGCGCGTGTGATGCATATGACAAGTATGCAGATATCAGAGTAAGCGAAAGCAGTAGAGGGCTAAGTTACCAAGTTCATGAATGCTATCAGCCATCCCAAGGCTATGCTATGCAAGGGCCTACATGGCCGAGTGTTACATGCTAGAGATGCAATGCAAACATGTCAATCCTCAACTGATCCACATATCAAAATAGTTATCATCTGGGTCATCACCAGGGTCTAATATACTCTAATATTGGCCGCCGCACATCGCGCGCGTAACCAAGCGAGTAGAAAAGACCTCACTATCCGCCTCGTCAGTGGTATGCCAATGCCCACCCGGCTCGCCGATAGCGGACCCATTCCATGAGCTGGTCAGACTCGACCTAGCTTACAGCCCACTTCACCCGGGCGGATAAGGTCACACCCCTTTCCAACCGACCTCGACACAGTGGGAGACGCGGCCTACTGGTATTTGGCACAAGGGCGCTCATGTTATCCACTCGGTCTCGACGCTGGAGCATCCTACTGGTACCACAGGGTTTAGGGACTTTCACCCAAGGACATCCATAGCGCCCACGTACTAGAACAAGTTTCCGGTGTCCAATACTGCCAACCATGATGTGACTATGGTGGCCACCACCCTGATGCTGCTAGGGTGTGAAAGCGATCGTGACATACATAATGTGAAATGCATGAGTCACACAATCCAAATCATGCACCAACTTACGCATACTGCGCAATCATGTGGGGCGACCCTGTCTCGCATGGGTCCCCTAAGTATAACAAGCCAACTAGCATATGCTATGGTTAATCATGATCCATAACAGGCATACAAATGATGCGTATGGGCATATGAATGAGCATGGTATTCATTATACTAATCATGTTATCAGTGTGACATATTAAGCTAATCATACTAGCATGTTACCAAACATATCATGTAACATTGGCCTTAAAAGGCCCAATATATCCATAGAGAGTGGGACCCGGACTGTGGGTCCCATTGGAAATGTAAAAGTCTTCATGGCATAGCCCACTTGAGATCACATCGGCCCATACTTGGGCCTGCACATACAAGATAGGCCGTCAAAATGTATGTACGGCATGGATAAATCATATACATCATGGTGGAGCTAATAGATACATCACGTTGGGACCCATAGGGTGGGCCACCTGCTGGGCAGCGAGGTACCCATCTAGTCCCAATAAGTTTTGAATCAAGCAGATATTTGTGTGTTCTCCTTCATCCATATCCATGTGATCTTATGAACAGATTGGATGGCAAAATAAACATCATTGTAGAACCTAGAAAGGTTTCAATGTTGGAAATCATTTCCCTACTATAGCATGGTCCACTTGACATTAGGATATGCTTAAAATTTGGGCCCAGCCACTTATGAATAGGTTGGGTGACAAATAAACATTATTGTAGGACTGGGAAGGTTTCAACGGTGGAGATCATTATCCCAGTTATTGGCCCGTGGCATGGCCCACTAAAATGAGGTGGAAAAACATATGGACATAGTGGACAAGGCACATATAAGTGGGCCCAACGAATGGGGCCCATTGGGATGCCCAAAGGGCTGCTGGGCAGCAGCGTCCCCTGGACGCTGTCTGTCCAGCGGTCTCATGTCTTTTTTTTTTTTTATATTGTGCTCTCACTAAGTGGGGCCCACAGAAGTTCTCGGTCAAGCTGATATTTTTGTTTTTCCTCCCTCCATGTCTGTGTGAACTTATGAACAGGTTGGATCTCAAATAAACATCACGGTGGGCCATGAGAAGGTTTCAATGGTAGGGCCTACTGTCCCTACTGTTTTCTGTGGTGGGGCCCCCTCGGGACTTGGATCTGATTCATTATTGGGGTCATGCCCTAAAATGATCTCCCCAACTGGATGGACGGTGTGGATACTGCACATACATCATGGTGGGACCCACAAGTGGGCCACCAGCTGGCTGAGCCAGCGTGCAAGGACACTGGTACGCCCAGCGTCAGCGACGCTGACTCTTCTTCTTCTCTTTCCCTTTTTATTTTTATTTTTTTTTATTTTTTTTTTGCTTATATCGAGTGGGGTCCACATGGGACTGATCCACTCCGTTCATCAGGTTCCCCATCTCATGGGGGACCCAGCAAGCCCAATATTGGGTATGAAAATCAGTTTAGAAACGCTAAGGTGGGCCAAGAGATTTCTGACAGTAGGAATCATTGTTCCCACTGTTTCATGCGGTGCGGTCCACTTAAGATTTGGATCGGGTTCGTCCTTGGGCCCTGGCCCTAAAATAATATGGGAAAACAAGTGGACGGCGTGGATGGAACACAAACATCAAGGTGGGTCCCACGAGTGGGGATCCCAGCCAACGTCCAAGGTGACGCTGGACGTTCCAGCGTCAAACGTCCAGACGCTGGACGTCCAGAGTCCTTTTTTTTTTTTTTTTGGTTTCTCTCTTTTTTTTTATATTGTGGTTATTTCAAGTGGGGCCCACTTATGGACAATCCACCCCCTCCATCATGTTCCCCAGCTCATTGGGGTTCTAACAAGCCCAATATTGGGCAGGTAATATGGTCCACAAACATCACGGTGGGCCCAAGAAGCCTTGGCAGTCGTTTCCACTGTTTTCTATGGTGTGGTCCACCTGAGATCTGGATCTTCTTCATTTTTGGCGCCCAGCCATAAAATGGGGTGGAGAAACAGCTGGACGGCGTGGATCTAATACATACATCAAGGTGGGTCCCACGTGTGGGGACCTGTCCACGCCCAAAAGGGGCTGTAGCCCACGAGCTGCTGGGCAGTAGCGTCCCCTGGACGCTGACTGTCCAGCGCCCCCTATTCCTTCTCTTCTTCTTTATTTATTTATTTATTTATTTATTTATTATTATTATTATTATAATAAGGTGGGTCCCATTCATGGGTGATCCAGTCCATCCATCTTGTTGCCTATCAAAAGGTGGGCCCGAGGAAAAATAAAATAAAAGAATTTAAGAAAATGGGAGGGGGTTTATGCCCCTTGCACTCACCTCAAAGGATGGACGGTTGGATTGAATCAGGTTGACGATTGGATGATCCGGACGGTCCGGATGATGGTTGAGGTCCTCCAAGCAAGGATCTACACCCTCAATCTCCCTAATCTCTCTCTACTTCTCTCAAATCTTCCTCTTTCTCTCAAATCTTTCTCTTTCTCTCTCCTTTCTCAAATCTCTTTCTCTCTTTCTCTCTCCTCTCTCTCTCAAATCTCTTTTGCAAATGAACTCTCCTCTCCCCCTACGTATGGACTTGTATGGGGGGGGGGGGGGGGGGGGGGGGGGGGGGAGAGGAATCATGAGGTGATGGTGTGGTGATGATGGTGCATGGGAGAGAGGGATGGGGGGTATGGGCTATAGTTGACTTTGGGAGGAGAGAGAGGGATGGGGGGTATGGGGTGTGTAGGGTAGGGGTATGGGTAGATGTATGGGTGAGGTGATGATGATGGATTTGATTGATGTGACATGGTCTTGGAATTTGTGCAAGTGGGGCCCACGACACACGCACGTTGTGCGGCCCACCTCGGATTACGCGATTGATCATAACTTTCACACAGGGTATCGCAATGGGGCGTGCCGCACGACGCTGGAATCGCAGCGCCTACGCGGTCGCCGGGGTATAGGTCTTGGGTCGATGCGGTACTAAAACATGGTCGCAATCAAGGCTCGCTAATCTGATCCGTCAGGGACATACCGGCACTGGAAATTAAGCATACGGAGGGCAAATAAGGGTACGGGTCTTACAACTCTCCCCTCCTAACAAAAAATTTTGTCCTCGAAATTTGCAATACAAACCCAAACTAGCCGAAGATCATATAAAAAAAAAAGAATCGCATCACTATATGTGCATATCGAATCGAAAAGCAATCATACAGATACATTCAATCATAAAAAAAGATGAGGATAAGACTCGCGAATCTCTGCCTCTCGCTTCCACGACGCCTCATCTGCGCTATGATGACTCCACTGCACCTTCACCAAGGGAATGACCTTGGTCCGGAGGACCTGCTCATTCCGGTCAAGGATACGAACCGGCTGCTCAATGTAAGAAGCATCCTCACGAACCTCCAACGGCTGCCAATCTATCACAGGAACCACGTCTGACTCACACTTCTGCAACATAGAAACATGAAAAACATTGTGGACGCCAGACAACTGAAGTGGCAAGGCAAGCCGATAGGCCACGGCGCCAACGGGCCCAGTGATCTCGAAGGGTCCAATGAATCTCGGGGCAAGCTTCCCCTTGCCTCCAAAACGAACTACACCCTTCATGGGTGAGACCCTGAGATACACACGATCCCCAATGGAAAACTCTAGGGGACGACGTCGACGATCTGCGAAACTCTTCTGTCGACTCTGAGCTGTGCGCATCCTCTGCCTGATGATATCAATAGCCTCTGATGTCCTCTGCACAAGGTGATGGTGTGGTGATGATGGTGCATGGGAGAGAGGGATGGGGGGTATGGGCTATAGTTGACTTTGGGAGGAGAGAGAGGGATGGGGGGTATGGGGTGTGTAGGGTAGGGGTATGGGTAGATGTATGGGTGAGGTGATGATGATGGATTTGATTGATGTGACATGGTCTTGGAATTTGTGCAAGTGGGGCCCACGACACACGCACGTTGTGCGGCCCACCTCGGATTACGCGATTGATCATAACTTTCACACAGGGTATCGCAATGGGGCGTGCCGCACGACGCTGGAATCGCAGCGCCTACGCGGTCGCCGGGGTATAGGTCTTGGGTCGATGCGGTACTAAAACATGGTCGCAATCAAGGCTCGCTAATCTGATCCGTCAGGGACATACCGGCACTGAAAATTAAGCATACGGAGGGCAAATAAGGGTACGGGTCTTACAACTCTCCCCTCCTAACAAAAAATTTTGTCCTCGAAATTTGCAATACAAACCCAAACTAGCCGAAGATCATATAAAAAAAAAAAGAATCGCATCACTATATGTGCATATCGAATCGAAAAGCAATCATACAGATACATTCAATCATAAAAAAAGATGAGGATAAGACTCGCGAATCTCTGCCTCTCGCTTCCACGACGCCTCATCTGCGCTATGATGACTCCACTGCACCTTCACCAAGGGAATGACCTTGGTCCGGAGGACCTGCTCATTCCGGTCAAGGATACGAACCGGCTGCTCAATGTAAGAAGCATCCTCACGAACCTCCAACGGCTGCCAATCTATCACAGGAACCACGTCTGACTCACACTTCTGCAACATAGAAACATGAAAAACATTGTGGACGCCAGACAACTGAAGTGGCAAGGCAAGCCGATAGGCCACGGCGCCAACGGGCCCAGTGATCTCGAAGGGTCCAATGAATCTCGGGGCAAGCTTCCCCTTGCCTCCAAAACGAACTACACCCTTCATGGGTGAGACCCTGAGATACACACGATCCCCAATGGAAAACTCTAGGGGACGACGTCGACGATCTGCGAAACTCTTCTGTCGACTCTAAGCTGTGCGCATCCTCTGCCTGATGATATCAATAGCCTCTGATGTCCTCTGCACAAGCTCGGGACCTAGGAGACGATGCTCTCCAACCTCGGCCCAACAACTAGGAGACCTACAAGGTCTTCCATACAACGCCTCAAAAGGAGCCATACCGATAGTCGCCTGGTAGCTGTTATTATATGCAAACTCAGCCAAACGCAGGTGTTTATCCCAACTACCTGAGAAATCCAACACGCAAGCTCGAAGCATGTCCTCAAGTATCTGGTTGACCCTCTCGGTCTGACCATCAGTCTGAGGATGATATGCGGTGCTGAACTTCAAGGCAGGCCCCATCGCCTTCTGAAAACTCCTCCAGAACCGCGACGTAAATCTCGGATCTCGGTCAGAAACGATCGAAACTGGGACACCGTGCAGCCTCACAATCTCCTCGATAAACAATTCTGCAAGTCTGTCCAATGACCAGGTCGCACGTATCCCAAGAAAATGTGCCGACTTCGTCAAACGATCAACGACAACCCAGATGGCATCGTGACCGCGATCAGTCCTCGGCAAGCCCATAATGAAGCCTGTGGTCACGTGCTCCCATTTCCACAACGGGACACTCAACGGCTGCAGGGGACCTGGAGGTTTGCGATGATCGGCCTTGACATGCTGGCAAGTGTCACACTCAGCCACAAAACTGGCAATCTGACACTTCATACCGGCCCAAAAATACTGCCTCCTCATATCACGATACATCTTGGTAGAGCCTGGGTGAATCGTGAACCTCGATCGGTGTGCCTCATCCATAAGGTCTCTGCGCAACTGAGGAATATCTGGAACACACAACCAACCCCTGAAACGAAGTCCACCATCTGACCCAATCTGCCAATCAGTCTGACCCTCTGACACGGCCTCTTCCCAATAATCCTTCAACGTCTGATCTGTCTGCTGAGCCTCGATCACCCTAGAAACTAGAGAGGGTTGAATCGACAAGCTCGATAACTGCGCGATAGAAGACTGCAGGCTCAGCTCAAAATCATACTCGGCAACCTCCTCGAGCATCTTCCACTCCCGGACCATCATATGCGCCACCAGGCCTCGTGGTTGACGGCTAAGGGCATCTGCCACCACGTTGGCCTTGCCAGGGTGGTACTGAAGATCAAAATCATAATCCTTCAGGAGCTCCATCCAACGTCTTTGCCTCATGTTCAACTCGGACTGCGAGAAGAGGTACTTCAGGCTCTTGTGGTCAGAAAAGAGCTCGAACCTGACCCCATAAAGATAGTGCCTCCACACCTTCAGTGCGAAGATTACCGCTGCTAGCTCCAGATCATTCGTGGGGTAGTTCTGCTCATGGACCTTGAGCCGGCGAGACGCATACGTTACTACTCTGCCATGCTGCATCAGGACAGCACCTAAGCCAATACGTGAGGCATCTGTAAAAACCACGAATCCTTCACTCCCGGAGGGAAGAGTGAGGACTGGTGTAGAAGTAAGACAGTCCTTCAGTTCTGCAAATGCTCGCTCACAGGCATCACTCCAAACGAACTCAGCGCCCTTCCGGGTCAACCTGGTCAGCGGGGCTGCAATACGAGAGAAGCCCTCTATGAAACGACGATAATAACCTGCTAACCCCAGGAAACTCCGAATTTCGGACGCGTTCGTGGGCTGCCTCCACTGACGCACGGCATCAATCTTCACCGGATCTACTGCTACTCCCTGTCTCGTCACCACATGACCGAGAAACTTCACCTCCTCCTGCCAAAACTCACACTTCTCCAACTTCGCATAAAGCTGGTGCGTGCGGAGGGTCTGCAAGGTGATCTCCAGATGCCGCGCATGCTCCTCCCGAGTCCTCGAATAGATCAAAATGTCATCGATAAACACCAAAACGAACTGATCAAGGTAGGGACGAAAGACCTCGTTCATCAATTGCATGAACACAGCGGGCGCATTGGTCAGTCCGAAAGACATGACCTGGAACTCAAAATGACCGTAACGCGTCCTGAATGCCGTCTTTGGGATATCCTCCTCCCGGACACGGACCTGATGATAACCGAACCGTAGGTCAATCTTCGAAAAGAACTGGGCCTCCCGCAACTGGTCAAATAAATCGTCGATCCTCGGAAGCGGGTACCTATTCTTAATCGTGACCTTGTTGAGCTCGCGGTAATCCACGCAAAGCCTCAACGAGCCATCCTTCTTCTTCACGAAGAGTACCGGCGCTCCCCACGGTGAACTGCTCGGACGGATGAAGCCTAGTTCACGTAACTCATCCAACTGCTTCCGCAGCTCCCGCAACTCCAAAGGTGCCATACGGTATGGGGCCTTTGAGATAGGCGCAGTACCGGGCACGAGGTCAATCTGAAACTCGGTATGCCGACGAGGTGGCAACCCCGGAATCTCCTGAAACACATCCGGAAAATCGCAAACTACCGGCAGCTGGTCGATGCACACGGCAACCGGTTCCTCTATGGCACACGACATCAAAGATGACAACTGCTCGCCTCTAGGCTCGGCAACGAACTGAAACTGCGGCATGCCGGGTATAAGAAAAGTGACTGTTCTTGCGAAGCAGTCTAATACAGCGTGATACTCGGCCAGCCAATCCATGCCTAGGATAACATCAAACTCGGTCATCGGTAAAACAAACAAATCGGCGGGCAAAAAGGTCTCTCCTACCAAGACGGGGCAAGACGAACATATCAAACTCAATACTGCAGTCTTCCCTAAGGGTGTCGACACTGACAAACCCTGGCGCACGGAATCTAACGGCAAGCCAGTCGATTGGCAGAAATCATCGGATACGAAAGAATGCGATGCACCAGAATCAAACAAAACATGAGCTATGCATGCAGAGACAATGAGTGTACCATCAACGACTCCTCCAGGTGCCTGAGGATCCTGCTGGGCTGCGTAGACCCTGTCCTGAGTCTGCTGGGGATGTGTCTGTCCCCTCTACGATCACCGC
Source organism: Liriodendron chinense (assembly GCA_003013855.2). Lineage (NCBI taxonomy): Eukaryota > Viridiplantae > Streptophyta > Magnoliopsida > Magnoliales > Magnoliaceae > Liriodendron > Liriodendron chinense. The sequence goes on from ML058334.1 coordinate 4,109,492, forward strand.
TGCTGCTGCTGCGGTCTATGCTGTTGCATCTGCTGCTGTCGCTGCTGCGGTGACTGCTGTTGTGGCTGCTGCTGCTGCTGCTGTCGCTGCTGCTGTGGGTGGGGACACTCATGCCTACGATGCCCCGTTCCCCCACATCCGAAACAAACGCCCGCAAACTGTCTCTAGGACAGTGCCGGAGGTGCTGCTGGTGCTACTGGTGCTACTGGCGGTCGAACAGATGGACGAACCGGGTGCCTCTACCGTGCCTGAGTCTGCTGCTGCCGAAAGCTGCTAGAAGGAGCCTTCCTCTTCCCCTTCCGGTCTCCGCTCTGGTCACGGATCCGCTGTGCATCAGCCCACTTTGCCTCATATATCTGGGCCCGCTCTACCACCTCCTCGAATGTAGGAAGCTTGTGTCCCGTGACACGGCCACGAAGGCCAAGGCGCAGTCCGGTCTCAAATCGACGGGCCTTCCGCACCTCGTCATCCACGAGATACGTCGCAAATCTGGATAGCTCAACGAATCGAGCCTCATACTACGACACTGACATATCTCCCTGGACCAGTGTCTCGAACTCTAGAGCACGCTGCTGGTGGACATGCTCAGGGAAGAACTTTCGGTCAAACCGGTCTACAAAGTCCTCCCATGTCCACTCGAAATCGGGTCCGGCTGCTCGGGTAATCGACGCCCACCAGTGCTCGGCCTCTCCCTGAAAAAGGAAAAATGGCAAGAGGAACTCGCTCCTCGGTCGAGCATCGCATCGTGGTAAAGATCTTCGTTACCTCCGATTTCCATCGCTCCGCTGCCACCGGGTCTGGTCCGCCCAAAAACCGTGGGGGATCCATCCGCCTGAAGTCCATCAACAAGGAACGAGCACGATCCTGCTCCGATGGGGCAACTGCGTCAGATGACCTCCTCTCCTGGCGCTCTACCATGGAGGTCATAACCCGCATCATCTCCTGAAACTGACCAGCAGTCATAGCTGGAGCTGGAGCTGGGACTGGGGCGGTCTGGGATGAACCCGCACCGGTCGACGGCCTACCGGTGGCTCTCTTGGGCGCCATATCCTACAGAAAAGGACAGGTACCCCTTAGCATTGATACTCTCGAATGCACACACGTTAGGGAATTATATTCGGAAGTTTCTAAGCTCAAAATAGGGAATCCTATTATAACTATGTTGTAACAAGATCCTAGTGTGGGTCGCTAAGTGCATGAGATTGGGATCCTAATCATCCTAAGTTTGCAACAATCATTCAGTTAAGGGTAGTTAATCTAAGGCCATTAGTAGATATGTGATGTCATCCGCAGGTATTCCCAAGTTATGCTTTGATACCAACTTCTGTCACGCCCCAAACCCGGGGACCAGGCTCACTAAATTTTCGATCGCCGACCTTGGTGCCAACAGCCTCCGTAGTACCCCATTCTCGGCTCCTAGCTCTCATGTGCCAGGTTCCGATCCTGGGATCCTACCAGAAGGATTTTCAGGGTAAATTTTTTTTTTGTACAGGAGCATAAACAAAACCATAAGCATCATCAAATATCCACTAAAAGTTTGTTGAGTACAATATTGGAAAGGGAAATACAACATAAAGTAGAAGTCCAAAATATCAGGTACATGAACCGCCATCAATGCTGCTGATAGGCTCTAGTACCTGCAGTGTAAACAAACACGCATGAGCTTCCTACGAAGCCCAGTAGAGTGCGTGTGTGCGCGTGTGATGCATATGACAAGTATGCAGATATCAGAGTAAGCGAAAGCAGTAGAGGGCTAAGTTACCAAGTTCATGAATGCTATCAGCCATCCCAAGGCTATGCTATGCAAGGGCCTACATGGCCGAGTGTTACATGCTAAAGATGCAATGCAAACATGTCAATCCTCAACTGATCCACATATCAAAATAGTTATCATCTGGGACATCACCGGGGTCTAATATACTCTAATATTGGCCGCCGCACATCGCGCGCGTAACCAAGCGAGTAGAAAAGACCTCACTATCCGCCTCGTCAGTGGTATGCCAATGCCCACCCGGCTCGCCGATAGCGGACCCATTCCATGAGCTGGTCAGACTCGACCTAGCTTACAACCCACTTCACCCGGGCGGATAAGGTCACACCCCTTTCCAACCGACCTCAACACAGTGGGAGACGCGGCCTACTGGTATTTGGCACACGGGCGCTCATGTTATCCACTCGGTCTCGACGCTGGAGCATCCTACTGGTACCACAGGGTTTAGGGACTTTCACCCAAGGACATCCATAGCGCCCACGTACTAGAACAAGTTTCCGGTGTCCAATACTGCCAACCATGATGTGACTATGGTGGCCACCACCCTGATGCTGCTAGGGTGTGAAAGCGATCGTGACATACATAATGTGAAATGCATGAGTCACACAATACAAATCATGCACCAACTTACGCATACTGCGCAATCATGTGGGGCGACCCTGTCTCGCACGGGTCCCCTATGTATAACAAGCCAACTAGCATATGCTATGGTTAATCATGATCCATAACAGGCATACAAATGATGCGTATGGGCATATGAATGAGCATGGTATTCATTATACTAATCATGTTATCAGTGTGACATATTAAGCTAATCATACTAGCATGTTACCAAACATATCATGTAACATTGGCCTTAAAAGGCCCAATATATCCATAGAGAGTGGGACCCGGACTGTGGGTCCTATTGGAAATGTAAAAGTCTTCATGGCATAGCCCACTTGAGACCACATCGGCCCATACTTGGGCCTGCACATACAAGATAGGCCGTCAAAATGTATGTACGGCATGGATAAATCATATACATCATGGTGGAGCTAATAGATACATCACGTTGGGACCCATAGGGTGGGCCACCTGCTGGGCAGCGAGGTACCCATCTAGTCCCAATAAGTTTTGAATCAAGCAGATATTTGTGTGTTCTCCTTCATCCATATCCATGTGATCTTATGAACAGATTGGATGGCAAAATAAACATCACTGTAGAACCTAGAAAGGTTTCAATGTTGGAAATCATTTCCCTACTATAGCATGGTCCACTTGACATTAGGATATGCTTAAAATTTGGGCCCAGCCACTTATGAATAGTTTGGGTGACAAATAAACATTATTGTAGGACTGGGAAGGTTTCAACGGTGGAGATCATTATCCCCATTATTGGCCCGTGGCATGGCCCACTAAAATGAGGTGGAAAAACATATGGACGTAGTGGACAAGGCACATACTAAGTGGGCCCAACGAATGGGGCCCATTGGGATGCCCAGAGGGCTGCTGGGCAGCAGCGTCCCCTGGACGCTGTCTGTCTAGCGGTCTCATGTCTTTCTTTTTTTTTATATTGTGCTCTCACTAAGTGGGGCCCACAGAAGTTCTCGGTCAAGCTGATATTTTTGTTTTTCCTCCCTTCATGTCTGTGTGAACTTATGAACAGGTTGGATCTCAAATAAACATCACGGTGGGCCATGAGAAGGTTTCAATGGTAGGGCCTACTGTCCCTACTGTTTTCTGTGGTGGGGCCCCCTCGGGACTTGGATCTGACTCATTATTGGGGTCATGCCCTAAAATGATCTCCCCAACTGGATGGACGGTGTGGATACAGCACATACATCATGGTGGGACCCACAAGTGGGCCACCAGCTGGCCAAGCCAGCGTGCAAGGACGCTGGTACGCCCAGCGTCAGCGACGCTGACTCTTCTTCTTCTCTTTCCCTTTTTTTTTATTTTTTTATTTTTTTTTGCTTATATCAAGTGGGGTCCACATGGGACTGATCCACTCCGTTCATCAGGTTCCCCATCTCATGGGGGACCCAGCAAGCCCAATATTGGGTATGAAAATCAGTTTAGAGACGCTAAGGTGGGCCAAGAGATTTCTGACAGTAGGAATCATTGTTCCCACTGTTTCATGCGGTGTGGTCCACTTAAGATTTGGATCGGGTTAGTCCTTGGGCCCTGGCCCTAAAATAATATGGGAAAACAAGTGGACGGCGTGGATGGAACACAAACATCAAGGTGGGTCCCACGAGTGGGGATCCCAGCCAACGTCCAAGGTGACGCTAGACGTTCCAGCGTCAAACGTCCAGACGCTGGACGTCCAGAGTCCTTTTTTTTTTGGTTTCTCTCTTCTTTTTTTTATATTGTGGTTATTTCAAGTGGGGCCCACTTATGGACAATCCACCCCCTCCATCATGTTCCCCAGCTCATTGGGGTTCTAACAAGCCCAATATTGGGCAGGTAATATGGTCCACAAACATCACGGTGGGCCCAAGAAGCCTTGGCAGTCGTTTCCACTGTTTTCTATGGTGTGGTCCACCTGAGATCTGGATCTTCTTCATTTTTGGCGCCCAGCCATAAAATGGGGTGAGAAACAGCTGGACGGCGTGGATCTAATACATACATCAAGGTGAGTCCCACGTGTGGGGACCTGTCCACGCCCAAAAGGGGCTGTAGCCCACGAGCTGCTGGGCAGCAGCGTCCCCTGGACGCTGACTGTCCAGCGCCCCCTATTCCTTCTCTTCTTCTTTATTTATTTATTTATTTATTTATTATTATTATTATTATTATTATAAGGTGGGTCCCATTCATGGGTGATCCAGTCCATCCATCTTGTTGCCCATCAAAAGGTGGGCCCGAGGAAAAATAAAATAAAAGAATTTAAGAAAATGGGAGGGGGTTTATGCCCCTTGCACTCATCTCAAAGGATGGACGGTTGGATTGAATCAGGTTGACAATTGGATGATCCGGACGGTCCGGATGATGGTTGAGGTCCTCCAAGCAAGGATCTACACCCTCAATCTCCCTAATCTCTCTCTACTTCTCTCAAATCTTCCTCTTTCTCTCAAATCTTTCTCTTTCTCTCTCCTTTCTCAAATCTCTTTCTCTCTTTCTCTCTCCTCTCTCTCTCAAATCTCTTTTGCAAATGAACTCTCCTCTCCCCCTACGTATGGACTTGTATGGGGGGGGGGGGGGGGGGGGGGGGGGAGAGAGAGGAATCATGAGGTGATGGTGTGGTGATGATGGTGCATGGGAGAGAGGGATGGGGGGTATGGGCTATAGTTGACTTTGGGAGGAGAGAGAGGGATGGGGGGTATGGGGTGTGTAGGGTAGGGGTATGGGTAGATGTATGGGTGAGGTGATGATGATGGATTTGATTGATGTGACATGGTCTTGGAATTTGTGCAAGTGGGGCCCACGACACACGCACGTTGTGCGGCCCACCTCGGATTACGCGATTGATCATAACTTTCACACATGGTATCGCAATGGGGCGTGCCGCGCGGTGTTGGAATCGCAGCGCCTACGCAGTCGCCGGGGTATAGGTCTTGGGTCGATGCGGTACTAAAACATGGTCGCGATCAAGGCTCGCTAATCTGATCCGTCAGGGACATACCGGCACTGGAAATTAAGCGTACGGAGGGCAAATAAGGGTACGGGTCTTACACTAAGACATATTTACAAAATTTAGAACCGTTAACCTAATCCCTGACAACGGCACCAAAAACTTGTTTGCCAACCTCAAGTTCAAGGTTACGATGTAATAATAATTTGATCGTGAGATCGAGATCGTCCTCAAAATTTTTTTGTAACAATTCTAAATTATGTAACTAGGATTATCTAAGTTCATATTTGAATTGGAATTTAATAATATTAACTATTTACTTAAGGCAAATTCAAGAAACTAACCACTAGAGTGCCAAGAATCCACTTATAATCAATTCACAGTGGTAATTCAACCATTTGAGTTGATAGCTCAATTGGAATCGAAGTCTTATCCCTATCTAATCAGAAGATATAATCAGATCATAATAACACATTTGATATGGATGGATCATCTAATGATATAGTTCTTTGTTAACAACTAAGGCATCAGGTGTACACAGGCCAATCCTTCAACAAAACAAGTAAGATCATATCTATAGTCTTCCTCAAATCCTGTCATTAAACTTATGTAAAACCATGAATTTAAACTTCAATCAAACCAATGTCAATCACTGAAACATCCATCTCAGATTAAAACAAAGATATGAACTTTCCTAGTTTAGTTCTAGAGAAGAATGTAAGATTATTAACTTGTAGGATCACATAGCATCCACCACATCATAATGGATCTAATATCTCCACAACCTAAAATCCTCTCAACAACACCCAATTGATCAATCTTAGTAAATCGAAACATCCCATGTAAACTGTAAACACCCCACCTTCGGCTACAATGTTGGTAGAGACAGCTGAATGAATGGAAGACCGTACCCCTAAATCCCATGTCCAAACTCAGCTAAACTCACCCTTGTAAGCCCCAATCCATAGCCCAACCCAAGCCTGAACCCAGTCAACTCACCCCTAAACATCAGCCTGAAAAACCCCCATAAGAAAAACCAGTAAAAAAAATTCAAAAAAAAAAGTCAAACTCGGCGAGTCAACCACCGAGTCAAATCACTGAGTCAACCCCCCGAGTCAACCCATCGAGTCAACTCACCATGTCAACCCATCTCTTAAACCCAGTCAACTCACCGAGTTCCAGACTGCAGCCTTGGAGCAGGTCCGTACTGCCCGCTAAATCCCAAGAAAGGCCTTACGGGCGGCCCCCTGAGGGCCACCCAAACTTATTTACGGGTTCTGTCACTCCCCGTTACTATAAATACCCCCTCCCCTTCTCATTTCACAAGCCTTTCAGCCCGAGTGAGATCCAGTCGTTCCGAGTCCTTCTCCCCTCTTTAGCCCACTTTTCCACCAAGGAGAGCCTGAGTGAGGAGAGCCTAGCCGTGGTCTAGCCCAGCCTGACCACTGGTCCAAGTCTCCCAAGCCATCCAAGTCTTGATCCAGCCACTCGAAGCCAATCCTTATGACACCTCCGTCCATCCAGCTACTCTTTCATCAGCATTATCTCATTCGCATCTAGCATAAGTGCAACATTTCCTTTTCTTCCAACCCCCCTGCTTCACTACAAGCACTTTGATTATTCAAACACACAGCATGCATCTCGCATAAAGCACCTGTCAGTTCGAGCGTATGCTCTGGGCTTGCCTGTTAATGGAAACCTGACCATCAAAAACTCTTATTGTTCAGACCTGCGTTCATGCATCAGTCACTACGAGCACTTTGATTATTCAAACACATAGCATGCATCTCGCATAAAGCACCTGTCAGTTCAAGCGCATGCTCTAGGCTTGCCTGTTAATGGAAACCTGCCCATCAGAAACTCTTAGTGTTCAGACCTGCATTCATGCATCAGTCATTATGAGCACTTTGATTATTCAAACACACAGTATGCATCTCGCATAAAGCACCTGTCAGTTCGAGCGTATGCTCTGGGCTTGCCTGTTAATGGAAACCTGCCCATCAGAAACTCTTACTGTTCAGACCTGCATTCATGCATCATGTATGAGGATTAAATCAGACTTTTAAGTATTAGTTCGATTCTGTGAAGTAGAAACCGTACTTCGGTACGGGCAGTGCGTGGGGTGCTTAACCTCTTCCCACCCTATAACCGTGATCCCTTACCTCGAATATCTGACTGCAGATCAAAAGGAGTCATTTTAGAGGAAGGAATCTTCGGATCCCCTTCTCTAACGTTTCTGCGGGGTCTAGCCGACTGTAGATTCAAAGTAACTGGCTAGTGGCAACTCTGGTCTTATACAAACTCATCCAAACGCATCCAGCTTAACACGACAATCGAACAAAGCCCTCGAGAACGAGGCAAGCCAGCGGCACAAACGGCGATTCGCGCGCACGCACCCCTTCTTCTTTTCCGGAAGGGAAGGGAGAACGTACGGGAGCGCGGAAACGGCGAGGGTCTACAGAATGGCGACTCCATTGGGGATAAGCTAGTCCCACTAGTCGTGATCCAGCTTGAAAAACGGAATCCCTCCTATACTTGAAAGTCATTAGTCCTCATACAATCTCATCTGCATAGCATTCTACCCAAAATCAAAACAAAAAAAATATAAAACCCCAAAACCCAAAAAGAGTAGAGTATAGTCCTCATCATTGCGCCTCCTCGGGCTCAACGTGTTCAGAAACAACTTCCCTTCCGCAGCATAATCCGCACTCGGGCTCAGCAAGCCATGTCCGACCACGAAGAGGAAACTCACCGAAGCGCAACCTCCAGCGCAACAGCCAATTAAGAATACGCCAATCGTGCAAGAATTGGCACAAGGAATGAGAGCAATGCAAGAGATGCTCTTACAATTCATGCAAGCACAAGCTACCGCAGCAGCCAGCAATTAAGTTGGCCCAGTTCAGCAATCTCAGCAGCCATGCTGGGTCCCTCCGGCCTCCAGTTCGAATCAAGCACAACCTTCGGAGTTTGCCTAAGACTACCGACAACAGCCACCTCAGCCCATCGCTATGGGGCATCCTCCTCAGTATCTTTCTGCGACAACAAGGCCATCTCAGAGCATTCTTGTCGCAGGAACTTCCAATCAGCTTCTAGTCAATCTTGCAAGTAACAATCTCAGTAGGTTTCAACCTGTCCCTACCAATGGGACTCCTTTACTTTCTCAGCGTGTCCCCGCCGATGGGACCCCTTTTCAATTTCAGCACATCCCCGTCGATGGGATTTCAATTCAATTTCCAGCAACATAGACAGCACTGGCGAATGCCCACAATGGGGGTCAGTGTCAAGCCCACATCAATCAGCGGACAGTGGCGAATACCCAACAAGGGGGTCACTTCCCAACATCTCAGCCTCCTACAAACAGAAGCACTTTTCAATTCTAGCACATCCCCGTCGATGGGATTCCAGTTAATTTCCAGCAATCTTCAATTCAGCAAACTCCAGTTAATTTCCAGCAATCTTCAATTCAGCAATCTCCAGTTAATTTCCAGCAAGTTCCAGTTCAACCTTCAGTACAGTCTCCAGTTCAGTTACAATCCTTTCAAGCACAAGTTCATCAGAATCCAGTTCAATCATCAAACCAATTTCAGCAACCCACGGTTGCCTTCCAGCAAGCCCATAGGGTCGAAGACATCGACCACTATGCCGAAGAAGAACGTGTCATACTCTGAGAGGCACCAGTCGCTCAAACAGATCATGCAAGACTGGACGAGTTGCGGGAGCAGTTCCAGATATTGCAAAATCAGCTTCAGCGACAACAAGGAATCGATCTACCTTTAACCAAGTTTAGATACTTGTGTCCTTTTCCGGATGCTCAAGTACCTCAAAACTTTGAGGTACAAAAATTCAAAAGATACGATGGCAGCGGTTGTCCCACAGCACATCTCAAGGCCTTCTATGGAGAGCTGATTGCAATCTCAGGAAATGAAGTTACCCTCGTTCGTTTGTTCCAAAAATCTCTGAAGGGCGATCCCTTGACTGGTACACCTCATTGGACTGCCACCGCATCAGGACTTGGGAACAACTTTACCAGGCTTTCGTTGACAGATTCGCGTACAATCTCAACATGACACATAGAAGGGCCGACCTTGCAGCTCTCAGGCAAAAGAGTGATGAAACACTATCAGCTTATGTGGGACATTGGCGAGCTATGGCAGCCAGAATGCGGACACCTATCGACGACGAAGAACAAATCTCCATGATTGTTCATTCAACATATCCTGGCATATCTGGATATCTTATCTCGCATCCATATGCGAATTTCTCACAGTTGATCAGTGCTGGAGAACAAGTCGAAGCAGGAATCCGTCCTGGGACAATCTCCCCATGGCCTCATCAAGCCACTCCAGTTAAGAGGAACAGAGTGGAGGGAAGACCCATCGGATATGGAATGGAAACCGCAGCGGTTCTCCTCCTCGCCCGACAGAGGTAAACAACATTAGCACCACTGCTCAGGGTAATCAATATGCTCCCCCACAGGGACGTCAATAGTATCAGCAGAATGAGGTTTAGCACCAACCTCAGTGGTATCAGCCGCAACCAATTACTCAACCACAGCCACAACCACCTCGGCAACAGCAGCAGTTCAGAGGGAACGACCAATACTCATACCAGAATAGGCAGAATTACAAGGAGCTCAGGAAATTCACTCCACACACTCAACCACTTAGTCAAGTCTATGCTGGTACAGAAGCAGTTACTCACTGTGATGACACCCAGGCCTCCTCCAAATCCTCTACCTCCAACCTACCGAGAAAATGAGTATTGTGCCTACCATCAAGGGCGTGGCCACACCACTGATCGATGCTTTACTTTGAAGAATGCCATACAAGATCTGATTGACGACCGCAAAATCGTCATCTCGGTCCCCGGAACTCCTTCAGCAGCTACTACCAATATCCTTCAGAATCCTCTGCCTCAGCATCCAACGGACCCCAGCTCATCTCGTGGCCCTGCTGTCAACAGCATAGAAGAAGGAGAACGCCTCGATCGATTCTTCTCCCCTATCCAGTCCATTCATGCCTACACTTATGGGCCAGGAAATCCTCCTCCGATCTTGCAAGGGGCAAACCCCTTTCCTCCTTCAGTCTCTGAGCCATTAGTACTCGAAGGAGCACCTCCATATGATGTGTTGGTTGTTCAAAGGGCATCTTACAGCCATCCATGTTGGGAGCCGTTCGTCTTGGAAGGAACACAATCATACATAGAGCCCGCATACGAACCCGTCATTTTGCAAGGGGCAACTTCAGCTTAGGAACAATCCATTCCGCAATGGAGGGATCATACTCATCAGCAGCAAGAACCCATTGTCTTGGAAGGAGCTCCTCTGATCAAGCCAGTCATATTGCAAGGGGCAAATCCCGGAAGCGTGTCAATCACACTACGACAGCTGGGACGAATAGAGAAACCGCCTGCCATATCAAGAAGACCAGTATTTATTCCATGGGAGTCTCCTGCTCCAGGAACGGTCAAGCCACGACCGAAACCTTAGGTGATCTATGAAGACAAGCCTCGATATTACCCCTTCAGCACAGGCAACAATGTAGTCCTCAAGGCAAAAGCTCCATACGAGGAAGATCTGGTACCAGTACCAGCCTCGTTGCAAGAACCAGTGGTCTTGGAAAACAAGGGAGAGGAAAACTATAAAGAAGTCCCGTGGCATTATCCGGAATGTGCAGAGGTGAGAAACATGAATCCCAATGGGCGTCGCATCCGAAGAGATAATCAAAATAGAGGAGATCTCAAAAGCATTCCCTCGGGCCTTGGCAACAAAAACGAAGCCGCATATGATGTGGTGACTCAGCTTAAGTCAATCCCTGCTCAAATTTCAGTATGGGAGCTACTCTACACATTGCGCATACATAGAGAAATGTTTGCCAAAACCCTAAGTGATGCTCACGTCTCCTCCGATACGGCACCTGAAATGATAGCATTGATGATCGGGCAGCTCCTAGCTCCACGCGCCATCACCTTCACCGATAATGAGTTGCCACCAGAAGGACGCGATCATGGGCGATCCCTCAACATAGCCTTACGATACAAGGACCTCTGTGTCCCACTGGTCCTTATCGATAATGGCTCAAGCTTAAACGTCTGCCCGCTCAAGACTGCGGAACGTCTGGGAATCAGTCCCTCTTCATTTCGACCCAACACTATATGCGTTAGAGCATTCGACAACACCCGACGATCAGTGGAAGGGGAAGTCGACATAGAGGTACAGATAGGTCCGAAAATCTCCACCATCACATTTCAAATCCTGGATATATCAGCCTCTTTCAACATGTTGCTCGGACGACTATGGCTGCACAAGGTTGGAGCTGTGCCATTAACCCTGCATCAAAGGGTGAAGTACATCTGTGAAAATCAAGTGATCTCTATCCATTGAGAAAAGGAGCTCATCATTCCTTCCAATGCTTGCTGCCACAGAACCAGACATCCCTGTCATCGATATCCAGCACTCTGAAGAGGACGTCCCGTTTCATAGTTTCGAATTCGAGACTGTGAACGCTATCGCCAATCTAGAACCGATAAGTGTGGATCATGTCTTTTCACCAGCAGAACGTTTGAGCCTCAAGTACCAAATGAAGAATCATTTCAAATCCAAAAAGATGCCGCTGGTATATAATCAACGCAAATGGGGACTCGGGTACAGGGCAATCTTCATGGATAAAAGAAAGAAGAAATTCTGTTGCTCTCCCATTCCATTCATCAAGCCAGGAGAACCTTGCAAAGATCCAAGAGGGAATCAACCGACTGCACTACACAAATGCATCCCGATGAGCCTAGCTTGGGCCACGTGGCCCCCCATTCGATGGGACCAGATTCTCGAACTGTCTAAGCCTTCATAAGAAGAAGGAAATGATGAAGATGAAGAAAAAAGTCAAATACAACAGTTCATGACCAGGATACTCTGATACCTGCTCCCAACCAGGGGCATAACCTGCCCACTTCAATTCCAGCCAACTAGGGGCACAACTTGCCCATCTCAGCATCAATCAACCAAGGGCACAACCTGCCCACTTCAATTCCAGCCAACCAGGGGCACAACATGCCCATCTCAGTATCAATCAGCAAGGGGCACAACCTGCCCATCTCTGCAGAATCAACATCATCAACCATCAGCCGGGGCAGAAGCAACCCATCCATTGGACCAAGAAAGGGAAATAGCCAGCCCTGGATTGGTCCGATGTCCAGATTCCGAACTCATGTCTCACTGTGGAACCAGACGAATTGCAATGCAAGGTAAGTGATCCGAAAGGGACTGAGTACGACTCAGATCTCGAACCCAACTAGCGAGAAATCATGGTCATTGGGCCAGACTGTGATTCTTCACCTAAATCATCAACCCCCACCTCTCCAGGGGAAGGAATGTGGGGTCCTGAATGGTCGTCTATTCCCCTAACTTCTGAATCATCCAGAGAGTCATCTGAGGGCTCTGGCTTAAAAAAATGCCGGTTTAAGCAGCGAGCGGAGCTTTGGGACAAACTGTGATCAATCATGGTCTGCAATGCCCACTTGTTCAAGGTCCCGTGAATTTTAAAAATAAAAAATAAATAAAAAACTTTCAAAAGCCAAAAACATCTAGCATTTTCATTCAAAAAAATTCTCAAAAACCAAAAAACATTTCTTTCCCTGCATTCAATAACGTGCCAAGTTCGTCTAAAGAGTCGTATGAGTTTGAAGTCAAATCATATGACTTTGACATCGAACTAGACTTCGAGCTCATGGGTCTGGACGAAGCTCGGGATGAGGAAGATGATGACCCGGCTCCCGAACTAGAGGATCTCCTCAAAAAGTTAGAATTTAAAGCCAATGTTGTAACAGATGATTTTGAGATAGTAAACTTGGGGACACCTGAGATCCCTAGGGAAGTACGCATTGGAAAATCGTTGCCTCTAGAGATGAAGCAGAGAATGATAGAATTCCTAGCTCCAAGATTATCCAACTTTGCGTTCTCATATGAAGACATGTCAGGGCTCGATGAAGAGCTCGTTGTACACCATTTGCCAACCAAGCCGGATATGAAGCCAGTGAAGCAGAAACTTCGAAGAATGAAGCCAGAATGGGCTCTGAAAGTCCGAGATGAAGTCATCAAACAGTACAATGCGGGGTTCTTGGTAGTCTCCAACTACCCTAAATGGCTCGCCAACATCGTACCAGTACCAAAGAAGGATGGCAAGGTTCGAATGTGCATCGACTTCCGAGATCTCAACAAAGCCAGTTCTAAAGATGACTTCCCTTTACCGCATATCGACACTCTGGTCGATAACACTGCTGGGTACAAGGTCTTCTCATTTATGAACGGGTTCTCAGGCTACAATAAGATCAAGATGGCCGTCGAAGATTGCGAGAAGACATCGTTTATCACTCCCTAGGGAACCTTCTATTATAGGGTAATGCCGTTCGGTCTGAAGAACGCAGGCGCAACATATCAGCGAGCAATGACAGTACTATTCCATGACATGATGAACAAAGAGCTTGAAGTATATGTGGACTATATGATCGTCAAATCTCACACAATCGAAGGACACTTTGAAGATCTGAAGAAATTATTCAACAGATTAGAAAAGTATAAGCTCCGTCTCAACCCTCAGAAATGTTTCTTCGGTGCAATGGGAGGCAAGCTCCTCGGTTTTATGGTGAGTGAGGATGGCATCAGGGTCGACGAGACCAAAACCAGAGCAATCATCGAAATGCCCCCTCCTAGAACAGAGAAAGAAATCCATGGCTTTCTCGGTAGAATTCAATACATCAGCCGCTTCATCGCACAGCTCACACCTATCTGTGAGCCCATATTCAAGCTCCTCCGGAAGAACGTTCCAAAAGAATGGAATGACGATTGCCAAGTCGCTTTCAATCGCATCAAGAAATATCTCATGAATCCTCCAGTCCAGTGCCGCCCACTCCCGGACGACCACTATTGTTATACATCTCGGTAGCAGCAGAAGCCATTGGCTGTGTTCTCGGCCAGCATGACGAGACCGGGAAGAAGGAACAAGCGATATACTATTTGAGCCGAAAGTTCACCGACTACGAGACCAGGTATTCCCCGATCGAGAAGACTTGCCTCGCCCTAGTCTGGGCAACTCAGCGACTCCGTCAATACATGATTGCATTCCCTATTCTCCTCCTCGCTCAGATGGATCCACTCAAGTACCTATTCGAGAAGCCGACACTCACTAGAAGGATAGCTAAATGGCAGCTACTCCTGTCTAAATTCGACATCACCTATGTCACTCAGAAGGCAATCAAGGGACAGGCCCTCGCCAATCATCTTACCGCTCACTCTCTCTTGGATTATCAACCGCTCAAGACATTCTTCCCTGATGAAGATCTCTTGTGTATCGAAGGTGATGAAAAGAAGAAAAAAGATGAGTGGACATTATTCTTCGAAGGCGCAGCAAATGCTATAGGGAGTGGTATCGGAGCAATCCTCTACTCTCCAAGCGATGTCCCTATTCCTATCTCAAGGCGTGTAACATTCGAGTGTACCAACAACATGGCAGAGTATGAAGCATGCATCGCTGGCTTAAGGGAAGCCATAATCTTGGGCGTCAACAAGCTATGAATATTTGGAGACTCACAACTTATCATCAATCAGACCAATGGCGAATGGAAAACTAAGGATAAGAAGTTGATACCATATCACGTGTACCTTGAAAACCTAATCGAAGAATTCAAAGAAATCACCTTCTCATACATGCCCAGAGCTAAGAATCAGTTTGCAGATGCTCTCGCTACACTCGCATCAATGCTCGAAATCCCGAAAGGAGCTTCAGAATGGGAGATCACAGTCGAAACTCAAGATGAACCTGCTTTCTACCTGCAAATAGAAGAAGCCGAAGCTGTCCCTGACAAACCCTGGTATGCGTACATCAAGCAATATCTCGAAACCCAGGAGTATCCAGAGTCGGCAACAGCAACAGATCGCTGAACCATCCAGTGTTTGGCAGGCCAGTTCACCATCAATGGCGAAATTCTTTACAAACGGTCCTATAATCACATTCTCCTTCAATGCGTCGACGAAACAGAAGCTGCAAAGATCATGAAAGAAATACATGAAGGAATCTGTGGCCCACACATGAACGGGCACATGATGGCAAAGAAGATTCTATGACTCAGCTACTATTGGCTCACCATGGAGACAGACTGTTGTCAGCACGTTAGAAAATGCTTCAATATGTCAGGAGCTTGCAAATCAAATTCATGCCCCCTCATCAGAACTGTACAACCTGACGATTCCTTGGCCCTTCTCTATGTGGGGACTCGACATCATTGGGAAGATTAGTCCCAAAGCATCAAATGGTCATGAGTATATACTTGTGGCAATCGACTACTTTACCAAGTGGGTAGAAGCAGCCTCCTACACCACAATTGAAGCATCCCAGGTGATCAAATTCATGAAGAACAACATCATATGCCGGTATGGAATCCCTAATGCTATCATCACAGATAATGGGACCCCGTTCATCAACAAGAAGATGGATGACTTTTTCAGCAAGTTCAAGATTCAACGTCATTGATCAAGCCCCTATCGTCCTTAGATGAATGGTGGGGTGGAAGCCGCAAACAAAACAATCGTCAGGATACTTGAGAAGATGGTCGTGACTTATCGAGATTAGTCAGACATGCTCCCATATGCACTTTGGGCTTATCGAACGTCTGTACGGTCTGCTACAGGCGTTACTCCTTTTGAACTTACTTATGGAATGGAAGCAATTCTACTAGTCGAGGTCGAAATACCATCACTACGGGTATTACTAGAAAGCGAAATTCAAGAAGGAGAATGACAACGGGCAAGATTCGATCAGTTGCAACTAGCAGATGAGAAGCGCATGCGTGCGCTAAGTCATTCACAGTGCTATTAGAAAAAGATCGCTCGAGCTTACAACAAGAGAGTCCGAAAAATAAGCTTCAAGGTAGGAGACATGGTCATGAAGAAGATTCTATCGTCGCACCTTTCGGATCCCAGAGGAAAGTTCAAACCCTCGTGAGACGGACCTCTGATCATCAGAGAAGTACTGCCTGGAGGCGTCCTCAGACTCACCAACATGAGAGGGGTAGATCTTCCTAAGCCAATCAACGCCGACAAGGTGAAGATCTTTCACGTGTAAGTCATTCTGACCTTATCAAGAGTTACTTTAATAGAGCTGAAGTCAAGAGGTCAAAGCTAAAACCTCTGAGAAAGCGTTTCCGTCCACCAACAAGTGTTTCAAATAAGGGGATTCAAAAGGAAAAAAGAAAAAAGAATACAAAAAAAAAGAAAAGAGAAAGAAAGTAGGAAGCCAAAACAAGGCACTCAAGAAAAATCAACCCAAGAAGAAACACAGTCATCCATCCATTCATCTCAGAAAGGTCTATAGCTAAGACCAACAGCTCTATCATCATAACTTAGGATAAGGGCTGAAAGACTGCCATCGGCCGGCAATGATGGATTCCCGACCTCTAGCCGCCGCAGTTACCCAAAAATTCAAAAAAAATGAGAGAGAGAGAGAGAGAGAGAGAAAGAAAATGTGTGCCTAAACAAAGAGGGCGGAGTGAAAACCCGAAAGGGCGCTCCGAGTAAAAACAGTGGGCATACAGCGAACTTGGTGAAAACCCGAAAGGGCTCTGAGGGTAAAAATAGCATAGCTGCCAAGGGGCAAGCAAGATCAAACACCTGGGACGTGGTGAAAACCTAAAAGGGCGCCACGGGCAAAAATGACGGGAAAAGGCCAGCTGTAGTGAAAACTCTAAATAGCGCTGCAGGCAAAAATGATTCGAATAGAAAAAGAAAAACTAAAAGTGCAGGTACCAAGAAATTAGACGACCCAGATCAGTTCAAGCGGTTACAGTTCAAGAACAAGAAGAAGTACAGTCGGGAACAAAGAACTCTACAAACTCTCGCAATCTCAGGAAGTAACAGTTTCCATTGCCTACACCTCTAGGGAACCAAAGGGATCTCACAAGCCAATCTAGAGACATCAGTCAAAACATTGGCCGAGCCTCAGTTCTGATTCCTATGTCCCGACATAAAATCCAGACACACACTCACAAGACAACTCATGGCATAATAGATTTTCAAACAATTTTCTCTTTTTTCATTAAATGCAGCATATTTCTTTTACATATATCGTGTCATCTTTTTCAAAAAATAAAAAAAAATGCATCATCACCAGCTATGCAAAAAGGGGACGTATGGTCAACGCAATCAATCTCCACCCTCCTCCTCGGCCATAGGTAAGTCCTCTAACTCATAATAAAATAGCCTCGCTCTCAACCTGCTCACCTCCATACGCAGGTAATGCACCTCATCGCGCTCAAGGATACAGATCGCTGTCTCCTCGTCAGGCAACCTCTGATCGTCAGCCAATCTCCTCAACATCATCTCACAATGATACCGAAGTGTGGAAATCTCAGACAACAAATGGCCATGAGTGGCCAAAAGGAAACCAGGATCGATGAATGGGCGCTCCTCAAAGAGCTCATATGAACCAGATGAAGAGCCAGCATCTCCAAGAATATCCTACTCATCCTCATCGGCAGTTTGGTGCCAATAAGGAATGCGCCGGTATAGGGACTGCTCAGCAACCCAGTACTGATATGGGGCGGTCGCCATCGGAAAAGCCCGCAGCTCAAAACCAAGCAAATCCGCAGTCAAGTAACTCGCCCAGGATCCATCAACCCGAGTCCTAAAGTCAGATGTTCTAAATGGAAGTGCTCGACGCCCGATACCCATGAAAGCAAAAAGAGGAGCATCCTGCTCATATCCGAACTGCAGCAGGAACCGGATAGGATGATAAGAAAAGTAAGATCGAAAGCCTACCAACATCAAAGGAAGGCGGTGCGCATCGCAAAGCACTGGAGGAAGTGAAAGCCAAGATGACTCCCAACGAACATTCCAGTCACGAAGCTCAGCGAACATCCTGCGATACAAGGGCTCACTCATCCTAGCCGTATGAGGAAGAAATTCTATGATGTGTCGCATAAGGTCTGGGCGACGAGTGCCAGGAAATGGTACAGGAACAGTCAGCGAAAGATGCTCCCATAGCCAGACCTGATCATCAAGAAAGAAAAGAAGTTCAGCTCGAGCAAAGAAATCCCTAAAAGACAAAAAGGAAAAAGGAAGTACAGAAAAGATACCTGAAGAAATGCACAGCAGCCGCGAAGGACACGGGTGCGGCCTAGGGCGCAGTTAGTCAGCCCATTAAACAGCTCAGCCAGAATGAGAGAAATGATCCCTTGATGTCGGATAACTCGGCTCATCACCTCGAAAAGCAGAGGAGTCTGAGACCTCCGCCATCCCGAGAATAGCACCTCAGCTATCAAGTAGAACATCAGTGCATTCCGTGAAAGTAGAGACCCTGCCACACTCCGAGGACCCGAAAAAAGATCGTAAAGCAAGTCCAAGGAGAACACAACAGCATCCTGACTAGCCACTGCAGGCTGAACCAGATAGGGGATCCCGAACCAATTCTGCGGTGTGGAAGTCTTCGGCAAAGTCTTCGGTGAAAAATACTGAGAATAATCCCAAGGAAGACCAGTCAAACGCGCAAGCTCCTCCAAAGAGGGTCCCATCTTCATGTCGTTGAACGCAAACAAGTTCAACGAAGGCACCCAGTCAATCAGTGCGGCCCCGAGCATCCTCCAATCAATGTCAACTCTAGCCATATGGATCAGACCGCCGAAGCCATACGACTCCAAGTCTCGAATATCATAAGGTGACAAATAGTCAAGCTAAGAAAGCAGTCGTGGCAAGCAAGAAGGACGAGGAAGCAACTGACAAGTCCTCACAGGAATCCCCTCTAGGACAAAAGGCCCAGGAATCGATGACAGCTCATCAAGGATCGACAGATCAACGGGCAAAGGAGAAGGAAAGCTGGAACATTTGCAGACTCAACCGCCCCTGTCCTGTCCCCAGTAACGGCTATGTCTGATATAGTCGCATCACTGTCTGAAACTGTCACGACCTTAACCGCATGAGAAGACTCGCCCACCTCGTGAATCGAGTGCGTAAAGGACCGATGATCAGGAGAAGGACGATACTCCCTACCAAAAGGGCTATCAACAAAGATCACACCACACATCGTAGCATCCTGACCAATCTGACCGTCGAAAAATGCATCTGAACCATCAAGAAGGGTCCCGGCAACCCCGATCGAAGAATCGACGGTCAGATATGGACCTATGGCCCTCTCCAACATAAAGTCGTGAATCCAATCATCATCCTGTCCAATCAAAGGGATCATCGAGGCATCCACACCATCCATCATCAGGGGGACATCATCAATGATCACATCAAGTCCACCAAAGCAAGTGTGCCACACATCTCGGCCATCATCAAGAGCATTCAAGCCATCAAAGGTATCATCTGAACCATCCATTCCATTCAAACATGTGATCAGCCCATTTATGTCCATCATAGCCCCATCACCACCATCAATCATATCATCCATGTGGCCCACACTCAAGGGATGCATAGCCTCACCTATGTCCCATCTCCTCATCCTATCCATACCATTCACTTCTCTCATAATCAATGCCCCATTCAAATCTGAATTTCCAGCATGGCTGCCATTAATGGGGTCATTCAAAGCTCCACCAACCACTCCCCCTAAATCCCCATCAATGCCCTCATTCAATGCTTCATCTACACCATCAATCAAAAGCATTCCACCATCATTAAAGCCTTCACCACTTCCTGAAGTGTGGGACCCATCATTGATAGCCCCCACAGCCCCTAGATCTCCACCATCCATTGCTTAAGAAAGGACAAACCAAGAAGAGGATAAAAGGAGGAGGAAAGAGGAGACAAAAGGGAGATTTATGGCTATAATCGAACCTGAGAGTACAGAGAATGTGGGGACAGGGACAGTGGACTGTGAAGAATGTCCGAGCACGAGCCAGCCCAGGCCGCACAAGAGACTAGCCTTGGGCGGCCAGCTATGGGCCTCCCGTACGGACGCGCTCCCTCTCTCCCCGCGGGATTGGCTCCATGGTCGTTGGTAGGTGAGGCTGACAGTCCACGTCAGCAGATGGCACCCTGAGCGCTGCCCAAGGCTCCAATCCACTCTGGATTTCGTTTGAGGATGATCGGAATCTTCTAGAAGGTACCTCACCTGTCCAATCATGAAGTACTACGGCCAGTATGGGTCTGATCAAGTCAAAGAAAAGGAAAATTGATCAAGAGGGGCCCACAAGCAATCTGAGTTATTCAAAGACTAGATCATCATGATCTAAATCATGGAAGAGTTCACATGAGTCATAAAATAGCAAGATCAAAAGCTTGATCATCAAGAAAGAGGGCCAAAATCCAAGATTTGATCATCAAGTGGGCCCACATGGCTGAAAAGAGCAATCTGAACCGTCCAAGTCACCATCCGCACCATGAAAAGCCTTCTTAGCCTCACAAAACATCAAGGATAGGTGCTTCAAAGCAAAGATGAAGTCTGGAAAGGGCCCACAGGGCCAATTCAAGCAATTTGGACTACTCAAATCACAATCAGCCCTGTCAGAAACCAAACAAAGCAAGGTAAGTATGCCCAACCATAAAGTTGTGGTCCGAAGACCTTAAACTACGTCGGGATCAACATCCCGAGGGAATTCATAATAAAAGCCATCATTTGACCTCAACCGATCAAGGAAGGGGTCAGATAGACTGGATCTTTTGAAAAAAAATTACAAAAAAATGTGTCGTGCTTCATGTACATAAGCTGTGGTCCGAAGACCTTAAACTACGTCGGGATCAACATCTCGAGGGAGTTTATAATAAAAACCATCATTTGACCTCAACCGATCAAGGAAGGGGTCAGATAGACTGGATCTTTTGAAAAAAAATACAAAAAAAAATGTGTCATGCTTCATGTACATAAGCTGTGGTTCGAAGACCTTAAACTACGTCGGGATCGACATCCCGAGAGATTTTTAATAAAAACCGGCATCAATCCCAGCCATGCGAGCCAAGATCTGATGACCTGGATCATTTCGAAAAAAAAAGGTGTTACCCTATTCTGTACATATTGAAATTGCGGTTTCACCGCTTGTAGAGACACTTGGAGATATGGCTATGGACCTAGAGGGGGGGTGAATAGGACCTTTTTGAAAATCTTTTTGCCTACTAATACAATTCAACAAAATAAGCGTTGTAAGCAAGAACACCTCGGCTTCCAAGCCTTGGTGGGTCCAATCAAATAGACTAGCAAGGGTTAAGCAATAATCAAACCTAGTCTAAGCATGCATAGATAAGAAAATGATTCAACTGATAAAGCTTCTTTCCTATGCAACTTGTGTAGACTTATGAGAGTGGATCAATGAGCTCAAGTCTACACAAGTAGTGAAGGTACATCTTGTGTGAGGATGCCTAAAAGGTGCCTAGCATGCATTCATATCAATCATTCATAATTAAGCAATTTAAACTAACAATGCAAAGATAGAATGTGCTCAAGAACAATCACAAACACAAGGATGTATAGTGGTTCGACTACGTGTCTACTCCACTCCCGGTTCAAGTACTCAACCCCTTTGAGCACACCGGCATTCACTATCGGAGGTTTTAAATGAGGTTCACCTCTCAACCTTTACACGGAGGTTTTATCGGTTCACCTCTCAACCGTATCCGGAGTTTTAGACATAGCCTAACTCTCAACCTTATCGCACGTTTACTCCCGTGTCGGAGGCTCCCCCTTGGAGACTTAGTTTAGGCCCGGCTGACGGGCCAAGGAACGGTTAACGTCCCTAAGGCGAGTTGACAAACAAACTCTAAAATGGACTCTTAAGAGAGATAACTTACTTGTCGGATGAGCCCCTTGTTTAGCGCCGGATTGGGTAGCTTGATCTCCGCTCTCCCGTGCTTCAATCAGCTTCCCTTTGCTCCCTCGATCATGCCGCCGTTGCGTTGCCAATGCCTCAGCCACATTCGATCAAACACCTTGCATGCGATGCCTTGAAATGCCCAAGGTGCTAGGAGGATAGGTTTGAGAACTCTACAACATAGTGGGAATGGGTTTCCTAGAGTCTCTTACCTACAACGATCTCATCTTCGAGTTTAGGACAAGGATATGCCAATCAAGAAGCTTCCTAACTCTAGAGATCAAGAGGGGATGAAGGTCATCTTCTTCATGAGCTTGGAATGCTCTAATCTTGTGTTGAAGCACAAGTAAGATGCCTTGCATAGGTCAAGGATTAAGCCTCAAATGATCTCCTTCAATGGTGGCTTTTCTCCCTCAAGAATCCCTCTGCCAATGACAAAAAACGGAGCCCCATATATAGGCAAATGAAGCCCCAACGGTCAAAAAACGGCTCTATGCCGACCTGTCCCGACCGGTCATGACCGGTCGGACCCCCCTGCTGGAGAACATCAAGAGTATAGGCCAAGAATATGGGCCGACCGGTCATGACCGGTCGGACCCCCTTACTGTATAGCCCAAAACTCATAAGGCCGACCGGTCATGACCGGTCGGCGTACCTTGCTGGACACAAGAGACCTCCAGGCCGACCGGTCATGACCGGTCGGCCACACCTGCTGGCCATATGATGTGTAAAAGGGGCCGACCGGTCATGACCGGTCGGCTGGCCATTGCATAAAGCAGCAAGGCTGCTGGCCGACCGGTCATGACCGGTCGGACCAGCCTGGTTCCCCCTATATATGCTGAATCTTCTCATGTTTCAGCCAATTCACTTTGGCCAAGGTTTGGGTGTTCAAATGGGACACCTAGGGCCTATCAATGATGCCTAAAGGGTTCTAAATATGGTCAAGGTCATCAAGGATACAAGGGGGATAGGTTTTGGTCGAGGTTAAGGCATCAAGGCATCTCATTTACCTGAATCTTCATTCTTGATGCGGCTGGACGTCTTGAGTCTTAGTTCTTCGTCTTCTTTGGGCTCAACCGACACAAGACTCACTAGCTGTAAGTGATTGACAAACAAGGTGCACTAGTATACCACGGAGAAGTGCACTAACAATCTCCCCCTTTGTCAATTACTTACAAAAACTTAACCTACCAAAACAAATTACATGTTCAAGATATTACAATGATAATGAATAAATTACAGGACTCTTGACATGCCTAAACTAAGCTGCTCCGCTTCAGTTTGCTCCCCCACAACCTGTCAATCCCTGCATCACAAAACATAGCAACCTAGTTTTGGTGGGATTTGATCTTTCTCCCCCTTTTTGTTAGCAATTGACAAACTATTCTCTCCCCCTTAATGATATACCAATGAAGTTAAGGTAAGAGGAGATAGTGTGTCGCAGTTATAACTATAAGCATATGCTAAAAGGAGAGTGTGGGGTGCATGAATCATTAATATATGGAGCATGCTAAGAAAAACATGATTAACAGGAAGATATAACTATCTAAGCTTAGGTAATCATGCAATATTGGTCAAGGACATACATTTGCAATGAAGCACAAAGGGCTTATAGCCCAATCAACCAACCTCCCTTAGTGGTATATCAAGACCAATACTAGGCAAAGATTAGCATACATGAAGCATAAAACTCAAGATGATTAGCTAATCTAAGCAGGATGACAATCAAGCAAGCAAATGTATCAATAAAAGCAAAGCTAAATCATCAAAATTTGGGCGAATGAGGCTTGAATCCTCTGATTTGCCCATATACACAGAAATGAGGCTGAAACCTCAGATTTTCTAATAAGAGCATAACGAGCTACCCTCACTAACCATGGTGAGATTAAAAAGCCAAAGGGTAGCAAAATTCCACAACACCCTCATAAAATGTAGCATGAGGTGAGGGGTTGAGAACTCTACCTTCACTTAGAAGGGATAGCGGTTGGGATCCCCTCTTAGATAATCTGGTAAAGGGGTCGTGATGGAGGCCGAGAGAGCAAGATCATTATGTTGGCTCTCATCATCAGATTCGGACTCCTCCGTATCATCCCAAGTGGCAGCCATTGCCTTTTTACCTTTTGGTTTAGGCCCTTCCGGACATTCCGGGGCAATATGGCCACGACGACCGCAACCGTAACAACGGACGGATGAAGGTATGGATGATTTTCCTGTACGTTTATCACCCTTCTTGTCCTTCTTGTCACGGCTATTCCCTCTATCAAATTTGAGGAATCTCTTGAATTTTTTGTTCAATTTCTCTTCCTCATCATCCTCATCATCGCTATCTTCCTCCGACTCACTTTTGATTTTTTTATGTTTGTGAGAGGACTTGAAAGCGATGTTTTTCCTTCTAGAGGGGGCTTTAAAGCCTAGCTCAAAGGTTTGTAGGGAACCTATGAGTTCTTCAACTTTCATAGTGTTTAGATCCCTACACTCTTCAATGGTGGTGACTTTAGAAGAGAACCGATCCGGAAGAGATCTCAGGATTTTCCTACAAAGCCTATGTTCCGGAACCGGATCCCCTAAGCCCCACATATCATTTGTGATTTTGTTCAGTTTGGTATAAAATTCAGTAAACGTTTCATCCTCCTCCATAGTAATATTTTCAAAGAGAGTGGAGAGGCGCTGGAGTTTAGAATTTTTAACAACATTTGTTCCTTCATGGGTAACTTCCAGAATATCCCATGCTTGTTTACTGGTAGTGCAATTTTGGATCCGACCAAATTCTTCTCTAGATACTGAACAAAATATGGCATTCAGGCCTTTGGCATTATTAATACGCTGAGCTTTTTCATGAGCAGTCCATAATGCCTTTTCTTTTGGCCTGAGAACATCCGGCTCACCCTCCTTAGAAATAGTAACCATTGGGGGTTCATATCCAAAGTCAACCATGTCCCTCACATCCGAATCAATGGATTCCAAGAAGATGCGCATCCGGGCTTTCCAGTATGGATAATTTGACCCATCAAAGAAAGGAGGCTTAGTGACGGATGAAGAGTCCTCTCTAGACATATTTTCAAGTTTCTCTTTAGGATCTATCTCTAGGCAATTAAGCCCTTAAAGAGAAACCCGCTCTGATACCAATTGAAATTGCGGTTTCACCGCTTGTAGAGACACTTGGAGATATGGCTATGGACCTAGAGGGGGGGTGAATAGGACCTTTTTGAAAATCTTTTTGCCTACTAATACAATTCAACAAAATAAGCGTTGTAAGCAAGAACACCTCGGCTTCCAAGCCTTGGTGGGTCCAATCAAATAGACTAGCAAGGGTTAAGCAATAATCAAACCTGGTCTAAGCATGCATAGATAAGAAAATGATTCAACTGATAAAGCTTCTTTCCTATGCAACTTGTGTAGACTTATGAGAGTGGATCAATGAGCTCAAGTCTACACAAGTAGTGAAGGTACATCTTGTGTGAGGATGCCTAAAAGGTGCCTAGCATGCATTCATATCAATCATTCATAATTAAGCAATTTAAACTAACAATGCAAAGATAGAATGTGCTCAAGAACAATCACAAACACAAGGATGTATAGTGGTTCGACTACGTGTCTACTCCACTCCCGGTTCAAGTACTCAACCCCTTTGAGCACACCGGCATTCACTATCGGAGGTTTTAAATGAGGTTCACCTCTCAACCTTTACATGGAGGTTTTATCGGTTCACCTCTCAACCGTATCCGAAGTTTTAGACATAGGCTAACTCTCAACCTTATCGCACGTTTACTCCCGTGTCGGAGGCTCCCCCTTGGAGACTTAGTTTAGGCCCGGCTGACGGGCCAAGGAACGGTTAACGTCCCTAAGGCGAGTTGACAAACAAACTCTAAAATGGACTCTTAAGAGAGATAACTTACTTGTCGGATGAGCCCCTTGTTTAGCGCCGGATTGGGTAGCTTGATCTCCGCTCTCCCGTGCTTCAATCAGCTTCCCTTTGCTCCCTCGATCATGCCGCCGTTGCGTTGCCAATGCCTCAGCCACATTCGATCAAACACCTTGCATGCGATGCCTTGAAATGCCCAAGGTGCTAGGAGGATAGGTTTGAGAACTCTACAACATAGTGGGAATGGGTTTCCTAGAGTCTCTTACCTACAACGATCTCATCTTCGAGTTTAGGACAAGGATATGCCAATCAAGAAGCTTCCTAACTCTAGAGATCAAGAGGGGATGAAGGTCATCTTCTTCATGAGCTTGGAATGCTCTAATCTTGTGTTGAAGCACAAGTAAGATGCCTTGCATAGGTCAAGGATTAAGCCTCAAATGATCTCCTTCAATGGTGGCTTTTCTCCCTCAAGAATCCCTCTGCCAATGACCAAAAACGGAGCCCCATATATAGGCAAATGAAGCCCCAACGATCAAAAAACGGCTCTATGCCGACCTGTCCCGACCGGTCATGACCGGTCGGACCCCCCTGCTGGAGAACATCAAGAGTATAAGCCAAGAATATGGGCCGACCGGTCATGACCTGTCGGACCCCCTTACTGTATAGCCCAAAACTCATAAGGCCGACCGGTCATGACCGGTCGGCGTACCTTGCTGGACACAAGAGACCTCCAGGCCGACCGGTCATGACCGGTCGGCCACACCTGCTGGCCATATGATGTGTAAAAGGGGCCGACCGGTCATGACCGGTCGGCTGGCCATTGCATAAAGCAGCAAGGCTGCTGGCCGACCGGTCATGACCGGTCGGACCAGCCTGGTTCCCCCTATATATGCTGAATCTTCTCATGTTTCAGCCAATTCACTTTGGCCAAGGTTTGGGTGTTCAAATGGGACACCTAGGGCCTATCAATGATGCCTAAAGGGTTCTAAATATGGTCAAGGTCATCAAGGATACAAGGGGGATAGGTTTTGGTCGAGGTTAAGGCATCAAGGCATCTCATTTACCTGAATCTTCATTCTTGATGCGGCTGGACGTCTTGAGTCTTCGTTCTTCGTCTTCTTTGGGCTCAACCGACACAAGACTCACTAGCTGTAAGTGATTGACAAACAAGGTGCACTAGTATGCCACGGAGAAGTGCACTAACACATATTTGTGGTCCGAAGACCTTAAACTACACTGGGATTAATTTCTCAGGGGGGCCTTTCTTGCTTTCAACCAAAAATTCGCATTGGCCTCGACCGCTCGGATCAAGGTTCAATAACCCGGATCATTTCCAAAATACCAAGATTCTGAGCTTCCTATAAAAACCAGCATCAATCTCGACTACTCGAGTTGAAGCCTGGAACTTTTCCAAAACAGAAACAAAAAAAATTTCACCATCAATTTCAACTGCACAAATTCACCCCCAGCGGTCCAAAGACCTAAAACTACACTGGGATTAACTTCTCGGGGGCTTTCTTTCCCAACCTATTCTGGACATGGCTGACACTTGATCATACGGATGTCCAGAATCTTCTAAACAGGTAAAGGCTGAGGCGGGCAGAACCCCGCAATCCTGTTCGTGTTGAACGCACCGTGATAGACAACCTTGATTTGGAAGTCGCTGTTGAATCTGACGGATGTTCCTTGTTCCTAAAACTCATGAAGGGGATTAAGGCAGTTGGGAGGTAAAGCGCACCCTCATGGAATTGTGAGCAACGTAAGGCCCCAAACTGGATTGACAAAGGGAAATGTGAAGATGTGGCTCATTCTGTGGCCGAAGGAGTCCGTCGGACGATATGTGGTCTATGTGCATTGCACATGAGGAACAGGCAACTTTGTGGGTGTGTTGACTGAAAACCCTCAAAATCTCCTCATCCGAAGATGTAAAACTATGGCACTTAACTGTGTGAGGCTCGTCTTGCTCACTGACGAAAAATGGATCAGGTGCCTTACCGGCAGTAGAAGCTGGAAGTGAATGAAAATTCCACACTTTTCCCTGCATTTCAGAAAAATAAGAAAAAAACACCAAAACATTGCAAAATCACCTTTCAAAAATCACAAAATATTTCATTTACTTTCAAACAAAATATTTTAAAAAATCACAAAAATATTTCTCTTGCTTTCAAAGAAAATATTTCAAAAATCACAAAATATTTCCCTTACTTTCAAACAAAATATTATAAAAAATCACAAAAATATTTCTCTTGCTTTCAAAGAAAATATTTTAAAAATCACAAAATATTTCCCTTACTTTTAATAATACCGATCTTTACTCGGACAAAATATTTTCAAAATCACAAAAATATTTTCCTTGTTTTCAATAACCGATCTCCATCCTGACTACTCGGGTAAAGATTCGGACGACATATTTGTAAAAAAATCACAAAAAATGTCACTATCCTCAGCACTACATTTCAGGAATCTCGAATTCCGCTCACTCATTTCGCAGTTTGGGATGACGGATCCGATCCCCGCAAATTGGAATCTTGACCAAAACTGGCGACCAAGCACCGTCTCAATCGCATCCATTCACAGAAGAACATCTTGAAGTCTGATAACATCCTTCATCCATTCCCATTAGCAAAGAAACAACATCTTGGGACGATGGACCTGATCGACCACGGGTTGGGATCTTGACGAACCCACTGACCAAACATCCGCATTGAAAAGAAAATCCCCAGGGGAGCACAACCCTGCAAGCAATAAGCTCAAAATTCTTTGCACCCACAGCAAAAACAAAATCATCGAACTGAAAAAGAATGAGCCAAACCATGCATCCATCATCAAATATGCATCCTCATGCATCAGCATCCATCGCATCAATCGTCATGTTTACCTGCTTTCAAAATAAAAGTCGGTTAGCCAAATACCCCATAGGCATCCCTAGTGGAGGCGCTTGCAAACCAGATTTTCATTTCAAAAAGACAAAAAATATTTCTATTTGCAAATAAAAACCCCATGGAGTATCACTCCCCAGAGTGGGTATCTTTTCAAAATCCAAAAACATTTTCCCAGTAGAGCGTTCGGCCTCCAAAACACCGAGAGATCTTCCATATCTCTGAGTAGAAGCCGACGCAAAAATCAAATAAGATCCGATGTCTCGCGGTTTCCTCGGAGATCATTGGATCCAATGCACTCAAGGTACGGTCGAACTGAACTCCAGTATCAGTGCGGTCGTACCACATGTCAAGATACGAAAAGATGAAAGCCAAAAGGCTCAGTCAAAGAAACCATTTGAACAGGTGGAAACGATGAATTGTAACCCAAGTATCAAAATCAGCAGATCGGGTGGAAAGAGTTCACCCGCACATACCTAGGCGTGGATGCCTGAAGTACCTTAACTGAGTCCAAGTCGGCGTAGTGGACTCTCGTAAGACTACATGACGCAGGGCAGCTAACCACTTTGACAGTCAAGCGAAACAAGTACTCTTGGAGTGATCCAGGAAAAGTCAAACAATCAATCTCAGGGTCAGTAACCTCATAAGACTATGACACAGAGGCTTTGTTGTACCTTTCCGATGTTAGTACCGATCAGGAATGGAAGGGTTGCGATTGGGTACCCAGGTTACAGCACACTGCAGGGACAATCGCAACGTTTTCTCCAAACTCCCGCGATATGTGTGAGTTATCAATCTCCAAACAATCAACTGACTCAGATACAAAGGACAACAAAGATTCCAGACCACAATCTAGGAAGGAATGAATTGCAAACCAAGCATCAAAACCAGCAGATCGGGTGGAAGAAGTCCACCCGCACATACCTAGGCATGGATGCCTCAAGTATCTTGATTGATTCCAAGTCGGTGTAGTGGACTCCCATAAGACTACATGACGCAGGGCAGCTAACCA
Organism: Liriodendron chinense; assembly: GCA_003013855.2. NCBI lineage: Eukaryota > Viridiplantae > Streptophyta > Magnoliopsida > Magnoliales > Magnoliaceae > Liriodendron > Liriodendron chinense. The sequence continues at coordinate 4,139,354 of ML058334.1, forward strand.
CTTTGACAGTCAAGCAAAATAAGTACTCCTGGAGTGATCAGGGAAAGCATTGACCAATCAATCACAGGGTCGGTATCCTCGTAAGACTATGACGCAGAGGCTCTGTTGTACCTTTCCGATGTTAGTACCGATCAGGAATGGAAGGGTTGCGATTGGGTACCCAGGTTACAGCGCATGCAGGGACAATCGCAACGTTTTCTCCAAACTCCTGCGGTATGTGCGAGTGATCAATTTTCAGACGATCAACTAGCACAGATACAAAGGCAAGCAAAGATTTTAGACCATGATCTATGAATGACCGGGTCAGAAGTGGGGTATCCACTCGCTTTGGTAGAGACAGCTGAATGAATGGAAGACCGTACCCCCAAATCCCATGTCTAAACTCAGCCAAACTCACCCTTGTAAGCCCCAATCCATAGCCCAACTCAAGCCTGAACCCAGTCAACTCACCCCTAAACATCAGCCTGAAAAACCCCCCATAAGAAAAACCAGTCAAAAAATTTTCAAAAAAAAAGTCAAACTCGGCGAGTCAACCCGCTGAGTTAAATCACCGAGTCAACCCGCCAAGTCAACCCATCGAGTCAACTCACCGTGTCAACCCATCTCTTAAACCCAGTCAACTCACCGAGTTCCAGACTGCAGCCTCGGAGCAGGTCCGTACTGCCCGCTGAATCCCAAGAAAGGTCGTACGGGCGGCCCCCTGAGGGCCACCCAAACTTATTTACGGGTTCTGCCACTCTCCGTTGCTATAAATACCCCCCTCCCCTTCTCATTTCATAAGCCTTTCAGCCCGAGTGTGATCCAATCGTTCCGAGTCCTTCTCCCCTCTTTAGCCCACTTTTCCACTAAGGAGAGCCCGAGTGAGGAGAGCCTAGCCCTGGTCCAGCCCAGCCTGACCACTGGTCCAAGTCTCCCAAGCCATCCAAGTCTTGATCCAGCCACTCGAAGCCAATCCTTGCGACACCTACGTCCATCCAGCTACTCTTTCATCAGCATCATCTCATTCGCATCTAGCATAAGTGCAACATTCCTTTTCTTCCAACCCCCCTGCTTCACTACAAGCACTTTGATTATTCAAACACACAGCATGTATCTCGCATAAAGCACCTGTCAGTTCGAGCGTATGCTCTGAGCTTGCCTGTTAATGGAAACCTGCCCATCAGAAACTCTTACTGTTCAGACCTGCATTCATGCATCAATCACTACGAGCACTTTGATTATTCAAACACACAGCATACATCTCGCATAAAGCACCTGTCAGTTCGAGCGTATGCTCTGGGCTTGCTTGTTAATGGAAACCTGCCCATCAGAAACTCTTAATGTTCAGACCTGCATTCATGCATCAGTCACTACGAGCACTTTGATTATTCAAACACACAGCATGCATCTCGCATAAAGCACCTGTCAATTCGAGCGTATGCTCTGGGCTTGCCTGTTAATGGAAACCTGCCCATCAAAAACTCTTACTGTTCAGACCTGCATTCATGCATCATGTCATTCATGAGAATGTACGAGGATTAAATCAGACTTTCAAGTATTAGTTCGATTCTGTGAAGCAGAGACCGTACTTCGGTACGGGCAGTGCGTGGGGTGCTTAACCTCTTCCCACCCTATAACCGTGATCTCTTACCTCGAATCTCTGACCGCAGATTAAAAGGAGTCATTTTAGAGGAAGGAATCTTCGGATCCCCTTCTCTAAAGTTTCTACGGGGTCTAGCCAACTGTAGATTCGAAGTAACTGGCTAGTGGCGACTCTGGTCTTATACAAACTCATCCAAACACATCCAGCTTAACACGACAACCGAACAAAGTTCTCCAGAACAAGGCAAGCCAGTGGCATAAATGGCAATTCACGCGCACGCACCCCTTCTTCTTTTTCGGAAGGGAAGGGAGAACGTACGGGAGCGCGGAAACGGCGAGGGTCCACATAAACATATCATAAGAGATAGAAGATTAAACTAAAATTATCAACTTTATTTCAAATTAAAATTAGAATTGTTCATCATTAAACCTCAAAGTACTTGAATTAAATCAAACAAAGTATTGTAAATGTTGAGCTCTTAATTGTGCATATTTTAACCCCAATTCATCACTCATTATGCATGGTTTTCATAATTTAAAGACTAATCAAATACATGTTTTGTGGTTGTAGGAATGAGAGTTACTTTGCCCAATTGATGACCAAAAGAGCTGATTTAGAACCTTGGATGAAGACCTAAGGAGGGCTGAAGGAAGAAGGAAGCAAAGAAAGAAGCAAAGAAAGAAGAAAATAGAAGAAAGAAAGGAAGAAAACAAGAAGAAAAAGAGACCGACCGGTCTTGACCGGTCGGCCATGCTTGCTGGAGTAATGCCAAAGAGGGCCTGACCGGTCGTGACCGGTCGGCCAGGTAAGTTTCAGATTCCAGATTCTAAAACAGTAATGTATTCCCGCACCTGGTTTTTTGGACCAGTTTTCTGGGCTGATCTTGATGATATTTGGAAATCCAACACATCCATGTCGAAGAGAAACTCGACGCCGAACTAACCCAAGTGGTTTCGTGTCGATCGGAGTTACGGATTGATCGTGGTGACCAAAACAATACGAACTGTCCAGAAAGTTCCAGATTTCGCTGTTCCACTCTGGGCCAGTCCAGGTGGCCCATCATTGAGGATATAAAAAATCTACTTTGACCATCTTTTAGACCACATCCATATATGAATAACCACAACAGTTTCAGATCAAAAGGGTGTGTGGTTTGATCGTACCGGTTGAAGAAAGATGGACCATCCAGAAAGCTCCAACTGCGCAGAGTTTATAAAAGTCCTAATTGTTCTAATTTTCGGACCACATTCTGAGATTGTTTTGGACAATCTAATCCATCTATCATGTAGAGGAGGAAGTTTTCTACTCATGTTCAAAATTTGAGATCAATCCGACCTCTGTACACTCCGGAGCGTTGAAAGCAAGATGACTGGTTCTGAAGGTACCCGAAGTGCGCGATTTTGAGAGGCGGTCGGTGATGTGATTGGTGGGCCCATTCAGGAGGACAATCTTGGAAATCTAAATCATCTATGAGAAAGATCACATTACAAGGAAGCTACAAATCAAATTCGAAGACAATCCGACCATTGGTTAAGCCGTACCAAGCGAAACAAATTCTGCTATGTTGTTGTACTATTGTTGCACTATAAAAGGAGGTGCTCTCTTCTATTCCAGGGCAACCAAGGACATGGGGAGCAAGGAGTTCAAGTCATAGGAGGCTTCCTAGCCTCCTCCAGCTAGTTTTTCTTCCTTTTCTTAGTTCTAGTTCTAGTTTTTAATATGCTTTTTATTAGCTAATCTCTTAGCTAGAGCTAAGAGGTGAACCTTATAGTTTTCTTAGATTGTTTAATTCGTTTTATTGGTTTTTAGTTTGGAATTCATGATTATGAACTAAGGTTTGAAGTTTATACGAGTTTTTAAGTAATTTTTCTTAGTCTTGTGATGACTCATGGATGTTTGGATGAATTACTTATCTTCTTAATTCGTTTGCAACGGTCTAGACCTGTATGATCCGAGGAATCGGAGTGCGCTCTAGTACTAAGCTCTTCATGAAGGGACTTCCTACCAAAGTTCTATTTTTGTTGATTTTCTGGAATATGTAATGACTGTGCATGTGATTTGAATCCAGTTCAAATCCTGATCTAGCCTTGTCTTGTGAGAGGACTTGAGGATGGTTATGATTGAGAACTGGACTTATAGGAAAGGGGAATGACCTATGCAATTGAGCATGCTCAGCTCGGCCTACATTGAGTGAATCTTATGCATAGAACTTACATATTACAGAATGTTTGGTTTAACAGTTCTATCATCCGACTAGATAGACAGGAATGTCGATTCTAGTTGAGAGAATAAGAAACCATAGCGAATGATGCATCTAAGAAGAGCTATAAGTATATCCTTGATGCTCTAGTTATCTTTTCATTATTAGATTTTCTATTTTATATTAAAAATCAATTTCACAAACCTCTTTGATTCTAGTTATTAGGATAATTGGAATTGTTTACTTCCTTCCCTGTGGATCGACCTCGGTCTTACCGAGTTTATTACTACATCGCAACCCTACACTTGGGGAAGCGAACAAGTTTTTGGCGTCACTGCCGGGGAAGAGGTTAAACGGTTCTAATTGTTCTAGTAACTATAGAGTAGTCTTAGTTAGGTAGGATTTTTAGTTTTTATAGAAGAAGATTTTCTGATTTTTTTTCTAGATTACTAACAATTTTTTTGTTGGATTTTGTAGGACATTGTTACTGACATATATCGCGCTCTATTGGGTAACATCTCTCCATCTCCCTTCTTTTTGTTCTTTTTTCTAGATTAGGGTAGTTCCAACTCTTTAAAATCTCATTATGGCTGATTGGAAGTGTGGTGCTTATGCATACCCTTTGGAAGATGAGATGACAGACCATGGAATCAAAACTCTTTATGATTGGAACCAATTTAAGCATAAGTATTATTCTGAGAGTAAATCAACCTCCACTACCCCCCAACGTAAGACGCTACGTAATTACTGGGTTGAGAATAACATGAGTATCCCACCAAGTTTAACAGGAGGTAGGAATAAGAAAAAGGACCGGGGGAGTAATGACCAACCGGTAAAGACATTGCGTGATCACTTGTATGGTTATGCTTATCAACCATCTTATCAGTCTTCGTCATATAACACGTATGGTCTTCATCGAGAGAGTCCTCACACCTCTAGTCCAATGGAAGATGAGCCAACCATGGATGCCAACAAATATCCTCAAGAGTTTCTTTCTCATGATCCTCAACCGACACGAACTCTTGAGGATACACTGCGAGAGTTTATGGAAATAACTGAGCAATGCATACAAAATCTCTCGCCATCTCAAAATATTGAACCCAACATTGGGAACACCAAATCAATCCCCAACAATGAGGAGGATGAGGCTATCCAAACCCAACCTTCTCTAGATTTAATGACTAAACTTCTAGAGGGTATTGATCTCAGTGATCCCACCATTACCATCGATTATGGTAAATCAACTATCTCTTTTAGCTATTCCGATTTGAATGATGAAGAGATTTCAAGGACGGTTGACGAACCCGAGGAATCTACAAAATCTGAAAGTGATAGTTTGATTGCCTACAATGAGGGTTTAAAAGATGATTGTGAGTCCATGATTTGTTCTTCCAAAGGGTCGAATGTTTTTTAATCACCGAAAGATATTCTTGCTAGAGAGATGACCGAAGTCGATATTTTTAAGTCCTTCCACCAACAACACATGCCAGATTCTATTGTGGAAGAACTCCCTTGGGTTGAAAATTCTGCTTCTTTGGATGATGGGGTGGCACAATCTGAAATTTCAAAAGATCAACCAATGCTAGATGATGTGATTACCACTAAATCTGAAATTTTTTCTTTGGAAGACCTCCCCTCTATAGTGGAGGAATTCCTTACCCTTGAAACAGAATTTCCTCAATCACTTAGGGAGAACGAGGACCCTTCATTCGACTCTCTCGATTTCCTAAAGGAATGCATGACCCACCCCTATGATCTGGATGATGAGATGATTAAGGAGTTGGATAGTTTGTTAGACATGGTGTCGGTGCCTGAAGAGCACCATTCCACTGATTTACACTCTTTACCATGGTTTGTGGAAGCACCATGCAAATCTGAATTTGTGGAGGAGACAATCCAAACTGAAAAATACTTAATGAATGTCTCTCCACCATCATGGGTTCTTCAACCCATTGAAAATTCTGATTGGGAGGACCTGTTTTTAATCAATTACAACCCAATGCAGAACTTGAGGAGATATCTTTTTGATGCTCTTATCTCCTCCTTACATGCGTGTGGTGCATACTATGATTGGACTTTCATGAAGAAACGCACACATGTATACATTCGAGCAGGACTTTGGATGGTCCTCATGAGAAACCTATTGAAATTCATGAAGATCCTGCTCAAATTTGATCATGTAGTCGATCAGACTAATCAAAGGTAGGTAGGTAGGTTAGGATTTCTTTCTGCATTTAGGATTGAATAAGTCTCATTGAGACAATGGAAGATGCTAGAATTGATCAACCTGCTACCTCAGGTACTCTCGTTCTCACTCTCCTTTGTTTTGTGTCATTGCTCTCATGACATGCATATTGCATATCTTATTACATTGAGGACAATGTAAGATTTTGGTTGGGGGGTGAGATTCCTTAGATGAATCTACTAGCTTTTGTGACATTTCGAGCAATTATGTAGAAAATTTTCGATTTTTCTAAAATTCAAAACTCTTTTGGAAAACGTTGTTTCTATGCATTCAAGATGATACGAGTATAAGAAGAGGAGATACGAAGTGAGTGATGTTGCAAGCTTTGAATTTCTTTTAATATAATGGTTTTATATGTGAATTCCCCTATTTATGTGAGTGATAGAAAATTTGAACACTTTTACACCTAGTTCACATTACACGATTTTCATTGGTTGAAAGGATTATGTGATTTGTGGATTAACTTTACTTTGATTTAAGGTGTTGAGAAACCAAGCCGGGGTACTTTGTCCATCCTTGTCCATGGAAAAATAACGAAAGATATGGATTTCTAAAAATCCTATCTAATTTAAAAAGAAAAAGGAAAAGGAAGGATGAAATTGGGAATGATGGAAAAACGGTGGAAAATTCCGATTAGGGCTACCTACTACCAACCGGGGGATGGTCTACCCGTAACCAAAGCCGGAAATGGGACGTAGTGTGAAAGTCGTCGGAAGGATGGTAAGACAAATTCCTGTCATAGGCTTGTTGTTGCTCTGTGCACCTTGAAATCCATAGCTTAGTTGATCTATGATGAAGATGAGCCCAAAAACTCATGAGATGAACTTTCACTATGCACACTAGGGTGAATTTGTTCAAGTTCTTCTATTTATCAATCAATCAGTGGGAATTTCATATAAATACTTATTATGTTCTAAGAGTTTAAGGTTTCAACTTCTATCACCTAATTTCTCTGATTTTTATTCTTGTGTGTCTTGGAATGTATAGAAGAATAGTTTCTAGAGGAGAGTTGGATTTGGAGAATGAAACTTGTTTCACGCATGTTTTGCTCGGGACTAGCAAAATGCTGGTTGGGGGGTGTGTTGAGCTCTTAATTGTGCATATTTTAACCCCAATTCATCACTCATTATGCATGGTTTTCATAATTTAAAGACTAATCAAATACATGTTTTGTGGTTGTAGGAATGAGAGTTACTTTGCCCAATTGATGACCAAAAGAGCTGATTTAGAACCTTGGATGAAGACCCAAGGAGGGCTAAAGGAAGAAGGAAGCAAAGAAAGAATCAAAGAAAGAAGAAAATAGAAGAAAGAAAGGAAGAAAACAAGAAGAAAAAGAGACCGACCGGTCTTGACCGGTCGGCCATGCTTGCTAGAGTAATGCCAAAGAGGGCCTGACCGGTCGTGACCGGTCGGCCAGCCCTGTCCGACAGGTCGTGACCGGTCGGCCATGCAAGTTTCAGATTCCAGATTCTAAAACAGTAATGTATTCCCGCACCTGGTTTTTCGGACCAGTTTTCTGGGCCGATCTTGATAATATTTGGAAATCCAACACATCCATCTCGAAGAGAAACTCGACACCGAACTAACCCAAGTGGTTTTGTGTCGATCGGAGTTACGGATTGATCGTGGTGACCAAAACAATACGAACTGTCCAGAAAGTTCCAGATTTTGCTGTTCCACTCTGGGCCGGTCCAGGTGGCCCATCATTGAGGATATAAAAAATCTACTTTGACCATATTTTAGACCACATCCATATATGAATAACCACAAAAGTTTCAGATCAAAAGGGTGTGTGGTTTGATCGTACCGGTTGAAGAAAGATGGACCATCCAGAAAGCTCCAACTGCGCAGAGTTTATAAAAGCCCTAATTGTTCTAATTTTCGGACCACATTCTGAGATTGTTTTGGACAATCTAATCCGTCTATCATATAGAGGAGGAAGTTTTCTACTCATGTTCAAAATTTGAGATCAATCCGACCTCTGTACACTCCGGAGCGTTGAAAGCAAGATGACTGGTTCTGAAGGTACCCGAAGTGCGCGATTTTGAGAGGCGGTCGGTGATGTGATTGGCGGGCCCATTCGGAGGACAATCTTGGAAATATAAATCATCTATGAGAAAGATCACATTACAAGGAAGCTACAAATCAAATTTGAAGGCAATCTGACCATTGGTTAAGCCGTACCAAGCGAAACAAATTCTGCTATGTTGCTGTACTATTGTTGCACTATAAAAGGAGGTGCTCTCTTCTATTCCAGGGCAACCAAGGACGTGGGGAGCAAGGAGTTCAAGTCATAGGAGGCTTCCTAGCCTCCTCCAGCTAGTTTTTCTTCCTTTTCTTAGTTCTAGTTTTAGTTTTTAATATGCTTTTTATTAGCTAATCTCTTAGCTAGAGCTAAGAGGTGAACCTTATAGTTTTCTTAGATTGTTTAATTCGTTTTATTGGTTTTTAGTTTGGAATTCATGATTATGAACTAAGGTTTAAAGTTTATACAAGTTTTTAAGTAATTTTTCTTAGTCTTGTGATGACTCATGGATGTTTGGATGAATTACTTATCTTCTTAATTCGTTTGCAACGGTCTAGACCTGTATGATCCGAGGAATCAGAGTGCGCTCTAGTACTAAGCTCTTCATGAAGGGACTTCCTACCAAAGTTCTATATTTGTTGATTTTCTGGAATATGTAATGACTGTGCATGTGATTTGAATCCAGTTCAAATCCTGATCTAGCCTTGTCTTGTGAGAGGACTTGAGGATGGTTATGATTGAGAACTGGACTTATAGGAAAGGGGAATGACCTATGCAATTGAGCATGCTCAGCTCGGACCTACATTGAGTGAATCTTATGCATAGAACTTACATATTACGGAATGTTTGGTTTAACAGTTCTATCATCCGACTAGATAGACAGGAATGTCGATTCTAGTTGAGAGAATAAGAAACCATAGCGAATGATGCATCTAAGAAGAGCTATAAGTGGATCCTTGATGCTCTAGTTATCTTTTCATTATTAGATTTTCTATTTTATATTAAAAATCAATTTCACAAACCTCTTTGATTCTAGTTATTAGGATAATTGGAATTGTTTACTTCCTTCCCTGTGGATCGACCTCGGTCTTACCGAGTTTATTACTACATCGCAACCCTACACTTGGGGAAGCGAACAGTAAACGACTGTAAGCTTTACCTCTTAGCCCTAGCTAAGAGGTTTAGCTAACCATAAAGATGATTAAACTAAAACTCAAAAGGAAAACTAAGAAAAACATAAAAACTAAGAATTTGAAACTAGAAAAATCTGGAAATTGAAGTTGTGGAAGCTCCACTTCAAATCTCTCCACCTCTAGCACGTCTGGGACTCTTCCAGGATGAGTTCAAAAGAGAGTGGAGGTGTCCTTTTATAGAAAAATTCCGCCACCGCCTTGGAATCTTTGAGAAATTACATAACTCTTGCGCATGTTGGAGTCGGTGGCCGACCGGTCTGAGTCTCATGGTTGACCGGTCGTGGCTCAAACATCAACGAACTTAACTGATTTTCTAGATCTGAACTGCATGCATGACCGGTTGTGAATGCATGATTTTAGTCTAACAAGATCTGGACATAACTGGTCTCGTCTTTTTAAATTTCAGACCAATCGCACGACCGGTCTTGGCTCTCAAAGACCGATCGTGCAACCGGTCTTAGCAAGTCCAAAATTGTCCAGCATGTATAGCTCCAGGTCTCTGATTTTCAGACCAGTCGGATGACTGGTCCTTGGCAGTGGACAACTAGTCGGATGATCGGTCTTGAGACTATTCGTTCTTAGTTTTTCTTCTCTCTTTTTCCTTTCTTCTTTCCTTCTTTCCTTCACTTCATTGACTCTTTTTCCTCTATTCTTTTGAATGCTTCAAAGTAGTTCTTTTAACATTGGATTCATGAGGTCTCTCTCTCTCTCTCTCTCTCTCTCTCTCTCTCTCTCCCTCTCCTATAAACACAAATACACATATAAAATGTATCGTTTAACACTGTAACCTTGCATAAAGTGTGATAAATTGGGGTTAAAATATGCACAATTCAGAGCTTAACAATTAGGTAGTTAAGATGGTCTAACTAAAGAAACTTTTCGAAATTGCGTCATTATGATTACACTTGTGGACGCGTATGCGTGCGGAAGCTTTAAAGAACAATTAGAATTATGGCTAAGTCCTAGAGGGAGGTGATTAGGATCTTTTGAAATTCTTTTCGCCTACTTAACAGTTTTATCAAATTAAACTAAATAAGCAAGAACACTTTGGATTCTAAGCCTAAGTGGGTCCAATTACAAACTAGCATATGATTAAAGAAATAAACAACTTAGTCTAAGCATGCATAGATTAACAAATGATTAAGCTAATCAAGTACCTAATCTATGCAAATTAAGTAGACTATATGAGAATGGATCATGTAAGCTCAAGTCTACTCAAGAAGTGAAAGTACATCTTTTGTGTGTGGATGTGCCTATTAAGTTCCTAGCATACATTCTAATTAAGCATTCATAATTAAACAATTAAACACAATGCATAATACAAAAATGTGCTCAAATACAATCACAAACATAACGATGTATAGTGGTTCGACTTTGGGTCTACTCCACTCCTGGTTTAAGTAACTCAACCCCTTTGATCATACCGACATTTACTAGGGAGTTTAAATCTAGTTCCTCCCACCAAAGTGTTTTAATTCAAATCCACCAAATCGGGAAGTTTATAGGCTCCTCCCAACCTACATATTCACATCCGTGTTGCTAGCTCCCCTTGGAGACTTATTTAGGCTTACTTAAGCCAATGTACTACAACTGAACCTCAATTTAGACTACACCCATGAGTTAAGGTCCTACAACTAAACATCAATGGTTTTAGGCTTTACAACTGAGCCAAGGTCATACAACCGAGCCAAGGTCAATGATTTTAGGCTCTAAACTTAGCGTTTACTCCCGTCGGAGGCTCCACACTTGGAGACTCAATTCGACCCTACAACCGAGTCTAGGTCTTATAACCGAACCTATCGAGTTTGAAGACAAACTCTACACTCAATTTCACACGGAAAGAGAGGGGATGGACTTTAACAAATGACAACCTTATTTATCAGATTTGAGCCCCGATGTGCGCCGCTTCGGGTTGCTTATTCTCTCTCTCTCTCTCTCTCTCTCTCTCTCTCTCGTGCTTGAATCAACTCCTCTTGTACTCCCCTGATCACTGATGTCATTGCGTCGCCACTGCTCTAGCTCCACGATTAGTCACCTTACATATGATGCTCCAACGGAGATGCCCAATGTGTTAGGAGGTTGTGAATCCTCTACAAATGATAGGAAATGGGTTTCCTAGAGGGTTACACCTATTTAAACTCCTAGGTGATGTTTAGACAAAGGATATACCTATGATCAAGGTGTCTAAACTCCTATAAATCAAGAGGGAATAAGTTTATTCTCATTTTAGCATTGAATGCCCCAAGCTTGTGATGAATCACAAGGAGAATGACTAGCAATGGGTTAGAAATAGAGCATCTAATGGTTTTCAACAATGGTAGCTTCTATCTCCTCAAAATCTCACTCTTAAGCCCAAAAATGAATCCTCCAACCTTTATAAATTTTCTTTCAACAGTACAAAAAAATGGGCAGATTTGCGTATCTTTAATTGATCGGAACATGGTCCGATTGATCGGAAGTCACATCCGATTAATTTAAGACTTGTTTGATTGATAGAAAATTTGTCCAATGAATATTTTAAATTCTCTGCAACAAATTTCGATTGATCGAAATCATGGTCTGATTAATTGGAATGACTCTATCTGATTAATCAAATGTCTGTCTAATTGATCAGAAATCTGTCCAGTGAGTTTTTCAAACTTCCTGGAACAAATTTCGATTGATTGGAACATATGTCCAATTGATCGGAGTCCCATCGGAACCACTATCCAATTAATCAGAGTTCAATCGGAAACTGTTATTTGAGTTGATTTATTTACAGCAGCTTCTACATCTTTAATTAGCCTAACTTATTATATTTTCATGGTGTTCTAAGATTAATGAAGATTACTAAAGGTATTTCTAGTTGGTCAAAGTCATCTAAGAGGTTTTGAGTGTTTTGGTTCAAAGAGTTAAGGTCACCAATGTATCTCATTTACCTATTCTTCTTCCTTGATGCTTTCGGTCTACTTGAATATCCGATCTTCAGCTTTTCAAGGCTCAACCAACATTATAACACATATACACATATAATGGACAAATAATATGCAATGACATATCATGGAAATTTACACACACTTTTGTCATGGAACCGTGAGTGAATGCTAGCTTGTTGGCTTTACGCTTGTTAGGTAAAATGCACCAGCCCGCAGGATGTCTGGCATAAATCATCGTACACATGTGACTATGGCACATAAAACGAAGGCCGGACAGTGTCCTGCCTCTATAGGCATGGAAGCTGGTCCCTGTCTGCGTACGTCACCATATGTAAACCTCCCCATAGAACGATTTATTTACCTTAAATGTGTCACAGCATCCAAGTGCGTGTAGGCCGCGTTGTGATGAGCATCTAAGGAAAAAGCTAAAGGTGGTCCATTCATCAGGACGGCTTCACCATTGAAACGAATTGAAGGATGTTCCAACTCAATGCATGTGTGCGACCCCCTTTCTCACCACTAAAAATCAACCTTTTTCAAGGTGGTCCATTCATCAGGACGGCTTCACCATTGAAACGAATTATAGATGGGCAGAAAATAAAAATAAAGACGTTGTAGGCGAAAGTTATCAAGAACGGTTGCATGTGAATCTTTTTACGAAGAAATGGGATGGTGAGAAGTTATATGTAATAAAGTAGTCAGGTGATCTAATAACAGTCCAGTTGGCTGGTGCGGGACTTCTTTGGAATTTATGGGCTGTGAGCCATCCGTTCGGGAAGAGCTGTCCATGTCACTTTAATGTATAATAGTGGAGATGGACAACGTACGGTTCATGATTCATTCTTACTATGGGAATAGTATGTTTCCTGAGAATCCAGTGAGAAGATGATTTCTCGTAAATTCTTTCTCGTCAAAGAACACTTATTTCGTTTGGGCGGAGAATCATGAATTTCATTGGGAATTTATTCTGTTTGGATGAGAAATCCAATGAAACTCCTTCAACCATAAGATGAGGTATTTCCTACTTTAACATTGATATTCTTCCCATAGTGGTGCGGTTGTTTGGAATCGACGGAAGGGCACACTCCAATCTCTCACCCCCACTAGTTATGCCTGTGAATGGGAATCTAAACGCCCATTTGGTTACCATCAAGGTTCTGTTTAGATAGAATTTTTTGAACACATTAGTCTGCTTAAAGGTGTCTTAAAGAGGATTGTATGAATGGGCTATTTTTCTATACTATCTACTGTTTGTCAGGTGCTTTGTTTGAACATGCATAAGTGATTGTTGTACACGTTAGGCACACTAGTTGCATGTTAACACTAATCATTTTCATGTTGCTTCTCGGGTTTAGACATCAAGCCTGGTTTGGGCCTAATGCATCATCACAATCCATTTCTTTTGGTCAAGATTGCAATATGCCAATTGTTTTATGAACATAGGGTTGGTTGAACGCTAATGACACAAGTAAAAAAAAAGCTTAACACCTTTATGGCAAGATAGGCCTTTTGATCTTGTGTCATTAACACCATTAGCTTCAATCCACTTGGCTCTCACAAAAAATGAACTCATTTGTATAGAGCACCACCAATTTGAAGACAAGTGTTATTTTATTAATCCTTTACCCACAACGGCAACACAAGATGTCATGCACTTTGAATCCAAGGACAGGAGCCTCCTTGACTATTGCCACTTGGGTGGAACACATACTCATCAATCCCTAAAAATTAGAATTCCACTCTGTCCATTGTCCATGCTGCATGTTCTCAATGTCCGTGGACAAAGCAGACAGAGACGAGGAAGCAGGCCATTGAGATCTCAATGCTTTGTTTATCTAGCCATTTTATTGGGCTATAGACCCTAAGAATTTTTTCCAACGCCCCTGACTAGGATGGGCTATATCTGTCTAATTGAACAGCACTATGAATCAATCCATTCTTAAGGCCTTAATAATTGTACAAATAATGATGCTATATTAGTTCTATTTAATGGTGCCATATACATATTTATATGTTCCAAAACACAATGACCTGATTGAATAAAATCATCAATATTTGCAGACCATACTTGATATAATGAGTTAATTAGTCCAACAACGCATCTACATATCCAGATTATATAGCTATAAAATTGTTCACTTGATATTGAAGTAGAAGTTGTTAGATGAATGGACCAACAGAATCCAAGTTCAGGCAACCTTAACAAACCATAAAAGGACCTCAAAATAGATAGGATTACAGATCCTCCCATGTTTTAGATCAATGACAGTCGAAGATCCAAAATCAACACATGAACCTTCCATCCAAACTTACCATGTTTCTCTCATCAACCGACTATGGACATGGCTGTCATCTAACCAGTCTAATTTTTGGGTTATGCTGAATCAACGATTGGGACAGTCCATATAACATTCACCTATACGATGTTTTCGTTTGAAGAGTAACCACTTCTAAAACATTATCACACAAGTCTAGCCCAAAATAGCAAGGTCATCAGAATACATACGAGTGCGGATAGTCTGTGTCGAAGGCACAAAAAATTTCAGTGCCGTCGGTTCTCATTGGTCCATGCAATCGCAGATTACTCCAGCCAATAAGATATGCCGGATTTTTCTCTTTAAAATAGATTGCTTGCCACATAGAGGTGGCAATGGGTCGGGTCGGGTTCAGGTCCAGTCAAGTTCGGGTCGGGTCATTTCCACCTCAACCCTAACCCGACCCAAATTGAATTCCGGTTGGATTTTCTCAACCCTTACCCAACCCAAATTAAACCGGATCGGGTCGGGTTAACCACATTTTAATGATCAACTAACTAATTTGTGGATTAAACTAGATGTATATAACACTAGTGTTCAATTGAAAATCAAACCATCTATGTTTAATAGGTACATAAGTGATATATATATATATATATATATATATATATATATATATATATATATATATATATATATATATATATATATGGAAAATGTATTATATGCGCTCGACCTCATGGGAAGTTCCCATGAGTTTCCCATGAGGTCGAGCTGTGCGGACCCCACTGTGATGTATAATGGGCATCCACACCATGCATTTGGTGGGTCCCCCATTGGGTATGGTATATCCAAAAAATCAGCTGTATCATGAACTCAAGTGGGCCATACCAATTGAAACAGTGTAAAGTCACACCTACAACATCTAAAAGCATTTGTTGGGGCCCATCTTAGATTTGGATATGGTTGAAACTTGGTGTGACCTCTTTTTTAAGTGGGACACGCACAATGGATGGGCTGGATTTCTCAACCACATCTCAGTCGATCTTATAAACGATCATAAAGGTTTTAATGAGTGGATATCACTCTTAACTGTTGTCTATGGTGTGGCCCACCCAAGTCATGGATTGGATTGAGTTTTAGGCCCATGGCCCACTACGGAATGGTGCATCTGATTGATGGTGAGGATGCCCATTACACATCACAGTGGGGCCCACACAGCCCATGAGGTCGAGCGCATAGTGTGTATATATATATATATATATATATATATATATATATATATATATATATAACCGAGGCTTTTTTATAGAATATTTCTATTACGCAGATACTGAATGAAAAAAATAAGTAGATAGAATGAAGTATAGATTTAAAGCATACTTCTTTAAGCATCAACGTCGTTAGAGTGATGGGACGGCATGGATGAAACATATAGCGCAGCTTGTTCTCTCTATCTCATGTGGCTAAAAGAAGCCCTCTCTTTACAATCGACTATAAGGGTTTTAGAAATAGAGAATTTATAATGGCTTTTTTTAAATGCATCGACAGATAATGTTTCTTGATACTCTTGCATGTAAAACTTTTTGAATTTGACATTTAATATTTCATCCAAAGCATCCAATTAATGTCCAACAATTTTATTTTTATTTTTTGACCATTGGATCAAATCAATAAGACCATTTGATATTTAATTTTTTAAATAGTTAAATTATGGACACAATTATTAAAATGGAGCCATTTGATCCTTTCATTTTAATCGTCCAATAAATTCCTATCAACAATCAAATAAATATAACCATTAAGATAATTTTATTAATTTATTTTATGGACCATTAGCTACCATTTTAATTCTCTCGTGAATGAGCACCATAAATAAATAAATAATCTCATGATATTTTAGTTCTACATGTCATAAAATGTGATCATTGGTGTGTACATGTTTATTAAATCGACAGACATGTGGACCATTCCCAGCAGGGTGTGTGAGAAAAAAAACTATATATTATTTAACTAATAAGAAAATCAATATATAATAGTCTACTTAACCCCCCATATGATTCAAGTTGGGTCGGGTCACCTTTAACCCTAACCCGACCCATAAAAATCCGGGTCGGGTCGGGTCGGGTCAACCCAAAAATTGAATTCGGGTCAAAATTTTCAACCCCAAACTAGAAAAAATTGGGTCGGGTCGGGTCGGGTTAGCGGGTCGGGTCAAATTTTGCCAGGTCTAGTGCCACACTACGTGACTTTTAAGGTGTGGAACTTCTCTAGGCCGCACAATGATTTATGTTTTAGATCCACACCGTCCATCAATTTTAACAGATAATTCTAGAGCACAAGCCTAAAAATGAGGCATATCCAAAGTTCAGTTGGACAGCACCACATAAAGCAGTGGGTATTGAACGACTACTATTGAAAGCTTCATAGGGCCTAATTTGAGGTTTATTTGCTATCTAACCTCTTTGTAAGGTCACACAGACCTGAATGAACAGAAAACACAAATATCAACTTGATTAGAGCCTTCCGTGTCCCCAAGAAACTTTCAAGCGTAGGCATCCAATTCCAACTTCGGTTTGAAGTTTTTAATGATAGGGTGTTCAATCACCATTGTTTCCTGGTGTATGGTCCACCTGATAATTGAATCTTTTTAAGCTTTGGTATCATTCTCTAAAATAATCTGTTAAGACAGATGGAAGGAGTGGATCAAGAATACACACATCAAGGTGGGCCCCATGGTAAGGGTTGCACCGTCTTGGGTGAGGCTAGGTCTCACCTAATTCGCTCCCGGCACCTCAGAGCAAGCAATCGAATTTCATGAAGTGTGAAATTTAAGTGGCCCATGATGATGTATTTCTTAGATCCAAACCGTCCATCCATTTTTTTCAGATCATTCTAAGAAACGATCGCAAAAAAATGCAGATCCAAAGCTAAAGTGGACCCCACCACTGAAGACAATAGGAATTGATGCTGCTGTTGAAAACTTCTTCGGGACATTGAAGGATCTAATCAAGTTGATATTTGTATATTTTAACTTTATGCAGGTATGTGTGATCTTATGAACAGGTCAGATGGAAAGCAAGCCTCACGGTTGGCCCTAGAAAAGTTTCAAGAGTAGTTTGTTCAATCCCCTCCTCTTCTTTCTATGGGGATCCACTTTACCTTTGGATGTACCTCTTTTTTGGGATCATGCTATAGAATTATCTGAAAAAATTGATGAACCGTGTAGATCTAACAAAAACATAATGGTGGGATTTAAAAAAGTTCGACAAGTTAAACGTTGTATTGTGTAGTTAGGAATGTACCCGGCGGATCTTCTTAGCTTGAATAATCAGAAATGACGTGGACGAATGAGAAGCAACGGCACTGTACTTCAACACTGACGATCCGCACTCAACACATAAACATGTATCCGAATTTTTAGTATTAAACTTTTCACGGCAAACCGCATCATAACTGAACATATCCGTCTCCAACTTTTTTGCAGTTTCTGTTCTTGTAACCCAACTTTTAACCGTACCATTGAATAATACTGTTATCTTTGCTTATCGTATTTTTGCAACCCTGTCCAGAATTTCTAAATATGGTCACACCACCTGTCTTGAGCAATCAATCACAAGACCACTACGCCCCTTTTACCCACTCCACAAGCTGGATTAACAGGCTCTTCTCTATTGGGCCATCAATGTGCTGGGATCAGGTTCGGTCCATATAGTAAAGCCTATGCCCTTGCCTAGCCTCGGCCTTGATGGGCCAAAACAAAAAGGCACAAGCACAGCCCATGATGATTATGCATGGCCGCAGTCCGAACCCAGCCACCCACTTTTTTGCAAGATCGGACTGTTCATTAAGTGTGCCCCATCCCACGTGATATATGACAATCATTGGCTTGGGTTTGTATCAGGGCCTATGTTATCCATACCAGGGCTAACTGAGTTCGGGTCTTGTCCAGTCTAGGTCCCATTTGGGCTGGTTCTAGTACTCGAAGACTAAGACTCGGATCGATTGGGTTTGGGCACTTATCGGACATCCATCGGGTCTTTATATCTAGGTTTTCCAGTTCGTTTGGTACAAATAAAATAATTAAGACTCGGATCCGATTGGGTTTGGGCACTTATCGGACATCCATCGGGTCTTTATATCTAGGTTTTCCAGTTGGTTTGGTACAAATAAAATAATTACTTGATTGGCCCACTTGATGGATGGATTAGATCACACACATCCACTGTGACACATGTGTTGCATGTAAAGTGGATCTAAACTAGATCTTACTTGGACTCAACTTGACCTTCCCCAAATCCACCGGGACCAGACGAGGTGAGACTCAAACCCGAGCCAATGGTAAACGCGTCCAATAAATTAAAATTTGGTTGGGTCCATCGGATTCCAACGGGCCAGGGTACACATTGACAGCCCTAGACAAAAGTGTCTATGAAATCCTAAATGGGCTGGCTGGTCTTGGGCTCCTAAATGAAACCGAGCCCACCATAACGCGCTTAAATTTTAGGCCTGAGTCTGGCCCTCCTGCCAAGGATTCCAGCCCGGCCCATTCACAACCCTACTTCTCAACGTGTATTGTCTTCTCAAAAAACCTCCTCTGATGGACTTCTCTTTCAAAAAAATCCCGGCCATATACATGAAACTTGAGAATAATAATAATAAAACAAAAAAAAAACTTTTCTTGAATCCTTGCGTGAGAAACGTTAAGGCGATCTGCACGAACAGACAGAGAACATTGAAATCATAGACATGCGACAGTTCTGGCCCATTCTCAATTGGGGCGCACTGTCCATGGCTTGGTCCAAATTCCAAAATTCGGCAAGTCTACTCACCACATGGGCCAGCTTGAATTATTTGTCCAGGGAATGTTCAATGTGAGGTCCTACCTGCTGAATGGCTGAGATCTCGCTCACATGTGCAACTCCAGCTAGTGTGCCTTAAATCGCCTTAAACTCCACAAGAATTTCAACGCTAAGGTCATGGGTTCGAGTACCCATTGTGGTGTGTGAGTGTGGGGGTGTGTGCGTTAACAGAAACAAAAAAAAAAAAAAAAGAAATAAAAAAAAAAAAAAGGCCTTAGCAAGCTGGCGTAATTACACTATATGACATAACCACCTTTCCCCACATTTGCCTCTCTCAGTTAATCTCAAAATCCGGCTACGTGAAATGACGAAAACCAGATCACCATCTCCTCGGTAAGCTCTTCCCTTTTGCACACTGGCCCGCCATCGACAGACGAACGGCAGAGAGGACATGTTTTCTGGTACAAATCTAACCATCTATCAACACAGACCCTATGAAACAAGTGAGAGCAGGAGAGCCGGCGCTTTTCGTCCCCCCTACTTAACCTTGAAAGACAAACACAACATTCTCCATCATCGCCGGCATTTGGTTTTTCTCCTGATGGCGAAATGGGCTGATGTTCCTCACCATTCTCTATAAGACTGGACCCGATCGCCAAGCGGGTCAGCTTGAGGGCCCGGCTCCTCAGGCCAATAGACTGGAAGAGCAAGGCCACTAAGTTCTTCATGATGATGATGAAATGAATGGTAGATCTTTTTCTTGTTCGCGTGGAAAGTTTATTTAATAGGGTATTAGATTGTGTATTAGAGGGCCTCTGATTGGTTTGTTTTGCTTGGTTTTGAAGGTAGATTAGATTGGGAGAGACGATTTTGAGTGACCAACCAATAGCAGTTACACCTACGCAAACATGCCATTGACGTTTCACTTACAACGTCTGACTGGCCTTGAAGATCACTGTGCATGCACGAAGGCTGATCCATTCATCAGACGGACCGCACCATAGAAATCGATGGACAGCGAAAGGAATGAGTCAGTCAACACATTTCAGCGTTGAGTGGGTCGACCTGATTTTTGTGCCCAATGTTGTTCAGGTGGCCTAACTTTTTCAACGGATTAGATGCTACAAACAGATGAGACGTTGGCAACACATGCAGGGTACACCAACATTACTGTCCAGTGAGGTGATTTTATCCTCTCATAGAGTTTGTAACTGAGAAGTGATCGCAACCGCTCTGTAACTTGTCATCAAGGCTGATCTTCCCCAACAACTTGTCACATGTGAAGTGTTGGGAATAAGCCCGGCAGTGGAAGCATATCATATAAGGCAAACCACAATGGAAACAATTAAGCAAATTAACAAAGCAAGAGAAGGCAATTCAAATTTAACGTGGAAAACCCCCTCAAGGATAAAAAAAACCATGGCACAAAGTGAACAATCCACTGTGAATAAGAAGTTACAAAAGATTACAGAAAAAAAAAAAAAAAAAAAAAACTTGCCCAGATCCCAAAGCCCCACAGAGAAATCCAAGCTCTCCACGAGAAAGACCAATGTAGCCCTTCCTTTCAAGTTAATTCTCTCAACCTAGAACTTTCTTAACTCACACGAACATGTCTAGGACTCCTTGTTTTATCCTAATCCCGCATTACACCCCTTTAAATAGAAAATAATCGGAATTAGCAACAAATCCTGTGCAAAATGCGCAACCAACTTTACAATTCTCACACTGTCAGGCACCTGACAGATAAAAAATCTATCCAAAGATTCTAGCAATAAATTCAAAGAATTTCGGGCGCCCGACGGTCGAGTGCTCTACACAATCATCAGGCGCCCGACCAACAGTCGTCGATTAAAACTAGAAAATGCGCAAGACACTTTTCTTGTATTTTGTTGTTCTGGGGGTTTCTGACTAATAGAAATATTCATAGACAATCACAAGCATTTACAAAGTATACACAAGAAAAGATATCGCAAGATGAATTTTATTCCAGGGATTATGAGATCTTTTACATTCCAGGTTGTGATACTGGTCATGGGCCCTTAATTACATCATGGTCGATCACCCTTGATTAAAAGGCAAAATACTAACCTACCAGGGATTATGGTCTTGAGTTCATGGTCGTAAAGACCTTTTTATTTTCTTGTTATGGATTGGGACATGCTTTTAGGCATGTCGGATGCATAGGTCCCATTTTCTTTCGGGTTGTCCGAGTTGAAGGATTATCAGGATTTTTAATCGAGTGGTGTAACGCCGGGCCCTCTTCCCGTATTTTTATGACGGGTAACCACTGAAGTACACAAATTACGACTGTTGGTCGGCATGACTCGAAGTTCTCTTTCCATATTTTTATAACGGGTGACCTCGAGAAGGCACAACTCAAAGCCCACTTCCCATATTTTTATGATGGGTGACCTCGAGAAGGCACGACTCGAAGCCCTCTTCCCATATTTTTATGACGAGTGACCTTGAGAAGGCACGACTCGAAGCCCTCTTCCCATATTTTTATGACAGGTGACTGTGAGAAGACGCATCACAATTGCCTGATCAGGTCAACCAGCAGATCCCATTGTAGATAAGTAGTACATCAACCAGCTTTTGTAATGTCAGTCCATAGCAGGATGTTTTGAATGTTGTTGGAACTCTTTGATTTCGATTTCTCGTGGTAACCATAGTCTCTTTAGTTTAGCCTCAGACCTTGATCTGGGATGAATAAAGTTTGTACAATGCATGAATAAATACAAAGTAAATATATTCAATCTTAGAGCCTAGCGACTCGTCTTCGGGAATATTCCTTCCTTTCCAAACCTTTCGATTGTCGGTACGGGATTAGATAGGTTGTATCAAGCCATACTCCTTCGAGGATTCAAGTCTGATGGGCTAGATTATGTATTTTAGGGCCTGAAAATGGCTAAGTACCTGAACTGATATACACCCGTTTATGCCATTAACTGATAAATGGTGGTGTTGGGGCTCAAATTCGCACCCATCATAAAACAGTATTCAACGGTCCATCTATGACGATTCGGACCAATTTCGAGATCTGAAATACCTGAAAAATGCCAGTGTAAGCTAACACGCGCGGTCGTGACCAAAACCCGCGAATGCTATTTCGGAGCAGAATCGGACATGCGGATGGCCGCCAAATGATTCGGAACGCCCAAAAACACTTAACCTTCAAGTTTCAAAGTCGCACGACATGTATCCTTATCTACACGCACCAAAACATGTTTTACCCTTGTCCGGAGCTGACCGAAAGGGCCTAAAAGCCTACAGGTACCATTTTTTTAGCAGAATTGGACATCCGTATTACTGCCAAATGATCCAGAATGCCTGAAAAACCTTAAGTAGCAAGTTTGAAGTCCTTGTGGTGTATATTGCCATGTGCGCGCTTCCCGGAACAATATTCCTATGCAAAAAATCGATAGGGAGGGTCCAAATTGGGAAGGAACTATCAAAATTCACGGCAGATGACCATCAGTACCCTACCCCGTTCATTCAGGAGGTCGATCATGGCCTAAAAGCGGATTGGCGTCAGTGACTTTGGTCTCCGAAAAGGTAGCCCCCCTTTCGAAGTCTCCCGTCAGAGCCTAAAACCTAAAATATTCTAAGTGATGGAATGTGCATATACCACTCTCTCTCCACATGCGGATGTCATGAGGAGACATGCACCTACCCTCTCACCACATGCGCATGAGAGCCCTCTCTCTCCCTTTTCAATATTTTCAAAATTTTAAAAATAAAATAAAAATACAAAAAAATTATGAAAATATAAGAAGTGGGGCAACATGCGCCCACCATAGAGGCCACACGCATCCATACCAAGGGTACATATGCCCACCATGAGCACATGGGCCCACCTCCCTAAGACATGCGCATGACTCCTCTTCACAATCACATGCGCTCGGTCAAATTTTATTTTTGGTGGACCCGGGACCCGATTAACATACTATAAATACCCCTCCATTCGCTGAGAGAGGGACGACATCACCAATCCAGAGCACTTGCAGAGGTAATCCTCGCCAGAATCCTCGCCCGAAACCCTCGCCCGAAAGGGTTTTCCTTGTCGGATGCCTTCGCCAGAAATGGGATTTTTCCCACCGGAGCAAAATCCCCCAAGTCACATGATGACATGCGCCCACTCCTTTGTGTTTTGGGAGAAAAATTCAAAAATCCACAAGTCCCATAGGCACATGTGCCCATCAGCTAGGGGTTGGGTGCATGTGCAATGGCACATGCGCCTGGGGGACTTTTTCTCTCTTCCCTTCGAATTCGAAGTACATACGCATGAGAGGACAGGCATATGCGCCCACTTCGAGAACACATGTGCCCACCAGCTTCAACATGAGCCCACAACCACCACCATGTGCCTGGACGCTGATGGGGAGGTGGGGCCTTCCATGGTGTGGTCCGTCGTCGATCTGGATCGCCTTTCGATCAAACCGATACTCCTGGACACACATCAATACCATCTATCCATCCTCTGGATTGGATTCGCCAACGGTCAATGTTAAGTGGGTCAAATCAGCAATTTGATAAAAAAGGCCAACACTTAGCTAAAATTGCAAATCTCCGAAATCCTTCTGAAAGAGTCGAAAATGGCCAAAATAGAGGGGAACCAGGCGGAATTTGATCGATCCCGAGATAGAGACTTCTCTCCGTCATAACATGATATATCATAATCATGCATTGCAACGAGATTACTGATCCCAGGATCTCCGAGAACCCTAATTAAGTGGTAGTAGGCCCACTACTTAGACATTTTCAGCCTTGAAAAGTGCTCTGCCGGCTCGGAAATCGACTGGCGCTAAGTAGATCGAAATGCGATCGATTGCGACCTTCGTAGGCATGATCCGTCCCTATTCAAAGACGACCATCGACGGTATCTATCGAATGCCTCGATTAGACCGCAAAAAGGTCCACTACTTAGTCATTTTCAGCCGTGGGAAGTGCCCTGATGGCCCGATAACCGACTAATGCCAAATGAAATCAATTGCGATCTCAAAGACGCAAAGGCAAAAAATATCGATGACACAAAGATATATACGAAGCAGATCAATCAAATCAAATGCATAATTTGTCTGATACACTGAACATCTAGCATAAATGCGATCCTCTCTCGACCTTGCATAAAGCATATTTAGTTTGTACTGTACTCATTTGCATCCATTGCATGACTTTATTTCATCCCAGAACGAGATACGAAACTAAATCAAAGGGGACTATGGTTATCATCGAAAACCGTAATCAAAGAGTTCTAAAATGTCTAAAATACTTCATCACTAAGACCAGTTGATGTGCGTCCTGTCCAAAGCGGAATCCGTCAATTGAGTGGCTAAGGTAATGAGTACCTTCCAGTAAGTCACCCGTCCAACCTGAGATGGTCACTGGCACTGGTTGCAATAAGAAACCATGGGGTGTCCTCCAGCAAGTCACTCGTCCAACCTGAGACGGTCACTAGCACTACTTACACTAAGAAATCATGAGGTGTCCTCCAGCAAGTCACCCGTCCAACCCGAGACAGTCACTGGCACTGGTTACACTAAGAAACCATGGGGTGTCCTTTAGCAAGTCACCCGTCCAAACACGAGACAGTCACTGGCCCTGGTTACACTAAGAAAGGGGTGTTGTTGAGCTCTTAATTGTGCATATTCTAACCCCAATTCATCACTCATTATGCAAGGTTTTCATGATTTAAAGACTAATCTAATACATGTTTTGTGATTGTAGGAATGAGAGTGGACTTCACCCAATAGGAGACCAAAAGGATCCATCTAGAGCCTTGGATGAAGACCCAAGGTGGGTCGAAGAAAGAAGGAAGCAGAGAAAGAAGAAAAGAAGAAGGAAATGAAGAAGAAAAGGGCAAGACTGGTCGTGACCGGTCGGCCATCTCCCCTTGACCCTCTGGAACTCTCTGGACCAATAACGCCCAGTCCGACCGATCGTGACCGGTCGGCCAACAGGTCTGAAGGTACCCTGTGCACGCTGGACTGATGGGATAGGCAGTCCGACCGATTGTGACTGGTCAGTAAAGCCAGTCCGATCGATCACGACCAGTCGGCTCTGCCTAAGACAGTAAAGCTTCCTATTCTGCTCCGGATTTCTCTGCACACTGCGTAACCTTACGTAAATTCTGGAAGATTCCGACGCTGCGGAGCTTCCCCACTATAAAAGGACACCTAGGGATCATTCCTAGGGCATCTGAGAAGGGATTGAGTACGGAGGGAGACGGTGGAAGTCGGATTTCGGAGTTCCACAACTCCTCCTTGTTTGCTTTCTAGTTTCTTTTACGTTTTCTTAGTTGTTTCATGTTTCCTTGGATCATGAACGGCTAAACCTCTTAGTTAGGGCTAAGAGGTGAAGCTTGTAGTGAATCTAAGATGTTTCAATTTGTTTAAGTTGGTTTTAAGTTGGATTTGATGTTAAGAACAATGGTTTGAAGTTTAATTCAAGCACTAAGTAGTTTCTCGTAGCCTTATGATGACTCATAGATGTTTGGAAGAATTGCTTGAGTTCTTAATTGTTGTGAACTAGTCTAGACCTGTATGATCCGAGGAATTGGAATACGCTCTAGTACTATGATCTTCATGTGGGAACTTCTTACCAAAAGTCTACTTTTATGGAAATTCTGAAGTATGTGAGACTGTGCATGTGATTTGAATCAAGTTCAAATCATGATCTAGTTTTGTCTTGTGACAGGATTTAATGATGGTTATGATTGTGATCTTAGCCTATTGGAATTGGGACTGACCTATGCAATTGAGTATGCTCGTCCTAGCTTGCATTGAGTGAATCATATACATTGATCTTACATATGGCAGATTGTTTGGTTTAACTGTTCTATCATCCGACTAGATAGATCTTAGTTTCAATTCTAGTTGAGAGAGTGAGAAACCACAGCGAATTGAGCATCAAGGATTGCTACAAGTGGATCCTTGAACCCCTAGTGCCTTTTTATTAATTAATTATCTTCAGTTTAGTTCAAAATTGCATTTACATCAATCTACTACAAATCTATTTGTTAGCATTTCCGTAGTACTATTGGAAGTGTTTTGTTGATTCCTACATAAGTCCCTCTGGATCGACCTTGGTCTTACCGAGATTATTACTACATCGCAACCCTACACTTGGGGAAGCGAACAGGTGTCCTCCAGTAAGTCACACGTCCAAACACGAGACATTCACTAGCCCTGGTGCGTTAAGAAATCATGGGGTGTCCTCCAGCAAGTCACCCGTCCAAACAAGAGACGGTCACTGGCCCTGGTTGCACCAAGAAACCATGGGTGTCCTCTAGCAAGTCACTAGTCCAAACACGAGACGGTCACTAGCATTGGTTGCACTAAGAAACCATCGGGTGTCCTCCAGCAAGTCACCCGTCCAAATCCAAGATGGTCACTGGCCCTGGTTATACTAAGAAACCATGGGATGTCCTCCAGCAAGTCACCCGTCCAAACACGAGACGGTCACTGGCCCTAGTTACACTAAGAAACCATGGGGTGTCCTCCAGCAAGTCACCCGTTCAAACACGAAATGGTTACTGGTCCTGGTTGCACCAAGAAACCATGGGGTGTCCTCTAGAAAGTCACCCGTCCAAACACGAGACGGTCACTGGCTCTGGTTGCACTAAGAAACCATGGGGTGCCCTCCAGCAAGTCACTAGTAGCAAGTCACTAGTCCAACTCGAGACGGTCACTGGCACTAGTTATACTAAGAAACCATGGGTGTCCTCCAGAAAGTCACCCATCCAAACACGAGACAGTCACTGGCCCTGGTTACACTAAGAAACCATGGGGTGTCCTCCAGCAAGTCACCCGTCCAAACATGAGATGGTCACTGGCCCTGGTTGCACCAAGAAACCATGGGGTGTCCTCCAGTAAGTCACCCGTCCAAACATGAGATGGTCACTGGCCCTGGTTACACTAAGAAACCATGGGGTCCACAGAGACGCGCGATGACACTGAGATACACGACTCAGTTAAAATCCTAGTTGAGCAACTAGGAACGCCCGAAAGAGTATTGGACCAACATCTAGCTGGTCTTAGCAATGGCTTGGTCCATAAGAAATCCTAAACTTGATTTTTACAATCATGGACTCAAGATTATAATCCTTGATGATTTAAACTACTTGCTCGATCTATCCAGGCTTCATCCCTTTTAATATTCCATCTATTGTATAACTGCAATTCATAGTGGAATCTTGTCGCTTTGTGTTTTGGTTTTCTCCCATAAGGGTTTCCACGTAAAAATCTTTATGTTGTCTATGTTGTGCTTTATTTATATTTATACTCTTTTAACACTTTATTTAATTCATTTATCATACATGCATGCATTTACTTTTGCCTTTTAATCAAGGGTGATCATCCATTGATGTAATTAAGGGTTTGTGACCAGTTCACAGCCCGGAATGTAAAAGATCTCGAAATCTCTGGAATAAAATTCACCTCGCGGTGCTTTTTCGTGTATACTTTGTGATTGCTTGTGATTGTCCATGAATGTCTCTATACTTAGAACCCCAGAATAATGAA
This sequence comes from Liriodendron chinense, assembly GCA_003013855.2. NCBI lineage: Eukaryota > Viridiplantae > Streptophyta > Magnoliopsida > Magnoliales > Magnoliaceae > Liriodendron > Liriodendron chinense. Next base: position 4,167,094 of record ML058334.1, read on the forward strand.
ACGCAGGAAAAACTGCTGACGAGCATGATTTTTTTAGTTTTAACAAACTGGCGACTCTATTAGGAAAGTAACAATACCAGAATCCGTAGTTATCTCTGAGTAAAGAAACATTCTAAGATAAATCATTCGTAAACATAGACGTATACGTAAGAAAGTTCCGCTGGGAGAAATGTTCGGTGCCTTCACAGGTGTCAAATTGGCGACTCTCAACGGGAACGTTCTTCCCTTCATCTTTAAAGAAAAAGTTTCCTAAAAGAATTTCAAAATCTCCATAGCATGCATATGATTCGTACTTATATATTTCTGTCGATCGATAAGCCATATCGCGATTTGTAAGGACGCATCTTCTCTCCTTTTCAAGGGCGCGGGGTGTTCTAATGTGCGTATGAATGTACAGAGAGAGAGAGAGAGAGAGAGAGAGAGAGAGATCAACCATCAAAATTATATAAATGACGACCGATATGATCTTCCTAGTTTCTGAAGGGTTTTACTTCCCTCACCTCGTGACAGCAGAAACAGCGATTCCCAAAGCCGGATGGCAAGTTGTGTAGAAACGCCGATCACTGAAGAGGGCTGAAAATAGACAAGTTGTCACGCCCCAAACCTGGGGACTGTTGAACCTCCAATTTATACATTGCATTGCCCATTACACTACATAATTTGCATGATTTTCATGGTTAAAAGGCCCACATAACATGTGTTTTGTGATTGTAGAGATAAGAGGGGATTTCATCTCATTGGAGTCAAAAGATTACATTTGAAGACATTGGATGAAGTCCTAAGGTGGATGAAGAAAAGAAGAAGAAAGAGAGAGAAAAGAGAATGAAGAAAAGAAGAAAAAGATGAAGGAATACAAGGCTGACCGGTCGTCCGACCGGTCAGCCACATCACAGGAACAAGAAGAAGAGAGGCCGACCGGTCATGACCGGTCGGGCCATGCACGCTGGATGAGAGGGAGATCAGCCCGACCGGTCATGACCGGTCGGCACACACGCTGGATGAATGGAAATCAGTCCGACCGGTCATGACCGGTCGGCTGTACTCACTGGAATGCTTGGAAATCAGCCCGACCGGTCGTGACCGGTCGGCTCTGCGTAAGGATGAGTCCTTTCTAAATTGGGACTCCGAATTTCACTGCGCAATGCGAAGTCTTTCGCAGGATCCGACGCAAGGGGGTTTGTTGCTATAAAAGGACACCTAGGGGCTCTCCCTAGGTATAGAGAGGAGAAGGAACGTGAGTTTGGAGGCTGAAGGCGACCGTGGAGCGTCTGCAACATCTATCTTCGGGTTTTTCTAGTTTTATGCTTTATTTTTGAGTTTTTAGTTGTAGCATGACTATGCTCGGCTAAAACCTCTCAGCTAAGGCTGAGAGGTGAAGCTTGTAGCCAATTCTATGTTAATTTCAGTTTGATTCAAGTATTATTCAATTCAAAGTTAGAATTTTCTTATGTTCAGTTCAAAAGATGGTAGTTTGAGATGTCTTATCTGAGTTCATGTGCTCCGGACATGAATTCCTTTTAATTCTCTGAGATTATCACAGGTTGCTTGTTTAGATTCGAATTATAGTAATCCTTGAGCAGGCCATAGTCCATAGGCATGGCTGTTACTCCGCAGGCTATGAATTTGAATTCTACATTGATTGAATGGACTTGAACTTGGAAGTTCAACTTGAATTGGATGAATGTGTGTGAATGCTTTATTTTCCAACTAGATGAGAGATAGGACTTCAAATCTAGTTGTGTTCTCTACTTGGATTGACTGAATTGACATAGAATTGCTACAAGTGGATCCTTGAAAGCCTTAGTACATTATATCTCTGATTTTTCATTAAGTTACTGTTTTAATTAAACATCCTATTGAAATTGAATTTGCTCTATTAAACTGAGTTGCTGAAGTAATTAGGAAGCTGTTACTTTTTCCCTGTGGATCGACCTCGGTCTTACCGAGTTTTATTACTACATCGCAGCCTTACACTTGAGGCGAGCGAACAAGTTTTTGGCGCCGCTGCCGGGGAATTAGATAATAGTTTTCAAATAGTTTCAGTGGCTGTAGAAGTAGATAGGTTTTCTGATTTTTCTTAGAACTAACAAAGTTTTCTGTTTTGTAGGAATTCTTCTTTCAGTTCAAGCGCATCAGGTGATACCTTTCTAACTTAGTTTTTAGAATTTTCAGATTGCAGTTTTCTAGGTTAGGATTAGTTTTGATTTCTGATTGAGTGGTTTATGTCCCGTTGGGAACGTAACCATTCAAATCGTCTCCAATCTGAAGGTGGTTTAGTTGGACCATTGTCAGTCATAGACGAGTCCGGAATTATCAAGAGCATTGTGAAAGTTTGGGGAGTATGGAGCAACACCCTTAAGGAATCCTCCACCCCCTACTCCAACCACAAACGCAAATCAGGAAGGAGTAGGAGAGAATGAGGTACATAATGTTCCTCCAATGAGATCACTACGGGATTACCTACAACCTGCTCGTACAATTACACCTTCTTGCATAGTTCTACCAGCTAACGGTGGGACCCTTGACATAAAACCAGGAGTAATCCAACTTTTACCTAAATTCCATGGGCTAGACTCTGACCGCCCATACTTACACTTGCAAGAATTCGAAGAAGTGTTGGCCACCTTGCATTATCCCAATGTTTCTGGGGATACAATCAGACTTAAACTTTTTCCTTCACCTTGAAAGAAAGAGCCAAAGATTGGCTTCACTCTCTTAGACCATATTCGATTGGGTCATGGGTTGAGATGAACCGGGAATTCTTGAAAAAGTTCTTCCCCGCTCATAAGACAAACACTCTTCGAAGGGCCATAATGAATTTCTCAGCAAAAGAGGGTGAATCATTCTTTCAATGTTGGGAAAGATTTAAGGAACTCCTGCTTGCTTGCCCACATCATGGCTATGAGAGTTGGCGAATTATAAATTTTTTCAATGATGGATTAAGTCCTAATATGCGCCAATTTGTGGAAATGATGTGCAATGGCGAGTTTATGAGTAAAAATCCAGATGATGCTTGGAGTTACTTGGACATGTTGGCTGAAAATGCCCAATCTTGGGACACCTCGGATAAACCCAAGAACCCCAAGCCTACTCAAGAGAAAGGAGGGATATATGTCCTTAAAGAGGAAGACGACGTAAATGCAAGGATAGCCAACCTCACAAGGAAGGTTGAGGCCATGGAACTTAGCAAAAATGGAGTTTCCAAGTCCAAGGAAGCTGTTGAAACCACATGTGGGATTTGTCTCACCGACTTACACGCTACGCAAGATTGTCCCACAATTCCTGCATTTAAGGAAGTGTTGCAAGAGACAGCCAATGCCACATATGGTTATCAACGGCCCTTCAATGGACCGGTAGGTAATACATACAATGAGAGTTGGAAGAACCACCCGAATTTCAGTTGGAAGAATGCCCCAACGGGCAATCCTACCAACTCCCAAAGAGGGCCACCCATGCAAAATATGGCCCCACCTCAAGTCTCATTGGAGGATACTTTGAGAGCGTTTATGCAAGGGCAAGCGCAAGTAAATGAATCAAATCAGCAATTGTTCCAAGAGCTGAAAGTCTCGGTTGATGAGATTAAGGGACGCTTGAATGCTAGGGAAGGGACCTTTCCGGCCCAACCTCAGCCCAATCCTAAGCAAGTACATGAAGTAAGCATCCTAATCCTTCCAACCAAAACATGGAGCAAGCTAAATCCATTACCACCCTTAGAAGTGGTAAACAAATTGACAAAACTATTCCGGTGAAGGCCGATGAGCCTAATGATCCGGTAAATTCTGAGGATGAAAATGGATCTAACCTAGCCCCACAACAACCGGAACGCATTTACAAGCCCATAGCACCATTCCCATCGAGATTGGTTGCCCCAAAATCTCTCCCAAATTCTCAAGATATTCTAGAGATTTTCAGACAAGTCAAGATCAATATCCCTTTGCTTGATGCCATCAAACAAATTCCCTCTTATGCCAAGTTTCTAAAAGACCTATGCACAACAAAACGCAAATATAATGTGCAGCAAAAGGCCTTCCTAACTGAGCAAGTTAGTGCCATCCTCACTCAAAAGACTCCCCCAAAATTCAAAGATCCCGGTAGTCCCACCGTCTCATGTATCATTGGAGACTACCGGATTGAACGTGCCTTGTTAGACTTGGGGGCAAGTGTGAACTTGATCCCATACTCGGTATATGAACAATTGGGTCTTGGTGAATTAAAACCCACCAAAACCACATTGCAACTCGCTGATAGATCTATCCGTGTACCGAGGGGGATAGTTGAGGATGTTCTAGTCCAAGTTGACAAATTCTACTACCCGGTAGATTTTATAGTCTTGGACACACAACCGGTTTTGGATGCTAGCACCCAAATACCGGTGATATTAGGCCGCCCATTCCTTGCCACATCAAACGCAATCATCAATTGCCGGAATGGGGTGATGCAATTATCTTTTGGAAACATGACACTAGAGGTGAATGTATTTCACCTGGGCAAAAGACATAGGGATGTCGATGATGATGAGTTCTTCGATGTAAACATGCTTGAAACCTTTGAAGAAGAAGAACTCCTCCAACTTCAACCACTAGAAAGTTTGGAGACATGCTTAGCACACTTCATGGATTCTAAAGACCCTATCATTAGTGAGATTGTGCATGCATTAAAATAGAAAGACCGGTAGTTGATACTAGCCGGTGGAGCCCCATTTTGAAAAATTGCCACCAACCACATCAAGGCCTCTACCGTCTAGCATAAACCACCGAAGCTTGACCTCAAACCATTGCCATCCGAGCTTAAATATGTATATCTGGGTCAAGAGGAAACTTTCCCAGTTGTCATTGCCTCCCACCTAGAAAAAGACCAAGAGCTCAAGTTGATTGAGTTACTCAAAAAACACCGGGAAGCCATAGGTTGGACAATAGCGGATCTCAAAGGGATAGATCCTTCGGTTTGCACTCACCGTATACACCTTGAAGAAAACGCAAAAACGACTAGACAACCTCAAAGACGGCTAAATCCAAACATGATGGAGGTTGTCAAAGCCGAAGTGTTAAAGCTATTGGATGTGGGTATCATCTACCCCATCTCAGATAGCCAATGGGTGAGTCCTACCCAAGTTGTCCCCAAGAAATCCGGTATTACCATCATTGAAAACGCCAACAACGAGCTTATACCCACTAGGGTGACCACCGGTTGGCGTATGTGCATTGATTATAGGAAGCTCAATACGGTCACTAGGAAAGACCACTTCCCTCTCCCATTTATGGACCAAATTTTGGAGAGGTTGGCAGGCCATCCCTACTATTGCTTCCTAGATGGCTATTCCGGATACAACCAAATTGAGATAGCTCCGGAAGACCAAGAGAAAACCACATTTACATGCCCGTTTGGTACCTTCGCCTACCGAAGGATGCCATTCGGGTTATGCAATGCACCCGCCACATTCCAACGATGCATGTTGAGTATTTTCTCAGACATGGTGGGTGAGTTTCTTGAGGTGTTCATGGATGACTTCTCTGTTTTTGGTTGTACATTTGATGAGTGCCTCGAGCACTTGAAGTTGGTCTTAATGAGGTGTGAGGAAAAGCAACTTGTATTAAACTGGGAAAAGTGCCATTTCATGGTACAAAGAGGAATAGTCCTTGGACACATCATCTCGTCCAATGGAATAGAGGTAGACCGGGCGAAAATTGACATAATTTCCAATCTACCACCACCCAAAAGCATACGCGATGTGCGGTCCTTCCTGGACACGCGGCTTCTATCGAAGGTTTATAAAGGACTTTAGTCACATCTCAAGGCCTTTATGCACCTTCTACAAAAGGAGAACCAATTTGAGTGGAGTGCGATGTCAATTAGCTTTTTCAAAGCTAAAAGACATGTTGACAACCGCTCCTATCATGCAACCACCAGATTGGTCCATGCCTTTTGAGTTGATGTGCGATGCGAGCGATTTTGCTATTGGGGCTGTTAGGCCAAAAGAAGATAAAAAGCCCCATGTCATCTACTACGCGAGTAGGACCTTGAATCCTGCCCAAGTTAATTATTCAACTACGGAGAAAGAGCTCCTAGCTGTCATCTTTGCCTTGGACAAATTCAGGCCATACTTAATAGGATCCAAAGTTATTGTTTATACGGATCATGCGGCGCTGAAATACCTTCTTTCTAAGAAGGATGCTAAGCCCCGTTTGCTAAGATGGATCCTACTCCTTCAAGAATTCGATTTGGAGATCAAAGATAAGAAGGGGGTAGAAAATGTGGTCGCGGATCATCTATCCCGCCTAGTCCTACCAAATTCCATTGACGAGTCACCTATTGAGGACTCATTCCCGGATGAGCAACTCTTTGTTGCTATGCATCCACCATGGTACGCTGATATAGCCAACTATCTTTCCACAGGTGCGATGCCGACTCATTGGACTGCGCAAGACAAACGTAAATTTCTAAGGGAAGTGCGCAGATTTTTCTGGGATGAACCTCTATTGTTTAAATATTGCCCAGACCAATTATAAGGAGATGCGTCCCCGATGATGAACACAATTCAGTCATCTCCTTTTGTCATGATCAAGCATGTGGGGGTCATTTTTCAGCCAAGAAAACAACTGCAAAAATTCTGCAGTGTGGTTTTTATTGGCCCACATTATTTAAAGATACCCACGAGTTTTGCAAAGCTTGCGAGCGCTGCCAGAAGTTAGGAGGATTATCCCGTCGAAATATGATGCCCCTCACCCCAATTCAACATCTTGAAGTCTTTGACTGTTGGGGCATCGATTTCATGGGACCATTCCCCTCATCTTTTGGACATGTCTATATTCTATTGGCCGTAGACTATGTGTCTAAATGGATAGAGGCTATCCCATGTAGAACCAACGATCATCGTACGGTTCTCAAGTTTCTCAAAGAAAATATACTTTCTAGATTTGGGACACCTCGAGCCATTATTAGTGATGGTGGTTCTCACTTTTGCAATAGACCTTTTGAAACTTTGATGAAGAAATATGGTATTAGGCACAAAGTGAGTACCCCATACCACCCACAAACAAGTGGACAAGCTGAAATCTCCAACAGGGAAATCAAGCAGATTTTAGAAAAAACGGTGAGACCGGATCGCAAGGATTGGTCCTTACGATTAGATGATGCACTTTGGGCTCACCGTACTGCCTACAAGACACCCATTGGAATGTCCCCTTATAGACTTGTCTATGGGAAAGCTTGTCACCTGCCTGTGGAGATAGAACACAAAGCCTATTGGGCAATTCGGGCCCTAAATTTTGACATAGACAAGGCTAGCTCGCTTCGCAAACTTCAATTAAATGAGCTTGATGAGATCCGGAACGATGCATATGAGAATTCGAGGATTTACAAGAGCAAGATGAAGGCCTTTCATGACAAACACATCTTAAGGAAATCCTTCCATGAAGGACAGAAAGTGCTCTTGTATAATGCCCGACTTCATCTTTTTCCGGGAAAACTACGATCTCGATGGACCGGCCCATATATTGTTAAAGAAGTTTTTCCCCATGGGGCTGTTGAGATTGAGAATGCAGCGAATGGTGACTGTTTCAAAGTTAATGGACAACGCCTTAAACCATTTGTTGAGAAATTTGATTCAGAGGACATGTCCATCTCCCTGAATGATCCTGTCTATCAGGATGATTGATCTCCTAGTCTGATGGAGGTATAGCATAGGTAGGTTTAGTTTTTTTTTTACTGTTTTAGTAGGATTTAGTTGTTGGAATTGCAGACCTCCATGATCACTCTCTCAGGTACTATTGATTCTCATTCTCTCATATTTTACCATTGTTCTCATGTTCATGCTAACTAATTATTTTTTTACATTGAGGACAATGCAAGATTTGGTTGGGGGGTGAGATGAGATCCCTCATCTAGCATATTGCAACATTTCGAGCTTCATATGCACAAAATTTTTTCGAATTTTCTAACATCTCAAAACTCTTTTAGAAAATTTTGTTTCTATACATTTGAGAGGCTATGAGTAGAAGAGGAGGAGAAACGAAGTGTGTGATGTTGTAGTTTGGAATTTCTTCCAACATAATGGCTTTATATGTTAATTCCCCTATTGTTGTGATTGATAGAAAATTTGAACACCTTTACACCAAGTTCACATTACACGATTTTCATGAGTAACAGGTTTATGTGATTTGTGGATTAGATAGACTTTGGTTTAGAGGTGTTGAGCAGCCAAGCCGGGGTATTTTGTCCATCCTTGTCCATGGGAAAATAATGAAAGATATGGATTTCTAAAAATCCTATCTAAGTTAAAAGAAAAAGGAAAGAAAGGATGAAATCGGGAAGGAATGAAAAATGGTGGAAAATTCCGAAGAGGGCTACCTATTACCAACCGGGGGATGGTCGAACCGTAACCAAAGCCGGAAATGGGACGTAGTGTGAAAGCCGTCGGAAGGACAGTAAGGCAAATTCCTGTCATAGGCTTGCTGTTGCTCTGTGCACCTTGAAATCCCTGGTCTACTTAATCTATAAAGAAGATGGTTCCAGGAACTCATGAGATGAACTTTCACTATGCACACTAGGTTGAATTTGTTCGAATTCTTCTATTTATCAACCAGTCAGCGGGGATTTCAGTAAACACTTCTTATGTTTTGAGAGTCCAAGGTTCAGCTTCCAACACCTAATTTTTCCAAATTTTACACTTATACATCTGGGAATGGATAGAAACATGGTTTCTGGAAGAGGGTTGAATTTGGAGGTTTGAAACTGTTTCACGCATGTTTTGCTCGGGACTAGCAAAAAGCTGGTTGGGGGGTGTGTTGAACCTCCAATTTATACATTGCATTGCCCATTACACTACATAATTTGCATGATTTTCATGGTTAAAAGGCCCACTAACATGTGTTTTGTGATTGTAGAGATAAGAGGGGATTTCATCCATTGGAGTCAAAAGATTACATTTGAAGACATTGGATGAAGTCCTAAGTGGATGAAAAAAGAAGAAGAAAGAGAGAGAAAAGAGAATGAAGAAAAGAAGAAAAAGATGAAGGAATACAAGGCTGACCGGTCGTCCGACCGGTCAGCCACATCACAGGAACAAGAAGAAGAGAGGCCGACCGGTCATGACCGGTCGAGCACACACGCTGGATGAATGGAAATCAGTCCGACCGGTCATGACCGGTCGGCTGTACTCACTGGAATGCTTGGAAATCAGCCCGACCGGTCGTGACCGGTCGGCTCTGCGTAAGGATGAGTCCTTTCTAAATTGGGACTCCGAATTTCACTGCGCAATGCGAAGTCTTTCGCAGGATCCGACGCAAGGGGGGTTTGTTGCTATAAAAGGACACCTAGGGGCTCTCCCTAGGGTATGAGAGAGGAGAAGGAACGTGAGTTTGGAGGCTGAAGGCGACCGTGGAGCGTCTGCAACATCTATCTTCGGGTTTTTCTAGTTTTATGCTTTATTTTTGAGTTTTTAGTTGTAGCATGACTATGCTCGGCTAAAACCTCTCAGCTAAGGCTGAGAGGTGAAGCTTGTAGCCAATTCTATGTTAATTTCAGTTTGATTCAAGTATTATTCAATTCAAAGTTAGAATTTTCTTATGTTCAGTTCAAAAGATGGTAGTTTGAGATGTCTTATCTGAGTTCATGTGCTCCGGACATGAATTCCTTTTAATTCTCTGAGATTATCACAGGTTGCTTGTTTAGATTCGAATTATAGTAATCCTTGAGCAGGCCATAGTCCATAGGCATGGCTGTTACTCCGCAGGCTATGAATTTGAATTCTACATTGATTGAATGGACTTGAACTTGGAAGTTCAACTTGAATTGGATGAATGTGTGTGAATGCTTTATTTTCCAACTAGATGAGAGATAGGACTTCAAATCTAGTTGTGTTCTCTACTTGGATTGACTGAATTGACATAGAATTGCTACAAGTGGATCCTTGAAAGCCTTAGTACATTATATCTCTGATTTTTCATTAAGTTACTGTTTTAATTAAACATCCTATTGAAATTGAATTTGCTCTATTAAACTGAGTTGCTGAAGTAATTAGGAAGCTGTTACTTTTTCCCTGTGGATCGACCTCGGTCTTACCGAGTTTTATTACTACATCGCAGCCTTACACTTGAGGCGAGCGAACAGGGACCGGGCTCACTAAATTCCCGATCGCCGACCTTGGTGCCAACAGCCTCCGCAGTACCACATTCTCGGCTCCTAGCTCTCATATGCCAGGTTCCGATCCTGGGATCCTACCAGGAGGATTTTCAGGGTAATTTTTTTTTTTTTTTTGTACAAGAGCATAATCAAAACCGTAAAACATCATCAAATATCCACTATAAAGTTTGTTGAGTATAGTGCTGGAAAGGGAAATACAAACTGTAGCAAAAGCCCAACATATCAGGTACATGCACCGCGCTCAACACTGCTGATGTGCCCTATTACCTGCAGTGTAAACAAACGCGCATGAGCTTCCTACGAAGCTCAGTAGAGTGCGTGTGTGCGCGTGTGATGCATATGACAAGTATACAGATATGAGAGTAAGCGAAAGTAATAGAGGGCTAAGTTACCAAGTGCATGAATGCTACCAGTCATCCCAAGGCTATGCAATGCAATGGCCTACCTGGCCGAGTGTTACATGATAGAGATGCAATGCAAACACATCAATCCTCAACTAATCCACATATCAAATAGTTCTCATCTGGGACATCACCGGGGTCTAGTATACTCTAATACTGGCCGCCGCACATCGCGCGCATAACCAAGCGAGTAGAAAAGACCTCACTATCCGCCTCGTCAGTGGTATGCCAATGCCCACCCGGCTCGCCGATAGCGGACCCATTCCATGAGCTGGTCAGACTCGACCTAACTTTAGCCCACTGCACTCGGGCGGATAAGGTCACACCCCTTTCCAACCGACCTCGACACAGTGGGAGACACGGCCTACTGGTATTTGGCACATGGGCGCTCATGTTATCCACTCGGTCTCGACGTTGGAGCATCCTACTGGTACCACAGGGTTTAGGGACTTTCATCCAAGGACATCCATAGCGCCCACGTACTAGAACAAGTTTCCGGTGTCCATTACTGCCAACCACGATGTGACTATGGTGGCCACCACCCCGATGCTGTTAGGGTGTGAAAGCGATCGTGACATACATAATGCGAAATGCATGAGTCACACAATTCAAGTCATGCACCAAACTTACGCATACTGCGTAATCATGTGGGGCGACCCTATCTCGCACGGGTCCCCTAATTATAACAAGCCAACTAGCATATGCTATGGTTAATCATGATCCATAACAGGCATACAAATGATGCGTATGGGCATATGAATGAGCATGGTATTCATTATACTAAGCATGTTATCAGTGTGACATATCAAGCTAAGTATACTAGCATGTTACCAAACGTATCATGTGACTTTGGCCTTAATTGGCCCAATATATACATAGAGAGTGGGACCCGAACTTTGGCCGCCATTAGAAATGTAAAGGTCTTCGTGGCACAGCCCACTTGAGACCACATCGACCCCATACTTGAGCCTGCACATTCAAAGTAGGCCGACAAGAGAGCTGTACGGCATGGATAAAACATATATATCAAAGGAAGGACCAAGGTGGGCCCCGCCCACTGGTCGGATAGCAAATATACATCACCAGTCTTAGGAAGTTTTAGTGGTAGGTATTCAATCACCACAATTTCCTAAGTGAAGCCCATTTGAATCGGACCCCACGCGTCGATCAAGACGGGTGGCATGGTACACAATACATCCATCAATGTGGAACCCAAATATGGGCCCACAACCTCTATTCGGATGAAAAATAAACAATAAAGTGGCCCCATGGAAGTTTTCAATGATGGGCATCAGTGACCACTATTCCCTGCGGGTGTGGCCCACCTAACATATGGATTTGCCTCATTGTTGGGGCCATATCCTAAAATGGCATGGAAAGATAGATGGGCAGCATGAATAAAACAATACATCATGGTGGGACAAACAGATACATTAAGTTGGGACCCACAGGGTGGGCCACCTGCTAGGCTGCGTGGTGCCCAATTGGATCTCAGGAATTTTGGAATCAAGCAGATATTTGTGTTTTCTCCTTCATCCATATCCATGTGATCTTATGAACAGGTTGGATGACAAATAAACATCACTGTAGGGCTGGGAAGGTTTCAACGGTGGAGATCATTATTCCCACTGTTTCCCATGGCATGGTCCACTTGTCATTTGCATATGCTTAAATTTTGGGCTCAGCCACCAAAATGGGCTGGAAAAACATATGGACGTAATAGATAAGGCACAAACATTCTAGGTGGGTCCCACGAGTGGGCCACCCGTTGGTCAGCCCAACCAGCTTACGGCGCTGGTTGCTGCCAGCGCCCTTCTCCCTTTTCTTTTCTTTTTTTTTCTTTTTTTTTATTATTATTTTTTTCAACAAGTGGGGCCCACAGAAGTTTTTGATCAAGCTGATATTTTTGTTTTCCCTTCCTGTGCACACGTGTGAACTCATGAACAGGTTGGATCTTAAATAACATCATGGTGGGCCATAGGAAGGTTTCAACGGTAGGGTCACTGTACCTACTGTTTTCTTTCAGGTGGGGTCCACTTAAGATTTGGATCTGTCTCATTCTTTAGATCATACCCTAAAATGATCTTCCCAAATGGATGGACGGTATGGATATAGCACATGCATCATGGTGGGACCTGCGAGTGGGCCACCAGCTGGGCATCACGAGCCCAGCGTCCATGGACGCTGGTACTCCCAGCGTCAGCGATGCCTGTCCTTCTTCTTTCCTTTCTTTTTTTTTCTTTTTTTCATGGTTTTGATCGAGTGGGGCCTACATAAGGGTGATCCACCCCGTTCATCAGCTGGGACACCTCATGGTGGGCCCAATGAGCCCTATAATACCTGATTCAGTCTAGAAACCTCAAGTGGGACCAAAGAATTTTCAGCGGTGCACTCCATCACCTTTGATGTTTTCATGTGGTGCGGTCAGCTTAAAATTTTGATCTGGTTCAAACTTGAACCCTGGCCCTAAAATGATCTGGAAAAACAAATGGACGGTGTGGATACAACATAAACATCAAGGTGGGTCCCACGAGTGGGGGCCCATTCACGGAGTCCAGGTAACGCTGGACTGTTCCAGCGTCTCTGACGCTGTGAATGTCCAGCGTCTGGACGTTCCAAATTTTTTTCCCTTAGTTTCTTTCAAGTGGGGCCCACTTAGGGACGATCCACCCCATTCATCATGTTCCCCAGCTCATTGGGGACCTAATAAGCTCAATATTGGGCAGGTGATTTGGTCTAGAAGCATCACGGTGGGCCAAGGAAGTTTCAATAGTGGACATCATTATCTCCACGACTTTCTATGGTGTGGTCCACCCGAGATCTGGATCTACTTCATTTTTGGTGTCCAACCATAAAATGGGCTGGAGAAACAGAAGGACGGTGTGGATCAAATTCATACATCAAGGTGGGTCCCATGAGTGGGGACCCACGGTCATTGCCCAAAGGCTAGGCCCTGCTGGGTAGCAGCGTCCTCTGGACGCTGACTGTCCAACGGCCGAGCTTCCTTTATTTTTTTTTCTTTTTTCTTTTTTTTCATTATTATTATTATCGTATATATGTGGGGCCCATTCATGGATGATCCAATCCATCCATCTAGCTGTCCATCACACGGTGGGCCCAAAAATCCTGGACCAAGCCGATCTATGCATCTTTCCTTCACTCAAAATTTTGTCCTCTAATCAACAAGTTAAATGGCAATTAAGCATAAAGGTGGGCCACACAAGGTCGTCCACATTGTGGCGGCGTGTGGGGCACGCTGTCCCACAGCATGGCCTATTTGTGGGCCCAAAAATTGAAAGGAAATCAAAGAAAGGGAAGTTGATTTTTCCCCCTTGCACTCACAATGATGGTTGGACGGTTGGATTGGATCGGGTTGACGATCGGACGATCCGGACTGTGATCGGGGTCCTCCAAGCTTGATCTCCTCCCTCTACTTCTTAATCTCCTCTACACAACTCCCTCTACACTCTCTTTCTTCTCTTAATCCTCTCTCTCTCTCTCTCTCTCTCTCTCTCTCTCTCTCTCTCTCTCTTCTTTCTTGTAAATTAGGAAATGAGAAGCCCTCCTCTCCCCCTACGTATGCACTTGTATGGGGGGGGGGGGGGGGGGGGGGGGGGGGGGGGGGGGGGGGTAGAGAGGAGGAATCATAGGGGTGATGATGGGTAGCATGGGAGGGGGGTAGGGAGGTATGGGTAGTGTTGACATTGGAGGTGAGAGAGTGATGGGGTGGGTATGGTGAGTGTAGGCTAGGGTGATGAGAGGGGTATGGCTGAGGGTGATTGTGATTGATTTGATTGATTTGACATATACTTAGGATTTGTACAACTGGGTCCCACGCAACACGCGCATTGCGGGACCCGCCTCGGATTACATAAATGACACAACTTTCACACCGGGTATCGCAATGGGGCGTGTCACGCGGCGTTGGAATTGCAGCGCCTACGTGGTCGCTGGGGTATAGGTCTTGGGTCAATGCGGTACTAAAATAGGGTCGCGATCAAAGCTCGATAATCTGGTCCATTCGGGACGTACCGGTACCAGAAACTAAGCGTACGGAAGGCAATTCAGGGTTCGGGTCTTACACAAGTAACTTCAGTCAGAGCAGAAATAGTGAAGACACAGAGTAATGTAAGGAAACAGTGGAAGCCAATCCGTAGGGATGAAACCCACAATGCCAGTAGAGCTACCATATCACCTAGACCAGAATTCTCCTTCACCGTTGCCGACTTCCCAGTAATGATGGGAACAATGCTACCAGTCAAGACACCGAATCAATTCACTATCCGGGAATTGACCAAGACTGCAATAAAGGCATGCTCTACTGAAACTAATATGATCGGGGTTAGACCACAGTGAGTGTAGGTCGCAGTAGTGCAAGTCGTAGAAAGAGAGGCGAGCGAGCAAGAAGCAGAGCTGCCTTCGATCCAAGAGCAAATAGATGAGATCATTCAGGTTCAAGAAGACACAGTCAGAGAGATCAGAGAAATAAAAGAAGCATTGGTGGCTTTAGTCACCCAGAGGGTAGTCAGAAGCCCAACTGTTCCCATTGGACAACCACTGGGAGAGTCACAGGAGGCGACAGGAGAACCAGTAGCCGTAGAACCACAAATTCGCCTAAGGAATGTTGTATTCGAGCGTGCACCACCGCAACCATCTCATGCCACGAAGGAAGAGCTATTCCAAACAGTTGTGAACTTGATACGTCAGGAGAAAGAGAAAGAGAAAAGAGGAAAATATGTCTATCGGATACCGTATCCATCCGAAGTTAACGAAATCCCGTTCCCTGACGACTTTAGGCATCCCGACTTTTCACAATTCGACGGTAAAGGGCCACTCGAGGAGCATATGACCCAATTCATGACAATGCTAGGGAATTTGTCTGTAGTACCTCAATACTGCCTTAAATTGTTTGGGTCAACGCTGACTGGAAAGGCATTTCAATTGTACATGTCATTACCCGCAGGGTCTATCAGGACTTGGGATCAGATGCAAGATTTGTTCATTTTCAAATTTTTCTCCACTGAGCGAGAAGTCTCGCTGACATATTTAGCCTTGGTCCGCTAGAGGGAAGGAGAGTCAGTCGAGAAGTTTATTGATAGATGGGGAGCCATAGCAGCGCAGTGCTGAGAGTTGCCTAGCGAGCCTGAGCAAGTCAAGATGTGTACGCAAGCCATGGACCCAATAATCTCATTCGTTTATCTGGACACAATTTCTCAACATTCCGGGACCTAGCGACAAAGGCCCATATGGTAGAGGAAGCCGCGCTGAGAACGCAATTCAAAGCCGAAAGACCAAAGTGTGAGATCGGGAAGATGGTCATATCAAGTTACATAGACAAAAGCAAAACCTCGAAAGATCGAAAACGCTCATATCCAGAACACAAGACTAAAGGTAAGCCAGCAGAAACTCAATCCAAAGGCACAAGGCCACGAAAGCCGAAAAAGATGACGATCGTAGTACGGGGTAGGGTAGAAGGACGTTATTCGTTTGACCTGAAAGACCTCGTTCTGATAATGGAACGACTAGTCGAAGAAGGGGAGCTACAATTACTAGAACCGATTAGACCAGAGGAAGCAAGGCAAGTGGATGCCCCCAATTATTATAAGTATCATCGAATCCTGGGACATGAGACAAGAGAATGCCTCATCTTAAAAGGTAAAGTACAGAAACTGATCAACTAGGGTACTATTAAGCTAATGACAGAATAAATCAGTTGGGTTACATCAGCCGTAGTGACAATAGCACCTACGATACCACCAGTTCATGACGAAAGACTGGTACAAACAACAATGGTACAGGCTGTCGAAGAAAGGGAATTGGCAAGACACGGCGTCGAATTGCTAATTGTTAGCAATCTGAGAGCAAATTAGTGAATTGGTCCAAGCCCATAGGGAGCTATCAAAGCAAATGGGAGAAGTTCAGGAGGCTTTAGCCATCTTGATCTCACAGAAAGCGACCCCTAGTACCGCTCTGCCTGTTCGACAGTTGGAAGAAGAAGCATTGGGGGCAGCCCGTAATGTTGTTGAAGTAAGACAACAGAGCCACACCAAACAAACAAATGTACAGTGTATGTCGGGTTCAGACTCCATAATCCCATACAAACTGCTAGGCGATATCTCTTTCATCCTTCGTAACCTGGCTGCAGAGGTTTGCATGATAGAGCAATCGGTTTCGGAAACACGGTCTTAATCAGAAAAGTCAAGACATGAAATGAGAAAGAGGACATGGGTAGATGCAAGAAAGAACCCTAGGAACCGAAAACGACCGAATCCAGGGCACGAGGCAGAGACCAAGGTAATGAAGACACAAGATAAGGGCAAAGAACCACAGAAGTCGCAGCACATGACAATCAGTGAATGAGACAAAAAGAATGGACCGTATACATTTAAAATTAAAGACCTTGTCCCAATTATGGAGCGGCTAATCGAAGAAGAAAAATTGTGACTCCCAAAGTCTATTCGACTAGCAGAAGTAGGACACATGGATGATCCCAACTATTGTGAATATCACAGACGCATAGGCCATAAGACTGAGCAATGCTTCGTTCTGAAAGGAAATATACAAAAGATGATAAATCAAGGCATCATCAATCTGAAGGTGGAAGGGTCTGATGGAGCCCCGGCCAGTGCAGTTCCAATAGATATCACTTAGGAAGAACATTCGCTCAAGGACTCCATTTCCTAAACTTTAATAATCGTGAACGCTTACAAATAGTTCTGACGGTTTATAAAGTAGATAGGGATATACTTATCTTCACTCATGCATCTATTTCATCTGTATGCTGCACTCCATACTCACTCACATCATATTGCTATGCATATGAATATAAAATGTTCGTAGAGCTCTTTTTAATGACAAGTACCATAGTCATAGAATATCAAATAATCGACTCCACGAATCATCAACCGACTTATTATATCCTCATCAGACAAGTCGAATCAGGAGAAAATACCTCATAGAGAGTCTACACGAACCACAACATCCTCATATTATGATATCTTCGTCACAGGCTCTCATATTAAGTATCCTGGTATTCTGGCATTCCTCTGCTTAATAGGAGGATACTTCAGAATTGATGGATTCTCATATATATGTATATGTGGTTTTATATGAAGACAGCCGAGATACTCTGTTATTATCAATCTCTTATACTTACGCACAATGTTTGATATGAAGATGATCGAAACATCGCTATCTATATCCAGCTTTCGTATTATGTCATGGATCCCCCATCATTATCGCATTATTCTTCCACTGTATATGAAGATAAGTTACGGTTAGGAATCTCCTATATACATATGTATACATACAGCCTTGTATGAAAATGATCAAAGCATTCTATTATGTATCACTTCATCTTGAAAATATCGACAACTTTCTCTTATGAAGAACTCTTCGACAAGAAGATGTAGTTAAAAATTATGATCGAACGGATATTCGCCACGGATTCCTAAAGCACGAGACCTTTCTCATCAGAATGAAGTGGTCTTACATAGTAACGAGCCAGAAGCACTGGGGGCAAGCCCCAATATATTATGAGAAACTCAAGTTTATAAGAAGAAGAAGCACTGGGGGCAAGCCTTAATATATTATTAAAATCTCAAATCTGCAGAAAGAAATGACTGGGGGCAGGCCAAGCAAGATGATGGATAAACCTAAAAACATGGAGCTAGACAAAAGAAAAAAAAATTGAATTTATGACATGAACATCTCTTGAAAGCAATGACCTAAGGGTACATAGGTTAAGTAAAAAGGGAAGTATTACTCCTATGGGTTCTTCCATTTTTATGCTTTGATATACTCATTTTACATTAAACTCATACATAATATATCATCTTATGCATACTAGTCTCAAACACATAACACCAAGTAGTGGTTTAGCAAAAGAGTCATTGTCAATATTTTAGATCATGAAGCACACAGTTAACAAGCTCTAATGTCGATTACATCGGATACAAATAGCAGTTAGGTATTCAGGACAACTGTCTAATACCACTTTTGTCTGACAATGACCGTAAAGAGCAAAAGAATAGACTTACAACTTCTCCAGACACTTTGTTATGAACTGCATCACATTTTTTCGCATCGCCTCCATTGTAGCCTTTGCCTTTGCCAGCATCAACGCAGGATCCGGAATATCACGAAGTTCGATTTCTAAGTCTACCATTTGCTTGTGCGCCGCCTCTCCTTCATTTTTGAGTCGTGCGACCTCAACACAGTTCTAATTAATGATAAGATCGAGACGAGTAACCTCGAGATTCATGGCTACTTCTTTTGTCTGCAGCCGCACGATCTCGGATCTGATATCAGCAAGACGATTGATACATCCCAAACATTGAGTCTCACTATCTTCTAAAGTTGTTCCAACATCAACTGCCGAGTGTTCTCGCTACTCTACAATAGGCCACAAAGAAGACAGCACTTGTCATTTCTCTTCAGCCGTAGGATCAGGTTCAATCTATTCAGCCACAATAACCTGCGCAACAGAATCCTCGAAAGAAGAAATGCGACAGACTATTTTGGATACATCAGGCCCGATTACTCCTGCGCAAGCTTCCAATGCCTTCACCCCAGTTCTTAGTGTATGCCACTCGCTTGGCTCAGCCAACGCCTTTGAAATACTGGATAGTAGACCTCTCAATATGCTCTGTCCAAAGTAGTCTAAATGATCAAAATAAGGAATATCGAATGCTCCGTGGGCATCAGCATCGGAACTGGCAATATCTGCAACAAAAGATACAGAGCAAGTATGCAATGAAATGATAAGTATAGAAAAAGAATATACCAAGGAACTATGAAAGAACTATACCGAAAAATGGGTCGACAACAGGTTCCGAGGAATCCGTAGTATGTATCGTCGCATCAGTGAATGGGTCAATGGTCTCGGTCAATAGCATCGAGGTCACATCCAAAAGTTTAGTAGTATCGCTATCAGTATTGATCATTTCAGTTTCCACCGGCGACTCCGCCATACCCTCAACATTGGAAGCACTAGGGGCCATAGACACAATTGTGTGATTCCTTGACATAGTGGACCCTTGCAGATTATCCTCTCCAATCGGCCCAGCCTGCTCTCTCACGCCAGCATGGTCTAATATTTCATTCGCTGGCCCAGCCATCGTCGAGTTATCTTCACTAATTAACCGACAGGCATCCTTATCACCTTCAACCACCAGAAGACGGGTGAACCCTGTTTCTTGTGACCATTTCACCAAAGGTACTCCAAAAGTATGCCAGCTATCCAATGTCATATCCTCCTTACGATGATCAATTGACACACTCCGAGAAGTCTTATGCCTAATACTTGACTACAAACATGCTTCAGTCTGCTCTCTATAATAACCTAATCCATCAACGAGGACCTCTGTCAGCCCTGGAGGAGGAATGTAGAGTGGATCATCAACATGGCTGTTGTTCCGAACCAGAGCATACTGATGCACCCACCATCTCAGCTAGCTATAAGGACTTCCAGTCTTCCGATAAAGGTCGGGAAGCTGAACCTCATGCCAATTTGCGTCATCAAAAGTTGATGCCATATCCACTCCCAGTGAGCAAGGCATGTGCCGTACGCCCGCTCTACTTTAGTTACATCTAGTAACATCATCGGAACACCCTGATCATATCCGAATTGCCTGGCAAACCGGCTAGGGTAATAAGGTTCTCGCCAGAACTTTATTCCTTTGCGCATTGGAAGTGAGGCAGTACGAATAGACACCAGAAATTCCCTATCAATAGTATTCACAGAATGTTCATCGTCAATGACTTCTCGATCCTCTCTGACATCAGAAACAGCAAAGTGGTAGAAACAAATCTCTGCCCAACTGCCAATTTTAGAAGCTATCCAATCAGACGACTGCGTTATTAAGTTTTCTGTAGCGATAAAGAGGTGCGTGATCGGCGTGGAGATACTAGAAGAGATCCACTCCGTATGTCCATAGGAAATATATGCCCAACCATCCGCAGAAGAAATGTCATGGGCAATAAGCCGCGTTCATCCCTCGCCAAGGTTGATCTTTGTTACTCACAATATTGCCAAAAGCCCTATATAAGTTGCATAACACCGACGATGCTAGAGAATATCAACGACCATTTGCAAGAGCTCCCGCCATGACGAAGCAAGAAACCCTGACACCATCAGCACTCTTGGAGCTAGGCAACATAACCGCCGACAGCCAGTATGCTAAGAAGCCCGCTAGTTCACAAGATGGCGTAAGCTCATTCCGATTGTGAAATTTTTGTTCGAAACGCTCCCACATTAAGGCCTAATCTTCGGGAAAGATCCCATACTCTTCGTAATCAATGTTGCAGGAAGAAAGAAGTGCCCATGTCAGAAACAAAGAAATTAAAGTACGCAGAGCACGAAGTACAAAAGAAGGCATCGAAAGAAGTATTACTTCATCCTCTGGCTGAAGGAGATCAACCAGTCGTCATAGTGAATCTTGGTAATATTGTTGAACTGCGACAACTCAGCAAACAACTCTAGACAAGCCTTTGAATGATAAGCATCTCGAGGACTTTTGAGCCTAGATGAAGACAACTCTTCATTAGTTGGGACGTATTCCTGGTAATATTCTCCTATCACGGACAACCTAGCCATCATCTGGAGATCCCATAAGGTTATGCTCATCTCTCCATATGGAAAGTGGAACGAATTGGTAACGGAAGACCAGTAGTTCAAGAAGCTTTAAAGAATTGTTGGATCTCCGGAGAAATGCTCAAAGGTCGCATCGATAGCCTGATACAGGCCGACTTATTTCAAAACTTTCTCGTGGCGAATCAAAATCTCTTTTGCCCACGGCTCATAACCAACTCGTTCGTTCAGATGGCCTTGCGTACGAAAGCTCCTCGTCGCCCACATCGTTATCTTGTCCATATGTCGAAACCTTTACTGCACTATCTCAAAATAATGGACTGGAGAAGGAGCGTGAGGATCACATGTAGGTACAAGGAAAACCATTTCTCTCGGGAGACCTACCCGCTGTTCTCTCCCATCATCAACCAGTAAGCTAGTCAACAACTGCTCAGGGGCAAATGTCCACCTCTTGACCCCATAGAACTAAAAAGGGCCTTGAGCGTTGGATGGTTCGATACTCGGGAAGGGCCTGTGCCTCGTAAGAGATTTTTCATGCATGATGACTCGATCGGTATAGGGGTTTATGATGGAGAAACCACGCGTCACGATGATTTTGTTTTTATTCCAGCCGATCTTCATCCGGTCATTCTTCGGATCAACGAGCTATGGCGATCGCTTCACCTGGTCTACTTCCTCAGCCGGCTTCTTACCTCGATTCCATCTCTTCCTCTTCTTCTGACTTTCCTGATCACCCCCGGAATGTTGGACATGCACATTAGAAGGACCTGCCTCAACGATGTTTGAAGCATCGGTGAACTAACAATACCAGTCGGACCATTTCTCTTCAATCCCTTGCGTCGGAGGCTCAGATGTCGTTTTATCCACGTAGATACACAGTAATACTTCATGGGAGAGCTGCTTAATACGACCGGAGAAATCTTTCACTTCGGATTCGATCATCCTAAAGGATTACGAGTGACATTCTGCCGAGGATGGATCAACAATATCTTCAGCCATCCTCTTCTTCCCTCGTTGCACAGAGGAAGAACCAGAAAATTGCGATCCAGAAGCTTCACCAGAAGATCCTGCTGCTATCGCCATGATTCACTGCAACATGTAAATAAAAGAGCATCAAATAGAAGACCAGCGCATGCAACAGGCAACACAATAAGGTAAGCATCGCATCATTCAATTGAAAGTACGTCGGTAGTCAAACATGACACCTTCGTATGTGCGGAAGTTTAAAGAGCAACTAGAATTATAGCTAAGTCCTATAGGGGGTGATTAGGACCTTTTAAAATTCTTTTCGCCTACTAACACAATTTAACAAATTAAACTGAGTAAGTAAGAAAACTTCAGCTTCCAAGCCTAAGTGGGTCCAATCACAAGACTAGCATATGATATAAGCAATAAACAACCTAGTTTAAGCATGCATAGATAAACAAATGATTTAACTAATCAAGCTCCTAACCTATGCAACCTATGTAGACTTATGAGAGTGGATCAATGAGCTTAAGTCTACACAACTAGTGAGAGTACATGTTGTGTGTGGATGTGCCTATTTAGTGCCTAGCATACATTCCTATCAAGCATTCATAATTAAATAATTAAACTTACAATGCTAAGATATCAATGTGCTCAATTCAATCACAAACACAAGCATGTATAGTGGTTCGACTTTGGGTCTACTCTACTCCCGGTTTAAGTACTCAACTCCTTTGAGCACACCGGCATTCACTATCAGAGGTTTTAAATGAGGTTCACCTCTCAACCTTTACATGGAGGTTTTGCTGGTTCACCTCTCAACCATAAATGGAGTTTTGAACATAGGCTAACTGTCAACCCGACACACGTTCACTCCCGTGTCGGAGGCTCCCCCTTGGAGACTTTATTTAGGCCCGGCTAACGAGCTAAGGAGTGTCAAACAATCCCTAGTCTTTAGGCCCATAAACGGGCCAAGGAACGGCCAATGTCCCTAATTTGAGTTTAACAAACAAACTCTACACTCAACTCCCACAGGGAATTGAGTGGATGGACTCTCAATAAAGACAACCTTACTTTTCGGATGAGCCCCTTGTTCAACGCTGGTTCCGGTTGCTTGATCTCCGCTCTCCCGTGCTTCAATCAGCTTCCCTTGCTCCCACGATCGTGTTGTTGTTGCGTCGCCAATGCCTCAGCTACACTCGATTAATCACCTTACTTGTGATGCCTTTGAGATGCCCAAGGTGATAGGAGGGTAGGTTTGAGAACTCTACAACTAATGGGAATGGGTTGCCTAGAGTTTCTCTCCTACAACGATCTCATCTTAGAGTTTTGGACAAGGATATGCCTATCAAGGAAGGTCCAAACTCTAGAGATCAAGAGGGGATGAAGGTCATCTTCTTCATGAGCTTAAAATGCTCTAATCTTGTGTTAAAGCACAAGGAAGATGCCTTACATAGATTTGGAATGAGCCTCAAATGGTCTCCTTCAATGGTTGCTTCACTCCTCTCAAAATCCCTCTAATTGCCCCTCAATTCGAGCCAAGCCCTTTTATAAAAAAATGTGCAACGAATATAAAACGGGCAAAAAATGGCTAGTGCTGACCGGTCGGCTAGGGGTCCCCGACCGGTCTTGACTGGTCGGCCATAAGCCAGAACAAGATAGAGGCTTGTTGTTTAGAGAGGAGGGTCTGCTCGACTGGTCAAGACCAGTCGGACCAGCCTAGCCGACCGGTCTTGACCGGTCGGCCCAATGGCCTGCACACTACATAGACACTAGACTGTCTGTTCGACCGGTCGTGATCGGTTGGACAGGCCAGGGTTCAGCCTATTGATTTGCTGACCTATCTATTTCACAACCCAATCTCTGTGGTCAAGGTATGGGTGATCTTTTGGGACACCTAGGGCCAATCTATGATGATTAAAGGTTTCCTAATTTGGTCAAAGTCATCAAAGAAGTTAAAGGGTTGGGTTTTGGTCAAGGTTAAGGCACATAAAGGCATCACTTTTACCTGTTTCTTCTTCCTTGATGCAGCAGGGCCACTTGAGTCTTCGGTCTTCGTCTTCATTAAGCTCAACCGACACTAGACTCACTGATCTAAGTGATTGACAAACAAGGTGCACTAGTATGCCCCATAAAAGTGCACTAACAATTCAATCACGGATTTCACACATAAAACACATCAGTAAATACATGCATAAAGTCATGACCTGCAAGAATATGGAAACAGTGGAATTTAAGCACACATCCGACAAACAAGTGCGCGCATGTCGTAGCGCATGCAAATACAATAACAACCTTGCATGTACACTTGGAGTGCGTGTGAATTTACACAAATCCCAAATAATGCATGCGCACCCGCTCGAAAGTGCACATCATAGAGCCGTTTAAAGGAGCAGTTGCAAGCCATAAAAGACCAATACAAGCAGTATATTGTAAGCCCAAATCACTAAACTCTAATCATGCTCGAGCATTAAGCGAGATAGCCACAAACGGCACCGAAATCGGCTGAGAATGGAGCTAGATGCATGAGTTTTTCACCAAGGGCAAAGGAAATGTCAGAATTCTAAAATTTGGGTAAGTAGTGGAGTCACGTGCACCCAAGGAAGTGCCTCAGGAGCATGTGATGTCCCACATGCACCCATCTCCAATTTTTAGAAAATGACATGTGCCTAGGGTGTGAGCACATGCGCCCACACCCCAAAGAAATCCCACACTAGGCGCATGTGATTCCCCACATTCGCCCAAAGAAATCCCACATGCGCCTGGATCCTGTGCCTAGCCCCATGCACTTGGGAGCAAAAGTCCATATGCCCACTAACAGATGGAGGACAACGTACGCCCATATAGAGGCAACATGCGCCCAGGGCTCTATGAAAAGCTCTCTCACCTTGTAAAATTTGATTCTTTGACTAAAAAAATGACTGACAAATGACTCAGTGAGTCCCGTATTTATACTTGAGCCCGGGGACCGGTCCACCGCACTGGCGTGACATAAGCATACATCGCAGCGCACCGGGAGGGCACTTGTTGGGGTTCAAATTCGTACCCATCATAAAACAGTATTCAGCGGTCCATCAATGATGATTCGGACCAATTTCGATATCCAAAATACCTGGAAAATGCTAGTGCAAGCTAACACACGCGATCGTGACCAAAACTCACGAATGCTATTTCGGAGCGAAATCGGACATGCGGAAGGCTTCCAAATGATCCGTAATGCCCTAAATGAAATTGCGTCGGGTAGTCTAACACGACACCCTATGCATACACATGCGGAAGCTTAAAGAGCAACTAGAATTATGGCTAAACCTATAGGAGGGGGTGATTAGGACCTTTTTAAAATTATTTTCGCCTACTTAAACAATTCAACAAATTAAGCTACGTAAGCGATTAACACTTCGGCTTCCAAGCCTAAGTGGGTCCAATCAAAAGACTAGCAAATGATAAGTGCAATCAGCAACCTAATCTAAACAACTCATGTGGACTATAGAGGATGGATCAAGAAATGCTCAAGTCAACATGAGGTAGTGAAAGTACATCTTGTGAGTGTGGATGTGCCTATCAAGTGCCTAGCATGCATTCTTAACTAAGCATTCATAATAACCAATTAAACACAATGCATAAAGAGAAATGTGCTCAAGAATAATCACAAACACAAGGATGTATAGTGGTTCGACTACTTGTCTACTCCACTCCTGGTTCAAGTACTCAACCCCTTTGAGCACACCGGCATTCACTAGGGAGTTTAAATCTGGTTCCTCCCAACCAAGGTGTTTTAATTCAGATCCACCCAACCGGGGAGTTTATAGGTTCCTACCAACCTACGTTTGCACCCGTGCTGGTGGCTCCCCCTTGGAGACTCTGTTTAGGCTAACTAACAAGCCAAGGAACGGCTAGCATCCATAGATTTTAGGCTCAACTAATAGGCCAAGGATCGGCTAACGACCCTAGGTCGAGTTTGTCAAACAAAATCTACACTCAACTCCCACAGGGAATTGAGTGGATGGACTCCTAACAAGACAACCTTACTTGTCGGATTGAGCCCCTTGTTCAGCGCCGGTTTGGGTTGCTTGATCTCTGCTCTCCTGTGCTTCAATAAGCTTCCCTTGCTCCCTCAATCGTGTCGTCGTTGCGTCACCAATGCCGCAGCTACACTCGATCAAACACCTTGCATGTGATGCCTTTGAGATGCCCAAGGTGATAGGAGGATGGTTGAATCTCCTACATGTGATATGTGGCTTGATCTAACTAGGAGATTCACCTAGAGGGTCTTCTAGAGGTATTGAACAAGAGATATAACTATGTGGTATAGTGTCTCACCTCTAGAATTGGGAGAGGAATCAAGTCATCTCTATATTTGCATTTGAATGCCCTCACTTGTGATTTAAACACAAGGGATATGACTTGAATCTCCTCCTCTTTAAGGCCCCATATGATGTACAAAAGGTATGGCAAATAGGCTCTCAAAACCCTCTGCACATGCCCAAGAACCGAGCTCAATATTTATAAAGTTCGAGCTCCAACGGTAAAAAAACGGGCAGATTTGCGCATCTCCGATTGATCGAAAAAAGGTCCGATTGATCGGAGACCTTTCCGATGGATCGGAGACATGTCCGATTGATCGGAAATCAGTCCAGTGGTTCTCTGGAAGATATTCCGATTGATCAGAGACCTTTCCGATTGATCGGAGACATGTCCGATTGATTGAAAATCAGTCCAGTGGTTCTCTGAAAGATATTCCGATTGATCGGAACGTGGTCCGATTGATCGGACTGACCCCTTCCGATGGATCGGAAGTATGTCCGATTGATCGAAAATATGTCCAGTGAATTTTCAAGGTTGCTAGAAAAATTTTCGATTGATCGGAGCTTCTGTCCGATTGATCGGAGTCCTATCGGAGCCAATGTCCGATTGATCGGAGATCAATCGAAAACTGCTATTTGAGCTGTTTTGTTTACAGCAGCTTCCACCTCTTAAATTAGTCTAACTTATCATGTTTTTCATGGAGTTCTAAGACTAATGATGATGACTAAGGGTATACCTAGTTGGTCCAAGTCATCTAAGAGGTTATGGGTTAGGTTTTGGTCAAGTCAAGGCACACCAAGGCATCACTTTTACCTATTTCTTCTTTCTTGATGCAGCCGGGCCACTTGAATCTTCGGACTTCGTCTTCATTAAGCTCAACCGACACTAGACCCACTGACCTAAGTGATTGACAAACAAGGTGCACTAGTATGCCACAGAAAAGTGCACAAACACTAAAACCCCTAACCTGCAAGTTTTAAAGTCTCATAACGCGTATCCTTATCTGCGCAAACCAAAACGTGTTTTACCCCTGTATGGAGCTGACCGAAAGGGCCCAAAAGCCTACAGGTACCATTTTTTAGCAGAATTGGACATCTATATTACTGCCAAATGATCCAAAATGCCTGGAAAACCTTAAGTAGCAAGTTTGAAGTCCTTGTGGTGTATATTGCCATGTGCACGCTTCCCGGAACAATATTCCTATGCAAAGAGTCGATCGGGAGGGTCCAAATTGGTAAGGAACTACCAAAATTCATAGTAGATGACCATTGGTACCCCACCCAGTTCATTCAGGAGGTCGATCATGGCCTAAAAGCGGATTGGCATTAATGACTTTGGTCTCCGAAAAGGTAGCCCCCTCTGGAAGTCGCCCCTCGAAGCCTAAAACTTGAAATATTCTAAGTGATGGAATGTGCATACACCACTATCTCTCCACATGAGGATGTCATGAGGAGACATGCACCTACCCTCTCACCACATGTGCATGAGAGCCCTCTCTCTCACTTTTCAATATTTTTAAAATTTTAAAAATAAAATAAAAATACAAAAAAATCATGAAAATATAAGAAGTGGGGCAACATGCGCCCACCACAGAGGCCACACGCGCCCATACCAGGGGCACATGCACCCACCATGAGCACATGCGCCCACCTCCCTGAGACATGCTCATGACTCCTCTTCACAATCACATACGCTTGATCAAATTTGATTTTTGGTGGACCCGGGACCCGATTAACATACTATAAATACCCCTCCATTCGCTGATATAGGGACGACATCACCAATCCAGAGCTCTTGCAGAGGTAATTTTCATTGGAATCCTCGCCGGAAAGGGTTTTCCTTGCCGGATGCCTTCGCCGAAAATGGGATTTCTCCCACTGGAGCAAAATCCCCCAAGTCACATGGTGACATGCGCCCACTCCTTTGTGTTTTGGGAGAAAAATTCAAAAATCCACAAGTCACATAGGCACATTTGCCCATCAGCTAGGGGTTGGGCGCATGTGCAATGGCACATGTGCCTGGGGGACTTTTTCTCTCTCTTCCCTTCGAATTCGAACAACATGCACATGGGAGGATAGGCACATGCGCCCACCAGCTTCAACATGCACCCACAACCTCCACCACACGCCTGGATACTGATGGGGAGGTGGGGCCTTCCATGGTGTGGTCCGTCGTCGATCTGGATCGCCTTTCGATCAAATCCTCCTAAACACACATCAATGCCCTCTATCCATCCTCCGGATCGGATTCGCCAACGATCAATGTCCAGTGGGCCAAATCAACAGTTTGATAAAAAAGGCCAACACTTAACTAAAATTGCAAATCTCGAAAATCCTTCCGAAAGAGCCAGAAATGGCCAAAACAGAGGGGAACCAGGCGGAATTTGACCGATCCCGAGAGAGAGACTTCTCTCCGCCATAACATAATATATCATAATCATGCATTGCAACGAGATTAGCTGATCCTAGGATCTCCAAGAACCCTAATTAAGCGATCAGTAGGCCCACTACTTAGTCATTTTTAGCCTTGGAAAGTGCTCTGCCGGCTCGAAAATCGACTGGCGCTAAGTAGATCAAAATGCGATCGCATTGCGAGCTTCGTAGACATGATCCATCCCTATTCAAAGATGATCATCGACGGTATCTATCGAATACCCCGATCAGACCGCAAACAAGTCCACTACTCAGTCATTTTCAACCCTGAGAAGTACCCTGATGGCCTGATAACCGACTAATGCCAAATGAAATCAATTGCGATCTCAAAGACGTGAAGGCAAAAAATATCGATGACATAAAGATATACACGAAGTAGATCAATCAAATCAAATGCATAATTTGTCTGATACACTGAACATCTAGCATAAATGTGATCCTCTCTTGACCATGCATAAAGCATATTTACTTTTGTTAGTGCACTTTTCTGTGGCATACTAGTGCACCTTGTTTGTCAATCACTTAGGTCAGTGAGTCTAGTGTCGGTTGAGCTTAATGAAGACGAAGATCGAAGACTCAAGATGGACCGGCTGCATCAAGGAAGATGAAACAGGTAAAAGTGATGCCTTGGTGTGCCTTGCCTTGACCAAAACCTAACCCTTAACCTCTTAGATGACTTGGACCAACTAGGTATACCTTTAGTCATCATCATTAGTCTTAGAACTCCATGAAAAATATGATAAATTAGACTAATTAAAGATGTGGAAGCTGCTGTAAACAAAACAGCTCAAACAACAGTTTTCGATTGATCTCCGATCAATCGGACACTGGCTCCGATAGGACTCCGATCAATCGGAGATAAGTTCCGATCAATCGAAAATTATTCCAGCAAACTTCGAAAATCCACTGGACATATTTTCGATCAATCGGACAGTCTTCCGATCCATTGGAAGGGTCCGTCCGATCAATCGGACCATGTTCCGATCAATCGAAAAATCCTCAAGAGAGTTCTCTGGACTAAATTCCGATCAATCGAACATGTCTCCGATCAATCAGACTGGTCTTCGATCAATCGGAGACACGAGAATCTGCCCGTTTTTTGACTGTTGGAAGAAAATCTATTTAAGAGGGGGATTCGTTTTTTAAAAATGAGAGGGGATTTTGAGGAGATAGGAGCCACCATTATTGAAAATCATCAAGAGCCCTATTCCTAACCCAAACAAGTGATCTTCCTTGTGATTCATCACAAGTATGGAGCATTCAAAGCTCAAGAAGAAGATGCACTTGTCCCTCTTTTGATCTCTAGAGATTGGATTGATCTTGATAGTCATATTCCTATCCAATACTCTATGATGAGATCGTTGTAGGTGAGACTCTCTAGGTAACCCATTCCCATAAGTTGTAGAGATCTCAAACCTACCTTCCCTAGCACCTTAGGCATCTCCAATGGACCATCACATGCAAGGTAGCTGATCTTAGAGCTGAAGCCTTGGCAAAGCGGCGGTGTCAAAGATCGGGGGAGCACAAGGGGAACTGATTCAAGCACGGGAGAGCGAGAAGAAGCAACCCAAAGCGGCGCTACAAAGGGGCTCAATCCGATAAGTAAGGTTGTCTTGTTAGGAGTCCATCCACTCAATTCCCTGTGGGAGTTGAGTGTAGAGTTTGTTTGACAAACTCGACCTAGGGTCGTTAGCCGATCATTGGCCTATTAGTTGGGCCTAAAATCTAGGGACGTTAGTGTTCGCTTCCCCAAGTGTAGGGTTGCGATGTAGTAATAATCTCGGTAAGACCGAGGTCGATCCACAGGGACTTATGTAGGATTTCACAAACACATCTAAAGGTGTCTATTGAAAGCTAATAATTAGATTTTGAATAGAATTGATGTGAATAGCAATTTTAAACTAATTTGAATGTAGACAATTATAAAAAGGCACTAGGGGTTCAAGGATCCACTTGTAGCAATCCTTGATGTTCAATCTGCTGTGGTTTTTCATTCTCTCAACTAGAATCGACATTAAGGTCCATCTAGTCGGATGATAGAGCTGTTAAATCATACAATCTGTCATATGTAAGTTCTATGCATAAGATTCACTCAATGTAGGCTGAGCTGAGCATGCTCAATTGCATAGGTCATTCCCCTTTCCAAAAGGTCCAGTTCACAATCATAACCATCCTCAAGTCCTGTCACAAGACAAGGCTAGATCAGGATTTGAACTTGATTCAAATCACATGCACAGTCCATACATATTTCAGAAAATCAGAAAAGTAGAACTTTGGTAAGAAGTCCCTTCATGAAGATCATAGTACTAGAGCGCACTCCGATTCCTCGGATCATACAGGTCTAGACTGATACAAACCAAATAAGAAATTAAGTAATTCTCCCAAACATCCATGAGTCATCATAAGACTAAGAAAAACTACTTAAGAACTTGTATAAACTTCAAACCATAGTTCATAATCATGAATTCCATACTTAAAACCAACTAGCTACGAATTGAAACATCTTGGATCCACTACAAGCTTCACCTCTTAGCCCTAGCTAAGAGGTTTAGCTTCTCATGATCCAAGGAAACATGAAACAACCAAAAAGTTAATAAAAACAGCAAAACAAACTAGAGGGAGTTGTGGAACTCCGAGATTCACTTCCGCCGCCTCCAAGCTTGCTTCAACCCTTCTTTGATGCCCTAGGAACAATCCCTAGGTGTCCTTTTATAGTGGGAAGGCTCCACAACTTCAGAAAGATCGAGAAACTGCGTAAAAGTTACGCAGTGCGCAGAGAAAATCGGGCCAAGAATAGAAGTTTCTGATTTTTCTCATGGCCGACCGGTCTGGACCGGTCGGACTGGGCTGGCCGACCGATCACGACCGGTCTGGCCTCTTCAGCAACACTCGAGCAAGCATGGCCAACCGGTCAAGACCGGTCGGACTTGTTCGACATGGTTCCACTGCACATAGCTGACCGGTCTTGACCGGTCTGGCTCTCTTGGCCGACCGGTCAAGACCGGTTGGCCTCTTTTTCTTCTTGTTTTCTTCCTTTCTTTCTTCTATTTTCTTCTTTCCTTGCTTCTTTCTTTGCTTCCTTCTTCCTTCAGCCCTCCTTGGGTCTTCATCCAAGATTCTAAATCGGCTCTTTTCATCATCATTAAGGCAGAGTTCACTCTCAAACCTGCAATCACAAAACATGCATTAGATTCGTCTATAAACCATGCAAACCTCGCACAATGAGTGATGAATTAGGGTTAGAATATGCACAATTAAGAGCTCAACACACCCCCAACCAGCATTTTGCTAGTCCCGAGCAAAAATGCGTGAAGCTAATCCCATTCTTCAAAACTCAACTCTCCTTCAGAAACCGTCCTTCTATACATTCCAAGTTACATAAGTGTAAAATTCAGAAATAATAGGCGACAAAGGTTGAAACCGTAGACCCTCAAAACATAATAAGCATTCATATGAAATTCCCGCTAATTGGTTGATAAATAGAAGGATGTGAACAAATTCAATCTAGTGTGGATAGTGAAAATTCATCTCACGAGTTTCTAGGATTATCTTCTTCATAGATCAACTAGACTATAGAACTCAAGGTACATAGAGCCACATCAAGCCAATGACAGGAATTTACCTTATCGTCCTTCCGACGACTTTCACACTACATCCCATTTCCGGCTTTGGTTACGGGTAGACCATCCCCCGGTTGGTAGTAGGTAGCCCTAATCGGAATTTTCCACCAATTTTCCATCATTCCCAATTTCATCCTTCCTTTTCCTTTTTCTTTTACTTTAGATAGAATTTTTAGAAATCCATATCTTTCGTTGTTTTCCCATGGACAAGGATGGACAAAGTACCCCGGCCTGATTTCTCAATACCTTAATTCAAAGTCTAGCCAATCCATAAATCACCTAATCCCTTCAACCCATGAAAATCGTGTAATGTGGACTAGGTGTAAAAGTGTTCAGATTTTCTATCAATCACAGAAATAGGGGAATTCACATATAAAACCACTATGCTATGAGAGATTCCAAACATACAGCCCCATGCACTTCATATCTCCTCCTCTTATGCTCATGTCATCTGGAATGCATAGAAACAATGTTTTCCAAAAGAGTTTCGAATTTTTGAAAAATCGAAAAACTTCCACATAATTGCTTGAAATGTTACAAAACGCTGGATTATCCAAGTGATCCTACACCCCCCAACCAAACCGTGCATTGTCCTCAATGTAAAAGATGTGCAGTAAACAAACATGAGAGCAATGTGGACATAAAGGGAGTGAGGAGTGAGAGTACCTGACAGGTGAAAATTGGAATTCCTCCTCCTTCTAACAAACCTAAGCAAAAGTAAACCAAAGCAACAAAATCCTAATCCTAACTACTCTATATCTCCGTCAGACTAGGAGATCAATCATCCTGATACACAGGATCATTCAGGGGTATGGACATACCTTCTGAAAGAAACTTCTCAAAGAACGGCTTTAATCGCTGCCCATTCGCTTTAAAAATGTTGCCGTTCCTTGGATTCAACAGCTCAACAGTCCCATATGGATAGACAGTTTGTACAATGTAGGGACCGGTCCATCGAGATCTCAATTTTTTCGAAAATGGATGTAAGCGAGAATTGTACATGAGGACTTTTTTATTGATCGTGAATGTTTTGCGAAGAATGTTCTTATTATGGAATATCTTCGTCTTGTCCTTGTAAATTCTCGCATTCTCATAAGCTTCATTCCGAATTTCTGCAAGTTCATTCAATTGTAGTTTGCGTAACGAGCTTGCCTTGTCAGAATTGAAATTCATCTTCTTAATAGCCCAATATGCCCTATGTTCCAACTCCACGGGCAAGTGACAAGCCTTCCCATAGACAAGTCTATAGGGAGACATTCCAATAGGGGTTTTGAAGGCAGTACGGTAAGCCCAAAGCGCATCGGTAAGCCGAAGCGACCAATCCTTGCGATCGGGGTTCACCATTTTCTCTAGAATGTGTTTAATCTCCCTATTGGAAATCTCAGCTTGTCCACTAGTTTGTGGGTGATAGGGAGTGCTCACTTTGTGCGTTACGCCATATTTCTTCATTAAGGTTTCAAAAGGGCGATTGCAAAAGTGAGACCCTCCATCACTTATGATGACTCGGGGCGTTCCAAACCGGGAAAGAATATTCTCTTTTAAGAAGCGGATGACCGTTTTATGGTCATTATTCCAGCAAGGGATGGCCTCGACCCATTTGGAAACATAATCAGCGGCAAGCAAGATGTATAGGTTTCCAAAAGAAGATGGGAATGGGCCCATGAAATCGATGACCCAACAATAAAAAATTTCGATTATTAAGATGGGATTGAGTGGCATCATATTTCTACGGGAGATTCCTCCTAATTTCTGACAAGGTTCACATGCTTTGCAAAACTCATGTGTGTCTTTGAACATGGTGGGCCAATAAAACCCACATTGCAGAATTTTCGCTGTGGTCTTTTTAGCCGAAAAGTGGCCACCACATGCCTAAGAATGACAGAAGGAGATGATACTTTGTTGTTCCTCATCTGGCACACATCTCCTTATGATTTGATCGGGACAATACTTGAATAAGTATGGGTCGTCCCATAGGAATTTCCGCACCTCCGTGAAGAATTTATCCTTATCTTGCTTTTTCCAATATGTAGGAATTGTACCTGTAGCAAGATAGTTAGCAATGTCTGCATACCATGGCGGTTGGGAAACAGCAAAAAGTTGTTCATCAGGGAACATGTCATTGATTGCAGTCGTTTCAGGGGAATCAGTGAAGACAAGACGAGAGAGGTGGTCAGCTACTACATTCTCTACTCCTTTCTTATCACGTATTTCTATGTCAAATTCCTGGAGTAGAAGGATCCATCTTAACAACTATGGTTTAGCATCCTTCTTAGAAAGAAGATACTTAAGCGCGGCATGGTCAGTGAATATAATGATCTTGGATCCAATCAAATAGGACCTAAACTTGTCCAAGGCAAAAACTACGGCTAAAAGTTCTTTTTCAGTAGTGGTGTAGTTTGCTTGGGCTGAGTTTAGGGTTCTACTTGCATAGTAGATGACACATGGCTTTTTCTCTTTTCTTTGACCTAACACAGCCCCAATAGCATAGTCACTAGCATCGCACATAATCTCAAAAGGAATGCTCCAATCAGGTGGTTGCATTATGGGAGCACATGTTAACATACTTTTAAGGGTAGTAAAGGCCTTTTGACATTCTTCATTCCACTCAAATGAATTTTCCTTTTGAAGTAGCTTACATAAAGGGCGAGAGAGTGAACTGAAATCCTTTATGAACCTTCTGTAAAATCCTGCGTGTCCTAAAAAGGACCGTACATCTCGTATGCTTTTGGGTGGTGGAAGGTTAGAGATAAGATCAATTTTCGCTTTGTCCACCTCGATTCCATTTTGTGAAATGATGTGACCAAGTACAATTCCCTTTTGAACCATAAAGTGACACTTTTCCCAATTGAGCACAAGGTTCTTCTCTTCACATTTTTCAGCACAGACTTCAAGTGCTCAAGGCACTCATCAAAGCTACAACCAAATACGAAAAAATCATCCATGAAGACTTCGAGAATGGTCCCCACCATGTCAGAAAAAATACTCATCATACAACGCTGAAAGGTGGCAGGGGCATTACATAGTCCAAACGGCATCCGTCGGTAGGCGAAAGTGCCAAATGGACATGTGAATGTAGTCTTTTCTTGGTCTTCACGGGCAATTTCTATTTGGTTGTACCCCGAATAGCCATCAAGGAAGCAAAAGTGGGAATGACCCGGCAACCGTTCTAAAATTTGATCAACAAATGGTAGGGGGAAGTGGTCTTTCCTCGTGACAGTGTTGAGCTTCTTGTAGTCAATGCACATTCTCCAACCGGTAGTAACTCTAGTTGGCACGAGTTCATTATTGGCATTGGCTACGATGGTTATTCCGGATTTCTTAGGCACCACTTGAGTTGGGCTCACCCATTGGCTATCGGATATTGGGTAAATAATACCCACATCCAATAGCTTTACCACTTCGGCCTTAACCACATCCTTCATATTTGGATTTAGTCATCTTTGTGGTTGCCTAGATGTCTTCGTATTCTCCTCAAGGTGTATGCGATGAGTACAAATCAGTGGGTCTATGCCTTTGAGATCCGCAATTGACCATCCAATGGCACTCTTGTGTTCTAATAGAGTAGCTATTAGCCTACTCTCTTGTTCCTCATCCTAGTGGGAAGAAATCACCACTGGATATGTCTCATCTTGACCTAAATAAACATATTTCAGCTCACTTGGTAATGGTTTTAGGTCGAGTGTTGGTGCCTTGATGTTGGATGGGAGGGCCTTGTTCTCGTTTACAGGCAAAGGCTCAACTAGGGCTCTCCATCTTCTATTATCAAGCACTGGCATCATCTCTAGTATGGCATCCATCTCTTGTATTGTGTCATCATTTATCTCATGAGAGTAGGCCACACATGTCTCCAAAGGGTCGGAAGATAGTGATAAGGGGACTGTATCTTCCACGAATGATTCAATCATGTTTAAGTCGTGGATATCATCATCAATCTCCCGTGGTTGTTTGCATAAATCAAATATGTTAAGCTCAAGGGTCATATTTCCAAAGGACATTTGTACAAGTTCGTTTCTACAATTTATAATGGCATTTGAAGTAGCTAGAAACGGTCGTCCAAGTATGACGGGAATTTGAGCACCGGTGCCTATTATGGGATGTGTATCCAAGACAATAAAGTCTACTGGGTAGTAGAATTTATCAACTTGGACTAGAACATCCTCTATCATTCCTCTCGGTATACGGATGGATCTATCAGCAAGTTGGAGTGTGGTTTTGGTGGGTTTCAATTCACCTAACCCTAATTGTTCGTAGACCGAGTATGGAATGAGATTCACACTTGCCCCCAAGTCAAGTAGGGCTTGTTTGATCCGGTAGTCTCCTATGATGCATGAGATGGTTGGACTACCCGGATCCTTGTATTTTTGGGGCACCTCTTGTTTGATGATGGCGCTCAAATTCTCAGTCAAAAGAACTTTGTTGTGAACATTGTGTTTCCTTTTGACTGTACACAATTCCTTTAGAAATTTGGCATAAGATGGTATTTGTTTTATTGCATCCAACAACGGGAAGTTGATCTTCACCTGCTTAAAAACTTCTAAAATTTTCAGATTTTTATCTAAAGGTTTAGGCGAAATCAACCTTTGTGGAAATGGAGCAACCGGCTTGTATTGCCTTTCCGGTTCTTCCTCTTGTGGGGTATTGTTCGAGCCATCATCCTCTTTAGAAATTTTCGGATCCTTAGGCTTTGGGGCCTTCACTGGCTTAGATTTGTCAATTTCTTTCCCACTTCTCAAAGTGGTGATAGCTTGAACATGTTCCGTGTGGTGGGAGGATGAGCTTGCATCTTGTATCTCAAACTGGGTTCTTGGGTTAGGAAGAGGTTGGGCAGGAAGTGTGCCCTTCTCTCTAACACTAAGATGAGATTCAACTCTAGCCAGTGATGTTTTCAATTCATTGATGGCTTGAGTTGAATTTTGATTGAATTTCAATTGCTCTTACATGAACCCCTCTATTTTTAGAGAATTAGTCTTGTTATACTCAGCTTGGACCGATACGAATGCACCCAACATCTCCTCTAGTGATACTTTTGGAGTGTTGCTTGTATTTGCAGTGGGTCCATTCCTCCAACTGAAGTTGGGATGGTTCTTCCAATTAGGATTAAACGTGTTTGATTTTGGAGCACCAAATTGCTGTTGATAACTGTTTATGGCATTTGTTTGTTCTTGTAAGATGCCTTGAACTGCTGAAATTGTGGGGCAATCTTGTGTTGCATGTTGATTTCCAGCACAAATTCCACAAATAGTTTCAACATCAGTGGAGTTGATCGTTTCTCCTTTCCTTAATCCATGGCTTCGACTTTTCATGTGAGGCTAGCCACCCGTGCACTTATGCTATCTTCTTCTAATAAGACATACATTCCCCCCTTTTCCTTTTGTTGGCCAGTCTTGGAATTTGTTGGTTTCGATGTGTCCCAAGCCTGTGCATTCTCAGCCAATTCTTCCAAATAATCCCATGCTTCATCAGCTTCCTTATTCATGAACTCCCCATTACACATCATTTCTACAAATTGGCACATGGGTGAAGTCAGTCCTTCATAGAAAAAGCTTATAACCCGCCAAATTTCATAGCCATGATGTGGGCATGCATTTAATAAATCCTTAAACCTCTCCCAACATTGGAAGAAGGTTTCATCTTCCTTTTGGGCAAAGTTCATGATAAGGCGCTTCAACATGTTCGTTTTGTGAGTAGGGAAGAATTTTTTTATAAATTCTCTGTGCATATCAGTCCATGCACCAATTGATCTTGGCCTTAATGCATAAAGCCAACCCTTGGCTTTATCTTTAAGAGTGAAAGGGAAGAATTTGAGTCTTACTACATCTTCAGTCACATTTGCAAAGTGCATGGTGGTGATTACCTCATCAAACTCCTTAAGGTGTTGATAGGCACTTTTACTGTCTAATCCATGGAATTTAGGGAGAAGTTGGATCACTCCCGGTTTCAAATCCACATTCCCTGCATTTTGTGGAAAAATTATGCAGGAGGGGGTGCTCGCTCTTGCGGGTTGCAAGAAATCACGTAAAGTCCTAGGTCGGGGAACATTCTCAACCACATTCTCCCCTGTTTCAGTTTGGTTTTGGCCTAGATTAGGTTGATTCGCAACCATATTTTCAGACAAAATTGGAGAGTTTAGATGTCTCCTAGCACGTGGTTCTCTATCAATTCCTTCTACTATCCCCCCTTCACTTATAAGTCGGTTATTGGAATCCCGAGCCCAATGTGGCATGCAAAACCAAATATAAGAAACAAAGAGAAAGAAGAATTCTTCCTCCCTTTCTTTACTTTTCTCTAAGACCGAAGCACAAGGTGTCTTGAAATGGCTAAGCCAGAAGCAAGGATAGAGACCGATTTCTCCTGGTCAATAGGGGTTCAGAGAACTCCCCACCCACTCTTTGAATCTTTTGAGAAAAAGTGTAGAAAAAGGAGAAAGAGGAGTAGAGATGAGGAAAGAAATATCTGAGCACAAGGTGATCCAAGACGGCAGAGCCGACCAATAGGAATCCAGGTGGCAAAAAGGCCGACCTTTCAGAGATCCAAAAGGAGTCTTCACCCACTCTACAAGAGATGAATAAGATAGGAATGAATAGGAGAAAGGGAAGAGTAAGGTTTAGAAAGATAAAACCTGATTCGGCACTTGAATCCCTTGTATCTTCTTCAGCTTCCTTGAAATCCCTGAAAAGAAAAATCAAATAAACAAACTAAGTTAGTCCTAAAATCCTAAAAAAAATCCTAAATAGATACTGATTTCAGAAATTTGTGAAAAACCGTCAAAATCTCCGGCAACGGCGCCAAAAACTTGTTCGCTTCCCCAAGTGTAGGGTTGCGATGTAGTAATAATCTCGGTAAGACTGAGGTCGATCCACAGGGACTTATGTAGGATTTCACAAACACATCTAAAAGTGTCTATTGAAAGCTAATAATCAGATTTTGAATAGAATTGATGTGAATAGCAATTTTAAACTAATTTGAATGTAGACAATTATAAAAAGGCACTAGGGGTTCAAGGATCCACTTGTAGCAATCCTTGATGTTCAATCTGCTGTGGTTTTTCATTCTCTCAACTAGAATCGACATTAAGGTCCATCTAGTCGGATGATAGAGTTGTTAAATCGTACAATCTGTCATATGTAAGTTCTATGCATAAGATTCACTCAATGTAGGCTGAGCTGAGCATGCTCAATTGCATAGGTCATTCCCCTTTCCAAAAGGTCCAGTTCACAATCATAACCATCCTCAAGTCCTGTCACAAGACAAGGCTAGATCAGGATTTGAACTTGATTCAAATCACATGCACAGTCCATACATATTTCAGAAAATCAGAAAAGTAAAACTTTGGTAGGAAGTCCCTTCATGAAGATCATAGTACTAGAGCGCACTCCGATTCCTCGGATCATACAGGTCTAGACTGATACAAACCAAATAAGAAATTAAGTAATTCTCCCAAACATCCATGAGTCATCATATGACTAAGAAAAACTACTTAAGAACTTGTATAAACTTCAAACCATAGTTCATAATCATGAATTCCATACTTAAAACCAACTAGCTACGAATTGAAACATCTTGGATCCATTACAAGCTTCACCTCTTAGCCCTAACTAAGAGGTTTAGCTGCTCATGATCCAAGGAAACATGAAACAACCAAAAAGTTCATAAAAACAGCAAAACAAACTAGAGGGAGTTGTGGAACTCCGAGATTCACTTCCGCCGCCTCCAAGCTTGCTTCAACCCTTCTTCGATGCCCTAGGAACGATCCCTAGGTGTCCTTTTATAGTAGGAAGGCTCCACAACTTCAGAAAGATCGAGAAACTGCGTAAAAGTTACACAGTGCGCAGAAAAAATCGGGCCAGGAATAGAAGTTTCTGATTTTTCTCATGGCCGACCGGTCTGGACCGGTCGAACTGGGCTGGCCGACCGGTCACGACCGGTCTGGCCTCTTCAGCAACACTCCAGCAAGCATGGCCGACCGGTCAAGACCGGTCGGACTTGTTCAGCATGGTTCCAGTGCACATAGCTGACCGGTCTCTGGCTCTCTTGGCCGACCGGTCAAGACCGGTCGGCCTCTTTTTCTTCTTGTTTTCTTCCTTTCTTTCTTCTATTTTCTTCTTTCCTTGCTTCTTTCTTTGCTTCTTTCTTCCTTCAGCCCTCCTTGAGTCTTCATCCAAGATTCTAAATCGGCTCTTTTCATCATCATTTAGGCGGAGTTCACTCTCAAACCTGCAATCACAAAACATGCATTAGATTCGTCTATAAACCATGCAAACCTCGCACAATGAGTGATGAATTGGGGTTAGAATATGCACAATTAAGAGCTCAACAGTTAGCCGTTCCTTGGCACGTTTGTCGGGCCTAAACAAAGTCTCCAAGGGGGAGCCACCAACACAGCTGTAAATGTGTAGGTTGGGAGGAACCTATAAACTCCCCGGTTGGGTGGATCCGAATTAAAACACCTTCGTTGGGAGGAACCAGATTTAAACTCCCCAGTGAATGCCGGTGTAAGGGGTTGAGTACTTGAACCAGGAGTGGAGTAGACAAGTAGTCAAACCACTATACATCCTTGTGTTTGTGATTGTTCTTGAGCACATTTCTCTTTATGCATTGTGTTTAAATTGGTTAATTATGAATGCTTAGTTAGGAATGCATGCTAGGTACTTGATAGGCACATCCACACTCACAAGATGTACTTTCACTACCTCATGTTGACTTGAGCTTTTCTTGATCCATCCTCTATAGTCCACATGAGTTGTTTAAAATAGGTTGCTGA
Organism: Liriodendron chinense; assembly: GCA_003013855.2. Taxonomy (NCBI): domain Eukaryota; kingdom Viridiplantae; phylum Streptophyta; class Magnoliopsida; order Magnoliales; family Magnoliaceae; genus Liriodendron; species Liriodendron chinense. The sequence goes on from ML058334.1 coordinate 4,208,310, forward strand.
TTGCACTTATCATTTGCTAGTCTCTTGATTGGACCCACTTAGGCTTGGAAGCCGAAGTGTTAATCGCTTACGTAGTTTAATTTGTTGAATTGTTTAAGTAGGCGAAAAGAGTTTTAAAAAGGTCCTAATCACCCCCTCCTATAGGTTTAGCCATAATTCTAGTTGCTCTTTAAGCTTCCTCACGTGTATGCATAGGGTGTCGTGTTAGACTACCCGACGCAATTTCAACTTTGTCTTTACTCATTTGCATCCATTGCATGAATTTATTTCATCCCGGATCGAGATACGAAACTAAATCAAAGGGACAATGGCTATCATCGAAAATCATAATCAAAGAGTTTTAAAACATCTGAAATACTTCATCGTTAAGACCAGTTGATGTGCGTCCTGTCCAAAGTAAGATCCATCAGTTGAGTGGCTAAGGTAATGAGTGCCTTCTAGTAAGTCACCCGTCCAACCCAAGAGGGTCACTGGCACTAGTTGCACTAAGAAACCATGGGGTGTCCTCCAGCAAGTCACCCGTCCAACCTGAGACTTTCACTGGCACTGGTTACACTAAGAAACAATGGGGTGTCCTCCAGCAAGTCACCCGTCCAAACACGAGACGGTCACTGACCCTGGTTGCGCTAAGAAACCATGGGGTGTCCTCCAGCAAGTTACCTGTACAAACACGAGATGATCACTGGCCTTGGTTGCGCTAAGAAACCATGGGATGTCCTCCAGCAAGTCACCTATCCAAACACGAGACGGTCACTGGCCCTGGTTGCACCAAGAAACCATAGGGTGTCCTCCAGCAAGTCACCCGTCCAACCCGAGACGGTCACTGGCACTGGTTATACTAAGAAACCATGGGGTGTCTGTTGAGCCTCTAATTTTTACATGTCATAGCCCATTACATCACATTATATGCATGGTTTTCATGTTTAAAGACTAATATAATACATGTTTTTGTGATTATAGGAATGAGAGAAGATTTCACCAATTCATGGTTAAAAGAGTCATTTTATATGCATTGAAGATCAATAGAACAAGTGCCAAAGAATGGTGAAGAAAGAGAAGAAGAAAGAAAGAAGAAAAATGAAGAGGAATAGGAACCCGACCGGTCAAGACCGGTCGGCCAACAGGTCGGCCACTCCCTAGACTGTTAAAAGACTGGTTAAGACCTGTCGGCCAGCCCAGTCTGACCAGTCAAGACCGGTCGGCCACATGTAGATAGCAAGTTACAGCTTTCTAATTCCGATTTTGGGTTTCCTAAGTGTGGGAGGACTCCGTAGTTCTGCGATTCTTCCAAGTCGATGATGCCTCTAAGCTATAAAAGGACACCTACAGCTTCTTCCTAACCCATCTAGCAACATGGGGAGCAAAGAGATCAAGACCTAGGAGGCTTTCTAGCCTCCTACAACTAGTTTTCTTCTTCTTCTAGTTCTAGTTTCTAATTTTTAATGTTTTCTTTTAGCTAACCTCTTTGCTAGAGCTAAGAGGTGAAGTTTGTAGTTTGTTTCAATGCTTTAATTCGTTCCTTCAAATACCCTTAATTATTTATGAATTTTCAAGTTCTAATTTGAATAAAGTTTGTTTTTTTTAGAAGTTTTGTGAGAGTTTATGTACTCCGGACATGAGTTCTTTGCAATTCTCTGATATTACCATGATTGCATTGTTTGAATTTGAATTGTAGTAACCCTTGAGCATACCATAGTCTCTTAGCATGGCTGTTACTCCGAAGGCTACAAGTTTAAGTTCTATGTGCTTCATTAGAACTAGAAAGCTGATTTCCAGAATTAAGTGGGACTGTTTATGCTTGAATGTTATATCATCCAATTAGATGAGTGTTGGGGCTCAAATTCACACCCATTGTAAAACAACATCCCATGGTCTATTGACAATGATTAGGATAAGTTTTGAGGCCAGGAGAGCCCCGAAAACGCCTGCACAACCCTGATCGCTTGGTAGCGACCAAAATTCATAAACAGCATTTTCGAGCGGAACTGGACATGCGCTTCACCGCCAAATGATCCGAAATGTCCTAAAACCCTTAACCTGCAAGTTTTGAAGTCATCCGGTGCATATTTTTACCTGCGCACCTCGAAATGCATTTTGTCCCTACCCGGAACTGACCAAAAAGGGTCCGTAAGCCTACAGCTACCATTTCAGAGCAGAACTGGACATGCGCTTCACTGCCAAATGATCCAAAATGTCCTAAAACCCTTAACCTGCAAGTTTCGAAGTCATCTGGTGCACATTTTTACCTGCGCACCTCGAAATGCGTTTCGTCCCTGCCCGGAACTGACCAAAAAGGGTCCGTAAGCCTACAGCTACCATTTCAGAGTGGAACTGGACATGCACTTCACTGCCAAATGATCCAGAGTGCCCCAAAACCCTTAAATAGCAAGTTTGAAGTCATTACGATGCGTATTTCCATACGCGCGCTCTCCGGAACAACGTTCCTATATGACAAGCCGACCCGGAGGCTCCAAATTAGGAAGGAAGTACCAAAATTAGCAACATCTGGACTTCCACACCCCATCTTGTTCATTCAGGAGAACAATCCTAGCCTAAAAGTGGCTTGGCGACAGTGACTGCATGTCTAGAAAAGGTAGCTGTCCTTTGGAGGTCCCTCGTCGGAGCTGAAATGCTGAAATTTTCTAAGTGCTGGAATCCTGAAAATCTGGCTAAGTAGTGGGAAAGCGCCAGGCAAAGCACATGCGCCTGGCCTCCAACCACATGCGCCTGACCTCCAACCACATGCGCTTGCACTCTATCAGTGAAAGGATGTGAATGAAACACTTTTCCGAAAAGCGCCGGGAAATGCGCCGGTAAAGGACATGCGCCTAGCCTCCAACCACATGCGTCTGGCCTCCAACCACATGCGCTTGACACTATTTTCCACCACATGCGCCGGGAAATACCCGCCGGACAGGACCCGAACCCGATTATCCCCTATAAATAGTGAAGTCACTTCACTCATCAGCACGAGATCATCCCCCGCCGACCTCAGAGTGATGTAAGCACCACATGCGCTTACTTTCTCTCCCCTCGCCGGATGCCTTGGCCGGAGTGGATTCCCTCGCCGGAAACCCTCGCCGGAAAGGGATTTCCTCGCCGGAATCCCAAGTTCAGGAAGAAAATCCTGAAATTTTCTAAGTGCTGGGCAAATGCGCCGGCATATCCCCCACATGCGCTGGCTTTTTCCCCCACATGCGCCCGCTTTTCTGGCCGAAAAAATCTGAATTTTCTCTAAGTCCGGGAGAGACATGCGCCTACTCTTTGGTTCCAGGCGATGTGCACTGCCACATGCGCCCGGAACACCTTCCTTCATCTGTTTTTTTGTGCAAAATGGGCACATGCGCCCGGATGATGACCACATGCGCTCGGATGATGACCACATGCGCTTGACAGATGATGTAACACCACATGCACTTGTAAAATGGCCACATGCGCCTGTACACACTCCCCCATGCACCTGGACGCTGATGGGAGGAGTGGACCTTCCGTCGCACGGCCCGCCTTCGTCCGAGATCGGATTTTGATGAAACCGCCCCTCCTGGATGCGTCTCGACGAGATCTGTCCATCCACCGGATCGGATTCTCCAACGGTCAATGATAAATGGCCCAAATCAGTGTTTTGGTCCAAAATAACCAACACTTAGCCAATTTGGCAGCCTCGAAATCCCTCCGAAAGAGCCGAAAACGGCCTAAAACGAGAAGAATCGAGCGGAATTGGACCGAGCCCGAGAGGGAAGCTTTTCTTCTACATGACATGATACACCATAATCATGCACCGCGATGAGGTTATCCAATCTCAGGACCCTCGAATACCCTAATCAAGTGGTCGGCAGGCCCGCTACTTGTCATTTTCAGCCCTGGGAAGTGCCCTGTTGGCCTGGAAATCGACTTCTGCTAAGCAAATCGGAACGCGATCGCACCGCGATCTTCGTGGACATAATCCACCCCTGTTCAAAGATGGTCATCGATAATATTCATCGATTTCCCTGATTAGACCACAGACAGGTCCATTATTTAGTCATTTTCAGCCCTGGGAAGTGCCCTGTTGGCCCGGAAATTGACTTTTGCTAAGCAAATCGAAATGCGATCGCACCGCGATCTTTGTGGACGTAATCCACCCCTGTTCAAAGACGGTTATCGATAACACTCTCCGGTCTCTCTAATCAGACCGCGAATAGGTCCTACTACTCAGTCATTTTCAGCCCTGGGAAGTGCCCTGTTGGCTTGAAAATTGACTAATGCCAGTTGAAATCAACCGCGATCTCGAAGACGCCGAGGCAAAGCTGAAGTACTCAGGCTATCCTACAGCCGGGTTAAGCATTCACGGGGCACCGATCCCCATTATTCATAAGAAATTGGCATATGTGGGTACCCATCGGACCCTATACTTAGCCACTTACAGGCATCGGAAACAGCCGATCCAGCCCATTGAATTTGGATCCTCAAAAGATCTTGGCTCGATAAAGCCTATCTGATCCCAAATAGATCACTGAACATACACAGAAGAAAGAGTGTTCTCGAATACGAGTCGCCTGACTCCAGAAGAAATACATTTACTTTACTGCACAAAGCTCTATTCATCCCAGATAAAGGTCCGAGGCTAAACCTAAGGGGTTATGGTTACCACGAGAAACCACAAACAAAGAGTTCTAACTAAGCTTGAAACATCTTGCTATGGACTGCCACTATGAAAAAGACAGTCGATGTCCTACCCATCGACAATGGGTCCGTTGGTTGAGCTGATGAGGTAGTTGCGGATTGCTTTCCCAAGGTCACCCGTCATAAAAATATGGGCGCGGGCTTTAAGTTATGCCGACTAACATTTCGAGGTTCGTGTATTCCAGCGGTCACCTGTTCACAGTAACAGGCGCGGGCCCAGAGTTGCACCACTCGATTAAAACCCTCGTTCGGGAACATTGCGGAGTGCTTTCCTAAGGTCACCCGTCATAAAAATACGGGCGCGGGCCTTGGGTCATGCCGACCAACATTCGAGGATCGTGTATTCCAGCGGTCACCTGTTCACAGTAACAGGCGCTGGCCCCGAGTTGCACCACTCGAATCCTGACAGTCTCTCAACCCGGACAATCCGAAAGAAAATGGGACATAGACATCCGGCGTGTCTAACAAATGTGGCTCAGTCCATAACAAGAAAACAAAGGTCTAAACGACCATGAACTCAAGACCATAATCCCCTGACGGATTAGTCTTTTGCCTTCCAATCAAGGGTGATCAACCGTTGATGTAATTAAAGGCTCGTGACCAGTATCACAGCCTGGAATGTAAAAGATCTCAGAATCTCTGGAATAAAATTCGCCTTGCGATATCTCTCTCTTGTGTACACTTTGTGATTGCTTATGATTGTCTATGAATGTCTCTATACTCAGAATTCCCCCAGAATAAAAGAAACACGAAAGAAAAAGAAAGAAGGACTGCTGACGAGTAGTTCTGATCTTCTTTCCTACTCTTTTTCTAAGTTCTAACAATGAGAGATAGGACTTTAATTCTAATTGTGTTGTGCTTGGATGAATGGATTGGCATCGGAATACTACAAGTGGATCCTTGATGCTCTAGTTCTTCTTATTTTCAGATTTTCCTATTTCATGTGAAAAACTATTTTCCTAAACTTCTTAGATTTTAGTTATTAGAGTAGTTAGAATTGTCTACCTCATTCCCTGTGGATCGACCTCGGTCTTACTGAGAATTATTACTACATCGTAGCCTTACACTTGAGGCGAGTGAATAAGTTTTTGGCGCCATTGCCGGAGAATAGGTTAAACGGTACTAATTGTTCTAATAGCTATAGGATAGTTTTAGTTAGGAAGGATTTTCAGTTTTATAGAAGTAGATTTTCTGATTATTTCTAGATTAGTAATAATTTTTGTTTTTGTAGGACATTGTTGCTGACATAGTTCTCACCTTCACGGGTAACATCTCCCCATCTCCCTTCTTTTTTATCTTTTTCTCGATTAGGGTAGTTTCCAATTAAGTAAAATTTCATCATGTATGATTGGACGAATGGTGCGTACAAGTACTTTTTGGAGGATGTGACGTCGGATTGGGGGACCCTAACTTATTGTGATCGAGATCCCTCCAAGCATGAGTATTTTTCTGAGATTCAAAGAACCTCTACATCCCCCCACGTAAGACGATGCGTGATTACATTAATGAAAGCAATACACATGTTGAGACACGACGTAAGACGATGGGGGAATACCGGAACGAAGCAAAATTGAATAATGATCATCCGGGGAAAACATTGCATGATTATCGGATTGAAAATAACATGAGTGTTCCACCGGTTATGGTAGGAGGTGTGCAACAACAAAAGGATCGGGTGAATAGTAGCCAACCGGTTAAGACAATGCGTGATCATTTGTATGGATATGCCTATCAACCTTCATATAACTCTTCATCCTACAATGCGTACAGTCTTAATTGGGAAAACCACCATTCTCCTTGTTCAAGGGAAGAACCTACCATGGTTATTCACAATCACCCTAAAACGTCTTCCTCTTATGATGACATGTATACACAAATACTTGAGGAAATATGGAAAGAGTATGTAGATGAACAATCAAATCAAGCTTACTCGCCATCTTGTGAAGACGTTGAGCCCGAAATTGGGGGCAAGGAATCAATCCCCTTTCATGAGGAGGATGGGGCTACCCAAGTCCCACCTTCTTCGGATTTATTGAATAAACTTTTAAAGGAAATTGATCTCGATGATCCCAATGTCATCATCAATTATGGTGACTCCACAATCTCTTTTGGACGCTTTGAACTTAATGATGAAGAGATTTCAATGACGGTTGACAAACCCGAGGAATCCATTAAACCTGAAAGCAATAGTGGGATTACTTCCAATGAGGGTTCAGTGGATGCTTATGAACCTATGGTTTCTTTTTCCTAAGGGCATACTGATTATGAGTCTCTAGAGGATATGCAGATTAGAGAGATGGCCGAAGATGATATTTTTGAGTCACTCCACCAACTTGACATGCTTAATTTTAATGTGGAGAATGAAACTCCCATGATTGAAAATTCAGATTCTTTGGACGAATGCTTGACTCACTTTAAAAATTCAAACGACCCCATTATTCAAGAAATTGTTAAAGCCTTGCATACTTTCAACTTTGTGCCTCATACTAGTTATGGAGAACCTAGTTTGGAAGAATTCCACTCCATGGAAGGAGAGTCCCTCACCATCGAAACTGAATTTTTGCACTCACTCAAGCAAGATCATGATCCTTCATCCGACTATCTCAATTTCCTAGAGGAATGCTTGGCCTACTCTTATGATCTTGATGATGAGATGATTAAGGAGTTGGATATTTTGTTAGACACGGTGTCGGTATCTGAAGAACACCGTTCCACTGATTTACACTCTCTACCATTGTTTGTGGAAGTACCATACAATTTTGAATTGTGGAGGAGACATCATTAACTGTTGAGCTCTTAATTGTTCATATTCTAACCCCAATTCATCACTCATTATGCAAGGTTTTCATGATTTATAGACTAATCTAATGCATGAAATTATGATTGTAGGATGAGAGAGAGGTTTCATTAAATGGAGACTTAAAGAAGCCGTTTACAAGCATAGAAGATCAAAGGGGCTAAGTGTCAAAGGATGAAAGAAAGAAGTCAGAGAAAAGAAGAAAGAAAGCAGAAGAAGGTGCCCACGACCGGTCGTCCGACCGGTCCGATCACTCAACAGAGAGGACCCAGAGGCCACAACTCTCTGGACTGTTCACGACCAGTTGTGCGACCGGTCGTACGACCGGTCCTTGAATTAATTTTTCTAGGTTGAAAATCCCCAGAACTCTCTGGACGATTTTGGCGTTTTTGAGACTGGTCGTCCAGTAGCTCAAACCGGTCGTGCGACCGGTCATCTGCGTAATGAGGCGTGTTCTCCAAGTCCCGAAACTCTCTGCGCACTGTGTACTCTTACACAATTTCTGGAAGATTCTGACGCTGCGGAGCCTCCCCACTATAAAAGGACACCTAAGGATCGTTCCTAGGGTATCTTAGAAGAGTTTGAGAAAGGTGGGAGGCGGCGTTAGTGGATTTCGGAGTTTCACAACTCCTTATAGTTTGTTGCTATTTTTATGTTTTTCTTAGTTGTTTCATATTTCCTTGGATCATGAACGGCTAAACCTCTTAGCTAGGGCTAAGAGGTGAAGCTTGTAGTGAATCTAAGATGTTTCAATTCGTTTAAAGTTGGTTTTAAGATTGGATTTCATGTTTATGAACAATTGTTTGAAGTTTAATTCAAGTTCTAAGTAGTTTTTCTTAGTCTTATGATGACTCATAGATGTTTGGAAGAATTGCTTGAGTTCTTAATTGATGTATGTTAGTCTAGACTTGTATGATCCGAGGAATTGAAGTACGCTCTAGTACTATGATCTTCATGTGGGAATTTCCTAACAAAGTTCTCCTTTTCTGAATTTCTGTGGTATATAGGACTGTGTATGTGATTTGAATCAAGTTCAAATCATGATCTAGCTTTGTCTTCTGACAGGACTTAATGATGATTATGATTGTGAACTTAGTCTATTGGAATTGAGACTGACCTATGCAATTAAGTATGCTCATCCTAGCTTATATTGAGTAAATCATGTACATTGATCTTACATATGGCAGATTGTTGGTTTTAACAGCTCTATCATCCGACTAGATAGATCTTACTTTCGATTCTAGTTGAGAAAGTGAGAAACCACAGCGAATTGAGCATCAAGGATTGCTACAAGTGGATCCTTGAACCCCTAGTACCTTTTTATAATTGTTTACTTTCAATTTAGTTCAAAGTTGTTACTTACATCAATCTCCTACAAATCTGATTGTTAGCTTCTCAATAGAAACTATTGGATGTGTTTGTGAAATCCTACATAAGTCCCTGTGGATCGACCTCGGTATTACCGAGATTATTACTACATCGCAACCCTACACTTGGGGAAGCGAACAAGTTTTTGGCGCCGCTGCTGGGGACTTTGACGGTTTTTCACAAAAATTTGAAAATAGTGTCTATTTAGGATTTTAGGAATAGTACTAACTTAGTTTGTTTTGTTTGATTTGTTTTCTTTTTCAGGGATTTCTAGGAAGCTGAAGAAGACATAAAGACTTCAAGTGCTAAATCAGGTTCTATCCTTCTAAACCTTTCTCTTCTTCTTCTCCTATTCATTCCTATCATATTCATCTCTTGTAGAGAGGGTGGAGACTCCTTTTGGATCTCTGATAGGTAGGCCTTGTGCCACCTGAATTCCTATTGGTCGGCTCTGCCGTCTTGGATCACCTTGTGCTCAGATATTTCTCTTCTCATCTCTACTCCTCTTTCTTCTTTTTCTACACTTTTCTCAAAAGATTCAAAGAGTGGGTGGGGAGTTCTCTGAACGCCTATTGACCAGGAGAAATCGGTCTCTATCCTTGCTTCTGGCCTAGCCATTGCAAGACACCTTGTGCTTCAGTCTTAGAGAAGAGTAAAGAAAGGAAGGAAGAATTCCTTTTCCTTTTTATTTCAGTATTTTAGGATTTTGCATGCCACATTGAGCTCGGGATTCCAATAATCGACTCATAAGTGAAGGGGGAATAGTAGAAGGAATAGACAGAGAACCACGTGCTAGGAGACATCTAACTTCTCCAATTTTGTCTGAAAATATGGCTGTAAATCAACCTAATCCGATGGCCAATCCAAATCTGGGTCAAAACCAAACCGAAACGGGAGAGAATGTGGTTGAGAATGTTCCCCAACCAAGAACATTACGTGATTACTTGCAACCAGCAAGAGCGAGCACTCTCCCATGCATAATCTTTCAACAAAATGTAGGGAATGTCGATTTGAAACGGGGAGTAATCAACCTCCTCCCAAAATTCCATGGATTAGATAGTGAAAGTGCCTATCAACACCTTAAGGAGTTTGATGAGGTAATAACCACCATGCACTTTGCAAACGTTACTGATGATGTGGTAAGACTTAAATTATTTCCTTTTACCCTTAAAGATAAAGCTAAAGGTTGGCTTCATGCATTAAGGCCAAGATCAATTGGTGCATGGACTGATATGCATAGGGAATTCATAAAAAAATCTTCCCTACTCACAAAACGAACATGTTGAGGCACCTTATCATGAACTTTGCCCAAAAGGAAGATGAGACCTTCTTCCAATGTTGGGAGAGGTTTAAGGACTTGTTAAATGCATGCCCACATCATGGCTATGAAATTTGGCGGGTTATAAGCTTTTTCTATGACAGACTCACTTCACCCATGCGCCAATTTGTAGAGATGATGTGTAATGGGGAGTTCATGAACAAGGAAGCCAATGAAGAATGGGACTATTTGGAGGAAGTAGCTGAGAATGCACAGTCTTGGGATACATCTAAACCAGTAAATTCCAAGACTGGCCTATAAAAAGGAAAAAGAGGAATTTATGTCTTATCAAAAGAAGATAGCATAAGTGCACGGGTGGCTAGCCTCACAAGAAAAGTTGAGGCAATGGAATTAAGGAAAGGAGAGACGATTAACCCCAATGACGTTGAAACTGTTTGTGGAAATTGTGCCGGAAATCAACATGCAACACAAGATTGTCCCACAATTTCAGCGGTTTAGGACATCTTACAAGAACAATAAAATGTCATAAACAGTTATCAACGGCAATTTGGTGCTCCAAACTCAAACACGTTTAATGCTAATTGGAAGAACCATCCCAACTTCAGTTGGAAGAATGGACCCACTGTGAATGCAACCAATATCCCTCATGCTCGACCTATACTAGGTCCATCTCTAGTCATTACACCAAAAGTTACGCTAGAGGAGATGTTGGGTGCATTTGTATCGGTTCAAGCTGAGTATAACAAGACTAATTCTCTGAAAATAGATGGGTTCATGCAAGAGCAATTGAAATTCAATCAAACTTCAACTCAAGCCATCAATGAATTGAAAACCTCAATGGCTAGAGTTGAATCTCACCTCAGTGTTAGGGAGAAAGGCACACTTCCTGCCCAACCTCTTCCTAACCCAAGAACCCAATTTGAGATACAAGACTCAGGCTCATCCTCCCAACACATGGAGCATGTTCAAGCTATCACCACTTTAAGAAGTGGGAAAATAGTTGATAAATCTAATCCGGTGAAGGCCCAAAAGCCTAAGGATCCGGAAAATTCCAAAGAGGATGATAGCTCAAACAACACTCCACAAGAGAAAGAACCAGAAAGGCAATACAAGCCGGTTGCTCCGTTTCCCCAAAGGTTGATTTCATCCAAACCCTTAGACAAAAATCTAGAAATATCAGAGGTGTTCAAGCAGGTGAAGATCAACATCCCGTTATTGGATGCCATAAAGCAAATACCATCCTATGCCAAATTTCTAAAGGAATTGTGCACAGTCAAAAGGAAACACAATGTTCACAACAAAGTACTTTTGACTGAGAATTTGAGTGCCATTATCAAACAAGAGGTGCCTCAAAAATACAAGGATCTGGGTAGTCCAACCATCTCATGCATTATAGGAGACTACCGGATTAAACCAACCTTACTTGATTTGGGGGCAAGTGTGAACCTCATTCCATACTCGGTTTACGAACAACTTGGGTTAGGTGAATTGAAACCCACCAAAACCACACTTCAACTTGCTGATAGATCCATTCGTATACTGAGAGGAATGATTGAGGATGTTCTAGTCTAAGTTGATAAATTTTACTACCCAGTAGACTTTATTGTCTTGGATACACATCCCGTGATAGGTATCGGTGCTCAAATTCCCTTCATACTTGGCCACCCTTTTCTAGCTACTTCAAATGCAATTATCAATTGTAGAAACGAACTTGTACAAATGTCCTTTGGAAATATGACTCTTGAGCTTAATATATTTGATTTATGCAAACAACCACGGGAGGTTGATGAGGAGATCCACGAGATAAACTTGATTGAATCATTCGTGGAGGAAACTTTCCCCTCAACATTATATTCCGACCCTTTGGAGGCATGTGTGGCCCACTCTCATGAGATAAATGATGACACAATACAAGAGATGGATGCCATTTTAGATGCGATGCCGGTGCTTGATAACAAAAGATGGAGGGCCCTATTTGAGCCTTTGCCCGTAAACAAGAACAAAGCCCTCCCATCCAATATCAAGGCACCAACACTTGACCTAAAACCATTACCAAGCGAGCTGAAATATGTCTATTTAGGTCGAGATGAGACATATTCGGTGGTGATTTCTTCCCACTTGGATGAGGAACAAGAGAGTAGGCTAATGGCCACTTTATTAGAGCACAAGAGTGTCATTGGGTGGTCGATTGCGGATCTCAAAAGCATATAGACCCACTGATTTGTACTCATCGCATACGCCTTGAGGAGAATGCGAAGACATCTAGGCAACCACAAAGATGACTCAATCCAAATATGAAGGAAGTGGTTAAGGCCGAAGTGGTAAAACTATTGGATGTGGGTATTATATACCCAATATCCGATAGTCAATGGGTGAGTCCAACTCAAGTGGTGCCTAAGAAATCCGGAATAACCATCGTAGCCAATGCCAATAATGAACTTGTACTAACCAGAGTCACTACCGGTTGGAGAATGTGCATTAACTACAGGAAGCTAAACACTGTCACGAGGAAAGACCACTTCCCCCTACCGTTTGTGGATCAAATTTTAGAAAGGTTGGCGGGTCATTCCCATTTTTGCTTCCTTGATGGCTATTCAGGATACAACCAAATAGAGATCGCCCGTGAAGACCAAGAAAAGACTACATTCACATGTCCATTCGGCACTTTCGCCTATCGACGGATGCCGTTTGGACTATGTAATGCCCCTGCCACCTTTCAGCGTTGTATGATAAGTATCTTTTCTGATATGGTGGGGACAATTCTCGAAGTCTTCATGGATGATTTTTCAGTATTTGGTTATAGCTTTAATGAGTGCCTTGTGCACTTAAAATCTGTGCTGAAAAGATGTGAAGAGAAGAACCTTGTGCTGAATTGGGAAAAGTGTCACTTTATGGTTCAAAAGGGAATTGAACTTGGTCACATCGTTTCACAAAATGGAATCGAGGTAGAAAAACCGAAAATCGATCTTTTCTCTAACCTTCCGCCACTCAAGAGCATACGAGATGTTCGGTCCTTTTTGGGACATGCAGGATTTTATAGAAGGTTCATAAAGGACTTCAGTTCACTCTCCCGTCCTTTATGTAACTTACTTCAAAAGGAAAACTCATTCGAGTGGAATGAAGAATGTCAAAAGGCTTTTACCACACTTAAAGGTATGTTGACATGTGCTTCAATAATGCAACCACCTGATTGGAGCCTTCCTTTTGAAATTATGTGCGATGCAAGCGACTATGCTATTGGGGCCGTGCTAGGCCAAAGAAAAGAGAAGAAGCCATGTGTTATCTACTATGCAAGTAGAACCTTAAACTTAGCCCAAGCAAACTACACTACTATAGAAAAAGAACTTTTAGCCGTAGTTTTTGCCTTGGACAAGTTCAAGTCCTACTTGATTGGATCCAAGATCATCATATTCACTGACCATGCCGCGCTTAAGTACCTTCTTTCTAAGAAGGATGCTAAACCACGTTTATTAAGATAGATCCTTCTACTCCAGGAATTTGACATAGAGATACGTGATAAGAAAAGAGTAGAAAATGTAGTGGCTGACCATCTTTCTCGACTTGTCCTCACCGATTCCCCTGAAACGACCGCGATCAATGACATGTTCCCTGATGAACAACTTTTTGTTGTTTCCCAATTGCCATGGTATGCGGACATTGCTAACTATCTTGCTACAGGTACAATTCCTACACATTGGAAAAAGCAAGATAAGGATAAATTCTTCACTAAGGTGTGAAAATTCCTATGGGACGACCCACACTTATTCAAGTATTGTCCCGATCAAATCATAAGGAGATGTGTGCCAGATGATGAACAACAAAGTATCATCTCCTTCTGTCATTCTCAGGCATGTGGTGGCCACTTTTGGGCTAAAAAGACCATAACAAAAATTCTGTAATGTGGGTTTTATTGGCCCACTATGTTCAAAGACACACATGAGTTTTGCAAAACATGTGAACCTTGTCAGAAATTGAGAGGAATCTCCCATAGAAATATGATGCCACTCAATCCCATCTTAATAATCGAAATTTTTTATTGTTGGGGCATCGATTTCATGGGTCTATTCCCATCTTCTTTTGGAAACGCATACATCTTGCTTGTCGTTGACTATGTATCCAAATGGATCGAGGCCATCCCTTGCCAGAATAATGACCATAAAATGGTCATTCACTTCTTGAAAGAGAATATTCTTTCCCGATTTGGAATACCTCGAGTCATCATAAGTGATGGAGGGTCTCACTTTTGTAATCGCCCTTTTGAAACCTTAATGAAGAAATATGGCGTCACACACAAAGTGAGCACTCCCTATCACCCACAAACTAGTGGACAAGCTGAGATATCCAATAGGGAGATTAAACACATTTTAGAGAAAATGGTGAACCCCGATCGCAAGGATTAGTCGCTTCGACTTACCGATGCGCTTTGGGCCTACCATACCGCTTTTAAGACCCCTATTGGAATGTCTCCCTATAGACTTGTCTATGGGAAGGCTTGTCACTTGCCTATGGAGTTGGAACATAGGGCGTATTGGACAATTAAGAAGATGAATTTTGATTCTGACAAGGCGAGCTCGTTGCGCAAACTACAATTGAATGAACTTGCAGAAATCCAGAACGAAGTATATAAGAATGCGAGAATTTACAAGGACAAGACGAAGGTGTTCCATGATAAGAACATTCTTCGTAAGACGTTCACGATCAATCAAAAGGTCCTTTTGTATAACTCTCGCCTACATTTATTTCTGAGAAAATTGCGATCTCGATGGACCGGTCCCTACATTGTGCAAAATGTCTACCCATATGGGATCGTCGAGTTGTTAAATCCAAGGAACGGCAACATATTTAAGGCGAATGGTTAGCGATTAAAGCCGTTCTTTGAGAAGTTTCCTTCAGAAGGTATGTCCACACCTCTGATTGATCTTGTGTATCATGATGATTGATCTCCTAGTCTAATGGAGGTATAGAGTAGTTAGGATTAGGATTTGGTTGCTTTTGTTTATTTTTCATAGGTTTGTTAGAAGGAGGAAGAATTCCACTTTTCACTCTCTCAGGTACTATCATTCCTCACTCCCTTTGATTTTCAAATTGCTCTCATGTTTTGCTCATTGCACATCTTTTACATTGAGGACAATGCAAAATTTGGTTGGGGGGTGTAGGATCACTTGATGAATCCAGCGTTTTGTAACATTTTGAACTATTATGTAGAAATTTTTCTATTTTTCTAAAATACAAAACTCCGTTGGAAAACTTTGTTTCTATGCATTCAAGATGATATGAGCATAAGAGGAGGAGATATGAAGTGTATGGGTTGTAAGTCTTGAACTTCTTATAGCATAATGGTTTTATATGTGAATTCTCCTAGTTCTGTGATTAATAGAAAATTTGAACACCTTTACAACTAGTTCACATTACACGATTTTTATGAGTTGAAACAATTACGTGATTTGTGGATTAGCTAGACTTTGATTTAAAGTGTTGAGAAACCAAGCCGGGGTACTTTGTCCATCCTTGTCCATGGGAACATAACGAAAGATATGGATTTCTAAAAATCCTATCTAATTTAAAAGAAAAAGGAAAAGGAAGGATGAAATTGGGAATGATAGAAAAATGATGGAAAATTCCGATTAGGGCTACCTATTACCAACCGGGGGATGGTCTACCCGTAACCAAAGCCGGAAATGGGACGTAGTGTGAAAGTCGTCGGAAGGACAGTAAGGCAAATTCCTGTCATTGGCTTGTTGTTGCTCTATATATCTTAAGATCTATAGTCTAGTTGATCTGTGAAGAAGATAATCCTGGAAACCCATAAGATGAACCTTCACAATGCACACTAGGTTGAATTTGTTCAAGTTCTTCTATTTTTCAAACAATCAACGGGAATTTCATATAGATATTTATTATGTTTTGAGAGTTTACGGCTTCAACCTCTATCACCTAATTTTTCTAACTCTTACACTTGTGTAGCTTGGGATGTATAGAAGAATGGTTTCTAAAGGAGAGTTGGGTTTGGAGAATGAAATTGGTTTCACGCATGTTTTGCTCGGGACTAGCAAACTGCTAGTTGGGGGGTGTGTTGAGCTCTTAATTGTACATATTATAACCCCAATTCATTGTTGAGCTCTTAATTGTGCATATTCTAACCCCAATTCATCACTCATTGTGCAAGGTTTGTATGGTTTATAGGCTAATCCAATGCATGTTTTGTGACTACAGGACTGAGAGGGAGCTCCACTCAATTGAAGACAAAAAGGGTTCACTTAGGATCATTTTGATGAAGAACATTTGAGGACCAAAGAAGAAAACGAAGAAGGAAGCAAAGAAAGAAGAAAGCAGAAGAAAGAAAGCAAGAAAAAGAAGAGACAAAGGAGCTGACCGGTCGTGACCGGTCGGCCAAGGAAGCCAGACCGGTCAGTGACCGGTCAGCCATGCATATTTGGATGTACTAAGGAGGTCCGACCGGTCATGACCGGTCGGATAGGATTGCTGGGACTTCAATGAATAGGACCGACCGGTCATGACCGGTCGGTCATTGTTGCTGGAATAAGAAGAAAAACGTCCGACCGGTCATGACCGGTCGAACATCATTGCTGGACTGAAGATAAACAGGCTCGACCGGTCTTGACCGGTCGGGCATACTTGCTGGAGTATTTTCCACTTGAGACCGACCGGTCATGACCTGTCGGCTATGCGTAAGAAGCTAGAAATTTCTAATTTCAGCCCGATTTTCTCTGCGCTGCTTAACTCCTACGCAATTTCTCGATTCTTCCGAAGTTGTGGAGCCTCCAGACTATAAAAAGACACCTAGGGATTGTTCCTAGGGTATCCTAGAAGGGTTCAAGCGAGGTTGGAGACTGTGGAAGTGGAGATTGGAGTTTCACAACTCCTTTTAGTTTGCTTTGCTGTTTTCATGCTTTTTGTAGTTGTTTCATGTTTCCTTGGACCATGAGCAGCTAAACCTCTTAGCTAGGGCTAAGAGGTGAAGCTTGTAGTGGATCCAAGATGTTTTAATTCGTAGTTAAGTGGTTTTCAGTTTAGAATTCATGATTATGAACTCTGGTTTGAAGTTTATACAAGTTTTTAAGTAATTTTTCTTAGTCTTGTGATGACTCATGGATGTTTGGATGAATTACTTAGTTTCTTAATTCGTTTGCAACGGTCTAGACCTGTATGATCCGAGGAATCGGAGTGCGCTCTAGTACTAAGCTCTTCATGAAGGGACTTCCTACCAAAGTTCTATTTTTGTTGATTTTCTTGAATATGTAATGACGGTGCATGTAATTTGAATCTAGTTTAAATCCTGATCTAGCCTTGTCTTGTGAGAGGACTTGAGGATGGTTATGATTGTGAACTGGACTTATAGGAAAGGGGAATGACCTATGCAATTGAGCATGCTCAGATCAGCCTACATTGAGTGAATTTGATGCATGGAACTTACATATTACAGACTGTTTGGTTTAACAGCTTTATCATCCGACTAGATAGATTTGAATATCGATTCTAGTTGAGAGAATGAGAAACCACAGCGGATTGAACATCAAGGATTGCTACAAGTGGATCCTTGAACCCCTAGTGCCTTCTTATAATTAGTTACTTTCAATTTAATTAAACTTCTGTTACTCACATCAATTTCATATAAAAATCTAATTAGTAGATTTCAATAGACACTTGTGGATGAGTTTGTGAGATCCTACATAAGTCCCTGTGGATCGACCTCGGTCTTACCGAGTTTATTACTGCATTGCAACCCTACACTTGGGGAAGCGAACAAGTTTTTGGCACCGTTGCCGGGGATATTGACGGTTTTCACAAATTTCTGAAATTAGTATCTATTCAGGATTTTTTTTTAGATTTTTAGACTAACTTAGTTTGTTTATTTGATTTTTCTTTTTAGGGATTTCTAGGAAGCTGAAGAAGATTCAAGGATTTCAAGTGCGAATCAGGTTCTATCCTTCTAAAACCTTACTCTTCTCCTTCTCCTATTCATTCCTACTTTATTCATCTCTTGTAGAGTAGGTGGAGACTCCTTTTGGATCTCTGAAAGGTCGGCCTTTTTGCCACCTGGATTCCTATTGGTCGGCTCTGCCGCCTTGGATCACCTTGTGCTCAGAGATTTCTTTTCTCATCTTTAATCCTCTTTCTCCTTTTTCTGCACTTTTTCTCAAAAGATTCAAAGAGTGGGTGGGGAGTTCTCTGAACCCCTATTGACCAGGAGAAATCGGTCTCTATCCTTGCTTCTGGCCTAGCCATTGCAAGACACCTTGTGCTTCGGTTTTAGAGAAGAGTAAAGAAAAGGGAAGAAGAATTCTTGTTTCTTTTTGTTTCTTATTTTTGGTTTTGTATGCCACATTGGGCTCGAGATTCCAATAACCGACTCATAAGTGAAGGGGGGATAGTAGAAGGAATTGATAGAGAGCCACGTGCTAGGAGACAGCTAGATTCTCCAATTTTATCTGAAAATATGGCTGCAAATCAACCTAACCTGGTCCAAAATCAAACTGAAACAGGGGAGAATGTGGTTGAGGATGTTCCCCGACCAAGGACTTTATGTGATTTCTTACAACCTGCAAGAACGAGCGCTCCCTCATGCATAGTTTTTCCACAAAATGCAGGGAATGTGGATTTGAAACCGGGAGTGATCAATCTTCTCCCTAAATTCCATGGTTTAGACAGTGAAAGTGCCTATCAACACCTTAGGGAGTTTGATGAGGTAATCACCACCATGCACTTTGCAAATGTGACTGAAGATGTAGTAAGACTTAAATTCTTCCCTTTCACTCTTAAGGATAAAGCCAAGGGTTGGCTTTATGCATTGAGGCCAAGATCAATTGGTTCATGGACTGATATGCACAGAGAATTTATAAAAAAATTCTTCCCTACTCACAAAACGAACATGCTTAAGCGCCTTATCATGAACTTTGCCCAAAAGGAAGATGAAACCTTTTCCCAATGTTGGGAGAGGTTTAAGGACCTATTAAATGCATGCCCACATCATGGCTATGAAATTTGGCGGATTATAAGTTTTTTCTATGAAGGACTGACTTCATCCATGCGCCAATTTGTAGAGATGATGTGTAATGGGGAGTTCATGAATAAGGAAGCTGATGAAGCATGGGATTATTTGGAAGAATTGGCTGAGAGTGCACAATCTTGGGACACATCTAAACCAACAAGTTCCAAGACTGGCCAACAAAAGGAAAAGGGAGGAATGTATGTCTTATCAGAAGAAGATAGCATAAGTGCACGGTTGGCTAGCCTTACAAGAAAGGTCGAAGCCATGGAATTAAGGAAAGGAGAAACAATCAACTCCACTGACGTTGAAACTGTTTGTGGAATTTGTGCTGGAAGTCAACATGCTACACAAGATTGTCCCACAATTTCAGCAGTCCAAGGCATCTTACAAGAACAAACAAATGCCATAAACACTTATCAACAGCAATATGGTGCTCCAAACTCAAACACGTTTAATCCTAATTGGAAGAACCATCCCAACTTCAGTTGGAGGAACGGACCCACTGCAAATGCAAACAACACTCCAAAAGTATCACTAGAAGAGATGTTGGGTGCATTCGTATCGGTCCAGAATGAGTACAACAAGACAAATTCTCTAAAAATAGATGGGTTCATGCAAGAGCAATTGAAATTCAATCAAAATTCAAACCAAGCCATCAATGAATTGAAAACATCTCTGGCTAGAGTTGAAGCTCACCTTAGTGTTAGAGAGAAGGGCACACTTCCTGCTCAACCTCTTCCTAACCCAAGGACCCAGTATGAGATACAAGATGCAAGCTCATCCTCCCACCATACGGAACATGTTCAAGCTATCACCAGTTTGAGAAGTGGGAAAGAAATTGACAATTCTAATCCGGTGAAGGCTCCAAAGCCTAAGGATCCGGAAATTCCCAAAGAGGATGATAGCCCAAACAATATTCCACAAGAGAAAGAACCGGAAAGACAATACAAGCCGGTTGCCCCATTTCCACAAAGGTTGATTTCACCTAAACCTTTAGATAAAAATCTGGAGATTCTGGAAGTTTTCAAGCAGGTGAAGATCAACATCCCGCTGTTGGATGCAATAAAACAAATACCATCTTATGCCAAATTTCTAAAGGAATTGTGTACAGTCAAAAGGAAACATAACGTTCACAACAAAGTTCTTTTGGCTGAGAATTTGAGCGCCATCATCAAACAAGAGGTGCCCCAAAAATACAAGGATCCAGGTAGTCCAACCATCTCATGCATCATAGGAGACTACCAGATTAAACAAGCTCTACTCGACTTGGGGGCAAGTGTGAATCTCATTCCATACGCGGTCTATGAACAACTTGGGTTAGGTGAATTGAAACCCACTAAAACCACACTCCAACTTGCTAATAGATCCATCCGGATACCGAGAGGAATGATAGAGGATGTTCTAGTCCAAGTTGATAAATTCTACTACCCAGTAGATTTTATTGTCTTGGATACACATCCCGTGATAGGCACCGGTACTCAAATTCCCGTCATACTTGGACGACCGTTTCTAGCTACCTCAAACGCCATTATCAATTGTAGAAATGGACTTGTACAAATGTCCTTTGGAAATATGACCCTTGAGCTTAACATATTTGAGTTATGCAAACAACCACGGGAAGTTGATGATGATGTCCACGAATTAAACATGATCGAATCATTCGTGGAGAATACAGTCCCCTTATCACTATTTTCCAACCCTTTGGAGGCATGTATGGCCCATTCTCATGAGACAAATGATTACACAATACAAGAGATGGATGCCATTCTAGAGATGATGCCAGTACTTGACAATAAAAGATGGAGGGCCCCAATTGAACCTTTGCCTGTAAATGAGAACAAGGCTCTCCCATCTAACATCAAGGCACCAACACTCGACCTAAAACCATTGCCAAGTGAGCTAAAATATGTTTATTTAGGTCGAGATGAGACATATCCAGTGGTGATTTCTTCCCACTTGGATGAGGAACAAGAGAAGAGGCTAATAGCCACTCTATTAGAGCACAAGAGTGCCATTGGATGGTCAATTGCGGATCTCAAAGGCATAGACCCACTAATTTGTACTCACCGCATACACCTTGAGGAAAATGCAAAGACATCCCGGCAACCACAAAGATGACTAAATCCAAACATGAAGGATGTGGTTAAGGCCGAAGTAGTGAAACTATTGGATGTAGGTATCATTTACCCAATATCCGATAGCCAATGGGTGAGTCCAACTCAAGTGGTGCCTAAGAAATCCGGAATAACCATCGTTGCTAATGCCAATAACGAACTTGTGCCAACTAGAGTCACTACCGGTTGGAGAATGTGTATTGACTACAGGAAGCTAAACACTGTCACGAGGAAAGACCACTTCCCCCTACCATTTGTTGATCAGATTTTAGAACGGTTGGCGGGTCATTCCCACTTTTGCTTCCTTGATGGCTATTCAAGGTACAACCAAATAGAAATTGCCCGTGAAGACCAAGAAAAGACTACATTCACATGTCCATTCGGCACTTTCGCCTATCGACGAATGCTGTTCGGACTATGTAATGCCCCCGCCACCTTTCAGCGTTGTATGATGAGCATCTTTTCTAACATGGTGGGGACCATTCTCGAAATCTTCATGGATGATTTTTCCGTATTTGGTTGTAGCTTTGATGAGTGCCTTGAGCACTTGAAATCTGTACTGAAAAGATGTGAAGAGAAGAACCTTGTGCTAAATTGGGAGAAGTGTCACTTCATGGTTCAAAAGGGAATTGTACTTGGTCACATCGTTTCACAAAATGGAATTAAGGTGGACAAATCGAAAATTGATCTTATCTCTAACCTTCCACCACCCAAAAGCATACGAGATGTGCGGTCCTTTTTAGGACACGCAGGATTCTATAGAAGGTTCATAAAGGACTTCAGTTCACTCTCTCGCCCTTTATGTAACCTACTTCAAAAGGAAAATTCATTCGAGTGGAATGAAGAATGTCAAAAGGCCTTTACCACCCTTAAAGGTATGTTGACATGTGCCCCAATAATGCAACCACCCGATTGGAGCCTTCCTTTTGAGATTATGTGCGATGCTAGCGACTATGCTATTGGGGCCGTGCTAGGCCAAAGAAAAGATAAAAAGCCATGTGTCATCTACTACGCAAGTAGAACCCTAAACTCAGCCCAAGCAAACTACACCACTACTGAAAAGGAACTTTTAGCCGTAGTTTTTGCCTTGGACAAGTTTAGGTCCTACTTGATCGGATCCAAGATAATTATATTCACAGACCATGCCGCGCTTAAGTATCTTCTCTCTAAGAAGGACGCTAAACCACGGTTGTTAAGATGGATCCTTCTACTCCAGGAATTCGACATAGATATACGTGATAAGGAAGGAGTAGAGAATGTAGTAGCTGACCATCTCTCTCGACTTGTCCTCATTGATTCCCCTGAAACGACTGCAATCAATGACATGTTCCCTAATGAACAACTTTTTGCTGTTTCCCAATTGCCATGGTATGCGAACATTGCTAACTATCTTGCTACAGGTACAATTCCTACATATTGGAAAAAGCAAGATAAGGATAGATTCTTCACGGAGGTGCGAAAATTCCTATGGGACGACCCATACTTATTGAAGTATTGTCCCGATCAAATCATAAGGAGATGTGTCCCAGATAATGAGCAACAAAGTATCATCTCTTTCTGTCATTCACAAGCTTGTGGTGGCCACTTTTCGGCTAAAAAGACCACAGCAAAAATTCTGCAATGTGGGTTTTATTGGCCCACCATGTTCAAAGACACACATGAGTTTTACAAAGCATGTGAACCTTGTCAGAAATTAGGAGGAATCTCCCGTAGAAATATGATGCCACTCAATCCCATCTTAATTATCGAAATTTTTTATTGTTGGGGCATCGATTTCATGGGCCCATTCCCATCTTCTTTTGGAAATTTATACATCTTGCTTGCCGTTGATTATGTTTCCAAATGGGTCGAGGCCATCCCTTGCCGGAATAATGACCATAAAACGGTCATTCGATTTTTAAAAGAAAATATTCTTTCCCGGTTTGGAACGCCTCGAGTCATTATAAGTGATGGAGGGTCTCACTTTTGCAATCGCCCTTTTGAAGCCTTAATGAAGAAATATGGCGTAACACACAAAGTGAGCACTCCCTATCACCCACAAACTAGTGGACAAGCTGAGATATCCAATAGGGAGATTAAACACATTTTAGAGAAAACGGTGAACCCCGATCGCAAGGATTGGTCGCTTCGGCTTACCGATGCGCTTTGGGCGTACCATACAGCTTTTAAAACCCCTATTGGAATGTCTCCCTATCGACTTGTCTATGGGAAGGCTTGTCACTTGCCTGTGGAGTTGGAACATAGGGCATATTGGGCTATTAAGAAGATGAATTTCAATTCTGACAAGGCAAGCGCGTTACGCAAACTACAATTGAATGAACTTGCAGAAATCCAGAATGAAGCTTATGAGAATGCGAGAATTTACAAGGACAAGACGAAGATATTCCATGATAAGAATATTCTTCGCAAGACATTCACGATCAATCAAAAAGTCCTCATGTATAATTCTCGCTTACATCTATTTCTGGGAAAATTGAGATCTCGGTGGTCCGGTCCCTACATTGTGCAAACTGTCTATCCATATAGGACTGTCGAGCTACTGAATCTGAGGAACGGCAACATTTTTAAAGCAAATGGGCAGCGATTAAAGCCGTTCTTTGAGAAATTCCCTTCAGAAGGTATGTCCATACCTCTGAATGATCCTGTGTATCAGGATGATTGATCTCCTAGCCTGATGGAGGTATAGAGTAGTTAGGATTAGGATTTTGCTGCTTCTGTTTTTCTTTTTCATAGGTTTGATAAAAGGCGGAAGATTTCCACTTTTCACTCTCTCAGGTACTATCATTCCTCACTCCCTTGTTATTTTCAAATTGCTCTCATGTTTGGCTCATTGCACATCTTTTACATTGAGGACAATGCAAGATTTGGTTGGGGGGTGTAGGATCAATTGGATGAATCTAGCGTTTTGCAACATTTCAAGCAATTATGTGGAAATTTTTCGATTTTTCAAAAATTCGAAACTCTTTTGGAAAACACCGGTTCTATGCACTCAAGTGATATGAGCATAAGAGGAGGAGATATGAAGTGTATGGGGCTGGATGTCTGGAATTCCTCATAGCATAATGTTTTTTATATGTGAACTCCCCTATTTTGTGATTGATAGAAAATCTGAACACTTTTACACCTAGTTCACATTACACGATTTTCATGAGTTGAAGGGATTATGTGATTTATGGATTTGCTAGACTTTGAATTAAGGTATTGAGAAATCAGGCCGGGGTACTTTGTCCATCCTTGTCCATGGGAAAATAATGAAAGATATGGATTTTTAAAAATCCTATCTAATTTAAAAAGAAAAAGGAAAAGGAAGGATGAAATTGGGAATGTGGAAAAAACGGTGGAAAATTCCGATTAGGGCTACCTACTACCAACCGGGGGATGGTCTACCCGTAACCAAAGCTGGAAATGGGACGTAGTGTGAAAGTCGTCGGAAGGATGGTAAGGCAAATTCCTGTCATTGGCTTGATGTGGCTCTATGTACCTTGAGTTCTATAGTCTACTTGATCTATGAAGAAGATAATCCTAGAAACTCGTGAGATGAATTTTCACTACCCACACTAGGTTGAATTTGTTCAAGTCCTTCTATTTATCAACCAATCAGCGGGAATTTCATATGAATGCTTATTATGTTTTGAGGGTTTACGGTTTCAATCGTTGTTGCCTAATGTTTCTGAATCTTAAGCTTATGAACCTTGGAATGTATAGAAGGATGGTTTCTGAAAGAGAGTTGAGTTTTGAAAGATGGGATTAGTTCACGCATGTTTCACTCGGGACTAGCAAAATGATGGTTGGGGGGTGTGTTGAGCTCTTAATTATGCATATTCTAACCCCAATTCATCACTCATTGTGCAAGGTTTGTATGGTTTATAGGCTAATCCAATGCATGTTTTGTGACTACAGGACTGAGAGGGAGCTCCACTCAATTGAAGACAAAAAGGGTTCACTTGGGATCATTTTGATGAAGAACATTTGAGGACCAAAGAAGAAAAGGAAGAAGGAAGCAAAGAAAGAAGAAAGCAGAAGAAAGAAAGCAAGAAAAAGAAGAGACAAAGGAGCTGACCGGTCGTGACCGGTCGGCCAAGGAAGCCAGACCGGTCAGTGACCGGTCAGCCATGCATATTTGGATGTACTAAGGAGGTCCGACCGGTCATGACCGGTCGGATAGGATTGCTGGGATCCGATCATGACCGGTCGGTCATTGTTGCTGGAATAAGAAGAAAAACGTCCGACCGGTCATGACCGGTCGGACATCATTGCTGGACTGAAGATAAACAGGCTCGACCGGTCTTGACCGGTCGGACATACTTGCTGGAGTATTTTCCACTTGAGACCGACCGGTCATGACCGGTCGGCTGTGCATAAGAAGCTAGAAATTTCTAATTTCAGCCCGATTTTCTCTGCGCTGCGTAACTCCTACGCAATTTCTCGATTCTTCCGAAGTTGTGGAGCCTCCAGACTATAAAAAGACACCTAGGGATTGTTCCTAGGGCATCCTAGAAGGGTTCAAGCGAGGTTGGAGACTGTGGAAGTGGAGATTGGAGTTTCACAACTCCTTTTAGTTTGCTTTGCTGTTTTCATGCTTTTTGTAGTTGTTTCATGTTTCCTTGGACCATGAGCAGCTAAACCTCTTAGCTAGGGCTAAGAGGTGAAGCTTGTAGTGGATCCAAGATGTTTTAATTCGTAGTTAAGTGGTTTTCAGTTTAGAATTCATGATTATGAACTCTGGTTTGAAGTTTATACAAGTTTTTAAGTAATTTTTCTTAGTCTTGTGATGACTCATGGATGTTTGGATGAATTACTTAGTTTCTTAATTCGTTTGCAACGGTCTAGACCTGTATGATCCGAGGAATTGGAGTGCGCTCTAGTACTAAGCTCTTCATGAAGGGACTTCCTACCAAAGTTCTATTTTTGTTGATTTTCTTGAATATGTAATGACGGTGCATGTAATTTGAATCTAGTTTAAATCCTGATCTAGCCTTGTCTTGTGAGAGGACTTGAGGATGGTTATGATTGTGAACTGGACTTATAGAAAAGGGGAATGACCTATGCAATTGAGCATGCTCAGATCAGCCTACATTGAGTGAATTTGATGCATGGAACTTACATATTACAGACTGTTTGGTTTAACAGCTTTATCATCCGACTAGATAGATTTGAATATCGATTCTAGTTGAGAGAATGAGAAACCACAGCGGATTGAACATCAAGGATTGCTACAAGTGGATCCTTGAACCCCTAGTGCCTTCTTATAATTAGTTACTTTCAATTTAATTAAACTTCTGTTACTCACATCAATTTCATATAAAAATCTGATTAGTAGATTTCAATAGACACTTGTGGATGAGTTTGTGAGATCCTACATAAGTCCCTGTGGATCGACCTCGGTCTTACCGAGTTTATTACTACATCGCAACCCTACACTTGGGGAAGCGAACATTCATCACTCATTATGTAAGGTTTTTACGATTTATAGACTAATCTAATGCATGAAATTGTGATTGTAGGATGAGAGAGATGTTTCATTAAATGGAGACTTAAAGAAGCCGTTTACAAGCATAGAAGATCAAAGGGGCTAAGTGTCAAAGGATGAAAAAAAGAAGTCAGAGAAAAGAAGAAAGAAAGTAGAAGAAGGTGCCCACGACCGGTCGTCCAAGGTCAAAGACCGGTCGTCCAACCGGTCCGATCACTCAACAGAGGGGACCCAGAGGCCACAACTCTCTGGACTGTTCACGACCAGTCGTGTGACCGATTGTCCACTGCTGAGACCGGTTGTGTGACCGGTCCTTGAATTAATTTTTTTGGGTTGAAAATCCCCAGAACTCTCTGGACGATTTTGGCGTTTTTTAGACCGGTCGTCCAGTAGCTCAAACTGGTCGTGTGACCGGTTGTCTGCGTAATGAGGCGTGTTCTACAAGTCCTGAAATTCTCTGCGCATTGCGTACTCTTATGCAATTTCTAGAAGATTCTGACGCTGCGGAGCCTCCCCACTATAAAAGGACACCTAGGGATCGTTCCTAGGGTATCTTAGAAGAGTTTGAGCAAGGTGGGAGGCGGCGGAAGTGGATTTTGAAGTTCCATAACTCCTTCTAGTTTGTTGCTATTTTTATGTTTTTCTTAGTTGTTTCATGTTTCCTTGGACTATAAACGGCTAAACCTCTTAGCTAGGGCTAAGAGGTAAAGCTTGCAGTGAATCTAAGATGTTTCAATTCGTTTAAAGTTGGTTTTAAGATTGGATTTCATGTTTATGAACAATGGTTTGAAGTTTAATTCAAATTCTAAGTAGTTTTTCTTAGTCTTATGATGACTCATGGATGTTTGGAAGAATTGCTTGAGTTCTTAATTGATGTGTGTTAGTCTAGACTTGTATGATCCGAGGAATTGGAGTACGCTCTAGTACTATGATATTCATGTGGGAATTTCCTACCAAAGTTCTCCTTTTCTGAATTTCTGTGGTATATAGGACTGTGTATGTGATTTGAATCAAGTTCAAATCATGATCTAGCTTTGTCTTGTGACAGGACTTAATGATGATTATGATTGTGAACTTAGTCTGTTGGAATTGGGACTGACCTATGCAATTGAGTATGCTCGTGTAACGCCCCGAATTTACCGTAATTATTTTAAAATTTTCTGAAATTTATTTCTATTTTTTTTTTTTATATTAAATACTGGCCATTGATATTAAAATTCAAATAACAGGACATCCGTAGGAGATCGTATGGAGTACCCTTTATTAAAGTTGCTTAGAATGACCTCATTAACAATATAGAAGAGTTAGATTTCGTTAAACTTGAATATTTACAAAAATTACAAAAATGCCATTAGTTAAACTTAAGTTAACTGACCATTTTTAAGTACGCATGTTTCTAGCGATCATTAAAACGCAAAATCCTGAATTTGAGCTTTTGGACACATATTAACCATACACATCAAATTTCAGCCCTTAAATCATAGTAGAAGTGGTCCAATTGTCAAATCAGGCCTTAACCCTTGATTTTCATGTCCATCGAGTGAGGAAAGTAGATGGTTAGTCGTAGTCGAATATTTTTCTTCATATGAGTGACTTGGATCATCTTTATCATGGACCAATAGTGTGATTTGATTGCCCCACATTGATAAGCCTCTTTCTTATGTGCGAAATTATCCCGTTCTAGAAATTAACGAGTTACCAACTCTTCTCAAATTTGAACCTTTCAATTTACCCACTTCTCACCATCAATCGCTTTTCAAATTTGGACCACCCATTATACTCATATGACTACGAGTTTACACAAAATTTGGACCTCGATCTATAATCCTACACCGTTAAACCACAAAGCCAGCCCCTTCCTTTTCCGCCAAAAGTTGGAATTTCAGATCTAGGCATTTCTCACCATCAATCAACCACTAAACTTTGTACAATTGTTTGCCTATCATGACTACATACTTTTTCAAAATTTGGGCCCTGATCATCAAGCGTAGACCGTTAATTGAGATATAGCCCATTTTAGCACCCGTTAGGCCATTTTTAAGGATCGGCCAATCTAGAATGCGGATCATCAAGAAATTTACGTATTCTAACTCTACTTTTCGAGCTTGATAAGATTAACGGATTGAAATCGATCAAAAATATCAGAATATTAAGATTTGAGAAACCTACCTTGAGAGGTTGTTACACAAGACCCCGCGTGCACATCCCTCTCCATATTTCTACTACGCACCTCCAAACCCTAATTCCAACCCTACCTCTATATATAGGGCCCCTCTTAGCCAAAGGTGACTCCCACCCACGAATTTGAGAGAGGGAGAGAGAAAGAGAAAGAGAAAGAGAGAGAGAGAGAGAGAGAGAGAGAGAGAGGGAGGAGTACCATCTTGCCATTATTTCATCATCTTGTATCTCTAATAAGTCGAAGATCATAAGGTGAGAACTCCTTTAAGATTGGATTAATAATTTCATATTTTGTAGGTTCATAATTCTTATGTGTTTTTGTTTACATGTGTTTATTTATTCTCTCCTTAATTAGCTATATATGAATGCTTTTAGATACTTTTTTTTCAATCTCATGGTGATGAGGATATTCATTGGACTTAGAGAACTAGTAAGGAATAGAATTATGTTTGTTGCACATATGAGATTTGTGTAACCAGCTTTAAAGGGACCACCTTTCTTTCTATACTGTATAAAGAATGGTTGTGATTGTCTAATGGAGATTCTTATATTGCTATATATATTCCTTTTATATATATATGGATGGACCCTGATCTGTGGTGATGAATATCGGAACACCCGGTTAAGAGGTTGCCCTAACCTGAGACGATGCTTTTAGCTTGTCCGGTTAAGTGGCCACCCTGATCTGTGGTGGTGGTATCAAGATCGCCCGATTAAGTGGTTGTTAAATCCATTTATTACTACTACTATTATTATATTTACTATTATTATTATTATTCCTAAAGTTGTTAAGGATCTCCATAGGACGATAGTTGAGTATGGTTGTTATGAAGCTTAATAGTACGGGCCGCCATCCTGGGATGTGATGCGTCGGTTACGACTATTTTGATGAGTGATGAACCATAAGGAAGGATGTGGTGGTACCAAAGGTTGGTTAGACGATAAGTGGCTTGGTGTAAATTGGAAATAATAATAAAGAATGGCTAACTCATGCATGCACGTGGCTCCATGTGGGTGTATGGATTTGAGAATAGGCTAGAGCGTCCTACTTCTCCCATACACTGTCACGTGTGGATTTGGGCTATGAGTGTCCCGTTTCTCACGTGGTCGGGCAAAATTATGGGCTTGCGTGTCCCAAAACCCCTGGCGGCATGTCTAAGGATTCCTACGCTGGGTCATGCATTATCATGCATTGCATTAAGAAAGAGTAATGGATGTTTTGTTATGATTTTTATGCAATTATTATTTCTAACCTTAAAGTAGTTCTTCACTATGCCGCTTTTGACGGTGTTTTGTGGAAATAATTTAGAACATGTAGGTAACGATCCTCAGGAGCCCGAGCCTCAAGGAGACGATTATGATGGCTCGTGGGAGCAGATGGTGGAAGACGAGACCGCATAATCATTCATAGTTCTAGCATTTATTTAATATTTGAAATTGTAATAAGTCCCAATGGGAGGACGTAGTTATGAACATGATGTTTAAATGAATGATGGTTACATGGTTTGATGATTTGGTTTAGTTAATGAAATAATATATAAGTTTGGTTTCACCATCTTGCTTTTGATTTTCCAAATAGTATGAAATGTGCATGTTTGTGTGAAAATTATGTAAGGGGTATAACCCTCACACATTCCAAATAACCTTGGGAATTCGGCCGTCGTGATGTACACGGGAGCCGAAATCTTGGGGTGTTACAAGTTGGTATCAAAGCAAAATGGGACCTCTGGGCGAGAAGCCTAAATCCATATCATAATTAACTCATCTTAGGGCTTAGGTCCCCAATGACTAGAGACAAATCATTTAGATTCAATCCTATTAATGGTATGTAATGTTATGAACTTAGAGACCCACACTTAGGTTCCTTGAAAATTTACTAGCGTAGTCGTGGAACTTAGAAATCTCAATATTTTAGGATTTTTTGGA
This sequence comes from Liriodendron chinense, assembly GCA_003013855.2. Lineage (NCBI taxonomy): Eukaryota > Viridiplantae > Streptophyta > Magnoliopsida > Magnoliales > Magnoliaceae > Liriodendron > Liriodendron chinense. Next base: position 4,239,114 of record ML058334.1, read on the forward strand.
AAGAAATTTTCATTTTTTTTAAAAATATTTGGGGCTCTCATCTATTCCCCATATTTGAATCATTGATTCATTGAATCTTGTGAATTTTCTCCATAAATAATTAGGAGTAACTATTTTATTTCTAATTATTTCAATTAGGGCAGATTTTTAGACCCATCTGTAATTCTGACATTAGAAAATGTATTTTTAGATCTCAGAAAATTTTATAAATTTTTCTGGGGATTCCTAACTCAGTTCCCAGTATCTGTATAAAATTTCAGATCAATCCAATCTGTAATTAAATCAGGAAAATTCTGGCAATAGCACATATGTTGTGTAAAAGTCTGCTGATCTGTTACGTTTTTCAGACTTGTGGGGGTCAGAACTATACTTTATCATGAGATTTGTATTCTTAAAAAAAATTTGAGGTATTCCCCACATAATCATCTATCTACCCTCCAAATTTCAGAGGAAAAGGACTTCCAGTTTGAGAGAAAAAAATCCGAGAGCGCGATCAGGTCCTGGGTATCAGATTCCCAAACTACGAGCTAGCTTGATGGCCCCTAAGAGGAAATCTTCAAGAAACATTCCCGCGGCCTCACCCCAGCCTGAGTCACCACCCATGGCTAACACTGTGAGTCCTAATACAAATCCACCAATGACTTCAGTAGGAGGAAACTCCAATGCTCTACAACCTTGGGAAGCCATGTTAGGCGCACTCGATCGTCTCACCGGTATCATTCAGCAACAACAGGCCCAACAACATGAGCAACAAACCCGACACCAGGCCACCCTCGAACAACTGATAACGATTGTGACCCCTGGCCAAACTCCGATTCCAACCTCTACTCAAACCGCACCTCCGCCTCCAGTGGAAACTCAGACAACCACACCAACACCCCAAAATCAACCTGAAACATTTCAAGTACCCCTAGCACCTAGACAGGCTCATCCGCCAAATCAACCTCGGTTCATGCTTCCTGAAGAAACCATCCTGATTGAGAAGTTCCTGAAGCTACATCCTGAGAAGTTCCATGGAAACCCTGACCCTACCAAGGCGGATTATTGGCTTAAGCAAGTGGCTAAGGCACTGGACACCCTGGCTTGCCCCATGCAACACCGAGTGACCCTAGCTACATACCTATTAGAGGGGGCGGCCTACGTTTGGTGGCAGGCAGCAAAAAGAAGAGTCCCAGAAGGATTCCAGTGGACGTGGGACACTTTCCATGCCAAGTTCTGTGACAAGTTTTTCCCTGAAGCATATAGGAAAGAGAAGATGTCGGAATTCCTGAAACTAGAGCAAGGTAACCTCACCGTAGCCCAATATGAAGACAAATTCGCCGAGTTGTCAAGTTACCTACCCTCAGCAGTAGAAGACCTGGACTACAAGATCCACAAGTTCCAGGAAGGCTTGAGACCTAGTATTCGGTCAAAGATTAGCATATTGAAGCTGCGTACTTATGAAGAGATCATAGATCGAGCAATGATCGCTGAGAAAGACACTGAACGCTATATCCAGCAACGAAATCAAACAAGACAAGTAGGCCAGAAAAGCATAGCAATACCAAACCCACCTTCCATTCCTGACAAGAGGCCAAGACTTGCACCAACCAATCAGCAACAGAACCGGGACCCCTTCAACTGTCACTACTGCGGGAAGCTAGGACACAAGGCCATCAATTGTTTCAAGAAGGCTGCAGATGAGAAGAATGCCTCCCAGCCTAAGGGGAGTCAACCACAACAGCAGAATCAAGCACCCAGACCACCTGCAGCAGCCCGTCCTCAAATGCAGAAGAGAGAAGCACCAAATCCAAACCAAAAGCAACAAGGACGTCTCTATGCTATGGCTCCACCAGATAATATGGAAGAGACCCCCGCGCCATCGAAGGTACTATCTTTATCGGCGATGATCCAGTAGTTGTCTTATTTGATAGCGGTGCCTCCATTTCTTTTATTGCTGCATCAGTTGTGGCTCGATTAAACTTAAAGGTAGAATGCTTAGGTGAATCTGTGGTCATAGCAACACCTATCGGTCGAATTATAGAACTAAGAAAGGAATGTCGAAGGTGTCCTTTAACCATTGACAGAGTTAAATTCGAAGCAAATCTAGTTGTATTGAACATGAAGAACTTCGACGTGATCTTGGGAATGGATTGGCTCTCTAAGCACCGGGTGAACTTGGATTGCCATGCCAAGACCATATCATTGTCTCTCCCGAGCCACGACCCGGTAGTGTTTCAAGGTAAGAAGAAGAAGGAAGTAATCGAACGGTTGATGTGCGTCGGAGAATCGGTTGAGCTATCTGTCGACCAAATCCCCATAGTAGTTGAATTCCCTGAAGTATTCCAAGATATTCCTGGTCTACCCCCGAAGCGTGAAGTAGATTTCGCCATTGATCTCGTGCCTGGTACAGCACCTATAGCATTGGCAGTGTACCGCATGGCTCCTGTAGAATTGCAAGAATTGAAGAAACAATTAGAAGAACTCCTAGAGCAAGGATTTATTCGCCCCAGTGTATCTCCCTGGGCCGCGCCTGTCCTCTTTGTACGGAAAAAGGATGGTTCGCTTCGCCTGTGTATTGATTATAGAAAGTTGAACCAAGCCACTATTAAGAATAAGTATCCTCTTCCGCGCATAGATGATCTTTTCGACCAGTTAAGAGGAGCCCAGTTCTTTTCGAAGATTGATTTAAGGTCCGGGTACCATCAGCTAAGAGTGAGAGATGCAGATATTTCCAAAACGGCATTCAGAACGAGGTATGGACATTATGAGTTTGTTGTTATGCCCTTCGGACTGACAAATGCCCCAGCAGTATTCATGGACCTGATGAACCGTGTATTCAATCCCTATCTAGATAAATTCGTTATTGTTTTCATCGATGATATCCTCATATACTCGAAGAGTAAGGAAGAGCACGCCGAGCATCTAAAAATAGCTCTGCAGACACTGAAGGACAACCAATTGTATGCTAAGTTAAAGAAATGTGATTTCTGGGAAGAAGAAGTGAAGTTCCTTGGTCATGTAGTCACTCGCGATGGGATAGCAGTCGACCAGTCCAAAGTTGAGGCGGTCCGCCAATGGATCCAACCTACCTCAGTCACCGAAGTGCGAAGTTTCCTAGGGCTTGCAGGATACTATCGTCGTTTCATTAAAGAATTCTCAAAGATCGCTCGCCCTTTGACCGAGTTAACTAGGAAGAATACTCGCTTTGTCTGGAGCACGAAAGCAGAAGAAGCTTTTCAAAGACTAAAAGAATTATTAACAACAGCCCCAGTTCTAGTATTGCCCGAAGAAGGAGTAGAATTTGTGGTCCATACCGATGCCTCACGAGCAGGCCTGGGTTGTGTATTGATGCAGGCAGATAAGGTAATAGCTTATGCCTCTCGCCAATTGAGACCACACGAGCAGAACTATCCCACACACGACCTAGAATTAGCAGCTGTGATCTTTGCCTTGAAGATTTGGAGACATTATTTGTATGGGGAGCAATTCAAGTTAAACACCGACCACAAGAGCCTGAAGTACTTGTTTCAGCAGAAAGATCTGAATATGCGTCAACGAAGGTGGATGGAGACACTTAAAGATTTTCAGATAGAGTTGTGCTATAACCCTGGGAAAGCTAATGCAGTGGCTGATGCCCTCAGTAGGAAGAAGGTGCATGAGACAACAATGTCTTGCATCCTCAAGAAGTGGGAAATGCTAAATTTTATAAAAGATTTTGATGTAAAATTAAACATTGGGAGCCAAGTAGTGAAAGTGAATAATATTGTAGTAGAACCGACATTGATGCGTAAAATCATTGATGCTCAGAACCAAGACGATGAATTGCAGGAAATAATGACAAAATTTATGGCCGATGAAAGAAATGTAGATTGGCGAATTGGATCAGATGGAGGCATATGTTTTCGCGACCGTCTATGTGTGCCAAATAAACTAAGTTTGAAGAAGGAAGTGATGGACGAAGCACATCGCTCGAAGTTAACGATTCACCCGGGAAGCACGAAGATGTATCAGGACATGAAGAGGCAGTACTGGTGGAACAACATGAAGCGAGAGATCGCAGAATACGTATCTAAGTGCCTCACGTGTCAACAGGTAAAAGCCGAGCACAAAAAGCCAGGAGGATTGTTGAAACAACCGGAGATCCCTACGTGGAAGTGGGAGCACATTACTATGGACTTCATCACGGGTTTACCCAAGTCGAGAAAGAATCATGACACCATTTGGGTGATAGTAGATCGCCTCACCAAATCAGCTCACTTTGTCGCGACCCGAGTGTCGGCGAAGGTATCAGAATTGGCGGAGTTGTATGTGAAAGAAGTTGTACGTTTACATGGGGTACCGGTATCGATTATATCAGATAGAGATTCATGCTATACGTCATCATTATGGTCAAAGATGCAACAAGCTATGGGAACGTCGCTCAAGTATAGTACAGCTTACCACCCACAGACGGATGGTCAGACGGAACGTGTGAACCAAATTCTAGAAGATATGTTACGAGCATGTGTGTTGGACTTTAAGGGAAGTTGGGAAGATTACCTACCTCTGGCAGAGTTTGCTTATAACAATAGCTTTCAAGCAAGTATAGGTATGGCACCATTTGAAGCACTATATGGTCGCCCTTGTCGCACGCCTCAATGTTGGGCTGAAGTAGGAGATCGAAGCTTGATTGGGCCGGAAATTGTTCAAACTACCTCAGAAAAGATTGACATCATTCGGAAGCGCCTAAAAGTAGCTCAAAGCAGGCAAAAGAGTTATGCAGATAACCGACGGCGGAATCTGGAGTTCCAAGAAGGGGATCATGTATTTTTAAAGATATCGCCTATGAAAGGAATGCTGAGGTTCGGACAGAAGGGAAAGTTAGCTCCGCGTTTCATCGGGCCATTCCAGATTCTCCAACGAGTTGGTGAAGTAGCCTATCGCTTGGCCTTGCCCCCGCAGCTAGCAAACGTCCATAACGTTTTTCATGTATCGATGTTGAGGAAGTACAACAGAGACGACGCTCACGTGATCGAATGGGAAAAGATCGAAGTACATAGTGACGGGTCATACATCGAAGAACCACTGCGTATCGTGGACCGAAAAGAGCACGTACTGCGAAGGAAAGTCATTCCACTAGTAAAAGTTGTATGGTCGTTTCACGGAGAAGAGGAAGCAACCTGGGAGACCGAAGAAGAAATGAAGAAAGCTTATCCACACCTTTTCGCCGTACATTCAGGTAACTTCGAGGACGAAGTTTAGTTTTAAGGTGGGGGGAGTTGTAACGCCCCGAATTTACCGTAATTATTTTAAAATTTTCTGAAATTTATTTCTATTTTTTTTTTTATATTAAATACTGGCCATTGATATTAAAATTCAAATAACAGGACATCCGTAGGAGATCGTATGGAGTACCCTTTATTAAAGTTGCTTAGAATGACCTCATTAACAATATAGAAGAGTTAGATTTCGTTAAACTTGAATATTTACAAAAATTACAAAAATGCCATTAGTTAAACTTAAGTTAACTGACCATTTTTAAGTACGCATGTTTCTAGCGATCATTAAAACGCAAAATCCTGAATTTGAGCTTTTGGACACATATTAACCATACACATCAAATTTCAGCCCTTAAATCATAGTAGAAGTGGTCCAATTGTCAAATCAGGCCTTAACCCTTGATTTTCATGTCCATCGAGTGAGGAAAGTAGATGGTTAGTCGTAGTCGAATATTTTTCTTCATATGAGTGACTTGGATCATCTTTATCATGGACCAATAGTGTGATTTGATTGCCCCACATTGATAAGCCTCTTTCTTATGTGCGAAATTATCCCGTTCTAGAAATTAACGAGTTACCAACTCTTCTCAAATTTGAACCTTTCAATTTACCCACTTCTCACCATCAATCGCTTTTCAAATTTGGACCACCCATTATACTCATATGACTACGAGTTTACACAAAATTTGGACCTCGATCTATAATCCTACACCGTTAAACCACAAAGCCAGCCCCTTCCTTTTCCGCCAAAAGTTGGAATTTCAGATCTAGGCATTTCTCACCATCAATCAACCACTAAACTTTGTACAATTGTTTGCCTATCATGACTACATACTTTTTCAAAATTTGGGCCCTGATCATCAAGCGTAGACCGTTAATTGAGATATAGCCCATTTTAGCACCCGTTAGGCCATTTTTAAGGATCGGCCAATCTAGAATGCGGATCATCAAGAAATTTACGTATTCTAACTCTACTTTTCGAGCTTGATAAGATTAACGGATTGAAATCGATCAAAAATATCAGAATATTAAGATTTGAGAAACCTACCTTGAGAGGTTGTTACACAAGACCCCGCGTGCACATCCCTCTCCATATTTCTACTACGCACCTCCAAACCCTAATTCCAACCCTACCTCTATATATAGGGCCCCTCTTAGCCAAAGGTGACTCCCACCCACGAATTTGAGAGAGGGAGAGAGAAAGAGAAAGAGAAAGAGAGAGAGAGAGAGAGAGAGAGAGAGAGAGAGGGAGGAGTACCATCTTGCCATTATTTCATCATCTTGTATCTCTAATAAGTCGAAGATCATAAGGTGAGAACTCCTTTAAGATTGGATTAATAATTTCATATTTTGTAGGTTCATAATTCTTATGTGTTTTTGTTTACATGTGTTTATTTATTCTCTCCTTAATTAGCTATATATGAATGCTTTTAGATACTTTTTTTTCAATCTCATGGTGATGAGGATATTCATTGGACTTAGAGAACTAGTAAGGAATAGAATTATGTTTGTTGCACATATGAGATTTGTGTAACCAGCTTTAAAGGGACCACCTTTCTTTCTATACTGTATAAAGAATGGTTGTGATTGTCTAATGGAGATTCTTATATTGCTATATATATTCCTTTTATATATATATGGATGGACCCTGATCTGTGGTGATGAATATCGGAACACCCGGTTAAGAGGTTGCCCTAACCTGAGACGATGCTTTTAGCTTGTCCGGTTAAGTGGCCACCCTGATCTGTGGTGGTGGTATCAAGATCGCCCGATTAAGTGGTTGTTAAATCCATTTATTACTACTACTATTATTATATTTACTATTATTATTATTATTCCTAAAGTTGTTAAGGATCTCCATAGGACGATAGTTGAGTATGGTTGTTATGAAGCTTAATAGTACGGGCCGCCATCCTGGGATGTGATGCGTCGGTTACGACTATTTTGATGAGTGATGAACCATAAGGAAGGATGTGGTGGTACCAAAGGTTGGTTAGACGATAAGTGGCTTGGTGTAAATTGGAAATAATAATAAAGAATGGCTAACTCATGCATGCACGTGGCTCCATGTGGGTGTATGGATTTGAGAATAGGCTAGAGCGTCCTACTTCTCCCATACACTGTCACGTGTGGATTTGGGCTATGAGTGTCCCGTTTCTCACGTGGTCGGGCAAAATTATGGGCTTGCGTGTCCCAAAACCCCTGGCGGCATGTCTAAGGATTCCTACGCTGGGTCATGCATTATCATGCATTGCATTAAGAAAGAGTAATGGATGTTTTGTTATGATTTTTATGCAATTATTATTTCTAACCTTAAAGTAGTTCTTCACTATGCCGCTTTTGACGGTGTTTTGTGGAAATAATTTAGAACATGTAGGTAACGATCCTTAGGAGCCCGAGCCTCAAGGAGACGATTATGATGGCTCGTGGGAGCAGATGGTGGAAGACGAGACCGCATAATCATTCATAGTTCTAGCATTTATTTAATATTTGAAATTGTAATAAGTCCCAATGGGAGGACGTAGTTATGAACATGATGTTTAAATGAATGATGGTTACATGGTTTGATGATTTGGTTTAGTTAATGAAATAATATATAAGTTTGGTTTCACCATCTTGCTTTTGATTTTCCAAATAGTATGAAATGTGCATGTTTGTGTGAAAATTATGTAAGGGGTATAACCCTCACACATTCCAAATAACCTTGGGAATTCGGCCGTCGTGATGTACACGGGAGCCGAAATCTTGGGGTGTTACAGCTCGTCCTAGCTTGCATTGAGTGAATCATGTACATTGATCTTACATATGGCAGATTGTTGGTTTTAACAGCTCTATCATCCGACTAGATAGATCTTACTTTCGATTCTAGTTGAGAAAGTGAGAAACCACAATGAATTAAGCATCAAGGATTGCTACAAGTGGATCCTTGAACCCTTAGTACCTTTTTATAATTGTTTACTTTCAATTTAGTTCAAAGTTGTTACTTACATCAATCTCCTACAAATCTGGTTGTTAGCTTCTCAATAGAAACTATTAGATGTGTTTGTGAAATCCTACATAAGTCCCTGTGGATCGACCTCGGTCTTACCGAGATTATTACTACATCGCAACCCTACACTTGGGGAAGCAAACATTAACCAATGAAAACTTGATGAATGTCTCTCTACCATCATAGGTCCTTTAGCCCATTGAAAATTCTGATTGGGAGGACCCATTTTTAATCAATCATAACCCAAACCAGAATTTGAGGAGATATCTTTTTGCTGCTCTTATCTCCTCCTATCATGCATGTGGTGCACATAAATATTGAACTTCAATGAAGACAAGCACCCATGTCTACTATCGAGCAGGACTTTGGTGGTCCTCATAAGAAATTTATTGAAATTCATGAAGATCCTGCTCAAATTTGATCATGTAGTCGATCGGACTAATCAAAGGTAGGTAGGTAGGTTAGGATTTATTTTTCTGCAATTAAGATTGAATAAGTCTCATCGAGACAATGGAAGATGCTAGAATTGATCAACTTGCTACCGCAGGTACTCTCGTTCCCACTCTCCTTTATTTTATGTCATTACTCTCATGTTATGCTTATTGCATATCTTGTTACATTGAGGACAATGTAAGATTTTGATTGGGGGGTGAGATTCCTTAGATGAATCTAATAGCTTTTGTAACATTTCGAGCAATTATGTAGAAAATTTTTAATTTTTCTAAAATTCAAAACTCTTTTAGAAAACCTTATTTTTATGCATTCGAGATGATACGAGTATAAGAAAAGAGATACGAAGTGAGTGATGTTGCAAATCTTGTACTACTCTTAATATAATGGTTTTATATGTGAATTCCCCTATTTATATGATTGATAGAAAATTTGAACACTTTTACACCTAGTTCACATTACACGATTTTCATGGTTTGAAAGGATTATGTGATTTGTGGATTGGCTAGGCTTAGATTTGAGGTGTTAAGGAACCAAGCCGGGGTACTTTGTCCATCCTTGTCCATGGGAAAATAACGAAAGATATGGATTTCTAAAAATCCTATATAATGTAAAAGAAAAAGAAAAAGGAAGGATGAAAATTGAGAATGATGAAAAACATGGTGGAAAATTCCAATTAGGGCTACCTATTACCAACCGGGGGATGGTCTACCCGTAACCAAAGCCGGAAATGGGACGTAGTGTGAAAGCCGTTGAAAGGACGGTAAGGAAAATTCCTGTCATAGGCTTGTTGTTGCTCTATGCACCTTGAGATCCATAGTTTAGTTGATCTATGAAGAAGATAATCCCAGAAACTCATGAGATGAAGTTTGACTATGCACATTAGGTTGAATTTGTTCGAGTTCTTCTATTTATCAATCAATCAGTGGGAATTTCATATAGACACTTATTATGTTTTGAGAGTTTAAGGTTTCAACTTTTATCACCTCATTTTTCTGAATTTTACACTTGTATGTCTTGGAATGGATAGAAACATAGTTTATGAAGGAGAGTTGGTTTTTGGAGGATTGAACTTGTTTCAAGCATGTTTTACTCAGGACTAGCAAAAAGCTGGTTGGGGGGTGTGTTGAGCCTCCAATTTCTACATGTCATAGCCCATTACATCACATTATATGCATGGTTTTCATGTTTAAAGACTAATCTAATACATGTTTTTGTGATTATAGGAATGAGAGAAGATTTCAACAACTCATGGTTAAAAGAGTCACTTTGTATGCATTGAAGATCAATAGAACAAGTGCCAAAGAATGGTGAAGAAAGAGAAGAAGAAAGAAAGAAGAAAAATGAAGAGGAATAGGAGCCCGACCTGTAACGCCCCAGATTTTCGAGATTTATTTAAAAATTTTTGAAAATTCATTTTTAATTTATTTTTTATTAATTATCGTACATTTACCGTTAATTTGCGAATAGCGGGACATCCGTAGGAGATCCGATAGGGGACCATTTACAAAAGTTGCTTAGAATGATTCCATAAACATCAAAGAAAGATCAAATTTCAAAAATCACGCACTTTTTAGATAATTACGAAAATGCCATTAGTTAAACTTAAGTTAAGATGCCATTTTTAAGTATTATAGTTTCTGACGATCACTTTCACGCAAAACCCTGGATTTAAGCTTTTGGGTACATATTAACCATACACATCAAATTTCAGCCCTTAAATCATAGTAGAAGTGGTCCGATTGTCAAATCAGCCCCTTAACCCTTGATTTTCATGTCCATCGAGTGAGAAAAGTAGATGATTAGTCGTAGTCGAATATTTCTCTTCATATAAATGACTTGGATCGTCTTTATCATGGACCAATAGTGTGATTTGAGTGCCCCACCTTGATAAGCCTCTTTCTTATGCGTGAAGTTATCCCGTTCTAGAAATTAACGAGTTACTAACTCTTCTCAAATTTGAACCTTTCAATTTACCCACTTCTCACCATCAATCGCTTCTCAAATTTGGACCACTTATTATACTCATATGACTACGACTTTACACAAAATTTGGACCCCGATCTATAATCCTACACCGTTGAACCACAAAGCTAGCACCTTCCTTTTCCGCCAAAAATTGAAATTTCAGATCTAGGCATTTCTCACCATCAATCAACTACTAAACTTTGTACAATTGTTTGCCTATCATGACTACATAGTTTTCCAAAATTTGGGCATTGATCATCAAGCGTAGACCGTTAATTGAGATTGAGACCATTTTAGCACCCGTCAGGCCATTTTCAAGGATCCGCCAATCTAGAATGTGGATCATCAAGAAATTTACGTATTCTGACTCTACTCTTCGAGCTTGATAAGATGAACGGATTGGAATTGATCAAAGATCATCCGAATATTGAGATTTGAGAAACCCACCTCAAGAGGTTGTTACACAAGACCTCGCGTGCACATCCCTCTCCATATTTCTACTACGCACCTCCAAATCCTTCTCCTAACCCTAGCCTCCATGCCCTAGAGAGAGAGAGAGAGAGAGAGAGAGAGAATAGAAGAGAGTTCTTTCTCATATTTTTCCAGCGGCTAGGATCTTCTACAACCCTCTTCTTCTAAGTCCATCCTAAGGTGAGGATTTTCCTTCAAGCCTTTCATTAACAATATCACGATTATCATAAGTTTCTTTTGTGGCATGTGAAGTTGTTTTATTTTGAATTACTTATCCATATAACATGAAGTTTGATGTGAGATTTGTAATGAATATCATTATATGGTGATGTGATTCTTTTTTTTAGATTTTTAACTAAGAAGCATGTGTATTTGTGTTATTTATTTTTGTGAAATCTATGCCCTTATTTTCTTAGTCCATGTATTACAAGTAACATTGGTTTTCATATTGTGATATGAAATATGTGTATAAGATCATCATATGGACATCCCATTATTGTATACTCTTTGTCCCTAAGTTGGTAAAATTATTTGATGTAGAGAGATGAAACCCGTGAGAGGTGTCCATGATGGAAGAATATATCTTGACTTAATTGAGAGAACGAAGTGATTGTTTGTTAATGGATCCTTACGTGTACATGATGCTTGATTTGATCCATTTACAGTACATGGGTATTTTAATGAATTTGGTCATGATGTAAAACATTGGCTTTTTGGGACATGATGAAATCATAAAACGGGACAATGAGTAAACATTAATGGTATACAAATTCTCATGAGCCGGGGTTGGTGCTATGGACACTAATTCCGTGCTGTTGGCCTATGCTGGGTTGCTTGCGACTCTCCATAGTGACCATTGACCTTATTTAAATTGGTTGTATGCGAAAACACTTAAATAAAGGTGAAACTAAAGTCATGCATTCACTTGGCTCCATGTGGGTGTACGGAATTGAGAATAGGCTAGAGCGTCCTACTTCTCGTACACTGTCACGTGTAGATTTGGGCTATGAGCGTCCCGTTTCTCACGTGGTCGGGCAAAACTATGGGCTTGTGCGTCCCAGGAACCTCTGGTGACTAGTGGCTAGCATGAAGTCGTAACAGAGAGTCTCCCACTTCATGGATTGTGATTCTAGCTAGGGTGCCTTAGCCAGAGCATGCATTCCATGCATCGCATTAACAAAGATTTTTACTTGATTGTTTTGATTTGATTAAATGATAATATCCTGCCTGCGTTTACTCTATACCGTTATTATTATTCTTGATTGTCTTGGAGGAAATATTTCCCACTATGATAGCGTTTAACGCTATCCCAAACACAATTTAAATGATGCAGGTGAAGATCCAAGTAATGAACCCGATTTTCAAGGAAAAGAGTTCGATGGTTCGTACAATCACATGGCGGATGACGATGTTAGAGAAACTTAATTGATGTTATCATTTATTAAATAATTCTTTTGAATAGTTGATACATTTATGGAATTGTAATAAGTCTTCAAGAGAAGACATGGTTTTGTATTTTAATTAATCAGTATGGATATTGGTTGGTTCCCTTATTTAAACATTGATGATGACGTAGTAAGTTTGATAGAATAATATGATAATTGTTTCCACCATTGTACTTGAATGCTATATTTCATTATTTAACAAATCAATTAGTCCATGATTTACTTGGGAATTCGGCCGTCGTGTTATACACGAGAGTCGAAAATCTCGGGTCGTTACATGACCGGTCAAGACCGGTTGGCCAACAAGTCAGCCACTCCCTGGACTATCAAAAGACCAGTCAAGACCGGTCGGCCACATGTAGACAGCAAGTTACAACTTTTTAATTCCGATTTTGGGTTTCCTAAGTGCGGGAGGACTCCGTAGTTCCGCGATTCTTCCAAGTCGGTGACGCCTCTAAGCTATAAAAGGACACCTACAGCTTCTTCCAAACCCATCTAGCAACGTGAGGAGCAAAGAGATTAAGACCTAGGAGGCTTCCTAGCCTCCTACAACTAGTTTTCTTCTTCTTCTAGTTCTAGTTTCTAGTTTTTAATGTTTTCTTTTAGCTAACCTCTTATTTAGAGCTAAGAGGTGAAGTTTGTAGTTTGTTTCAATGCTTTAATTCGTTTCTTCAAGTACCCTTTACTTATTTATGGATTTTCAAGTTCTAATTTGAATAAAGTTTATTTTTTTAGAAGTTTTGTGAGATTTTATGTACTCTGGACATGAGTTCCTTGCAATTCTCTGAGATGGCCATGATTGGATTATTTGAATTCGAATTATTGTAACCCTTGAGCATGCCATAGTCTCTTGGCATGGCTGTTACTCCGAAGGCTATAAGTTCAAGTTCTATGTGCTTCATAGCTGATTTCTAGAATTAAGTGGGACTGTTTGTGCTTGAATGTTATATCATCCAATCAGATGAGAGATAGGACTTTGATTCTAATTGTGTTGTGCTTGGATGAATGGATTGGCATTGGAATACTACAAGTGGATCCTTGATGCTCTAATTCTTCTTATTTTCAGATTTTCCTATTTTATGTGAAAAACTATTTTCCTACACTTCTTAGATTCTAGTTATTAGAGTAGTTGGAATTGTCTACCTCTTTCCCTGTGAATCGACCTCGGTCTTACCGAGAATTATTACTACATTGCAGCCTTACACTTGAGGCAAGCGAACAGTGTCCTCCAGCAAGTCACCCGTCCAAACACAAGACTGTCACTGGCCCTGGTTACACTAAGAAACCATGGGGTGTCCTCCAACAAGTCTCCCGTCCGAACCTGAGACAGTCACTGGCACTGGTTGCACTAAATGAAAACTATGGAGTGTATTCCTGAAAGTCATTTCGTCCACAGAGACGTGCGATGACACTGAGATACACGACTCAGTTAAAATCCTGGTTGCTACTCAATTAGGAACCCCCGAAAGAGTATGGGACCAACATCTAACTGGTCTTAGCAATGGCTTGGTCCATAAGAAATCCTAAACTTGGTCTTTAAAACCATGGACTCAAGACTATAATCCCTGATGATTTAAATTACTTGCGCTATCTATCCGGGCTTCATCCCTTTTAATATTTCATCTATTGTATAACTGCAATTCATAGTGGAATCTTGTCGCTTTGTGCCGTGGTTTTCTCCTGTAAGGGTTTCCACGTAAAAATCTTTGTGTTGTCTATATTGTGCTTTATTTATATTTATGCTCTTTTAACGCTTTATTTAATTCATTTATGATACAAGCATGCATTTACTTTTGCCTTTTAATCAAGGGTGATCATCCATTGATGTAATTAAGGGTTTGTGACCAGTTCACAGCCTGGAATGTAAAAGATCTCGGAATCTCTGGAATAAAATTTACCTCGCGGTGCTTGCTCGTGTATACTTTGTGATTGCTTGTGATTATCCATGAATGTCTCTATACTCAGAACCCCAGAATAATGAAACACAGGAAAAACTGCTGACGAGCATGATTTTTCTAGTTTTAACAGGTGGGGATTAATATCTCACAAATGTTTGATTTAGTTGCCTTATAGTATGAGGATGTTAAATTTGACTTGGTGTCAGTGAGATCGCACTTAATTCTACTTAGCGTCAATCGATCTTCGAGCTATCAGGGCACTTCCCAAGGCTGAAAATGACTAAGGTGCCATTTGGTAAACTAAAAAATAATGTCTAAAAATTAATTAAAGTACTGAAAACTTACAGTGCTGAATTTTATTACATAAAGTACTGAAAAATCTTTTTGGTAATTTTTCTGAAATAGATACTGATATTTGAAAATAAGAACTTTTTTCATAAAAACTTATTTGGTAAACATGATAAAAAAATGTCTGAAAAATAACAATTTGTCATATTTGCCCCTATATCTCAATTTCTATTTTTTATAGAGTATAAGACAGAAATTGTATGAGCCATTGAACCTACATAACTTAGCCATGTCACCACACTACCACATTTGTAGCGTGTTATACAGTATGCAATCAGGATCCTTCGTTGGATGATGTTTACACAGCGTTGATTGCCTCCCAAAGCCTTTGCAGAAACTTTCTGTGACTGGAAGTTAGGTGAGGCTCACAGTGAAATGCACCCAATCCATCTATTTTGCCATGTTATTTTAGGATATAGGCCACCATGATGTTTATTTTCCATCCAAAATGTTCATAAGGTCATACGCACTTAGATGAAGGGAGAAAGCAAATATCAGATAGATCCAAAACTTTTGTGACCCCAGCATGTTTTCAATGGTAGACGTTTAATCCCCACTACTTTCTAAGGTATAGTCAACTGGAGCTTTGGATGCATCTCACTTTTGGGCTCGAGCCCTTAAACAATCTTACCAGATGGACGGACGGTTTGAATATAACACATGCATCATGGTGGACCCATAGAATTTATGGACTCATAGAATTTGGTGACGTCAAGCCACCACAAAGTCGGTGGAGTGTGGCTACACCGCAATCAGCTTGCAAAGCAGGAGGCCAATGCGGACGGCTATCTGGGTGGGCCTCACCCTGATGTTTGTGAGAAATTTACTCCCTCTATACATTTTTCAAGATCATTTTAGGACACAGAACAAAAAATGAGGCATATTCAAAACTCAAGTGAGCCGTACAATAGGAAAAGTGAGGATTGAATGTACATTGTTGAGACATAACATACACTATTGAAACATTTGTACGGCCACAAAAGTTTTTGATTAAGCTAATACTTTTGTGTTTTTTGTTCATCCCAATAGGAATAACTTTGTGAACATTTTGGATGGCATATAAACATCATGGTGAACCTTAAGGAGGTTTTGACGGTGGGCATTTCCTAACCTATTGTTTCTGTCGTACGACCCACTTAAGTTTTGGATATGCTTCATTTTTTGTCTCATATCGTAAAATGATCGGGTGAAATGGATCTAAGGGATGGATTTCTCACAAATATCATGGTGGGCCATACTTACGAACTTGGCTTTTGCAAGAAATCACGACAAAGGGATTTGCCTAACCATAACACACTGCACCTTTGAGGGTACGTTGATGTGACAAAGTTCTATGGCCCCATCATGGTGTATATGTTAGATCCACACCCGTTCATATATTTTGTCATATTATTTTATGCTATGAGCCCAAAATTGTGGCAGTCCAATTCTCAAGTGGACCACACCGTAGAAACCTGTGAAGATTGAACACCTACAATTGAAAACTTCTTGGGGGCCACAAAAGTTTTAGATCAAGCTGATATTTGTATTTTCGCTTCATCCACGTCTGTGTGACCTTATGAACAGGTTGGATAGCAAAAAAGTCATGGGGGCCCTAAGAAGGTTTCAACGGTGGGTGTCATTGTCCCCACAACTTTCTATGGTGTGGTCCACTTGAGCTTTGGTTCAGCCTCATTTTTATTTTTATTTTTTTGCTCATGCCTTAAAATGATCCGCCAAAATGAATGAACGGTGTAAATATAATACATACATCATGATGGGGCAAAGAACTTTGCCACGTCTGTTATGCTTTTATCCTATCCCGTCAAAGCCGTCACGGGTTATAAGAAGATGGGTAAAATTGTCATTTAGGAAAAGTATTAATTTGAAATCACTTACCGCTTTCAGCTTTAAGCCTTAAGCCAAAGGACATAAGCTTAAAAAAATCTATTTTTTCAATGAAATTTTAGATTAAGCACTTAATCTTTTGGATTTACCAAATAATCTGAATATGGAAAATCACTGAAAATGGTACTTTTAAGTGATAAGTGCAGAGAATGAGCTTTACCAAACAGGCCCTAAGTATTGGGCCTGCTTTTCACTTAATTAGGGTATTTGGCAAATACCGATGATGATTATCTTTGAACGGTGTTGGATTATATTCATTAGAGTTGTAGTAATACTAAATCTGGCTTGACGTTAGTGAGATCACGCTTAATTCCACTTGGCGTTAGTCGATCTTCGAGCCAACGGGGCACTTTCCAGGGCTGAAAATGACTAAGTATTGGGTATGTTTATCGCTTAATTAGGATATTTTGAAATTACAACGGAGATTAACGTCGATGTAATGGATGATTATATTTCTTTGGATCATGGAGAAGCTAAATCTCGCTTGGCGTCGATCAGATTCTGCTTAATTCCACTTAGCGTCACTCACTTTATGCTCTTACAGGGGGTTTTCGGGGTTGTAAAATTAACTAAGTGTTGGCCATTTTTTATTAAATCATGGATTAAAGGTATTTAACGTTGACCGTTGGGAAATTTGGTTTGGGGATAGATAGAACTCATCGATGTGTGTCTAAGAGAGATAGTACGCCGGAGAGGCAGGTTTCATCGAAAGCGGGCCTTGCCACAGACGTCCCAGGCTAAGCGGGAATGTCCAGGCGCATGTTGTTACATGTGTGGATGCATGTGCTTGGGGGTGGGCGCATGTGCCTCTTCCCCCAGGCACATGTGGCATGATATGGGAAAGATAGAGAGAGCATTTATCTCCCGAGCGCATGTGTCATAGCACATGCGCTTGGCTCACATTGGTGGGCGCATGTCACTTTGTGACTTAGAAGATTTCTCCTCTTATGCAATTCCAGTGGACGCATGTCCCTCTAGAACAGTAGGAATTTCCACTGCTTAGCCATTTCTCTGGTTTTTCAGGCTGCAAGGAGGTGGGCGCATGTCCCTCTGCAATAATGGGAATTTCCACTACTTAGCCATTTTTCTGATTTTTCAAGCTGCAAGGAGGTGGGCACATGTCCCTATACAACAATGGGAAT
This sequence comes from Liriodendron chinense, assembly GCA_003013855.2. Classification (NCBI taxonomy): domain Eukaryota; kingdom Viridiplantae; phylum Streptophyta; class Magnoliopsida; order Magnoliales; family Magnoliaceae; genus Liriodendron; species Liriodendron chinense. Next base: position 4,256,952 of record ML058334.1, read on the forward strand.
TTCCACTACTTAGCCATTTTTCTGATTTTTCAGGCTGCAAGGAGATGAGAGCATGTCCCTCTGCAACAGTGGGAATTTCCACTACTTAGCCATATTTCTGGTTTTTCAAGCAGCAAGGAGGTGGGCGCATGTCCTCTGCAACATTGGGAATTTCCACTACTTAGCTATTTTGGAGTTTTCTTCTCTCTCTCTACATTCAAACTCTGATGGGGAAAATCCCTTTCCGGCGAGGGGTTCCGATGAAGAAATCCCTTTCCAGTGAGGGGTTTCGACAAGGGAAAATGGAGCAGGTGCATGTTACCTCTTGCGTCGCTCTGATGTCGTATGTAGATGATGTCTCTTATGGTCATCAGGTCAACTTACTATTTATAATAGGCTAATCAGGTCCAGGTCAGACCAATGAAAATCAGTGAGCGCATGTGTTTCTGGAGGAGTTTTTGGGCGAATGTGGCGGGCGAATGTGGCGGTGCATGTGTTGGGCACATGTGCCTAAAACTTGCACTTTTCGAAATTTTTCTGGATGATTCTCCGATAAAAAACGCCCCAGGAGCATTTGGCTAGAGCATAGGCGCACGTGGATGGCGCATGTCCCTCTTGTGCATTATCAGACCTAGAATATTTCTGGGTTTTACACTCTAAGAGAGAAAACAACTTCCAGACTTATAATATTTCAAGATTTTTAGACTCCAACGGGCGACCCCTCCAAGGACAGGTACCCTTTTGGAGATCAAAGTCACTGACACCAAGTCACTTTTAAGCTCTTATTGACCTATCAAATGAACGGGATGGGGGGTGGAGAATCAGATATTGTAAATTTTGGTAGTTACTTCATAATTTGGACCCTCCAAGTCAGCTCTTGGTATAAGAACTTTGCCCCTAGAAGCGCGCACGTGAAAATATGCATCTCCTGGCTTTCAAACTTGGTAGTCGGGGGTTTTGGGGCATTCTGGATCATTTGGCAGCAATACACATCCAGTTCCACTCTGAAATAGCATGTGTGGGTTTTGGTCGCAATTGCTTAAGTCGCCTAGGGTTAGGGTTGTGCTAGCGTCCGATCGCGTTTTTTGACTGTTTCCCGGGTCTAAAATTAATCTGGATTGTCGTAGATGGACTACCACATGTTGTTTTACTATGGGTAAGAATTTAAGCCCTAAAAATCCTAATATGCACTGTACCAATACCAACCATCTAATTGGCATAATCATTGCCTAAAAACACCGATCCACTATCATACGTTCTGTATGTCATGAATGAACTCCAGTCAGGATATACATGATGAAATTACATCAAATAGTCTAACACGATACCCTACGCGACGTGGAAGCTTAGAGCAGAGCTTATAGAACTATAGCTAAGTCCTAGATTTGGGGCGGGGGGGGGGGGGGGGGGGGGGGGGGAGGGGGGGGGTTGATTAAGACTGTTTTAAAATATTTTAAAAACCTCTTGCCTAATTAAACTAATTAGAAATTATAAAATAATTAAAGTAAGAACACTTAGCTTCCAAGCTTAAGTGGGTCCAATTATGAAAGCTATAGAAGATATGCAATTCAAACAACTAGCCTAAGCACATAGATTATAAAAGATGCAACATATTGAGCTTCTAATCAATGTGCAATTATCTAAACTCCAAAAGGTATAACTACCTAAGAAACTAGTCTAGAGAGCTATGTATACAGTATGAGATACATCATTCTAAGCATATGTCCACAATATTAGTGAACATACATCTTGTGTGTGAATCTACCTAACAAATGCATAGCGTGCATTTCACTCCAACATTCATACAATTAACAATTAAATAGACAATGCAAGAATAAAAATGACTCAAATGACAATCTCAAACACAAGCATGTATAGTAGTTCAGTTTTCCTACTCCTCTCCCGGTTCTCGTACTCATCCCTTGAGCACACTGGATTTCACTAGGGAGTTAAAATCAGGTTCCTCCCAACCTAGGTGTTTTAAATCGGTTCCACCCTACCAGGGAGTTTAACAAGGTTCCTCCCAATCTATGATGGAGATTTTAACAGATTCATCTCTCAATCCAGATGTTAATGGGTTCCATCCAACCCAGGAATTTGACAAGGTTCCTCCCAACCCTTCAGTTCCAATCCAAGAACCTACAATGGTTTCTCAGGCTAACAAATAACCTACACTTACACACCTGTGTCGATGGCTCCCCTTGGAGACTTATATGATTTTCAATAGGCTAACCATCGACTTTAAATTCACACTCAATCTTACCAAAAGAAAGGAGTGCTACTAGACTCCTATAATGACAACTTGTCGAATTGAGCCTCTTGTTCCGTACCCCTTGGGTTGCTTGATCCCCACTCTCCCATGCTTCAATCAGCTCATTGTTGCTTCTCCGATCTTGTTGCCGATACGTTGCCAATGCTTCTCCCCACTCTACTTTTCATGTGATGCTCCAAAGATATGCCCAAGGTGCTAGGAGATGTGTTGAATTCTTTACTATGATAGGATTTGGTTGCCTAGAGGAATTCACCTAATAGGATCTCTAAAGAGGTTTAGACAAAGGATTTACCTATGGTTTTAGGTACCCAAACATCTAGAGATCAAGAGAAAGCAAGTTCATCTTCGTATTGAATGCTCCATCTTGTTATGAATCACAAGGAAGATGACTTGTGTATGGTAGGATCAGAGCCCAGTGATGTGGGCAATGAGGGTGGCTTCTAATGCTCTCAAATATATATCCTGGTAGCCTAAAACTCAAGCTCCATTTATATAGAAAAAGCTTCAATGGCTAGAAAATGGTAGCCAATGGCTATCTGTCGGGTGGACGATTAAGGCCATCGGTCGACCGATGATGAGCATCAGTCAGCCAAATTAGGCCTGGACAGAAGTTTTGTTGATGTCCAATTTTGGGCCTTAGTAGGTCAGTCAACCAGGCTATTAGTCGGCCAACGCCTCACTGTCGGCTGGCGGACTGGTCAACCGACAATACATGAATTCTGTTATTTTTTGTTTGCATTTTTACAGCAATTCATGAACCACTTAGGCCTAACTTTGGGTGGTCTTTTCGGACACCTAAGGCCATTCGAAGATGACTAAAGTTTACATATGGGTCAAGTCATCTAGAAGTTTGGTTTTAGTATAGGTTCAAAGCTTTTGGCTCACCAAGGCATCTCTAATTTACCTGTTTCTTCTTCCTTGACGTAGTTGTCCTATTGAGTCTTCGATCTTCATCTTCTTTGAGCTCAACCAACACCTAGACTCACTGACTTATGTAATTGACAAATAAGGTACACTAGTATGCCACAGAAAAGTGCACTAACACGTGACATGATGCACTTGAATTTAAGAGCCACTCTCCACCGAGAGAACCCTTACCGGACACAGTCAAAACATCACGCTCATCCTCCGTGGATTTCGTAGTATTAGCCCCCTAGAAGAATCTTCATATTTTTCTTACCTTTTTCTGGGATTCGAATAATCCATCTTCATGTGCCCTTATTTCCCACAATTACAGCACCTCACCTTATTCTTCCCTTTGCCTTTGGATTTAGATCTAGATCGCTACGATCCCCCATCCCGCTCAGAATTTCTTCCGCTTATAACCAATGCATCCTTCGTAGAAGAACCCACGCCACTACTTTTCTTCTCATCGCCTTCGCCTGGAGGGCTGAGATAACGGTCTCCAAGCTAATGGACTCATTACCTGTGCACAATGAGTCCTTAAACGACTCATATGAATCCAGAAAAGAATTCAATATGATGCATGCTTGATAGTCATCCTTTATCTGTTCATCTACATCTAACAACTTACAAACGAGCCTATTGAAGTTGCTAATGTGGCTCTCAACATCAGTCCCCTCCACCATCCTCAGATTGAACAACTACATCATCAAATACAAATGATTTTCAAGAGACTTCTTCGCATGGATATTCTCTAACTTCGCCCATGTATCAACTGCAGTCTTCTCTCTCATGACGTTATATAGGACCTCATCTGTTACGCACAACTGGATTGAGATCATGTGTTTCTTATCCATCTTCTTTCACTCTTCTTCTTTTATGGATTCCGGTCGCTCTCCAAGGAATGCTTCTTCCAATCCTTATTGAACCAGGGAGGCCTTCATCTTAACCTTCCAAAGTTCAAAATTATTTCTCCTCGAATACTTATCTATGTCGAATCTCATGCTAGACCCCATTAATGACTTAACTCAGATTCTTTCTGCCTCCCAACATTCGCTCTGATACCACTTGTTGGGAATAAGTCCGGTAGTGGAAGCAGATCACACAAAGCAAACCACAATGGAAACAATCAAGTAAATCGACAAAGTAAGATAAGGCAATCTAAATTTAACATGGAAAACCCCCTCACGGGTAAAAAACCACGGCACAAAGCGAACAATCCACTATGAATAACAAGTTACAAGATATTACAGAAGAAAACTTACACGGATCCCAAAGCTCCACAAAGAAATCCAAGCTCTCCAAGAGAAAGACCAACATAGCCCTTCCTCTTACGTTAATTCTCTCACCCTAGAACTCTCTCAACCCACATGAACACGTCTAAGACTCCTTGTGTTATCCTAATCCCGCATTACACCCCTTTAAATAGGAAAAAATTAGAATTAGCAACAAATCCCGTGCAAAACTGCGTAAACGACTTTATAGTTCGCACACCGTTGGGTGCCCGACAGATCAAAAATCTGTCTAGAGAGTTCTAAAAGTAAATCCAGGGAATTTCGGGTGCCCAACGGCATCCATCGAGCGCCCTACACAATCATCGGGCGCCCAACACCCCCTAGTGTCTAAGATGGAAGACATCCCCAACATGAAGGACATCTTGTCACTCGTCATCCAAGCTGATATTTCCCACTAACATGTCACTTGTAAATTACATCCTGAAAGGCCCGAATGGCCCACAAGATCTTACAATATCTACACTATCTTAGAACTTTTGCACTAAGTCAAAGATGAAATAATCCACATTTATTGATTCGACTCACTCTTATAGGAGTGAAAACCCCAATCATCCCTCTAATCCTTCGGTAAGGATAGCCACCAGACACGATGAATGGTTTAAATCGTCTAGAGGCAGCCTAAGGGACAATCGCTCTTGTCTCGATTTTCTCTTAAGGCAATTACGCAAATGTCTTTATTGAGAAAATGTCACGCCCCAAATTCGATTACACAGATGTTTTTATTAAGAAAATGACACACCCAAAATCCAATTTTCGGCGCCCATTCGTTGTATCCCAAATTCGGAGGTGAGAGCCTTTGTAGTACCCCAATTTAGGCTCCTGGCTCCCATATGCCAAGTTCGAAAGTGGGATCCTACAAGGAGGATTTAGAGAAAACTATGAAATCAAGCATAACCTAAAGAACTCCATAAGCAACATACATCTCCATTAAATGATAGTTTAAAGTACAATGTTGATAAAGCAAATATGTGATGTAACAAAAATTCAAAGATCAGGAGCCTGCTTCAGCCTCAATACTACTAATACACTCCAACTTAACTTGCATAATCTTCGTATGAAACTCAGTAGTGTGTGTGTGTGTGTGTGTGTGTGTGTGTGTGTTGTTGAGCTCCTAATTGTGCATATTCTAACCCCAATTCATCACTCATTGTGCAAGGTTTATATGGTTTGTAGGCTAATCCAATGCATGTTTTGTGATTACAGGACTGAGAGTGGACTCTACTCAATTGAAGACATAAAGAGCTCATTTGGGACTATTCTAATAGAGATTACTTGAGGACCAAAGAAGAAAAGAAGAGAGAAAGCAAAGAAGGAAGAAAGTGGAAGAAAGAAAGGAAGAAAACAAGAAGAAAAAAAGGCTGACCGGTCGTGACCGGTCGGCCAAGGAAGCCTGACCGGTCCAGACCGGTCAGCCATGTACATTGGGGGTCTGCTGAAGATGTCCGACCGGTCATGACTGGTCGGACACAGTCGCTGGAGGAAAATTATATAAGGCCGACCGATCATGACCGGCCGGACATGGCTGCTGGAGTATAAAGGAAAACGTCCGACCGGTCATGACCGGTCGGACATCATTGCTGGACTGAAGATAAACAGGCCCGACCGGTCTTGACCGATCGGGCATACTTGCTGGAGTGATTGCTTATTGAGGCCGACCGGTCATGTCCGGTCGGCTATGCATGAAGATTTAAAAATTTCTAATTTCAGCCCGAAATTCTCTGCGCTGCGTAAGTGTTACGCAAGTTCTCGATTCTTCCGAAGTTGGGAAGCCTCCAGACTATAAAAAAGACACCTAGGGATTGTTCCTAGGGCATCCTAGAAGGGTTCAAGCGAGGTTGGAGACTGTGGAAGTGGAGATTGGAGTTTCACAACTCCTTTTGGTTTGCTTTGCTATTTTCATGCTTTTTGTAGTTGTTTCATGTTTCCTTGGATCATGAGCAGCTAAACCTCTTAGCTAGGGCTAAGAGGTGAAGCTTGTAGTGAATCCAAGATGTTTTAATTCGTAGTTAAGTGGTTTTCAGTTTGGAATTCATGATTATGAACTAAGGTTTGAAGTTTATACAAGTTTTTAAGTAATTTTTCTTAGTCTTGTGATGACTCATGGATGTTTGGATAAATTACTTAGCTTCTTAATTCGTTTGCAACGGTCTAGACCTGTATGATCTGAGGAATCGGAGTGCGCTCTAGTACTAAGATCTTCATAAAGGGACTTCATGCCAAAGTTCTATTTTTGTTGATTTTCTGGAATATGTAATGACTGTGCATGTGATTTGAATCCAGTTCAAATCCTGATCTAGCCTTGTCTTGTGAGAGGACTTGAGGATGGTTATGATTGAGAACTGGACTTATAGGAAAGGGGAATGACCTATGCAATTGAGCATGCTCAGCTCGGCCTACATTGAGTGAATCTTGTGCATAGAACTTACATATTACAGAATGTTTGGTTTAACAGCTCTATCATCCGACTAGATAGACAGGAATGTCGATTCTAGTTAAAAGAATAAGAAATCACAGCGGATTGAACATCAAGGATTGTTACAAGTGGATCCTCTGAACCCCTAGTGCTTTCTTATAATTAATTACTTTCGATTTAATTCAGTTTTTGTTACTCACATCAACTTCATACAACAATTTGATTAGTAGACTTAATTAGACACTTGTGGATGAATTTGTGAGATCCTACATAGTCCCTGTGGATCGACCTCGGTCTTACCGAGTTTATTACTACATCGCAACCCTACACTTGGGGAAGCGAACAAGTTTTTGGCGCCGTTGCCGGGGATCTTGACGGTTTTCACAAATTTCTGAAATTAGTATCTATTTAGGAATTTTTTTTAGATTTTTAGACTAACTTAATTTGTTTATTTGATTTTTCTTTTCAGGGATTTCTAGGAAGCTGAAGAAGATTCAAGGATTTCAAGTGCGAATCAGGTTCTATCCTTCTAAAACCTTACTCTTCTCCTTCTCCTATTCATTCCTATTCATCTCTTGTAGAGTGGGTGGAGATTCCTTTTGGATCTCTAAAAGGTCGGCCTTTTTGCCACCTGGATTCCTATTGGTCGGCTCAGCCGCCTTGGATCACCTTGTGCTCAGAGATTTCTTTTCTCATCTCTACTCCTCTTTTTCCTTTTTCTGCACTTTTTCTCAAAAGAGTCAAAGAGTGGGTGGGGAGTTCTCTGAACCCCTATTGACCACGAGAAATCGGTCTCTATCCTTGCTTCTGGCCTAGCCATTGCAAGACACCTTGTGCTTCGGTCTTAGAGAAGAGTAAAGAAAAGGGAGGAAGAATTCTTCTTTCTTTTTGTTTCTTATTTTTGGTTTTGCATGCCACATTGGGCTCGGGATTCCAATAACCGACTCATAAGTGAAGGGGGGATAGTAGAAGGAATTGATAGAGAGCCACGTGCTAGGAGACAGCTAGATTCTCCAATTTTATCTGAAAATATGGCTGCAAATCAACCTAACCTGGTCCAAAATCAAACTGAAACAGGGGAGAATGTGGTTGAGGATGCTCCCCGACCAAGGACTTTATGTGATTTCTTGCAACCTGCAAGAACGAGCACTCCCTCATGCATAATTTTTCCACAAAATGCAGGGAATGTGGATTTGAAACCGGGAGTGATCAATCTTCTCCCTAAATTCCATGGTTTAGACAGTGAAAGTGCCTATCAACACCTTAGGGAGTTTGATGAGGTAATCACCACCATGCACTTTGCAAATGTGACTGAAGATGTAGTAAGACTTAAATTCTTCCCTTTCACTCTTAAGGATAAAGCCAAGGGTTGGCTTTATGCATTGAGGCCAAGATCAATTGGTTCATGGACTGATATGCACAGAGAATTTATTAAAAAATTCTTCCCTACTTACAAAACGAACATGCTTAAGCGCCTTATCATGAACTTTGCCCAAAAAGAAGATGAAACTTTTTCCCAATGTTGGGAGAGGTTTAAGGACCTATTAAACGCATGCCCACATTATGGCTATGAAATTTGGCGGATTATAAGTTTTTTTTATGAAGGACTGACTTCATCCATGCGCCAATTTGTAGAGATGATGTGTAATGGAGAGTTCATGAATAAGGAAGCTGATGAAGCATGGGATTATTTGGAAGAATTGGCTGAGAGTGCACAGTCTTGGGACACATCTAAACCAACAAGTTCCAAGACTGGCCAACAAAAGAAAAAGGGAGGAATGTATGTCTTATCAGAAGAAGATAGCATAAGTGCACGGTTGGCTAGCCTCACAAGAAAGGTCGAAGCCATGGAATTAAGGAAAGGAGAAACAATCAACTCCACTGACGTTGAAACTGTTTGTGGAATTTGTGCTGGAAATCAACATGCTACACCAGATTGTCCCACAATTTCAGCAGTCCAAGGCATCTTACAAGAACAAACGAATGCCATAAACAGTTATCAACAGCAATATGGTGCTCCAAACTCAAACACGTTTAATCCTAATTGGAAGAACCATCCCAACTTCAGTTGGAGGAATGGACCCACTGCAAATGCAAACAACACTCCAAAAGTATCACTAGAAGAAATGTTGGGTGCACTCGTATCGGTCCAGAATGAGTATAACAAGACAAATTCTCTAAAAATAGATGGGTTCATGCAAGAGCAATTGAAATTCAATCAAAATTCAAACCAAGCCATTAATGAATTGAAAACATCTCTGGCTAGAGTTGAAGCTCACCTTAGTGGTAGAGAGAAGGGCACACTTCCTGCTCAAACTCTGCCTAACCCAAGGACCCAGTATGAGATACAAGATGCAAGCTCATCCTCTCACCATACGGAACATGTTCAAGCTATCACCACGTTGAGAAGTGGGAAAGAAATTGACAAATCTAATCCGGTGAAGGCTCCAAAGCCTAAGGATCCGGAAATTCTCAAAGAGGATGATAACCCAAACAATACTCCACAAGAGAAAGAACCGGAAAGACAATACAAGCCGGTTGTCCCATTTCCACAAAGGTTGATTTCACCTAAACCTTTAGATAAAAATCTGGAGATTCTGAAAGTTTTCAAGCAGGTGAAGATCAACATCCCGCTGTTGGATGCAATAAAACAAATACCATCTTATGCCAAATTTCTAAAGGAATTGTGTACAGTCAAAAGGAAACATAATGTTCACAACAAAGTTCTTTTGGTTGAGAATTTGAGCGCCATCATCAAACAAGAGGTGCCCCAAAAATACAAGGATCCAGGTAGTCCAACCATCTCATGCATCATAGGAGACTACCAGATTAAACAGGCTCTACTTGACTTGGGGGCAAGTGTGAATCTCATTCCATACTCGGTCTATGAACAACTTGGGTTAGGTGAATTGAAACCCACTAAAACCACACTCCAACTTGCTGATAGATCCATCCGAATACCGAGAGGAATGATAGAGGATGTTCTAGTCCAAGTTGATAAATTCTACTACCCAGTAGATTTTATTGTCTTGGATACACATCCCGTGATAGGCACCGGTACTCAAATTCCCATCATACTTGGACGACCGTTTCTAGCTACCTCAAACGCCATTATCAATTGTAGAAATGGACTTGTACAAATGTCCTTTGGAAATATGACCCTTGAGCTTAACATATTTGAGTTATGCAAACAACCACGGGAAGTTGATGATGATGTCCACGAATTAAACATGATCGAATCATTCGTGGAGGATACAGTCCCCTTATCACTATTTTTCAACCCTTTGGAGGCATGTATGGCCATTCTCATGAGACAAATGATTACACAATACAAGAGATGGATGCCATTCTAGAGATGATGCCAGTGCTTGATAATAAAAGATGGAGGGCCCCAATTGAACCTTTACCTGTAAATGAAAACAAGGCTCTCCCATCTAACATCAAGGCACCTACACTCGACCTAAAACCATTGCCAAGTGAGCTAAAATATGTTTATTTAGGTCGAGATGAGACATATCCAGTGGTGATTTCTTCCCACTTGGATGAGGAACAGGAGAGCAGGCTAATAGCCACTCTATTAGAGCACAAGAGTGCCATTGGATGGTCAATTGCGGATCTCAAAGGCATAGACCCACTGATTTGTACTCACCGCATACACCTTGAGGAAAATGCGAAGACATCCCGGCAACCACAAAGACGACTAAATCCAAACATGAAGGATGTGGTTAAGGCCGAGGTGGTGAAACTATTGGATGTAGGTATCATTTACCCAATATCCGATAGCCAATGGGTGAGCCCAACTCAAGTGGTGCCTAAGAAATCCGGAATAACCATCGTAGCCAATGCCAATAATGAATTCGTACCAACTAGAGTCACTACCGGCTGGAGAATGTGCATTGACTACAGGAAGCTCAACACTGTCACGAGGAAAGACCACTTCCCCCTACCGTTTGTTGATCAGATTTTAGAACGGTTGGTGGGTCATTCCCACTTTTGCTTCCTTGATGGCTATTCAGGGTACAACCAAATAGAAATTGCCCGTGAAGACCAAGAAAAGACTACATTCACATGTCCATTCGGCACTTTCGCCTATCGACGGATGCCGTTTGGACTATGTAATGCCCCTGCCACCTTTCAGCGTTGTATGATGAGCATCTTTTCTGACATGGTGGGGACCATTCTCGAAGTCTTCATGGATGATTTTTTCGTATACGGTTGTAGCTTTGATGAGTGCCTTGAGCACTTGAAATCTGTGCTAAAAAGATGTGAAGAGAAGAACCTTGTGCTCAATTGGGAAAAGTGTCACTTCATGGTTCAAAAGGGAATTGTACTTGGTCACATCGTTTCACAAAATGGAATTGAGGTGGACAAGGCGAAAATTGATCTTATCTCTAACCTTCCACCACCCAAAAGCATATGAGATATACGATCCTTTTTAGGACATGCAGGATTTTACAGAAGGTTCATAAAGGATTTCAGTTCACTCTCTCGCCCTTTATGTAACCTACTTCAAAAGGAAAATTCATTCGAGTGGAATGAAGAATGTCAAAAGGCCTTTACCACCCTTAAAGGTATGTTGACATGTGCCCCAATAATGCAACCTCCTGATTGGAGCCTTCCTTTTGAGATTATGTGCGATGCTAGCGACTATGCTATTGGGGCCGTGTTAGGCCAAAGAAAAGATAAAAAGCCATGTGTCATCTACTATGCAAGTATAACCCTAAACTCAGCCCAGGCAAACTACACCACCACTGAAAAGGAACTTTTAACCGTAGTTTTTGCCTTGGAGAAGTTTAGATCCTACTTGATTGGATCCAAGATCATTGTATTCACTGACCATGCCACGCTTAAGTATCTTCTCTCTAAGAAGGATGCTAAACCACGGTTATTAAGATGGATCCTCCTACTCCAAAAATTCGACATAGAAATACGTGATAAGAAAGGAGTAGAGAATGTAGTAGCTGACCACCTCTCTCGACTTGTCCTCACTGATTCCCCTGAAACGACTGCAATCAATGACATGTTCCCGGATGAACAACTTTTTGCTGTTTCCCAATTGCCATGGTATGCAGACATTGCTAACTATCTTGCTACAGGTGCAATTCCTACATATTGGAAAAAGCAAGATAAGGATAGATTCTTCACGGAGGTGCAAAAATTTCTATGGGACAACCCATACTTATTCAAGTACTGTCCCGATCAAATCATAAGGAGATGTGTCCCAGATGATGAGCAACAAAGTATCATCTCCTTCTGTCATTCTCAAGCATGTGGTGGCCACTTTTCTGCTAAAAAGACCACAGCGAAAATTCTGCAATGTGGGTTTTATTGGCCCACCATGTTCAAAGACACACATGAGTTTTGCAAAGCATGTGAACCTTGTAAAAAACTAGGAGGAATATCCCGTAGAAATATGATGCCACTTAATCCCATCTTAAATATCGAAATTTTTTATTGTTGGGGCATCGATTTCATGGGCCCATTCCCATCTTCTTTTGGAAATGTATACATCTTTCTTGCCGTTGATTATGTTTCCAAATGGGTTGAGGCCATCCCTTGCCGGAATAATGACCATAAAACAGTCATTCGATTTTTAAAAGAAAATATTCTTTCCCAGTTTGGAACGCCTCGAGTCATCATAAGTGATGGAGGGTCTCACTTTTGCAATCGCCCTTTTGCAGCCCTAATGAAAAATATGGCGTTACACACAAAGTGAGCACTCCCTATCACCCACAAACTAGTGGACAAGCTGAGATATCCAATAGGGAGATTAAACACATTTTAGAGAAAACGGTGAATACCGATCGCAAGGATTGGTCACTTCGACTTACCGATGCGCTTTGGGCTTACCGTACTGCCTTTAAAACCCCTATTGGAATGTCTCCCTATAGACTTGTCTATGGGAAGGCTTGTCACTTGCCTGTAGAGTTGGAACATAAGGCATATTGGGCTATTAAGAAGATGAATTTCAATTCTGACAAGGCAAGCTCGTTATGCAAACTACAATTGAATGAACTTGCAGAAATCCGGAATGAAGCTTATGAGAATGCAAGAATTTACAAGGACAAGACGAAGATATTCCATGATAAGAATATTCTTCGCAAGACATTCACGATCAACCAAAAAGTCCTCATGTATAATTCTCGCTTACATCTATTTCCGAAAAAACTTAGATCTCGATGGACCGGTCCCTACATTGTACAAACTGTCTATCCATATGGGACTGTCGAGCTGTTGAATCCGAGGAACGGCAACATTTTCAAAGCGAATGGGCAGCGATTAAAGCCGTTCTTTGAGAGATTCCCTTCAGAAGGTATGTCCATACCTCTGAAAGATCATGTGTATCAGGATGATTGATCTCCTAGTCTGACGGAGGTATAGAGTAGTTAGGATTAGGATTTTGCTGCCTTTTATTTTCTTTTTCATAGGTTTGTTAGAATGAGGAAGATCTCCACTTTACACTCTCTCAGGTACTATCATTCCTCGCTCCCTTTTATTTTCAAATTGCTCTCATGTTTTGCTCATTGCACATCTTTTACATTGAGAACAATGCAAGATTTGGTTGGGGGGTGTAGGATCGCTTGGATGAATCCAGCGTTTTGCAACATTTCAAGCAATTATGTGGAAATTTTTCGATTTTTCAAAAATTCGAAACTCTTTTGGAAAACACCGGTTCTATGCATTCAAGTTGATATGAGCATAAGAGGAGGAAATATGAAGTGTATGGGGCTGGATGTCCGGAATCTCTCATAGCATAATGGTTTTATATGTGAACTCCCCTATTTTTGTGATTGATAGAAAACCTGAACACTTCTACACCTAGTTCACATTACACGATTTTCATGAGTTGAAGGGATTATGTAATTTATGGATTAGCTAGACTTTGAATTAAGGTATTGAGAAATCAGGCCGGGGTACTTTGTCCATCCTTGTCCATGGGAAAATAATGAAAGATATGGATTTTTAAAAATCCTATCTAATTAAAAAAAAAAGGAAAAGGAAGGATGAAATTGGGAATGTGGAAAAACGGTGGAAAATTCCGATTAGGGCTACCTACTACCAACCGGGGGATGGTCTACCCGTAACCAAAGCCGGAAATGGGACGTAGTGTGAAAGTCGTCGGAAGGACGGTAAGACAAATTCCTGTCATTGGCTTGATGTGGCTCTATGTACCTTGAGTTCTATAGTCTAGTTGATCTATGAAGAAGATAATCCTAGAAACTCGTGGGATGAATTTTCACTACCCACACTAGGTTGAATTTGTTCAAGTCCTTCTATTTATCAACCAATCAGCAGGAATTTCATATAAATGCTTATTATGTTTTGAGGATTTTCGGTTCCAACCTTTGACACCTAATCTTACTGAATCCTATACTTATGAACCTTGGAATGTATAGAAGGATGGTTTCTGAAAGGGAGTTGGGTTTTGAAGAATGGGATTAGTTTCACGCATGTTTTGCTCGGGACTAGCAAAATGCTGGTTGGGGGGTGTGTTGAGCTCCTAATTGTGCATATTCTAACCCCAATTCATCACTCATTGTGCAAGGTTTGTATGGTTTGTAGGCTAATCCAATGCATGTTTTGTGATTACAGGACTGAGAGTGGACTCTACTCAATTGAAGACATAAAGAGCTCATTTGGGACTATTCTAATAGAGATTACTTGAGGACCAAAGAAGAAAAGAAGAGAGAAAGCAAAGAAGGAAGAAAGTGGAAGAAAGAAAGGAAGAAAACAAGAAGAAAAAAAGGCTGACCGGTCGTGACCGGTCGGCCAAGGAAGCCTGACCGGTCCAGACCGGTCAGCCATGTACATTGGGGGTCTGCTGAAGATGTCCGACCGGTCGGACACAGTCGCTGGAGGAAAATTATATAAGGCCGACCGGTCATGACCGGCCGGCCATGGCTGCTGGAGTATAAAGGAAAACGTCCGACCGGTCATGACCGGTCGGACATCATTGCTGGACTGAAGATAAACAGGCCCGACCGGTCTTGACCGGTCGGGCATACTTGCTGGAGTGATTGCTTATTGAGGCCGACCGGTCATGACCGGTCGGCTATGCGTGAAGACTTAAAAATTTCTAATTTCAGCCCGAAATTCTCTGCGCTGCGTAAGTGTTACGCAAGTTCTCGATTCTTCCAAAGTTGGGGAGCCTCCAGACTATAAAAAAAGACACCTAGGGATTGTTCCTAGGGCATCCTAGAAGGGTTCAAGCGAGGTTGGAGACTGTGGAAGTGGAGATTGGAGTTTCACAACTCCTTTTGGTTTTCTTTGCTATTTTCATGCTTTTGTAGTTGTTTCATGTTTCCTTGGATCATGAGCAGCTAAACCTCTTAGCTAGGGCTAAGAGGTGAAGCTTGTAGTGAATCCAAGATGTTTTAATTCGTAGTTAAGTGGTTTTCAGTTTGGAATTCATGATTATGAACTAAGGTTTGAAGTTTATACAAGTTTTTAAGTAATTTTTCTTAGTCTTGTGATGACTCATGGATGTTTGGATGAATTACTTAGCTTCTTAATTCGTTTGCAACAGTCTAGACCTGTATGATCTGAGGAATCGGAGTGCGCTCTAGTACTAAGCTCTTCATAAAGGGACTTCATGCCAAAGTTCTATTTTTGTTGATTTTCTGGAATATGTAATGACTGTGCATGTGATTTGAATCCAGTTCAAATCCTGATCTAACCTTGTCTTGTGAGAGGACTTGAGGATGGTTATGATTGAGAACTGGACTTATAGGAAAGGGGAATGACCTATGCAATTGAGCATGCTCAGCTCGGCCTACATTGAGTGAATCTTGTGCATGGAACTTACATATTACAGAATGTTTGGTTTAACAGCTCTATCATCCGACTAGATAGACAGGAATGTCGATTCTAGTTAAAAGAATAAGAAACCACAGCGGATTGAACATCAAGGATTGTTACAAGTGGATCCTCTGAACCCCTAGTGCCTTCTTATAATTAATTACTTTCGATTTAATTCAGTTTTTGTTACTCACATCAACTTCATACAACAATTTGATTAGTAGACTTAATTAGACACTTGTGGATGAATTTGTGAGATCCTACATAGTCCCTGTGGATCGACCTCGGTCTTACCGAGTTTATTACTACATCGCAACCCTACACTTGGGGAAGCGAACATGTGTGTGTGTGTGTGTGTGTGTGTGTGTGTGTACATGCACCATGCATATGATAGACGTATCACTTCAATATCAATATAAATATCAAAGCAGCAAAGATAGAGGGCCAAACATGCCAATGTCCATGCATACAATTAGCCATACCAAGGCTATGCATATATGCTATGAAAAAATGTAAACATAGGTATATCTAGTCAACCTACTAAGCATGTTACCATGGAGGCATGTTGTGATACAAGAGTAAAACAGCACATGATGAATGGTCGAGTCGTAGTGCATAGTATCATATACTGGTAGGGACCTTACACTCAGGGCTACAACACATGATAGTCCTATACCTAACATTTGAAGTAATTCCAGAATGATAAACTCTTGATCCCGAGTATTATGTGAATGCATGAATGCCATATGCAATGCAACATGTCAATCCCGATTCTAATCCACATCTCAGTACGGTTCCCATCTGAAATCATCGGGGTTTAGTACACTCCGACATTGGCCCTCCGCCCCATCGCGTGCATGACCTAGTGAGTGGAAGAGACCTCACTATCTGCCTCTTTAATGGTATGCCAACACCCACCCAGCTCGCCGCCGATAGCGGACCATTTCACGAGCTTGTCAAAATCAACCAAGCTTATAGGCCCCTTCACCCAGGTGGATAAGGTCACACCACCTTCTAACCGACCCCGACATAGTAGGAGATGCATCCACTCGGGCGCTCATTTTATCCACTTGGTCTCGACGTTGGATCATCCTGCAGCCCACATGATTTAGGGACTTTCACCCAGGGACATCCTATGTGCCTAGTAAACGTAACCAAATTTTCAATGTCCATACACATAACTACCAACCATAATGATCATGTGGTGGCCACAACCCTGATGTCGCTAGGGTGTGGATGCAAATGGGTCATGCAATGTGTGAATGCATGAGTCCATCATCCAAGTCATGCAATCATGTCATGCAAGCCATGCATACATGTAGGGCAGCCCCATCTCAAATGGGTCCCGTAAAAAGCCCTAAGCCGTAGGGTCATGAAGTAACCTTACCGTACATGGGCAAGCTAAAAACCATGAGATGAGTACCAACGACAGTCCACTGGCCAGAAGGGGTGCCACCAAATGGGTAGCATCCCAAATCCAGTTATATTTAATCATCATCCACTGTCATCCTAATCATACGCACATGATGCAGATGAAGTATGATGATGTACAATCATATAACCCACCATGCATGTGGTGTGTAATGTCGTGCCTCATCAATTATAAGGGAAATGTTATGATACACGAGCAATGCTATAATAAGCGTACAAGTAATGATATATCTATCATAAAGTAAGTGTCGCATCAATATAAAGAAAGTGCCATGTTAAAGTAAAGGAAGTGTCATAGCAATTATAAGCGTAAACATCGCACCAATCACAAGTGTAACGCCACATTAAGCTAAGGATACCTCATTGTAACCACAAAAAGGAAATGCCACATCGTCCCACAAGGAAAGCACACCATTTACAAGAGGTGGGGCCCACTTGGATTCCAAGTCTAATGGGCCCTACAAGACTACACTTGAGTGGGCTTTTAAACCAATGGGCCCACTCCAAGCAAGTATACATAAAGGCAGGCCTAACATACTACTTACAACATCCAAATGGGGGGGGGGGGGTCCACAAGCGATCATAGTAGGCTAGAGATGGACATCAAAGTAAGCCTTACAACCATCCCCAGGCAAAGCCCAAGAGGGCAGTCCACAAGCAACCAAGTATGGACCCAAGATAGGTCAACATAAGTAAAATATGGGACCCAAACGGCGGGCCCTCGCAACATAAAGGGTGAGTCCCAAGGTGGGACAACACGGCTACAATGCATACAACCAGACGTGCCCATGGCGCAGATACAACACATACATCAAGGTGGGCCTAAGGTGCGAAGACAATACACACACCGAGATAGGGCCACGGCACGACTGTAATACATACATCACCGCAGACACTGCAGCATGGGACACATGATGTGTGGACAGCGTGCTTGCACACTCTATTTCCACAGCATGGGCCAGGGCTGCACACAATTCAATTTAGGATCAATTTATCGAATTGGATCATTTTTCAATTCAAATCAATTTATTTTATGTTAAAAATAATTCAATTCAATTTATTTTAAAAACAATTAAATTCAATTTATTTTAAAAAATCAATTTTAATTCCATTTCAATTTTTGGTTATGTATCGAATTAAATAGATTGATTAAATCGAATTGAATATATATATAAATCAAATTGAATATATATATATAGATAGAGAGAGGGAGATTTTCACATTTTTTTCACTTGGGACCTACATTTGCCTCTCACCTTGCCATGGCCCACCAAATCTTTGGATCAGGCAAATAACTTAGCACTAGGGTTTTCATGAGGTAATGCACCACATGGACGGTCTGGATTTTGGGACCACTTCACGTGTCAGAAGTTCGCATGATCCCGTCATGCGAACCCATGCGCGTCAAGGTGCCACTTAGTTGGGAGCCTGGAAACAACGACTGAGCGACATGAGTAGGACGCTGACCATGGGCCCCACTCTATGCATGTGTTATATAACTACGTCGTCCATCTTTCTTCCCAGATCATTTTCTAACATGGACCCAATACTTAAACATATCCAAATCTCAGGTGGTCCACACCACAACAAACAATGGCGAATACGGAATGACCATTAAAAACCTTTTATGGGCCACAAAAATTTTGGATCAAGTTGATATTTGTGTTTTTCATTCATCCAGGTCTGTGTGACCTTATCAACAAGTTAGATGGTAAATAAATATCACGGTGGACCCCAAGAAGTTTTTAATGGTGGACGTTCATTGACCACTGTTTCCTGTGGTGTGGTCCACCTGAGATTTGTATCTGCTTCATTTTTAGGACCATGCTAGAAAATGATATATGAAAACAGATGGACAAGGTGGGGTCCCACCCACATCACTACTCCCTGAAATTGTGTCAGTAGTCTAACACGACACCTTCGTATGTACGAAAGCTTAAAGAGCAACTAGAATTATGGCTAAGTCCTATAGGGGGGTGATTAGGACCTTTTGAAATTCTTTTCACCTACTTACACAATTTAACACATTAAACTAAGTAAGCAAGAACACTTCAGCTTCCAAGCCTAAGTGGGTCAATCACAAGACTAGCATATGGTTTAAGCAATAAACAACCTAGTCTACGCATGCATAGATAATCAAACGATTTAACTAATCAAGCTCCTAATCTATGCAACCTATGTAGACTTATGAGAATGGATCAATGAGCTCAAGTCTACACTACTTAGTGAAAGGACATCTTGTGTGTGGATGTGCCTATCTAGTACCTAGCATACATTTCTATCAAGCATTCATAATTAAACAATTAAACATACAATGTTAAGATATCAATGTGCTCAATTCAATCACAAACACAAGCATGTATAGTGGTTCGACGTCGGGCCTATTCCACTCTCAGTTTAAGTATTCAACTCCTTTGAGCACACCGGCATTCACTATCGGAGGTTTTAAATGAGGTTCACCTCTCAACCTTTACACGGAGGTTTTTTCGGTTCACCTCTCAACCATAACCGGAGTTTTTAACAAATGACTAACTCTCAACCCAAATGAAGTTTTGGACATAGGCTAACTCTTAACCCGACGCACGTTCACTACCATGTCGAAGGCTCCCCCTTGGAGACTTTGTTTAGGCTCGACAAATGAGCTAAGGAGTGCCAAACAACCCGTAGTCTTTAGGCCGACAAACAGGCCAAGGAACGGCCAACGTCCCTATATTTTTAGGCTCAACAAACAAGCCAAGGATCGAAAAACGACCTTAGTTCGAGTTTTACAAACAAACTCTGCACTCAACTCCCACGGAGAATTGAGTGGATTGACTCTCAACAAAGACAACCTTACTTGTCGGATGAGCCCCTTGTTTAGCGCCGCTTCGGGTTGCTTCTTCTCGGTCTCCCATGCTTGAATCAGCCCTTATGCTCCCCCGATCGTGTTGCCGCTGCTTTGCCAAGGCTTTAGCTCCATCGATCAAACGCCTTGCATATGATCTTCTTTTAGATGACCAAGGTGATGGGAGGATGGTTGAATCTCCTACATGGGATATGTAGCTTGTTCAAACTAGGAGATTCACCTAGAGGGTCTTCTAGAGGTCTTGAATAAGAGATATAACTATGTGATATAGTGTCTCACCTCTAGAATTGAGAGAGGAATCAAGTCATCTCTATGTTTGCATTTGAATGCCCTTACTTGTGATTAAACAAAAGGGATATGACTTGAATCTCCTCCTCTTTGAGGCCCCATATGATGTACAAAAGGTGTGGGTAATAGGCTCTCAAAACCCTCTTTAAATGCCCAAAAATTGAGCTCCATATTTAAAGAAAACGAGCTCCAACGATCATAAAACGGGCAAAAACGGCAAGCTGTCAACCTGTCCCGACCGGTCAAGACCGGTAAGCCAATGGCCAGGTAAGACAATGAGGTTACTGTCTAGATGGGGGGTCTGTCCGACCGGTCAAGACCGGTCAACCAGACTTACTGATCAGTCAAGACCGATCAGACCAGACTTGCTGATTAGTCAAGACCGGTCGGCCCAATGGGTTATGTACACAGCACAAAGCTGTCCAGACTGGGAGCTAGTCCAACCCGTCTTAACTGGTCGGCCCAGTCCAGCTGACCGGTCACGACCGGTTGGACAGCCAGGGAATCAGCCAAAATGGTTTTGCTGACCCACTTCTTCACTGCCCAATCAATTTGGCCAAGGTAGAGATGATCTTTTGGTACACCAAGGGCCACTCTTATGATGACTAAAGGTTTTCCTAAGGGTTTAAGGTCATTAAGGGAATTGGGTAATGGTTTTGGTCAAGGTTCAAGGTTCACCAAGGCATCACTTTTACCTATTTTTCCTTCCTTGATGCAGCAGGGCCACTTGAGTCTTTGGTCTTCGTCTTCATTAAGCTCAACCGACACTAGACTCACTGACCTAAGTGATTGACAAACAAGGTGCACTAGTATGTCACAGAAAAGTGCACTAACATTCCCAACCAAGTCGCGCCCAGCCCTGCGCAGGATAGAAAAACTCATTCTCTACTCAACTTTAGGGTTGCCTCGACCTTTCCCTCCCATTTCTTACTTTTTCATTCTCTCTCTCTCTCTCTCTCTCTCTCTCTCTCTCTCTCTCTCTCTCTCTCTCTCGACTCTTCTCCTCCTCCACTAAAAATCCTTACATCTCCCTCTCATTCTCTCTGCTCTTCTCCTCCTCCCTCGCTTCTCTCTCTCACTCCCACTAATGCACACATGACGCACTCGTTTCTTAGATCTCAGAGTTTGGGAGTTTTACATGTATATTTCTCTTTGCACCATGTCAGATTGGTGTATTATGGATTTGGTATTTAGGGTTATTTCAAATTTAGGACTTAGGGTTATTTTGAATTGGGGATTTGGGGTTTTTTACAAATTTAGGAATTTTAAGATTTTGGGATAGTATGAATTGGGGATTTAGAATTTTTATGAATTTGGGGATTTTTACAGACCTCAATGAAGTAAGAACACAAACATCAACTTAATTGAGACAAGGTGGGCCACACCACACGAAAATAATGGGGATTGGTCACTGGTTTGCAACCAGTGGCCCACTGTGATGTTATGTTCATAGGGTCACATAGACTCGGATGTAGGGAAAATACAACGATCAGCTTGATCTAAAGTTCAATGGGCCACCACCATATGAAACAGCCTTGAATTGCATGTTTGTCATTAAAAACTTCTCCGGGCCCACTGTTAGAACTTAGAAAAAGAGGGGAAAGATCAGAACTACTCGTCAGCAGTCCTTCTTTCTTTTTTTTTTCATGTTTCTTTTATTCTGGGGGAATTCTGAGTATAGAGACATTCATAGACAATCATAAGCAATCACAAAGTGTACACAAGAGAGAGATATCGCAAGGCGAATTTTATTTCAGAGATTCTGAGATCTTTTACATTCCAGGCTGTAATACTGGTCACGAGCCTTTAATTACATCAATGGTTGATCACCCTTGATTGGAAGGCAAAAGACTAATCCGTCGGGGATTATGGTCTTGAGTTCATGGTCGTAGAGACCTTTGTTTTCTTGTTATGGACTGAGCCACATTTATTAGACACGCCGGATGTCTATGTCCCATTTTCTTTCGGTATGTCCGGGTTGAGAGACTGTCAGGATTCGAGTGGTGCAACTCAGGGCCCGCGCCTGTTACTGTGAACAGGTGACCGCTGGAATACACGAACCTCGAATGTTGGTCGGCATGACCCAAGGCCTGCGCCCGTACTTTTATGACGGGTGACCTTAGGAAAGCACTCCGCAACGTTCCCGAACGAGGGTTTTAATCGAGTGGTGCAACTCGAGGCCCGCGCCTGTTACTGTGAACAGGTGACCGCTGGAATACATGAACCTCGAAATGTTGGTCGGCATAACCTAAAGCCCGCGCCCGTATTTTTATGACGGGTGACCTTAGGAAAGCAATCCGCAACTACCTCATCAGCTCAACCGACGGACCCGTTGTCGATGGGTAGGGCATCGACGGTCTTTTTCATAGTGGCATTCCATAGCAAGATGTTTCAAGCTTAGTTAGAACTCTTTGTTTGTGGTTTCTCGTGGTAACCATAACCCCTTGGGTTTAGCCTCGGACCTTTATCCGGGATGAATAGAGCTTTGTACAGTAAAGTAAATGTATTTCTTCTGGAGTCGGGCGACTCATCTTCGAGAACACTCTTTCTTCTGAGTATTTTCAATGATCTGTCTGGGATCAAGTAGGCTTTATCGAGCCAAGATTTTTTGAGGATCCAAATTCAATGGGCTGGATCAGCTATCTCCGATGCCTGTAAGTGGCTAAGTATAAGGTCCGATGGATACCCACATATGCCAATTTCTTAATGAATAATGGGGATCGGTGCCCCGCGAATGCTTGGACCGGCTGTTGGATAGCCTGAGTACTTCAGCTTTGCCTCGGCGTCTTTGAGATCGCGGTTGATTTCAACTGGCATTAGTCAATTCTTAAGCCAACAGGGCACTTCCCAGGGCTGAAAACGACTAAGTAATAGACCTGCTTGCGGTTTGATTAGAGAAATTGATGAATATTATCGATAACCGTCTTTGAACAGGGGTGGATTATGTCCACGAAGATCGCTGTGCGATCGCATTTTAATTTGCTTAGCAGAAGTCAATTTCTGGGCCAACAGGGCACTTCCCAGGGCTAGAAATGACTAAATAGTGGACCTGTCTGCGGTCTGATTAAAGAAATCAGTGAATATTATCGATGACCGACTTGGAACAGGGGTGGATTATGTCCACGAAGATCGCTGTGCGATCGCATTTCAATTTGCTTAGCAGAAGTCAATTTCTGGGCCAACAGGGCACTTCTCAGGGCTAGAAATGACTAAATAGTGGACCTGTCTGCGGTCTGATTAAAGAAATCAGTGAATATTATCGATGACCGACTTGGAACAGGGGTGGATTATGTCCACGAAGATCGCTGTGCGATCGCGTTTCAATTTGCTTAGTAGAAGATGATTTTCGGGCCAACAGGGCACTTCCCAGGGCTGAAAATGACTAAGTAGCGGACCTGCCGACCGCTTGATTAGGGTATTCGAGGGTCCTGAGATCGGATAACCTCGTCGCGGTGCATGATTATGGTGTATTATGTCATCTAGAAGAAAAGTTTCCCCCTCGGGCTCGGCCCAATTCCGCCTGATTCTTCTCGTTTTCGGCCGTTTTCGGCTCTTTCGGAAGGATTTCTGGAGCCGCCAAATTGGCTAAGTGTTGGTTATTTGGACCGAAACACTGATTTGGGTCATTTATCATTGACCGTTGGAGAATCTGATCTGGTGGATGGATAGATCTCATCGAGACGCATCCGGCGGAAGTGATTTCATCAAAATCGGATTCCGGACGAAGGCGGGGCACACGATCGAAGGTCCACCCCTCCCGTCAGCGCCCAGGCGCATGGAGGGGTGGATGTGCAGGCGCATCTGGCATTTTTAGCAAGGTTTCAGGCGCATGTGGCATTCTTAGCAAGGTTCCAGGCGCATGTGGTAGGGAGGTGGGCGCATGTCCCATCTTCCGGGCGCATGTGAAGTGTTTTTTTATGAAAAAACAGATGGAGAAGAGGTGTTCCGGGCGCATGTGGCAATGCACATGCGCCTGGACTCAAAGAGTGGGCGCATGTCCCTCCTGGACTTAGCAGATTTTCAGGATTTTCCGGTGGGAAAAGCCGGCGCATGTGATGGAATAAGCCGGCGCATGTGGGGGATATGCCGGCGCATGTGCCCAGCACTTAGAAAATTTCAGGATTTTCTTCCTGAACTTGGGATTCCGGTAAGGAAATCCCTTTCCGGCGAGGGTTTCCGGTGAGGAAATCCACTCCGGCCAAGGCATCCGGCGAGGGGAGAGAAAGCAAGCGCATGTGGTTCTTACATCACTCTGAGGTCGACAGGGGATGATCTCGTGCTGATGTAATGAGGTGACTTCACTATTTATAGGAGGGAAATCGGGTTCGGGTCTACCCGGCGGGTATTTCCCGGCGCATGTGCCAGAAACAATATCAAGCGCATGTGGTGGATCCGGGCGCATGTGCTTTACCGGCGCATTTCTCGGCGCTTTTCGGAAAAGTGTTCGGATCACTTCCTTTCACTACTAAGGTGCAAGCGCATGTGGTTAGAGGCCAGGCGCATGTCCTTTGCCGACGCTTTCCCACTACTTAGCCAGATTTTCAGGATTCCAGCACTTAGAAAATTTCAGCATTTCAGCTCCGACGGGGGACCTCCAAAGGACAGCTACCTTTTCTAGACATGCACTCACTGTCGTCAAGCCACTTCTAGGCTATGATTAACCTCCTGAATGAACGAGATGGGGTGTGAAAGTCCAGATGTTGCTAATTTTGATACTTCCATCCTAATTTGGAGCCTACGGGTCGGCTTGTCATATAGGAACGTTGTTCCGGGGAGCGCACGCATGGAAATATTCATCGTAATGACTTCAAACTTACTATTTAAGGGTTTTGGGGTGCTCCGAATCATTTGGCGGTGAAGCGCATGTCCAATTCCACTTTGAAATGGTAGCTGTAGGCTTACGGACCCCTTTTTGTCAGTTCCGGGCAGGAACGAAACGCATTTCGAGGTGCGCGGGCAAAAATATGCATCGGATGACTTTGAAACTTGCAAGTTAAGGGTTTTAGGACATTTCGGATCATTTGGCGGTGAAGCACATGTCCAGTTCCGCTCTGAAATGGTAGTTGTAGGCTTACGGACCCCTTTTTGTCAGTTTCGGGCAGGGACGAAACGCATTTCGAGGTGCACGGGCAAAAATATGCATCGGATGACTTCAAAACCTGCAGGTCAAGGGTTTTAGGACATTTTGGATCATTTGGCGGCGAAGCGCATGTCCAGTTCCGCTCTGAAATGGAGTTTATGGATTTTGGTCGCTACCAAGCAATCAGGGTTGTGTGGCGTTTTCGGGGCTCTCCCGGCCTCAAAACTTATCCAAATCATTGCCACTAGACCATGAGATGTTGTTTTATAATGGGTGCAAATTTGAGCCCCAACACCCACCAAAGTGTTTATCTGCCACTCAACATATTCATAAGATCACACAGATGTGGATGGAATGAAATGGGTGTACTAACAATGGAGTGTGTGAACTAACCCAGAAAAAACCACAAATATCTAGCTTGGTACAAAACTTTGTGGCCACCTGTGGGGCCACTGTGAACCCAAAATTGATTCAGTTTCAAATCTATGGAGGGCCACACCAGAGCTAAGGCTCCTGTCCTCTCATAGCATTATAAGTTATAGAGTTCCAAGTTGCATTGGTTCTCTTAAATAGTTCAATTGATCGATTTGAATTGT
The DNA here is from genome assembly GCA_003013855.2 of Liriodendron chinense. Lineage (NCBI taxonomy): Eukaryota > Viridiplantae > Streptophyta > Magnoliopsida > Magnoliales > Magnoliaceae > Liriodendron > Liriodendron chinense. The sequence continues at coordinate 4,282,853 of ML058334.1, forward strand.
TCATTAAGTCCAAGATTAATCCTAATAATTATGATATTTAATTCACAATATGTGGAAAATCCAATCGAATCAAAAAATTCATCAATTCAATCTTATATTGATCTTAAAAATTAGGGTCAATTCAATTTCAATTCAAAATTTTAAAATTGATATCAAATTAATTTCAATTTCAATTTGAAAAGTTTGGGATCAATTTAATATCAATTTCATCCAAAATTGAATTGGTCCAATCTGTGTAGCCCTAAGCGTGGCTCCTCAAACATCCACAGTGGCCCGAAGGACAGCCACGAAAGGTGTGCGTCCAATCAACATAGTTCCAAGCGGTGCGGTCCACCCGAGCTTTGGGTCTGCTCAATTTTCGGAAGCATTAGCTAAAATGAGCTATCGAAACAGATGTCCGGCTAAGATATACAACACATCCACATGGTGGGCCCCAATAACGAGCGCCATCTGCTGGTCAATGAGTGCACTGCCTGCTAGACAACATCCAACAGGTGCTCCTTGGCCAGTGTGAATAGAACTCATCAATCAAAATCATGGTGGGCTTTGCAAGTGGATGGCCTGGATGAAACACATACATCAAAGGAGGGTCCCACCTCTAGTAGGCCCCCTAATGGTTGGAAGGATAGATGAACAAGGTGGATTTCCCAAGTACCACACAGTGGGCCCTGGGATGATTTCAACTGTGGGTGTTTCTCTCTCTGCTATTTTCAGTGGTGAGGCCTATTCCCGCTGAAATCCTGCTACTAGTATGCCGGACCGAGCTCCGTCGTAGGGTGGAGGTTCCTTCATTAAACACCCTCCGGATGACCTGCAAGCAAGAAAATGAGAGGCAGACACGGGGGTCGGAGTTCGACCATCGGCCCTCCGATGCCTAAGTTAGGTCAGGAATTCAAATGTGCAGCAGGTCAGCTTAGGGTTGATTTTTTGCGTACCATGGCCATGTGTGGTGGGGTTATTTATAGGCGAGGGATCTCCCACTTCTCACTGGCCTGATGGAACAGGGTGAGTAGGTGAGGGAACTTCACCAACTCTCAGATGGATGTGACAGGACAAGTGGTGTAGCTTGTACCAAGGTGTGGAATGGTCACGACAAGTGGTGCCATACACCACCCCTTACCGCATTTATAGGGGGCAGGTTTGGGCATCATGCTGTCTATTAGAGCATTTATGGAGAGTCCATACCCCCACTCAACGAGAGCCTTGTGGCTCCCACCATCCAAGGCTGAGGTGGAGAGCCTGCCCGAGGCCCCACCCCAAGCTATTTGTTCCGTACCTCAAGAGATCGATATCATTGTCCACTTCCGAGTTGTCCTACATCTCGAAGGTCAGCTGTGTCGTGCACGACTATGGCTTATCGGGCGTCTAAGTTTGTCACCACAGGTCAGTGGAGTGGTCGGTATAGAGCTCGTCCTTCTTGAGGGATGACCTATAGATCCGTTCGAGATATATCCCCATAACGATAGCCCCCAAGTCCCGAGGCTTCAACTCGTTGGAAGGTCGGGATTTTGGTCCGCTGTAGTCGAGTCGGGTCGGTATTGGAAATGTCCAAGTGGTAGACGAGGTCATGGGCATTAATGGCAAAATTCAGCGAATATTGTGCCCGACACAAAATCTGGAGCGACGCCATCATTGCAGTGCGGCGACTTACGGCCTCCCCAGGCTCGGGCGAATCGGGCGATGCCGCGTGGCCATGAAGTCGTCAGATGGAGCGGCGGTTAGAGCTTCCCTTTTCCTCTGTCGCCACGTGGCGGGGGCGTGGGTCTGCAAAACTTCTCATCATTTGTAGGCGTATCAGGTAATGCCACGTGGCGGGTACGGCAATCGACAGGGCATGTCCCCCAGCGCTGGCAGTCCTTTATTGGCCTGTGCCCCGGAGGGCCTGCCTATAAGTACCGGTGCCTTAGCCAGTCATTTCCCACTTTCGCAAGTTTTTGCGCCTAAACTTTGTCGATTTCTCGGGTCAGCCCAGACTTAGAGTTTCCTCCATTCCTCCGGGTTTTCATGCTAGTTTCCCTCGTACGGTACCTTCTCCCCTCCTTTCCTTCTAATATCGCTTCATCCCTTTTCCTTCTCCTGACCTGCCGTGTCATGTCCAACCTATCTGATTCCTAAACCAAGTTGGGGCCAGAGGCCTAGGGTGAAGACCCAGGGTCCTCATCCATTGATGACAATCGAACAGGGGTTTCCGACTCGAAAACAGAGTTAGAGCGGGGGGAGGATGCTCCTGACATTGCGGAGGGTCCTACCTCGGTAAAAGAGGAAGATCCCCGACCTTCCGACCAGACTATAGACGTTGAGGAGGAGGGTCCGGCTCAGTCCGAGTTCGAGCTGGACTGTGTGCCTTCACGCATCACCAGGGACAAGCCCGAAAGTTGAGAGAGTCCTACTGCATTCCTCCTTCTGTCGTACTTAGAGTGTCGCGCCTTGGTGACTCTCAGAGCTCGCCTCCCAAGGGGGAGGTGGCTTTGGACCCCATCTTCTTCGCATCGGGGCTCCATCTTCCCCTCCACCCCCTGGCTTAGGAGGTCTTATGCCTTCTAGGTCTTGCTCCAGGGCATTTGCATCCTAACACTTGGAGGACCATTTTCGGCTGCTACATCTTGTGGTAGTGGGTCGAGAACGAGGAGCTCATAGCGAATGAAGTCCTCTTCTTATTCAAAACCAAGTCGAGCGGTGGCAGCTTTTTTCATATGTCCTCGTAGGCAGGTCAGGGCCCTAACCTGATCACTCACCTCCCGAGCTCTAACAAATTCTGGAAAGATGAATGGTTTTTCACATTCGGGGAGTGAGAGGCCACTGCGGGTGAACTGCGGCCCCTGGAGTATAGGGTTTGCTCTTCCTTCACTTTCCCAGGTCGAGGTACCACCTGATCTTAGGGTTTCTCTGTCTTTAGTCATCATATCACCAGTTTCAGTGACCTGATGTGTTCCTTTTACAGTTCGGCAGCAGCGTCAAGCCATCATCTCCTCCGGGTAGGCAGCGCAGATCAAGAAGGCCAGGCAGTACTCGCCCGAGCGAAGGCACTATAAGTTTATCCTGACTCCCGAGCATCTGCGCCGAGCCGGTCTCTTACCTGAGGATCCAATCTCATAAGGTAAATCTATAAGCCCGCACGATGTTCATGTTAGTGCACTTTTCTGTGGCATACTAGTGCACCTTGTTTGTCAATTACTTAGGTTAGTGAGTCTAGTGTCGGTTGAGCTTAATGAAGATGAAGACCGAAGACTCAAGTGGACCAGCTGCATCAAGGAAGAAGAAACAGGTAAAAGTGATGCCTTGGTGTGCCTTAACCTTGACCAAAACCTAACCCATAACCTCTTAGATGACTTGGACCAACTAGGTATACCCTTAGTCATCATCATTAGTCTTAGAACTACATGAAAAACATGATAAGTTAGACTAATTTAAGAGGTGCAAGCTGCTATAAACAAAACAGCAGTTTCTGATTGATCTCCGATCAATCGGACGTTGGCTCCGATAGGACTCCGATCAATCGGACAGAAGCTCCGATCAATCGAAAATTGTTCCAGCAAACATTGAAAATCCACTGGACATATTTTCGATCAATCGGACAGTCTTCCGATCCATCGGAAGGGGTCCGTCCGATCCATCGGACTATGTTCCGATCAATCGGAAAAACCTCCAGAGAGTTCTCTGGACTAAACTCCGATCAATCGGACATGACTCCGATCAATCGGACTAGTCTCCAATTAATCGAACCATATTTTCGATCAATCGGAGATACGAGAATCTACCCGTTTTTTTACCGTTGGAAGAAAATCTATTTAAGAGGGGGATTCGGTTTTTGAGCTAAGAGAGGGGATTTTGAGGAGATAGGAGCCACCATTGTTGAAGATCATTAAGAGCCCTATTCCTAACCCAAACAAGTGATCTTCCTTGTGATTTCTCACAAGTATGGAGCATTAAAAGCTCAAGAAGAAGATGCACTTGTCCCTCTTTTGATCTCTAGAGATTGGATTGATCTTGATAGTCATATTCCTATCCAATACTCTATGATAAGATCGGTCTAGGTGAGACTCTCTAGGTAACCCATTCCCATAAGTTGTAGAGATCTCAAACCTACCTTCCCTAGCACCTTGGGCATCTCCAATGGAGCATCACATGCAAGGTAGCTGATCTTGGAGCTGAAGCCTTGGTAAAGCAACGGCGTCGAAGATCGGGGGAGCACAAGGGGAGCTGATTCAAGCACGGGAGAGCGAGAAGAAGCAACCCAAAGCGGCGGTAAACAAGGGGCTCAATCCGACAAGTAAGGTTGTCTTGTTAGGAGTCCATCCACTCAATTCCCTGTGGGAGTTGAGTGTAGAGTTTGTTTGACAAACTCGACCTAGGGTCGTTAGCCGATCCTTGGCCTATTAGTTGGGCCTAAAATCTAGGGACGTCAGCCGTTCCTTGGCACGTTAGTCGGGCCTAAAACAAAGTCTCTTAAGGGGAGCCACCAACACGGGTGCAAACGTGTAGGTTGGGAGGAACCTGTAAACTCCCCAGTTGGGTGGATCCGATTTAAAACACCTTGGTTGGGAGGAACCAGATTTAAACTCCCCAGTGAATGCCGGTGTGCTCAAAGGGGTTGAGTACTTGAACCGGGAGTGGAGTAGACAAGTAGTCGAACCACTATACATGCTTGTGTTTGTGATTGAATTGAGCACATTGATATCTTAGCATTGTAAGTTTAATTGTTTAATTATGAATGCTTAATAGGAATGTATGCTAGGCACTTGATAGGCACATCCACACTCACAAGATGTACTTTCACTACCTCATGTTGACTTAAGCATTTTCTTGATCCATCCTCTATAGTCCACATGAGTTGTTTAGACTAGGTTGCTGATTGCATTTATCATTTGCTAGTCTTTTGATTGGACCCACTTAGGCTTGGAAGCCAAAGTGTTAATCGCTTACGTAGTTTAATTTGTTGAATTGTTTAAGTAGGCGAAAAGAGTTTTAAAAAGGTCCTAATCACCCCCTCCTATAGGTTTAGCCATAATTCCAGTTGCTCTTTAAGCTTCCGCACGTGTATGCATAGGGTGTCGTGTTAGACCACCCGACGCAATTTCAGTTCGAGATCCCCTCTTCCATTGAGATATTTGTTAACATGGTTGCCTGGCTTTTAGAGATGTCTGCACCCCCGAGAAGACCCTGCCCGACCCTGGAGGAGGCAGCGGCCTTAGCCATAAAAAAGAAGATGAGGGTCACCGCGAAGACCTCGGGAGGGAGTTCCACCACCGTAGCTCCTATACCCGCAGTCCCAATTTCTGCCCTCCCTCCATAGGCGTCGTCTACCCCTCCCGAGGTGGTTGACTTGGGGGGCGATGATCAGCCTAAGCAGGACAGGCTCGATGCTTCTGCGGCTAGCGGATCGGCCACTAGGGCCAAGGGACTTACCCCTTCGAGTTCGACTATCCGTCGTCCGACCAATCCCCCCCCCCCCCCCCCCCCCTTCTTATTCAATTTCTACAAGTGGGCAACCAAGTTGGTGCCCGAGGTGGGGGTTATCGAAGCTCCAAAGCTCCCTAAAGAGAAGGTCCTTGATCATGTGGCAGCCCACGCAACTGAGGTTAGTGTTGAGGTTTAGTTAGGCATTGTTTCCCTTTACTTTCATTTTTCCTGACGTTCTTCTTCTTTTGGCAGACCGCTCTCCTTACGCTTGCCCTCAAAGGGTCCGTCAACCAAGATAAGGAGACAATAGTCGGGTTCCACCTTCAGGCTAATAAGCATGACGAGTTGAGGGAGAGGTCAACCAAGCTTGAGAAGGCCCTTGCCAACCTCGAGGAGGCCAATGGGGTTCGGGCCGAGCTGCTACGGGGGTCGGACATTCTCCGTGGGGAGTTGGAGAAAGAGCGTTAGAGGGCGGCCGCGCTCGAGGAGGAAGTGAAGGGTAAGGTGGCTGAGGCTGACCTTATATATGACGCCGGCTATGAAAGGTGTCGGACTGATGTTTAAGAGCACATCTCTGATCTCGATCTATCCTTTCTTCATGTTGCAGATGAAGCCGCGGATCAAGGTGCGGCTACCTCCACCTCTGTCGATGCTGACATGCCCCAGGCCTAAGGCCTTTTTATTTATTTTTGTTTCTTACTCTGCCCCTCAGAGGGATTAGAAGTATTTGTGTGCCCTTAGAAGGGCTGTTGAACAATATTTTTTTTGTTTTTATAATCTACCCTTGGAAGGGTGTTTTGCAGCTCCTTTTCTTTTTGTTGAATGAGTCATGTTGATCTGGTTTACGATGTAGTAGCCCCCCACTCCCCTACTCTCAATCAAGCTGAGGCAAGGTCGGAGTAGGGTTCGGCCTTACTTTGCTTGGTAAAGAGTAATTCGGGGTGTTCCCCACCCGAGTAGTCGAATTTTAATTGTTAACCATCTGCTTGTCGGGGTTGACCTTGGAGGCTGGCCAACTGTTCAGATCAACCTGCAAAGTTGGCCCGTGGGCTCTGCCAACTGTTCGGGTTGGCATGTAGAGGTGGTCTATGGGCTAATGCGTTGCAGGTCATATTCTAACCCGAGGAGTAGATTGTTAAGTGTACGTAGTCATGGAGATGAGGTAAAATGTTTGCATTAAGGTAGTAATCGGTTGTTTACAAAGTAGAGAACAAGCCTTATTGATAGTATATCTTCAAGTGTTCTGCATTCCACGGGTGAAGCAGATCTCGACCTTCCATGTCCTAAAGCGAATACGTACCCGCCCAAATCGTCCTATTGATGAGGTATGGGCCTTCCCAGGTCGGTCCCAAAGATCCCAAAGTCAACTCCTTGGTGCCCGCAGATATTTTTCTCAGCACTAGGTCCCCGACCCTGAATCTCCTCTCTTTAACACAGGAGTTGTAATACGGAGACACCCTTTGCTAATAAGCGGCCACCTTAACTCAGGCGTTCTCTCTAGATTCCTCTAGTAGGTTGAGGCTTAGCTATAACTGACCGTCGTTTTTATCCGCATCATAAAGCTCGGTTCAGTAAGTCGGCATCCCTATTTCAACCAGGGCAATGGCCTGGCCCCATAGGTCAGGGAGAACGAAGTCTCTCCCGTGGCCGTCCTTAAGGTTGTTCTATAGGCCCACAGGACGTGGGGCAGCTCATCCACCCAGGTGCTTTTGGACTCCCCGAGCTTTTTCTTCAGGCGGCTTTCGATTATCTTGTTCACGGCTTCTACCTGACCATTGGCCTGAGGGTGGTGGGGAGAGGAGAAGGCGTGTCGTAAACCGAGGTTGGCACATATCTTTTCAAAACGTGCATTATCGAATTGCCTGGCGTTGTCAATGACAATCATGTGTGGGACACCAAATCGGCAGACGATGGACTTTCAGATGAAGTCCGACGTCTTTCTTTCCGTAATTCTGGCCAAGGGCTCGGCCTCCTCCCACTTGGTGAAATAATCCACCGCTATGATGGCGTATTCGGCCTGTCTTCGCCCTCAGGTAAGGGCCCGATGATGTCGACTCCCCATTGTGCAAAGGGCCAGGGGCCGCTCATCGAGGTGAGTTCCTCAGGTGGCTGTCTCGGGATTGGTGCGAACCTCTAGCAGTTGTTGCATTTTTTCACGAGGTCTTAAGAGTCCTTTTGGATGCTTGGCCAGTAGTACTCCTGCCGAAAGATTTTGTAGAGCCCGACCACCTAAGTGGTTCCCGCATACTCCATTGTAGATCTCGTCCATGATGAACTAGGCCTATACTGGTCCTAGGCATCTCAAGCTTGGTGAGGAGAACCCTTTTTTTGTACAATGTGACGTCGAGCATCATGTATCTAGCCGACCTATACCGCAATCGTCCGGCTTCCGTCTTTTCCTTGGGCAACTCCCCAGTGCTCAAGTACTAGATGATCAGGTCCATCCATGTGGGGTCGGCATGGACTGGCATGTTTTCCTTCATTTCTTCGAGGATGCTTCGGCTTTGTAGGACTTCCACAAGGACTGTCTGGGAGAGTTCATCGTCCCCCACCAAAATGAGTTTCGCAAGACATTCTCCTCCCTAGGTACCCAAACAATTTCGAAGTGATCGAACTGCTCGGCCAGGTCTCGTACTTTGTGAAGATAGGACATCATCCTCGCGCCTTTGGCTTAGTACTCTGTGGTGATTTGTCCTACTACAAGCTGGGAATCGTTGTGGGCTTTCACCCCCTTTACCTGAAGGGCCCTGGCCAAGCGTAGCCTGGCCAACAGTGCCTCGTACTCGGCTTCATTGTTGGATGCCCGGAAACCAAAGCGGAGAGCGTACTTTACTCTGCAGTCATCCGGAGAAACTAGGATCAGGCTCGCGCCACTACCCTAGCCATTGGACGACCCATCCACATGTAGAATCCAGAGAGGTCGGGACTCTTCTTTCGGGACGTCAGGGTTGGAAGTAAGTCAGGCCAGGGGATGAGTGAATTCTGCGACGAAGTCGACGACTTCTTGTCCTTTGATGGCGGTGCAAGGGTGGAAGCGTATGTCGAACTCCCCGAGCTAAACCGCCCATTTCATAAGGTGACCGGATGCCTCCGGGTTCTATAGCACCTGCCGCAGAGGCTGATTGGTTAAGATCACAATGGAATGCACCTGGAAATACGACCTTAAAGGCCTAGCCTAGGTTATTAGTGCCAACGCCAGCTTCTCAATGTCAAGGTATCAAGTTTCTACGTCGAGCAGGGCCTTGCTGACGTAGTACATGAGCCGCTAGACTCCGCTGTCTTCTCTGACCAAGGCCCAGCTCACAGCCAAGGCTGAAACTGCTAGGTACAATAATAGTTCTTCCCCATGAACTGGTTTTGACAGGAGAGGCGGGGACCCCAAGTAAGTCTTCAATTGTTGGAAGGTCAATTCACATTCCTCGAACCAGATGCCCTTGTGGTATCCTCTCAGTTATTTGAAGAAGGGTAAGCACTTGTCCGTCGCCCTCGAGATGAACCAGCTCAGAGCCGCCACCCGTCCTGTCAGGCGCTAGACTTTGATGGTGGTTGGTGAGGACATCTCTAGGAGGGCCCGGATTTTCTCCGTGTTCGCCTCGATCCCACACCGGTGAACCATGAAGCAGAGGAACATTCTCAAGCCAATGCTGAAGGCACAATTGACCGAGTTGAGCTTCATCTAGTACTGCCGCAACGTGTTAAACATGGTGCGGAGGTCTGCGACGTGGTCCTAAGGTCGGACACTTTTTACGAGCATGTCGTTGATGTAAACCTCCAAAGTGTGCCCGATCTAGCCTGCAAACATACGATTCACTAGTCTCTAGTAGGTCGCGCCGGCGTTCTTTAGCCCAAAGAACATGGCTTTGTAACAATACAGTCCGCGGTCAATCACGAACGTCGTCTTCTCTTCGTCGGGTTGGTGCATACGGATCTGGTTGTACCCAGAGTACGCATCCATTAAGCTGAGTAGGGAAAACCCCGACGTAGCGTCAATGAGATGGTCTATGTGGGGGAGAGGAAAGCTGTCCTTTGGGCAGGCTTTGTGAAGGTTGGTACAATCTATACAAATCCTCCACTTACCGCTTGCTTTCTTGACGAGGATGACATTCGCGAGCCAGTCCGGATAGCTGACTTCTCTGATGATGCTGACCTCCAGGAGTTTATCTACCTCCTCATTAATGATCACGTACATCTCAGCGTTGCAAGGTTGTTGCTTCTGTCACACCAGCTTATGGTCGGGGTCAACGCTGAGGTGGTGAACTACGATACCTGGGTCGATCCCCGTCTTGTCCTGGTGGGACCATACAAACAGGTCGGAGTGCTCCTGTAGGAACTCAGTGAGTTCATGCTAGAGCCCGAGGTCTAGCTGTGCTCCGATTAGAACCACTTTCGTTGGGTCTTCACTGTCAACCAGGACGAGAAGGAGTTCTTCTGCCGAGGCGCCCCACTCTTGGGACTCCTCACGGGGGTCAAGGGAGGTATCTCAGGTGATCGTCGAGACTTGCGCTTTGCCCCTGAGCTTCATTTCATAACAACATCAGGCTTCCTGTTGATCTTCCCTAACCGCCCCGACCCCGCCTCCGACCGAAAATTTCATAGCGAGATGGTATATGGATACCACGGCTTTGAGGGCCTGGAGAGTAGGTCAGCCGATGTTGAGCTTCTAATTTATACATTTACTAACCCATTACATCACATTATATGCATGGATTGCATGCTTAAAAGACACATCTAATACATGATTTGTGATTGTAGGAATGAGATGGTGATTTCACTAATTCAAGGTTAAAAAAGAGTACTTTGTACACATTGAAGATCAAAGGATCGAGTGCCGAAGGATGGAAGAAAGAAGCAAGGGAGAAACAGAAAGAACGAAGAAGAAGTACAGAACAGACAACACTGAAAATCGATTGTCTGACCGGTCGGCCAAGGCACAGGACCGGTCGTCTAACCGGTCTACAATTCAACAAAGAGCCCCATTCACTAGACCAAGACAGACCGGTCGCACATAGCTCAGACCGGTCGTCAGACCAATCAAGCATTCAACAGAAAGGGGGAGGAAATTCTAAAAACTCACTGGACAGTTTTTTACGTTTTACGACCAGTCGTCTGTCCGATCGTCCATGAGCTCAGATCGGTCGTCCGACTGGTCGGCTGCGTAACAAAGCTTATTCTACAAGCTCTGATTTTCTCTGCATAACTCTGTGATTCCTTATGCAATATAGAATCTTCCGCACTATTCTATAAAAAGGTACCTAGGGCTTCGTCTAAAGGCATCCTCGAAGAGATTGGAGGTTGTGGGAAGTGAAGGAGTGCATCGTGGAGCATCCGCAACTCCGCCGATTCTGGTTTTTCTAGTTTTTCGTGTTTTATTTAGTTTTTCTTTTGGATTCTAGTTGTAGTATGACCATACTCGGCTAGAACCTTTCATCTAGGGCTGAGAGGTGAAGCTTGTAGCCAAGTGCATGTTTAATTCAGTGTTATTCAAGTACTTTACTTTAAGTTTGGATTTTGAATGTTCTAGTTTGAATAAGTTGATATTTTTAGAAGTTTTATGAGAGTTCATGTGCTCCGGACATAGATTCCTTGCAATTCTCTTAGATTATCATGTTTGGCTTAATTAGATTCGAATTATGGTAATCCTTGAGCATGCCATAGTCCATAGACATGGTTGTTACTCCGAAGGCTATGATTTTGAATGTTATGTGATTGAATAGGACTAGAACTTGAAAGTTTAACTGAAGTGAGGTTGAATGTGCTTCAATGCTTTATCTTCCAACTAGATGAGAGATAGAACTTCGAATCTAGTTATGTTTTATACTTGGATTAATTGGATTAATATGGGATTGCTACAAGTGGATCCTTGAAAGCCTTAGTTCCTTTAAATTACAGATTTTACAATTTACTGTTTTAAGTTAGTTCTCTTAATTGAAATCTCACATTGTTCCAATCCAAGTTGCTGGAATAATTTAGAATTAGTTTTCTAATTCCCTGTAGATCGACCTCAATCTTATCGAGAATTATTACTACATCATAGCCTTGCACTTGAGGCGAGCGAACAAGTTTTTGGCGCCACTGTCGGGGAATTTTAAATAAATGGTTCTAAATTGTTTTAGTGGCTGTAGAAGTAGAAGTAGATAGGTTTTTTTATGATTTCCTAGGGCTAACAAGTTATTTTGTTTTGTAGGAATTCTTCCATAGTTCAAGCGAATCGAGTAATATCCTTTTAACTTAGTGCTTTTTACAGATTTTTAAATTTTCAGATTTTTGTTAATTTCTGTTTTAGGACTTAGAATTAGTTTAGATCTTAGTTGTGTGGTTTATGTCCAGTTGGGAATGTGACCACACCAATCGTCTCTAATCCGAAGGTGGTTTAGTTGGACCATTATTTGTCCATAGATGAGCCCGAAAATACCAAGAGCTTTATGATAGTTTGGGGAGTATGGATCAAACACCTATAAGGAACCCCAACCCCCCCCCAAACTACAAACGCAAATCAAGAGGGAGTAGGAGAGAATGAGGTACATAATGTTCCTCCAATGAGATCTTTACAGGACTACCTACAACCGGCCCGTACAACTACACCCTCGTGTATGGTCTTACCACCAACTGGGGGAAACATTGATATAAAGCCAGGAGTGATTCAACTCTTACCAAAGTTCCATGGGTTAGACTCTAAGAACCCATACCTACACTTAAAGGAATTTGAAGAAGTGGTGGCTACTTTGCAATATGCTAATGTTTTAGAAGATGCCATTAAACTTAAACTTTTTTCCTTTTTCATTGAAAGAAAGAGCCAAGAGTTGGCTCCACTCTCTTAGACCACATTCGATAGGGTCATGGAATGAGATGACTCAGGAATTCTTGAAAAAGTTCTTCCCAGCTCATAAAACAAATACCCTTCGAAGAGCTATAATGAACTTTTCGGTTAAAGAGAATGAATCGTTCTTCCAATGTTGGGAAAGGTTTAAAGACATCCTACTTGCTTACCCACATCACGGCTACGAAAGCTGGCGAATCATAAACTTCTTCAATGATGGATTAAGTTCCAACATGCACCAGTTCGTATAAATGATGTGCAAAGGCGAGTTTCTGAGTAAAAATCCAGATGAATCTTGGAGTTACTTGGATATGTTGGCCGAGAATGCCCAAGCATGAGATACCTCGGACAAATCTAGTAATCTCAAGCCTCCTCAACAAAAGGAAAAAGGAGGCATCTATATTCTTAAAGAAGAAGATGATGTGAACGCAAAGATAGTGAGCCTCACAAGGAAGATCGAGGCCATGGAACTTAGTAAGAGTGGACTTTCAAAGTCCAATGAAGTTATTGAGAACATATGTGGAATTTGTGCCACTAATATACATGCTACGTGTTCGCTCGCCTCAAGTGTAAGGCTGCGATGTAGTAATAATTCTCGGTAAGACCGAGGTCGATCCACAGGGAAAGAGGTAAACATTACCAACTAATCTAATAACTAGAATCTAAAAAGTTTAGGAAAATAATTTTTCATATAAAATAGAAAAATCTGAACATAAGAAGAACTAGAGCATCAAGGATCCACTTGTAATAGTTCAATGCCAATCCATTCATCCAAGCACAACACAATTAGAATCAAAGTCTTATCTCTCATCTAATTGGATGATATAACATTCAAGCATAAACAGTCCCACTTAAATCTGGAAATCAGATTTCTAATTCTAATGAAGCACATAGAACTTGAACTTGTAGCCTTCGGAGTAACAGCCATGCCAAGAGACTATGGCATGCTCAAGGGTTACTACAATTCGAATTCAAACAACCCAATCATGGTAATCTCAGAGAATTGCAAGGAACTCATGTCTGGAGCACACAAACTCTCATAAAACTTCTAAAAAACCAAACTTTATTCAAACTAGAACTTGAAAATCCATAATTAAAGTAAAGGGTACTTGAAAGAATGAATTAAAGCATTGAAAGAATGAATTAGAGCTAAGAGGTTAGCTAAAAGAAAACATTAGAAACTAGAAACTAGAACTAGAAGAAGAAGAAAACTAGTTGTAGGAGGCTAGGAAGCCTCCTAGGTCTTGATCTCTTTGCTCCCCACGTTGCTAGATGCCTTAAGAAGAGAGTGGAGGTGGCCTTTTATAAGAGAAATCCCGCACCAACTTGAAAAGTTCGAGAAAACACGGAGTCCTTTCGCAATTTGGAAACTTGGTATTGAAAATTAGAGTTTCTGGAGTACCTTAGACTTGTCTAGAGACCGGTCTAACGATCGGTCTAAGAAGAAAAAAAACAGTCCAAAAATACAATATAGACCTGTCTATCAACCTGTCTGGTGACCGGTCTAGCGACCGGTCTACAGACAGGTCTAAGACAAAAAAAATCAGATTTTGTTCTCTCTCTTCTCTTTCTTTCTTGCTTCTTTCCTCCACCTTTTGGCACTTGTTCTATTGATCTTCAATGCATACAAAGTGACTCTTTTAACCATGAATTGGTGAAATCTTCCTCTCATTCCTATAATCACAAAAACATGTATTAGATTAGTCTTTAAACATGAAAATCATGCATATAATGTGATGTAATGGGTCGGCAAATGTAAAAATTGGAGGCTCAACACTACGCAAGATTGTCCTACAATTCTTGCGTTTCAAGAGGTGTTACAAGAACATGCAAATGCCACATATGGATATCAACGACCTTTTAATGGACCGGTGGGTAACACTTATAACTCTACTTGGAAGAACTACCCAAATTTCAGTTAGAAGAATAATCCCACGGGTAATCATACCAACTCTCAAGGAGGGCTACCCATGCAAAACATGGACTCACCTCAATTCTCAATGGAGGATACCCTAAAGGCGTTTATGCAAGGGCAAACGTAAATAAATCAAACAAATCAGCAAATGTTCCAAGAGCTTAAAGTCTCGGTTGATGAGATTAAGGGACGCTTGAATGCTAGGGAAGGGTCATTTCCGACCTAACCTCAGCCCAATCCAAAGCAAGTACATTAAGTAAGCATCCCTAACCCCCCCAACTAACATGTGGAGCAAGCCAAATCCATCACAACTCTTAGAAGTGGTAAGCAAATTGACAAATCTATTCCGGTGAAGGCCGACAAGCCTAATGATCCGGTAAATTCTGAGGATGATGACGGATCTAACTCAGCCTCACAAGAAACAGAATGCGTTTATAAGCCCGTAGCACCATTTCCTTCGAGATTGGTTGCTCTAAAATCTCTCCCAAACTCTCATGATATTTTAGAGATTTTCAGACAAGTCAAGATAAACATTCCATTGCTTGATGCAATTAAATAAATCCCCTCCTATGCCAAGTTTCTAAAGGACTTATGCACAACCAAACGCAAATATAATGTGCAGCAAAAGGCCTTTTTGAATGAGCAAGTGAGTGACATTCTAACTCAAAAGACCCCCCCCCCCCCCCCCCAATTCAAGGATCCCGGTAGTCCCACAATTCCATGCATCATTAGTGACTACCGGATTAAACGTGCATTGCTAGACTTGGGGGTGTAAATTTAATCCCATATTCGGTATATGAGCAATTGGGTCTTGGTGAATTAAAACCCACCAAAACCACATTGCAACTCGCTGATAGATACATCCGTGTACCGAGAGGGATTGTTGAGGATGTCTTGGTCCAAGTTGATAAATTCTACTATCCGGTAGATTTCATTGTCTTGGACACACAACCGGTATTGGATGCAAGCACTCAAATACCAGTGATTCTAGGCCGCCCCTTCCTTGCTACATCAAATGCAATAATAAATTGCCAGAATGGGGTAATGCAATTGTCTTTTAGAAACATGACATTATAGGTGAATGTGTTCCACTTGGGCAAAAGGCATAGGGATGTTAATGATGCTGAGCTCTTCGAGGTAAACATGCTCGAATCATTTGAAGAAGAAGAGCTCCTTTAACTTAAACCACTAGAAAGCTTGGAGACATGCTTGGCACATTTCGAGGATTTCAAAGACCCCATTATTAGTGAAATTGTGCAAGCATTGAATGTTGAGAAATCGGTAGTTTGTACTAGCCGATGGAGGCCCCATTTTGAAAGATTGCCACCAACCACATCAAGGCCTCTACCGTCTAACATCAAACCACCGAAGCTTGACCTTAAACCATTGCCATTCGATCTGAAATTTGTATATTTGGGTCAAGAAGAAACATTCCTAGTTGTCATTGCCTCTCAACTAGGAAAAGACTAAGAGCTCAAGTTGATTGAGCTACTCAAAGAACATAGGGGAGCCATAGGTTGGACAATAGTGGACCTCAAGGGGATAAACTCTTCGGTTTGCACTCACCGTATACACCTCGAAGAAAATGTAAAAATGAGTAGACAACCTCAAAGAAGGCTAAATCCAAACATGATGGAGGTTGTCAAAGTCGAGGTGTTAAAACTACTAGATGTGGGTATCATCTAACCCATCTCGAATAGCCAATGGGTGAGTCCTACCCAAGTTGTCCCTAAGAAATCCGGTATTACCATTAAAGAAATTCCAACAATGAGCTTATACCGACTAGAGTGACCACTAGTTGGCGTATGTGCATAGATTATCGGAAGCTAAACACGGTCATTAGGAAGGACCACTTCCCTCTCCCATTCATGGATCAAATTTTGGAGAGGTTAGCGGGTCACTCCTGTTATTACTTCCTAGATGGATATTCCGATTACAACCAAATTGAGATAGCCCCGGAAGACTAAGAGAAGACCACCTTTACATGCTTGTTTGGCACCTTCGCATACCGAAGAATACCATTCGGGCTATGTAATGCACCTGCCACATTTCAACGATGCATGTTGAGTATTTTCTCAGACATGATGGGTGAATTTCTCGAGGTATTCATGGATAATTTTTCTATTTTTTATTTAACTTTTGATGCATGCCTTAATCACTTGAATTTGGTCTTGACAAGGTGTGAGGAGAAGAACCTTGTTTTAAACTAAGAAAAGTGTCATTTTATGGTACAAAGAGGAATGGTACAAAGAGGAATCTTCCTTGGACATATCATCTCGTCCAATGGAATAGAGGTAGACCAGGCTAAAATTGAAATTATTTCCAATCTACCACCACCCAAGAGCATACACGATGTGCGATCCTTCCATAGACACACCGATTTTTATAGAAGGTTCATAAAGGATTTCAGTCATATCTCTAAGCCCTTATATAACCTTCTCCAAAAGGAGAACCAATTTGAGTGGAGTGCTGATTGTCAATTAGCTTTTTCAAAGCTAAAAGACATGTTGACAACTACTCCTATCATGCAACCACCAAATTGGTCTGTTCCTTTTGAGTTAATTTGTGATGCGAGCGATTATGCTATTGGGGCAGTGTTAGGACAGAAGAAGGATAAGAAGCCCCGCATTATCTACTATGCGAGTATGACCTTGAACCCCACCCAAGTCAGCTACTCGACTACGGAGAAGGAACTCATAGCCATTGTTTTTGCCTTGGACAAGTTCAGGGCGTACTTGATAGGATCCAAGGTCATAGTTTACACGGATCATGCGGTGCTGAAGTACCTTTTGTCCAAGAAGGATGCTAAGCCCCGTTTGCTTAGATGGATCCTACTCCTTCAAGAATTCAACTTAGAGATTAGGATAAGAAAGGAGTATAGAAGGTGGTGGCGGGCCATCTATCCTGCCTAGTTTTACCAATTTCATTGATGAGTCACTTATTGAGGACTCATTCCCTGATGAGCAACTCTTTATTGCTACGCATCCACCGTGGTACGCTGATATTACAAACTATCTTTCCATAGGTGCGATGCCAACTCATTGGACTACGCAGGATAAACGAAAATTTCTAAGGAAAGTGCGCAGATTTTTCTGGGATGAACCTTTACTTTTTAAATATTGCCCAAATCAAATTATTATGAGATGTGTCCCTGATGATGAACATAATTCTATCATCTCCTTTTGCCATGATCAAGCATGTGGGGGTCATTTTTCTGCTAAGAAAACTACTGTAAAAATTCTGCAGTGTGGTTTTTATTAGCCAACTCTGTTTAAGGACACTCACGAGTTTTGCAAAGCATGCGAGCGCTGTCAAAAGCTTGGAGGATTGTCCCGTCAGAATATGATGCCTCTTACCCCAATTCAACATCTTAAAGTCTTTGACTGTTGGGGCATCGATTTCATGGGACCCTTCCCCTCATCTTTTAGACATTTCTACATATTGCTTGTCGTAGACTATGTGTCCAGGTGGATAGAGGCGATTCCATGTAGAACCAACGATCATCATACGATTCTAAAGTTTCTTAAAGAAAACATCTTATATAGATTTGGAACGCCTCGAGCCATCATTAGTGATGGCGGTTCTCACTTTTGCAATAGGCCTTTCGAAGCCTTAATGAAGAAATTTGGCATTATACATAGAGTACCTCATACCACCCACAAACAAGTGGGCAAGCTAAAATTTCTAATCGAAAAATTAAACAAATTTTGAAAAAGACAGTGAGGCCAGATCGCAAAGATTGGTGGCTGAGATTAGAGGATGCTCTTTGGGCTCACTGTACTGCTTACAAGACCCCCATTAGAATGTCCCCCTATAAACTTGTTTATGGAAAAGCTTGTCACTTGCCGATGGGGATTAAACACAAAGCCTATTGGGAAATTCGGGCATTGAATTTTGACATTGATAAGGCTAACTCACTTCACAAACTCCAATTGAATGATCTTGACGAGATCCGGAATGATGCTTACGAGAACTCAAGGACTTACAAGAGTAGGATGAAGGCATTCCATGACAAGCACATCTTCAGAAAATCTTTCCAGGAAGGTCAGAAAGTGCTTTCATACAATTCCCGACTTCATATATTTTCAAGAAAATTAAGATCTCGATGGACTGGCCCATATATTGTTAAAGAAGTTTCTCCTCATGGGGCTGTCGAGGTAGAAAACACGGCGAATGGTAACTGTTTTAAAGTAAACGGACAACGCCTTAAACCATTCGTTGAAAATTTTGATTCAGAGGACATGTCCATCACTTTGAATGATCCTGTTTATCAAGAAGATTGATCTCCTAGTCTGATGAAGGTATAGCATAGGATTTGGTTTTGTTTGATTTTCTATTTTAGGTTTATTTTGTTAGTAGTTTAGTTGACAAAGTTGTAGACTTCCACGATCGCCTCTATCAGGTGATCTCGTTTCCACTCTCCATTATTTTTAACATTGCTCTCATGTTATTGCTAATTGCATATCTTTTACATTGAGGACAATGCAAGATTTGGTTGGGGGGTGAGATGAGATTCCTCATCTAGCAATTTGTGGACATTTCGAGCATTATTTGTTGAAAATTTTTTAAATTTTCTGAAAATTCAAAACTCTTTTAGAAAACTTTGTTTCTATGCATTCAGGATGATATGAGTATACGAAAAGGAGATACAAAGTGAGTGATGTTGCAAGTCTTGACTACCTTTAATAGAATGGTTTTATATGTGAATTCCCCTATTTATATGATTGATAGAAAATTTAAACACTTTTACACCTAGTTCACATTATACGATTTTCATGGTTTGAAAGGATTATGTAGCTTTGTGGATTGGCTCGATTTTGATTTAAGGTGTTGAGGAACCAAGCCGGAGTACTTTGTCCATCCTTGTCCATGGGAAAATAACAAAAGATATGGATTTCTAAAATCCTATCTAATATATAAAAATTAAAAAAAAAAAGGAAGGATGAAAATATGGGAATGATTGAGAATATGGTGGAAAATTCCGAAAAGGGCTACCTATTACCAACCGGGGGATGGTCTACCCGTAACCAAAGCCGGAAATGGGACGTAGTGTGAAAGCCGTCGGAAAGATGGCAAGGCAAATTCCTATCACTGGCTTATGGTTGATCTGTACACCATCAGATCTACAGTTTAGTTGACTATGAAGACGATAATCCCGGAAATTCATAAGATGAACATTCACTATACACACTAGAGTAAAATTGTTCAAGTTCTTCTATTTATCAATCAATCAGCGGGAATTTCATATGAACACTTATTATGTTTTGAGAGTTTAAGGTTTCAACTTCTATCACCTCTTAATTCTAAAATTTTACACTTTATGTCCTAGAATGAATAGAAGCATAGTTTTTAAAGGAGGGTTGGTTTTGGAGATTTAATCTTGCTTCACGCATCTTTTGCTCGGGACTAGCAAAATGCTGGTTGGGGGTGTGTTGAGCCTCTAATTTATACATTTAGTAACCCATTACATCACATTATATGCATGGTTTGCACGCTTAAAAGACCCATCTAATACATGATTTATTATTGTAAGAATGAAATGGTGATTTTGTTAGTGCACTTTTTTGTGGCATACTAGTGCACGTTGTTTGTCAATTACTTAGGTCAGTGAGTCTAGGGTCGGTTGAGCTTAATGAAGACGAAGACCAAAGACTCAAGAAGGACCGGCTGCATCAAGAAAGAAGAAACAGGTAAAAGTGATGCCCTGGTGAGGCCGAACCTAGTACCTACCCAAAACCATTAACCTCTAGATGACCATGACCCAATAGGCATACCCTTAGTCATCTTAGATTGGCCTTACGTGTCCCAAAAGACTACCGAAAGAATGGCCAAAGAGGTTGCATGTTCTGCTGAAAAATAAAAGAAGACAGTAAAAAAACATGCCTAGCCGGGCTCCCAACCTAGTGTCCACCAGGCGCCCAACCCAGAGGTGAATCCGTCTAGTGAGTTGGCCTTGAAACCAGAGGGTCACCGAGCACCCGACTAGAACCTATCCGGGCGCCCGACCAGTGCAAAAACCGTCCAGTAAGCACAAGACCCAGACTGGATCAATTCCGGGCACCCGACCAATGGAAGAAAGGCCATCGGACGCCCGACCAACTCAAAAACAGTCCAGAGCTTAAATTTACTTTATGGACCGGATTCCCGGCGCCCGAACAATCTGATCAGGCGCCCGACCCTGCGCGAATCTGCTCGTTATTTGACCGTTGGGAGAAACATTATAAAGGAGGGGGAATCGTTTTTGAGGAAAAAGAGAGGGGGGTTTTGAGGAGATAGAAGCCACCATTGCTAGAGACCATCAGAGGCTCTATCCCAAACCCAAAACAAGTTATTCTCCTTGTGTTTTCATCACAAGCTTGAGCCATTCAATGGCATCTTGAGAATGGACTAGTTCCCTCTTGATTCCTAGGGTTTAGACACATTGATGATAGTTAAATCCTTTATCTAAACACTACCTAGGAGTCCAAATACATGTATTCCTCTAAGAAACCTATTTCCTACCATTTATAGAGGATTCCCCATTCCCTAGCACCTTGGGCATCTCCAATGGAGCATCACATGTAAGGTAACTGATCTTGGAGCTGAAGCCTTGGCAAAGCAGCGACGTCAAAGATCGGGGGAGCACAAGGAGAGCTGATTCAAGCATGGGAGACCTAGAAGAAGCAACCCAAAGCGGTGCTATAAAGGGGCTTAATCCGACAAGTAAGGTTGTCATGTTAGAAGTCCATCCACTCAATTCCCTGTGGGAGTTGAGTGTGGAGTTTGTTTAACAAACTCAAAGAAGGGTCGTTTGTCGATCCTTGGCCTGTTTGTCGGCCTAAAGTCTAGAGACGTTAGCCGTTCCTTGGCCTGTTAGGCACCCCTTGGCTCGTTTACCGGGCCTAAATTCAAGGACGTTAGCCATTCTTTGGCACGTTTGTCGGGCCTAAACAAAGTCTCCAAGGGGGAGCCACCAACACGGGTGTAAACGTGCAGGTTGGGAGGAACCTGTAAACTCCCCGGTTGGGTAGATCCGAGTTAAAACACCTTGGTTGGGAGGAAACCGATTTAAACTCCCAGTGAATGCCGGTGTGCTTAAAGGTGTTGAGTACTTAAACCGGGAGTAGAGTAGACAAGTAGTCGAACCACTATACATCCTTGTGTTTGTGATTCTTCTTGATCACATTTCTCTTTATGCATTGCGTTTAACTTGTTAATTATGAATGCTTAATTAGGAATGTATGCTAGGCACTTGATAGGCTCATCCACACACATATGATGTACTTTCACTCCTCATGTAGACTTGAGCTTTTGTTGATCCATCCTCTATAGTCTACATATGTTTATTAGACTAGGTTGTTAAATGCATTTATCATTTGCTAGTCTTTTAACTGGACCCACTTAGGCTTGGAAGTCGAAGTGTTAATCGCTTGCGTAGTTTGATTTACTAAATCTGTTAAGTAGGCGAAAAGATTTTAAAAGGTCCTAATCACCGCCCCTCTAGGACTTAGCCATAATTTTAGTTGCTCCTTAAGCTTCCGCTCGTGTGCGTAAGGTGTCGTGTTAGACCACCCGACGTAATTTCAATTGGTATCAGAGCGGGTTGCTCTTCAAGGACTTAACCGTCTAGAGTGAGATCCGATACCGGAGCACTAGCATCATGTCTAACCGAGATGGAAATACTGTCAACCGTCCACCATACTTTGACGGATCGAACTACGCCTATTGGAAGGCTAAAATGAGGATTTTTCTCCAATCCATCGACTGATCCGTGTGGGCAGCAACAGTAAATGATATTCTTTGCCCACTGTACAAGTGGAGGTTAATGGTAAGATCATTGTCATTCCCAAAGATGATGAGAAATGGGATGACAATGAGAGAGCTCAATATGTGGCGAATGCCAAACCTCTCAATGTGATCTGCTGTGGTGTTTCCCCGGAAGAATTTCAGCGCATTTTCACATGCGCAACTGCAAAAGAAGAGTGGGATATATTTGAAGTAACCCACGAGGGAACCAGCACAGTAAGACTCTCAAAGCTTCAGCTCTTAACCACCAAACTTGAAAACATTAAGATGGAAGAGACTGAAACTTTCATAGAGTTTTATACTAAACTTTCTGATATTTGCAATGTCATGTTTGCATTGGGGGAAAGGGTTCCGGAAGGAAGGTTGTGTAGAAAAATACTTAGATCCCTCCCGGAAAGATTTAGTACCAAGGTAGTTTCCTTAGAAGTTTGTAGAGACGTAGATAACATGAAAGTAGAAGGACTTATAGGTTCCCTTCAAACTCATGAACTACACTTTAGGGCCCCCTCTAAGAAGAAAGATCTCGCTTTGAAATCTTCACATAGACACTCACATAGGCAAAAGAAAATTAAGAGTAAGTCATCCGAAGATAGCGATGATGAGGATGATGATCTCAATGAACGATTCAATAGATTCCTCAAGTTTGAGAGAGGGAGTAGCCGTGACAAGAAGGACAAGACGGGTGATAAACATAAAGGGAAATCATCCAAACCTTCATCCATCCAACTCTAAATCTAACGACTCTAATAGTGGTGAGAGCCAAGACATAGTGAGAGTTCTCATGGCTTCCACCACTACCTCTCTTCCCCCTATTCTAAGAGAGGATCCCGACCGCTTTCCCTTCTATGAGGAGTTCCCCAACCCCTCACCTCGTGCTACATTCTATGAGGGTGTTGTGGAAATTAGTTACCTTTAGGCTAATCAAACTAAACATAGTTAGAGAGGGTAGCTAGAAAAGCATCGATAGGTAAATCTGAGGATTTCAGCTTCATTTCTATGTGTATGGGCAAATCAGAGGATTCAAGCCTCATTAGCCCAAATTTTGATAATTTAGCCTTGCTTTTATTTGATACATTTGCTTGTTAGATTATCACCATGCTTAGATTAGCTAATCTTATTGAATTTCATGCTTAATTGTATGCTAATCTTTGCTTTCTATTGGTCTTGATATACCAATTGGGGAGGTTGGTTGATTGGGCTATAAGCCCCTTGAGCTTTAATGCTTAATGTATATCATAAATGACCAATTTTGCATGATTAACTATGCTTAGAATAGTACATTTTCTTGTTAATCATGTTCCCATGCATGCTCCATGTGTTATATGACCATGCACCCTATACTCTCTCTAGTTAGCATGTGCTTATAGTTATAACTGCGACATACTATCTTCTCTTACCTTAACCTCAATTGATATATCATTAAGGGGGAGAGAATAGTTTGTCAATTGCTGACAAAAATGGGGAGAAAGATCAAGTCCCACCAAAATTAGTTTGCTATGTTTTATGATGCAGGGAGCATTCAAGAGCAGCTTGCCTAGTTACATGTCTTAGTGTTTCAAGTTGTAAAATTTATTTGAATTTTGACATGTAATGTATTTTGTCTTGGTAGGATAGGTTTTTGTAAGTAATTGACAAAGGGGGAGATTGTTAGTGCACTTTTTTGTGGCATATTAGAGCACCTTGTTTGTCAATTACTTAGGTCAGTGAGTCTAGGGTCGGTTGAGCTTAATGAAGACAACGACCAAAGACTCAAGACGGACCGGCTGCATCAAGAAAGAAGAAACAGGTAAAAGTGATGCCCTGGTGAGCTCGAACCTAGTACCTAACCAAAACCATTAACCTCTAGATGACCATGACCCAATAGGCATACCCTTAATCATCTTAGATTGGCCTTAGGTGTCCCAAAATACCACCAAAAGAATGGCCAAAGAGGTTGCATGTTCTGCTGAAAAACAGAAGAAGACAGCAAAAAAACATGCCTGGCCGGGCGCCAGACCCAGTGTCCACCGGGCGCCCGACCTAGAGGTGAATCCATCCAGTGAGTTGGCCTTGAAACCAGAGGGTTACCCAGTGCCCGACCAGAACCTATCCGGGCGCCCGACCAGTGCAAAAATTGTCCAGTAAGCACAAGACCCAGACTGGATCAATTCCGGGCACCCGACCAGAATGAGCACCGGGTGCCCGACCAGTGGAAGAAAGGCCATCGGGCGCCCTACCAAAACTTGTCCGAGCTCCCAACCAGTTCAAAAACAGTCCAGAGCTTAAATTTATTTTATGGAGCGAATTTCAGGTGCCCGACCTTGCCCGAAGCTACCCGTTATTTGACCTTTGGGAGAAACATTATAAAGGAGGGGGATTCATTTTTAGGGAAAAAGATAGAGGGATTTTAAGGAGATAGAAGCCACCATTGCTAGAGACCATCAGAGGCTCTATCCCAAACCCAAAGCAAGTCATTCTCCTTGTGTTTTCATCACAAGCTTGGGCCATTCAATGGCATCTTGACAATGGACTTGTTCCCTCTTGATTCCTAGGGTTTAGACACCTTGATGATAGTTAAATCTCTTGTCTAAACACTACTTAGGAGTCCAAATAGGTAATTCCTCTAGGAAACCTATTTCCTACCATTTATAGAGGATTCACCATTCCCTAGCACCTTGGGCATCTCCAATGGAGCATCACATGCAAGGTAGCTGGTCTTGGAGTTGAAGCATTGGCAAAGCAGCGGCGTCAAAGATCGGGAGAGCACAAGGGGAACTGATTCAAGCATGGGAGACCTAGAAGAAGCAACCCAAAGCGGCACTACAAAGGGGCTCAATCCGATAAGTAAGGTTGTCTTGTTAGGAGTCCATCCACTCAGTTCCCTGTGGGAGTTGAGTATAGAGTTTGTTTAACAAACTTGAACCAGGGTCGTTTGCCGATCCTTGGCCTGTTTGTCGGCCTAAAGTCTAGGGACGTTAGCGGTTCCTTGGCCTGTTTGTCGGCCTAAAGACTAGGGGCTATTAGGCACCCCTTGGTTCGTTTGTCGGGCCTAAATTAAGGGACGTTAACCTTTCCTTGGCACATTTGTCAGGCCTAAACAAAGTCTCCAAGGGGGAGCCACCAACATGGGTGCAAACGTGTAGGTTGGGAGGAACCTGTAAACTCCCCGGTTGGGTGGATCCGAGTTAAAATACCTTGGTTGGGAGGAACCAGATTTAAACTCCCCAGTGAATGCCGGTGTGCTCAAAGGGGTTGAGTACTTGAACCGGGAGTGGAGTAGACAAGTAGTCGAACCATTATACATCCTTGTGTTTGTGATTCTTCTTGAGCACATTTCTCTTTATGCATTGCGTTTAACTTGTTAATTATGAATGCTTAATTAGGAATGTATGCTAGGCACTTGATAGGCTCATCCACACACACATGATGTACTTTCACTCCTCATGTAGACTTGAGCTTTTGTTGATTCATCCTCTATAGTCTACATGTGTTAATCAGACTAGGTTGTTAAATGCATTTATCATTTGCTAGTCTTTTGACTGGACCCACTTAGGCTTGGAAGCCGAAGTGTTAATCGCTTGCATAGTTTGATTCACTAAATCCGTTAAGTAGGAGAAAAGATTTTAAAAGGTCCTAATCATCCCCCCTCTAGGACTTAGCCATAATTCTAGTTGCTCCTTAAGCTTCCGCATGTGTGCGTAGGGTGTCGTGTTAGACCACTCGGTAATTTCAGATATCACTAATTCAAGGTTAAAAAAGAGTATTTTGTACACAGTGAAGATCAAAGGATCGAGTGCCGAAGGATGGAAGAAAGAAGCAAGGGAGAAAGAGAAAGATCGAAGAAGAACTGCAGAATAGACAGCACTGAAGACCAGTCGTCCGACCGGTCGGCCAAGGCACAGGACTAGTCGTCCGACCGGTCTGCAATTCAACAAACACCCCCATTCACTGGACCAAGACAGACCGATGGTCAAATCGGTTGAGCACTCAACAGAAAGGGGGAGGAAATTTCAAAAACTCATTGGATAGTTTTTGACATTTTACGACCGGTCGTCCATGAGCTCAGACCAATTGTCCGACCAATCGGCAGCGTAACAGAGCTTATTCTACAAGCTCCGATTTTCTCTGCGCAACTCCTTGATTCCTTGCGCAATCTGGAATCTTCTGCACTATTCTATAAAAAGGTACCTATGGCTTCGTTTAAAGGCATTCTAGAAGAGATTGGAGGTCGTGGGAAGTGAAGGAGAGCATCGTGGAGCATCCACAACTTCGTCGATTTTGGTTGTTCTAGTTTTTCATGTTTTTATTTAGTTTTTCTTTTGGATTCTAGTTGTAGTATGACAATGCTCGGCTAGAACCTTTCAGCTAGGGCTGAGAGGTGAAGCTTGTAGCCAATTGCATGTTTAATTTAATTTGATTCAAGTACTTTCACTTTAAGTTTGGATTTTGAATGTTCTAGTTTGAATAAAGTTGATATTTTTAATATTTTATGAGAGTTCATGTGCTCCGGACATGGATTCCTTACAATTCTCTGAGATTATCATGCTTGGCTTAATTAGATTTGAATTATGGTAATACTTGAGCATACCATAGTCCATAGGCATAGCTGTTACTCCGAAGGCTATGATTTTGAATGCTCTGTGATTGAATAGGAATAGAACTTGAAAGTTTAAGTGAAGTGGGGTAGAATGTGCTTCAATGTTTTATCTTCCAACTAGATGAGAGATAGAACTTCAAATCTAGTTGTGTTTTATGCTTGGATTGATTGGATTAATATGGGATTGGTACAAGTGGATCCTTGAAAGCCTTAGTTCCTTTAAATTACAGATTTTACAATTTATTGTTTTAAGTTAGTTCTCTTAATTGAAATCTCAAATTGTTCCAATCCAAGTTGCTAAAATAATTTAGAATTGGTTTTCTAATTCCCTGTGGATCGACCTCAGTCTTACCGAGAATTATTACTACATCGCAGCCTTGCACTTAAGGCGAGCGAATAGCCGATGATGGCATTATAAACTGACGAGGTGTCCACTACCAGGAAATCAACCATAAGGAGGACTTGGTGGGGGACCTCCCCCGCGGTAACTGACAGGGTGATGCTTCCTTCTGGGATGACAACTTCACTGGCGAACCCGAGGAGCGGTGTCTTGATGGGTCGGAGCCTGTCCCGACCAAGATTCATTTTGTCGAAGGGGGACACGTAGAGGATGTCGACTGAACTCTCCGTGTCGACCGTCATCCTATATATCCTCTGGTTCGCGACCACCATGACTACCACGAGGGAGTCGTCATGTGGGTGGATTACCTCCCTCGCTTCCTTCTTGGTAAAGATGATAGGTGGGGTGTTGATTCAAGGAGCCTTGCTCCACCGTCCAACAAGGTCAATGGAATTGACGTCACTACCCTGTTGTACCCTCCGAGCATAGGCTTTACGGGGGTTGGCAGAGTCACCCCCTGTGGGTTCGCCAAAAATCGTGCGGATCTCCCCTACCTGGTCGTTGTTACCCCTCTCCTCGCGATGTGTGGGCCTAGGCTCTAACCTCTGCCTGTCTCGACGTTGTGTGACATACTCTTGCAAGTGGTCATCCCGTATAAGCTTCTTGATCTGCTCCTTCAAGTCGAAGAAATCCATTGTGTTGTGCCCATGATCTCTGTGGAAAAGGCAGTTCTTGGACCTGCTCCGCATGTTCGGGTCGGTCTTCAATTTCCCCAAGGGTTTGAACACATTCCGGTCCTTCATGGCGAGGTGCACCTGATCGACCAGCATGTTCAAGGGTGTGTAGCGGCTGAATCGGCTGGTCGGCGGCTTCGGCACCCGAGGAGCGTCGGCTCTGCCCGAGGGGCCGCGGGAGTCCCTTTGTCGCTTCTTCTCAAACTCTTCTCTTGTCTCTCTCCTCCTTTTTTAGGATGCTTCCCCGGCTTTGTGGCCACTGACCAACTCCTCGGCCTTTATGTGTTTCTGAGCTCGATTCAAGAGCTTGGCCACTGTGGTCGGGGGTTTCTTCCCGACAGACCATAGGAACTTGCCCTGCCGTAGTCCCACAATCATTGCGTGGAGGATTACTTCCTTGGTCAAACCCTCTATCTAGATAGCCTCAGAGTTGAATCAAACCAAGTAGTCCTTCAACGATTCGTCATTTCTCTGCCTGATCGGCCCGAGGTGAGTAGAATGCCTCCTGGTTTCAGCACTTCCGATGAACTGTGTCATGAATGCATGGCTGAGCTGTGCGAAGGAGGCAATGGTCCCCGGCTTCAGGTTCCGGAACTAGAGTCGAGCTGACCCAGTGAGGGTCAGGGGGAATGCCTTACACATGATGGGTCTGTTGGCTCCTTGCAAATCCATCCAGGCTCAGAAGAACTCCAAGCGCTCAGCGGGGTCCCCCACCCCCGTGTAAGGTTTCAGGTGTTGGGGCATCTTAAGGCCTTTCGACCGCGGTTCAGCCCGGATGACGTCGATGAATGGGGATCCCATGTGCTCAAACGGGGGCTTCGATGGGGGCGGATAAATTGCATGCTGTCAAGCTTCGCCTGGAGTTCGCGGATCTGCGCCTCCCAAGGGGCTTGGCTCTCTGCAACACGTTTAGGCCTCTGCTGCGAAGGGGCCACAAACTAGGGGCTACGGCAGTTCAGGCTTGACGCCTTTTCTCTAGTGAATTGCGGAGGTCGAATGTGGTCATTAGTCGGGTCTCGGCTGGTGTGGCTCTACTGGCCAAGTCGTCGTCATCGTTGGGCTCTGGCCCTCGACCGTGACCACGAGATGATTGGGCATGCTCGAGAGCGGGAACACGTAACGAGGGCTGCGTTACCCAACCCTCCATGAGTGTTGTGAGGTATCGCATCTAATCTTCGAGGACGGAAAGGTGGCCTCTGTGGTTGCGAGACCGCTGATGACCGGAACCCTGTTGAGACTGCAAAGGGGACACTACTTGCACAGCAGGTGAGCGAGTCGCCTCGTTTAGCCCGGGCTCAAAGGTAATCGGTCCTACCGCAGGGGCCTTGCCCTTGTTCTTTTGATGGCCAGCCATTTAGGTGAGGCGAATGATGATACGTGAAGTCAATGCTATGTCAGCAATGGGCGAGAACACGGTTTAATGTCGAGTTCCCACAGACAGCGCCAACTATTCCAGCTGAAATCCTGCTGCTAGTAGGAGGACCGAGCTCCATTGTAGGCTAGAGGTTCCTTCGTCAAACACCCTCCGGATGACCAGCATGAAATTGCGGTTTTACCGCTAGTAAGATAAGCTTGAAGGTATGCTTATGTCCTAAAGGGGGGGTGAGTAGGACTTTTTAAATTTCCAATTACAATTTAAAAACTAAATCAAGTCAATCTTACCAATCATGATTATCACAATAACATTCAAGGCAATTATATGGTTGATTTGCAAGAAAAGACTATCATAGGCATTTCATCAAACAGTTAGCATTTATGATTGACTAAACCATTCAACACATAGCAATCATTCAATCTCACAATGCACAGCGATTTATAGTGGTTCGACGATAAGTCCACTCAACTCCCGGTTCCAGTACCCAACTCCTTTGAGTACACCAGCATTCACTATCGGTGGTTTTAAATGAGGTTCACCTCTCAACCTTACAACCTACATAAGATTAATGCCTACACAAGGACTCCTCAACTCCTACACAAGGGCACGCACGTACTCTCCCGTGTCGGAGGCCTACACAAGGACTTACACGTCCTACTCAAGGACAACTCCGAGATTGGGTCACAATCTCTAGACCCCAATCTCAACAAGAAGGGGGAATCAAACAATGGACTCTATAAGCTTAAACACTTACAAGAGATGAGCCCTGATTCAGCGTCGTTGATGAGTAGCATCAGCTCCCACGAATGCTTTAGCTCCTCTCCAAGCTCCCACGATCAGCTACCAATGCATATGATGTTCCTAGACTAGTGCTGGGTAGGTGGGAGAAGGTATTGATGTTCCATTTGCCTATTACAATGCAATGGTTAATGAAGGAACAATCAATCTGATCATTCAATGGCTATAAATGACTTCAAGATGAAGATTCAATGATAAGGACGGCCATGAATGCCATGCTTGAGTTCATTGCTCAAACCGAGCTTTGAATACTCAATGTAGTGCCATTAATGGCTAGGTTTGAAGGATGAACTCAAGACAAGGATGAGCAAGAGAGATTAGATGAAAGTCTTAATAGCCTCTCTTAATGCTCTAAATGGGTATGCAAGTGATGTCCTCAAAACCCTTGAAATATGCCTTTATAAGCTCCAAGAATCGGGCTCCAAAGGACAGAAAAAGGTAACGTACGACCTGTCTAAGACCCCTCAAGACCGGTCTTAGTTGTGCCTCCGACCGGTCTAACGACCGGTCTTCCTCCATGCAATACAAGCCCTGAGGTCTCTGGACATTTTTGGTCCGTTTGCGACCGGTCGTGCGACCGGTCTTAGAAGGTCAGCGACCAGTCTTAGGAGATCAGCGACCGGTCTCCCCTCTACACATTTTCTCCCAAATGATTGCTGGACAATTTTCGTCCATATACGACCGGTCGTGCGACCGGTCCTAAGAGTCTAACGACCGGTCCTCAGACCGGTCTTCAGGAAGACAAATGAGATTTGATGCTTGCTGTCTTAATCCCTTGCTTCAGCCGACCGGTCGCCCGACCGGTCGTCAGGCTTTAATTTTATGGCCTGAAATGAGGTGAACTCCATCGCTTTTAACGGTACACATAGAGATGGTTTTCCTATCTTTTCAACTGATTGGCACCTACAAATGGAGGTCCAAGACTGATCATCTTGACCTTAAGTCCGTGGATCAACTGGCAAACATAAAGTGTGATTCGAATGCCATAAACTTGGGTGTTTTGGGATCCTATAGGCTGTCTATATGCAACTTACCTTCCGAGCTTGATTTGGCTTGAACTTGAGTGCGGAAAGTTGCTTTGGTCTTCAAGTCTTGAGTCTTCAATCTTCATCGGGGCTCACAAGACTTGACTGATTCATACGTTCAATCAATTGACAATACAATGCACAAATCAGTGCACTAACACTGCAAACAGGAAAATGAGAGGCAAACACGGGGGGCCGGAGTTTGGCCATCAGTCCTCCAATACCTAAGTTAGGTCGGGAATTCAAATGGGCAACAAGTTGGCTTAGGGTTGATTTTTGCGTACCTTGGCCATGTGTGGTGGGAGTATTTATAAGCAAGGGATCTCCCACTCCTCACTGGCCTGATGGGACAGGGTGAGTAGGCGAGGAAACTTCACCAACTCTCTGACTTGATGTGACAGGACAAGTGGCATAGCTTGTACCGAGGCATGGAACGGTCACAGCGAGTGGTGCCATACGCCACCCCTTACTGCATTTATGGGGGCAGGTTTGGGCACCATGCTGTCTGTCAGAGCATTTATGGAGGGTCCGTACCCCCGCTCAACGAGCGCCTTGTGGCTCCCACCGTCCAAGGCTGAGGTGGAAGCCTGCCCGAGGCCCCACCCTGAGCTGTTTGTTCCATACCTAGTGAGATCGGTACCACTGTCCACTTTCAAGTTGTCCTACATCTCGGAGGTCAGTTGAGTCGTGCATGATTGTGGCTTATCGGGCGTCAGGGTCTGTCACCACAGGTCAGCGAAGTGGTCAGTATAGAGCTCGTCCTTCCTGAGAAATGACCTATAGCTCGGCTCGAGATATATCCCCGTAACAGGGCCCACAAGGGCTTGGGATCAAGATGATATTCATGTCTTCCCTTCATTCTAGGTGACTTTATCAATGGTTGTATGGAAAGCACCAGAACACGGTGGGTCTCAGGGAGTTTTCAACGTTAGGAATCAATCTCCACTACTGACGTAGTGAGGGCCCACCTGAGATGTGCCTCTGCCTCATCCCTGGACACGTATCGAGGGGTGGGCTGAGGAGATCAGATAGACCATGCAGATATAAATTACATGAACAAGGCGGGCCCCTCAGCCATTTCGACGGTGAGTGTTCCCTCTACACAGCTTGCTGAGTAGAGGTGGGCACAAACCAAGCCATCTCGAAAGCTCGACTTAGATTGGTTTGAAAAAGCTCGGCTTAGATTGGTTCAAATTGAAGTTCAAACCAAACCAAGCCTTGGAGTCAAGCTTGTTTAAAAAAACAAACCAAGCTCAAACTAGGGCAGTACTGGCTCGGTTCGGCTCAAAGCTCGGTTTGATTCGGCTTGATTCGGCTCGTAGATTGTAAGTAGATGTGATCCACTTGAGCTTTGGATATGATTCCATTTTAGGATCATGTCCTAAAATGCTATGTAAAAATGGTTAGATGGCATGGATAATACATATGCATGATGACATGAATAATACATAATACAAATACATGGATGCATGTTGTTTACTTGCACTTGTAAAATTATGCTTTTGTACTTTTGTTTGGAAAAGGCTCTTACGTCTATTTTGAAGTTGCACTCCTTTAGAGGATGTTATATAGTAAAATACTTTTATATATTTTTTAAACTTTTTCAATTCTTTTTTATTTAAACAAACAAATAAAAAAAGAGCCATCACCGGTTCAAACTCAGCCTAGCCCGGATCGAAATTTTCTACCAAACTGATCCCAGCTTGAACCAAATTTTTCTAGAGCAAACCAAACTTGGGCCGCATGGGTTCGCCCAAAGCCCAAACCAAGTCAATCCACAAACTGGGGTGGCACAAAAACAAGCCAAACCAAACTAGGGCTAACTCAGCACAGCCCGGATCATTGCCCACCTCTACTGAGGAGTGGCCTGCCCGAGATCTGGATCTGTTCATGAGTGTCGCACCCAGCAGGTGGTCGGTGTGCATCTCGATGGGCCTTGATCCATCTGTCCCAAAACAGATGGATGGTGTGGACGTGCAACACCTAAAGCAAGTGGGCTCCCGGTTGCATGACTAAAAAAAAAAAAGTGGGCTCCCGGTTGCATCAACGGTTGTTGTTCAATCACCACAGTATCTGGTGGTGGGGCCCATTGGATCTTGGATCCAAACTGGCACTTGCCGGGTCCCTTCAACCAGGTCCACTGTGATGTACGTGACTACATCCACGCCGTCCATCCCAATTGAAAGCTCATTTCAGGGCATAGTACAGGAAATAGTGGTGGTTGACCATTAAAAATTTCTTGTTGGCAACAAAAACTTTGGATCAAGATAATATTTGTCTGGTCTCTCATCTAGGTGTTTTTTACCTTATCAACAGGTTGGATGGCAATTAAACATTCAGGTGGAATCCATAAAGTTTTTAACGGTGAGGATTTAATCACGACTGTTTCCTTTGGTGCGCTCCACCTAAGATTTCAGTCAGCTTCATTTCTAGGATCACGCCTGAAAATGAGCTTTCAAAATGATTGGTCGGTGTGGAATTAAGGCACATACATCACTGTGAGCCCCACAGTCAGAGGTCCCACCCACCTGGGTGTATCCGGGGTCTAACCTAATCCGCTCCCGTTAGATGGAAAATAAACATCATGGTGGGGCCAGGAAGGTTTCAACAGTGGACGTTATTGCGCCACTGCCTTCTGTGGTGTGGTCCACCTGAGACCTCGATATGTCTCGTTTTTGGGTCCATGGCCTAAAATGATATGTAGAAATGAATGAACAGTGTGGATGAAACACATATATATCATGGCGGGGGCAGCGGTGGGCCCCACCTCGTTACCGCCTCCTCCCACAACGCCTGCTGCTGGCGCTGGAGCGACAGCGTCTCTCCATTGCTGTCCGCGGGTTTAACGACTGATATAGCCCTTTTGGTTTACCTGGTGAACAAAAGCATTCTACTATAGCAAGGTGATATCTTCTTAGTCTTGGAGCCCTGTTAACCAGATTTTTCTAACCATTTTGCCCATCCGCCACTTTTCAAATGGTACGACAGTGGAATGACTCACAAGCCAAAGCCGATTTCGACAATCAAGGGAGTGGGGCCTGTCGCATAACCCAAAAAAGAATGAAAGAGCCTCCCATGCAAGATCAAATCTATTCATTTGACCCGGCCACCCTTGGAACCTCAAGTGGGACCTTATCATATTACCACGCAACCACTCGATGGCCTACAAAAGTACCAACAACTTACATTAATTCTGGTGCTAATTCCTTCATTGCGGTCCACCTATGTTGATTTTCGCCCTCAATTTTTAGCCTATTCCGTAACATTAAAACCCTCATCCTTTGGATGTGGTAGATCTTCCTCTAGAGTAGCAAGTGGGTCACACAAAATCCAATCAAGACACTTATAGGATGTAGGGCCTGCCGCATCATCCCAAAAAGGATTTTTTATTTCCTTTTCTTTTCATCCTTCTTTCTTCTTTTAAGCCATTTTACAAGACCACCAAGCGAGGGACCACCAACCCTAGGGGACCGCTAAGATTCAGTTGTGTTGCTACTTTCCGGTAACACCCACCCTCTCCAGCCACTTCCTGCAAGCTTTGAAGGGATTTTTCAACGTACAAGTAATGGTGGACAAACGCAGCAAAGGTCAATTTGCTTCTTCTATTATGTTCGTGTGTCGCAGTTGGGAGTGCTGGATCGAACTGTCATTCACACTACCTTAGATGTGATCTATGGATCCCTTGGATCAATCTCACTCTCATTCATCTATATCTGTCATTCCACTCATCTAAAGATCGAAATAAGATAGCTAGAGAGTTGGATCGCAACTAGGGAGTTAAAACACAGCTGGTATAGTTGGACTGCAACTGGGGTAGTTGAAACGCAACTCGAGTTGGACCAAAGCTGGGGTAGTTGAAATGCATCTTGAGTTGGATCGCTACTGACTGAGTTGGATCGCAGATGTGTATTGTGGATTGCAGATTCATACAATGAATCACTGATGCGTACAGTGGATCGCAGATGGGTACGGTGGATTGTAGTACAAAAATGCAATCCACTTCACACATCTATGATCCACTTCACGCATTTGCGATCCACTGTATGAATCTTCGACACACAATATACATCTGTGATCCACTGTGCACATCTGCGATCCAACTCAATTAAGTGTGATCCAACTCGACCTATCTCATTCATCTCTATCTGTCTCTCACTCTCATTCATCCACCTCATTCATCTCTCTCTCTCACTCTAATCCCTTCATCTATATGGTCATTCCTTGAATACAGCTTTTATTTTACTAATAAGAAAGCTTGGTCCTTATATGGACTGCATCGATCTAAAGGTGTCGCTGAAGTGTTCTGTGACTTTTTTAGAACATATGGAGGACTTCGAAAAATATCAAGCAAAGTGAGAAAGGTTCAAGAAAACATAATTTAAATATCTGATGAATTTTGATGAAAAAAGAGGAAATCTCAAGGACCCGTTCTACACTAGTTAATGCAGAGGCACCAAGGTGATCTCCGCTTTGACTTTATTAGTACCATCCTCCAATTCAAGGAGATTGATTTTTTCCTAATAATGGGTCTAAAATGGGCACCTTGTTGAGCTCTGAATTGTACATAGTTATACCCCAATTCATCACATATTATGCATGGTTTGTACGATTAAAAGACACATCTTATATAAGTATTTCTATTTGTAGGAAAGAGAGAGCAACCTCATAAATTTAATGCTTAAAGGACTATTGAGGGCAATTTGAAGATCAATTGAAGAAAGAAAGGAATGAAGATTTTGAGTGGAAGAAGTCTGGAGTTCATAAATTAAAAGAATGCAGAAACAACAATTTTCGATAGGTGTTCGATAGGTCTTCGATGTATCAGAAATTATATTCTCATATATCGAAACTAAAGTCCAATTAGTCGAAAATTCACAAATCAGGAGCTGAATGTCTGAATTCTCTGGACTGATTCTCGATATATCGGGATGATTTCGATCGATCGAGATTTGAATCTCGATACATCGAAAATATCCTTCAATCAATCGAAAAATCAGAATATCAGACTAGAAAACTTGCAACTCTTTGGACAAAAAATTTGATACATCGAAATAGTTTCGATCAATCGAAGTATCCCTCGAAACTGACTTCTGCTACATAAACAGTTATGCAATTCTTGAAGATTCCCAGGCGGTGCGTGGTTTTTGCTATAAAAGGACACCTCCACACTCGTCTAAAACCATCCTAGAAGAGTCCTCAACATGTTGGAGGTGGAGAGGATCGAAGTGGAGCATCTACAACTCTATTCATCTAGTTTGCTTCTAGTTTTACATGTTTTTACTTGGTTTTTCTTTTGTTTCTAGTTCAATCATGTTTTTGGTTGGCTAAACCTCTTAGCTAGGTCTAAGAGGTAAAGCTTGTAGTTAGGTTTGATGTTTAATTCGTTTATTCAAGTACTCTAAACTTTTGTTTTGAATTTTTTAAGTTCTAGTTTGGATAAAAGTTAGTATTTTTAGACAATTTTGAGAGCTTGTGTACTCCGGACATAAGTTGCTTATAAGTTTCTTTGAATTATCATTATGCTCTTATGAGATTTGAATTGTAGAAACCCTAGATCAGCCATTATCTCATGGTATGGCTGATGCTTCGAAGTGCTACAAGTTCATCTTCTCCATGCTTCAAGTAGAACTAGAATTGGAGTTCCAGATTTGAGTTTGGATTATTTATGTGTTGAATTCAATATTTTCCGATTTGATAGAGATAGGACTTCGAATCTAATCATGTTTATGTGCTTGGTGAATGGATTAGCATTAAAACTACTATAAGTGGATCCTTGGCACTCTAGTTAACTTTCTGCTTTAAGTGGTTAGAATAATTAGAATAAGTTTAGTTACATAATCCTTAAGGATCATCTGGTCTCACGATCGATTATTACTACATCGCAGCCTTACACTTGGGGCTGGCGAACAAGTATTTGGCGCCGTTGACAGGGATTTTGTAGGCTAAATAGTTCTAAGTATTCTAATAGCTATAGAAGTAGTTTTCTAACATAGTTAGATAGGATTGTTTAGATTTCTACAATTAGATTTTTCTGATTTTTCTTAAAACTAACATTTATTTGTTTGTTTTATAGGAATTCCATTATCTCAATCTCAGCGGTTTTGGTACTATCTTTCTAACTTAAACTTTTTCAGTTTTTAGATTTGTAGATTTTCATATTTATTTTTTAGATTTTTTTTTTTAGGCTTTAGCCTTTAAATTCAATGAGAGATTTGTGTGGTTTATGTCCCGTTGGGAACATGACCACATAAACCGTCTCTAAACCAAAGGAGGGTTAGTTGAACCACTCTCAGTACAAAAACGTGTGAAAAAATACATAAAAATTTGTGAAACTTTGGGAGGCATGGCTGATAATCAACAAACACCCTTAAGGAATCCTCCCCCTTGTACTTCAACCACAAATCGAATACAAGAGGGAGTAAGAGAGAACGAGGTGCACAATCCCTTGTTTTTAGGCTTTAGGCTTTAAATTCAATGAGAGATTTGTGTGGTTTATGTCCCGTTGGGAACATGACCACATAAACCGTCTCTAAACCAAAGGAGGGTTAGTTGAACCACTCTCAGTACAAAAACGTGTGCAAAAATACATAAAAATTTGTGAAACTTTGGGAGGCATGGCTGATAATCAACAAACACCCTCAAGGAATCCTCCCCCTTGTACTTCAACCACAAATCGAATACAAGAGGGAGTAAGAGAGAACGAGGTACACAATCCCCCCCCCCCCCCAAATAGAACTTTACATGGCTAGGGCAACTACACCCTCATGCATAGTTTTTCCAACCAATGCGGGGAACATTGATATTAAGCCGGGTGTGATCCAACTTCTACCAAAGTTCCATAGTCTAGATTCCGAGAGCCCATATCTACACTTAAAAGAATTAGGTGAGGTTGTGGCTACTCTACAATATGCCAATGTCACTGAAGACGTCATAAAACTTAAATTACCTCCCTTCTCTTTGAAAGAAAAAGCCAAGGCTTGGCTTCACTCTCTAAGACCACGATCGATAAGGACATGGAATGAGATAACCTACGAGTTCTTGAAAAAGTTCTTCCCGGCTCATAAAATAAATAATCAAATACCTTTTGAAGAGCGATAATAATTTTTTTAGTTAAAGAGGGTGAAACATTCTTTCAAAGTTGGGAAAGATTTAAGGACCTCCTACTCACTTGCCCACACCATGGCTACGAGATATGGTGAATCATAAGCTTTTTTATGATAGAATAAGTTCCAACATGCGCCAATTTGAAGAGATGATGTACAATGGGGTGTTCATAAGCAAAAACCTGGAGGAAGCATGGGCTTACTTTAATATGTTGGCCAAGAATGCCCAATCTTAGGATACCTCGAACAAGTCAAGTAATCTCAGACCTTCTTAACAAAAAGAAAAATGAGGGATGTACATCCTCAGAGAAGATGAAGATGTGAATGATAAGATAGCCAACCTCACAAGGAAAGCTAAGGCTATAGAACTTCAGAAGGGTGAATCCTCAAAATCCAGCGAAGTTATTGAAAACATGTGCGGTATTTGTGTTGCTAATGTATACTCTACTTAGGATTGTCCCACAATTCCTGCATTTCAAGAGGTATTACACGAGCAAGCGACTGCCACAAACGCTTATCAACGGCTTTTCAATGGACCTATGGGTAATATGTACAATTCTAGTTAGAGGAATCATCCAAATTTCAGTTGAAGGAACGATCATACGGCCAATCCCACCAACTTTCAAGGAGGTCCACTTATGCAAAATGTTATACCAAACATGGCCTCACCTCAAATCACTATGGAGGATACCTTAAAGGCGTTTATGCAAGGGAAAATGCAAATCAACCAAAGCAAATGTTCCAAGAGCTAAAGGTTTCGGTTGAAGAAATTAAGGGATGCTTGAATTCTAGAGAAGGGACCTTTCCAGCCCAACCTCGGCCAAATCCCAAACAAACATATGAAGTACGCACCCCTAATCTCTCCAACCAACATGTGGAGCAAGCAAAATCATTACCACTCTTAGAAGTGGTAAACAAATTGACAAATCTATTCTGATGAAGGCCGACAAGCCTAATGATCCAATAAATTCTAAGAATGACAATGGATCTAACTTAGCCCCACAAGAAAAGGAGAGAGAATATAAGCCCGTTACACCATTCCCTTCAAGGTTAGTACCTCTCAAATCTCTTATAAACTCTCACGACATTCTAAAGGTTTTCAAACAAGTTAAAATAAACATTCCTTTGCTTGATGTCATTAAACAAATTCCCTCTTATGTCAAATTTCTAAAAGAGTTATGCAAAACCAAAAGAAAATACAATGTGCAACAAAAGACCTTCTTAAATGAGCAAGTGAGTGCCATTCTCACCCAAAAGACCCCCCTAAATATAAAGACCCCAGTAGTCCCACAATTTCCTACATTATTGGAGACTACCGGATTGAGCAATCCTTGCTAGATTTAAGGGCAAGCATGAATTTGATCCCATACTCGGTATATGAGCAATTGGGTTTTAGTGAATTAAAACCCACCAAAACCACATTGCAACTCGCTGATAGATCCATCTGTATACTGAGAGGGATGGTGGAGGATGTCTTAGTCCAAATCGACAAATTCTACTATCTGGTGAATTTTATCGTCTTGGATACATAACCGGTTATGGATACGAGCACTCAAATACCGGTAATATTGGGCCACCCATTCTTGGCTACATCAAACGCAATCATAAATTGTTGAAATGGAGTCATGCAATTGTCTTTTGGGAATATGACACTAAAGATGAATGTGTTCCATATGTGCAAAAGGCAAAGGGATGAGAAGGACGATGAGCTCCATGAGATAAACATGATTAACTCTTTTGAAATAAAGGAGCTCCTTCAACTTCAACCACCCAAGACTTTGGAGACATGCTTAGTACATTTTGAGGATTCCAATGACCCCATCATATGTGAAATTGTGCAAGCATTGAGTAATGAGAAGTCGATAGTTGATACTAGCTAGTGGAGGCCTCACTTTAAAAAATTGCCACCAACCACATCAAAGCATTTACCGTCTAATATTAAACCGCCAAAGCTTGACCTAAAACCATTACCATCCGAACTGAAATATATCTATTTAGGTCAAAATGAGACATACCCGGTCGTCATAGCCTCCCACTTAGGAAAAGATCAAGAGCTCAATTTAATTGAGATGCTCAAAGAACATAAAGGAGTCATATGATGGACTATAACGGACCTCAAAGGGATCGACCCTTTAGTTTGTACTCACCACATCTGCCTCGAGAAAAATGTCAAAACTACTAGACAACCTCAAAGACGTTTAAATCTCAACATGATGGAGGTTGTCAAAGCCGAGGTGCTTGAGCTACTAAATGTGGGTATCATCTACCCCATCTCGGATAGCCAATGGCTGAGTCCTACCCAAGTTGTCCCTAAGAAATCCAGTATCACAATCGTAGAAAACGCCAACAATGAGCTTATACCGACTAAAGTTACAACGGGTTGACATATGTGCATAGATTATAGGAAGATTAATACCGTCACTAGGAAAGACCACTTTCCTCTCCCTTCCATGGACCAAATTTTAGAGAGGTTAGCGGGTCATTCCTACCATTGCATCCTCGATGGCTACTTCGGATACAACCAAATTGAGATATCCCTATAAGACCAAGAGAAAACAACATTTACATACCCGTTTGGCACATTCTCCTATCGAAGGATGTCATCCGGTTTATGTAATATACCCACAAGTTTCCAAAGATGCATATTAAGTATATTCTCGGACATGATGGGCCAATTTCTTGAAGTCTTCATTGATGATTTCTCAGTTTTTGGTAGTACGTTTGATGAGTGTCTCGACCACTTGAGATTGGTCTTGACCCGATGTGAGAAAAAAAAATCTTGTATTAAACTAGGAGAAGTGTCATTTTATGGTACAAAGAGGAATAGTCCGTGTGTATATCATCTCGTCCAATAGAATTGAGATAGATCGAGTTAAAATTGATATCATTGCCAATCT
This sequence comes from Liriodendron chinense, assembly GCA_003013855.2. Lineage (NCBI taxonomy): Eukaryota > Viridiplantae > Streptophyta > Magnoliopsida > Magnoliales > Magnoliaceae > Liriodendron > Liriodendron chinense. Next base: position 4,323,618 of record ML058334.1, read on the forward strand.
ACCACCACCTAAAAGCATACGTGATGTGCGGTCCTTTTTAGGACATGTCAGTTTTTATAGGAGATTCATAAGGGATTTCAGTCAAATCTCTAGGCTCTTATATAATCTCCTCTAAAAGGAAACACAAGTGGTCGGTTGAATGTCAAGAAGCTTTCTTGAAGCTAAAGGAGATGTTGGCAACCGCACCCATCATGTAACCACCAGATTGGTCGCTTCCTTTTGAGTTGATGTGGCATGCATCGTGCCGTTGGGCAGATGATGATGAGAAAAAGGTAAAAGGATTGAAAATCCTGCAAGACACCAAATCCTATAGATAATTTATATCTGATTTAGAGGGAGAAGAGTGAGTTTAGAGAGGATGCATCATAATAGAAGGGGGTGGTGTGTGTTTTCGATTGGACAGAGCAGTTTCATCATACCAAAGCCATTCTCCCTAGTTAAATTCCCCTGGTCATTCCATGAAAAAGAGGAAGCAGCGAGTGACGATGAGATAAGAGAGAATACCTTCAGTTTCCCGCCACCACACCTCGAGTAAACTTCGGGGACGAAGTTTGCTTTTAAAAGGGGTGGATTGTAATGCCCTAGATTTTTCTGAAGTGGCTTTGAAAGTATGGTATTGCATATTATGTGTAAAATCCTTGACTCACAAGAATTTTAACTTATTTTGTGGATAAGTAATGATCTGTAATGAATTCGATATAGATTCTTTTGTAAGATATGCTTGGGAACAGATAAAACCTCATAAAACCATTAGATTTCTCAAAAGTTTTATATTAAAAATAATTACGATAATGCCCTTGGACCTCCTAGATTCACAATTATGATCACTCGGGTAGGTAATTTTTTAACCTATCTCAAAGGTAGGCATAGTTTTAGGTGTGTATCAATGCCATAAAGTTAAATTTTTTTAAATGGTCATTAGATCATGAAGATCTTAAGTTAGGAGTGTTTGTGGTTGTTAATCGAGAAAGCTAGTCGGGAAAGCAACCGTACCAAATTGATTATCTTAGTGGTAAACCCTTATCTTAGAATTTTTGTGATTATCTAATGCGATAAATATGAAATCTTGAGTGCCTAAAAATGTTAATGGCTCACCTTAACCTATATCCTCGATTTCTAGGTCCCATTAAATGATTGATGTGAAATTTTATTCCATGCCTATCTATCATAAATAAAGCACACACGTCAAATTTCAGCCTTTAAATCATAGTATAAATGGCCTAATTAACAAATCATCCACTTAACCTATGATTTTAATGTCCATCAAGTGAGGAAAGTGGATAGTTAGTGTAATACCCCAAAAAATTTGGACACACAAGTAAGTACACGAGTTCATGTTCACACGTAAGAAATTAAATGCTAGGCCGTGTTGTTCACACGCATACACACACGTGTACACTCATGTATGTATCCCGACAACTTTTAAGACCTCTGAAAACTTAGTATACTTAGTTAAGTTAATAAATTGAATGTTAGAATGATTTGTCATTGCTAGACTAGAATATCTAACCAACTAATTCAATTTCGAACTACGCGATCAACGTAAATCCACTGTATGGTCTCCATATCGTCTTGTACACATGTCTGTCCATAAATCTGATTCGTACACCTTGTCCACCACCAAGAATATACTTAGATCACTTATTCCCTGGCCCTATAAACATATTCAGAAATGTTTATAACACCCCAAGTTTTTAGAAACATTTAAATAATAATTTAATTATTTATTTAATAAATTAAATAACTTTTAATATTGATAAATCAATAATAAATAATCCATGAAGAATTAAAGTAGGATCCCTTTATTAAAGTTGTTTACAATAAACCTTAGAACAGCGTAAAAGCGTTAGATTTCACAAAACTCGTAAATTTACAATAATTATGAAAATGCCATTAGTTAAACTTAAATAAAATGACCATTTTAGGTTTTATGATTTCTGGATATCATTGTCATATGAAATTTTATACATTAGTTCTAGGACATAATTTAACCGTACACGTCGAATTTCAGACCTCCAATCATCCTACAAATGCCCTAATCAGAAATTGGATCATAAGTGGCCCACCTTAACTCAGATCTGCCCTAATCTTGGTACCAACGACTAATAATTGGTGGCCCACCTTCCAATCGGAGCGGATTTCACATAACCATCATGATGGGACCCGGTGTGCGGTACACAGGTCGGCCACACGGTCAAACCGCGTTGCACGCAAGACGGACGGGGTATCCGTCTTCTCCTCCGACGCTGCAGCAACAGCATCCGCTCGCTGTCGATAAGTGGGCTTCATGTGATCATCAAGGTGGGCGCCATGGGTCGATCCACACCGTCCATTCAACTCACCTCGACCGTACGACCCCTTATACAAGGAATTTCTGTCAGAACATTACTCGTTCAACATACGCTGAACCTGTAAGACCGGTACCCCAATTAACCTACCGTACATTTAGTTTCCGATGTCGGTACTTCCCGGATTGACCAAATCGACGATCTCTAATCACAACCATATTTTAACACCGCAACGACGCAAGAGTTGTACCCTTGTGACCGCGCGGCACGCTCCGTTTCGATACCCAGTTTGAAAGACGCATTCATGTGCGTAAATCAAGGTGGGCCATGCTACATATGCATGCCGTGGGTCCCACTTGCACAAATCCCAAAGTTGTCCCATCAATCACTCAATATCACATCAATCAATCAAACATCACATCAATCAATCAAATGTCCCATCAATTACATCCCTCTCTCCCCAAAAGTCAATTAAGCCCATACCTAAGCCACTCCCCCTCATAAATGCTCCATTTCATTTCTACCCCCACTCTCTTTCAAAATTCCATCCATATCCCCAAATCCCCTACCACAAAAGGGGCATACATATGGCCTCCCCCATTTCCATTTTCTAAAGAGAGGGGGGGGGGGAGAGAGAGAGAGAGAGAGAGAGAGAAGATTAAGAAAACAAGAGATTAAAGAAAGAGTATTTGTGAGCTTAAGTGATTAGAGGAGGAGATTCACCCCCATCAAGCCGTCCGATCGACTATCCGACCTGATCCGACCGTTCAACGTCATTGTGAGTGCATCCTTTTCCCCTAGGTTTTGTGTAGAATCAAGGGATCGAGTGAGGCCCACCATTTTTATGGTGTGGATGTCACTTGATTACCCGTTTTAAGGAGATGGGTGGGCCACATATGTGGACCCCACCTAAGTGTAATGTATCCACGCACTTTAACTATCTTGCTGGATCATTAAGGACAAAAGTCCAAGATGGGGCTTGTTTAACGTGCGAGTCTACGTGAAGTTTGTGTGTTTTATTTACGTTGTTTATGCATTTTGGGAGGCCACACTTGCGGACCCCACCTTGATGCATGTGTCTAATCCATGCCATCCATTTATTTTCTTATGCCATTTTAGGCATTGGCCACAAAAATCAGCCGAATCTAAATTTCAAGTGGGCCGCACCATAGAAAATAGTAGTAACAATGGTGCCTATTATTAGAACCTTTTTAGGCCCACCATCATGGTTTTACAACACGAAAACTGACCAAGCCAGGGCTTATTAGACCAACCATTAGCTGGCCTACACGGTGGATGGACTGGATTTCTCTAATGGACCCCACCCCCCTTGTTTATTCAAAAATAAAATATAAATAGTAAAGAAGTAACAGAGAGGAAGCTTGCTGTGACAGAAAGTGGTTTTGGGCTTGAAAAATGGCCCCACGTGTGGGAACCACTATGTTATATCCACGCCGTCCATCTGTCTCTCCATATCATTTTAAGCAAGGGGCCGAAAAATGAAGAAGATCCAAATCTCAAGTGGCCCGTGCCGAAAGAAATAATATAGACTGTTGAAACCCTTCCAAGGCCCACTATCATGTTTATGTATAACAAAACCTACCCAAATCAGGGCTCGTTAGGCCCACATTAAGCTGGCCAATCTAATGGACGAATTGGATTTCCCATGTGGGCCCCACCGTGTAGGGAAAACAAAAAAAAAAGAAAAGAAAAGAAAGAAAGCCACTGGACAGACAGCGTCCAGAGGACGCTGCTGCCCAACAGCGTGAGGGCGTAAGCCCCATTGGGTGTTAACCAGAGGGCCCCACTTGAGGACCCCACCATGATGTATTGGTTTTATCCAAACCGTCCATCTGCTTTTCCAAATCATTTTAGGGCGTGGGCCCAAGAATGAGGCATATCCAAGTCTCAGGTGGGCCACACCACAGAGAACAGTGGGAATAGTGACGACCACCATTGAAACTTCCCGGAGCCCATCTGCGATGTTTATTTGCCGCCCTATCTAGGCAAGGTCACACGTGACCTACTCTCTTGCCACACGTGGCTAGGATGAAGGCAGAATACAAATATCAACTTAATCCGGAACTCGTGGGGACCACACAGTGGGCGATGCCTGGCAGCGTGCCAAGGTACACTGTCCAAGCAAGGCCCAAGTCGTGCGGCCCAACTTGATGTATTTATTTAATCTTCACTGTCCATATGTTTCTCCGGATCATTTTAGGCCAAGGGCTGAAGAATGAATAAGATCCAAATCTCTAGTGGGCCATGCCTTTAGAAACAATGCCCACTGTTGATATCTTTCTAAGGTCCACCTTAATGATTTCAAACTATCTAAAATGCCAAAACCAGATCTCCTTAGGCCCTTTTGGGTTGGACAATCTGATGGTTGGATTGGATTGTCCACTAGTGGGCCCAACTTGTTGATTATATAAATTAAAAAAAAAGATATATAAATATTTGTTGCTGGAGCCGCTGCCCAGCAACGTTGGGGCGGATAGCCCAATTTGGGCATGAGCTGGTGGTCCACTCGTGGGACCTACTATATTGTATATATTTCATCCATGACGTCCATCCGATTCTTCAAATCATTCTAGGGAGTATGTCCAAAAGCGAGATGGATCTGGATGCCAGATGGACCACACCATGAGAAACAGTTGGGACAGAAATGCCCACCATTGAGACTTTCCTATGGCCCACCATGATATTTTCTTGCCATCCACTCCTGTTGATGAGGTCACACAAACCTGTATGAAGGGACCACACCAATATCATCTTGATCCATAGACCGTGTGGGCCCCACCATGAGAAATAGTGGAGATTGAACGGCTACCATTGAAGCCCTCCTAAGGTAAACCTTGATGTTTGTTTGCCATCCAGACCTATGTTACAGGTCTAGATGGAGGGGAAGACATAAATACCAACTTGATTCAAAACTTCCTGGGCACCACTCTCTGGGCAACGTGCTTGGGCACGCTGACCCAGCAGCTGGCCCAACCCCATGGGTCCCCCATGATGCATATGTTTGATCCAGGCCATCCTCTCTTAGGCCCACCTATTATGTATATGTTTTATCCATTCCATCCATTTGTCCTTGCATATCATTTGAGCCTGTGGGCCGCCCCAAGAGGAGATAAATCCAATCTCAAGTGGACCAATGGCAGAGAACAATTGGGTCGGGTCGGAACCCAACCATGGGGCTACCGTATGACGCCCACTATGATGCGTATGTCTAGCCGTACATTGAGACCGCCTTAATTTTTGTGCTTGATCCAAACCATCCAAATGAATGGACCCTAGCGTGTTATGTACATGATAGCCTTGGGACCACCTTAGTGTACGTGTTCGAATGACCGTGTTGTCCATCCCGTGGATCCACCTTGATGATTAGTTGTGTAAACCCTTGTTGAAAGGTCATATAGATCTGGATGCATGAGAATTCCTAAAGTTCGCATGAACCAAGTCATAGGGCTACCTTCTTAACTCACCCTGTTGAGCCATCTTGTCAATTCTCCTTGTTAACTCACCATGTTGACCCGCCTTGTCAACCTGCCTTATTGACTCACCTTATTGACTCACCATGTTAACTGATCCTGGTAACTCAGCTTATTGTATACCCATATGACTCACCCCTCCTACCCTTGTACCAGACTATTAAAGACCACCATATCGTGTATATCCCATCCACACCATCTGTTTACCTTTAGGACGAGTGTGGGGTCCCTCCTTGACATTAGTAGGTCATCTAGGTTATCAATTATATGGAGCCTATCTTGATGTATGGGTTAGATCCGTCATCCTTCTTCACACCCCATCGTGTTATCCATCTACCTCAAGACTATCCAATCACCAATGTTCCATTATCATGTTGTTTATCTGTCTTGCAGCCCATCCTACGTTAGTGTCTCGCATCTATGTTGTTCCTTTTATGAACCAATCGTTAATGTAGATCCCAACTGTACTACCGCACTATGGGTCTCGGCATGATTTTGGGTATTCTACTCTTGCCGCTCAAGTATGTTCTACCTTTGATGTGTCGGTAGTGTATTCAATCATTTTCTTTCCATTTGGGTTATCTGAATGTTGAAGGTTAATCAACACCGTTCGATTGTTGCACCATCTCTGTTGTTGTATACCATCCATTTAAGGTCTTATCTCTTTGTGTTTGCTTGTGTTATAAGTGAATTATCTTTTTATGATGTTTTTAGTATATCTGTTGCCACACGTAGTGTTGTTTGGAATACACTTATGCGATCTATATACTATATGCTTCGACGACCACCATGCATGTGTAATGAGTATGCATCCTGAATCACCATTGTTAGTTGGGGACCACTAGGGCATAAACGCATTCATAAAGCATTTGAGATGTAGTCGCGTAAATGTAATTCATGTGCTCTCTATCGCAAACCTCTCCAATAGGTATGGGATTATTCGAGGACAGGAATCTATCATCCTAACTTACACTGTATGGTAGGAATAACTTAGCATACCTTGTAGCCCTTGGTGCGAAATTCCCTAGCTAGCGACATCCCGCACTATGACTCGATCATTCATATGTGTCCCCTCATCTTAATCATATCTCAAATAGGTTGGACTAGATTGATTTATTGCCATCGTGGTAGATTGACTACTTGTTGGCACTCATACTGTATGCTTGGCTCATGCATCATGAATGCTTGGCTCATCTAATTGTCTTGTATCAACCGGCCATAGCAGCCATGATTGTCGTGCAGTTCATTACCAATTGACGGTGACATTATATTTAAGACCCTATAGTTTTATGGTGCTCTTTGGAGAGTTGCACAGGCATGTCATCCCACGTTTGTATGCATGGTTGCATTTCGCACCGTCTGCTTGTGCCGCACATAACATGGTTACTATGTTGCAACCACGCTCCATCGTGGTTTACAGAACACTGAAAATATGTGATCTTTAAACTGGATGCCAAAGATGTCCCTGGGTGAAAGTCCCTGATCCCGTTGGTACCAAGGTGGGTGCTCCATTCAAGGACCGGGTGGTTTAATCATACACCAATATGCCGAATATCAGATGGCGGTGTTTTCCACTGCACGTGGTCAGTTTGGAAGGAGATCTAACCTTACCTGCCAGAAGAGTGTTGGCAAAGTGGGTTGAGTTTGACCAGCTGTGAGTAGGTTCGCTATTGCACCAGATAGGCTTTGGCATTCTACTGGTGAGCAGTGAGGTCTGTGAGACCCCGGTGATGTTCCGTTTTAGAGATGGTATTGGTATCAGCGATATGACTGATGTTCTGTATGGTATTGGACGGTCCTGACGTGGGCGGGTGTGATGTGGGCGAGGTTGTAAGCCTGGGCGAGTTACCACATTGGGCGAGCTACCAGTTCCGAGTCCTGCATTGCTTAGGAGATCGCGACATGACTGTGAAATTGCGTCGGTAGTCTAACACGACACCCACGTATGTGCGGAAGCTTAAAGAGCAACTAGAATTATGGCTAAACCTATATGAGGGGGTGATTAGGACCTTTTTTGAAATTCTTTTCACCTACTTATATAATTCAACAAATCAAACTAAGTAAGCAAGAACACTTCGGCTTCCAAGCCTAAGTAGGTCCAATCACAAGACTAGCAAATGATTAAGCAATAAACAACCTAGTCTAAAGCATGCATAGGTAATCAAAAGTTTTAACTAATCAAGCTCCTAACCTATGCAACCTAAGTAGACTTATGAGAATGGATCAATGAGCTCAAGTCTACACAACTAGTGAAAGTACATCTTGTGTGTGGATGTGCCTAATTAATGCCTAGCATACATTCCTATCAAGCATTCATAATTAAACAATTAAACTAACAATGCTAAGATATAAATGCGCTCAATTCAATCACAACCACAAGCATGTATAGTGGTTCGACTTTGGGTCTACTCCACTCCCGGTTCAAGTACTGAACTCCTTTGAGCACACCGGCATTCACTATCAGAGGTTTTAAATGAAGTTCACCTCTCAACCTTTACACGGAGGTTTTACCGGTTTACCTCTCAACCATAACCAGAGTTTTGGACAAAGGGCTAACTCTCAACCCAAATGGAGTTTTGGACATAGGCTAACTCTCAACCCGACTCACGTTCACTCCTGTGACGGAGGCTCCCCCTTGGAGACTTAGTTTAGGCCCGGTAAACAGGCCAAGGAACGGCTAACGTCCCTAGATCGAGTTTGATAAACAAACTCTAAATGGACTCTCAAAAAGGACAACCTTACTTGTCGGATAAGCCCGTTGCTTAGCGCCAGTTTGGGTTGCTTGATCTCCACTCTCCCATGCTTCAATCAGCTTCCCTTGCTCCCACGATCGTGTTGCCATTGCGTCACCAATGCCTTAGCCACACTTGATCAAACACCTTGCATGTGATGCCTTTGAGATGCCCAAGGTGCTAGGAGGGTAGGTTTGAGAACTCTACAACTAATGGGAATGGGTTGCCTAGAGGTTCTCTCCTACAACGATCTCATCTTAGAGTTTTGGACAAGATTTGCCAATCAAGAAGGTTCCAAACTCTAGAGATCAAGAGGGGATGAAAGTCATCTTCTTCATGAGCTTGGAATGCTCTAATCTTGTGTTAAAGCACAAGGAAGATGCCTTTCATAGGTTGGGAATGAGCCTCAAATGGTCTCCAACAATTGTTGGCTTCACTCCTCTCGAAATCCCTCTACCTGCCCCTCAAAACAAGCCAAGCCCCTTTATAAAAGAATGCACAACGGATTAAAAACGGGCAAATAACGGCTAGTGCCGACCGGTCGCACGACCGGTCGGCCAGGGGCCACGACCGGTTGGCCATAGGCCAGAGCAAAGACAGAGCTCGCTGTCTTAAGGAAGGTGCACTGCACGACCGGTCAAGACCAGTGTAACGACCCGAGATTTTCGACTCTTGTGTATAACACGACGGTCGAATTCCCAAGTAATTTATGGAATAATTAATTTTTCAAATAATAAAATATAGCATTCAAGCACAATGGCGGAAAAAATTATCATCTTATTCTATCAAACTTACTACGTCATCATCAATGTTTAAATAAGGGAACCAACCAATATCCATACTGATTAATTAAAATACAAAACCATGTCTTCTCTTGAAGACTTATTACAATTCCATAAATGTATCAACTACTCAAAAGAAATATTTAATAAATGAAAACATCAACTAAGTTTCTCTAACATCGTCATCCGCCATGTGATTGTACGAACATCGAACTCTTTTCCTTGAAAATCGAGTTCATTACCTGGATCTTCACCTGCATCATCTAAATTATGTTTGGGATAGCGTTAAACGCTATCATAGTGGGGAATATTTCCTCCAAGACAATCAAGAATAATAATAACGATACAGAGTAAACGCAAGCAGTATATTATCATTTAATCAAATCAAAACAACCAACTAAAAATCTTTGTTAATGCGATGCATGGAATGCATGCTCTGGCTAAGGCACCCTGGCTAGAATCACAATCCATGAAGTGGGAGACTCCCTGTTACGACTTCATGCTAGCCACTAGTCACCAGAGGTTCCTGGGACGCACAAGCCCATAGTTTTGCCCGACCACGTGAGAAACGGGACGCTCATAGCCCAAATCTACACGTGACAGTGTACGGGAGAAGTACGACGCTCTAGCCTATTCTCAATTCTGTACACCCACATGGAGCCAAGTGAATGCATCACTTTAGTTTCACCTTTATTTAAGTGTTTTCGCATACAACCGATTTAAATATAACTCAATGATCACTATGGGGAGTCGCAAGCAACCCAGCATAGGCCGACAGCACGAGATTAGTGTCCATAGCACCAACCCCGGCTCATGAGAATTTGTATACCATTAGTGTCCACTCATTGTCCCGTTTTATGATTTCATCATGTCCCAAAAAGCCAATGTTGTACATCATGACCAAATTCATTAAAATACTCGTGTAATATAAATGGATCCAATCAAGCATCATATACATGTAAGGATCCATTGACAAACAATCACTTCATTCTCTCAGTTAAGTCAAGATATATTCTTACATCATGGACACCTCTCACAAGTTTCATCTCTCTACATCAAATAATTTTACCAACTTAGGGACAAAGAGTATACAATAATGGGATATCCATATGATGATCTTATACACATATTTCATATCATAATATGAAAACCAATGTTACTTGTAAAACACAGATTAAGGAAATAAAGGCACAGATTTCACAAAGATAAAGAACACAAATACACTGGCTTCTTAGTCAAAAATCTAAACAGAGAATCACATCATTATATAATGATATTCATTACGAATTCTATATTTAACATCATGATATATGGATCAATAGCTCAAAATAAAATAATTTCATATGCCACAAAAGAATTTATGATAATTTTGATATTATTAATGAAAGGCTTGAAGGAAAATCCTCACCTTAGGATGGACTTAGAAGAAGAGGGTTGTAAAAGATCCTAGCCGCTGGAAAAATATGAGAAAGAACTCTCTTCTCTTCTCTCTCTCTCTCTCTCTCTCTCTCTCTCTCTCTCTCTCTTCTCTCTTCTCTCTTTCTCTAGGGTATGGAGGCTAGGGTTAGGAGAAGGATTTGGAGGTGCGAAGTAGAAATATGGAGAGGGATGTGCACGCGAGGTCTTGTGTAACAACCTCTTGAGGTGGGTTTATCAAATCTCAATATTCGAATGATCTATGATCAATTCCAATCCATTCATCTTATCAAGCTCGAAGAGTAGAGTCAGAATACGTAAATTTCTTGATGATCCACATTCTAGATTGGCCGATCCTTGAAAATGGCCTAACGGGTGCTAAAATGGGCTAGATCTCAATTAACGGTCTACGCTTGATGATCAGGGCCTAAATTTTGAAAAAATATATGGTCATGATAGGCAAATAATTGTACAAAGTTTAGTGGTTGATTGATGGTGAGAAATGCCTAGATCTGAAATTTCAACTTTTGGCGGAAAAGGAAGGGGCTGGCTTTGTGGGTCAACGGTGTAGGATTATAAATCGGGGTCCAAACTTTGTGTAAACTCGTAGTCATATGAGTATAATAAGTGGTCCAAATTTGAGAAACGATTGATGGTGAGAAGTGGGTAAATTGAAAGGTTCAGATTTAAAAAAAGTTGGTAACTCGTTAATTTCTAGAACGGGATAACTTCGCGCATAAGAAAGAAGATTATCAAGGTGGGGCATTCAAATCACACTATTGGTCATGATAAAGACGATCCAAGTCATTCATATGATATTCGACTACGACTAACCATCTACTTTCCTCACTCGATGGACATGAAAATCAAGAGTTAAGGGCTGATTTGATAATTGGACCACTTCTATTATGATTTAAGGGCTGAAATTTGACATGTATGGTTAATATGTGCCCAAAAGCTTAAATCCAGGGTTTTGCATGAAAGTGATCGTCAGAAACTATAACACTTAAAAATGACATCTTAACTTAAGTTTAACTAATGGCATTTTCGTAATTATCTAAAAAGTGCGTGATTTTTTTAAAATCTGATCTTTCTACGATGTTAATGGGATCATTCTAAGCAACTTTTGTAAAGGGTCCCCTATCGGATCTCCTATGGATGTCCCGCTATTCGCAAATCAACGGTAAATGTACGATAATTAATAAAAAAAAATAAATTAAAAATGAATTTTCAAAAAGTTTCAAATAAATCTCGAAATTCTGGGGTGTTACAACCGGTCGGCCAAGGGTCCACGATCGGTCGTCCAGGGTCCACGACCAGTCGGCCCTATGGCTTGCACACACCAAACTCACTGTCCAAACTGGACTGACTGTCCGACCGGTCTTGACCGGTAGGCCAAGTGTCCACGACCGGTCGGACAGGCCTGGGTTCAGCCTACTGTTTTGCTGACCCATTCATATTTCAACCCTCTCACTTTGGCCAAGGTTTGGGTGATCTTTTGGGACACCTAGGGCCAATCTATGATGACTAAAAGTTCCCTAATATGATCAAAGTCATCAAAGAGGCTAAGGGGTTGGGTTTTGGTCTACGTAAGGTATATCAAGGTATCATTTTTACCTGTATCTTCCTCCTTGATGCAGCAGGGCCACTTGAGTCTTCGGTCTTTGTCTTCATTAGGCTCAACCGACACTAGACTCACTGATGTAAGTGATTGACAAACAAGTTGCACTAGTATGCCACAGAAAAGTGCACTAACAGATTGTTCGTATCTGGACCACTATACTGAGAGGTGGTGATTTGCATACATGCATTGGATCATTGTATGCGACATTAGGTCATGTAAGCCATCGCATAGTATGAGTATATGGCCTTGGTAGGCTGGTTACCTGTATTACACACTTGCATAGCCATGGTAGGCTAGTTATCTGTATTGCATGCTTGCATAGCCGTGGTAGGCTGGTTATTCATATCACATGATCGTGTAGCCTAATTAGGCTAAGTTTTGGTTTAGATTTCTCATCATGCTTTACTACTTACTCTGATGTTTATCATGTTTGTCATACGTATTGCGCACGCACACACGCACTCACAAAGCTTCGTTGGAAGCTTATGCGCGTTTGTTATGCTACAGGTTATACTAAAGTGTATCAGCAACGTTAAGTTGGAGTTGGGAGTGCAGTAGCAGGAGGTGTCGGATTGTGCACAGTTTTTATATTTACGCATAGTGCATTTACCTTTCAGTACTCTATGTAAACAAAATGACTTAGTGGAAATATTATGTTTGTCTTTGATGGTACTCATATGGTGATGCTCATGTTTCAAAAAAAAAAAATTCAGACCCTAAAATCCTCCTTGTTGTATCCTAGGATCGAAACTTGGCGTGTGGTGTTAGGATCCGAGATCGGGGTACTATGGAGGCTACCACCTCTGAATTCAGGTTACGGCGAATGGACGTCGAGAACCGAATTTGGGGCGTGACAGAACCACTGTTTTCCAACCGATTCAGACTTAGATTGCCAAGATCCGGGTCTTTTCAATGCATGGATAATCAAGACTTACTACTCTAGGATCGTGTAGACCTCACCTATCTTTTCAATGATCCTAGGTGGCTTAGCTTACAAGAAATGAAATCTGAATCCAAGTTGGATTCGGAAACCTCCAACTATACACGTTGTGCGCTCTTGCTTGGCTATAAAAGCTGACCATCTGCTCTGTTTTCTTTAAAAGAAACGTCAGAGAGAGAGAGAGAGAGAGAGAGAGGTCATGTGGTCTCTCTAACCAGTGGGGGACCTACCCACTGTTGTTGTTCCTGTTGTTGCTGGGAGAACCCTCCAACAAAGAAGAAGAAGAAAAGAAGAAGAAAGAAGAAAGAAGAATGAAGGAGAGAGAAAGAAAAAGAGTTTTCTTCTCTGAGCCGAGTCGACTCGCTGAGTCAACCTGGATTCGAGCTGAGACTATTTGAAACTTAGGGATCAACGAATTAGTGAGTGATTCATCATAGAAATTTTTAGTTAATGCCTCTTCCATTTAATTTATTTTCTTCCCAAGTATGATTTCCAATTTCTATGTTATCCTTCAACATGGTTTGTAGGTAACGATCCATCCCTCGATCTCTTTATAAATTTAACTTAGATTCATATACTTGATCCTAGGTAAGGAATCCAATTTTAATTCCTATTTTTAAGAATCCCCTGCAGTATTTGCTTTCTTGTCAATTCTTTCTCAATTTTGATTTCTTGTTGTACAAAATTGAAATCTTAGAATACATTCGACTTAGATTTCCTATCTTTAATGTCAACGGCGTACAACCCTAGGTAGATGTAATATTATCCAAATTCTATATAGTATTGACATTACACTTCCTAATAGACACTTACTTACATTTTAAATAAAGAGACCCCTAAAAGTTAATGCATGCATGGTGTGATTTGAATGAGTAATGAATTGCATTATGTGCTTGATGAATGCTTCTATAAACTCATGACATGTACATACATTTATACACTGCGACAGAACAGGAGCATGGTTGATTTGACTCCTAGCGTGTATGGTTGATTTGCCGCCTCGCTATAACAGTTAGGTGAGCATAGTTGATTTGCGACAGGTTCCTAATGTTCAGTGGCAGTGAGTTCTGATCGTTTCACTTATTGAGCATCGTTGATTTGCTCAGTTGGATCAGTGGTGCATGGTTGATTTGTACACTGGCGTATATGGTTGATTTGCCACTTCGCTGTACCGGTTAGGTGAGCATAGTTGATTTGAGACGTTCCTAATGTTCAGTGGCAGCGAGTTCCTATACGTTTATTGCTCCAACATATATCATAACATACATGATATCATGATAATCATGTTCTGTAAGACCCGTACCCTGATTAACCGAACGTACATTTAGTTTTTGATGTCGGTATATCTCGGACTGACCAGATCAACGATCTCTCATCACGACCCTGATTTAGTACTGCAACGACCTAAGACTTGTACCCTTGCGACCGCGCAGGCGCCACGACTCCAACGTCGTGCGGCACGCCCCATTGCGATACCCAGTGTGAAAGATGCGTACTTTTGCGCAATTCGAGGTGGGCCACGCAACGCGCGTGTGGCGTGGGCCCCACTTGCACAAATTCCAACAATATGTCAAATCAATCACCATCACCCTCACCCATACCCCTCTCATCACCCTAGTCTACACACACCATACCCACCCTATCACTCTCTCACCTCCAAAGTCAACACAACCCATACCTCCCATGCCCTCTCCCATCATCATCATCATCACCTCATGCACCCCCTCTCTACCCATACAAGATCCATACGTAGGGGGGAGTGGGTCTTCTCATTCCCATTTGTAAGAAAGGAGAGAGAAAGAGAAAGAGAGAAAGGAGAGAGAAAGAGATTTGAGAGAGAGAGAAGAAAGAGATTTGAGAGATTTGAGTGAGATTAGAAGAGAGATTAGAAGAATTGAAGGAGGAGATCCAAGCTTGGAGGACCCCGATCATCATCCGGACCATCCGATCGTCAACCCGACCCCCATCCAACCGTCCAACCATCATTGTGAGTGCAAACTTCCCCCCTTTTTCTCATTTACCTTTCATTTTCTTTCCTTGGGCCCACCTTGTGATGGGCAATGAGATGGATGGGCTGGATCGTCCATGAATGGGCCCCACATACTTATAATAATAATAATAATAATAATAATAACACTAATAATAAAAAAATTAAAAAAAGGGGGAAGAAGGAGATGGCCGCTGGACAGACAGCGTCCAGAGGACGCTGCTGCCCAGCAGCGCCTGGGCTGAAAGCCCTTTTGGGCGTTAACATTGGGTCCCCACTCGTGGGACCCACCTTGATGCATGTATTCGATCCACGCCGTCCATCTGTTTCTCCAGCCCATCTTAGGGCTGGACACCAGAAATGAAGTAGATCTAGATCTCAGGTGGACCACACCATAGAAAAGAGTGGAGGCAAGGATGCCCACTGTCGAAACGTCCATGGCCCACCGTGATGTTTGTAGACTGAATCACCAGTCCAATATTGGACTCTATGGGCTCCCCATGAGTTGGGGAACCTGATGAGAGGAGTGGATCTTCTCTAAGTGGGCCCCACTTGATATAAACCTAGAGAAACGAAAAAGAAAAACAAAAAAAAATGGTTAGGGACGCTGGACGTTCACAGCGTCAGAACGCTGGAACAGTCCAGCGTCACCTGGACGGTTTGAATGGGTCCCCACTCATGGGACCCACCTTGATGTGTGTGATGAATCCACACCGTCCATTTGTTTTCCCAACTCATTTTAGGGCCAGGGCCCGAATATGAACCAGATCTAAATCTTAAGCGGACCGCATCACATGAAACAGTGGGGTAAACAATGTCCACTGTCGAAACTTCCCCGGACCACTTTGATGTTTGTAGACCAATTCACCTATCCAATATTGGGCTCATTGGGTCCCCCACGAGTTGGGGAACTGATGAATGGAGTGGATCACCCTTATGTGGGCCCCACTCTATCAAAACCAAAAGAAAACAAAAAAAAAAAAGAAAGAAAGAAAGAGAGAAGCGCAGCCTCCCTAACACTGGGAGTACCCAGCGTCCACGGACGCTGGGCTCGTGATGCCCAGCTGGTGGCCCCCTCTGTGGGTCCCACCATGATGTATGTGTTATATCCACACCGTCTTTCCATTTGGGGAGATCATTTTAGGGCAAGATCTCAAGAATGAGACAGATCCAAATCTCAAGTGGAGCCCACTTGTAAGAAAATAGTAAGGACAGTGACCCTACCGTTGAAACCTTCCTACGGCCTACCATGATGTTCATTTGAGATCCAACCTGTTCATAAGTTCACACGTGCGTGTGAAGAAGGGAAAGCAACAATATCAGCTTGATCGAAAGCTTCTGTGGGCCCCACTTGATAAAAAAATAATAAATAAATAAATAAATAAGGGGGTCTACCAAACAGGTGGCCCACTCATGAGACCCACCTAGAATGTATGGGCTTTATCTATTCCGTCCATATGTTGTTCCAGCTCATTTTAGTGGCTGAGCCCAGAATTTAAGCGTATCCAAATGTCAAGAGGACCATGCCACGGGGAAACAGTGGGAATAATGATTTTCCACCGTTGAAACCTACCCCGGCCCTGCAGTGATGTTTATTTCTCATCCAACCTGTTCATACTATCACATGGATATGGATGAAGGGGAAAAAATAAATACCCACTTGATTCAAAACTTCTTGGACCCCAACTGGGCACCACAAGAGGCCGTGTGCTTGGGCACGCTAACCCAGCAGGTGGCCCACCCCATGGGTCCCACCGTGGAGTATCTGTTTTATCTATGCCGCCCATCTGTTTTTCCATATTATTTTAGTCCATGGGCCCTCCAAGAAAAGATGAGGCAATCCAAAGCTCTGGTGGACCACATTGTAGGAAACAGTGGTCATTGATGCCCACCTTTGAAACCTTCCTTGGGGCCATTGTAATGTTTATTTATCCATCTAACCAAAGGTGATGGGGCCCAACTTTGGGTCCCACCTTGATGAATGTTGGGTATACCTTGTCGTTCTTCTTGGCAGGGGTGTGGGTCCAGTTTTGGGTGGGCCACACGTAGAAAATAAGGGTGATTGAATGCCTACCATTGGAAACTTTACATGACCCATCTGTTATGTTTATTTACCATTCTTCCTGCTCATAAGTCACCCAGCCATGGGTGGGGTTTCACACGTGTGGTGTGCGGGCCCCACCATAGTGTTTGGTTGCCATCTCACTTGATTAGTGGGAAAGCACGAATATCGGGTTAATCCCAAACTATTGGGGCCCATTGATGTATGTGGCTTCCCCACTCCTTTGTGCGGTTATCCCCAACCACGGGTCCACCTTGTTATGCATGTGTTCTATCCACGTCAGCCATTGGCCACTATGGTGTGATATGTATGTTGCCCATCGATTAGGACCGCCTTAATTTTATGCTTGCCCTCCAAGTGAATGGACCCTAGCATGTTATGTACAGGATGGCTTTGAGACCACCTTAGTGTGCGTATTCGAATGACCGCGTTGTCCATCCCGTGGATCCACCTTGATGATTAGTTGTGTAAACCCTTATTGAAAGGTCATATAGATCTAGATGCATAGGAATCTCTAAAGTCCGCTCGATCCAAGTCACAGGGCTACTTTCTTAAACTCACCCTGTTGAACTGTCTTGTCAATTCGCTTTGTTAACTCACCATGTTGACCCGCCTTGTCAACCTGCCTTGTTGACTCACCATGTTGATTGATCCTGGTAACTCAGCTTGTTGTATACTCATATAACTCACCCCTCCTACCCTTGTACCCAACTATTAAAGACTACCATATCGCGTATATCTCATCCACACCGTCTGTTTACCTTTAGGACGACTGTGGGACTCATCCTCGACGTTAGTATGTCATCTAGGCCATCCATTATATGGAGCCCATCTTACAGTATGAGGTTATACCTGTCGTCTCTTTTTGGACCTCAGCGTATTGACCATCTATCTCAGATTATCCTACCATGTATGATTCTCTGTCATGACCTGTCTATCTTGCAACCCGTTCTATGACATTCCTTTTACGGACCATTATTGTGTTTATCTCAACTGCACTACAGGATTATGGGTCTTGGCATGATTTTGGGTATTCTACTATTGCCGCTCAAGTAGGTTCTACCTTTGATGTGTCGGTAGTATATTCAATCTTTTTCTTTCCATTCGGGTTATTTGAATGTTGAAGGTTAATCCACCGTTCAATTGTTGGACCATTTGTGTTGTTGTATACCATCCATTTAGGGTCCTATCTCTTTGCGTTTGTTTGCGTTATAAGTGAATTATCTTTTTATGATGTTTTTAGTATGTCTGTTGCCACACGTAGTATTGTTTGGAATACTCATATGTGATCTTTATACTATATACTTCGACAACCACCATGCATGTGTAATGAGTATGCATCCCGAATCACCATTGTTAGTTGGGGACCACTAGGGCATAAACGCATTCATAAAGCATTCGAGATGTAGTCGCGCAAATGTAATTCACGTGCTCTCTATCGCAAACCTCTCCAATAGGTATGGGACTATTCGAGGATAGGAGTCTATCATCCTGACTTACACTGTATGGTAGGAATAGCTTAGCATACCTTGTAGCCCTTGGTGCGAGATTCCCTGGATAGCGACATCCCGCACTATGATTCGATCATTCATATGTGTCCCCTCATCTTAATCATATCTCAAATAGGTTGGACTAGATTGCTTTATTGCCATCTTGGTAGATTGACTACTTGTTGGCACTCATACTGTATGCTTAGCTCATGCATCATGAATGCTTGGCTCATCTGATTGTCTTGTAGCAACCGGCCATAGCGGTCGCGATTGTCGTGCAGTTCATTACCAGTCGACGGTGACATTGTATTTGAGACCCTATAGTTTTATGATGCTCTTTGGAGACTTGCACAGGCATGTCGTCCCACGTTTGTATGCATGGTTTCATTTCGCACCGTCTGCTTGTGCCGCACATAACATGGTTACTACGTTGCAACCACAGCTCCATCGTGGTTTGCAGAACACCAAAAATATGTAGTCTTTAAACTGGATGCCAAAGATGTCCCTGGGTGAAAGTCCCTGATCCCGTTGGTACCAA